>CM045759.1:8088018-9533018 GCA_025200525.1 Camellia lanceoleosa
TTCTTCTACTACGTAAACAAAACTCCTTTCACTAGACTTTTTTTATTTTTTGTTCTATGCTTAGCATATTTTAAAATTAAACAATGATTTGTAAGTTATTTAATATATTGACATTTAATTTTGATTTATATTTTTACTTTTGGCATTAAATATTAATTGTAGGTTGGACCTTAACAAATTAAAACATTTAATTAATTTTTACATTACTCTAAATTAAAAATAAATATTTTTTTATAAGCATACCAAGTCGCACTCCATAATGCACTTTTTTTTTAATTTTACGTGTCGATGAACTCAGATAGTACCGCAAGAGAATCGTATCCGTGCTTCATAGCTCAAGATCTCTGCATATTTTCTAGATTTTTTGACTTTCTTAGAGCTTCGCTAAATCTAGGGAATTGAGCTTCACTACAGAGATTCACTATAGAGGTCTGGTTGCTGAGAAAAAACAGGTGGAATTTAGTTTTTGAACATCAGATTTGTTGTCGGGGAGTTGTGCAATGGAGGGGAGTGTCGACGTCTTCTATGATGGAGGGTGTGGCAGTTGATGGGTGGGCTGGTGTGGGCTTGAGGTGATGGCTGGAGCTAATTGGTAGAGGTGGAAAAGGCTTCGATGATACTAAGTTTAGGCTATAGAATGGTGGTGTCTAAGTGATGTTGGGTTTTGCCAGTGGATAGGTGGGGAGGAGGAAGACAGAAAGAGGAATCGGTTGAAAAAGAGGGAGAGAGAAGTGGTGTGGTGGTAGGGGCTAAGAGATGGGTGGCTGTTGGTGCTTGGTGGTGTTGATTCCCCATTAAGACCATATATTGGTCGTGCTGGTTCTATGGTGCTGATGGAAAGAGAAAGTTGTTCCTAAGTTATTTTATTCAAACTTGTAATGTGTTTCATGCGTGTTTAAATGATGGATACATGTGTCCCCCAAAGTGTTCAAATTATGTGCACGTCTAAAAAATAATTGGACGTAGACATGTGTCCAACACAAACACACCACATTTTTAGAAATGTCTGTGCTTTTTAACATGTTGAGTGTCAAACGATTGGTGCTACACATGTCCAATAGAGAGACAAACAAGGACACGTGTAAGTGCCTTCTACATGATGATTGGCTAAAAAAACAAACAAACAAAGTAATTTTCAAGATAAACATTTTCACCAAAAATTCAATAATGGATGGTAGTTGTTAGATGATGACTAGGGCTTAAATATAACATATCTTTTAATAAGCATGAAAAATTTGAGGTTTGACATATATCTTCCAAGCCCCCACCCCACCCCCCCTCCTTTCTCCCACCAAAAAAAAAAAAAAAAGATAATAATAGTGCTGTAAGTTTTTTGAATTTTTTTTTTTTTTTTTTTTTTTGTATATTGAATTGTATATAATACAAATATTACAACCGATATATAAAGCAAACCTAAACCTAAACCTAATCTGAAATAGGAAATAATAACCCTACACAATCAATCTAATATTCACACAATCAATCTAAAATATATTTCCATAATTAACATATATTCTCACACCCCCACTCAAACTCAAGATGATTTAACAGAAAACACTGAGAGTTTGCCAAGGAGAAACTAAAAGCGAGCCGTGGTGTGAGTATTTGTAAAGAAATCAGCAAGTTGCAATGCCGACGAGACGAAAAGAAGCGAGATGGAGCCAGACTGCAAATACTGACGTACAAAATGACAATCAATCTCAATGTACTTCCTCCGCTCATGAAAGACAATATTATGTGCAATCTAAATAGCATTTCGGTTGTCACAGTAAAAGGAGGTCGGAGAAGACTTTGGGACACCCAAATCAGTCAAGAAATAACGAAACCAAATAATCTCAGCAGTAGCATGAGCCATAGCACAATACTTAGTCTCGGCAGTGGAACGTGCAACAAAAGTCTATTTCTTGCTCTTCTAAGAAATCAAGGAATCATTAAGAAACATGCAAAAACCAAAAGTGGACTTGCGATCAGTGACATCACCAGACTAATCAAAATCAACATAAGTCACCAAGTCCAAAAAGAAAGTAAAAGACAACAGTAAACCCTGAAATATAGTACTTCGGAGATAGCGAACAATCTAAACTAAAGCAACCCAATGTGTAGAACGAGAAACAGAAACGAACTGACTAACCACATGAACAGCATAGGCAAGATCAAGGTGAGTAACCGTCAGATAGATTAAGCAACCCACAAGCTCTTGATATAAAATAGGATCATCTAGATGAACACTATCAGTAGTAGTGAGATTCACATTAAACTCAACGGAAGTATCAAAAAACTTAGTGTCAGTAAAATCGGCACAATGAATAACCTCATTGGTATACTTGGCTTGAGATAGAAAGTAGCCCTTGGAAGAAGAAGTTACCTCAATACCAAGAAAATACCGCAAGGGGCCTAAATCCTTCATTTCAATGGTGCAAAAAAGATGTTGTTTGGCCTCAGAGATAGCAGAAGAGTCCAAGCCAGTGATAATCATATCATCAACATACAGTAATAAAGCAACAAATCCAGCAGAGGTGTGGAGAAAAAATAAAACAGAGTCTTGAGCACAAGGATGAAACCCAAGCGCAGTAACAGTAGTTTGAAAGTGATCATACCAAGCACGAGGAGACTGCTTCATACCATATAGAGCATGTCGAAGGCGACAAACCTGTCCAGAGGAATGGTAAAGGCCAAGGGAAGGACACATGTAAACCTCCTCTGTGAGATGGCCATTAAAAAAAGCATTCTTAACATCCATCTGATAAAGAGGCTAAGAACGAACAGTAGCGACAAAGATCAAAGTACGGATAGTAGTCATCTTCGCAACAAGAGCAAAGGTCTCTTCATAATCAATACTATACTCCTGTGAGAAACCTGTGGCAACCAAACGAGCTTTGTAGCGCTCAAGAGAACCATCAAATGAATCTTGACTTTGTAGACCCATTTGTAACCAACCAGATTCTTACCAGCAAGCAAAAGAACCAACTCTCAAGTACTAGTTTTCTGTAAAGCAGACAACTCATCCTCCATAACTTAAATCCAATGGGGATCCTGACAGGCCTCCCTTGTGAGACAAGGGTTCTAAAAAAGAATGAATAGCAGACAAAAAAATACGATAAGAAGCAGAAAAACATGTATTAGACCAACCCAACCTGTTTGGAGGATGACGCGCTCGAGTAGAATATCGAAGTGTAGCAGGATCAGAGTCGTCAGAAGCAGGAGGAGCAACAGTAAGAGCAGAGACAACTAATGGAGAGAAAGCCTAGCGACGAGAATAAACTAACAACGGAGGAGGAGGAGGAGGAGGAGGAGGAGGAGAAAGAGAATGAGCAAGTTGGGGAGAAGAAGGAGAAAAGGGAGTAAGGTCATGGGGAACAATAGAGATGTACTCATCATGAGAGACCTCAGAAGGAAATAGATCAATGTGAACCAAATCTTCTTTGGAAACCGGAGCAATGATAGGAGAAAGCTAAAAGTAAGATAGACATTCGAGAAAAAAAAACATGATAGGAGACATAAAGACAACAGAAACAGGTCAGAATAATCGATAGCCTTTCAGAGTAGAACTATAACCCAAAAAGACACAGAGGATAGAACGGGCACTAAGTATGGTCCGATCTTTGCCAAATACACAAAGGAGGGAGTAATTAGGAATTTGGGAGAACAAAGCCTCATAAGGAGACCGACTGAGAAAAGAAGAAGAGTGGACATGCAGTTGAAAAGAAGCTGAAGAGAAGCGCCTCCCCCAAGCCGAACTGAGGCAGAGAGAAGAAGAAACCTAGCTGTCTCAAGGAGATGACAGTATTTACGCTCGGCTTGACCATTTTAAGCAGGTGTATCTGTACAGAAAGTTTGGTGAATGGCACCCAAATTGGCCAAATACTCACGGAACTCATTTTTAAAATACTCCCCACCCAAGTCCAACCATAACACTTTAATTGTAGACCCAAACTAAGTAGCAATCATAGACTGAAAGGTACGGCATATCTGATGGAAATCGGACTTATGAGTCATAGGATAAATCCAAGTATAATGGGTGCAGTCGTCAACAAATGACACATAGTATGCAGAACCCCATTTGGTGAAAACAAAAGAAGGGCCCCAAACATCAGTATGAACTAAAGAAAATGGTATATCAGATATAGAAGTACTGTTACGAAAAGGTAAGATTGTCATTTTGGCAAGTTTACACCCCTCAACATTCAGTAAATTCACTAGGAGAAACTTTACCCAATATACCTGATTGAGCTAAATACTGTAAACGGTCAGCACACAAATGCCCTTATCTAGAATGCCACAACTAAAAAGGACTGGACAAAGAATCTAACTGAAAAGAGGAAAAGGCAGTCGGAGAGTTTATCCTAGGCAAATACAAGCTCTCTACCACATAGAGGTCTTCAACTCTACGGCCAGTCTCAATCTGCTGCTTGGACATCCGATCCTGCACAGAACAAATAGAAAAAGAAAAGACAACATCAAAATCGGAGGCATCAAGCTAATTGATAGATAATAAACTGACAAATAACTGAGGAACATAAAGGACAGACAGAATAAAGACAGTAGACATAGCAGACGGTAAGACAGACCTACCAGATATAACAGACATATCAGACCCATTAGCAACATCAACAGTGATAAGAAAGGGAGGGGGAGTACAATTTTGAAGTAAGAAGAAATAGGGAGTAATATGATGAAAGGCACTAGAGTCAAAAATCTAGACAGACGAAGAGATACCTGAAGAAAACCTAAGCAAACCTGAATGAAGAGAGGAAACAATGGAGGTAGACAGGAATGGTTGAGAGGTAGACAGTATATGCTGAAGCTGACTAATCTGAACACTCAAGGAAGCCAAATCAAGATCAAGAGCTGGAATAGATGCAGTAGAATCAACGAGAGGCTGAAAAGTACTCGGAGTAGGGGTGCAGAACTGGATTGGAAACTGCTGAAAAGACGAGGCAGACAGATATCCCCTTTTAGGACAGTGATACTTCCAATCAATGTTGTGAAGCCCGGACCGGACCGGCCGGTCGAACCGGTTGGACCGGGAACCGGCCCTCATTCCGGTCCGGTGAACCCCCCAGAACCGGACTAGTGGCAAAACCGGCGTGAAAACGAAAAACCGCCGAGCCGCCTGAATCAAGTCTTGGTGGTTGGACCGTTGATCTTTTTTATTTTATTTTTTAATTTTCTTTCTTTCTTTCTTTTCTTTCTTTCTTTCTTTCTTATATATTTATATATATATATATATATATTATAAATATATTTCAAAATTTTGACTAAAAATTCTTACTTCAAGAGTCTCCTCTCATAAGGAAGAGTCTCATTGGAAGTTGAAGAAGATTATGAAAGTCTATTCCTATTTATAGGAAAAGATTTTTCAAAGAGAACCTACAAAATTCTATGTGGGATTCAATCAAATTATTTGAAACATATTGATTGGAGGGAGAGTTGAAAATTTCATTTCCCTCCAAAATTAAACATAACATTCAATCAATTTATTTAGAGGGAATGCTTAAAAAATTTAATTTCTTTAAAACAAGTAACTTTTTTTTTATCAATTATGACTTTATTAAATATTATTAATAAATATTATATAATAATTTTTATTTTTATTTGAGTATTTATATATATTTTTATTTATTTATAATTTTTAATTATATTTTTTAATTATATAATATTAATTATGACGTCACGGTTCGACCGGTTTGACCCGACGGTTGAACCGGTGACCCGTCCACCCGGTCCCTTTTCCGGTTCGCTCACCGGTCCGGTTTTCAAAACATTGCTTCCAATGACCTTTATGATGACAAAAAGCACATTCATCTGAAACAAGGAGCCCCTTCTTAGGCTTTATAGAAGCTGAAACCGTCATCATCATAATGAACCAAAAAACAATCGAGAACCGTAATAAACTGAAATCTGATAGGGCAATAATGTAATAAACCAAAACCTTACAGCTTCAAATATAATAACCAAAATATATGATAAACCCAAACCAGATGGATTTCGGACCAGATGGAATCACGAAAGACAGAACTTGCGAGAGAGAGAAATCGACTCCGAACCAGAGAGAAGTCGAAGAATTTGAAGCTGAGAAGTCAACTCCAAACCATAAAGAGATCGCGAACCACGATGGGTATGGGTGTCACGATTCTAAACTAGAAGGAGAGAGAACTGTGCGAACACCTAGAGAGATGGACCAAAGACTTTCGAACGAGAGAACCAGGTGTTTCGACAGACTGAACTAAAGATGGGTCGAAGTCTTGGTCGCAAGAACAGATGGGTCAAACTCCAATGACCTAGAGAGCAATCTCAAGTGAACCACCAACCAAACTTAGATTAGAACCAAAGGGTTTCGTGATTGCTGCTAGGGTTTCAAACACGGCTCTGATACCATGTAAGTTTTCTGCATGTTTTTTCTGTATATTGAATTGTGTATAATACAAAGATTACAACCGATATATATAGCAAACCTAAACCTAATCTAAAATAGGAAATAATAACCCTATACAATCAATCTAATATTCACACAATCACACAATCAATCTAAAATATATTTCCATAATTAACATATATTTTCACAAACCTTTATACAGTTAGATACAAAATTATCTATTTTTGTAACAGGAATTAAAATGGTAGATAATAAGAGATGATATATCCTCATGCTTATAATTAAAATTTGAAAACATAAAGTGAACCCCAAAGCTTTTTCCTTCTATTTTCTTTAAGTACAGACTAAATAGAAAAATGCTAAATGGGACACAATAGAAGACTAAAACCCACCAACCTAAGGCCAAGAAAGTCAAAACATACCACAAAACATCTTCAACGGTTCAACCCATCTCTCAAAGAACTCAATAAAATCATTTATGATACATTGAACATTCCCCCAAAGCACAAGAGAATAAAGTGCTAAGCATCAATTGCTCCAATACAAAGAGGTCAACAACCCATCTTCACAAGACCTTCAATTCATCTACCTTCAGGTACACTAGAAAAGGCTTAGGTAATATTCCTAAAGCCTATTTTGGGTAGCTCACAAAGCAAACTCTAAAGCCTATTTTGCATGGTATATCCCTCATCAATGGACAATGCTACCACAAATAATGTCACTTTTGCTCATTTACAAAGCCCCAAACTTTATTTTCCTAAGGTAATGTCTATAATAAATATGCTTCTAAAAAAAGGTAACAAATTTCAAGAATTAGAGATGTTGAATGTGTGAGTGTATACACATTGTTTGTACCGAAAATGATTGCCTTGTCGGATGGTGCCATGTGTCATTGGTCATTCAAATAAATGGATGTACATGGTAGTTTTAGTAATGTGTTTTTCTAGGAGTAACAGCCAAATCTGGAGTTGACACATGGCATGGGTGACCCACGAGAATGGAGATGCTTAGTGATCTTATCAAGTGCATATATCAAATAAGGGAGTTGTGATTTCCTATTATATAGCAATTGATTGAGATATTATGCCATAATCTTAGGGTGTGGCATAGTGGTTTTGGACACATAGCATTCATCTATCATAGTTAGAGTGGAGCTCCACTAACCATCATCCAACAGCCAGAAGTAGATGGCAATCTATGAAGCACGGACACCTTGCCGGAGCCAGTGCACAGGTGTCCGACACATGTCGGACACAGAGACGTGTCCGACACACGGTGGACACATGTCGAACACTCTACCAGACGAATCCCCTATTTTTTAAAAAAATTTTCCAGCCATACAGACACACCAAGACACATTTAGACACTCTGTAACAAGATAAAGCTTGAAAAATAGAAAGGTGGATCGAAGCCATAACCCGTTGGAGAGAGAGAGAGAGAGAGAGAGAGAGAGCCTTAACTTGTTCTTCATTCTTCGTTTTGTTCTTTTCTTCAATTCTTTTCTTCTGTTCTTCATTCTTCCTCTGTCTTCTTCGTTTTTCTTCCTCTGTCGCCTTCATTTTTCTTCCTCGTCTGTCGCTTTCGCCTTCTTTTTCTTCCTCATTTGTCTCTTTGTTTTTCCTCTCTCTCTCTCTTCTTTGTTTTTTGTTCTTTACTAGTGGAAACAAATATTTATTTGTTTCAATATATATAAAATAGGTTTGTGGGCCCACTAAAGATTAGCATCCCACGAAGCCACCACCAGCCCACTAACCTCACTAATGCATTCACCTTCACACATCTTCCATTATAATATTATATATACATAATATTTTAATATTAAAATACTCCACACTAACAAAAATCTTTTGGTACTATATTTACTTTTTTTTACTATTATTATAATTTTATAAGAACCAATATTTGATTCTTAAATATGGCATTGACTTTTATATTATTTTGTATTTTCAATTACCTTCTAATGATTTTTTATTTTTATTTTTATTTTTATTTTAGACATAATAAATAAATAAAATTATATATATTAAGTGTGTCCCCAGTGAATCGTGTCTCCTATTTTTTGAAAATTTACGTGTCTGCGTGTCCATGTCGTATTCCGTGTCCGTACATCATAGATGGCAATAGCTAATTGCTCCTGCAGTTAGCAAATTCGGCAATACAGGAGATAATGTTGCAATGCAGGAGATGTTTGGGCCTCAAGTTATGTAAATGAGACACTTGGCACTTCAAGAGCTAACCTAGCATCCCACTAACTGGAAATAGTTCAAAAAGAGGAGGAAGTGAACCTGATAACTTAGGAAGGCCTCGTTATACAAAAGGGCAGATTGCAAGAACAAAAGGGCCCAACCAATCATTCAATCAACTCAGCATAGCTTAGCAAACTTTAACTCTCAAGACTCGGTCTTTTTAGTCTTAGATTATCAGTAGCTTCATTAGTTACTATAATTTTCATTTCTAAGATTAGCTTAGTTTGTTCCAACTATTGTACTTCAATCCGTTGAATACAATTAAATTATTGTTTTTCTCCATACTTGTCATTTTCCTTTTTGACTTCAAACGCCAAGGAGATTTTAAGTCGTCTTCGTTGAGGCAACCAAAGAACCAGGAGTTCATTACCCCTGGACCTCACACGATCTCCTGAGAAGAAGTAAGAAGTAAGAAGTATTTCACACTGGACTAGACTTAGTATTGGCACGCTCAGTCACAAGCTACTGAAGCTTCACTCCGTTCATCCTTTACCTTTTGTTGGTGAAACACACATATTATGTCCAAAACTAATTATTTAGTACACTAATAATCTCCATTATGCATCAAACCCTCATAACCGGCGTGGCAATTTCACCAGGAGCATTTTTCTTTTAGGGAGTGAAGGGGCTAAATATGAAATGGGTCGGATCCAAGCCTTGGGCCAGCCCAATCCATTAGACTCAAGACCTGAGAAGCAGGATAAGCAGGTGGGCCAGTCAGTTCAGCCCAATTACATCGTCAACAATCCACCCAAGTCCTCAAGCACTTGGGCCCAGCCTGTGGTGGAAAGGTCAATCCAGCCACGATGCTGGGCTGGGTCGAGCCACAGGACCTGACCCTTGGATAAAACCCAAAAGAGGCCGAGCCCACACAAAGATATCATACTGGGCTGGCTCATCTCTACAAGCAATCCCATAGAGGGCCGAGTTGAGGCACAACAATGCCGAGCCAAATGAACACTAGAGAAACGTGAAAACTGTGAGTATATGCATGTGCAAGTTGCCACCTCAGCTGGTCCCCTACACCTAGAATCACAAAACCAGTTAATCAGAGGAATGTGGTTTGTTATCGGCATGACGACAATGAGTATATGCACCCCATGACAACTACCAGATGGTCCCCTACCTTGGGCAATGCTAAAAAGAAACTTAGCAGCACCAGAGCTCTATAAAACCATCTTAGACAACAAGCAAGGAGTTCTATATAAACTACACTGACTTCACATTGAAGGTCACTGATCTAAGTTAAACCCTACTCACTGAAACATAACTCTCTACAATTAGAGAGCATCTTCTTCCTTCTCCGATTACTCATTCCCACATCGGAGGGGTTACCCGGCCAACCCCGGCCGGGCAGCTCTGACGGTGCTCCTTGTTGCAGGGCCTCAATTCCTGGACAGTCCAACCAAGTGCGGAGCCCCGATCCACAATCATCAAGTGCGGTATTCAGTACGCACAGGGGGGGTCTATCATTTTTCTTTTTCTGCCTAGTTATAGACAAGGGGAAGACGAAAAGTCAATACAGTGACAAGAGCAATGAGACACAATTCAGGCACCACGTCCAAAAGGCCTAACTTTTAAGGGGTGATTGCAACCTTCTATACTAATAGAAGTCTATAAAATGTTGATGTGAAGCAAGCCCATTGGTTTTTTTCTCTCTATAAGTTACATATACAAGGGAAAGTGGAAAGTTAATAACAATGAGCCCAATCTAAGTACCACATCTAAAAGGCAAATCTTTTGAAAGACTGCAATCATCCCTCCTTCAAAAGTTACTCCCTTTAAATTCGGTGCTTAGAACTATCAAGTTGCAAAATAAAAAGAGCTAAAATAAAAAATGGCTCTGAAACTCCCTTTATGATTGTACATCCCAGTAATCAAACAGTATTCAACATATTCAAAACAGCTAAAAGCAATTTCACCCAGAAAACCAAAAAAAAAACAAAACAAAACAAACAAACAAACAAAATTCGAAGAACCATTCATTACCTGTAAAAGCAATAAAATCAGGTTTTTCAGCCTCAATCATCCTCTTCAGAAAAATGGTCGAATTGAGATCAGAACAGTGATCGAACTCAGAATCCAACACATCTCTGCACCGAGTCAAAATCCCATTCCCATAATGCAAATCAGCCACCTAGATCGCCAAACCCATTTCACAAAATCACAACAAAAAAAAAAAAAGAAAAAAGAAAGTTAACCCAATTAGTGTTTTCTTGTGATAACCTGAAGAATTTTGAAAGTACCATCGGCGCGGAAGCGTAAAGGAAGATCGGGTTGTTTCTTGAGAATAACATTGTTGTGGATCAAAATTGATTGATCCAAAATTAGGGTTTGAAGAAGGTACACAGCGGTAGTGATGAAAGTGAGGTAGAGAACAGAGTATACCCATGGGTTTCCAGGTACAGATTCCATGAGAGAGAGACAGAGAGAGAGAGAGCGAGATGGGGGGAGAGAGAGAGAGAGAGAGTTGTTTGCAATTCCAACGAGGTTTTCATTGGGCTTCCGGGCTTGCTCTAATGGGCTTAAGATATTGGCCTAGCCCATCTAAATTTTACGGGTCAAAATACTCTTCCTAAGCTCTCAAAAACTAGGGCTATCGCCGGCTAGCTAGCCACTACCCGCCCAACCCAGTTCGATATTTTTCATAGTTTGCGCGACATATTTTGTCCATATAAGGTTGGGTTGAACAAAACTTTTTGGTCTAATTAATTTTTAAGCTGGGTTTGGGATACAAAGTTTTAGCCCTGCCCAGCCTGACCCATCTATTTAAAAATTATTAATTTTAATTTTTATATTATTTAGTTACAAAATAAATTAGAAAAATAATAAAACTAAATAGATATATACTTCTTTTTATAACTTAAACTAAAGCATTTCTTAAAAATTATATTTATTTTAAAGAATTCAAATATATTAGATTAAAGTGAATTAACTTGAGATTTAGATATTCTTTTAAGATTAGGTTTAGAATGACTAGGTTAAGTCCGATGTCGGTCTGAACTGAGATTGGGATGACACACGTACATACTCTTACTATAATGTCAGCCCAGCCCAATATCAATCCACTCTTATATTTTTCTACTAGATCTCATTGAAAGAGATTATTTTGATACATACTTTGGGCATTTTTTTCTTCTGTGAAAAATTTATAAAATTCATTAACATTTGACCCGTACAATGCACAAGACCCAAAAAAAAATTTAAGAAAGAATGTTTCATAAATTTTAATAAATTAGTTATATACATAATTATGTGTATATATATTGTAGCATATGCATTGCATGACAATAAATACAGTCTTACTCTTTTTCTTTTTCTTTTTTTTTTTGAATGGTGAAAGTCAATTGTTAGATTAATATCTACGGAAATTAACATCCCTACCTTTATAAAACACCAAAGTGTTTGCCACTTTAATTCAAATCTCCTAAGGAGAGTTTAACTCAACTCCCCCAGTCTTACTTATCATCATATAAAAATGTAATTTTAAATAAATATATAACATAATCAATAAGGCATAAGATTTGTAACATTTTAACATAACTGTCAGTTTAATAGTGGAAATAATAATTGAATTGGAGGAATAATTATCAATTTTAAATAATAATAAAAAAAAGTAATTTTAATTATTTAATTTGTTTTACAATTAAAAGATATGTAAAAACTAAAACTTTTTATAAAAAAAAAAAAATTTTGAATAAAAGTTATATCACAATATATGTATAATTCAAGAGGAGGAAAAAAAAATATGCTCCAATATACGTCTACTTGTTACATTGTGATACATTAAAGTCCAAATGTAAATTATTTTGTTGGCAAAATATCATTTGGAGAAACACACACCACTATAAAAAAAAGTTTTGCCTTAATATAGATTTTAAATTGGAAAAATTAGTAAAACATCCTTTTCTAATTTTCCATATAGAAGAGGTCCAATATTTGTTTTCTTATTAGTTAAAGTCCCTCGATTTCTTTGTGATCATTTTCTCTATGAAAATTGAAATTTTGAAATTTCTCTGTGTCAAGGCGAAATTTTTCTACGTCGGGACCAAATTTCTCTGTGTCAAATTTTTTCTATGAAAATATTAAGAGATCCAACTACTATGAAAATATTATATATCATTTATTTTATAAAATCTTAATATTAGGAACCTTAAAAAAAATTCTCTTTTAAAATTTGTGAAGACGATGTCAATGGTGTGATTTTTCCTGAATAAATAAAGCTAAAATGATAAAGACGAAAACATGAAAAAATTTAATAAATAAAATAAAAGCTAAATTGAAAAGTTGCATGACGTTATTCTTTATTTTCACTAATTAAAATACAAATATATATATATATATATAGTGTTTATTTTACGAGGAGTGATGGAGACTCCCTCCAATCACCACCCCCATTATCCCTACACACATATGGCAGGCGGTGATTGGAGGACAAGGGAAACAAAAAAAAAAAAAAGAAAAGAAAATCTAACCAATGAGAGAGAGAGGGGGTCAAAGGGAGTGGAAAAAAAAGAGAATCTTAGACATTTTTCTTATTTTACCGAATGAGTTTCTAATCAATGTACTCCAATATTATTCTTTATTTTATCTATTTATGGATACAAATTGTTTAAGAGTGTTGCTAAATGCCCCTATTTTTTTAGTTTGGACCCCTCACTCTTTTAATTTTTTTTTTTTAATTACAATTTTGTCATAACATGAATTTTTTATTTTATCCCCCATCATTATATTTCCAAATTCTAACCTAAACCCTAATACTACACTCCAACTAGCAACTTCCAGTGATACCATCATTATTTTTTTTTAATTACAATTTTGTCATAACATGAATTTTTTATTTTATCCCCATCATTATATTTCCAAATTCTAACTGTCATGACCCAAACCCGCCTCTATGGGTTAAGGCCATAACCGGCCAGTAATCGAGTGATTACCTACGGCCTCAACTAAATGAATCAAGACTCATCAGAGATGAAGGGGCCAGACGGAAGCAATTCAAAAATACTGTCCATAGAGCCGTGCTTAAATGCACACTATAACATTCCAAACATTTACATGTTAATAACTCATATCAAAATGTGTTCTCACACAAAACACTGTACATATAGGATCATACAGAATTAAGTCAGTCAGACCCAAGACTTATATACAAAGTAGATCAACGTATTCATCAACATAACAAAACTATAAACAAGGGTCGAAGGCGAAGACAGTCTCGTGTGTGAGACGTTTGGGCTGACTCCTCAAAACTTTAACTGTTTCTCACAAGATCACTGAGGCTGGTTCTGGGCTTCCCTTGGCTCACCTACAAGTACATGAATGAGCGTGAGCGAATGCCCAGTGAATAATATCAAATGAGGAATATATATAAGTAATCATTAAAATAGTTACAGCAAGCGACCTTTGGCCCTATCATTTATATCCATCGGTCTTTGGCCCAATCCTCTATATCTATCTTTTATATCAATCAGCCTTCAGCTCAATTATTCATGTCAATCGGCCTTCGGCCCAACCATTCGTATCAATCGGCCTTTGGCCCAATCATTCGTATCAATCAGCCTTCGGCCCAATCATTCATATCAATCGGCCTTCGGCCCAATCATTTATATCAATCGGCATTCGGCCCAATCATTCGTGTCAATCGTTGTCCACTATTCAAATTAATGAACTTAGAAAACTTACATATAAGTAAACAATTGGACAACAGTACATTTCAGATATCTCGTCAAGATATTACTCACAGTGATCGGCTTGTGTAGTTGCCCTGGAGCTTGACCCTACATATCATGTAACACATATGAGTCATAATTAGTTCAATCCATTCATTAATTCACACATTCCTCTTTAGGCTTCATTCTCAACTCTTTAACTCAATCACAATGCTCAATGCATGCCTAAGAGTGCTTAGAAGTGAAAGGGAACAGAAAAACAAAACATAGAATGCATTTTCGGATTTTCAAGAAGTAGGGTCCCCGCTCGAGCGTGGACTTCCCCGCTCGAACGGGACCCTTAAGGCCTGTAAAAGTACTGGTTGCATGAAAAATACGCTCAAGCGTGTAATAGGAAGCTCGAGCGGAAGGCCTGTCCAAATAGCATCCCCGCTCGAGCGTGGCCTCCCCCGCTCAAGCGGAAACCAAATTTGCAAAAAGTGCTGGGAGCACAAAATTCACGCTCAAGCGGCAGTTTCCCCGCTCAAGCGGACATCAAACTTTTTGGAAATTCCAGAACTGTTCTTGGAGTTCAATTCAATATTCAAAAGGCTTATAAGCTCCACTAAGGCACCAAAAACAAGCAAATATACCATTTAACACATGGGTGTAAGCAATATGAAGCCAATCCTCTAAAACCATGGTTCAATACTTCAAATTCACTCATGGCTCATGTTTTCAACTTCATTTAAGCTCCATATTTTTAACAATCAAACATGCATGCTAAATTTGATCTCATTTCCATTACAATTGATGCAATTGGTATTCATTTACATAAAATTCAACAAAAACATGCTTGCATGTATGATCCAACCCTCAATCTTTCCTATTTGACATGCCACATGTTAGATTATACCAAACCATGGCAATTTATAACAATTCCATGCATGCATGTGCATTTCAACTTCAATTTCATCAATTAGAGTGCAACTCTTGTTCTTGATCACCAATTAACCTTTAATTCACCAAATCACAAGTTCAAACTCATGAATTCATAAACAATCACTTACCTAGAAATTCAATTTATGATCAACTCTTGAGTTGGACTTCAAATTCACAAGTTTAAGCCAAAATCACCCAACTTTCTCCCTCTCTCTCTCTCTCTAACAGCCGGCCTCCTCTCTCCCTTAGAGCTTGATCAGCCAAAAAATGAAGGTGTATGAGGGAAAATAAGTGTATAAAGCCTCACCCATAAAGTCCCACTAACTTCAATATAATATTACTAAAGTAATTGGGCACTAATTTAACAATTTAATCAACTTAATCTGGCCTGAATCAATTTTTCAATTAAATTTCACCGTAGGTTCTAAAAATTATGCCAATCACCATGGCGCAATTGATTCCGAGTTTTGTGGCCGATAAGGCCTCCAATTTAATTCCCAAAGCAAACTATTTAAACAGATATTCCTACGGTGAACAGATAGAACTTCAAATTCACATGTATTCACAAAATGGCACATAAAATCATGCTAAACACATAATCATACGCAAGCTAAGGACCAATTAACATACTACGGAACAAGGGTATCACACTAACCCTAACCCTAATCTTACTCTCACCCCCACCTACACTCCAACTGGCAACTTATAGTGACACCATCCGTCAACCTCCCTTATTCTCTCCCTTCGGCGACTTCCCCTGTTCTCTCCCTCAAGCAACCTCTCTTACCACAATAATACCTTTTCACTTTCAAGCGACCTCATCACCGATACAACCCCCGCCTCATTCTTTTCCACCAATGATTCTCACCATCATAATGTCCGCCATCGCAACTTTGCCCATCATAATTGCATCACCCATCCCCCCTATGGCCTTACCCTAGAAGAAAGAGATTGACAACAAAACGGATATAGATAGAGAGAGAGATCGAAATTGTTATTTCTGATTCAAAAAACCAATGTCAAACAAATGGAATTAGTTCAAACATATATCACCGAACAAATGGTAGTGGTTCAATCATAGTCTGTAGAACTAGATTTGGGCAATGTAGACCACCGAATAAATGGCAGTAGTTCCGATATATACCACCGAACAAATGGTAGTAGTTCAGTCATAGACTGCCGAACCAGATCTGGGCAAATTGCAAAAGGAGGCAATGGTTGCAAATGGAGGGTTTGGCTATCAATAAAGTCATGAGATTTGTTTTTAATAAGAAAAAAATGTAAACAATGATAATGTAAAGCCAAGGGGGAATAAATAGGGATGGATTGAGGGGTTGGCAAGAGCAATCATCACTCCAAAGTTTCAAAAAAAAAATCTTTCAATATAGTAAAATTAGTTATGAATATTTATAAATTACATAGTGTCACCCTTTCAGAAAAAAAAAAAAAAAAAAAAAAAACATTTGAGAAATTTAATATTGGCCTCCCCAAGATTTCTTTGAGTTAGTCTACATTTTTAAGTTTCACTTTTCACTCTTTAGCTCCAAGTACGTTTCCCTCTCTCTACCTCTTTATTTTATTTTTTTCCAGTTCTTTCTCTCCTTTTCTTCTTCTTCCTTTTGTCTTTGTTTTTTCCTTATATATTTTTTTTTCCTTTTCTTTCTCTCCTTTTCTTCTTCTTCCTTTTGTCTTTGTTTTTTCGTTACATTTTTTTTTTTCTTTTCAATACTCTCCTCAACTCAATCTCCAATTTTAGTTATTTTTCCTCTTCTTCATCTCTCTTTCAAAACTTCTTCTACATCTAATCTTTCATCTTCTTATTTCTCTATTTCAATTCTCTCTTTTTTCCTCTTATTCTCTTTTTTTGATGTCTTACATTCGATGGAACTAGTGCTCGTCATCAAAAAAGATACCACAAAATCATTGAGGATCATTTTCATATTGATATTTTTACAATTACAAGAATAAACAACTTTTTGAAAGAGGATCTAATAAAGGTGTTTGATCATAGTTATGCTTCAAATCTTAAGAATAGTTATAAGTATTTCAAAATCAAAGATATTTGAAAAACTTTCAAATAAATTAAATTTGCATTTAAAATTTGATTTTTTTTTTTAATCGGTAAAAGTCAATTGCTAATTATGAAATTAGCACCTAATAGCATCCCCACATTTGCAAAGTATCAAGTGTTTGTTTCCTAATTCAACTCCTTCTGGAAAATTGAATCCATAATCTTCTCCTTATAACTAAACCCTTAAGAGAGTCATGCATTTAAAATTTCAGTTGCAAAACTAGATTGACATTCTTAGACATTCCTAGTTTCAAAAGTTATTAATAATTTTTGAATTGTGCCAAGTGTTTGTAAAGATAAGAAAGTTGTTAATTTATCATCTTATCAGGGATTGATTCATCTTATTTTAACATTACTTGTTTCTACAACCATGACAAAATGTACAAAAATACTAAACTCTTTTTCTTAAATATATGTTAGCCTTACTGAGGTTAGAATCTTGCATCAGCCCATAGAAAAACACATGTATATCTTACATTCAAAAAAAAAAAAAAAACAACAACAACAACAATAACAACTTAAGTCATTAACAAAATCCTTTTATGTATTATTTTGGTACAAATTAATTAATTATTAAACTTGAATAACTTTTTATGCAAATTTGTCTAATAAATATTATATATAAGATTTATCATACATATAAAAAGGAGTAATGCTATGGTAGTGTATAATACATTTGTAAATTTGATTATCATAAATATTATATCTCAATTCTATGAGACTCATATTTAAAAAAAATAAAAAAAATTATAAATAAATATTACTTAAAATATAATAAAAGAATTATTAGCTCATAACTAAAATAATATTGTAATTAATAATTGGTAACAAAAAAAAATTACAAAATTGATAACCATGCATATAAACGAAATAAAAAGTAGCATCATTGTTTTTAGCCCATCTAAAAAACGTGATTATTACTATTTTTATGTCATAGTGGCATGTGAAAGGATGATCACTATATGAAGCACATTCATCACGTGTGTATTAATGATGATGCTTCATGGTGAGTTCTTTAATGAAATACAACAGGTGGCGCAGCCGCGTCTACTGTGATGAAACGTGTCCCCACAATTTTATACCTGAAATTAGACTGTCATTATTTACAAAAATAAATAATATTATAAATATTAATAATTATAATTATAATTTTTTTATTTTTAAAATAATTTTTATTACTTCCACTGACGTGTTATTCTTTCATTTTATAATCATGTTTTTTTTAATAGCAATACCATATCTATACAATTTCTCTTTTGTAAATTTTTCAAAATGACATAACAAGGGCCTTGTTTGGCAGAGGGTTTTATTATTTTTTGGGTTAAGATTAACGAAAAATAAAATAAGTTAAAATAATTAATAAGGTAAAATATCACATTAAATTTATAATCATTTCATTTTTTCTCTTACAAATATCATATTAATCTATAAAAAAAATCAAATTATCTTCCCAAATACAAATGTTTTAGCATATTAAAATAGCTAAAAATTACAATAGCCTACTAAAATAGCCAACTTTCCAAATGAGGCCAAGGTTAGTTGGAAGGTTTTGAGAGAAGAGATGAGTGTAGAAATGTGGGTCATTAATTCAAGTTTTTCTTACCACATTATTTGGGGGGTTGTAGAGGAAAAATTGTGTAGATAAAGTATTTTTCTTTTAGTATTTCTTTCTTTTTCAAATTTGTGTGATTTTTTTGGGGGGGGGGGGGTATGTCTATTGTAAAAGAATTTAAAGAGTGAAAAAAAAATATCATGATAGATAAAAAAAAAAAAATTTAAGATTCAACTTTTTTTTTTTTTTTTTTTTTAATCTTTAGCAATAGAATTTTTTTTATAAATCATAAATCTTTTTATTTATTTATTTATTTATTTTTAGATAGTCAAAAGCATAAATGAACAATAAAAGGACTTAAAAAGACGCCTCCCTCCTAATGAGAGAGCGCAACGAAAACAGAACCTTCTCTATCCACACTAAAAAGCCATTCATAGCAGCCGCCATCCGAGCTAGACAATAGGCTACCGAGTTCCCTTGTCACTTCACATGCTTAACTTCCCAAGATCGGAATCTAGCCATCAGAGTTTTGGATTGCTTCACAAGGTGCCCAAAAGATGATAAGGACTTAGAGAAGCATTAAAGGGCTCGAATGGTTGATAACGAATCACCTTCAAGAATTATGCGGTGCAGTCCCAAATCCAATTCAAATTGAATCGCCGCAAGCAATGCAAAGGCCTCAATACATTCCACATCCATCGCTAACTTTTTGTTTACTGACATGGCAACAATGACCTCTCTCTTGTGATCACGAACCACAGGCCCAACACCAATCAAACCTTCTTATGCAAAACAAGCCCCATCAAAATTTATCTTAAGCATCCATTCCTTAAGAGGTATCCACCAAGTTTGCATCTGAACATTCTATAGCACCCAAACACGATACTGAACTTCACAGACCTCTTGGTAAAACTCAAAAGCATATCGAGCCAGCTCTTCCTAAGTTTGGTGCTTGTCATTGAACACCACCTGGTTACGGTGTGCATCTAGATACACCAACAAATCACCACAAAGAGCTCACCACTAGCAGAATCAAGAGATGAAATAATCTCAAAAATCCAGTCGAACAAAGACCCATCCCTTTATCAATGAACAACCAATGCAAGGCTATTGCACTCTCACACCTTCCTCGAAAAAGGGCAATCAAAAAAATAGTAATGAACTGATTCAGGATCCTTATGACAAAGACCACAATTATCATTTATTAAACACCTTTCGTGCCCTCGATTTAGATTGCATCAGCAGAATTTCCAAACACATTTTCCAACAAAAAATTTTGACCCTTCCAAAAAGCCCTATATTCCATAATTTGTTCCAAAAACCCGCCCTAACACCACCACCATCTGACGACAAAGCTTGCGAATACCTACTGCGAATACCCATTTCAAGATGATAAGCCAAGCTAACTAAGAAAAGGCCATGTTTTGTGTAATACCACACTAGTGTGTCTTCCGACGGATATGGGCAAACATGAATAGATTTAATTACCTTGATTTCATATAGTGGGAGCAAACAACAAGAACTTCGTCATTCCAATTCCTCAAATCACTATCAATCAGTGCACTCACTCTATCATTTTCATGCAAGAAATTAGGAGGTGAACAGATTTTGAAAGAATATGGTCGTGGTACACATTTGTCCTTTCATATTCAGATTTGAGACCCATCTCCAATGCGCCACCTCATACCTTCTAACAGAATAGGTTGCGCATTCCAAATGCTCCTCCACAAAAATGATGGACTCACCCCCTCAGTGATGCATCAAGAATCAAGTAGTTTGGATAATATTTAGCTTTCAATACTTGAGCCACCAAGCTATTCAGGAATTTTAGGAGTCTCCGCGCTTGCTTGGCCAACAAAGCCTTATTAAAAGCCATAAGAGATTTAAAACCCATCCCACCTTTAGGTTTCACCTTACATAGATTCTTCCAACTGCATCAATTAATCTTGTACATTTCCTCACGTTGACCCCACCAAAACCTCGCTATCATACCACTAATCTCATGGCACAAACCATCTGGCAACTCAAAAGAGGACATTATATATATTGGGATAGATTAAGTTACAACCTTAATACGAACTTCTCTCTCAGCTGCCAACAAAGATTTTTCCTTCCAGCCACTGAGGCGCTGCCACATTCTGTCTTTTATATAATTAAACACTGCCTTTTTTGACTAACCCACAACTAATGGCATCTCCAAATATTTCATATTATTCACCAGTTGGCCCACACCCACCAAAGTTGAAAGACGGATCTGCTCCTTTTTCCTCACATTCGAGCTAAAACATATCCCCGATTTTTCAAAGTTGACTTTCTGTCTAGAGGCCAATTCATACTTTTGCAACATAGATCCAACTGTGTTCATAGATTGGTCAGTTGCCGTGGCAAACAACAAGTTATCATCGGCGAAGAAAATATGAGAGATTTGAGGTCTCCCTCGACAAATTGATATGTCGGAGATCCGTTCCTCTGTTTCAACTCGTCATATCAGAGCAGATTAGGCCTCCACATACAACAAAAACAAATAAAGGGATATATGATCACCTTGCCGAATGCCCCTTGATGGTGTAAATTGTTTTGTTGGCTTTCCATTTAGAAGCACCTAATAAAAAACACTCGATACAGAATGCATCACCAAACCAACAAACTTTAACGGAAATCCCATCTTGACCACTCCACCCGGTCATATGCCTTACTCATATCTAGCTTTAACGCAAAATAACCAGCTTGGCCCGTTCTTTTATTCTTTAGGTAATGGAATACTTCAAAAGTCGTCAACACATTGTCGGTAATAGCCCTTCCCAGTACAGTTATTTAATGAAACTACCTTGTCCAACACCTCTAGCATCTTCGATGCTAGCTTATACATTACATTGCACCTATTAATTGGACGAAATTGACTTGGACGTTTTGGCTTCTTCACTTTAGGAATTAGAACAATATAGGTATTGTTGATTGAATAAACATCTTACCCCTCAATTAAAATCCCCAAAACAGCCGTACACACATCTACTCCCACCAAGTCTCATAACTTTTGGGAAAAAAATGATTGGATTATCGTCAAGCCTAGGGGCCATTATTGGGTGCATTTGGAACAATGTTATATGTACCTCATCTGCTACAAAATTCCTGTTCAGTCTCTGAGCCATCCCTTCGATTATGGATGAAGTGATACATTCTACTACCTCATTCATATGACTAAGAGTATTGGTGGTAAACAACTCTTTGAAGTTGCTTACCACAATCTCCTCCAATTCAACTAGTTTCGAGCACCACGCACCTAGGCTATTCTCCATACCAGAAATTGCCTTCTTCTTCTGCCTTTGGAAAGCTTTTGCATGGAAAAAGGCAGTATTTCTATCCCCCTCCTTCAACCAATTAGATCGAGCTCGTTGAGCCCATATCACCGACTCTTTTCAAGGAACTCATCCATCTCTAACTAGACCTGACGCAACTTCCTCATGTCGGCTTCAGTTAAAAGTTGCAAGGCTTGTAGTCATTGAATAGTTGTCATTTTTAGTTGCAACTTCCTTTGTACATTACACAGAACCTATCAATTCCCAATCTGCAACTGAGAAGCCACTGCCTTCATCTTATGCGACACCAACTTTACCCCAGCTAAGTTGCTCGCCTAATTCCATCCATTTGTGACTATGTCCTCACAATCAGCCTCTCTCAGTCACATTGCTTCAAAGCGATACAACTTCTAGCATTTTGGACTTTGATTCACCTAGGATTTATCACCTTCAAAACGATAAATCTTTTTATTAAAAATGAAAAAAAGAAATCAACAAAAAAGTCGTTTAAAAAAAAGATAATCCCAAACACCACTAAAACAAAAATTGTTTAAAATCTATTTTTATTTTTGAAAAAATCGACTTCTATCCGGTTTTAATTTCATAATCACTTTCCTAAAAAGAATTAAATATAAAAATTAGTTTGTCAAAAATAAACACATTTGGTTGGTTTTCAAAAATAATTTTAGAAAATTCTACTTTTTATTTTTCAGATTTTAATATTTTCAATAAATTTTTTTAATATTTTAAGTAATTTTTTAAAAAAATTTTAGACATACCTAACATAAATACACTTAAAAAGTATAATATTTGTGATTTTTTAAAAAAAAATACACTAAATACCAAAAAAATACAAAAAGAAAAAGAAAACAAAAATTCAGTACATTTATCATAATTTTGTGTATTTATTAATTTTTTAACATATTTTACAAATATTTTACTATTTAAATAGATCTAAGTAAGGTGCTTTTTAAAAAGAAAAAAAAAATGCTTAAAATTTAAAAAATATTCACTAAAAACAAAAAAAAAAATCAAAAAACAAAAAACTTAATTTTCAAAAAATTGAATTTAGAAAAGTGAAACCGAACACACTGAATAATATTTTTGAATTTTTAAAAATTGTTTTCACCCTCAAAAAGATGGAAAATTGTATGAAATGATGAGTTTTTTTAAATATTATTTTTTTCACTAAATTAGTTTTTAGAATTTTTTTTTCTAATTTTCAATAGAGGTGACTTAATTATTAAGGTACTTAGGTCTCATTCGGGAACTTGATTATTTTATTGGCTTTTCAACTATTTTATGCAATGAAAAAAAGTTGTGTTTGAGATAATTTGTGAATTTTTTTTTATAATTGAATAAATAGTTGTGAGAAAAAAGGTGATTGATTGATATGTAAAATGTGACATTTTATTTTATTTATTATTTTAACATTTTTTTGTGTTTATTAACCATTTTAGCCCCAACCTTTGTTCCTAAATAGAGCCTTAGGCCTTGTTTGTAAACAAACTATTTTAGTAACTTTTTGATTTTTTGGCTAAATATGAGATAAAAAAAACTAGTATATTTTGAATGAATTTTTTATTTTTTATGAAAAGATGTGCAAAAAATAAAAAGAAAAGTGAATCTTTGACTTTTTGGTATAGATTATAAACTTTTAAATTTTTTCAATAATTTTTTAACTTTTAAACTAAAACGTGTGTATCCCAAACGAGGCCTTAATCGAGGCCTTAATCCCATGGCTAAACAACCCCCCCCCCCCAAAAAAAAATAATAATAAAAATTCATATTATTGAATGTCTCAATTTTCGTAGACCTGCTAAAATAAAATTTTATTTTCATGTCTTAGTCTAAGGCCTTACAAAACCTTGAGGCCCTTAAGGCCCGTTTATTTTCAGAGATAGAATGGAAGGGATTGATAGTGAGGGAATTAATAGTGAATGGATTGTTAGTGAGGGGATTGATAGTGAAGGGATTAAGTAAAATTGTGTTTATTTTGATGATAGTTGTTAGTGTAGGGATTGTTAAATTATTTTTATAAATTAAATATAAAATAATAAAACAAATAAAAAAAAATACAAAAACATTAAACGTTAATGTTTTAAAAAAAATGCCCAACATGTAAAAAAAATTTAAAAAAATAAAAATAAAATAAAAATTTCGAGAAAAAAAATAAAACAAATAAAATAATGATTTTTACTTAACAAAAAAAATAAAAAATAAAACATTAATGTTCAAAAAAAATGCTCAACATGTATAAAATAAAATAAAAACTAAATAAAAATAAAAAATTTCTAGTCCGCTGGACTATTTTTCTAATATCAAGTCCTGAAGGTCCATCCGAATCCCCTTGGGGAGGGCCATCCCAATCTGGAGCTCACTATCAATCCCCTCCCCATCTCTCAAAATAAACACAATATTAATGAATCCCACCTCACTACCAATCCCAATCCCCCCTCTAACTCTCCAAACAAACGGGGCCTTACTGTTCTCCACATCACCCATGACTACATCTCACCGACTACCACCTCTAACAACTCCACTGCTAACCACCATCTCACGACTTATCAAATATAGTTTTTTCTTTATATTTCATTATATATTTTACAAATCAAAAATGTTTAAGAGCACTAAAAATAGAACTTTAATGAGAATTCTACTTATGTTGCAGTGGGCCTCACTCATTAATGATTTGATGTATGTGTCTTATTTTTTATTTTTTTGTTCATGTCACATCATTAATGCTATTGTTTGTTTGGGATGTTCTAAATAAGTGTACTTTTTGACTTTTTATAAAATATGGGTTGGGTTTGAAGTGATGTGATAGAGAGGTAATATGACTTAAATAAGATGATGTGATTTAAATAGGATAGTAACTTTTTAACTTTTTGACTTTTTCAAAGGATGCCAAACTTAGCCTTAAAGTCAGGAATCATTGTTCTTTACAAATAATATATCTTTTAAATTTTTTAAATAAAAACAAACTATTTTTTTAAAAAAGAATAAAAAATATGGGTAATTTGCACTCACTTTTGCCTTTAGATTTGGAAAAAAATTATACTCACTTTAGACTCCCTCAAAATTTTAATTCACATAATACTTTAAATCTTTGTTCATCAGTAATTCACAAGTATCATAATTTTTTTTTTTTAAAAAAAAAACGATGTTGTGAACTATTTTCTATTAAATTATATATTTATCTTTATTTATTTCATTGTCTACCCCACTATCAGTAAAAGTTTCGATCGCTTTAACTTTATTAAAAAGAATATCAAAATAATTATGTTAAATTTATGAAACTAATTGTATTTTTCTCAAACTTTAGAAGAAGTGATTATAATTTACCATAAAAATATTGGTCAAACATCAAATCCTCTAAACATTTGCCTTGTTCAAAAACATTTTATATATTTTTTTAAGATAGCAACTAAGCTATTAAATAATATAAAAAAAATTAAATAATTTTTTTAAAAAAAAGTAGCAGATAAGCATCCGTTTATTTTTATTTATTTTATTTAAATATATGTGTCACGACCAAAGTGGCATATAGAACTACCATTTTTACATGGTGGTACACTTATGTGAGAATTTGGACACGTGGCATAGTTGTTGGATGCATTTTCTATATTGGGACACTCTATCCAAACACTCTGGATGGTTAGATCTTTGTTTCAATGTGATGATAAGATATTCTATTGGCCACACTTTGTTGGCCACTCAATTTGGATACCCTATTTTGTACTATCTTTCGGATGTATTGTTAGGCACTTTGCTGGACCACTCTGTTTGATATTCTCTTAGTGAGCAATTTAAAAAAAATAACATTATAAGAATAATGATAAAAAATAAAAAATAAAAAAAAAACATATTCATACAATGTGTTGATCAAGTGGTTAAACTTTTTTTTTTTTGGTTAAACCCATAGTTATGGGTTCGAGTTTTGTCTTTCTCTTTATATAATTTTTACAAAAACTCTAAATATAAGAAGAAAGATTTATTTACAAATTCTATTTGGAAGACTTATAGCCCAATACGTCCATAAAATTTTTTTGTGTTCTACTTAGTCCCATATATTTAGACTTGTATCATAGGAGATCCTTTTTTTTTCTTATTTATAATATTTTTGGGACTAATATACCCTTTGTTCTATTTTTGATAATAAATATTACACACAATTGTAATCTTTTTGTTTCTTTTTTTTGTTTTGACAGTTTTAAAATTAGTGAGATAGGTTTCTTTAAAACCTAAACATATATTATTAAATTATAATATTGACAAGAAAACATAGTTGAAAAATAATCTTGCAGCATAAAGAAACTTCCTCTCATGCTCTCCCTCTCTTTAACTTCCCCATTTGAGAATTGGGAAAAATCACAAAACAACAAAAAGTCAAAGAGATGAATTGGGTGACGATGATCAAAGAAAAAAATTAACTAGAAGAAATCCAGAAAGGAGCTCATCATCATTATCATCATCATTCTTCCATTGTTGCAGTTTCAAACCCTATGTTTTTTTTCATTATTGTAGTTCAAAACTCTATTTTCTTCTATTTAAATATCATAGGGGCAAGGTTAGCACCGTTTTTGTTTTGCAACTGCATGTAGGTATGTGTTGGTAGGGATATATGTTCGAAATTGTTCAATAATTTATTAAAGTTAGATTCAACTTTTTGTTTCGAGATTGATTGATATAGTATTATATATCCGTGTGTACGTATGCTTATTGATTGAGTATTTTTGTGAATGTAATGTACACATCCACTGAAATTATTATTGTTGTAAATTATTAGATTTTAATGTTTTGCATTTGGTGATGTGAACTTCAACATTAGAAACGTGTGATGGTTGCATGATGTGCAATGTAGACTGATGATTGCATGATTGTTGCATAATGTGAATATTCACGTTCACATATCACTGATTATTGTATGAATTTTCATGATTATTACATGGTGTGAAAGTTCACTTCGGTGTTATGATTATCACATCTTTAATGAATATTAATATTCACAACTAGAAATAGTCATATAAGCGTAAATAACAATGTGATATTTTGGTTACAACATATTCTGCATCTTAATAATATAACATAGAGATGTGAAGGTTCACATTGTGTGAGTAGATTTCTGACCACACTGCCAAACTAGTACTTGGCTGAAGAGCACCGGCAGAATAGATTAAGCCCGAACGACCTATCACAGAAAGAAGAGATTCCGGCGGTGGTTCATCCACCCGAGAGAACTCCAATGATCAAGTCAGTTATCTCTCAAAAATAGCAAAAATGTTTAACTCACTATTTAGAATATCAAAAGCGTACCTTAGACCCACGAGGATGCCTCCCTTTTATAGCCAACACAATCCTAGTCCCAATAGAAGCCTAGTTCCAATGGACTCTAGATTACTGTTAATCTTGGACTCTCAGTAGGATTGGGATAAACTCTCTAAGAGTCTTATCTTTATCCAAACTAAAGCCTTCTCTCGTTCTTGGACTCTTGTCCCTTATCCGCTTATCCCGGACTCCGGTATCTTCGGAGATAACCTCGGCCTAACTGAGGTTACTTCGGCATTATGATCAGGACACGTGGCACCTCGGTTATCACTTCGGTGCCACCCTGGCCACGTGTTGCCACTTAAAAATTATGTCCCCACAACTGCCCCCTAGGTTCTATTACCTCGGCATCCTGAGGTGATGAAACCTATATCATTTCTTCCACTTAGCACGTCGGCTAAGCTCACTTCATCATCTATTGCCGAAGTCATAACTCGTCGACTCAATATGACCAAGACTTATAGTCTGTTTTCATCAATGCCTTAGAACCAATAACCAAGTTTGTTCAAAGTTATTTAGCCGAGATCATCCTCCAAGCCGAGGTCTTAATCAAGAACTCCAAGAGTTTCATCACGCGTATGGGCTGTCACGCACAGTATTTCAACCGTTTTCGCCACACGTCTTTCCCTACTGAGCCGTACCTGACACGTGCCATCAGGTCGTATCATTTTTGCATGCGCCGTCTGACAAGCACGTCATCCTAGGCACATTGATGGTATTTTGCCGCCATTCTCTGCGTTTGATCAAAACCACTTCTCTCTCTCCGTCTTTTCATTTTTGCATCCCCAACTTCGTGTTAACTCTCTCTCTCTACTTGCCCAAATCCGCCATTATTCCAAGCTTTCAAGCTCAGCAATTTCTCCGTTCATTTTCTCCGGCGAGACTTTTACTGATCTTTTCCGATTGCTGCCATCGTCTGACTCCGGCGTACTCAACACCGGCTTTTTTCCTTCAATGAGTCAATGTTCCCTTCATTTCAATTTCTTATTTGTACTTCAAAGAATCTCTGTTCCTTTTGCGAACTTACTCATGTCTTTGATCGTTTTATTTGTATCTCAATTTCCACAATGTATTGAGCATGTTTGTTTCGTGATTCTGTTTTTGCCCAATCCATTCTTGAATATACTACTTGCATATTTGTTGATCCTTGCCAGTGTTCTTGGCCTTACACACCTGCACAAACTTTATCACTGTGTTCTTAATGATTCATCACTGTTCTTGATTCTGAATCACATTCCTGTTTCTGTTTGCTGTGTTTTTTTCCAGATCCTTGCCTTCAACCTTCATTTGCCTAGACTTAGGTTTGAGTTTTGTCGTAGAATTCACGAATCTTAGGGAAAACTGAAACGAATCCCCCTTAGATCCTCATAAATTCTTACCACAGTGTACATTTAGGTTTTAGCCGAGGTCCTTCAAACCTTCAAAAAAACACTTCCTTTTGAAATCTAACTCCTTCTCCCAAGCCGATATCATAGGTATGTGGAGGCATAGGGTATACACCCCAACTAAGTTAGAATACTTCAGGCAAGAGTTTAACATCCCGGCTGAGGTCCATCTCAAGTTGGCTAGGGAGGATGACTCCATCATGCCCACAACTGACTCTATGCCCTTCCCAGTTGTAGCTTTCGTAGAGTATGGACTTAGGATCCCACTTGACATCCTTTTCTGAGAAATCCTCCATTACTACAAGTTGAACCCAATGCAACTCGCCATCAACTCTTACCGAGTTATCAACGGTATAATAGCCCTAGCCAAGAAAGAGAAAGCTAAGGTAACCTTAGCCGACATTCAATACTGCTACACCATGTGTGGCCTTAAGTTAGAAAAAGGCTACATCTACTACCTCAAATCGAGGTCCACCGAATATAAACTTGTTGCCAACTTCCCAGACTCCAACAAGGGAGCCGGGGACGATTACTTCATTATCTCGGGCAACTGCAAGTTCACTCCAGATGAGAACCTTCACCTCTACCCTCTTAACCGAACAGTATTCATAGAGGGTAATGGTAAGAGCCAAGTGTTACACTTACTTGTTTTTCAAGTCTTTAATACTTCATTCTATACGTTTTAACGTCTGTTTTTCTTGCAGCTTTTCCGCAGCCGGCAAAAGACTTCCGTAAATTCTTCTTCCCTAGCAAAGACTTTAAGAAGCTGTTGGATCTGCCAGTCCAGAGGCAGAGAGCTCCTTTATTGCTCAACTACATCCCAACCTACAAGTCCATTTTGCCCGACGTCCCAAAAAAGAAGAGCAAGTCTCCTCCTTCCACCACAACTCCTCTAACAACTTCATCTCCTCGGTCAGATCAGGGATCAACTTCTGATCTTGCTGAGCAACCATCAACTTCGGCTCCCTATCTGATCGCTCTATCTCAACGCAAACGCCGACGTAGAACTGTAATTGCTACCAAGATGGGTCACAAGAAAACAGTCGCAGAAGATCTTCTGGCCGACATCCCCGACACCGTCAATGCTCAACCAGCACAATTTCAGCCTCAACCTAAGCCAAAGCCCAAAAGATTAAAGAAGGCTCAGCCTAAGGCAACGGTGACTCAGATTGACATTAAGGACACCTTGCCTATTTCAAAATTGACTGAGAGTGAGAAGACCCCTCCGCCGCTGAGAAGAGGCCCGCCAAGGCCGACCATCCAAATTAACTCGGTCAAAGAGGCCGAGGTTAGAGTCCGCCACCTCGGGTCCATGAAATCGATGCCCTGGCCTCCCATCACCATCAAGGACAAGCCGGTCAGAGTTGGTAATAGCGCGACTGGTCTTGAGGTCGGCGTTGCCCTTTCTACAACTTTGCTCCTTCCAAATGATCTTAATCACTGAGATGAGCGAGTATGAAAACTTCGCTTTGATGCTGCAACATTCCGTTCAAGTAAGTTCCTTACACTTGGTATTTTTCTCTCTCTATTTTTCTATACTTGGAGAATTTTTACTTACTTTTGTTCTGTCCATTTTCTTTCAGGCAATCCAGCACGCCCACTCCTTCTCAATGCACGCTTTTGAAATGAGGAAGAAGTTGGCCGACAAGATCAGGGAGGTTCTTTGGTTTAAAGAAGACCATCAAAAAGGCCGAGGCAAAAATGAAAACCCTGTCAGATCAGGCCGACGTGGCCAAAAAGGCTTAGGACGAGGCCGAGGAAAAGGCCGACGCTGTAGAGGTCATTACCAAGGTCCTTATGGCCGAAAAGAAAGAGGCCGAGGCCAAGATGGTTGAGGCACAAAAGGAGCTTCAACATGCCTTGGCTACAAAAGAGGCCGAGATCAAGGCCGCTAATGAGAAGGCATATGTTAAGGGGGTGGCCGACGTCAAGGAGAACTACAAAAAGCAAGTGAAGCAGGCATGCAACAAGGGTTTCACCCTTGGTTGGATGGCTTCCCTCAAAAAGCTTGATGTTCCCGAAGACTTCCCCCTCAAGAATACTGACGATCTCCCCCTGCCATTCCTCCCTACTCCAAGCTAATCCGAAGACGATTCTGAGTCTGAGGAGGAAGCTTTGGTGAGGAAGAAGAAGGAAGCTGTTGGGACCCAATCCCCTACTCTTAATGAGCAAGTCGTGGACTTGTCTCAGGATGAGGAGGGTGAGGTCTCCAAAGACGCTACTCCTGAGAAGGCAACATTGGACGCGCCTATTGCCGACAAGAGCCTCGACCAAACTCTTCAAGAAATCGATGCCAAGCTTGTGGTTGAGAGGGCCGCCGAGATGTCTTCTCAGCTGTCTTCTGAACTCCAGACCCAACCAGCCAGGGACGCCGAAGAGTCTTAGTTTGATGTTTTCCTTTTTTTTCTGTACCTTGTACTTTTTTCTTTCTTTTTGAAACAGTGTAAGCTTTAATTTGGCCGACATGCCATATTTGTAATCTGAACAATTACTTTTTAATGTCAGGCCGAAGTGCCTTTTTGTATTTGAACTTCCTTATCTGAATGCAAGTGTAACTTTCTTCTTTCAATGTGAGTATATGTTTGTCTTCCTTTACTCTTGTATGACTCTTTATACTTTGACTATGTAATCTTCTCAGTGTGGAATACTTCAGCTATTCCTACTAATAGTTTTCATCGGCTTTGTCTTAACACTTGAAAATATTTCTCATAATTTCAACGAGTGTTAAACTAACTTCCTTTAATATAACCTCGGCTTAACTTCAACTTGTAAATTTTTCTTAAAATTTCAATAAGTGTTAAACCAATCTTCCTTTAACATAACCTCGGCTTAATTTCAACTTGTAAATTTTTCTTAAAATTTCAACAAGTATTAAACCAATCTTCCTTTAACATAACATCGGCTTAACTTCAACTTGTAAATTTTTCTTAAAATTTCAACAAGTGTTAAACCAATCTTCCAAGCATCACTCTCCAGCCCTCTGCCCCTTAATGTGAACCTAAGTTTCACTTGGGTTCTCATTAAGCCTGGGGTTTTGACCTTGTTGCTGAGGTCAGATTTAAACAAAGACTGGCCGAGGTAACCAACCTCGGTCTCTTTGTTAATTTGGCTGACATGTACTTAGTTCCAATCTGAGTCTGATTCTGCCGATATGACAAGTCTAGGTTATCCCAACTTAGTTCATCTCTATTATGTGCAAGTAAAAGTTCTACTCTACCATATAATAAGTCTAAGTTATTCGTCATGTTTAGCTTAAAAACATTGCCAACTTAGTTCAACTCTATTATATGCAAGTAAAAGTTCTACTCTGTCATAAAATAAGTCTAAGTTATTCGTCACGTTTCGCTTAAAAACATCGCCAACTTAGTTTAACTCTATTATATGCAAGTAAAAGTTTTACTCTACCATGTAATAAGTCAAAGTTATTCGTCATGTTTCGCTTAGAAGCATCGCCAACTTAGTTCAACTCTATTATTTGCGAGTAAAGTTTCTACTCTGCCATATAATAAGTCTAAGTTATTCATCATGTTTCACTTAGAAACATTGCCAACTTAGTTCAACTCTATTATATGCAAGTAAAGTTTCTATTCTGCCATATAATAAGTCTAAGTTATTCGTCATGTTTCACTTACAAACATCGTCAAGTATCTGGTCAATCATGCTACACAAGTTTAAAAATCAAGCTAAAACTTTATTATTACTTCGGCTAATAAAAAAAATCCTTAAAAACAAGAAACTCTTAATGATAAAAAAAACTTCAAATTGGAAGTATTCCAGGGTCTTGGCAACTCTCTGCCTTCGCTGTCTTCAAGCCGATATGACCCATTACCCAAGACCGAGGTGATTCTATAGGGTCCCTTCCAATTTGGGCCAAGCTTGCCCTCCGTGGGATCCTTCTTGTTGCCGATGACCTTTCTCAGGACGAGGTCACCAACTTGGAATTCTCATGGGTTGACCTTCTTATTATAAGCCCTGGCTAGCTGCTGCTGGTATGCCCCAGCTGAATTGTTGCTTTCTCTCTTCGTTCTTCTAGGAGATCCAGATCTCGGGCTAAGAATGCCTCATTAGTTCCATTCTTCACTCCCTGGGTTCTGATTCCTAAGATGCTGACCTCCAGAGGAATGACTGCTTCAGTGCCATAAGCCATGGCAAATGGGGATTCCCCAGTTGATCTTCTCGGCGTAATCCGATATGCCCAGAGTACACTGGGTAATTCATCCACCCACTTTCCCTTTTCTGCTTGCAGCCTCTTCTTAATCTCATTCAAGATAACTTTGTTGGATGCTTCTACTTGTCAATTGCTTTGAGGAAAACTTGGAGTAGAAAAATAAGTCTTGATTTTGAACTTTGCACAAAAGCTCTTGATTAGCTTACTATCAAAATGTGTGCCATTGTCAGCTATTTTTGCTCTTTGGATTCTAAACCTGGTAATGATGTTCTTCTATATGAAGTTATTCACATCAACGTCCCGAATCTTGGCAACGAGTTCAGCTTTTACCCACTTAGTGAAGTAATATGTTGCTACCAGCAGGTACTTCCTTTGTCCAGTTGCTTGAGGCAGTTTTTCAACAAGATCCATGCCCTATTGGGCAAATGGCCAAGGGCTGGACACCGGGTTCAAGTATGCTGCTGGTTGATGTATTAAAGGTGCAAACCTTTGGCACTTCTCACACTTCTTGACATAGGCTTCGGCATCTTTCTGCATGTAGGGCTACCAATACCCCTGAGTAATAGCCCTATGAGCAAGTGACCTGCACCTAGCGTGACTTCCACATACTCCTTCATGTATCTCGTACAAAAAGTCTTTAACCTGTGCAGGATGCACACACCTCAGAAGGGGTCTAGTAAAAGATCTTCTGTAGAGATGTCCTTCTGTTGTCAAACTGAATCTTGCAGACTTCAGTCTGATCTTGTGCGCTTCTTTTCAGTCATCTGGCAGCTTCCCATCTCTAAGGAATACTATTATTATATCCATCCAACTTGGTCCCATCTCCATACACATTACTTCACGCTCTGTGTTCAGTGGTTCTATGCTTGGACCTGACAAGTAGTCAACCATTATCGTTCTTGCCTCTCTAGGCTTCATTGAACTAGCCAGGTTGGCCAGAGCATCAGCATGGCTGTTGTCATCTCGGCTTACCTGCTGTAGTTGGCAATTTTGAAATAAGGCTACCAATCTGTCCACTTTCTTTGTATAGGACGATATCCTTTCATCTCGGACTGCATATTCGCCTGTTGCCTGGTTGACTATAAGTTGGGAGTCACAGAAAACTATTACCTCGTCAGCTTCCATGGCTGCTACCTGCTTTAACCCTGCGATTAGTGTTTCATATTCTGCTTCATTGTTTAAGGTCTTAAACCCCAGACGAATGGATTGTTCCAGTATCTGCCCATCTGGCGATACTAGTACTACTCCTGCCTTCGCTCCTTGTCAGTTTGAACTCCCATCAACAAACAACCGGAAGGAGTCGCTGATGTAAATATTGCAGGGCCTGAGTTTCTCTTTGTTCCTTTGTTCTGTTATCCCCCGCTGGGTTTTTTCTTGCTCATTTGGATGTTGTATACCTCGACTCAACGGGCCGATGTCTGACGATGTGCGGTGAACTTCGCCACAAAGTGGGCTAAGACTTGGCCTTTGATTGCTGTCCTAGGTCTGAATTCCAAGTCATATTGGCCCAAGGCCACTGCCCATCTGGCTGTCCATCTCTTTGTTGCAGTTGTCTTCTTCGACGTCAAGGTCAATAGGTTTCCCACTCCCAATAGGAGTGTTGTCCCCAACCTTCTCTTTCTGTCTGTTGTTGGCCATCTATTCTTCTTTCTTTTCCATAGACGGTGCCAAATTGTCTGAGTAGATTTCTGACCACACTGCCAAATTAGTACTTAGCTGGAGAGCACCGGCAGAATAGATTAAGCCCAAACGACCTGTCACAAAAAGAAGAGATTTCGGCGGTGGTTCGTTCCCTCGGGGAGACTCCAATGATCAAGTCAGTTATCTCTCAAAGATAGCAAAAGTGCTTAACTCACTATTCAGAATATCAAAAGCGTACCTTAGACCCACGAGGGTGTCTCCCTTTTATAGCCAACACAATCATAGTCCCAATAGAAGCCTAATTCTAATGGACTCTGGATTACTGTTAATCTTGGACTCCCAATAGGATTGGGATAAACTCGCTAAGAGTCTTATCTTTATCCAAACTAAAGCCTTTTCTCGTTCTTGGACTCTTGTCCCTTATCCGCTTATCCTGGACTCCGGTATCTTCGGAGATAACCTCGGCTTAACCGAGATTACCTCGGCGTTATGATCAGGACACGTGGCACCTCGGCTATCACTTCGGTGCCACGCTAATTGCCACTCAAAATTATGACCCCACACACATCAATATTGCATTTATCACAATGCACAATAAAATGCTTATATGCGCACAATAATAAACAATTATCAACAATGTGAATGTTCATGATTCTATAAAACTAAAATAACATGACAACATTAACCATACGTCACTCACAACAAATCACAATTAATATTAATATTCACATTAAAAAATAGGCATACTTGCACAAACAATGTGAATGTTCACAATGTATGGTTCTATGAGAGAATATTATTTACCAGCAGGCATTTGTAATATGAAAATTCATATTAACATTTAGTGAGAAATTTTTAAAAGATTGACGATTTAATATTTTAAGAATGTGAGAGATTTTTTCTGTGGAATAAAGGAGAGATTTTTTTTTTTCATAGAACGAGGAAGATATTTTCTTTATAGAATAAGGAAAAGATTTTAAACCTAAAATGTAGAGATTCTCCCTAGAATAAGGAGCATGGAATAAATGATAGATTTTCTCCATGTAATAAGGGATTGTTGTTATTTTTTTATTGTGTATTGGTTTTAAAATGAAAACATGCACAAAAAGTTAAAAGGGTGATTTGGCTGTATTATTCTGAACAGGACTTAATGAAATATTAAAAAAGAAGATGAATTAAATGGAATATAGCAATTAAGAATATGAATTTCTAAAAAATGACCCATATAAGAATATTTTAAGAAAATTCAAAATATGTGACAAAAATATCAACACCATAAAATGCCTTCCCTTTACAAAATAGAAGAGATACTAATAGCTTACGATAAAAAGTTGTTATCAATAGTGACATAATGGCACCAACAAGTGGAGCAAAGAGTACGCTTTGGTTTGGTTTTTATGTTTGGACTAATAAGGATAAAAAAAAATTATAAAATGGCAAAATATTTGATTTAGGATGTAAAATTACCAAATTAATTCATATACAAATAAAAAGTAAAAAAAACATCATTTTCAAGTTGAGGATAATTTTGTCATTCCAATGCAAAAAGTAAAAAAAGTCAAAGAAGAAAATCAAAAAATAAAAAAAGTCTCAAATTAAAAAAGTTAAAAAAATTAAAAAGTCAACATTACCAAACGACACTTATGTAGAGGTATCCGTACTCTATATAAAGAGCACATACATAAAGAATCAAGTATACAATCTTTGATATAGAAATACGATTGATCTTATTTGGTTCTAAATTTTTTAATTCAATTTTTAAAAAATTTAATTTTTAATTTTTATATTTTTAGTGATTTTTTTTAATATTGTAAGTAATATTTTTTACCTTTTAGATACACTTAATATAAATATAATTAAAAAATATAATATTTGTGAAATTTTTTTTAAAAAAAATTCACTAAATACTAAAAATATAAAAATATATGTATATAAAAATGCACTATATTTTCTTATTTTTGTGAATTTATTGATTTTTTAAATATTTTTTTACAAGTACTTTACTTTTTAGGTATATCTAAGTCAAGTGTTGTAAAAAGTTTTACTTAAAATATTAAAAAAATTCACTAAAATAAAAGAATATAAAAAATAAAAAATTAAATTTTAAAAAAATTAAAACCAAATAAGGTAAATTATCATTATATTAATGGACATTACACTGACTGAACTATCGATGTGTCTATTCAGTGGCGGCTGAATGGAGAGCGCACTATTTTGCAAATCTATGATTCGTTGTTCATCCTCCATAATCACATAGCGTGATTAGGTTTTTTTGTCTATACAATTTGGTCACTTGTGAGAAATGATTGACTCAATAAACGAGATAAAGACAAAAATAAAATAAAATAAAATAAAATAAGACATGTTTTTAGCAATGGCCATGTACAATTGATGGTACCTTTTCTTTCTACTTGTGATTTGAATGTATGGTCTAAAAGAAGTTTAGCTTTGACTTGCAACATACTTTTCTCGAACACTTGTATGGCTACATTATGTTCATGTATATTTGTAGACACTGACATCTTTCATGATTTACCCATCAACGGTAGAGATAATACAATGGTAAAGAGAAGAAGACCCTATTGATCAAAAATAGATGCTCTCATTTTGACTAGTAATAATTTTTAAGACCATATTTGGATTGCAGCCAAATCACGACAAAAGAGAAATAATTTAATTATAAAATATTCTGAAAATAACTTAAAATGCCAAAGTATAAATCAAGAGAACCTAACTCACAAGAAAAATGTTTGGGGGTCCTAATTTTTGTGACTCAAATGGTTCAAAATTGCCAAAACGACGTCGTTTTGGCAATTTTGATGTTGTTTTGTACTCAAAACGACGTCGTTTTGACAAATTCAAGTCATTTGAGCCATAAAAATTAGAGCCCTCTACCATTGCTGAACTCACAAACATGGTTGGTAAGTCTTTTAAGGTCTTGTTTCCCATAGTCAAATTCCTAAGTTTACAAAATAATCCTTACATCTTTTAAAATTAGTCCTGATTTTCAAGAGTCATTTTATGTTTCAAATTTTAAAGTTTTTAAAATTTGGTTTTCACTCATTTGTAGTAGTTTGAAAGATCTTTATATCGATATAAGATTCTTCAAAATATGATTTAAATCATAGATTTAGTGAACGTTTTATAATCATTCATTAATCTTCAATAAACAGGGACAAAGTGGTCATTTTATGAATTCAATCCACAAATCTGGATTGTACAATGGGCATTTAAAATGACAAATAATATTTATTTTGGACTTAAAATAATATTTGGACTTGAATTGCCCATTATGGTCGAGCTGACTTATTTTTCTAGGTCGATAAATTTTATGAATTTATATATATATATATATATTTGTGTGATGGAGGCCAAAGCCAAACAAAACAGCTAAAAGAAGAAAAAACAAGACAAACTTGCAGCCCCAACCAGCAGCCTATCATACTATAAATGGGTTGTTTAAAATGTGTTATATAAGTATATTTTTTAATTTTTTATTTGAAAAGGTAAAAGAAATATATATATATATATGTTTGGAATAATTTTTTAATTTTTTATAAAAATATGTGTAATAAAATATTGTATTAAAATTAAAATGATCATTCTACTCTTGTTGACTTTTAACTTTTTGACTTTTGAGTAGTTGAATTCAAAGGGCAAAATAATAATTTTGGCCTCTAAACTTCTCCCAAATAGTATGGACTTTAACTTTTTTTTTAGTAACTTTTTAATTTTTTGACTTTTGTAAGTTATCCCAAACTAGTCTATCTCAACATATACATAAAAATGCCTAAATTCATTGAACCAAAAGTTTAATATAGAGCTCGTTTAGAATGTGGGTTGACTTTTTAACTTTTTAGCTATTTTGTTTGAAGTTAAAAAATCTTGTTTGGAATAGTTTTTTTAATTTTTTTAACTTTTTGTGAAAAAAAAAATTATTATTAATTTTTATCTTATTTAATTAAAATAACTTATTTTATCTTATATACCTATTTTAGTCCAAATATTCTTCCCAAACAAGCTCATATATTTTTAAAAAAATTCTATAATACACTCCAAATGACCCTATGGAGTGGGTTGGTTTTTGGGTTTAGGTCAAGGTGTGTGGGTTTGGGTAAGAGGTTGTTTGTAGTGCCATGTGGCACTTTCATGGCGCCATGTGGCGCTTATTTGGCGCCATGTGTTAATTCTATCAAGAATTTGGATGGAAATTAGTTGTAGGAATAAATTGAAATACTTTTGAAATTATCATATCACCCATGTTATGTACGAAATAAAATAATATATTATTTATTAAAATATGATAATTAAATTTAATTTTTTAATATTTTATTTCTCATAAATAAAATTTTATATATAAGTTTAAGAGTTTTGTCTTAAATGTTTCTTTACTATAACATATAATATAAACAGATTAAAATTATTGTATTTACAATTAATAATTAAAATTATGTTTTGTTATAAAAAAAATGACATAGTTCTAATATTTCACTATTTTAGAATAAAAATATATGAATTTTAAAAAATTGTCCTATCGATTTTTGAAAGGGAAATAATTAAAGAAATTTTAAAAACTTAGTAATTTTTTGTCTTTTAGGCTAAAACAAGTGTATGCCAAACGAGACCTTAATGAGTAAAAAGAATCATCGTAACATGTAAAACTTTTAAAATCACGGTTAAACTAACATATTATCCAAACCAAAAATGGTTTAGCATAATCAGTTAGATCAAAAGACCAACCATCTTACACAAATATTAGTTAATTAAAATTTTTAAATTTTATTTTATTAAAACTTAAACTGTCACTAAATATGAAAAACAATCTATTAATTTAAATTTAACATTGACACAATATAAATTTAAAATTATAATAATCTATCTCATAATTTATGAGTTTTAAATACAAATTTAAAATTATCATAATTATTTCATAATTTTTATATTAAGGAGCAGTAAGAATGACATTGAGATTATCAATATATCTATATATTTTACAAAAGAATACATTTAAGGAGAGATATTATGGAGTTTCAAAATTTCGTACAAAATTATTTTTAAAATCAAAACCTTTATGTGGGATTGTAAAATAAAAGTTAAATAGAAACTAGTCAATTAGAATTTTCTTAATTGTCTAAAATTAAGAAATCAAAAAAAAAAAAAATAGTATGAGATATTGATCATAAGGTATCTCACTAAAAATCTCATTTTGCTTATATAAATGAAAGTATAAGATTCATTTTATGTGAGTAAAACAATTCACTTTTTCCTTCTTTTGTCAATGTGAGATTGTAAAATAAAAATTCAATGGAAATTAACCAATGAAAATTTTCTTCATTGTTTAAAATTAAGAAAATTCAATAATTTATATAAATGAGAGCATAATATTCACTGTATGTAAATGAAACGATTCACTTTTTTCTTCTTTTTCTGATGTGAGATTGTAAAATAAAATTTAAATGAAAGCTAGCCAATACTAAATTTCTTAATTATTTAAAATTAAGAAAATTTAATAATTTTAGAATGAGGGTTTGGAACTCCTACAATCTTCTCTCTAAAAATTCCATTTTCCTTATATAATATAAGTGAAATAACTCATTTTTTCATTCTTTTTCCGATATGAGATTGTGTAAAATAAAAGTTAACGTTTGTTTGAACAGGAAATTTATTTCAAATCAAGCAATCTCAACCGTTTAATCTTTAATTAGGTTAATCTTTAATTTATTTTGAATCAGACAAATCCAGCCAATATATTTTGATAAAACCGCTAAAATCACAATTAAACTAGCGAATTAGTCAAACTAAAAACGGTTCACCCTATTAGCTAGGTCAAAGAACAATCAACTTATACAAAAATTAATTAATTAAAACTTTTAACTTTTTTTTAAATTTTAAAATTTAAACTGTTTTGAAGTAAAACAAACACAACACTATAATATTAAATGGGCGCATAAGATTTATATAGTGAAACAACTCATTTTTTCCTCTTTTTCCTAATGTGCGATTGTAAAATAAAAGTTAACAGTTATTTGGACATGAAGTTCATTTCTAATCAAGTAATCTCAATCGTTCAATTTTTATTAAGGTCAATCCTAATTTATTTCAAATCAAACAAATATATGCAATATATTTTGATAAAACAGTTAAAACCGCTGTTAAATCAGTGAATCAGTCAAATCAAAAACGATTCAACTTAATCGGCTATGTCAGAAAACCAACCAATTTACAACAAAATTAATTAATTAAAATTATAAATTTTATTTTAAAATTTAAACCATTTTGAACTAAAACATACGTAATATTACAATATTGATTGAGAGTATAAGATTCACTTTATATAAGTGAAACAACTCACTTTTGCTTTCTTTTCTCAATGGGGGATTGTAATTATTTTAAAATTAAATATTATGAGAGTTTCAAAATCTCATACAAAATTATTTCTAAAATCAAAACCTCTATGTAGAATTGTAAATAAATGTTAAATGGAAGTTAGTCAATAGGGATTTTCTTAATTGTTTAAAATTAAGAAAATCAAAAATAAATTGGTATGAAATATTCATTATAGGGTTTCTCATTAAAAATCTTCTTTTGCTCATATAAATGGGAGCATAACATTCACGTTATATAAGTGAAAAATTCACTTTTTTCTTCTTTTTCCAGTATGGGATTATAAAATAAAAATTAAATAGAAGTTAACTAATGGGGATTTTCTTAATTATTTAAAATTAAGAAATTTCGATAATTTATATAAATAGAAGCATAAGATTCAATTTACGTAAGTGAAACAATTCACTTTTTTTTCTTTTTTTTTTCCACTCTATGTGGGATTGTAAAATAAAAGGTAAATGAAAGCTAACCAATAAAAATTTTCTTAATTGTTTAAAATTAAGAAAATTCAATAATTTTAGAATGAAAGTTTGGAGCTTCTAAAAGGCTTCTCCCTCAAAACTCCCTTTATAAGATTCAATTTATATAAGTAAAACAACTGATTTTTTCTTTCTTTACTCAATGTGGGATTGTAAAATAAAAATTAACAATTATTTGGATAAAAAGTTTATTTCTAATTAAGCAATCTCAGTTCTTTAGTTTATTTCAAATCAACAAATCTAACCAATATATTTTGATAAAATGGCTAAAATCAAGGTTAAATCAGCAAAATATTCCGACCAAAATAATTTAGCTTAATCAGTTACGTCAAAAGACCAGCCAACTTACATAAAAATTAATTAATTAAAACTTTTAAATTTTATTTTATTAAAATTTAAACTATGACTAAATATGAAAAGCAATCTATTAATTTAAATTTAAAATTGACACAATATAAATTTAAAATTATAATAATCTATCCCATGACTTATAAATTTTAAATACAAATTTAAATTATCATAATTATCTCATAATTTTTGTATTAAGGAACAGTAAGAGTGACGTTGAGATTATCAATATATCAATATATTTTACAAAAGAATATTTTTAAGGAGAAATAATATGATGGTTTCAAAACCTCATGCAAAATTATTTTTAAAATCAAAACCTCTAAGTAGAATTGTAAAATAAAAGTTAAATAGAAACTAGTTAATGGGGATTTTCTTAATTGTTTAAAATTAAGAAAATCAAAAAAATTAGTATGAGATATTGATCATAAAATTTCTTACTAAAATTTCCTTTTACTTATAGAAATGGGGGTATAATATTCATTTTATGTAAGTGAAACAGTTCACTTTTCTTTCTTTTTTCAATATGGAATTATAAAATAAAAAGTAAATGAAAACTGACCAATGAGAATTTTCTTAATTGTTTAAAATTAAAAAAATTTAATAATTTTAAAATGAGAGTTTGGACCTCCTGTAAGGTTTCTCCCTAAAACTCTTATTTTCTTATACGATATATAAATTGATAGATGTTAAGGGTTGAACCAAAAAAATATATATGTATATTAAGGTTCAAATAAAAAAATAAAAAAAACTTAATGGAAATACTAGATAATTTATCAAAAACAATATATATCAAATTTGAACCATACGGTTTCTTAAAGCAAAACCCATCCAAATAAATTATTTATCTATCACAAGGCCAGAAAGTTCCCAGACCTCCCATGAATACTAATCCCATCTTTGGATGGTTTCATTGTCCGGTGAAATTGTCTGAACCAAACAATGAAATTGTGGGAGTGCTTCATGCCCATGCTACTATCTTCTATATTTTATCATATTTTATTGTATGGGTTTCATTTCAGACTCATAATGATAATTCAAACCGTTCATCTTATAAATTTTATAATAAAAATTGTTTGTACAAAAAATAATTTCATCGGATATCGATGAATAGATAATAAAAAAAAGACAAATTTTATTTTATAAAATGGGTAGTTTAAATTTAAACTAATAATTGTTATTCATTTTAAAAATTAAAATATAATTTGCTCACATATCTAGTGATATCCGACCAAGCTGGCTTTTTGAATAGATGATTTTTCTATGAGATTTAAACAATGACCGGTTTGAATTATCGTTGTAGGCCCAAAATGAGGCCTATAAAATATATTATGGTGAAGTATGAAAGATAAAAGTAGGGAGAGAAGCCATCCCTTGAAATTTTCCCAATAAAATTCGATTCCCTTGCGACCCAAACTCGCCCCTATAGGTTTAGCATCATAATCGGCCAGTAATCTGTAAATTATCGAAGACCTTTTAAACAGAAATCAAATTATTAGGGGCTAGCAAAAGCAAATAATAAATATACAATGTCCATTGAGCAGTGCAGACATATATAGGACCTAAATTTTTAAACTTTATATACATATATCATACATCACCTTTACGTTATCACATTTATACACAGCTTAAACTTTAATCATATAGCCAAGAGTACTTCGACATATCCGGAACCTCCACGGGAGGCACATAAGTTGGCTGACAAGACAGAGTGTAGACACCCCATTTTTGACCACCCTCAAGACTTGGACGTCACCATTTGAACGCTCGGTGATCATCTATGTTCGTGTTCGTTTTGAGTTCTCGGAGGTCTCGGCTGCGCGCCTTGCCTCAGAATCTCTCGACTTGACTATCTTGTGCTTGGTCGGACCAAACACTTGTTAGTTTTTGCTTCTGAGGGTAGAGAGTAGCTTGTTAGCTACCCTTAGGACCCACCGGCCTTGGCATGATGTCACTGGCCATGCTCTCTTGCCACCGGCCATTGGTGATGGCCGGTCAGCACCATTGGTGGTTGGCCGGCCTTTGATTTGGTCAATCGGCCATATTTTCTGGCCGGGACTTCTTTTTTGCCTTTTTTAGGCATTGTGCATGCCAGTTATGCCAGCTGGAGCACACAGATCTGTCCTTCATACACGTGTATGGAGGACTTGCACCCTTTTTGTTCTAAGCTTCTTGGAGAAGCTTGCACCGTTTGCCTTAGCTTCTTGAGGAAGCTTGACCCTTTGTCTTAGCTTCCTCAAGAAGCTTGCACCCTTTACCTTAGCTTCCTTGAGAAACTTGACCCCCTTGACCCCTTTTGCTTAGCTTCTTTAAGAAGCTTAGGTCTTTATCTTGCTCTATATAAGAGAGCCTTCCCTCCCCTTTGAAGGGGTTCAGCAAAAACCAGAGATATATGATTTATACAACTTTCTCTCTCTATATCTCCCTCTCTCTCTTCATTTGTGTGTGTTAGAGGGCCTAAAAGGGTGTTTTGTTCTTAGTTTTGCACTAAGGCACCTAGTATTACACCATACTTGGGTTATTGAGGTGTTGGGAGGTTGTTCTTAGAGCTTTTAAGCTGGTTTTGATCAGAAAAGGGCCTGAGGTTGCTGTTCTTCAAGTTTTCTTCAAGGGTGAGCATAATTACTTTATATTCCCCATTCTTGCACTAGCTTTTAACCCACTTTGCATGCTGTTTTGAGCTTTGTGTATAACTGATAAAAGTTCTATTTTTTCATGTTTAAGATGTTTCATTAAGGTCATTTTGGTGTTAGGGTCGACCTCCTCCTCTTAAGCCTTGTTTGGCCTTTTGTGCCTTCTTTGTTGAGCTTTGGAACCTTTTGTGTATTGGCCTTCTTACCACTTTGAAATCTAGTGGATTTTCAGTGGTGGTGAAGTCTTGAAGTCTTGTATAGAGGAGGACACCCTCCCTTGTGTCTCATTTGTTCATATTTTTGGCTCATAAGGGTAGCATACATGCTTAGCTTTACTTAGCTCCATTTCAGAGGTTTTGGGTGTTATTTGGTCACATTATATCTCTATTTTTGGTCGGATTGATGGTCCATTACATGCATCATACTGTTGTCTAGTAATCCCTTTATTGTCATAACATGTGCCATGCATTTGCCCTCCATGCTTGCATGTTCAAGCTTGACTTTATGAAGCTTTTGGTCATATTTCATCATGCTTGAGGCTTGTTAAATCGATCGATCATGTTTTCCATTTTGGTATAGCCACCATGCATTTTGGCTTGTGAGCCTTGAGTGTGAGTCATTAGCATGCTTTAGTTGGGTTGTTTCAGTGATTTGGAATCATTTCCCATGCTATTTCAATCCATAATCCATGCTTGTATGCTTGCATTCGTCATCCTTTCCATGCTTTGAAGAGATGCTCTTTTGTGCCTTAAAATGAGTCATTGTGCATGCCTATGTGTTTGAGGCTTTGGGCTGCCATATCAGTGGGTTTTGGGACTCTTTTTTGCATGTTAAAACTCTGTTTTGCATTGATTAGTCCATGCCATATGTGGTTGGGGTAGTTGGGGTAGAGTGCCCTCTTTGTGGCCTTGAATCCCCTTTGTTTTGGGCCCATTTCTTAGCATGCTTTGACCATGTTCCATGCATGTTCTAGTCTTATTTTGGAATGCCCTAGGACTGTTTTAAGTCATTTTGGTCCTTTGGGGTTTGGTTGTCATAGCTATGGTTTGAACCCCCTTGTTGGCCTCAAGTTTGGAACCCTATTGCATGCCTTACTTGCATGTTTTGTTTGAGTTGGCATCACTCCTCATGAGATTTCAAAGTTTATTATAATGCCATATTCTCATATTCATCGCATTTCACTCATGCTTGAAGGTTGTGCATTGTGGTCTAAGTAATGGACCAATTAGTAAGCTTGTTTGCTTTGCATTTTTGCTACCTTCACCCATCATTTTGGCCTTGGGATGGGCTGAGGTCTCCCAATTTTGGTTTAAGTCCATCTTTGTATATAATTGCATGTTTTACAAGTTGCATTTGTGTATTGTTGCATATTTGCATTAGATCATGTTTGCATGCTAAGTACATTGCATGATATCTAACTAGTTGCGTCACATAACCTCCTTGTATGCTTGACATGTTCATATTGTACGGAAAACAAATATTCCGGTGAGCCTGTACTCCTTTCTTCCAAGCTCCGTCTCTATCTGATCACCTGCGAGGACAACAGCGGTGAGCTACTCGGCGGTGTGTGGCCGAAAAACCCCTCCGACGATCAAGTTAGCACACACCTTGGGATTGAGAGAGAGAGAGAGAGAGAGTTTGGAAGAAAGGAGTACGGGCTCGCCGGAATATTTGCTCCCCATACAATTGGCGCCGTCTGTGGGAACTTTGCAGACAAAACCTTGTCTTCCAGGCTCGTCTAATCACTGTACATGGCAAACAACGACGAGATTCCGTTGTCCGCCATCGATGGAGTTACCCCGGAGTCAGGCAGACGGAGAGAAGGACATCCTACTATCCCTCTAATGGCGAACCTGGAGACATTCCCAGGAGGACAGTCGGGAGACGCGCGAGATAAGCGCGGAAGAAGTTATGGTCATTCACGAAGTCCAGACAGTCATCGACGGCGGAGAGAATCACACGCCAGACGTCTAGAACACAAGCTAAGGGACCAGGACGCCGTCATCCGGCGAATGGCGGCGGAAATGGAGGAGCTGAAGCGGCATGTCAAAGGAAAGGGTGTAGCTGGAGTGGGAGACCACAGTGAGCGCATCCAACCCCGCCGTTCAGGCAGTCAAAGTCAGCGGCATACTCCTTCCATTTCTATCACCAGAAGCTACAAGGTTAGAGATTCCGACATGCATGTAGAGAAATACAGCGCGCAAAATAGCACTTACCAACCCTCACGTCCGGTAACGACGTCGAGGTACTCCTATTCCACTCGTTCGGAAGATTTGCGGGCAGTCTTGAAGGAAAGGGCTCACCGGCGGGAGGCTCAGAGGGTGCCGGCGTTCCAGCGGCTATCCTATGGGGTTCACGCCAGCGAGGAGGTCGGAATGCCTTCACCCCGCCTAGCAGCGCCACTCCTTCCAGATACGGACTTGGCAAGGCTAAGCGCCACCCCTTTCTCCCTGGAGATAGAAACAACACCGCTTCCGGCAGGCTTCCACCAGCCTAAATTCACGCTCTACGACGGAAAAACAGATCCCTACATGCATGTAAGCCACTTCCGACAGGTCATGACCAGACATGGGCAGAATGACGCACTTATGTGCCTTCTCTTCCCATCAAGTTTAGGCGAACTGGGCTTGAAATCGCTCGAGAGGTTGCCGGAGGGGAGCATAGAACGGTGGCATTAGTTGGCCGAAGCCTTTGTGACGCGCTTCAAAACCAACACAAAAACACCAAAGGAAGTTGACCACCTACTGAGTGTCAAGATAGAACCGAGCGACACATTGAAGACATACAACTCCAGATATTGGGAGACCTTCAACGAAATCTTAGATTGCCTGGTCAACCTGGCAATCACATAATACAAGCGTGGTCTCCCGGTCGGACATAGACTGCGGGACTCGCTTAGCATGCACCAAAGACATCCATGGGCCATTTCATACACGATCAATGAGCACATCCGAGTAGAGGATGATGCGTCAGTATCTACCGCGAAGGCAACTCCAGTAGCAACAGAGAAGAGGTCGGCTGGAAAAGTACAGGCGGTCGGACAAGAGTCCAGCCGAACAAGTGACCACGCTGAGAAATCGGACCGTGGCTCAAATCGCAAAAACCGGGGTAGGGAACGTCAGAATGACCGGGATGACTACCCGACGTAGCCGATGCAAACAGAAGGTTGAAAGCAAGGACAGGCATCACCACAGTCTTTAAGATTCCAATCTATCGCATACTAAGTGAAATTCGTGACGAGGAGTATGTCCGGTTTCCTGCTAAGTTAGGCGATGAACAGAAGGGCTTCAATCCGAGGTACCGTTGCATGTTTCACCGGGAGCGAGGCCACCGGACAGAGGACTGTTTGCCTTTGAGGCAACACTTGGAAGAGCTAGTCGCAGCCGGACACCTGGACTTTTACATTGACGGGGGCGTGAAGGCAAATCAAGCTCCGGTTGAACCGCGAGGGCTGGATGATTGAGATGCGCCTCCACAAGGGGTTGTTAATGTCATCCATGGCATCGTGGAACCAGCGCGTGTATGCAAGCTCCGAGGTATGATAAAGAAGGCAGAACACATGAGAGAAGTTTTGTCGATTTATCCTACGATCAAAAGAGGGAAGACCGAAGAGAAAGATGTGATCAATTTCTCCTCAAGAGACCTAGAGCGCGTTCAGACGCCACACAACGATGCCCTAGTGGTTACACTCCACGTCAAAGAATTTGATGTCAAACGAATCTTGATCGATCAGGGAAGCTCGGTCGAGATCATGTACTACAACGCTTTCAAACAGCTCAAGCTCCAAGATACAGATTTGGCCCCGGCAACTTCGCCACTGGTTGGTTTCAACTCTCAACCAGAGTGGCCTTTGGGAAAGATTATCCAGCCGGTCAAAGCAGGATCCGTGGTCAAACAAGTGGAGTTCTGGGTGTTGCAGGTGCCATCTACTTATAATTTGATCCTTGGAAAGGGATGGCTTCATGCTATGCAAGCCGTGGCGTCAACCTACCATCAGGTGATGAGATTCCCCTCGGCTATGGGGGCAATCGAGGAGGTCTGGGGCGATTAAGTCATGTCGAAGCAATGCTTCGTGGCAATCAACGGGAGCCGGGCTGCCAAAGGCTTCGTTCAAATGATTGAGGGACCGAAGGACTAGGAAGTCCTTGACGATGTGGGCACCATGGCCGAGGACAAAGCTGTCGAGGAATTGGTGGAGGTGCGAATTGATACAGAGCATCCGGACAAGTTCTTCTTGCTTTTGAAGCCTTCTGACCCAAGAAAGGACCGAGATGGTTGAGTTTTGATGGCCAACATCGAAGTCTTTGCATGGTCGCCCTTTACGACATGCCCGGTCTCGATCCGAGTTTTATATGCCATCATCTCAATGTCTTCCCGAGCTGCCGGTCATCCAAATGAACAAGAAGATCGTTGCCAGATCACGCCGAGGTAGTTATGAGGAAGTAAAGAACTTGCTTGAGGCGCGAGCGATTTAGGAAGTGCACTACCCTCAGTGTATTTCAAACACAGTCGTGGTGCCCAAGAAGAATGGGAAGTGGCGAGTTTGCGTCGACTACAAGATTGTCAACCGAGCTTGTCCGAAAGACAACTTCCCTCTGCCTAGAATAGACCAGCTTGTGGGCTTAACGGCTGGACATAACAGGCTCAGCTTCTTGGACGCCTACCGCGGCTTCCATCAGATTGCCATGCATGGGCTCGACCGAGAGATCACCTCATTCACTACACCAAGGGGACTCTTCTGCTACCGAGTCATGCCTTTTGGTTTGAAGAACGCCGGGGCAACTTTTCAAAGGATGGTGACCAAGATGTTCGCTCCTCTGCTAGGCCGGACAATGGAGGCTTATATTGATGATATGGTGGTTAAGAGCCGGCATCAAACAGACCATTTGTCCGACTTGGCCGAGATGTTCGCCATTCTCAAAAAGCACAAGCTGCGCCTGAATGCGTCTAAGTGTGCCTTCGGCATGGGATCCGAAAAATTTTTGGGTTTCCTAGTCACGAACCGAGGTATCAAGCAGACCCTACACAAATTCGAGCCGTACAAGAGTTAAAACAGCCCAATTTGGCTAAGGACATACAGCATCTGGCCGGAATGGCCGCCGCGCTTAATTGATTTATAAGCCGGTCATCAAATCGCTGTCGCCCCTTCTTTCAAGCCTTGAAATCAAAGTTCTCATGGGATGGAGAGTGTGACCGGGCTTTGGCTGAGCTCAAAAGGTATTTGTCTTCAAAGCCTCTGTTGGTCACACCGGTGCCCGGAGAAGAACCCTACCTATATCTCGGCGCCAAAGATGCGGTCACGGTGCTTGTCTTCGGAAGAGTCAAGCACCTCCTATCTTCTACGCCAAGAAACCTTGCTACCAGCAGAGTCGAGATACTTGTCGCTGGAAAAACTTGCGTTAGCATTAATGATGGCCTCAAGGAAGTTGGCGCACTATTTCCATGCACATACAATAATCGTTCTGACCAAGTTCTCCCTCAAAGCTTTATTCGAGCAAGCGAACTTTTCCGGTCGAATTCTTAAGTGGGCGGTTGAGTTGGGACAATTTGACGTCAAGTTCCAGCCTCGTACTGCCATAAAAGCCGAGACTTTAGCCGACGTCGTTGCTGAATTCTCACATGGAACTCATCCGGTTTGCCCGGTCGATATTGCCGCGGCAAATGAAGAGGTGAATGCAAGCCCGACCGAAATACAACAACTTGGCGGTGTTGGCAACGCGGAACTTGCGCGCCCCACCGAAGCACCTTCAGATAATATGATACCACAGCCCATCGAAGCGATGATGGAGTTGGGTATCATCGTCCAACCTCCTCTGCCCGGTACCGCATCACCACGAGGGGAAGTGGAACCGCTTCGCCCAGAGCCTGCGGCCGGCATAATACCGCAACCTGGCGATTCGCCTACGGACTTAGGCATTATCGATCAACTTGCTGAGTCCGACGCCGACCGCCAGGGGCCGGGGAACCGCCAAAGAAATTTTGAACGTGCAACCGTGATCCCATCAACCTTCGAGCCTCTCAGGACCCATCAAAATATTGGAAGCTCTTTATGGAGGAGATGTGGAAACCTTTTGTCGATGGGGCTTCAAACCGCCACGGCGCCGGGCTGGGTATGGTATTGATTTCGCCAGACGGGCTGACCATCGAACACTCTATCACCCTCGGATTCCCAGCATCTAACAATGAGGCCGAGTACAAGGCGCTCTTGGCTGGTCTCAAGAGCGCGCTTTAGATGCAGGCATCCGAGCTAATGGTTTACAGTGATTCCCAGCTTGTGGTTAACCAAGTGTCTGGGGTTTACGAGGCAAAGGATGACAGAATAATAAAGTACCAGACTCTGGTTAGGGACCACATCAAGCGATTTCAGGCGATCAGGGTCCAACAGATTGGCCGCAAAGAAAATGGCTGAGTAAATGAGTTGGCCGGCCTTGCTTCTATAGTCGACAGCACATCTCCCAACCCTCTTTTGATTGAATTCCTTCCGAGGCCTAGCATTGAGGAAACCGGGCAGACAGAAGTACACTGCGCCGAGCTAGGTCCTTCTTGGATGGACCCCATAATCCTCTTTCTCAAAGAACGGACCCTTCTAGCCAACAAGAAGGAAGCACATAAAGTGCGGGTGAAGTCAGAGCGGTTTTGGCTCTCTCCATCAGGCGCTTTATACAAGAAGTTTTTCACCGGTCCATACCTGAAGTGTGTGCACCCGAGCAGTGTGGAAGCCTTCTTGTACGAAGTCCACGAAGGCATTTGTGGCAGTCACATAAGGGGCAGGTCCTTGGCTTACCGAGCTATTTCGCAAGGCTACTGGTGGCCGTGCATGCAAACCGACGCACAGAAGTATGTTCGCAAGTGTGAGAAGTGCCAGAAGTTTGCCCACCAGATCCACCAGCCGGCCAGGGAACTCCTTCCCCTCACCATCCCTTGGCCCTTTGCAATGTGGGGGCTCGACATAGTGGGGCTGCTCCTAACTGCACCAGGCAATCGGAAGTTCTTCATCGTGGCTACAGACTATTTCACTAAGTGGGTTGAAGTTAAGCCTTTGGCGACAACCTAGGAGAAAGACGTCGAGCGGTTTGTCTGGCAAAATTTGGTAACACGGTTCGGCATCCCGAAAATTCTGATCTCGGATAACGACACCCAATTTGATGGCCGCCTATTCAAGGGGTTTTGTGAAGATTTGAAGATTGAATTCTACAACTCTACTCCGGCTTACCCGCAGTTCAACGGTCAAACCGAGGCTTCGAATAAGACCATTCTTGATGGACTGAAGAAGAGGCTTGAGAAAGCCAAAAGAAAGTGGGCTGGGGAACTCCCCAGTGTCCTTTGGGCGTATCAAACAACCCCGCGGCGATCTACCGGGGAAACTCCTTTTGCTTTGGCATATGGCATGGAGGCGGCCATCCCTTTGGAAGTTGGTATGCCCATCCTTAGAAGTGAAAGTTTTGAGCCCGAGCTGAACGCCGAAGCCATTGCCCTGGAATTGGACCTAGTGGAAGAACGCCGGAAAAAGACTCTCATCCATGTGGCCGCCTACTAACAAGAGCTTTCAAGGAAAAACAACAAAACCGTGCACCCCAGACCGTTCAAAGTAGATGATTGGGTCTTGAGGAAGGTCATGGGCAATACCCTGGTGCCAGGTGAAGGCAAATTATGGGCAAATTGGGAAGGACCCTACAAGATAACCGGTCTGGCGGGCAAGGAGGCATATCACTTGGAGGACTTGGATGGTAGAGGAATACCCCGGCCATGGAATGTAGCCAACCTCAAGTTGTATTATTTCTAGATTTTGCTTTCTTTTTGTGCAAAGGAATTTTTTGTCTTACACTTCATGTAATATTCATTTTTGTCAATATATAGAAGTGACTCATCTTTGTCTTAGCATTTTTATTGTTGCTTTGAGTTTTGAGATTTTCAACCGAGATGATTTACTCCGGCTGAAAGAGTTGATGTTTTGCTCAACTTAGGTATTCTCAACCGAGATGATTTATTCCGGTTGAAAGAGTTGATGTTTTGCTCAACTTGGATATTCTCAACCGAGATGATTTACTCCGGTTGAAAAAATTGATGTTTTGCTCAACTTAGGTATTCTCAACCGAGATGATTTACTCCGGTTGAAGGAGTTGATGTTTTGCTCAACTTGGATATTCTCAATCGAAATGATTTACTCCGGTTGAAAGAGTTGATGTTTTGCTCAACTTTGGTATTCTCAACCGAGATGATTTACTCCAGTTAAAAGAGTTGATGTTTTGCCCAACTTAGGTATTCTCAACCGAGATGTCTATTCTGGTTGAAAGAGTTGATGTTGTGCTCAGCTTTGGATTTACTACCGAGATGATTTATTCCGGTTGACTATGCTAATTGTTTATTCAAACCGAGGTGTATTGTTACGGGTGATTTATTCAATTATATGCTCGCAACCGAGATGTCTTTGCCGGTTAATTAAGTTAAGCAAGATGGTTAATGTTGCCGAATTATTTTGTCCAGTTGAGGTTACTCAGCTTGAAGACCGTGCAAACACTTCAAGAAAATTGAGCTTTTTCATTGATGATAAAAATATGTATAATAGGTGGGGCAGACAGCCCGGTCACATATGTAGAGCAAAAAGAAAGAAAACAAAGAACACTACACTAGGGGGGAAAGGTTAGTGAATTCGTCCTCAGCTACCTCCAGGTTGATCGGTGGGGTTTGGTCTTGGACACTGGTCTCTGTTTGGCCAGTCGCTCTCGCTTCTTGGCGTCCTCTCCTCAACATCCGCCTCGCTTCCTTCAAGTCCTTCCTCGGTTTTAGCTTGCAACGCGCTGAAGACGTCGTTGGCATATGGCACGAGATAGGTCGATAGGAAGACAGCTGGTGGGGAGGCAAACACGTTGGTATCAGGACCTTGACTGAGCTGAGTGCAAGCAGCCTTCCAACCCGCCTTAAAGTAGATATCCTGGGTGGCAAAGACTTGCTTCTTATAACTGTCCTCGGCCTCCTTGAAGCCGGCATTATTGGCGTCTTCTCACTCCTTCTCCCTTGACTTTTTGAGTGCCTCAAGCTCGGCTTTTATTGCATCTCTTTCTTGCTCGGCGGCGTCAAGCTGGTCGAGCAACTTGGTGTTGTCAGCATTAGCAATCTGAAGAGAAGACTTTGCTTGGCCGAGCTCGGTCTGAAGGCTTTGGACTTGGCTGGCAGTGTCGTTTGCCTTTTGCCGTAGTCGATAGATGCACTCCATGACCAAGTGTTGCTTCTAGATGGCCTGCAAGAAGAAAGTTGGATCAGAGTGGAAACCGTGCAAACACTAGTGAAAATTTGAGTAGAGGTTTGACTCTTACCTTAGTCATGGACTTTACGGCCGACTTCACCAACCGGGTGTCTGGAACATGGTCGTTGCCGACCACGTCGCTCGGTAGGAGAAGGGCCTTGGAGAGGTTAAAGGCGAGAAGATGTTCCTTGTCGCCCTTCACGGAAGCTGTTGCCGGGATTTCTTTACCCCGGTGTTTGAGCTGCAGTCGCCACGCCGGTGTTGGGTCTACTGTGACGGCTGGTTACTCGGTAGTCAGCTCTTCAACCAAGCTCGGCAGAGGGGTCCGCGTGAGGCCTTTTGCCAGCCCGGCGATTGTCTTGGCTGGCTTACCCGGCAATTGGAGACGCAAGCGCAACCACGGCCTCGCAGGATTGACCGGTAGCTGGAGCACGGATGATGATGCTCAGTATCTCAGCGGATGTTGCTGTGAGGAGGTTCTTCATACGGCTTTGTTTTGCCATCTCTTCTTTTTCAGTTAACCGGATTAGGGGCACGTCCGGTAATGTTGGGTCTGGAGGAGGCGACGGAGCACGGAGAAAGTCTATGACCTTATTTCGGCGTAGAGCTGAGTATCTGTATGTGAGAGTGTAGCCGAGCAGCTCGTTACAATCCTGGTGGTGGTAGTGGAACACGGTCCGGATGGCTTCTTCGTTGGGGTAGCGGAAGTTGGCTTGTAAGGCTTGGATCGCTGCAAAAGAAAGCAGAAAAATGGCTAAGTACAGAGCATTGAAGAAAAGTAATTGACCAAGCAGGTTAGCACGGCTTACATGTTTCATCGAAATTCTTGCTAATGAACCAGCCCGGTACGTCGGCTGGTTTATAGTTGCCGGATACCTAGAAGAAGTCGTCATCGTGCATGTCTTTATCTGGGGTACCGGTCACTATTTTTTCTTTGCCCGGCCTAATCTTTAGCTAATAAGCGAGGCCATCGCCGGTGTGCCCAAGGATATATTGTCGCAGTATCTCGGCTAAACCTAAGTTTGTGCCTAGCCAATTGTTTAGCTCGTGCACGCCATTGATTATTCGGTAGGTGTTGGTTGAGACTTGGGTGGGTGCTAGCCTATGGCGAGAGAATTCGGTCATCAGTGGGTTGACCGAGAAACGGAGGCCTCCTTCAATTATAGACAACACGGTGAAGGGGCACTAGTCTAATCTGCCCCAAGGGGTTGTCTCATTCTTGGTGAGCTCTAAGTGAACATCGGTCGGGATACCGTACTCCTCCCGGAACGTGGCTAGGGCAGCCGGAGTATCAACAAGGAAGCGGAAGCGCCCCATGTGTAACTAGCTGGTTTAGCTCGGCTGAGGTGGTTTGGTAGACTGGTGTTTAGATGGTTGCTCGGTCTTTGAGAGCCTCGGTATTTGGTTAGTGGTCCCCTTGGACTCTGCAAGAAAAGGATGTCAAGTGTAAGTGGGAGCGCGGTCGCGCAAAACGAGCTTGACTTTAGCTCGGACATGAAGAATGCCAAACCACCTCAGTTATTAAGGCCAACCAAGGAGCCCGGTCGCTCAAGCGGACCAGGTGTTAGCCCGGTTGAGCGGCCAAGTCCTCTGGATACCCCGATTTCTGCTAAGGTTGGGACAAACAGATCATTTGCTTGGTCTTAATGATTTTTTGGATCAAGGGAAGACCTGGAGCCCGGTCCGCCCCAGATCTTCAGTGTTCATCAGAGAAAATGCAGAACAGCAAGGAGAGTGAAGGGTTAGGAACGGTTTTGGGTGCCTATGTCCTAAAAGCTAAGGGTTTAGTACCCTAATATGTGAAATACCAACTAAAATAGCAAAAACGAGGCTCGAAGAACTTACCAGGAGAGGGCAAAGGCTTCTTCTTCGAACACGAACTCAGCAATGGCAACCAAGGGAGGGCAGGAGCTCTGGATCGACAAGGAGGAAAGAGAGTTAGTAAGGTTGGAATGAAAGAAGGTTCAACACGTTTATAGAGATGAAGAAGACCGCCAAAAATTTGAATCTGAACGGACGTGACGTTTGGCTGCTCGAGGCCAATCAACGCACGACATGTGTCCCTATTGACGGCGGTGTCAGTACTGAAGAGACAAGATGGTGAATCGAGGCATCGGTACCGCAAGTTTTGAAGACAGCATGTCAACCAGCCCGGCCACCGACAGTGCATCGAGGACCGAGGAAGTGTTACCCCGGTCAAAATAGGTAATCCCAGTCATGCTTGCGCGGACGGAATTAAGGGGCAATTGAGAGGGAGATTTATGATCTGGATTGGGCCGAGGTAATGGCCGGACAGATTTAGGCCGAACAATATTGGGCTGAGGTCGCGCGACCCTGTCAAAAAGGATTTGCTTGGTTAAGGCGAAGTTGGACCGAGCTACTTGGCTTCATGGTGTAGAGGCCGGTCAAGTGAGATGACCGGCGCTAGGAAAGGCGTTGTTGTTCCACGATTCATGAGTTAGCCCGGAAGGAAGGCCGACGGCAAACCAACATGAGTTGTCCCGAGCTCGGTTATGCCGGGATGCAGCCTAACTCGGTCCTCATTGAGCACGTTGATGCGACGAGCGCATTCCGCCGAGCTCCCAAAGAGAAATTTGGCAGTTTGGTTAGGTGGTGTTCAGCAAGATTTGTGCTGACAGTTGGGATAGCTGCACCACGTGTCGAGAGACTAATGGGAGTGGATTTGGGGCGCAGAAGGTATATAAGCGAGTCTGCGCCCCCCATGCTGAGACGAATGAACATTTTGTAAGAAACACTTACACTCAACTCTCTCTCTCTCTCTCAATCCCAAGGTGTGTGCTAACTTGATCGTTAGAGGGGTTTTCCGGCCACATACCGCCGGGTAGCTCACCGCTGTTGTCCTCGCAGGTGATCGGATAGAGACAGAGCTTGGAAGAAAGGAGGACGGGCTCGCCAGAATATTTGCTCCCCGTACAGGTAGCATTACAATGCATTGAGTTAGCATCCTCATATTGCACTAGTTGCACTAGTTACATTACTTTGCATTGCATAGGGCATGCATGCATTGCATTTCGTTTGGTTTAGGGTGTCAAACCAAACTTGAGGAGTGAGGTGTGTTCTTACTCGAAGTGACGAAACACGTCTCAACCCTCAGTCGCCGATGCCCTTGATCCCAAAATGATAGAGCGTGAAGCATTCATTTGTTTTGTTGCATACATTTACATTGATTTGCAAACTTGGTACCTTTGGCCATCATGTATTGGAATACATGATTGGTGGCCCGAGTACCGAGGGCCACACTCCCTTTAGTCCATAGCATGATAGAGAGAGTGACCATGCACACATTGCTTTGAAAATTCCATACCATGCATTGTCTGTCCACTGCTGTAGCAAAAACAAGATTCTGCAGGAATAAATGGCTGACCGGCCACTTTCAGTGCCGACCGACCATCAGAGTCCAGCCGGTGACCCAATTTATGGTCGATGGTCACATTTACATGGTCGGTGGTACTTTTCATTGGCCGGTGGCATTCCAAAATGATCAGGGAATGGTGCAGAGGTGCCTCAAGAATTTTCACATCCCTCATAGGTGCAGAACAGTGCAAATAGAGGCAACAGTGGCATGGTAACGGGTTTCCGAGCAAGGCAAATCGAGCATGCATCATCCACACATTCCGAAAGTAGCTGCAATGTCGGTCTCTTTAGTTTCATATTTAGGTTGTTTTTGTAATTAATTTGTTAATTAATTAGAAGTTTTGTAATAATTAATTAGCTAGGATAGTTGATTCATTATTTGGCCTGTATTATTCTTTTGGACCCTCCGAGCGAGGGCAATTGTGTAATAAGTGTGTGTGAGTGTGTGTATGTTTTCCAACCCCCATTTCTTTCTCCCTTTTATTTACCTGCTTTCAATGGTTAGTATTAGGGCATATTTGAATTAGCATACTTTATGCTATACATGCATGCATTTATTCATCTGTATTGCATGCACCGGGCTCGGCGCATCATACTAACTGCATTATATTTCAATTCTAAGTTGAATACATGTTATCTGTTGCATTTCATATGCCATGTTTAGAATAACCGAGCCTATCTTAGTTGCATTTTGCATGTGTTGCATTAGCCATCTTAACATGAACTAGGATCATGCATTGATTACTAACTAGTTTCTATTTTGGCTTGGAGTACTCGGTGAGTGTTTGTGCTTTAGCATCCTTGCATGCGTGTGAGTGACTGCCATGATAGCATGCTTACCATGTGGCTATGTACTTATGTGATATAACTACCTAAATGCCTATGGGTGGAGGTTGGATTATCTGAATTGGAACAATTCATTGATTGCGAGCTTTAAGCCCACTAGATAGTGGCAAATCACCATGTCTTCTAAGCCCACCCGAGGGTGGCAAAATTTGCATTTTAGCCTACTTGCGAGTAGCAAACCGCTTTCAAAAACAAACATGAAATGTTTTGTTCCAATTCAGGCAATCCAGTCTATACTTGTATGATGCGCGCATCACATAGTAATTCTAAGCTAATAAACTGGAATAAGAACACATAATATTTTCAAAACTTGATATCATGGTTAGTATAGGCCGATTTTTGATCGGGCGAGCGGGGGTGCTCACGAAGTGAACTTTCCCAATCGTACCCAAGTTCCCGAGCCGAGGCAACTTTGGTGAGGACAGACACGTGGCCTTAGGCAACGAGTCAGGGTTTCCTAAATTCCCCCAAAATAAATATTTAGGTGGCGACTCTGTATTTGGCAAAACAGTCTATGTTTGGCACTTCTTTCAAAAAAATCCGTTTTCAAAAACGATTTGCCAGATTTTGACTCTTTAATGATTCGTCGGTCTTGCATTGCACTCTGCGAGATTAGATACAGAACCGTGACATTGAGTCCTGAACTGTAGTGAGCCCAATGAACAAAACGGGATTCCCTCCCGGGACGTTCGGGGACGTCTACACAGAGTCCATGTAGAAGCTCTAGGCTTGGTTATGCGCCTGATCACCTACATACATAAATAAAACAGTGAGCTAGAGCCCAATGAATAACAACAGAGTAAAGGTTTTGATAAATGATGTCCATAACAGATTTAGAAATTAGAATTCAAATCAGAAACAAATTCTTATACATATTCATATTTGTAAGCAATCATATGTGGTATATCAATTAGTTCTAACAGATCAGATTGGTCATAAAGACCCACGTGCAGAGTAGGTGGTCATAAAGATTCATACTTACACGAGATGGTCATTAAGACCCACGTGCAAATCAGATAGTTGATTATACATAATCAATTCCATGAATGAAACCCACATAAAACCCACGTGAAACCTTGGTACCAAATAACAGATAACAGATACACATGATGCTAAGAATGCTACGAATACATTTCAGAAATTAGACAATTATTCATGATTCACAAAATAACATTTCAGAAAACAGATTATATCATATCAGTCAAAAAATACTTATAGTCACACATATTTTACAGAATTGTTATTCACAGATAACTCCAAAGACAGATCAGACGGACAGTGGCGCGTAATCTACACAAACACATAACAGATACACATTAAAACATAATATCACTTCCTCGATCAAAGTTAACTTCTCTTGTCCTTTTCTGTTTAAGTAATCGGAAATTCTACTATACTTACTCTTTCTTTCTCAAATAAACCAAGTTCTCATTTCACATATTCTTTTATTACTAAATCTTTCTTTTCCAAATAGACAAATTTCTTACTTGGCTTCTTAATTAATTACTACTAAATCAAAGACTTATTTTTTAACCAATTAATTTATATTGATTGTTAGCTTATTAATCTTCATTGAGTCAAAAATCATGTCTAAAATGCTTGAAAAGAAATGAGAACGAAAATATGAAGAATGTATAATTTTTCAAAACATACTGAAAAGGCTTGACCGCTCGAACCACCACTTGGTCGCTCGAGCAGACTACAGTCTGTAAAAATATTAGGAGCTCGAAATGTTCGTTCAAGCTGTCTATAAATTTTCTGGGTTTTCAAAACTAAAGATTTAGCTCCTAAACTTCATTTCAAAACTTAGGTTCATGCTTGACTCAATTTAAATATGAAATTTCATTAATAAATATGAACCGATGGCTAATTTTCTAAACCTTCTTTGATTTGCCAAGATTAAGACCAAATTTTCATGAGTATTATGATATAAAAACCTTTCTCCCTTTTTCTTATAAAACATGAAATTAAAATTATAAGCCTCTTAGAAAAATATTTGCAGTATGAAATTCAAATTAAAATCAACCCAATTCTTGATTATCAAATTCAAATCATAATTTATTTCTTAATTTGTCCAAATTTAGATTTAATTCATTTTCTTCATGTCAAATCCAATTTTAAACTCATAAATTATAAAATATGAATTAAACGTCCAAAATAGAATTTCAAAACTTGGGTTCATACATAACTTGTCTAAAAACATACAAACTCTTCAGCAATCAAGAAAACATGATCAATTTTAAATCATTTACATCAAAACTCTTTTAATTTTAAAAATTAAGCTCATTTGTTCATAAACTCATCATTTTTCAAAGCTTAGTTCTTATTTCACAAAACATGAAATCAATTCTTAGAAATCCATGATGCACATGCAATTAGAGTATTAAAGCTTGTAAAATTTGTTCATACATGTAGAAATTAGACTCAAATTCATGCAAGATATTCAAAATCAACCCTAAAATAATTAATTTCTAAATTAGCTTTCATAAACGTGAACTTAGCTCTAATTTTTTATTTTCTTGCCAATTCCTTTTTAATTACATAAAATTGACTTCAAACTCTTTTCTATCTTCCTTCAAAACATGACATTAAAGTTCTAAACTTCTTAGAAAATCATTTGCATGTATGAAACATTTATCAAAATCCAACCAATTCTTCATTATCAAGCTCAAACAATAATTTGACTTCTTAATTTATATCAAAACTCAATCCTAAATTCATAGACGTTAAAATATGAATTAAAGTTCTAAAGTCTTGAAAATCCACAATGCATACAAGGTTAAACTTCAAATTATTAAGGATGACAAGAAAATCTAACCCAATAACAAATTACATTATCAATTTCTTAATTATCAATCTCAACCCAATTTCCCTTCATTACTTCCTTAATTTCCTTCTAATTTCATAAATATAATTCCAAGCTCTTCTTAATCTCAAATGTATTGTAAAGATTTTACATAAATTAAATATAAATCTCCTTACCTTGAACATTAATTTCAGAAATATAAATGATTTTCCTTGAGTCTTCTTTTGCTCCTTCAAAGATTTGGATTTCTCTACAATTTCCAGCATAACATTTGAGTTCTTCCACTTTTCTCTCTCTCTCTCTCTATGTCTCTCTCTCGAGTTTCTCACAGCACAAAACTAATAAACCCTCCGCTTGACTTTAGTAGACTCTCCAATCACGTATAGGAATGGCAACGGGGCGGGGCGGGGCCGGGGACCACCCTCCCCGTCCCCGATCCCCGATAGTGAGAAATTCCCCGACCCCGGCCCCGATCCCCGACGGGGACCCTATCTACCTCCCCACCTCGTCGAGCTCGGGTTTCCGACCAAAATCCTCGACTGCTCACACGCCGATCTATCATAAACATAAACATAAATCATCATCATCAATCATCATATATGAATCTATACATACATAAATCATCATCATCAATCATACATAAACATAAACATAAAAAAATTAACTTAAAAAGAATCTGTATAAAAAAATCTGTATAAAAAAAATCTGTCATCTTAAAAAATTAAAAAAAATTCAGATCTTCATCTTAAAAAAAATCTGTATAAAAAATTAACCAGATCTGTCATCTTCAAACCAGATCTTCAAACCAGATCTGGGACGATCGGCGGTGAGGGAGCGGGAGAGACCAGATCTGAGAGATCGGCAGTGGTGGTGATGTCGAGAGGAGAGACCCGATGGCGAGCGAGAGGAGAGACCAGTGGCGAGAGCGAGAGAGAGTCCGTGTGTGAGTGAGAGGCTCGGTGGTGATGGAGGATCGCCGGTGAGGAGGCGCCAGGGCAGCAGTTGAGGAGAGACCAAGTGGCGAGCTGGGAGGGGAGAGGGAGGAGGGCCGTGTGTGAGAGTGAGAGGCTGAACTGAAGTGTTTGTGATGAAAGTGAAACCCTAAACAAAAGTTAGCATATATGATATATATATATATATTTATCTGAGCGAGCAGTAATTTTATCTCGGGGAATAAGCGGGCGGGGCGGGTCAGGTCTGTCAAACACATGTCCCGTCCGGCCGGATATCATCGGGGATGAAATTTTGAATACCGTCCCCGGCCCGTAGGGGATATTTTTCGGTGAATAACCATAAAATTCGGGGACGGGGGGTCGGGTCACCGTCGGGCCGGTTTCAGATTGCCATCTCTAATCACGTACCCATTCTAGCTCATCACATTACACACGTGCACACACACTTGCACATTCTAGATATTTCTTCAACGTGTATTATGATTAGAATTAACTTAACATGTAATTATCCATTAACTTAATTAAACATAACTTTAATTAATTTTGATTAGCACACAATTTAATTAATCATAATTAATCACAAATTTCACATAATTTAATTAGTCTAATTAATTTCTATTAGAGCCCAATAAATTTTATTTAAATTTATCAATCTGAATCAGATTTTTAATTAAATTCTCAAAAGATTCCAAATATCAGATTAAATTTCTTACCATCATCAATTTTGATTTTCCAAATCTTTAAGGCCTTCAATTTCAGATCAAATTCAAAATTTTCATCAATAAATTACATATTCAATTGAACACCTCAATCTTCATTATAACCTCATAATTTAATTAACTCCAATTTAGACCCAATTGATCAAATCTTAATTTTACTAAACTGAATCAAATATTTATTTAAACTCTCATATGGTTTAATATTCGAAAGTGAATCGATTCAACTCATCAATTTCACTTTCTTAAGCCATTTAGGCTTTCAATTTCTAATTCAAAAATAAAGCTTTAATCAAATCGTATACGAATCAGGCCAAATAATTCTCATAAATCTCAAATTGAACTAGAATAAGAAACAATTAAAATTCAAATCTCCTTAATTAATTAAATGCTAATTATTATACGTAATAGAGTTGTCACAGACATGCTTCAGATCTGAAAGTTTGTTATTTGGTTCTGTCCTCCATCGCCACCATTATCACCATTATCATGATCAATCGCATCATCGTATGCTATTACTATTGTCACGATCCACTACCATCATTATCTCCTATCATCATCATTGATCATAGCCACTGTCTACCACGACTATCACCACCATCTCTCAACTATCATTCTATTCATATCTCTATCAAGGTTATTTGTGACGATGAAATTCCTTATGCAATCTCCTTTGATTTGTGTAAGATTATCTGTTCTTTTTTTTTTTTTTTTTGCCCTAATTCTTCTCTTTCTCTCTCTGTTGCCCCTCTTCCATTTTTCTCTATTACCTCTATATCGCACAATAAAAGTTCATCGTTTTACAGAAATTTCATTTAGACAGTAGGTGAAAATGTACTTAAAGTTCATCATTTTAGAACACTCAATTTCAATTTTTTTATATATAAATTTGAAATTAGGGAATTAATTTTTATAATTGATTCTCAAATTTTTATTTTTATTTTTTTAATAAAAAGTTCTCTGAGTTTGGACAGTGAAATTTTCACAAAAGTCAGTAAAAATTTACTGTATTTTCACCAACTTTCTTCAATGAAATTTTATTATTTTTTCTTTTACAATTTTACAGTGTTCATGGATCTTATTTGATAAATTTTGATGAAATAATTATAAAAATATAAATTTGACAAAAAATAGAAATGTAAATAAAAAATTATTAAATTTTCAAATTTTCAAATCGCCTAAAAAGTGAAAAACACTGTTGCTGAAGGTACTTTTGTCCAATTCATTTTTGGAGACATAGACTAGTAATGACAAGCTCATTGTCAATATTCTTCTACCAAGAACCTGGAAGGTGTGAGAAAAAAAAAAAAAAATGTCGTTGTTTAAAATTCACTTAGGTGTTGTTTGGTGTTGGTTAAAATAGTCAATTTTTTTATATTGAAATTTTTTTAGCCTGACTTTTTTAACCTCGTTTAATTTTTGTTTTAAGACTTTTTTGACTTTTGTGAAAGAAAAAGTGTAATAATTATGAATAAAAAGTTGTATTTTGTTTAACTTATATAGTATATTTTGTCTTTTTGTACTTTTTTAGTTTCAACAAGTTTACCAAACGAGGACTTAATCTGGAGTTACCTTAAAAAGCACCAAATTTATGAAAGATTCGTTAAAAATTTCACAAAATATTAAAAAATACAAAAAAACATAAAACGTAAGAAAAATTTCTCATAAATTTTATTTGAAGGAAAATTGTTCCATTTAATCGTAAAAGTTTTCTTTCAAACCAACTAGTGTTCCACCTGTGCTCTGCACGGGTTATGTTTATAATTATTTGTACATATGTGAATTGCAATTTTTTTTTTTTTTGCACAAAAAAAAAGGAATATAACAAATGCTTCAACCAATTATTTTTAGTTTGCTTTTATTCAAAATTCAAAAATAATGTATGGGCAAATTTTATAACTAAATTAAGAAAAAAATTTATTCCTAACGATATTTTTTTATTTCTATATAAATACTTAAAAAAATAAACCTAAAAAATGTAGTCAATATAAATATAAATATTATACATTAAGTAAAAAATTGTAGTTAGCAATTATGCTTATATAAATTTACTATACCTTAATTTTAAATTTAAGAATAAAAAAAAAAAAAACTATTTTAAAAGCATTTTATTTAGCTAGTACCAAATAGAGATTTTTAGCAAAAATACAAGTTATAAAATTTTGTTGTAAATTTTCAAATGTCTATTGCTAAACATTCTATTCTACTTGTTTGTTTGTTTGCTTGCATGTTTTGAGAGTTTTGACGTTTGATTTTTACTTCACATTTATCGTATTATTTTATTTATTTATTTTTTCTTGATTGATTTTCGCATAATATTTCTTTCACAATGTATCTCCGAGTGTATTAGTGAAAACATCATACATTTAAAATGCATAAAATTACAATATATAGAAGAAGAAAAAAAACTAAGTAATTGTTCAAAACTAAAACTACTTTAAGAAAAAATAAATAAAAAATGAAATTGTTTGAAATAGAAAATGATTTATTTATTTATTAATTAATTTTTAAAAATAAATGAATTATAAGATTTTTAAAAACGTAAGACTCACAAACAAATTTTGTAAAATCTTATCTATTCATATATTTTTTGTGTATATTTTCAATATTTCTAATTCTGAGAATGACATTGAAATAATTTGCACTTCTTACATTAGGTCCATCTAATAGTTTGAGCAAGCACAAATGTAATAAATTGCATAACACAAAACACAAACAATTGTGAGATAAAGTATCTAAAAATGAAAGCAACATTCAATGATGACCTGACGTTTTAATTAGAGGTATTACCAGATAAATCGCCATAGAAAAAGAAGACAACCTTTATTTTTTATCATAACAATTACATAACTCAATATATAATTTTAATGTTTCTCACTCTTCCACATGTCCAATTTTCTATCAGTATTAGAATGAATGCATGAACTAAAAAAAATGGAACATTTAAGAAAATAAAGAGATGTGGTTTGAAACCTTTCAATTGCTGAATTCTATGAATTAATAGTTATTAGACTTCAATGGTTGGGTTTTTAATGTTTGTTTGTCATTAAAACTGAGTTTTTTGGTTTCATCTATATTCACTTGATAATTTGAGAGTGCACACATATTAAGCCTTTACACAAATACTTGACATATTTTTTCAACATTATTAATGAAATGCACAGTATAATTTGTTTTCCTTTTTTCTTTTTTGCAATTGCAACTTGTTATTTTTTAATAAGAATTTATATTTGTTTTAGATATTTTTTTAATATATAAATTATTTTTTTGCAGTGTAATTTTTTTTTTCTTTTTTTTCACAATTGCACCATGTTATTTTTTAATAAGAATTTATATTTCTTTTAGATATTTTTTTAATATAGAAATTATTTTTTTTTAGATTTTAATGAAATGCACAGTGTAATTTTTTTTTCTCATTTCTTTTTTGCAATTGCAACCTGTTATTTTTTTAATAAGAATTTGGATTTATTTTAAATATTTTTTAATATACAAATTATTTTTTATAGTGTAAAATTTTTTCTCTTTTTTCTCGCAATTGCAACATGTTATTTTTTAATAAAAATTATATTTGTTTTAGATATTTTTTTAATATACAAATTATTTTTTTAGATTTTTTATAAAAATAATTTAACAATCCTATTACTAATCATAGTATATGGGAGAAATTGAAAAAGGTGCAACAGTAAGTATGAGAGAAGTCAAAAGGACTTGTGGGTTGGGAGAAGTCAATAAATGCTAAGCTTTTTCTTTTTTTTTTTAAATTAACAAATTAAAAAAATTAAGATTTGTTTGTTTGCTTGCATGCTTTTGGACTTTTGATCTTTGATCTTTCAGTAATGTTAGGTATCATGAAAAATCTTTCATGAAAATAATCATAAAAGTTTTGTGACCCTTGGATTACACTTAGAATAAAGCACCATACACTAATCAAGATAATCCAAGGATCATAACTCTTTCATGATCATTTTCATGAAAAGTTTTTCATGATCCCTAACTTTTCCCTTGATCTTTACTTCACATTCATCGTATTGTTTTATTTATTTTTCTTCTTCTTACTTGATTTTTACATGAAACTTATTTCACAATGCATCTCCAAGTGTATTAGTGAAAACATCATACACTTAAAATGCACAAAATTACAATATATAGAAGAAAAAAAAGTAAGCAATTGTTCAAAACTAAAACTACTTTAAGAAAAAACTAAAAAATAAAAAAAATGAAATTATTTGAAATGGAAAATGATTTATTTATTTATTTATTTATTAATTTTTAGAAATAAACTTTTAAAGAAAATAAAGAAAACTATATAAAAAAAGTACAGAAATTAGACATAAAATATAATACAAAAAATAAATGAATTCTAGAATTTTCAAGAAAGTAAGAGTCACAAACAAATTTTGTAAAATCTTGTCTATTCATATACTTTTTGTGTATGTTTTTTATACTTTTAATTCTGAGAATGACATTGAAATAATTTGCACTTCTTGCATTAGGTCCATCTAATAGTTTTAGCAAGCACAGATATAATAAATTTCATAACACAAAACACAAACAATTGTGAGACAAAGTATCTAAAAATGAAAGCAACGTTCAATGATGATGTAGAAGTACACCTGACGTTTTAATTGAAGGTATAATCAGATAAATCGCCATAAATGAGAAAGACAATATTTATTTTTCATCACAACAATTATATAACTCAATATATAATTTTAATATCTCTCACTTTTCCACTCGTTCAATTCTCTATCAATATTAGAATGAATGCATAAACTAAAAAAAGGAGACATTTGAGAAGACAAAGAGATGTGGTTTGAGACATTTCAATTGCTAAATTCTATTAATTAATAGTTATTAGGTTTCAATGGTCAGACTTCTAATATTTATTAGCTATAAAAGCTGAATTTTTTGGATTCATCTATATTCACTTGATAATTTGAGAGTGGACACGTGTCAAGCCTTTACACAAACACTTAGCACATTTTTTAGCATTATTAATGAAATGCACGGTTTAATTTTTTTTTTCTCTTTTTTTCCGTAATTGCAACATGTTATTTTTTAATAAGAATTTATATTTGTTTTAGATATTTTTTTAATATGCAAATTTTTTTTTTTGATTTTTTATAAAAATAATTTAACAATCCTATCACTAACCATAGTGTGTGGAAGAAGTTAAAAATGGTGGCTTGTGGGCTGGGAGAAGTCAATAAATGTTAAGATTTTTTTTTTAAATTAAAAAAAATAAAAAAATTAATATTGGAATATTGGAACTCCCTTAAGTCTTGTGGGTTAAAAATCTCATTTTCCTTATATAATATATAGGTTAGTTCTTTTTTTATTTTGGGTATGTTGTATTTCTTTGATTTGGAGGTTTGAAAGTTTACTTATTTGCCCTTGTGTGTGATTTTGTTTAGATTTTTTTCCTAATATTGGGTGTGCGTAGGTAAGATAAGTTTTTACGTTTCTTTTTTTGTTTTTGGAGGGAGGGAGGAAAGAGAGAGATTAGTGGAGTGATTTGTAAGTGAATGATATTATCCCGTTTGTGGTGTTACTGGTGTAATGTTCGTACCTTTTTGTGGTGTTCGTCCATATTTTAACATTGACATTACTATATCCCCAATAACCATAAGAATGTCGACAAACAAGGGCAATTTCATGTGTACAAAATGCGGCTAATAAAACATCACAATGACAAAATGTGGCTAATAATTAACTCCAAATGACTCAAACCACTAACTAACACTACTATATCCCCAATAACCATAAGAATGTCGACAAACAAGGGCAATTTCATGTGTACAAAATGTGGTTAATAAAACATCACAATGACAAAATGTGGCTAATACAAAACACAACGTTACACAACACAATTAGTATTCAGCAACACACAATTATACCAACTTGCCAAATGACATCTACACATACAGAACCCACGATAGAATAATGGCCACACCACCAAAATCCCAATGTACTCCAAACTCACATTACTATTCACATACAACAACAATACGATGTGAACCTCTAACATTATTGACCTAACATTACATATAAAAATAGACAACGATGTCAACAACACAATTAGAATATTTACCAAAGAAGTAAAATAACAATATAGAAACATATACCTGACGCTACCGCCGGCGCAATAAGAAGTGTACACACGCCGATTATACGTCGATAACGTCAACCCAACGATGGAATGATGTAGTTCTCGATTCAAGGTTTAACGTTGCCACAAATCAACTAAACAACAAACAAAGCAATCTATACCCATTAACATCGAGAATCCATAATGTTTCCATTTTGTCCCTTCCGTTTTGATTGTGATGGAAGGAAAATAGAAAAAGACTATAGTAAGCTCTTTGGGCACAAACGTTGACCCATAACATTTGGGACAACATGCACTAACACTATGTACAAAAACGTTAGTACCACTCAAATGAGACTTATCAGTGCATAAAATAAAAGACAGGACTAAATGGTTCAAAAGTTTATGATTTGGGATTTTGTTAGTGTATTACCCTAAAATATAATACATTTTTTTTTTTTTGTATTCAATGAATTTTTTTAATTAAATTTACATTAGGTGCATTTAAAAATAAAACATATATATATTAAAAAAATTATTAGAAATAAAAAAATCCAAATTAAAAATTCAAAAATTATCTAACTTGATTGTATTTGTGCCAATACGATTTTAATATTAAAAAAAATAAATTAAGAGAGTATTGATAGGGTAGAATAAATTATAGGAACAAGTAGATCAAAACTATCAGATTTAGAATAAAATATGAAATTATACCACTAAAATAACTAAATTTAAAATAAATAAAAAAAAGGTAAATTAAGATTACACTCCCTGAGATTCCCTTAATATATAAGTTGTCCTCTATGGTTTTGAAAATTATAAATACCCTTTTGTCAAAATTTATTATTTAACAAAATTTATAAAACAATAAAATTTTTAACTACTCTCTTATACGATAATAAAATTACCAAAAAAAAATTTAATTGAAATATATTTATGTTATCAGTAAAAAATATTGATTAATTTACTGATTTATGAATAAAATTAATCATTTATTAAGCGATTAAAAAATTAAAAACATAAGATATAATTTTTTAAACTATAAAAGTAATACAAAAATGGTTGAGACTTTAAAAAATAAGCTCTATAGAGCTTTAATTGTGATGGATCTCACTATGATGTGATATTTAAAAAAAAAAAATTATTTCCACACACTTACATATCTCAGTGCACATTATTTCTCAGTACACATACTTATTAATTTGATTATTAATTTTTTTTCCAATCCACAGAATAAATATTTAATTTTACCCTTTACTCATACGATTGTACACACACCAACTCCTCCCTCCACACACTTGTTTAGTAGACCACTTGGTTTCAGACTTGTTGAGCAATTTAAGAGCAATTCGAGAGCTCTTTGACACTACAGGTGCACTGCCTCCAAGGCCTCCTTCTTCATCTTGCCGATCCTTATCCGACTCGACAATGACCTTCATAACCCTAACAATACATACAAATATATGTATGTAAAATATACTGATCACAAAATATATGTATATATATATAGTATAGAATAAAGTACAGGAAAACCTCTTTCTCTGTCATTTTTTGTTTTTGTTTTTATTTTTTTGCTCAAACCCTAGAGAGAGAAGATTGTTGTGCTGTTTTGTTTTCATCATTTGTTAGCTTGTTTTGTTTCAGGGGTGTGAAGGACATGTGGTTTTGTATTTATTTTTGGTTTTTTGTTTTCATACAGTGTTTTTGTTTTGTTCAGCGATGGAATAAGTGAGAATAGGTATTTGCTTGCGAAACCTACAGAAATCTCATATAATGTAATAATTCGGCATTAGCTGTCTAACTGAAAATTACAAAAAAAAAAAAAAAAAAATTATGTACGAAAAAATTAATATTTTCATCACTAGTAAAGTATAAACTTAGAAATTAAAGCAATATGAGAATTGTTATAAGAGTATTGCTTTGCAAGTAATAGATGAGTATAAAGTGTGTAGCAAGCAAAGTGAAAACAATGAAAAAATTAGAGTTTAGTTTTTTTTTACTCAAAAGGTGTACATTGGGATTTTTTTATTTTTAAAAAATATGTACAGAATTATTATGAGAGTGTTGCTTTGTAAGCAATAGATGAGTATAGAGCATGTGCAAGCAAAATAAAAACAATGGAAACACTATAGTTTCTTTTTTTTTACTCAAAATGTGTACATTGAGATTTTTTTATTTTTAAAATATGTGTATAGAGAATATTTTCATATAATATTAGGGGTGTTAGTAGATGTCTATTATGATCATTTTAGATTATGATATAATTGTCATTAAAATAATATTTTATTAAGTGTGTGCACTAAATTAATTGGGTGTGTGAAAATAGAATTTTTCGATATTCTATGCTTAGTTTTTTTTTTTTTTTTTTGCCTCACCACATAAGTAGAGCTCTCTTTATAATTTTATTATTAGAATTTTATATCATCACTCAAAATAATATATATTTTTAATAAACGTTAGAAAATATATTTATAATTTATTCAAGTTAAAAAATCACACACGAAATCTTAACGTGTACCAAAACTAGCATTAAAGTCATGATAAAGAAAAATGACCCAAAAAAAAAAAACGGAAAAAGGAGTGTAAACGGGTATACCCGAAGTCACGCCGCATTATAAAGAAGACTGCAAAATAATAATAAAATAAAATTATATTATATTGTGGAGTGAGTCCCACGTCATTGATTTTTCGTCATCATCACCTATAACTGCCACGTGTTGTTGTGACGTAATCAAAAGATAAAGTGGTGACCTCACAAAGATAAAGAATAAGGACCAAGACCAATGGATAATTGGATGGGTGACTCCAAAAAGTAGACACAGAAGTGAATTTCCAAGATGCTTTCTTCTTCAGTGGATCATAATAAAATAAAATAAAATAAATAGTACAAAAGTCCTTGCTCAAAGTATTTGTTCAATATTTTTTGAGAAATTTCCACACTAATTGTTTATAAATATATTTTTTAAATTTTCTTTTATTGTTTATTAAAAATTTAGGATGGACATGACCTGATGGTCCATTTTGCCTGTCCAAATCCTGGAAGTCATAGTTTAAATTCAATTATAATGTCGGTTGTGCTTGGAAAGAGTGTTTCAAGCTTAGCTCCACACATCATCTATATTATGCAATAAATTTTTATAAATATATTTATCGAAAATGTTTCAGTGCTCGAATTCTTGGGCTCGAATACTGGCTCGAAAATAGACAGAGGGGAGAAAGGGAGAAAGGGAGGGGAAGAGGGGGAGAAAGAGAGAAAGGGAGGGGAAGAGGTCGTCGCAGAGGAAGAGAGGTCGTCACCCCGGCCGCTGCTGCTCGTCGCCCCGTCGCTGCTCGTCGCCTCCTCGTCGATCGTCGCACCACCGCCACCGCCACCGCCTCGCCCCGCCTCCCCTCCAGCAGATTTATGGCCCCCTCCCCTCCCTCCTCCTCCTCCTTCTCCTCCTCCTCCTCCCTTCTTCTTCTTCTTCTTCTGAAACTGAAACAAAAACCAGAGAAAAAAAAAAAAAATACAGACTCGACACCAAAATGACGTCGTTTTGGTGTCGAGCCTGTATTCGAGCCGTATTCCTCGAGCTCTGTAGCGGTGCCGATATATTTATATATATTTATGGGTAGGTTTTACATTCTTTAAATCTATTTTTTTTTATTTATAGGAAGATAAGGATGTGTATTATATACATCTTATAATTAAAGAAAAAAATTACATAATTTTATATTTTTTGAGTCATAACTAAAAAAATAAAAAATATCATAATCAAACACAACACGAGATATTACTAAAGATCTCATGAATTATAATTAAATATATATATATATATATATTTAGTCATAATTTAAAAAAATAATATAACTAAGGATGCATATAATTCACTTATGTTAAGGATGTGTATATTAGAATTTCCCTTTTTTATAACTTATATTATGTATTACTAGTCGTGTAAAATATTTAGAAGTTGTTTGGGATATTTTAAATAAGTGTACTTTTTATCTTTTTGGAATAAAAAGTTTTGGAAAAAAATATGGATGTTTGGGTTAACTTTTTAATTTTTTACGAAAAAATGTGTATTAAAAAATTATATAAATTAGTGTGTAGGAAAAGTTTTGATAGTATAGGTTGTACGGTGGCAGCACGGTTTGGTGTAATAGGAAATGATTGCCTCCTTTTTGAGCAACCATTTGGACGGTGCTCTTTGGCCAATAGAGGCCCACCACGGGTCTCATTTTGGTAATCAGAACCGTTGAATGTGTACAACTCCTTAAGTATTATATATTTACAAAAAATCACGTTGATCGGATATCTATAACTATCTGATCGGATTAGTTTTTTTTGTCAACCGTTAACTACAACACCATCCATTTTTTATACAAAAATGATTTGATCATGCAGTTAGCTATATCCGATCAACGTAATTTTTTAAAAGCATATAATACATTATGAGTTCTACACATTCACGGTTCGGATTATCAAAATGGGACCCGTGGTGGGCCCCCACGGACCCAACATTACCGTCCAACTTAGTGAATATATAAATGTAATTTTTTTTTGTTCCTTTCACGGTACTTTCTCATCAATTCAATACCTTTCACAGTGTAAAGTTGGTTTGTATTAAAATATTATATATATATTAATATTTTTATATTTTTAATTTGTGAATAGTGATGACTTTTTTACTTTTTTTTTTTTTTTGATAACTTTTTAACTTTTTAATTTTTTTTTAACATCTCAAACGAGGCCTTTTAGAAGATTTAAACTATTAATTTTGAATAGGTAAACCCAAACCATTACATTAATTATATTTTAAAATATAACAAATATATTTATATTAAGTAATATTCGAGCCGTATAGGTAAATTTGATGGTTTTTTTTTTTTTAAAAGGAATAAAGTATACGCTTGATTCCAAACTTGATAAACACTTAAAAGGTTATATAGATTTGGCCAAAACCCAGCTCATCACGACCGTTTGTTCTTATTAAAAATTATCTCTTATGTAACTTTAAACATGAGGTGGTTTGGCATCCTCTAAATAATTCATCTTTTTATTTTTTTATTTTTTTTTTATCACATCACTTCTCTATTTTTTTACACATATTTTTATAAAAAGATAAAAAATACACTTCTTTAAATCATCCCAAACAACCCCTTATATAAATGTTAAGAGAGTCTTTAATCTTTGCGGTGAAAAAGAGTGACAAAAACAATTCTTTATATTTCTTCATGGGGACATAATTGTTGGTCTTTGAGGGTTAAAGGTGTGACCTCATTTTCACCACTTTCTTTTTCTTTTTCTTTTTTACTTTTGTTTTTAGCAAACTTCTTAGGTCTTTCTAAATTATAAGACCCTAAAAATTTTATTAAAAAGTCTAAATTTGAAAAATGCACAAAAAAAATTCTTGTCTTTTTAAATATTTTTGGCATTTAGTAAACTTTTTTTATTCAAATTTGGCACACCCTTTTGTAAAATTAAAAAAATCATTTAATCTAGGAGAACCTAAAAAAAACCCAATTTGAAAAAGTTTACCATATGTGAAAGAATAAAATTTGATTGGGTGGACTGTGAACAACTCATATCTCTAATGAAGTATTTCACTAGTTGGATGAAAAAAAATATCATTATAAAAACCCTTAATTAAAAAAAAAAAATTCTTTGAATATATTTAGTTCTATGAATTTAATAATGATAACCCAGTAGGTCTGATGCTATAAATTCTGTAAAATAGAAAAAATAAAAAGAAGATAAATTACATTCACCTCCCTTAAAGTTTAAAAAATACAGTTAGTTTAACATATTTTAACATAATTATATTGGATTCTCTTAAGATTTTAATTTATATAACACTTATGTGGGTCTTATAGATGAAAATATGAAATTATTATCTTTTTTTTATTACATATATTTGTCTTTATTTATTTCATTATTTATCCAATATCTCCATTAGTTTTGATCGTTTTAACTTATTAAAAGAAAAGTCAATATAATTATATCAAATTTTTAGAATTAACTGTATTTTTTTTAAATAATCAAAAAAAAATTACCTACTTTTTAAATTAATTCTATTTAAAAATTAAATGTGAGTTAAGTTTGTGGTAACATTATTCACCTACCAAAACGGCACAAAAAGTGAAGAAAGACTACTTTAAAATGTACATGGGATGCGACACATTGGACCCCCCAAGTGCACAAAAAGTCTGTACTCGTTGGGAGAGTATACATGTATTTTTTATTTTTTATTTTCTATTATTTATTTATTTATTTATTGCTCAAGTGGGACATTATGGGTAGGTTTGGAAAGTGGGTTGGTTTTTTAGCTTTTTGATTGTTTTAGCCTGGGCTTAAAAGCTTGGTTTGGAAAGAATTTTTTGACTTTTTAGCTTTTTTGAGTTTTTTTGTAAGAGAAGAGTGTAATGATTATGAGTTGGATGTGATATTTTGTTTTTTTAAAACTAAAATAGCATGTTTTGTCTTTTGTGGCTATTTTAACCCCAATCCACTACCCAAACGGGGGACAAGGGGTGTTGCTTGTCTTTGGTCTATTCAACTATTCAATCAACAAAAGGGTGAATTTGGACTTGTAATGCCTATATAGCACTTGTTTGTGATGTTGGATTGAAATGGGTTTGGATTAAAATAGTTATAAAAAGGTAAAATATATTTTTAGTTTTAAATTAAAAATAGTACATTTAAATCATAATTATTTTATTTTTCTCTCACAAAAGTCAAATAAATCAAAAAACTCATTTTAAATGAGACTTTTTAGTCCCATGCTAAAATAACTAAAAAATCAACCCACATCCAAATGAACTCAGAATTTAGCCTATTTTAGGAAGTAAATTAAAAACTATTTTTTTTGGCTTTTTTATTTTTTATTTTTGAAAAAACATATAAAAAAAATAGAGAGTTAATGTGACTTATAAAAATTTAAAAGTCAATAACCCTTCGTTTGGCATGCAGGCTAATTTGGCTTTTTGGCTAAATTAATTACGAAAAAATTAAAAAGTTAATAAGATAAAATGTCACATCTAAACTATAATTATTTCATTTTTTTTCTCGTCAAAAAACTCAAAAAACCCAACTCAAATGAACTTTTTATCCCCAGACTAAATAGTCAAAAAATAAAAAGCCAAAAGGTCAACTCACTTTTCAAACGAAGACTAAATTAATTTAACCTAATTGTCAATAGAAGCATTCATGGTTCACTTTGATTATTTAAATTTTAATTTTGAAAGTTCTGTATATAAATTATTTATAAAAAAGAATTAAATTAAATTAAATTAATAATTATAAGCATATGATTGTTTATAAAAATAAACGATAAATATATTTTAAAAAATTAATCATAAATTTTAAAAAATCATATATTTATAAATAAAAAAATTACAAAATAAACTATTTAAATCAATAAAAATGGACTCCCATATGCCACTTGCGCCATAAAATTCATTTGGTGACTTGAAGACTAACCAACCAACTCCACAGGAAGTTGAATCAACTCGTCACTCTACCAAGGAACTTATTTTATGGTTTTGAAGCATAACTTTACCTAACATAAAAATAATGAATTACACCATTTAATTCAATAAAAATTAGGATAAATTATACTACCCTTTTCTAAAATTTGAAAAAATATAATAAACTTAAAAAATTTGATATAATTACATTAAGCTTTCTTGAATTCATTTTTATTAGTAATTCGTTAATCATATAGAAAAATAATTTTATTTATTTTGCACTAAAATATATATTTTATATTATTTATTTTTGTGTATTCACACCATTTGTATTAATTTTATTTTTTTTTTAAATTTACTAAAAATGAAATCGATATAATTATATCAAAATTATAAGGCTTGTTGTATTTCTCCAAAGCTCAAGAGAGATTAATATAATTTATCCTAAAAATTAAGTTTTTTTTTTTTGTTAATCAATAACAAATTAATTACAAATATGATAATAATTACATCAAATTGAATAGTTGCACATCTACAAGTGGAACAACCAATATAAAGAAATTACCTAACCCAACATAATAAGGAAGAAATAAACAGAGTTAACATGTCTCTAATAAAATTTAAAATCACAACTTTAAAATTTAATCCTTGATCTAAAAAAAAAAAAAATTTAATTTAAATTCACAATCTCACCTGGCAAAAGATTGTTTTGAAAAGATGATTAAAAATTAATTTTTAAATTTTTTTTATTTTTTTTAAAAATATATAAAAAAATGTAAGAGACAATATAATTCAAAATGAATTAAAAATTGAGAAGTACATTTTAACCCATCTCCCAAAAGAAAATAAAGTGATGCAATATAATTATTGAGTTTCGATTTAGATCACTAATACACGACCTCTAAAAATAACTCTAACTACGTGACAATGTAAGAGAAAAAAAAAAATCAAACTATCACATCAATAGAATTCATATGCTATCACGTCATTAATAATATATTAGTGTTGTTGAATTAATGATACGAAGTAATTTTCATAATTACTAAACCAAAACATCCTGAGTTGAAAATTAAATTAAAAGAAATACTGAGTGGATTTCGGAGAAATGGTGGCGTGGTGGTTGTTTAACGCGGCGTCGTAGACCACAGTCGTATTTTTGGACGGTCATGATATTTCTTCGAAGTAGCTGCATCATAAAATAGCTCCCCCCAAAACCCACGTGGACTTCAGAGCTCTCTCTCTCTCCAATTTCCGTAATTTTCCCTATAAAATCCCACACAAAGCCCCTCTCTGTCCCTCCCTCTCTCTCTCCAAAAAAAAAAAAAAAAAAAAAAAAAGAAACCCAACCCAATTAACCTTAAAGGGAGGCATCTCATTGTTCTCTCTGTGTCTTCTCACTCACTCACTCACTCACTGACTCAAAACTCTCTCTCTCTCTCTCTCTCTCTCTCTCTCTCTCTAAAACACACTTGAAACAATGGAAAACATTGGTGATGAATACAATAACTATTGGGAGACCAACATGTTCCTCCAAACTGAAGAACTTGACAGGTAATTCTCATTTCATCTTCCTCTCTCTCTCTCTCTCTCTCTCTCTCTCTATATATATTCACAACTATATATATCTATCTATAGAAGTCAAAGCTAGAATTGTTATTGATGTCACGGAATTTCTGTTTTTGAAAAGAGTAATGCTAGAGATTTTACATATTTATACTCACAAATTCAAAAGAATTGGGCACTATATCATTAAATGCGAAACAAATTAAAAATTGACACCTATCTAACACATTATTGTGGATAGAAATTGTAATTTTCTTTTGATTTTCTAGGGTCTTAAAAAACAAAAAGAAAAGAAAAGTGAAGTGATAGTCTATACCAATTTAAGCCTATAGATTAGGATTAGGATTTGAATTTGAATTTAATTAGATGATTTTGATTAATAACTGAAAAGTTTAGAGAGAAGTGGTTGTTTTAAGTATCTGGAAAAAAACAGAGTATTTGTGAAATTTGGGAATTTGAAAGGGGAATTTTGATTTTTGTAAAATAGTAGTTGGGGATTGGAGGAAGCAGCGTTGTCGAGCTACTACGATTCAAGTTCGCCGGAGGGATCACAGTCGTCGTTGGCGGCATCGAAGAATATAGTGTCCGAGAGAAACAGGAGGAAGAAGCTCAATGATAGACTCTTTGCACTCAGGGCTGTGGTCCCCAAAATTAGCAAGGTCTTTTATTTCTCTCTCTCTCTCTCTCTCTCTCATCAATTTTCAATTATAAAATTTTAAAAAAAAAATTTTTTTTGATCAAGTGTTATGAAAATTTGTAAACTAAAACAAGAGATGTTATGAAAATCACAGAATCTATTAAAATGTAAATCAAATTAGAAAAATTGATGTTAGTCAATTTAATTTTGATGAAGTGTTGTTGTGATGTTGAATTAGATGGACAAGGCATCCATAATCAAAGATGCAATTGACTACATCCAAGAATTGCATGAGCAAGAGAGGAGGATCCAAGCTGATTTAATACAGCTTGAATCTGGAAAATTGAAGAAAAATGCAGTTTTTGACTTGGATCAAGAGATTCCAACCTTGTCAAGACTCAAGAAAAAGAGAATTGATCATAATTATGATTCAAGGAGATCAACCACATCTTCCATTGAAGATCTTGAAGTAAGTCTTTCATTCTCCATCTCTCTCTCTCTCTCTCTCTCTCTTAAGATTTGATTAATAATTGTTTAGTTTCCGAATAATTTTGTTTTAATTAGTTAATTTGTTCATAATTTATAGTTTTAAAATATGACCGAAAGGGATAAATTAGGCATGTATATGTATCAGTGATGTGATGTGTAGTTGAAATTCAATATTAAAAAGGAAAATGAGTTAGATCCTCTCAAGGAGGTACTCCCTTTGACCCCCTCTTTTTCTAATTGACTAATTTTTCTTTTCTTTTTTTTCTTATCTTCCAATTACCATCCGCCACGTGTGTGTGGAGTGGTGGGGTGATGATTGGAGGGGGTCTCAATCACTTTCTTATTAAAAATCTTAAAGTGATTTGTTGTACCTGAACATTAAATCTTAGTCGTATAACACATCAGTTATTCTAAAATTACTTTAATAAAAAAATTCACTCTAAAGATCCATACTAAAATTTTAATATCAAAACTTAACCAAAAAATTTAGAGCTGGGGATTGTCTCCAACCAATTAGAGCATCTAGTATTGCCCATTGTCATCTCATTTTAGATACAATTTGACAATTCGAATCGTTCATTTTGTAGGGTTCGTTAAGAAAATTATTCATATCAAAAATCAATTTGATCGGACATCGTTAACTATTTGATCTGATCAAGTATGTACCGATATCTAATTAAATTAATTTTTAGTATAAATGATATGTTCGAAAAAATTTATAAAATAAATAATTTAAATTATTAAAATGAAATTTAAATAGGTCCATATTATGCCAGACTAGACGGCCCAATTAGCTTGGACAACAGGAGACAAACCAATCACAAAAAGTTAAGGCTTAGAATCACATAAGTTTGTGTGAATGAGATTTATTTGGATGTAGATGTGACCGACCATCCAAGAAATTATAGGCTTAAATTTTGGTGACTTTAGTTTTGTGTATATGTATGAATGTATATGTATGTGTGAATATGCAGTTGAGTGTGTCATATATTGGGGAGAAGACAGTGGTAGTGAGCTTGACATGCTCCAAAAGGACAGAAACAATGGTAAAGCTTTGTGAAGTGTTTGAAACTTTGAAGCTCAAAATTATTGCTGCCAACATCACTTGTTTCTCTGGCAGAGTTTTGAAAACTGTCTTTGTCCAGGTTTCTCTCTCTCTCTCTCTCTCTCTAACTCCCTTTAATTTCTACAACCTTTGTATGAGTTTGGGGTTGCTTATTGCGTCTCTTGGTGAGATTCACTCCAAGTTTATTGAAATCATTTAAATTTTTTATTTTTTATAATATAATAAACAAATTATTTAAGTAAAAAATTAAATTAATTAAATATTAATAATTATATAATCAAATTATATTTGTAAAAAAAAATGATTTTGAAAAGAACTTTTTTAATTTTTTTAAAACAAATATGATCATATTTTATGCTTATCAATGTATAATTAACCGTACTTTTAACATAATGACTTACTTGACCCGTGTTATAAAATTAACCATTCAAATAACCTTGATAGACCCGAAGTGGTCTAGGTGCTAGGCACAATAGCTTGATGTGACCATTCGTGTGGGTTAATTTCTACCCTATTTCGAAGATATGAATTATTTATATTATAAAATTTATTAATTTATGAAAAATTTAAGTTATTCGGATATTTATAATTATATAATTAGATTTTAATTATTTTTTATTTAGATAAATAACTATTATCAAAACCATATTTGTCTTTTATTTTTAAAAAATAAATATGATTTTGTATGTAATTATAAATATTTGATTAATTTAATTTTTTTTAAAAATTTTACTATATGAATAATTCTAATCATCAAAATAAATCCAAAATCCACGGATGACAATTAGTTCTCAAAGTGGCCCACCAACGGTACACTTATTGAAATTTTGATTAAGGCTGTGTTTGGCAAGTGGGTTTGCAGGTTTTTTTGGTTATTTTAGTCACAAAAAATAAAATAGGCTATTTTAGTTATAACAAACAAAACATCACACTCAATCCATAATCATTACATTCTTCTCTCACAAAAAAAGTTAAAAAAGTCAAAAAGCCAAAAAATTCTTTTCAAACCAAGTTTTTAAGCCCAGACTAAAATAGCCAAAAAAATCAAAAAGCTAAAAAGTTAACCTACTTCCCAAACGGAGGCTAACATTTTTTTGTTTTTATCCTTAAACTTTTATCTAAATTGAGTCTCTCACTTTTTAATTATAATAATCAACTTATCAAAACTTTAATTCATATTCTAATGTGATTCTTCTGCCATATGAAATAAATAAATAAATAAACAAACAAACAAAAACAAAAATAAGATACAAAAAGACAAAATAAAATAATAAAATAATAAATTGGATAAAAGCCTAAAAAGCATAGCTTCATATCTTAAAAGCATTGGCATCAAGAATAAGGTATAATGGGAGAAATATTTTAAGGAACTCATTTTTTTTTTCCTTTTTTTCTCTCGAAAAAAGAGAAATTATCTAATAAGTCTGGTTTATATGTATGTTGTTATTTTAATAATAGAAATACATATAATTATATTTTTGTTACTTTTTAAATAAAAGGGTCATATGTTCTCTTACTAATATGCAAGTACAATCATAAATAATTCGGACCGAGATTAAAAATTGCATATGAAGATTATTTCTCATATTTTAATAGGAGATTTGTGAGGTGTCACTAGTGTTCTTTATGCATAGCAAGTTAGCATTTTTTTTTTTTTTTTGGGTGTGGTTTTGTATTAATAGAGTGGTCCAAAAACAGGGTATGATTAGTGATTGTGGGGTCTGAATAATAGAGATTGATGGAATACTTTTAATAAAGCTAAGGAACCTCATTGCATTTTTTTTTGCCCTCTCTCTCTCTTTTTTATTATTATTATTATTTAAATGCAATGATTAGCAGTGATTTACAGAGTGTCTGAATAAAACCAAACTGAAAGTTTTTCACTTTAAACATTTTTTGTGAATATTTTCATCTAATGGGCCCAATGATGGGTTTTGTGTGCCTTTTTGTAGATTATGGTTGTGTTTATCTCACCTACACAATTTATCAATCATTTGCATTATTTAGCTTCAAGAATTTAAACATTAAAAAAATAAATAAAAAATCTAGGTACACAGAGAGAATCGAACACAGAATATATAGATGTGAAATAAAAAATATTTGCATCAATGTGAACATGTGAACTTTTTTTGTCTCATTTCTATGCATTTTGTGTCATATTCTCTATGTGCACGTAGTACAATCAAGCCCGAAGGATCTTAATAATGTTAGATTTGTTAACTCGCCTACTAGTCATTTTAGAGTTTGTTTGGGGTGTACTAAAATAGTATACTTTTTATCTTGTTTAAGTTATATCACTTCTATTTTTTTGCACATCTTTTCGTAAAAAATCAAAACGTGTACTTATTTAGATCATCCTAAACAACCCCTTAGTGTTTATTTTCATCAAATTAAGTTTTATTTTTCAAAAAACAAATTTATAACTGATTTTAAAAATGAAACCAAACAAAGCCTTAGCCTCTTGTAATTTCCCACATGACAAATTTGAAATGATTTATCATCATCTGCTTATTGGTTGATTAAGATAATATTGTGATTCTCTCTTGACACCACTAATCTCTGGTGATAATAAGGATAAAGTTGTTTAAGACAATTATTATGGCATTTTATTAAATGACTAGTGCCAGCATTTGAGGAACTCACTAAATCTCTTTCACATAAACTATGTTTTGCTTTAGTACCCTTTTTCCAAAATTTTATATTCTATCACAAACATTTTAAATAGAAGAATTTGATATTCTAGGAGTATGGTGTGTTAATAGAAAATAATGGGATTATAGTGGGATTGGAGGAAGTATTATAGAAGGTTGTAGAACCTAATGATTCAACTCCTAAAACCTGTTCTTCCTCATCTGTAGTCATTGGATAATAAGCATTATGATATGAGTTATTTTAATCTCTAACAAACAAAATTTTAAATAAAAAAATAATAAAGTAAATTAATATATTACAAAAATACAATTATGCAAGACAATTTGAAATGTAGAGAAGAAAAAAGAGCTTGTGTTTTGGTGTGGAAAGGAGAAAAGTATTCCTCTTTTTTTTTTTTTTTAAATGAAGTGGGCTAGTGCTAACATCATATATATAAAGTCAATTCTTTTTTGCTTTTGTTTTTCCAGGCTGATGAGGAAGAGAAAGATCATTTGAAGAGAGCAATTGAAAGTGCCATAGCAACTCTTAATGATCCAGAAAGCCCCCTGAGTTTCTAATGGCATAAATAACAGAGTTGCATCCAATGGTGAATCCTATGATCCTCGATGAGCAGATTGTTTTTTATAGTTTGCTAGGGTTTTTATTTTCTAATTTTTGTTGAAGTGCCAATAGCTTTTCTCATTAGAAAATTAAAATAAATGAAATGTTTTCCTTTTCTTTTCTTTCCTCTTTTTTTTTTTTTTTTTTTTTTTTTTTTTTAAATATTGAACTTAATGTTCCAAAATTAGCTTCTAGTGTGATGGTAAGCTTTCTATTTGCATTGTATTTTGTTTTGTTTTTTTTTTATTATTATTTATAATTATTACTTTTTTCGTAGGTAAGATATAAACAATATATGACAGAATGAAGCATTGTATCAATTTTAACTTTACAATTCGCCCATAACCACTTGCCATTCGGAGTTAAATAGTTGTAATTGGATAAGGTTATAATGTATGTGAATTAAAATTGATTGATAGTGGCTCTTAATGGGTTTGATTTCTTTGAAATTTTTTTTAAAAAAATACAATAAATCTTATAATTTTGACATAATTTAGCCCCATCTCCCCTTTTAATAAAGGAATTGAAATATATGACTAACCATTACAAGCCCAAAAAACACTCTAAAATGTTAAAATATTGTAAAGTTGACACTAACTGCTTAGCATAAATTATTCCAAATTCGTCTAATCCTATTTGCAAAAACAGTTCACATACAATTAAACTCTTAATCTCTTAGTGAGATGCAAATATTCTAATCAATTGAAGTTAATTCCAAATTGCTCGTTTAGCAGGCAATAATGTACACCATTTGAAAGCAAAAAATGTAGACATAACAATAGCATTCAAAAAAAATTTGCAGAAAGCCGGGACTAGATTGAAGAATGGAACATAAACCTATAGGTCAAAGTGAAAATGAACCAACTAACATGCAAAAAAGTGTAGTAAATTATCAACAAAAAAAAAAAAAATGATATCTTTGGAAAAAGGAATGGGAGAGAATGGTGTATACATAACATAAGCAAGTTACAACAATGCATTTCAACTCAAAACTACTGTATACATAACTGGACAGAGGTTATATATACAGCTGATAATAGATACAAGGTTACTAGGGTACATTCTATTTTCACAGCACATTTTTGTCTCAGTATGCACTTTTTGAACCCGAACATATCAGCTACCAAACCAAAATCAAATATTTAGACATCAACTTTCGGACAAAAGTTTTTATGTTTTATTTTTTTTGGCTCAGAAATTGATATGTAAACATCTGATTTTTGGTTCGGAAATTGATATCTGAACGACACAACTAATCTAAACTGAGAATTTATGTGATGTATAAATAGAATTACCTGGGTTACTATGTCTAATAATAACAATTTACCAATCCCTAAGCAACTCAGTAGCTAGGTCCTTGTAGCTGACTTTCTTTTTCTCTAAAGTCTCTGCAGTGTTATGCTCTGGTGGCACCGGTTCTTCAACAACACGATCTATACTATCAACTTTTTTTGTCCCAAGGCTTGGTATCATGTCTAGCAACATGGACTGAACCGGATCAACCATAACTTCCAGTTTTTCACCGTCGTGGGCATTATTTTCACTGCCCAATTCAATTTCATGAGCTCTGTCAAACTGCTCTGTTATCATGCTATCTTCTATTCCTTTTTGTGATGAATAACAATCTTCTACTATTGCCTTACCTTTCAATTCCCGATCATCCTGATCTGCTATTCCATGGATTTCATGATTTTCCACTTCTATTTCAGGCTCTTCCTTAACGGCATTCTTGTCTGGAGAAACATTTACATCCAATTCAGTTTCACATATTTTAGCAGACTTACTTCCAAGACGTGCCCGTGTTCTTCGGGGTTGAATGACACTCAATTTTCTTTTGTTTATGCTCTTGCTAGTGGGTCTTCCTCTTTCCCTTTTTCCATCCTTTTGGGCAGAGGTCAAAAGTCTTGGGTTAATTAAAGAAGCTGTACTTTTTCTGTGTTCTCGGTCTTTGGTAGGAGAAGATAACATATTCTTCTGTTGATGTTCAATGTCCATACTAGACAAGCCATCTAGACTAGGATCATGTTTCCTAGAAAAGAAAATCAGAGTACATGAGTTACACATTATTTACATTTGTTGACTAAAACAAACATACAATACAAGACAGCCAATTTACAGAGTACATATTTAAATCAGTCAAGTCTTGAAAAAATTAAAAATTAAAATAAAAAATAAAAGGGTTTTGAAGAAGGGTGGCAGCGGCTAGGGTTTGATAGGAGGAGATGGGCACCGGAGATGGGGTTTGGCGAGCAGGGGCGGGGGTGGCTCAAAAGGGGGCTGCAGGAGACGGGGGCTAGAGAGGAAGGGCAGGGTGGCTGAGTAAAGGGGTTGTGGGAGGTGGAGGTGGCGGGGAGGGGTGGGGGCAGCTGGGAAGGGGCTGCCGGAGGTGGAGTGCTTTCCACAAACACTTAACCCTAATCTAGCTTTGGCAACTATCTATGATTGCTTTTGGGACTGTATAATGTACCATAAGTGCTCAATCATAGTTTCCAAATATTTTCCTGATATTAGTGATTTATCACAATTTTCAGTACTTAATTCAATCCATTAAATCTTATGGGAAATAGAACTACCATAAAACTTCCTTCGCCGATAATGTGAGATACCTAGTAGAAATCAGAAGTCAAAGGGTGCATGCAGGTGTACAATAACATTAATATAAAACCCATACTCATATTACCACTCTCCCAAGTTTGACTCTTTGAAGCCAGCGGGCTTCAAACTATATATCGCTTCTTGCAATTTTTGTTCCTTATCCAAGCAGTCCTCCAACCATTGAAGCCCAACAACATGCAAGCTTTTCATATGTAAAAGATGTACTTCCGCAGATGAGAAACTGTAAAATGAGGAGAGGAAAGGAAAGGAATAACAATTGCCAAAAAAGAGAGGGTAAGATAGATTACAAGGTTTTCACAGCGAAATGAATTTATAATTGTAAGAACATTAAAAACAATTTCAATTTTACAAGTTTATAACCTGTACTTGGACCACAGTTGACCATTACGACATATGTGTTGTTGCAGATGAAGAAAACATCTATTTGTATTTTGAATACTTGATAAATGTAATGTTTGATAATTAAAACTACAGTGAAAAAAGATGTAATAATTACTGTTAACATTAATTTTTCTACTAGAAGGGATAAAAATTGAAAAAGACACAAAGGAAAAATCAGCAAGGAATTTCATACTTCAATTTGTTTCCAATATTTATTTATTTACTTATTTATTTTTATAAATTTCTTTATGATTCATTAATGGGAGGCAACACAATGACCATATCAACAGAAGTATAAAACTTGTATTGCAACTAAAGCCTCATCCCTCCATCCCCACCGTAATACACTACTATGAAGCGCCAACACTTCAACACAGTAAGGACACATGCCTAACACACCACGTGGCGTGTCCATATTTTTAATAATTATCTTCACTGTATACGGCGGAGACATGACTGGGACTCAAGGGGGCACGGCAGGACATGACAAAGCTAATTTCAAAGATCATATTATAATATTTGGAAACTCAGGGAAGAGCAAGTATAGCCCGGGATCAAATATCATGTAAAATGCAGAAAAACATATATATGTAGAACTTATATCAAACCATCCACAAAGCAACACAAATCTAACCACAATTATGAAGTTAAGCAGCTTGCTTCTTACAATCCCCGGAGCCCTAACTTAACACAGATCTAATCTCTGGCTTATTTAAATTTGGTGTGTTTTAATGTTAAATTAGTATTAGTTTTCATTAATTTTGATGGTTTATGGATGTAACATTTATATACATGGTAAATAAACATATATAAACATTTTTTCCCCATATTCTTGCAGTGTCTACGCCCTATTTTTTAAATCATCATGTACTTTTCCGTATCTGTATCTATGCTTCAGAGGTACAGTGTATGGCACTGTGTTGATCAGTTCACCAACTGCGGTGAATGTAGAGAAAATGACAATATTTAGGCCAAGCACACAGAACTTGGTTGACCATTCCACAACATAGCATCCAGCCCCAAATTGATGAGTAACATCAATAGACAACCCACAAAGGGATTGAAGCAATGAGAACATCCAATAGAATCCCAAAATCCTTCATGTGTTCACATATGTCGGTTAAAATGGTTGATACTAGTTTTCCAACCAAGGGTCGTAAGAAATAGCATAATTCTTTTCAAATTGGTGAAATGCTATGATCTCAATTTCATGATATGATGATTTTTCATAACTTACCTTCTCAATATCATATCGAATTCCACATTGAATCCCAGTGGCGAAATTACAACTAAATGGGTAGCCTGAGAAAGACTGTTGCTGACTTTGCCACCACCCATGGCAACTGCAAGCCTCATCCTCCTCAGTGCAAGTTCAATTAAAACTTTCGAATCTAAATTCCTTCAAGTGGATATAAAAAAGCAATTAATATTTACTTAGAAAAACAAATCTTTGATACTAGGTAAATGAAGTCCATTCCTAAGAGTAGAAGGACCATGAAGAGAATCTTACGAAGACTCAGCTGAAGGGTGGAAGTAAATGCAGCAACCATGAAAACAAGACCATTTATCCTTCGGACAGAATTTCCTCTTATAATAGTCGATGGTTTTGGGATCTTCTGACCTATTTATGTTGCTTAAGAGCTTAAAAGGGGGGAAAAAATTTTAAAAATAAAATAAAATAAAAAAACCACACACAAATGTTAGACGAGCAATAGTAAGAAGAGATTCAATCTAAGAAGCATGGACATGTGATAAGACACAACCATGGCACGGACACGCAAATGATTTCATACATTGGGTTGATTGCTGCTCATACAGGTGAAGATAAAAGTGGCCAGTCACCTACTTAAAAGGCTACCTGTTTGATGTCTTCAATGTCAAGATCCCAATAGTAAGGGTCAGATAATTCATCAATTTCTTCTTGCAACTTTTTTTTTGAAGAGTCGGAAAGAGAGAGGAAGTACCTTCAAAAGAAAGAAGATAGTGAAAAGCTTCGTCTTTAAAGGTGCAAAAATTACAGGGGAAGGGACATATTGAGCCTGGGGGTGAAATACTAACTTTGGCTGTAAAGGGAGGAGCTTCTTCTGTGAACAACAATCAAAGAGCCAAGAGTAATGAATAATATCTCCACGAAGTTTTGCTGCCTGAAATTTGAGCCCTGCCGATATTGTTTTAACAATCATATATATGAAAGAAAACTTGGAAGGCGAATGTGTATGTGTGCACATGAGAGAGAGAGAGAGAGAGAGAGAGAGACCTTTACTTTCAGCTGCAATACAGTGAGTAACTGAGTTGTTCAAATTCATTGAGAAAGTTCCCCCATTCTCGGCCACCATTTTGTGCAAGGAATCTAAGGAATGTGCTTGTGGCACGTTGACAAAGTCTATTGATGTCATGGAAGAATCAACAGTACAGCACACAAAGTACTTAAAAATATGAAGGTGCCAAACTTATTTAGAGGTAGAATAGCTCTGCACAGATCAAAATTGTCAGCATATGTGAAGTATCAAGACAACTGATTATGTAAACTAAAACATTAACAATGTTGAGTGGGTTCATCAGATCAATGAAAACCTCTAAACTCCTCTAGGTTGTGTAGTTAAGATCTACTTTACTACTTTTTTTCTTCTTTTTCTGTATTTTGTTCTTGCTTCTTATTTTTTGCTCTTTTCATATTAAAAACTCTTGAGGTCACGGGTTGGTTCTGTGGATGCAAGTTGCAGTAGTAAGAGAGTTGTTACTCTCTAAATCTCTCTTAGTACATTTCACTTCCTTGTACCTTTAATTTCATATTTTTAATGAAATTTGTACTTTGCTGATCAAAAAAAAAACCCTCTAAACTCTCCTTACTGAATGTTATACACTAGTTTAAGAAAAAGGAATCTGTGACCAACCCAGAAAGCACTGCCAATTATTGGCATTATAGTAAGACCCAAAAAAAAAGGTTTTGATTCAAGAGATAGCTTAGATAGCGAATTTTCTCAAAGAATTAGGTTGGAAAGAAAGAACTACAAAGTTGGTAAATTAGTCAAAAGGATACAAAACATCATCTTTGAAAAGATCAAGGACTCGCCCTTTACGTCAGAAATATCAGTCTGAATAAAATGAGGAGGAACAACAGAAACACTCTTTTTCTCTCCTTTTCTTGAGGGTTTCATACGTTTTGGTTTATTATCTTGCACAACTCCATAATCAGCCCCTTTCTGTGTGGTACCGTTGTTTGAATGTACCAATTCTACGAAAGCTGCAATTGACAATACAAAACAAAATTAATCAAAAAGACATACATGATTGAAACATAATTAACCTACCAAATACATTTAAACATATCATTTTAGGGGAAGAAAAGAAGGCAGCAACACATACTCAAAACAAGTGGAGTTAAATATATCGGATCAATTGTGTAGAGAAGCATTTGAATTTCATTGACTTACATTGCACATCAAGACATTCATGCCAGGGCTTGTCATATCTCACTCTGTCAATACGTGGAAATCTCAAGCTATATGGTGCAGCAAATACCTGGAAAAACAAAACAATAAACAACGAATATGATCAACAACATGATATCGAACAACTAGGCTGCATGAGAAAACCCACACAAGATTCCTATGATAGAATTTTACTTATTTATGTTTGGTTAATAAACACAGAAGAAGCAAATCTCATATTGTAGGGCAATACCTCAGATCTTATTGTTCGAATATCACTGGTAATAGAAAGTATAATTGATCTGCAAATAATGGTAAAGAAAATTTCAAAAAAGGGTGAGCAACATCACCTATAATGCTAAAAAAAAAACTTCCCAAAATCAAAAGCTATGTTAAATTGACACATGTATGGTTGTCGGGTGTGGGTATGTGTCTACACATCAGATTCATTTAATTTCAAAGTCTAAGGAGACAGGCATGGCAAAATATTCATGTTTCTTAATATTTTTCTTTTACTTTCTAGGATAAAATGGTATTTACAAGGTGGCATAGAGCATTTCATGCAATATATGACAGTTTGAAGCATAATTATATAGTAAATTTGAATTACTAGACATGCTTGTCAGGCAAATGTCCAAAACACATGTCGAACACATATCCCATATCCTTAATCAAGTGTCAAGAATCTGACACAGGAAATTCATACATTTAGAAGAGTCCATGTAGCAAAGCTCAAAAGAGGAAAAGGAAACTAACTTTTCAGGGCTCTCAATCCAAACATCTGGTCTTTCTTTAGAGTTATTTGTAACTTGATAAAAGCTTGGCAGTGCCTTCTTGGGGTATTCATTTTGTCTGCAAAGCCAATCGTTCAACATAATTTAGGTGGCTAAAGTATATGTAAAATGTTCATACAAATTGAAAACAAACTAGTCCTCATAAACTTTCTAAACTCCAATCGATTTTGTCACCATTAGACATAAATAAATAAGGGCAAATTACCAACACCCCCTCGAGATTTGACTAAAATACAGATTTCCCCTTGAAGTTTGAGAAATTACATCCCGCCCCCTAAGGTTTATATTTGCATAACAAATTGCGCCCTGAAGTTTATATTTGCATAACAAATTGCTCCTTAATTTGTTATGCAAATATAACCCTCAGGGGGCAATTTGTAATTTTTCAAACCTCAAGAGGGAATCCGTATTTTAGTCAAACCTCAAGGGGGGTGTTGGTAATTTGCCCAATAAATAAATAAAAATAAAACTTGCAACCAGCCTTACATGAGATTGATTACATATTGGGCCAAACTGATAGGCTAAAAAATGCACAAACCTGACTTCAAAAAATCACAATTGAAACTGATTCAGGTCCAAGACCACAGATGCAACTGGGAAGGGAGATCATATTGAAAGAGCTGTATTCTTTGTTTTTAAGGCCTACTTAATGAGGGTCATCAAACATTTTTTCACAGATCATTGCAGACACAACCACAATTAAAAAAATTGTTTGACCTAATTAGTACCTGAAATAAGGCTTTAATTTGGTTACAACAGAATCAAGCTCTTCATCGGAAAGTCCAGTTCCCACTCTGCAAAAAGAAATGAATCTGCAACAAAATGAAGTGATCAAAACCATTTTAAGATGTAGATTCTTCAAGAAATCAAGGTTAAAAATTTAGAAGTGTCACGCAAAGAACATTACAACATAATGTAGGTGTGTCCGTAGTATGTCCTGTGTTTCCAAAATCATGATAACAGTGATTGGCAAGGTTTTTTGATAAATAAAACTAACTTTATTAAAAAAGCATCAAGATGATGCAAAGAATACAAGGACATCCAAAATGAAACTAAAAGCTTCTAACCAATAGCATCATCCAAAAAATCTTAAAAAACAAATAAATTCGGATCCACTCTTCTTTCCAACCAAACCAACTATACAAGGTAACAAGCAATCTATTTTCAAGCCACGCCACCAAATGAGAAATCTCTTGAAACGTAAGTTGATTCCTCTCTAGCCAAACCAACCACAACAAACATAAAGGCACCAACAACCACACCCGTCACCGTCACCGTCGCTGCCCAACCCGGGCCCCGCCAGCTCCACAACATCTCTAGCACCCCCCTTGGCTGCACCCAAATGATCCCGAACAAAGAACAAATAAGCCCCCCGAATCGCACAGCTACTAAACAATGAAGAAACAAATGATCTACCAACTCTACATTAACAAAACACATGCAACACCGGTTTACTAACACATGTCCTCGACAAACCAAGTTGTCAATAGTAAGATTCCGCCCTAGAACAGCAGTCCATAAAAAGAAAACCACCTTAGATGGAACCCGGCACCCAACACCTCCCTCACCAAGCCCCAATAAAAAGATAAGACAAAAAACTGTCCTATAGTACACGGTACATTTCAAACCACCCCATCCTCCCCCCTTCTTGTAATACCCAACCCATACAAGGTGTGGGTTAGAGAAAGGCCTAAACCAAAACTACAGAAGCCAAAATCCACCCCTTTTAAGCAAAATTAACCCAAATCCAATACTACCATACTCAAAACATTAATTAAGTGCATAGTTCTATAATCTATAGTGACAAGTGACAACAAAATTAAAAAGTTTACCTTAGGTTTAGTTTGGTGGACCAGAGTGCCTAACTTGACCCCAACATAAGTTTTGAGGACCATATTCACATTTCCTATACCAACTCATCAAGAAACTTCTCAAAAAAGCCTCCGTAATTCAAGCAGAAATGGGAAAATTAGTATGAGTTATGTTTCATGTTAAAGGACTACGATGATTTGATTAACCAACCAATAAAAAGAAATTTGCTCTATTAAGTAGTTATATGAATTTTTTCTTGTACACATCAACTTACCAAAGTTGTGATTGATGAAAAACACATTTATGTAAAGGCACAAGAGTGCATGCTCAAGTGAAAATGTGTCGTGACAAGACTACAATAGATGCTATTCTTGACACAGCATTCAGTGGACAAGTAAAGAGCATATGAAACCCAAAAACAAACGAACAAACAAATGTCCTGAAGCTTCAACCAGAGAAATCCATCTCATCCCATAACACGTGTAGAAAATTTGATTCCTCAAAATTGCTTACCGCTTAGGGTACGTGTTCGATGGTGAATGCTCTGCCAGGCCGACCAAAAATTGAGCCACCTTCAATAATAAAAGCAAATCAAAAGTCAATTTTAGTGGAATGATAATATAGAGACAGAAAACAATAGCTTAAGGACAAAGATAAATGCTCACCTCTCCTCCACGACGGCCAGATCCGTAGTATCCTCCTATGTCAAGTATTCAAAAGAAACCTTAAAAGAAGCTACAAAAATGCCACACAATGCTTCAAGTAAAAGAGAAGATAAACAAAAACAATTACCTATTATAAGCACATCTAGATCAGAGCCAGCTCGAACATAATCAGGCTTCAACTTTAACCACTTTCCACTTCGATCACTTGGTTCCCACTTGGAACCAAGGTCTTTCAGCACAATACCTTCATCTCTAAGAGAGAGAAAAAATGGTTTTACATGTGAAGAAACTCAGTATGGTGACAATCTAGGGTCACTCACTTTTTAAATTAGTACATAGAAGACAATATCTAAAAAGTAATTATGATAACCATCTGTACCATACAAAACAAAGAATATTACCAGATAATCATACAGTGTTCATCACTTGTAAAGTTGAGGTAAAGCTTGCATGGAACATGAAAATTATTATATTGACATCCCTATTGAAGCGGGATTACAACTATGTGGATGGTTCATGCTGAAACCAAAACCAAAACCAAACCAAGGGCATAATATTATGTAGGGTGTTGAGAGTTTAGAAGAGCCAACTCAGGAGCTAATTAACCCTAATACATGTAGTTAATTAACATAATGGAAAAGAGATAATACACAGATTAAACTACCCTTGACAAAATATCCAAATAATCCTTAACACTTCCACTTGCATCATATGAAAAACATTTTAGTAATTATAATTTTTTTAAGAATACACCCACTCACATCATATGAAAAATACTTTAGTTTTAGGTTTGGAATCTTTGGATTCCCTGGAACCAAAGAGTTAGGAAATACAAAAACAACTCAATTCAGCCAAACAACTCAATGTAAATCCACTTTAAGAACAAATGTTCTGCGTGTTTTCATCTTAGCATATTGATGAGCAAAAAGTGAAAATTATCCTTATTTGAGTAGATGTTAATCACATTTCATTTGATGGTGCAAAAACATTGAAACACTTTCTAACCAATAAAACTAAAAGATTAGGATGCTAACTTGAAGCAAAACTTAATTATTAACAACTTTTTACAGGAAAAATGTTTTTAATTATACACAATTTTGTAGCCCATAGATTGCATGAATGCATGCCCCAAAAACATTTTTATATTCATAAAGATCTACAGGTTCTATCGCAGGATTAGGAATTTTGAAGTGGAAATTGCAATTAAGAAAATGAAATTAAATAGAGCTCTAGGACCCAATGATATTCCTATTGAAGTTTGGAAATATTTGAGTAAAAAGAGAGTTGCTTGGTTGACTAGGTAATTTAGCAAGATTTTGTTGACTAGGAAAATGCCAAGGAAGAGTATTTTAGTGCCAATCTATGAGAATAAAGGAGATGTCCAGAATTACAACAATTATAGAAGAATCAAGTTGATGTGTCATATAATGAAAGTGTGGGACAGAGTGATGGAACGTTGATTGCAAGATATAACAGAAGTGTTAGAGAATCAATTTGGATTTATACCAAGTAGGTCAACAATGGAAACGATCTATCTTTTGAGGAGAGTAATAGAAAAGTATAAAGAAAAGAAAAGAAACATCTATATAATTTTTATCAATCTTGAGAAAGTATATGATAGAGTGCCTTGGGATATAATCTGGTGGATGTTACAGAAAAAAGGGATGATAAAAGGGTATATTGATGTGATTAGGGACATGTATGAAGGTGTGATGACCACTATTAGATCGCCTGCTAGAGAGACAAGTGAATTTTCAATTACTGTAGGGTTACACCAGGGATTAACCTTAAGTCCTTATCTTTTTGCTTTAATTATGGATAAGTTGACAAGAAATATTCACGATGATGTACCATGATGTATGCTTTTTGCAAATGATATTGTGTTAGTGGATGAGACTAGAGAAGAAGTAAACACTAAGTTGGAGACTTGGAGAGAAGCACTTGAATTTAAAGGATTTAGGCCAACTAGAATTAAGACGAAGTACATGGAGTGTAATTTTAATAACAGTAACAATGGAAGTAGAGGAAAAGTGAAGATTGAGAACTAAGAATTACCTAAGAGTAGATATTTTCGTTATTTAGGATCGATGATCACAACAGTTAAGGAGATTGGAGCGGATGTGATAAATAGAATTAAGGCAGGGTGACTTAAGTGGATGAGTACGTCTAGAGTACTGTGTGATAAACGAGTACCCACTAGACTAAAAGGAAAGTTTTATAGAACGGCTATTAGACCAGTGATGTTGTATGAGTCAGAATGTTGGACAACTAAGAAACATGTAGATAAGATGAGTGTTGCTAAGATCAAGATGCTAAGGTGAATGTGTGGCAAGACTAGAAAAAACAAAATTAAGAATGAGTATATTCGTGAATAGGTAGAAGTAGCACCGATAGAAAATAAATTAAGAGAAAATAGATTGAGATGGTTTGGTCATATACAACGGAGACCAATAGAGGCAGTAGTGAAGAAATGTGACACAATGACAGTAGATGGAAGTGTTAGGGGAAGGGACAGACCTAGATTGACATGGGCGAGTGTAGTAAATAGAGATATGAATCTCCTTAATTTCATTAATCAAATGGCCATTGATAGAGTCGAGTAGAAAAGAAAGATTCATGTAGCCGATCACATTCGATGGGACTTAAGGCTTTGGTTTAGTTAAAGATCTACTGTGGTCATATTAACCTGATACAGAAGGAATATCACTATGCAGTACTTTTATGTGGCCAGCTATCCAGGAATGGCCAAACAAGACTCAAAAAGACATCTATAATTCACACAATGTAAATAAAGCTCTAATGGAGTAAATATAAGGTAGGGGACAAACAAATGTAAAGCTTGCTAACCTGTTTTCTATAGTTTCTTTAAAAAATCTCTCAACATCATCCACATTATAAGCAATAAGCGACCAGCGTGGTTCCCCTGTATGGTGAGAAGTGAGCAATAAGAAATAGAGTAGAGCCTAATTTATAGTTGCAAAAACTAGACGAAACTACTTCCCCAAAACCAAAAATACAGCACAAATTAATCTAAGTTGAGGGAAATTCAATCAACATACGGTTACACTTCTTCTCATAACAACATTACCATACACTACTCTTGCAAAACACTTGTTGCAACTAGTAGTTATTGACCCCAAAAAAAATGAAGAAGTAAACAGACTCATGAAGTTTATCAACTGAAGTTGATACCAATGAGAATGAGACAGAGAGGAGCTAAATCATCTCATGAATCAGTTGATACTAATGAGAGTCAGCAGGCACTGCAATATAACCACAAGATGGATTAACCCATATCAACATCACTAACCTGGTCAATTGCAGGCTTAAAAAACAGTCAGACTCATGGTTAGGTCAAGTGAGAACAAATAGCTTAACATGAACTAGAGTCTAGCAGCCTAAATGGAGCTCAAGGTTAAAAGAAAAGAGCTAAATGTGAACTAGAGTCTAGCTGTCGGGGACCATTTTGCTCATACGCTTACACTTGGATTGACCTGACCCACCCAAAAGCTTGAGTTACAACCCTAATTTGAATGAAATGGAATACTACCACAATAGTACAAAGAAAACTAGAACTACAATGTCAACAAACAAATTAGCAAAAAAATCATTAGGACAGGTTGAGTGTACCCAAAACTTTTTCAGAAATTGAATGTCAATCTCTAAATTCAGCAATATAAAAAGATAGATAGAAAAATGTTAACTAAATTCAGCAATAAGAAAAGAACGTCAATCTCTAGAAGCATCTCTTACCAGAAGTCCGATGGTCATTAAGACCACCATTAGGAACCAAAATTTCCAACCGACCCTTTATAGGCTTTACAACTTTACGAAGAAGCTCTTGACGTTCTTTCAAGACTTGATGAATAACACTAGTATCTCCAACATACAGAATGTCAAAAGCAACATCTAACCATATCTCATGTTAAGGTAAAACAAGACCAAACACAATTCGATTAGACAAGCTTCAAGTTCCAGAATCACCATCTGAAGCAAATGACATCACTTGAAAAGCCAGTCACATATCTAACTCCAAAAAAAAAAAAAAAATCAGAAGCAAGGAAAGGATACAACATAGCTGCATAAGAAGGAAACATGAACATCAACTATTAGTAGTTTCAAATATATATATATATATATATATCGGGCATTGTACAAAAGCAAACCTGTCGGTCACTGTCAAGTCCCTCCTTTGCTGCCTTGGCTATCAAAAAATAAATAACTTACCATTAAGAAAATAAATTTCACCTAAAACTGGAAAAAATAAGATAATAACAATGTAAAAAGATGGGCTAATTTTTTATAAAACAAAAAACAAAACAAACCTATCTCCTGGTTCGAACCAAACTCAGCAAAACAGTTCATAGATGTGTCCCAAACCAACATCTCACCATCAAGTATACACCTGAAAAACATAAAACAACGCTCAATTAGTACACATTAATGTGTGTTTGGGAGGGAAAAAATTGGATACACACCTAACCTTTGGCATAGTGTACAAAGTGGTTGCCCCAAGACTTGAACTCATAACCTCAAGGAAAAAGCTAATATGAGTATGATGTGTCTGTGAAAAGTATTTTAGCTATTTAACAATTACTATAAGGGAATTTTAGTCATTAGGTTAATTAGAGCTTGATCTTTATTTCTTTGTAAAAACATGTGCTTATGTTCTGCTAATATACAACATAAATTTTCCCTCACCTAGTTGGCATCAGCTAAACATGGTATCCATCAGAGTAATCAAACCCTCTCTCTCTCGTTGCATCAATTTTTTTGCACCGTATTGCATTGTCTCTCTCTCTCCTCTTGTCATGCCAATATTTCGCACCTCACACATCATCTCTCTTTCTCCTTGTTATCGCACCAAGTTTTGGCATTTCGAACAATGCAGAATGCTTTCATACCATCATCAGACTTTGTTACAATCGTCAAACAACCACATCCCACCTTGTTACATCAATGCCTTTGTCAAACAACCCTGACCAGTCTGTTGAACCCCATCACAGCCGAACTACACGACCCAACCCAACAACTGCTTTCGACAAACTCCTCTATTTGACATTGAAGCCTCTACCTGAAGCATCTACCCAACCCAATATAAAGCCCATATGTGACGCATACCCATCTCCTCTTTTCCGAATATGATTTCTTGCCCCTCTTTTGCTAAAGTTGCACTTTTCTCTCCTCTTTAGTTTTCAGTTCTCTACTATTACTTCGCCATGTCTGAGGAAAAATTTCAGGCTATTAGCATTTGGTTGAATGGGGCTAATAATTCTTATTGATCCAATCATGAAGAAATTTCTACTTTGGAAAGGGAAGGGGGTGACAAGTTCAACAGCCAAGCCCTTAGATCCTAAGGCTGAAGATATGATAAACCTCATGCTTTGCCCTTTTCCACTACACATTCAAGAATGAAAAGATCTCATACCTCAATATATCACTCACTATATGGATATTTCGCTATGGCTCCTCACACCAAATGACTCCTAACTTGTCCACTAAGTAATTGTATATCTCTGCTTCTAGCGTCACAGGTTTTACTACAAACGGTTCAACTATGGATGTTGTCTATATTGGCTCTGTTCTTCAATATTCATAGTCCTCATCCTTGTCTATCCCTAATGTTTTCTATGTGCCACTGTTGGCTTTTAGTTTATTATATATCAGTCAACTCTGATTCAGGGTTTAATGTTTTGCTTTCTTCCATTGGCTGTGTAATTCAAAATTGGAAGCCCAAGAAGCATATTAGTATCATGTGCAGGGCTGGTGAGTTATACATACTAGAGAGCTTGCACATTCCTATAGTCAAATACACTGAAAAGCTTAGGTCAAGTGGTTCAACTGACCAATCTAGCCATGTTTCACCATCACTGCATGATCCAGACTAATAGAATCCCAAGAAACAAAAGGTAACCAGATATCATATGGTTGCTGAGTGTGAAGCTCTTGAGTGTGAAGTTGGTGTTAAAATATTACCTGTCAACAAGAATATTTTGCATGATAACATCCAACATGGAATGCGCATATTCAGGATGGTCAAGAAAGTTCCTGCATAAATGACATAAAATTGTGAATTACATTAAACTAAAATCTATTGGGTTAACAATGGTGACATCAGTTCAGATGATGCAGATACAATAGAGCATTTAAGAAGTCAAAGACTATCAATGAAATATAATATAAATATTCCAATGTAAAGATAACAAAAAGAATTAATCAAAGCGATAAAAACAACCAAAAAATATCAAAGAGCAGAAAATTATTTGAAACTACTAGGCCAGCAACTACCTTGAGAAGAAGTGTATCTCTTTCCCATTTTTATGGATTTGAATGCGGTCACCATCAAATTTGCACTCAACAACTACTTCCTTCCCATGAAGCTAGACAAAAGGGACAAAAGTATAATGGAACAGAATTAATTAATGGAGTTAGGACACACAACCTTGTAACAGATTTAAAACAGCAGAGAAAAAAAATCCTAGGAAAGAACAAAATTCAGCCAACAAGAATATTCAATCTAAAATCCATCTTCTTATCAACCTCCTAGAATATTGTCTCCAGAACATCTTTTATTTTTTAGAAGCATTTTAAATGGAAATTTTTTCTTTAAACATATAAGAGTGTTATTAACATACCTGGTTAGAAAACACATAAAAAAAAACATTTTATAACTCATGATCTGAGTTCTGAATCATATCAGATTACATAAAAGCAAAATGCTGATATGACTATTGAAATCATATTGGATTACATTAAACTCAAATGTTTTGCTCATCTGATTTTGAAATCATAGTGGATGGCATTAAACTCAGATGTTAAGTCCAAACCTTTTTCCATGCAGTGTTTGCATTACCAACCCTCATAGCTAGTTGAGGGCGCACCGGCTTTCCAACTTCTATGTCCTGAAAAGTATGTGCCAGAAACTATATCAGAAACTAAGGAAAAGCATAACATAGGCAAATGGTAGGTGTATACATATATATGTATGTATGTATAAACAGAAAGAAATCATCTCTAAAGAAGTACAGCAACATGGAAAATTAGTAATTGATTTGCATTGCCAAGCAACAGTGGGGTAGCACATTTGTTTCTTTATTACCACTTCATAGTCCATTAGCTGCTTCTATTCTTTAACACACTAGAAAACAGGTGTATACTATCATCATACAACCCTGAAGAACTATCCAAAATATTCCTCATATAAACTCTAGGCAGTTATACTATAATATAAAAGAGAGCATATTTAAACTAGGTCTTGACAACCACACAAACAAAAGACAACTAAAAAGTTTCAAAATATTGCAGCATAAAGGAATATATTTGTTAGATGCCTCACTTCTAGTACTAATGGAAAACAAAAAACAAAAAACAAAAAAGCTTGGTTGAAGGAAAAACTCCTCAATGAAGAGCAGAGCATGTGATATATCCATCACAATAAAATAAAATTACTCTAAAGCTTCACCTCACAAATACAATTACGCCAAATTTACAAAGGTAACACACTAATGGTCTGACAAAACATGTTCAAAAGGTCACACCAGACACTATTTTCTTGGCTACAGCAACATGCTAAAGAAGGGGATTCAATCCAAGACTTGAACAAACCTGACGTTTATGACGTTGATTTCGATCCCTCAACTTCTCACAAACCAGTTTTAAGTCACATGTGACATTGAACAAGTCTTCAGCATCTGGATGAAATTCATGAAAGATGCTCTTCTCACTAACTCCCAACTTCAGATCTGTATTGGCCAGAGAGAGGAGAGCAGAGAGGGGAGAGGGCAAAGGAGAAGCTTATTGGTTGAACAGGCTACAAAGGGAAACAACATAAAATCATGATAAGAAAATGGAAAAACCTTTTAAAATTATGATTACAATCCACTTCATTTCCTGTGCATTAGTTTTCTTGATTAGATCAGAAAGAATAGAAGTCTTCTCCGCCCTGTTGCAATTATTTAAAAGGATGGTCAGTAGAAAATAGGGATATTACTTTTAAAATATGGGTTCAAAAGAAAAACAAAGACGAGAAAGAGAAAGAGAAAGAGAAAGAGAAAGAGAGTGATATAGGGAAAATATCAATCCAGAAACCTACAGGCATCAAAACTATAAAATGCTTCAAAGCAAATTATTAAGTGATGTTTTAGCACCTTAAATTTACATGCATCACAATTGTTTAAGACCAAACTAAGAAGCACTATACATGCAACACGGACACGTGACACAACACGAACACGCCAATAAGAAAATTTTTAAAAACTGTAGGACACCGACATGTAGAGGACACGTGCAAAATATATAATTTTATATATTTATTATATATCATTTGAAAGGATAAATAATTATTATATGTCATATACATAAATATTTAAATCAAAATAATCATTTTTGAAGTTTAAAGGAGAAAAATAAGTATAAGTTTACATTATTTTTGTTTTATTATTAGATATTTTATTCAAACTTTTATTGTGTTTTAAACTTTCACCTTCTTAGAAGTGTACATGCTTCTTAGAGACCAAATAAATTAGCTCAAAATAAGATTCAAAAATATAATCCAAATATGAAATGAATAATAATAACAATATATGGCTTTGTCAATATAATTTTTGTTTAGATGTATGTAGATGATAAAATCTCATAATCATGGTGAGGAGATATTAAGTAAGCGGTGATTATTAAAACAGCAAATCAAAGAATCCGTTCAAGCATAAGCTAAGAAATATGGTGTTTAATAACTTGATTCAGTACTTAAAACTGAATGTATTAAATGATAATTAATCAAGCTTGTTTGATAACCACAATTAATATTACTTAAAATTTTAAATACTTCCTAAAATGTAGGTTAAAACTCAAGAAAATTTGAAGTCATATGAAACTTACTTAATACTAACTGAATTTATAAATACTAAATATAAGTATTGATATAAACTATTATAAACTTGTTGCAGCCGCCGCCACTGCCACTACTGCCGCCACCACTACACCATTGTCATTGTCATCATAAACACTACCATCATTATTACTATCACCACCGCCATCACCATCAACGCAACCATGCCGTTGCCGCCATCGCCATCGCCATCGCCATCATCACCATCACCATCACCATCACTATCACAATATAAAAATTAAAATATATAATTTGAAAATACTAAATTTTAAATTTGATTTTATAATTTGATTTTATACCTATCAAATATGTTGTTTTTAGTTTAGCACTTAAATTTTTATCAAACAATTTTTCAAAAAATTCAACATTCTATTTTCAATACTGAATTTTCAACTTTAATAAACACCACCAAAGCCATGACAGTTCTGTGCCCTAAATAAGGTAAATCATGCCAGTTCTATGCTTATTTAGGACACTAAAAGAGAGAGAGAGAGAGGGAGAGTCACATAATTGTTAGAAACTTGGAGAAGCCAATAAAGGGGCCCTAACATATACAATAATGGTGGATCTTAGAAAATAAAGGAGTAACAAATAGATTTGTTGAGATAAAGGACATATGAAATGGCATGGTGACTATACTAACAAAGATCATAGGAAAAGCCAATGAATTTCCAATCAAATGACCTCACATCAAGAATTACCATTAAGCATTGATGAGTTTTTTTAGCATATTCTTTTTCACTGAGAACATTGGTTTCATTGATGGAAAATCCAAAACCTAAAGCAACGGTTGATACCAATACAAAAATTTTGAAGAGGAACTCTAAAAACAAGAAAGTTTGAGTTGAGATCGGTAAGCAAAGTGAACTTCCCATTCTACACTCGATTACTCATCCGTATTGAGGGGCATAGAGATGGTGCTCATAGAATAGAATTGAAGAAAGGTGGTTTTAGTAGAGGAATGTTTTTTGGCCATTCCATGAAGCAAGAAAAAACAAAAAAACAAAAAAAAAAAAACACACAATAGTAATAATTCATAAAACCAGCCATGATCCTCAAGAGTGTTGGCAGAATAGAAAGGAGCATTGGCCCTGTTTGGTAGGGCTTATTTCCAGCTTATTTCAGCTTTTAGCTTAATTTAAGCTATTTTGATGTGTTTGGTTCAGCTTCACAATACAGCTTATACCTTTTTGTAAGTCAAAAAATAAACTTATTCTTTGAGTGGGGGAGGAGAAGCTTAATTTATAAATCAAAAATCAGCTTATGTTCACAACTATAAGCTATAAGCTGTTAGGCTATAAGGCCTCGTTTGGGAACAGGCTAATTTAGTAACTTTTTGGCTATTTGGCTAAAACGTAATGTAAAAAAAACTAGTATGTTTGGGATGACTTTTTGGCTTTTTACGAAAAGATGTGCAAAAAGTAGAGAGAAAAGGGAATCTTTGACTTTTTGATATGGGTTGTTGGCTTTTTGGCTTTTTTAGTAACTTTTTGACTTTTTGGCTAAAATAGCCTCTTGCCAAACGAGGCCTAAGTTATAATCACTTTTCACAATTCTACCAAACGGGGCCATTGTCTATGAGGATGTTGAGATGGATGTGAAGCAAGATAGAACAGAAACCCAAATAAACATACCCAAAAAAATAACACCAATGGGAGAAACAATGAGAAAAGACCAAAAATAAGGTTTGGCCGTGCATAATGAAGACTGATAACTATAATGATGACAAAAAACTGCATGGCCATCAAGAAAAATGCTAAGGGAATGTGGAAACTAAAAATAGCATGGGTTGTAATAGTAAGGAATAGGGTATAACTAAGCGGATAACCTTAGAATGACAACATGACACAGAAAAGTCAAGCCACCCTCAACCCACCTGGGAGGGTGTTTGCACCTATTTTTGCTAAAATTCCTTATCAATAGGTGTACAAATCAGTTTGTGATCAAAGGGTCACATGGTATAGTGGAGATGATTACATGTGTGAAATCATGGAGGCAGTTATGGAGCACTTACAAGTTACAACCAATTGCTAGCTTAGTGGGCCAGTTTGTAGGAAAATTGATTTATAAAGGAAAGGTTTTCTTTGTCGATTTAGTGTTCAAAATGAGATCATGTGGCAGTGTAGAGCAAAGTTAGTTCAACAGGAAATAAGAAGAATTGTTAAAGTTTGAAGGCTCAGAAATGGTGGAGCAGTTATCAGACTAAGTCATGGACTTAGGGGGTGGCTTGCAAAAAGGGGCATGTGCAGAATGAAGATTTTTCTCTGTTGATGGGAAGCCTAAAATGTTGAGGGACATGTGGCAACATGGAGGAAAAGTTGTTCTACAGGGAAGGCTAAGGATTTGAGGAAGGTTGAAGGCTTTGAAGTGAGGAGGCAATTGCAAAAGTAATTGAGGCAGGGCTAGTGACATGTTCAGAGTCATGCGATCATGGGCCAGAAAAAGGAGGAGGATGATATAAAAACCAGAGATTTTGTAAGGAGAGGACATCATCAACAACACAAAGAACTAGTAGCTTTTAGACTTAGGAATAGTTCTATAACTTAGAAGCAGCTTCTCTATAATTCATATCCTTGTAAACTTTTGCGAACTTTAGTAGTTTCATCTTGGAATTACTTTTTGTTTACTATTGTTTACTTTGTAATTGTCAATTGTTCCAAAGAAGTCCTCATACTTTTGAGGCATTTAAATCAATTACATAGTTGCCTGGTTTCTTTGGTTGGATTGTTGGTTTAAATTATTGTTTGATCCTATCGATTTGGGGCTAACATAATTTTTACTAACAGAGGGCTTTTAGAATAACCAACAATCAACTTAACAATAGGGTAAAACTTCTAATTCTTACACCCCCATTATGGCTTCTTGCTATTTTGACATTTCATAAATCTGACAATCAGATGACATGCTCCTTCCATACCTATCATGCATGCCAAAGTTTATATTAATCGAAAATTAAGAGCTCTGTTTTCAGACAAATACATTTCCTTGTATAATATAATTCTAACTTGGCAATTGGCATACCCATACCCATACCCCAAAAAAATGGTGTTCAGTTCAGTTAACAAATGCACATGGAAAACTGCTCTTCATCATTTGGGAAAAAACAACTCTAATAAAATGGCTACAAACACCAGGATTACCTATTTTCACTTGAAGCCAAGCGATCAAGCAACTCATTTAATTCCTTAATGGTTAGGCCACCAGAAGACATGCCCTGCCTGCGTTGCAGCACCTGTCAACAAGTAACAGGGAAATGAATTATTAGAACACCAAATCCACAGGATTTGACATGTACATATGCTGGCCTTATAGACCCTTGGAATGACCTTTATTTTATTTTATTTTATTTTGTTCTCTCAGAGATAAGCAGATACTTTCCACAACTATACTTGAGGTATTGGTTTCAAGGATCCATGCGCTTTCACAAGATAACTGTCATACAATATAAATTTGAATAATCGATCTAACTTATACCTTTCAAATTAGTAAACTTCACAACAGGACCTACTACATGAATTGTTACAACATACCGAGCAATCTCATACTGAGATCTGCGTTTGAAGCAACTCAAGTAAACAAGACTGGTTGGCATTAAGAATGGCAATTATAGTGAATCACAACTTTTTCCAAAGGAATGACACTCTGTCACTCTCACTCCCACTCCTCAGGCACAGCGTTTTGGACACATAAGACAAATTATTCATGCCAACAACAAGAATCCAAGTTCGAAATTCGAATACATACCAGACTACCAGTTGGATACCATGACAACCAACCCATCAGGACATCAATCACTCTCTCAGACTTTCATAGTATGGCCCATTAGGTTGGAAAATAACACCTCACAATGAAACTGTGTATAGGGAATTTTTTATTTTATTTTATTTTTTTTTTTTTTTTCGGGTTTAGTAATAGAAAACATATATCTATATTATACATATTCTAAATAGGAAAGTATTATCTAGGCGGCTCCCTCCAAGTGCCATGCACGCACCACATTGGCACCAGCACCAGGATGTGGCGAGGAGTAGGCAAGGGTTCCCACACTTTAATCGACAACTGTGGGTAAAAAAAACTATACCAATAAAGTAGGGTACACATGGGTACTTAAAAATTGGAACATTAACAAGTAAAGGGATGGACTTAGTAGATAGATACTATGATTAGAAAAAGAATAATTACACAGCTGACCAAACAAGCCCATTGCACTGGTTGATTTTCATAGCCTAGTTCGTAAATAAGCTAATTTTAAAATTGCCCAATGCAGATATTTGAAGCAACCAAAAATGACCAAGAACACTTGAAATCCCATAAATTTAAAATTCAAATAAATAAAATAAAATAAATCTAAATGCATAAAATATCTAATTCATACATAAGCTAATTTTGAAATTGCCCAATGCAGATACTTGAAACAACCAAATGAGCCAGAAAACTTAAAATTGCCTGAAAACGCACATTTTAAAATTGCCCAATGCAGATATTTGAAACAACTAAATGAACCAGAAAACTTTAAATTGCCTGAAAACGCACCTTTGCCCAATAAAGATATACTTGAAACAACCAAATGAACCAGAAAACTTGAAATTGCATGAAAACCCCACATTTTAAAATAACCCAATACAGATACTTGAAACAATCAAATGAACCAAAAAAAACTTGAAATTGCATAAAAAGCCACATTTTAAAATTGCCCAATGCAGATACTTGAGCAAGAAAACTTGAAATTGCATGAAAACCCACATTTGCCCAATTCACATACTTGAAACAACCAAATGAGCCAGAAAACTAGAAATTATATACTTGAAATTGAAACAACCCAATGACCAAAAAGCAAAACCCACCTCAGCCGCAACGAGGGCGAAGTTGCCGGCATTGACGCCAGCCCTGGGGCCAGCTTTCCGCCAATTGAAAAGGCGGAGGGCGTCCTCAGACTCCCGAGACATGCCGAGGGCGTCAACGAGGCAAGTGGCGAGCACAGACTCCTTGAGGCCGTACGATCCGCGTTCTCGATCGAGACCAGGGAGGATCAACCTGATGGCACTGAAGTAGTCGCAGGGTTTGCAATAGGTGTCGATGAACTTGCGGAATTTGGATCGCTTTTTTGTTGATGTTTTGGTCTTCTGCATCCATGTGAAGAGACTACACATCACGCTGAACTTCGTATCAGTATCAGTATTATCCCCCATTTTCAAGCTTCGTTTTATAGTACTCTTCTTCTTCTTCTTCTTCTTCTGTGAAGTGAAGGGTTTGAAATTGTGAGATTTTTATATAGCACAAAGTACCAACCGCCATGGTTTTTGACTAAAAAAACAAAAAAAAGAAATAAAGCTTACGGAGGAAGGAGGGGCTTTTTTGGTTTTTTATTGAATTCTTTTGTTTTTTTAAATTTTTTAATCTTTTTTTTAATTTTTAAATTTATTTAATCTAAATACATAAAAATTATAAAAATTATTTTCAAAATTCATTCGATACAAAAAAAAAAAAAAAAAAAAAATCATATTTTATTATATTTAATTATTTTTTAAAATTGTACAGATGTTTTGGGTAGGTTTGGTTTGTGTTTCTGAAAAAAATTTCAGAAATTTTCTCCACAAACAAATTTCAAAAATTTTCTCTACCAAACAAATTTTTCCAAAAAAATTTTCCAAAACACACAAACTAAACAAGTTTTTCAAACAAATCTCTCTCTCACACACATCAAATCAATCACTTTTTCCAAAACTCTCTCTCAAAACAATTTTCCAAAACAAATTTCCCAAAAAACCAAACCAAACATGTTTTCGTACTTTTTATCTCTAAAACACATCTCTCAAACACAAACCAAACATACCCTTTATTTCTTAAACATATTTAAATTAAAAAATCATAAAACTATTTTTAAAAATTACAAACCGAACAAAGTGATATTTTTTGTTAACAAAAAAATTGAGGTTCTTTTTTATTTTTTGTTTTCGTTGACGACGAATAATGTTTTAACTATTTGACTTATTTAGCTAATATATGAGTTATTTTGAGAAGATAATTAAAAGTCATCTTTTAGCTTTTAATCTATTTTTAATTATATTATCTCTCATATGTTTTACATTTAAAAAAATAAAAAGGTCAAAAAAACTAACTTTATCTTCCCAAAACACCCCCATATATATAAGCTACATAATAGCTTATTTGGTAAAATAGTAGAATGCTCGCTTTGAACTTATAAATTTGAAGTCTAACCAGGAGAAATTACCAGTAAATCTCAAATTATGGAATGATAATCAATTTAGTTCTGTATTTTTTCTTATAAACCATTTGATCCTATTTAATTGGTAAGGAATATTTTCTTTTAATTTGGAGTTTACATACTCTTGTTATGATTTTGGTGAATTCTTTTTTACTTATTTATGTGTAATGGTTGAGAGAGTAACGTTTTACATTCCCATTTTTGTGTATTTGATTTTTGTAGAGTGATATAAGGTGAATGGGTTTCGATTGCTAATGTTGTTTTCTTGTAATGTAAGAATCAATTTTGCTTTTTTTGGGAAATATCACGACGCACCACATCACACACTAAGCATATTATGACGTGTCCAACATAAATCACAAACATTATGAAATGAAATATCATACTACAAGACACACACTTATAATACACAACATATTTCCACATTAAACATATTGGTACGGCACACGGGAAACATAACCACATACCCGCCGATCTCACTCTAAAACCAGCATGCACAATCAATGTCGAGACGCAAAACCCCGTTGCCTGCATTGGATAGATTATGTTAACAACACCAACACGTACAAATTATCCACAACAACAAAATGCATATCCTACGTCCAAACAGAACATTATTCCGACTATAAATATACACAATAATATCAACATACCCCTTCCACCATAAACTAATAAATAACTCTAACTATTAACATTCAATGCACAATACCATAACATTAAAACCATACGAACATCACCTCTAATTATACACATTCGATGTATGTGAATCGTCATATATCAAAAGCACAATGTTAAATTTATCCCAATCTCACATTACATATTACATCAACCAATTAGGGCATGAAACGACGACTCAAACCACAACACCAAAATTGAATACAAATAAAGGGTAACAAATTGCAGCACACATCAATAATTAAAGTGTAAAACATAACACACCTTCACCTTTCATTGTTGACTTTTGAAATTACGGCAATGACGTAATCGGTGTGTACAACGACGAACATTGTCCAATGTATCTGTATGTATGTCTCCGGAGACGACGACGTCAAACCCTCACCAGTAAAGATTGATCGACTATTGTTGAAGGTGGTCCGTCGGCGAAGAGGTTCCTCAAATTAGGGTTTCATTTGAAAATACAAATATGGAATTTATGGAAACAACTCTTTGGAAAACCCTCAATCATATCTAATGTTCCAATCCCCTAACATGGAAATGTTTTAATGTGAGAATGTTTCTTGACAATGTGTCACGCCCCAAAATAATACATAAAACCCATCACCTTTAACATGCATTGATATATAAAAGACCTTCATTCTTCTATTCATCAGAGTAATTCATTACAAAATGTATTACATGTTAACAACAAACTAATGCCCTACGGGCTTACAACCTTCCAAGTTAACATTTGGTTACAAAAAGAGAATACTAACTCAATTACACATTAAGCCCTTGGCTTGAATCCACATGTAATACATCAAAAGAAAGAAAGACAATAAAGTCTGCCCGCCTTAAGCCTTCCAAGCTATACCCTTGGAGGTGGCATGCTACCTGTACCTGAAAATGATATTCCCGTATAGGGTGAGCTATGACCCAAAGAAATACACTAAACCATTTATGAACAATGACTAAAAGATTAACGGTTTGATAGATGGTTAACACTTTTACATTCTTTCATATCACATTACGGTTTCATTTTCCATTCCTTTTAATTTTCAATTCATAACCATAGTCGTAACGACCAAATAACCGATATGAGACAGTAACTCATTTTAAACATTTTCCTCATTTCACAATAGATAAGCATACTAGCTATATCAATACATCAACAGATAAGCATATGAGCTATATCAACACTTCCACTGATAAGTATAAGAACTATATCACACTTCCAACGATAAGCATATGAGCTATATCAACACTTCAACAAATAAGCATACGAGCTGTATCTACGGAGTCCATCTCCTCTCTTCCCCCACACAACACCCGGTTTTGAGGTCCATCCCCTCTCTTCCCCTAAACCGTAGAGTACATCCCCTCTCTCCTCCAACACAACATAATGCATATAAACAATTATTATACACATCATCAGTCAATACATAAAGTTAATGTATTCTTTCAAACGTCATACTCAATGACACATTCTAGTGATTAGTTTTAGTTTGCCTAATCATCATGCATTGTCTACAACAATCAAGACTATCCTCCACCGATAGCCCAAAGCAGTTATTTCTAAACAGAAAATAAATGCACAAAATGAATATAAAATCAACATTTCAACTAGGTGAGTGTCACGACCCAAACCCGGCCCTATGGGTTTAGCATCAGAATCGCCAAGAATCCGAGATTATCAAGGCTCTTTGACAACGATATCTGATCAAGCAAACAGAACTGGCGGAAGCCAATACAGTAAGTAACTAGTGTCCATTGAGCTGTGAAAATCTGTATTCCAAAAACATTTTTCATGCATTCATACTTTAGAACAAGATACGTCAATATACGATCTATACAATCATATACAAACATTCAAGACGGGGACCTAATCCTCGATAACGATCTGATAAAAAACAGAGATCTATCTATACAAAGACAAAAAGAGGAGACCGATGGGGGACACAAAAACACCCCAAGCCATAGCATGGCGTCTCGGAACCTCGCAGTGAGGGCACAAAGCTGGCTTGACAAAACTGGGGACCAACCCACGCTCCTAGCTCCGATCTGGTGGCTGAGCACCTACATATATATATAAACAGTGAGCTAAAGCCCAGTGAATAACACAATGCGTAAAGAGGTTATGAATGAATGTCCTTCTGAGAATGAAAAACAGTTCATTAACCAAGATTTGATCTTTGAAGATTTGGTCATATGTGGTACACCCATTAGCCTATAGACAATGAGGTCCAAAAGGACCGGGTCTTAACAGACCAACAAGAATGATGGCTATCGATTCAGAAAGCAGTATGGTTCCACAAGGAACCAGAGCTCTATGATTGATAAGATAAGTGCTAAGGATGCCACAAGATGCAGATTGAATACAGACATACATTCATTGATCAACAATATCAGTTCAATAAATGATTGATTCAAGATTCAAAAGATAATCATTTGAACATATCTTTACACAATTGTTACTCACGAGTTACGGGCTAATAGCGACTAAGCGCGTCACCGAGAGCCAACCCTAAACAGTTAACAAATAGAGCACACACTAAGTTTCACAGTCGGGATGAATGATAATTAAATCCCTAAATTTCCTCGGTGTGGTTCTATGTCTAAATCCTCATTAAGATGCCTTAAACTAGGCCTAAGAATGCCTAGGATGGGATGAGGATACAAAACTGCATACAGAGAACAGTTTTAGAATTTTTCAGAAAACAAAGTCCCGCCGTGAGTTTTCGCCGAGCGGACATGCAAACAAAGGTCCCCGCTCGAGCGTAAACTTCTCCGCTCGAGCATGAAACACTCCGCCGAGCGCATCAGAAACAAGTCAAGGAAATCTTTGGGAGCATAATTTCCCCGCTCGAGCGCTAATTCCCCCGCTCGAGCGGACATCAAAAATCTGGAAAATCCAGGTTTGTGTTCCAAGTTCAAAACTCAAGTTTGATGCTTCCAACTCGATCCTCTTGGGCCCATTTTCTGGAAAACTCTTTCAAACACATAGAATAACACGTTTTAAAGCTCAATTTAAGAAATCAAGGCCCAAGGGTGTTTCAATTAAACTCAGTTTCAAACTAATTTTCAAGAACAACATGCAAACATGACATGCATGCACTTTAAACGATTTTAAGCTTCAATACTAGCTCAGTTGAGCTCAAAACTTGGAAAACGAAATGAAAACATGGGCTATAACGAAAACATGAGCTTGCATGTACAATCTACCATGAATTCAACTTCAAAATGCACCAATTCGAGCATGCATGCAACAATGGAGTCCTAATTCAACATATATGAGCAAATTCATGACTTAACTCTACAATGGAGTATAAAACATGCAAGACTTAGCTTAATCTCCTAATTAGAGGGATGAATTCACTTACCTAAGTCTCAATTTCTTGTCTAGAGGCTCAAACAAGCAAGAACTCCTTAAATCTTTTAAATCTCAAAGCAATAGCAAGCAAAAGTGAGGTGAAATCCAACTCTCTCCCTTGTCTCTCTCTCTCTAGTCGGCTAAAGCATGGAGAATGGCTGAACAAATGTTGTGTTTGATCAAGTGAAGACTCAATGTATGTGAGATAGTGGGCCACTAGTGTGGTCTAATTGTAAATAGCTTCAACTCATGTAATTTAGCCTATTTTAATCTAATCTAATCATTCCTAATCAATTTTCAGATAAATATACCATTAAATCACAAATATTCTACTGATCCCAATCAATTATACCAATTAATTAACCAATGTAATTAGGGCATTTTTCATAATTAACATTATAACCCTAAGGTTCCATTTTCATCAATGTTTCAACATTAATTCCATTTCTTCATGCTAAACATGCATATAGGTTTTATATATTTAAAACCCCAACTTTTGTAAAATTACACAAAAGCCTAAACTTTCTCAAAATTACCCAACAACCCCCAACATATCAAGATGCTAAAATTTAAAGACAAAGCTCATAAAGAGGAGTAGGTTATCCCTACCTCAAATTCGGCGCTCAAACGGAGAAGATGAAAAGAGTCGAAACTCGATCTCCACCACACACCACAAAGCCCTCGAGAATTAACACAACTTTGGCGAAGGAACTATGGCCGAAATCCCAATGGAATTATGGCCAAAATTCAGCTCGGCACAACTAAAATTTATAACTCAAGCTCGGTTCGTAATGGCTTATTAAACCAAGAAAGAACCATAGAAGTTGGTAAGCTAACCCTATGCACTTGCACCTATATATAGAAGTTTGTCCACCTTAAAATGTGTCTTGTAACCGATGTGGGACTTCCAACAAACATATAGAAGTTTGTCCACCTAAAAATGTATCTTGTAACCGATGTGGGACTTCCAACAAACACACCAAAGGTTCCCAAAATAGAATGAAAGGTCCAAATATATTTACCAAAAGCCTTAAAAGGCACACAAGTGCACACAAGTGCTACACAATGTTTCCATATGTAGATCAGACATTCAATCAAAAAGAGATAAAGCAAAAAATGCTTATAGTGCACTTTATGTCTAAAAATGTAATTTCACCCACAACAAAATCTCACATTCACCCCCATTAAACACATAAAAAAGCACATGGAAGAGGACAAATGTGTCAATCTATTTGTTTTATGACCTTTTGGTTTAACAAAAAAAACACAGGACTAACTAGTGCATAACTTCACAAATTGGGATTTATTAGTACTTCACCCGCGTAACAATGTATTATTTATAAATTTAGATATCAAGATTTGAGAGTTTTATAATGATGAATATAAAATAACTTGATTAAGGGTTCATTTGGGATGTTGGTTGGCTTTTTGATTTTTTAACTTTTTGATTATTTTAGCTTGGGGCTAAAAAGCCTAGACTTTTTAACTTTTTTGACTTTTATAAGAGAAAAAATTAAATGATTATGGTTTGGATGGAACATTTTGTCTTATCGACTTTTTAATTTATTCTTTTTGTGATTAAAATAGTCTTTTAGCCCCAAAATTTGCTATGCTAAACGAGTAGTTCACATTTTTATATCACATTTAACACCTCATGTATCAGCATATTATTGATGTAATAAGTCTCGCCACTGGGGGCGGAGGCATGTGAGGCCTAGGGGGTCACATGCCCCCCTCAACTTTTGAAAAATTATACTTATACCTCTAATAAAAAATATATATATATTTCAATATAATCTTTTTAAGTAATTGCTTGAAATTTTATATCACTATTTTCTTTACCTTTTTTTTTTAAAAAAAAAATATTTGATTTGTCACTCTAAATATTATGCTAAAAAATATTTTTATAAATTTTATATTAGAAAAATGTTATATGTCATCGATTTTTTTTTTTTTATATCACATCCTATATAAATACTTTTCATTGGTTCATTTATTTACATGTAGTTATTACACAATTAATAACAACTAATAATATATGAGTAAGTTGGTGATAAATCCAATTTAAAGACGATATAAAGCATTAGGTCCTGTGAACATTTTTTTATCAGTGAGAGATCCACAATTTATGAGATAGTTTAGGAAGAAGTTCTTTTATTTGTTTTAAAGCATATTTTATTAGGACCGAGTATGGAATCCGTAAAATCCATAATCCGATCCGATCCAGTCCAGTCCAATCCGGTAGGTTTGGATTGATTTTTTGAATTCATGGTTTAGTTTCGGATTGAAAAATTAAAAATTCATAGCCCACGGATCGGTTTCGAATTGAACCCCACGATTCCGAATTAGAACCAATCTGAACCATATACAAATAGCCTATATTTATATTATACACTCTCTCGCATAGTATCTTCTCTTATTCCATATAAAACTTAAACCCAAATGTAAATCCGCATAGTATCTTATTTTATTACTTTTGTTTGTTAGTTTTCAGTTTTAATTTGTAAATACTTGTGGTGGAACCAATTTTTTTATAGTTGTTTAAATTTTGCAGTATGTTGTTATTATAGAAATACATGTTGCTATTTTAGAACTAATATGATGCTATGTTTATGTCTTTATGAAATTAAAATGTTGTATTTTTTTTTTTGTTATTTAATTATGTGAATCCATGGTCCTAAACCAATCAATCTGTGCTTAAATGGATTGGTTTGGATTGATCCCACAATTTAAACGAATTGGATTGGTTTCAATTTTTCAGAAACTGTAGGTATCAGATTGATCTTAATTTTACCCAAATCCAGACAAATCTGGACCATGCTCATCCATACATTTTATTTTCAATTTTATCTCTTAATTTATCTGTTGACTTTTTTTTTTTATCTTGAACTTTTTTTAACTATCTGTTCAAATTTATATCTATCTGTTCAAATTATTTTCTATATATTCAAATTTTTTGTCTATCTGTTCAAATTTATATCTATTTGTTCAAATATTTTGACTATCTGTAACAACCCAGATTTTTAATTATTCTGTAAAATTTATACTAATATTATTTAATCTCAGTTTGGAAAATATATAATTTATTATATATTATTATGCGTAATTTTGTAAAATAATATAATTATTAAAAGTTTAGGGGTCAAAATATAAATAATAATAATATAGATAATAATAATAATAATAATAATAATAATAATAATAATAATAATAATAATAATAATAATGGGTGTGATACTAAAATAAATAATTAATTTTCCATTGGTATATAATAGAGTATAATTTAATTAGAAATTAAATTATTTATATAATTATATTAAAAAGTTGGGTCAAAAGGTAATTATCTTAAATATCTATTAAGGATAAGAATGAATCTATATAATTATGAATTAAATCTAAGGGAAAGCGACGCCTAGCCACGTGGAGGCCACGTACGTGTCTCTCCTCCCTATAAAAGGGAGAAGGCGTTTCACCTGAAGAAAGGAAAAGAAAGAAAAGAAAAGAAAGAAGAAAGAAAGAAAGAAAGAGAGAAAGGAATGGAGAAATAATGGAAGCTAAGAAGGTTTTTAATAGTGGAAAAAAAGAGTGAGGTATTAAAGTTAAGGTGAGTTATATTATACTTTGAGTCACCAAAATGTATTTTACGTATGTTTTGACTTACCAAAATCTATTTTATACAAGTTATGTTTTATTAGTATATTAATAAAAGTTATGTTTTATAAAGATTTCAGTTACGTGAATTATTATCTGAACCCTATTTATGAAAAGGAAACCCATGGATATGTTTGTTTTACTTTTAAAAAATATTTGGCTATGACCTTATATACAATTATGTTTTGTAAGTACAACCACGGGAGTCCCACGCCTTTGGGGACTTAAATAACCATTGGCCTCTGTTTGATTACTTTGTGGCCCTCTGATCCATTGACCTCTATTCTGTGCGGAGCAAAGTGCTCTGCGGAACTAAGTGTTACAGTATTGTGGGAGCCACCTCTAAAATCCGTATGAGCCACCTCTTAAATCTGTACCTCTGTTCTGTGCGGACCAAAGTGCTGTGTGGAACTAAGTGCTACACTATTGTGGGAGCCGCCTCTAGAATTCGTACGAGCCACCTCTTGAATCATGCTTCACTATTCTCGACTATCGCTTCGTGACCTCTGCTTGCTTACATTGTCTCAAGTGGTTGTGGTTATTTATTTACATAATTTCTGTATCTCAGTTTTGCTACTTAAAGGATTATTTGTTCTGACTAAGTTATCTTAAATGTTTTGGCCTAACTAACTATCCATGGTTATTTCGTGTCCCATATACTCTTGGTATAATATTTCTCACTCTACCATGTGCTTATAGTTGTTTACCAATTTTCAGGAAACAATGCACTTCAGAAACAGCTTTTTGGAAAGTCGGGTTGCGGAATAGATACACACACAGTATTTTTATGATATTGTTCTATGTAATTATCGGCCTTTTGGTCAATAAATTTTGTAATAAAAATAGAAGTTTCAATGATTATTTTGGTACACTCATTTAAATATTACTTCCACTCGCGTTTATTTATTTGTTTAAGAATTGGCCGGAGGTAACCTCAGTTACTGGCCATCACGATGCTTAACCCTAGGGTGCGGAGAGCACGTCGTGACACTATCTGTTCAATTTGCTTTATTTATTGAATTTGTTTCCCTATATGTTGAATTTTTTAAACTTATCTGTTGAAATTATCTATTTAAAAATCTATTTGTTAAATTTACCCACTTATTTTTTCTTATCTGTTGAAATTTACATAGCATATTTCCATGATCTGTTGAAATTATTTGTTCAAAAATTTATCTGTTAAAATTTATTTTTTCTTTTATATATTGAAATTTACAAATATGTTGGAATTGTTTCCCAAATCCGTTTTTTCTCTTATCTGTTGAACCAGGACTCCCGTTATACACAAATACATGATCTGTTGAAAATGTTAGCTAAAATATTGAACTTGCTCAATTTCAATCAAACAAATGGCATTTCATCTAGATTTTACCATCATAACAATAACAAAACAACTAAAATAAAATAAAAACTAATGAATAACACATGTTTTCATATTATATTTACACACATTATAGATCTAGATGGAAAATCCACAGAGATACTCCAAGATCTGTCACTCAAATTTTCACATAGATACTCAAAGATCCATTAAAACAACCAAAGATTCATCACTAAGAAAATGACAAGAAATTAACAGATGAATACCTCGCAGAAGAGATCTGAGCCATTATCTGTACAAAATGAAACCAAGATTTCAATTATACTACAACAAAGATTTCAATTATAGTACAACAAAAATTTAAAAGTTATATTACAACTAGAACTTATTGCTTCTGAAGATTGACTTGGAGTGAAAATTATACTCGACAAAATAACATCGAAATCAATATATACAAATATAAACATAGACAGAGACGAGAGTGATTTCCATAGTGAAACCTTAGTTAGAGGCTCAATTGCAGAGCAAAACTCTTAATCCACTACCTCGCTTGCTTTTATAAGATCACGCAGAGAGCAAGAATTGTGATTTGGACAAAACAACATGAGATCATGGTACTGCAGAGTTCAAAAATGAGAATAGTGTTTGTGAGAGAGAGAAAAAGAGAAAAAGGCGGCGGCGGCGGCGTTACCAATATTACTAGCATTAATCAACAACCCAGAAATTAGAACTTAAAATCAGCGACGGCTTGTGACGCCCCAAGATTTGAGGACATCATAATAAGATTTAGAACTTAAAATCAATTTTTTTAATAACTAACCCCTCATCAATGTTGTTACCAATATTACTAGCATTAATTAACAACCCAGAAATTAAATAATTTTTAATTCCTCCTAAATCTGCCAAAATTTTCGGAATGTATATCTTGCAAATAAAATTATAAATAAATTTTCTATACATCTCTAAAATTCATACAAATCTACAGAATACTCAATAAACATGTTATGGTCATTTTTGAGAAAACATTTTTCAAAAATAAATTATAAATAATTCTTAAAAATTCTAAGAAAGTTTATGAGACAGATTTATCACATTTTCTTAAATTAATTCCATACTTAAATTTATAAATCAATTCCGTAATTTAAAATCTTATTATCAAACTAGACTTCTCAAATTTCATTTTTTGTTTAGAAATTACCAGATTTGGTTTAATATAGAATTTTTAATAAGTTTTCAAACATATAGTAAATTTGTCTTGCAGCTCCAGATTTAATTAAAAATTTGTATAAATTCGTAAAAAACTTAATAATTGTTGAAACATTTTGTGGACGAACTAGACATCATTCTCAACAACTTTGTATAAGAAATCATCTCAAAATTTTGAGTATAAAATTGTCTAAAAATTCGTACGAAGTTTCTGGCAGATTTAAGGGCCAAATAAAATCTTCAATCCTCTTCTTAATGGTATAAACTACACATGCAAGCCTATTTCCACAATAATACCATGACTTTGAGACTATCAATATCTTCAAATATTTGATATACACATCATAAATTTATATACATGTATACTCAAACCAATGGTATGGTTTTACCTCGTAATTCCTTCCCGCGGCGATCTAAAATTTTGACAAGCTTCTCTTCAAATGTCATATCTTCATCAAGATTAATTTTCTCTCAATTAATGATGTGAGAAAGGTGTGGCTTGTATTTCTGTGGCATAGAGATGTGGAAAGCATTATGTGCTTCAGCCAGTTGAGGTGGTAGAGCCAAACGGTACGCCACTTCTCCTACTCTGCTTAGAATTTCGAAGGGTCCCACATATCGAGGTGCAAGTTTTCCTTTCTTCCCAAATTGTGTAGCACCTCGACGAGGTCGAACTTTGAGAAAAACATGATCCCTTACTTCAAATGTTAAGGGATGTCTCATTTGATCCTAGGAATGGCAACGGGGCGGGGCCGGGCCAGGCTAGGGACTACACCCCCCATCCCCGATCCTCGAAAGTGACAAATTTCCCGTCCCCGTCCCCGATCCCCGGTGGGGAGCCCATCGCCCCTCCCGCCCCCGCCCCCGATCGGGGATCCGGTTTCCCCGACCCCGAAATATCCCCGATCTTTTTCTCTTTTTTTTTTGAATTTTGTTCAACACAACACAAGACAAGAACAAAAAAATAATAATAATAATATGTTTTCATTATCATCATCAACAATCTGAATCAATAACAATCATCAATAATAATAATAATAATCTGTTTTCATTATCATCATCAACAAAAAATCTGAAATCTGAAGGAAAAAAAAAAATTTGTTTTCATCATCATCATCATCAACAATCTGAAATCTGCAAAAAAAAAAAAAAAAAAAAAAAACCAAAATCACTCATAGAAATCAAGAAAGACTCTAGATCGTTGAGGATTTAATCTGTTTTCATCAAGAAGAAAAATTTAACCTCACTTTTGAGGGGGGGCGGCGGCAGCGGCAGCGGCGATGCCGAGGGGAGTGGTGCCAACGCCGAGGAGGCTGGCTTGCTTCAACTCTAGATTGTTGAGGAAAATGAAGGTGAGGGGACGACGAGGATGATGAAGGTGGTTCCGACGATCCACGAGGTTCCGGGGATTGGAGACTGCGACACCGCGAACCCCTTCGTTACCGCTGCTGCTCGATCTACTAAAAGAGAGAGAGAGAAAGAGGGATGAGAGAAACCGAACGAGAGAGAGAGAGGAGATGGAGAGAAGCATCGTCTCTACCTCTGCTCAGCAGAGACGGCTGTGTTGTGTTTGTGTTGAGTGTGTGTGAGTGTTCAAACAAAACCCTAATCACACACACACATATGTTATATATAAAGCAAGGACAAAAGGGTAATTTCACGTCGAGGGGGCATCTGGGTCGGGGCTGAAACATGTATCCCCGTCCCCGGCCCGAATGTCATTGGGGATTTAATTTTTAATATCATCCCCGGCCAGTTGGAGATATTTTTTCGGGGAATAACCACTCAATTTGGGGTTGGGGGATCGAGTCCCCGTCGGGCCAGGTTTCGATTGCCATCCCTATTTGATCCACATAGCTCTTTTGTCGATTTTGGGCTGTGGTTAGCTGTTGTTTGATCAATTTTATCTTTTTAGTGGTCTCCTGAACCAAGTCTGGTCCTAACAAGGTTACATCCCTTACTTTAGTCCAATAGACTAGTGACCGACAAGGTCGCTCGTAAAGTGCTTCATACAGTGCCATTCCAATACTAGCCTAGAAACTATTGTTGTAAGCGAACTCAACGAGAGGCAAGTGTTTCTCCAAACTTCCCTTAAAATCCATAACGCAAGCTCGAAGCATATTCTTCAAGGTTTGTATCGTCCTTTCAGGCTGCCTATCGGTTTGTGGGTGAAATGTCGTGCTAAAGCATAGGTTCGTTCCCATTGCCTTTTACAAGCTCTGCCAAAATTGAGAAGTGAATTGAGGATCACGATCAGACACGATGCTAACCGGTACTCCGTGTAATCTGATCACTTCTTTGATGAACAATCTACTGAGTGAATCCAACATATCTGATAACCCGACAGGTAAGAATCGGGCTGTCTTCGTTAATCGGTCTACCACCACCCACACGCCGTCATGTCCCTGTGGTGACCGAGGCAAACTCGTCACGAAATCCATGGTTATGTGTTCTCATTTCCACTCCGGAATTAGTAAGGGTTGAAGTGTTCCTGCCGGTCTTTGATGTTCAGCCTTTACTTGTTGACATGTCAGGCACTGAGACACAAACTTTGCTACATCTCTTTTCATTCCGCCCCACCAATATTGGCGTTTTAAGTCTTGGTACATCTTAGTACCTTCCGGATGTACTGCCAATACTGAATGGTGGAATTCCTTGAGTACCTTTTCCCTTAGTGAGTTGTCGCTTGGCACGAACATTCGACCTTGATGTTTCAAACTCCCATCAGTGTGAATTTCCTAACCAGGCATGGCTTCACTAGATTCCATTTGTGCCTTGATGAATGCTACCTCCTGATCGTACTTTTGTGATTCCAATATCTCGCTCAAAATTTTAGGTGTTACAATCTGAGCACCAAGGTAAGCCTTTTCATCGTGTCTCATCTTATGAGTGTTCAATATTTGTTGTTCATAAATTATTTTAATTAGGATTCAATATGATAATTACTCTTACTAAATACCTTAGTTAAAAATCTTAGTGTATCAATTTTAAGAAACCCACACAGATACAAAAAAAAAATAAAAAATCAAACCTTGCAGATTTTTGGTGGCAACTTTTCACATGTTTGTTTGCATGTTAGTATAGGGAAGAAGAGCCCCTTTATGCTTCTTGGAAATGGGAAGGTCGGATAGAATGAAGAGAAAAAGGGAAAAAAAAAAAAAGAAAGAAAAAAAGAGAGAGGGGGTGCTCAGCAAAGGAATCCGGTGATATTGCATGCATTGTATATATATACATGCATGCTTGCATTTGGTGAAGGAGGGAAGAAAAGAAAACTTGCCAAATTGAGTAGGAGGATAAGAGGAGGAGGAAATTAAGAAGGATATATATTTCCTACCATTTCAACACTACAATTAAGTAAGAAAACCCACTCAACCCTCTCATTTTTTTTTTATTGTTGAAATTTTCAAATTATATTCATATGATAAAATGATTAACTTATAGATAGAAATTTTTATATATATGTATATAAATTTTTGATGTGTATATCAAATATTTGAAGATATTGATAGTCTTAAAGTCATCGTATTATTGTGGAAATAGGCTTGCATCTGTAGTTTATACCATTAAATAGAGGATTGAAGATTTTATTTGGCCCTTAAATTTGCCAGAAGCTTTGTACAAATTTTTAGACAATTTTATACTCAAACTTTTGAGATGATTTCTACTAAAAAGTTGTTGAGAATGATGTCTAGTTCATCCACAAAATTTTTCAAAAATTATTAAGTTTTGTACGAATTTATACAAAATTTTAATTAAATCTGGAGCTGCAAGACAGATTTACTATATGTTTGAAAACTTATTAAAAATTCTATATTAAACCAAATCTGGTAATTTCTAAACAAAAAATGAAATTTGAGAAGTCTAGTTTCTCAATAAATTTTTAAATTACGAAATTGATTTATAAATTTAAGTATAGAACTAATTTAAGAAAATGTGATAAATTTGTGTCATAAACTTTCTTGGAATTTTTTAGAATTATTTATAATTTATTTTTGAAAAATGTTTTCTGAAAAATGACCATAACATGTTTATTGAGTATTCTGTAGATTTTTATGAATTTTAGAGTTGTATAAGAAATTTATTTATAATTTTATTTGCGAGATATACATTCTGAAAATTTTGGCAGATTCAAGAGAAATCAAAAATTATATCTTCAATTGTTTATTTGGACTAAAATTTAATATTGTGCTAATCTAATCTTGTAGATTTAAAATCCATGCATGTGTCTGATTATGATTTATTTCTTCTTTTTGGTATCTACATTATTATTTCATACCATATTTTAAATAAATTGTTTATTTAAACTTTTGTACATTTGTTTACTATTGTGTGGCATGTGTAATATTTTATATTAGGAATTTTAATAAGTTGGTATAATATTATTGGTAATTGAATGTTGAATTATTGTGAATATCTCAACAAGTAAAGAAATACGAAATTTAACCAATGATACATTAAAATTTAAAAGTGATGGGGTGAGCCTGGTTTATAATCTTGCGCAAGTGAGTTGCGAACCCTAACATGGCACGGGAAGGTATTTCGACTCTTATCGGTGTAGGCGATATAAGGTTGGTGGTGCGGGTGTCACAACATAGACCGTTCCCTTGGGGTAGACCGTGATGTCATGACTCGGGTATGTAACCCTGGTGCGTGGGCATCATTGGTAGTTACAGTAAGTAACATTTGAACATTTGACTAAGGGGGAGTCAGAATTGCTCGTGGTCATTGCTTAGCGGTTGAGTGGAAATAGTGCTCCGCGGGGAGTTATTTAAATTTATCTGATAAACTAAATCTATGAAAATTTTTAAAAAAAAGTGGGCATATTTCTTATGATGAAATACTGCTTCCGTTTGTTATATTTTTTTTATTTGATTTATTATTATCTATTGTTATTATTTCAACTGATAACATTCATTTTATACTCACTAAATGTTATTTGTTATTATGTTACTACACATTATTCATAAATTGTGAGTATTATTATCGGGGAGGATATTTTCGGGTTGTAGTATCTTATTGAGCTCGTCACTCACTGGTATTCACGTTGCCTTGGCGTTTTATGCCAGGTACCGAAGAAACCAAAGGAAACACCGAGGCTTTGCAAAGCGACACTCAGCCTTGGTTAGCTTGAAGAGTGCCCAAGATCCATGAACCATTTTTCTAAGTTTCTAGTTTTTTTTTTTATGTTATATTTGTGTTGTTTTTATGTACTAAGACTAAGTTTTAAGTTTTTATTGGAGTTGTAATTTAAGAACTTTTAATTTTTGGGTTGTTAATTAATGCTAGTAATATTGGTGACAACATTGATGAGGGGTTAGTTATTAAAAAAATTGATTTTAAGTTCTAAATCTTATTATGATGTCCTCAAATCTTAGGGCGTCACAACATGGTATCAGAGCTTAGGTCTAGAAACCCTTAAGACCTTGGGTAGACTTAAGCACACGTTTCTTACTACGCTTCAATTAAAAACATTTTATGATCTAAAGCCTTACAAAAAGTATAATAGAGTTGTATTTCCTCTGTAGGATATCGAGCCCACCACACAACGACGACTAGCTCTCAGACCCAGAATCTGACCCAAAAGAGGAGACATTACTAAGCGATCTAGAAATATGGGCAGAGATTTCCGAGTCTGAACCAAAGGAGGAGGATCCGAAAGAAGAAATGATGAAAGAAATGGACGAGGATGATGATATGGAAATAAACTTTGTGGAACCCTTGGCCGTCCTTTCCCCTGAAGAGTCTGAAGGAAAAGAGAGCGAGGTGGAGTCGGACCCTATTTCCTCCATAGAATATGCCTTCGAAGAAGATGAGGCAGACTCGGGAAATGTGGCGTAGGGGGTGGCATTCCCAGTTGGACTTAAGGTGTATGTCAGGCTACGATCGATAATACCTTGTGAGTGGAAGCATCGAAGGAAGGTGTAGACGTCCCCGAACGCATCCCGGGGAAAGAGTGCGAGTCCCCTCCCCCGGTTCTGGTTCGATATTGGGTCACTACAGTTCGAAGGACTCAAATGTCACGGTTCTTAATCTTGAACCGAAGAGTCCAAATCTGACAAATCGTTTTGAAAACAGATTTTTTGAAAGAAGTGCCAAACATGAACTGCTTCGCCAGATACAGAGTCGCCACCTAAATATTTTATTTTTGGGAAATTTAGGAAACCCTGACTCGGTGCCAAAGGCCACGTGTCCGTCATCACCAAAGTTGCCTCGGCTCGGGAACTTGGGTACGATCGGGGAAGGTCAGCTATGAGCATTCCACTCTCGCCCGAAGACGGCCTCTACTAACCGTGATATTAAGTTTTGAAAACATTATATGTTCTTATTCCGGTTATTAGCCTAGAGTTACTATATTATGCGCACAGCAAACAAGTATAGACCAAATCGCCTAAATTGGAATAAAACATTACATGTTTGTTTTGAAAATGATTTGCTACTCGCAAGTAGGCTAAAATGCAGGTTTTGCCACCCTCAAGTGGGCTTTTAGAAAAGACAGTTTTGCCACTATCTAGTGGGCTTTAAAACTCACAGTTTTTAATGCATTGTCTTAATTTAGGTAATTCAACCTCCATCTACAGGCATTCAAGTAGTTATATCACATAAGCACTTAGCCTCATGGTAAGCATGCTATCATGGCAACATTCACACACATGCAATATGCTAAAGCATAAAAGCTCACCTAGTACTCCGAGCCAAAACAGAAACTAGTTAGTAATCATATGCATGATCCTAGTTCATGTTAAAAATGGCTAATGCAACACATGCAGAGATGCAATCTGAACAGGCTCAGCTATCCTAAAGATGGCACATGGAATGCTACAAATAACACGTATTCAATTTGGAATTGAAAGTACGATGCAGTTTGTATGATGTGCCAAGCCTGATGCATGTAAACGAATGCATGGATGCACGCATGCATTGCATAAGGTATGCTAAAAATAAATATGCCCTAATCTACCAGCATAAGCAGGTAAATAAAAGGGAGAAAGAAGTGGGGGTTGGAAGACATACACACCACTCACCCACACTTATTACAATACGCCCTCACACGGAGGGACCAAAAGAATATACAGTCCAAAATAATACAGTCTGAATACAAAATAAATTATTACAAAATTCTAATTACTTAAAGAATAAGTGCAGAGTAAAAAGTGGGGGCCGCAGCCTTGCCTCGGGATGCGCGAACAATGCATGCTCGATCTGACTTGCCCGGAAACTCGCACCGTATCACTCTGCTTTCTTTGCATCGCTACACTCGAAGACTCAGAAAAGTCCTGAATAGGCTCCTGCATCCTAAGAATCATCATCGGTGGATAGAATGTCCACCGTGTATAAAGTCCACCATGGAAATGAAGCTATCGGCACTAAATACATTGCCGGTCGGCACTCTATCTCGCCGGTCAAGACAAAATTCTCAAGAGAAGGCAGGTTTTGACAATGTAAAGACCCGGTGCAAGGCATAGAATTTCTAAGCAAATGTATGCATGGACACACCCCCAATCATATAATGGACTCAAGGGGGCATAACCCTCGACCCCCGGGCCATCAATCACACATTTCAATGCATGATGGCCCAAAAGCCAAGTTAGCAACTTTGATATCAAATGGAATGCAATGCACAAAACAAATCAAAGGGCCCCAACCCCTATCATGATTAGTCAAGAGGCAAGGGATGCATGTTCAATGAAATGCAACCTAGGCATGGCGGCTAAGTATGCAAACATGCGATGCAACTAAGTGGCATACACGATGCTAACAAGATAACATGCACAACGCATTGAACATGGCATACACAATGCAAGATGGGCTTACACCAATATGAGATAGCCTCAGCCACACTCACATAGGAGGCCATCGGATAAAAAAATGAAGTGCCTCGAAGTGCGTGCACACGGGCACGCAAACCGAGGCAATGGCCCTAAGGCATGAAATGACACAGAAAATGATATGCAAACATGCAAATGAAATTTCAGCAGCTAAATGAGGGGGAAAACAGCCCCGAAATGATGTGAAATGACACCAAATGCACGGAATGGTCCCGAAATGCGATATTAAGCGCCCGAAATGGCCTACGGCTATACTTAAACATGCAAAATTGGTACATGACATGCAAAACAGTAGCAAGGCAGCTCCAAAAATAGCATTTTTACAGTACAAAACATGGCCAAATAGTAAGCATAGATAGGGCAACAATGGCATGCAAAAATGGGGGTCAAGAGAGGGGTATTGAAACAAGTGGTATATGCAAATCCCAAACTGAAAAATTCCCTTCTACAATACTGAAGAGGACTAAAAAATGCACATTTACAGTTTATGACAACCCTCAAATCAGCATATAAATATGGAAAAAATGTGATGCAAGATTGAAGCCAACAAAGGGCTATAACATGAGATATGCCAAACATTCATCAAACAGCCTTGGACCCTTAATAAAATATGACAATAAGGCCAAAATATGAGTCTTTCCAGACCTGATCATGGCCAAAAACAGAAGCTAGATAGGCTTAACAAAGCATGCAAGAATGGGGGTCAAGGAGGGATATAATGACAAGTATAACATGGAGACCCCCAACAAAGTTGATCCCTTCTACAATGTTGTAGAGGGACCCAAAATAAGCCCATTCACAGTTCATGACATGCTCTGAAACAGATCACACAGAGGCTAAACAAATCATGCAATTTTACGGTAAATATGAGAGATTATGAAACAAGTGCATGATAGAGAGGCCAAACAGGGTTGAGCCCTTCTTCAATGTTAAAGAAGAGCTCAAAGTGAGCCTACTTACAGTTTACATTATGCTCAAAAACAGATCACACGCAGGCCAGAAATTCCATGCAAAAATGTGGCATATCAAGGAGTATTGAAGCAAGTGCACTAGGGAGGGCTCAAACAAGGTTGAGCCCTTAAACAAACATGAAGAATGGCTCAAAATAGTCCCCCTTTCAGTAGGGATCGGAGCTCAAAACCACAAGCAAAAAGGATAGAAAAATGGTACAAGAATGGAGCTCAAAAGGGGAAATGAGTGCTTACCCTTGTAGACCAAGACCTTGGCTGCTTCTAGGACTGAAAATGGTGCCTTTTAGCTGCTGGAAGGCCCTCCTTGCTGCTGGAAATGGTGTAGTGGTGGTGGTGCTAGGTGGTGATAAAGGGGGGGTGTAGAAACTTGGATGATTTTGGTGTTTTAAATATAGAGAGAAAGATTGTATGGAGGAGCTCCCAAATCAGATTTTCTAACCCTAAAAACCACAGCTGGGGCTGCTGTTATATAGGCAAATGAGGGGGAAAATGGAGGGAAAAAAGGGAGGGAAAACATATCAAGTTTCCCGCCAAAAGGGAAAGTGGTAGCTACGGGTTTCAAATGGCCGAGAGTCCTTCAACAAAGTTGAAGAGGGGCTCAAAATAAGACACTTTGTAGTTTACGACCAAGTCCAACGCAGCGCACAAGTATGCCTAAAATACCGTGCAAAACAGGCCTACAAAGAGGTAAAGAGACAAGTGACAGATGGAGATGTCAAACAGTAAAAGATCCTTAATCAAACATGAAAAGGACCTCAAAATATGACTATCTCAAGTTCGGGTCGGGGCCCAAAAATGCACGATGAGGGTTCGGGAGCCGAAACACGCAGTTCGGGGCCCCGAAAGTGGGTCATTAGGCACGGAAGTGGTGTTCGACCACGAGTTGGTCTCTCGGACCTGTGTCCCTTGAAAGGAGGAAATAAGATGCATGCCAAAAGCTGGGCAACGGAGATGGTTAGGCGATCCCGAATCGAGGCACTGGCTGACTCAGCAAACCGACTGGCTCCAAAGTGGCTACGACCACGAAACGTAGCCTACGGCCACTGAGAGATGATCTACTAGACCTCTCCCTCCCTTTGGGAAGAGAAAACGGAGCCTGGTTCGCAAACCGAGGCAAAGTACAAAAGAGTCCGGAAGTCCGGAGGCAAGGCTCGTAGCCGGGACTCCACAACCTCAGAACGAGCGCAATATGCAACATCACCAAGCGCTCAATTGATGACGTCTGAGTCTTAAGGTCGGTCAAAAATGGGGTGTCTCTGATTGCCCTCTTTGTGAACTCGGAAGTCATAACAATGACGGGAGTGAGTGTCAAAGCCCAGAGACGTCCAATTTTTGATAAGGCCGAAGACTTAGACAAAGCATACAAGCTACAGATGAAGATATGCGCCCGAAGGCAGGGGCAAAATGCAACTGACAATGCAAGAAGCCGAACATAACTTATGATCATGCAAAGAAACATAGGGACGTATCCCGGTGTTTCGGAAATGTATAAGCATTGGAACGTATTCCGGATGCTCTTAACCAAAGATGGAGAAACATGGGGGCATATCCCGGTGTTTAGGGACGTATCCCAAGGATTAGGGACATATCCCGAAGATTAGGGACGTATCCCAAAGGTTAGGGACGTATCCCAAAGGTTAGGGACGTATCCCAAGGATTAGGGACGTATCCCAGAGATTAGGGACGTATCCCAAAGATTAGGGACGTATCCCGAGGATTAGGGACGTATCCCAAAGATTAGGGACGTATCCCAGAGGTTAGGGACGTATCCCGAGGATTAGGGACGTATCCCAGAAATTAGGGACGTATCCCAGAGATTAGGGACGTATCCCAAGGATTAGGGACGTATCCCAGAGGTTAGGGACGTATCCCAAGGATTAGGGACGTATCCCAGAGATTAGGGACGTATCCCAAGGATTAGGGACGTATCCCAAAGATTAGGGACGTATCCCAAGGATTAGGGACGTATCCCAAAGGTTAGGGACGTATCCCAAGGATTAGAAAAGAAGGAGAAACATAGGGACGTATCCCAGAGATTAGAATGATGTGAGCATTGGAACGTATTCCGAACGCTTGTAACCAAAGAGGGAGAAGCATATGGGCGCATCCCAGTGTTTCGAAATAAGGAGAAAAAGCATAGGGACGTATCCCGGTAAGAAGAGAGAAACATAAGGACGTATCCCGATGTCTTGGAAAGGAGAGAGAAACGTAGGGACGTATCCCGGTGTTTTGAAAATGAAGGGAAAAATGTGGCGCATCCGGTGTTTAGAAAGAAATGAGAGACATAGGGGCGTATCCGGTGTCTAGAGGATGGAGAAAGCGTGGGGCGTGTTCGCATGAGAATGAGAAACATAGGGACGTATCCCGGTGTCTAGGGACATATCCCCAATGGTTAGGGACGTATCCCAGGGTTTAGGGACGTATCCCAAGGATTAGGGACGTATCCCAAGGATTAAGGAGAGAAGATAGAAGAAACATAGGGACGTATCCTGGTGTTTCGGGAAGAAGGTGAAGAAACCTAAGGGGCGTATCCGGTGTTTGAAAGCGAGTGTGCATAACAATGCGATTGAAACGTGCATCACAATGCAAGTGAAGGGGGGTGCATAACAATGCAATTTAGAGTAATCATAACAATGCTATGAAAGTACAAACACATGTAAGTAAAGAACACGCAACAACGTGTACAATGTGTGTGATAGGAAAATTGAACATGTGAGTAAAACGATGCACGCATGCAAGCAATGTGTAATGAAATCTGAAAATGCATATGTAAGTAAAGCAAGCGGTCAACGCGAGCAAGGCGTATGAAAAGGAACTTGAACACATATAAGTAAAGCGATGCACGTATGCACGCAATGTGTATGAAAAGGAACTTGAACACATGTAAGTAAAGCGATGCACGTATGCACGCAATGTGTATAAAAAGGAACTTGAACACATGTAAGTAAAGCGATACACGTATGCACGCAATGTGTATAAAAAGGAACTTGAACACATGTAAGTAAAGCGATGCACGTATGCACGCAATGTGTATAAAAAGGAACTTGAACACATGTAAGTAAGCGATGCTGCATGCGCAATGTGTGTGAAAAGGAACTATAATGTGCATAACGATGCAGGTGTAACGGTGCATAACAATGTAAGACAGATGTGCATGACAACGAATATTTGAAACAAAATGCCGAGTAAGGGTATACAAGCCTTAACGAGACCAGATAAAAACGCGACCTCCGATTTACCTTTCGGAGGGGTTTGCAACACATTCTGCCTGAAAAGGAGACACCCTGTTTATGTTGGCAAGAGATAACATTTGCTGCTGTTTTAATTGCCATTCTGACTTGAAGCAGGCTTACACTTGGAATGGAGGCACGCTCATTTTTCGGAACACTGACAAGGTCTAAAGAGGTACATCCGGACTACAATCTCAGAGTTGGCTGAAGGTGAAACACACTCAGATGCTTCGATTTTCCCTCTTTTCTTTTGCTTTGCAGTCTGGAACCTATATAGCTTCAGGTAGATCCTGCTTTTATTGTTCACACTTATCGGGGGTGGACCCTACAGTTTTCGAAAGAACAAATTCCCTTTTTGCACAAATGTGGAGAATGGCACAAAGACTCGAGCACATAACAAATCATTTTTGAAATTGAAAAAAGTGAGTTCTCGTAGGGTATTGAGCCTACGTGGCCATAGCCAAAAAGACTCAACAATAGAAAACAAAAGGTATACAACCTAAAGACATCGAGATACGCCGGAGCGACTCAAAGCAAGAATCGAGAAAAACAAAACAAAAGACACGACACGAGGCGTGTTTACCAAAACAAAAGACCTCGATTCGAGGAGCCGGTTTCTCGGGTATGCTTTCCCACCCTTTTCTCATTTGTGATTCTCATCACTCGGCCCTCAAGCTCGCTTTTCTCACAAGATCCCTTTTCTCACTTTTTCTCTCATCGCACATCTCTATTCTTCAATATCTCATTTTCAATCCCTCCCCGAGTGGTTGATGGACAAACGAAAGTTACGGGTCTTGCCCTAGCATTTCGCTAGACTCTTTTTCTTGTTCACAACAAGGAGTTTCTCCACGAGGGGTTGTGCTACAACCGGGTGTGTAGCAAATCTGCGGGTCGACATCGGTTGATGATTCTTTCTTTGGGGAGTTTGGGCGGTTAGATCTGTCGAGATGAGGAAGTGGAACATCTTGATCCATTCCAATGTGCTTCGCACTTGGCTTGATACCTCGTTGCTTGGAGGATGTTGAGAGCTTTCGGCATTTGTCGTTACCTTGTTGTGCTCTCTGACAGGTAGAGTGCCCTTCTCGGCAAGTATGTTGACAATGGGGAAAAGACAGGAAGCCTGACTCAACTGTGCCCATAGTTCATCATTTTGACCATTTTTTATTTTGCTTTCTACTAAAACAATTTTGACCAACATGAGAGTTAGATTAACATGCTTGTTTGATTTTTGATTTGAAATCATGCAAGTCAGGCTATGAGCACTGAAAATTTTCCTTTTTTGGGTCCAAGAAGTGGTCGATTTTGGAAAAAGATGGAGCAATTTTGAGAAAATTAGTCAACCTCAGTAAAAATTCTCAAAAACTATTTTGCAAACGACCAATGCTCAACAAGCATGGAACCAACTCTTGAGATGCACAACCTCGGACCCATAGCAATGGAAAATTGCCCCTTGTCTGAAGGACACTGCATGACAACGAAAAGTTGCCCCTTGTTTGAAATGGCACCGCGGCGTTTTGAATGGCAACGGAAAGTTGCCCCTTGTTTGGACGATGTCATGACATTGTAGATCCTCGAGCGATGAACACAACCAGACTCTCAGATACAGAGAAGACAAAGATGGCCAGAACCATCGCATGGACACAATCGAATTTGAATTGTTTTATGGCTGGACTTCAGAATGAAGTTGCCTACGTATCCCAAACATGGGAATCAAGCCTTACGTAGTTCGGGGTTAAGGTACACTCGGGTATTTAACCTCTCTTTTTATGCTCTAACTTTTGCCAAGGCGTCCGATGCAGGTTTTCGACCTTGCGAGCTTCTTTTCCTTTCCTTTTCAATTCTTTTTCATTTTTTCTCTTTTTTTTTTTCTTTTTCTTTTAGGCTCTAACTTTTGCCAAGGCGCCCGATGCGGGTTTTCGACCTTGCGAGCTTCTTTTTCTTCTTTTTTTTTTTCTTCTTTTTTTTTGTATATATTTTTTTCTTCTCCTTTTGTATGTATTTTTTGCTTGCTCTAACTTTTGCCTGGGTCGCCCTTCCGGGTTTTCGGCCCAGCGAGCCTCTCAAAGGGTAAAAGTGTAACAAGTCCATGCCAAATGGTTTTTTGAGATTGAAGCCATCCGTATCCAAAAGAGTGGCTGTTGTATCGATTTGCAGAAGGATCCATCTTCGGCTCTTCGAGCACATCGGACATTTTCGCCCCTAGTTCGAGGGGTGTTTCCGTTCTAGCCATAGCTTCTTCGATGGTCGACCTTCCTGATCTGATTTTGGTGCCTCTTGTTCGAGGGCTGCTTCAAATCTGGCCACACAGGCCTCATATTGTGATTGACCTTGGAACATTCTAAATGCGAGTTCAAGGTTTGAAGGCAATGACTCAAGTCTCGAGGCTGAGAGCGATCCTAAGCTGCACAATCTCAAGAGCAATTCCACACATGTCTTCAGGGACCGCCAAAAAAAACATTTTTGAAAGTTTTTAAGCGACGAATCGTCATACTGAAGGCGATGTAGAACCAATCTGGATCAAAGCTAGGATCCTTCCCAGTACTCACACTAACAAGCATGATTTCATTCATTAAGGGCTTAGCACGCCTCTCTTTCTCTCATTTGATCAAAGTTTTGCAAATCCCGAGGAATTCCTCCCTTTTTGTTTTTACCGCAGTGTTCAAAAGGTTTCGAAAAACTCAGGTCATTACAATGACTTCAAGGCACAAGAGAGCAGGTGGAATGCACTACCATTTCATTCAAATCCCGGCACAACTAGCACACGGCAGAAGCAAATGTGAGAGCGTGAAAATCACTGCTGTTTCATTCAAATCTGTTGGCGTTACTGGCTCCAATGCAGAAACAGACTCAAAACAAAACAAAAAGACAAAACGCAAAACAAAATGGTGACGCCCAAGGTAACATCCCCGGAATCACCCGACTCTAACAAAACAGAACTGACTCGATACAACGAGACAGACTCAACAAGGTTGACTCGATACAACGAGGCAGACTCAACAGGGGTGACTCGATACAACGAGACAGACTCAACAGATCGACTGACAACGAGGCAGACTCACAGATGACTCGATACAACAAGACAGACTCAACAAGGCTGACTCGATACAACAAGACAGATGCAATACCTAAGTCAGAAGGTAGGATAAACAGCATTCGCAAATGCTCAAAATAGTGCGTGCCATCCATCACGTCCGGAGTAAGCTGAGCACCGACAGCAAGTGGTTCATCCTCTGATCACATAACAACACAGGTCCAGAGTACCTGAGGGATAACAGACCCTTCTGGAGCTATGGTTCCAAGACTACTTAGCAAAAGAGAAAATTTGACAGCATCTCAGCCTGATTTCACCTGAACAGATACGAGCGTAGTTTGAATGAGTGTGCCCTCTACTGAATTCTGCCCAAATCTCTCCTGAATCGATACCCTCAGTAAACCGAGTCCCAAAATCTTGGTCTGTGCCCGCACTGATGCCCAAACTTGTAAATCGATACATGCATTCTGTAGAGAGCGACTCTAAAGCACATAACAAGCAAGTGAGCCAAAAACACCCCTATGTTGGGGTAGGGTTTCTGTCCTATTTTGTCGAGCTAGGGTTTCACTACGCTTGAGCGGTTTCAAACAACCTAACATCGTGAGCAACTGTCTTAGTTTGGAATGGTCACTATGGATTCGACTATGCACTAGGTCGAATGGTCAAAAAGGGTGCCCCGGTAAAACCGGGGTTTGTGTTCCCATACTGGCAGAGCCCGCAACCGGTTAGCCTTATGGTCATGCCTTGACAAGACAAGTCTCCGGCAAACCGCTCAGGAATAGCAGATGGCCAACACGGTGTCCTAGGTGCACCAATGCAAATGCAATGCAAAGAAACACACAAGTGTAGTCAAAACAGGATATCACGAGTTCGAGTCAAGCTCTCTAAAATCCCAAAGTCGCGAAGCGTAGGCGTCCCTAACGCATCCGGGAAAGAGTCTGAGTCCCCTGCTCGGTTTCGATATTGGGTCACCTGATTCGAAGGACTCAAATGTCACAGTTCTTAATCTTGAACCGAAGAGTCCAAATCGACAAATCGTTTGAAAAGATTTTTTGAAAGAAGTGCCAAACATGGATCGCCGCCAGGATCTGAGTCGCCACCTAAATATTTTATTTTTGGGAAATTTAGGAAACCTCGACTCGGTGCCAAGGCCACGTGTCCGTCATCACCAAAGTTGCCTCGGCTCGGGAACTTGGGTACGATCGGGGAAGGTCACTATGAGCACTCTCCCTTGGCTCAAGACCGCCTCTACTAACCGTGATATCAAGTTTTGAAAACATTATATGTTCTTATTAGGTTATTAGCCTAGAGTTACTATATTATGCGATGACAAACAAGTATAGACCAAATCGCCTAAATTGGAATAAAACATTACATGTTTGTTTTGAAAATGATTTGCTACTTTCAAGTAGGCTAAAATCGAGTTTTGCCACCCTCAAGTGGGCTTTTAGAAAAGCGGTTTGCCACTATCTAGTGGGCTTTAAAACTCACAGTTTTTAATGCATTGTCCCAATTTAGGTAATTCAACCTCCATCTACAGGCATTCAAGTAGTTATATCACATAAGCACTTAGCCTCATGGTAAGCATGCTATCATGGCAACATTCACACACATGCGATATGCTAAAGCATAAAAGCTCACCTAGTACTCCGAGCCAAAACAGAAACTAGTTAGTAATCATATGCATGATCCTAGTTCATGTTAAAAATGGCTAATGCAACACATGCAGAGATACAATCTGAACAGGCTCAGCTATCCTAAAGATGGCACATGGAATGCTACAAATAACACGTATTCAATTTGGAATTGAAAGTACGATGCAGTTTGTATGATGTGCTAAGCCTGATGCATGTAAACGAATGCATGGATGCACGCATGCATTGCATAAGGTATGCTAAATAAATATGCCTAATCTACCACATAAGCGAGGTAAATAAAGGAGAAAGAAAGTGAGGGTTGGAAGACATACACACCACTCACCCACACTTATTACAAATACGCCCTCACACGGAGGGACCAAAAGAATATCTGATCCAAAATAATACAGTCTGAATACAAAATAAATTATTACAAAATTCTAATTACTTAAAGAATAAGTGCAGAGTAAAAAGTGGGAGGCCGCAGCCCTGCCTCGGGATGCGCGAACAATGCATGCTCGATCCGACTTGCCCGGAAACCCGCACCGTATCACTTGTTGGCTCTGCTTTTACTGTTCTGCTTCTCTAGAAGACTGTAAAAGTCCCAGAATAGGCTCACTGCATCCTAAGAATCATCATCGGCTGGATAGAATGTCCACCGGCCGTGTATAAAGTCCACCGGCTGGAAATGAAGCTATCGGCACTAAATACATTGCGATTGGCACTCTATCTTGCCGGTCGGCACAAAATTCTGCAGAAGAAGCAGTTTGGCGCAATGACAAAGGCATTGCAAAGGCATAGAATTTCTAGGCAAATGTATGCATGGACACACTCCCTATCATGTAATGGACTCAAGGGAGTATGGCCCTCGACCCCCGGGCCATCAATTACACATTTCAATGCATGATGGCCCAAAAGCCAAGTTAGCAACTTTGATATCAAATGGAATGCAATGCACAAAACAAATCAAAGGGCCCCAACCCCTATCATGATTAGTCAAGAGGCAAGGGATGCATGTTCAATGAAATGCAACCTAGGCATGGCGACTAAGTATGCAAACATGCGATGCAATTACGTGGCATACACGATGCTAACAACATAACATGCACAACGCATTGAACATGGCATACACAATGCAAGATGGGCTTACACCAATATGAGATAGCCTCAGCCACACTCACATAGGAGGCCATCGGATAAAAAAATGAAGTGCCTCAAAGTGCGTGCACACGGGCACGCAAACCGAGGCAATGGCCCTAAGGCATGAAATGACACAGTATATGATATGCAAACATGCAAATGAAATTTCAGCAGCTAAATGAGGGGGAAAACAGCCCCGAAATGATGTGAAATGACACCAAATGCACGGAATGGTCCCGAAATGCGATATTAAGCGCCCGAAATGGCCTACGGCTATACTTAAACATGCAAAATTGGTACATGACATGCAAAACAGTAGCAAGGAAGCCCCAAAAATAGCATTTTTACAGTACAAAACATGGCCAAATAGTAAGCATAGATAGGGCAACAATGGCATGCAAAAATGGGGGTCAAGAGAGGGGTATTGAAACAAGTGGTATATGCAAATCCCAAACTGAAAAATTCCCTTCTACAATACTGAAGAGGGACTAAAAAAATGCACATTTACAGTTTATGACAACCCTCAAATCAGCATATAAATATGGAAAAAATGTGATGCAAGATTGAAGCCAACAAAGGGCTATAACATGAGATATGCCAAACATTCATCAAACAGCCTTGGACCCTTAACAAAATATGACAAGAAGGCCAAAATATGAGTCTTTCCAGACCTGATCATGGCCGAAAACAGAAGCTAGATAGGCTTAACAAAGCATGCAAGAATGGGGGTCAAGGAGGGATATAATGACAAGTATAACATGGAGACCCCCAACAAAGTTGATCCCTTCTACAATGTTGTAGAGGGACCCAAAATAAGCCCATTCACAGTTCATGACATGCTCCAAAACAGATCACACAGAGGCTAAACAAATCATGCAATTTTACGGTAAATATGAGAGATTATGAAACAAGTGCATGATAGAGAGGCCAAACAGGGTTGAGCCCTTCTTCAATGTTAAATAAGGGCTCAAAATGAGCCTACTTACAGTTTACATTATGCTCAAAAATAGATCACACGCAGGCCAGAAATTCCATGCAAAAATGTGGCATATCAAGGAGTATTGAAGCAAGTGCACTAGGGAGGGCTCAAACAAGGTTGAGCCCTTAAACAAACATGAAGAATGGCTCAAAAGAGTCCCCCTTTCAGTAGGGTTCGGAGCTCAAAACCACAAGCAAAAAGGATAGAAAAATGGTACAAGAATGGAGCTCAAAAGGGGAAATGAGTGCTTACCCTTGTAGACCAAGACCTTGGCTGCTTCTAGGACTGAAAATGGTGCCTTTTAGCTGCTGGAAGGCCCTCCTTGCTGCTGGAAATGGTGTAGTGGTGGTGGTGCTAGGTGGTGATAAAGGGGGGGTGTAGAAACTTGGATGATTTTGGTGTTTTAAATATAGAGAGAAAGATTGTATGGAGGAGCTCCCAAATCAAATTTTCTAACCCTAAAAACCAAAGCTGGGGCTGCTGTTATATAGGCAAATGAGGGGGAAAATGGAGGGAAAAAAGGGAGGGAAAACATATCAAGTTTCCCGCCAAAAATGGCCAAAAGGGAAAGTGGTAGCTACGGGTTTCAAATGGACAAGAGTCCTTCAACAAAGTTGAAGAGAGGCTCAAAATAAGACACTTTATAGTTTACGACCAAGTCCAACGCAGCCCACAAGTATGCCTAAAATACCGTGAAAAACAGGCCTACAAAGAGGTAAAGAGACAAGTGACAGATGGAGATGTCAAACAGTAAAAGGTCCTTAATAAAACATGAAAAGGACCTCAAAATATGACTATCTCAAGTTCGGGTCGGGGCCCAAAAATGCAATATGAGAGTTCGGGAGCCGAAACACGCAGTTCGGGGCCCCGAAAGTGGGCTGTTAGGCACCGGAAGTGGTGTCCGACCACGAAGTTGGTCTCTCGGACCACAGTGTCCCTCGAAAGGGAGGAAATAAGATGCATGCCAAAAACCGGGGCAAACGGAGATGGTTAGGCAGTCCGATCGAGGCTGGACTGGCCAACTCAGCAAGGCCCGGGCTCCAAAATGGGAAAATTGGCCTACGACCACGAAACGTAGCCTATGGCCACTGAGAGATGATCTACTAGACCTCTCCCTCCCTTTGGGAAGAGAAAGCAGAGACGGAGCCTGGTTATGGCAACCGAGGCAAAGCACAAAAGAGTCCGGAAGTCCGGAGGCAAGGCTCGTAGCCGGGACTCCACAACCTCAGAACGAGCGCAATATGCAACATCACCAAGCGCTCAATTGATGACGTCTGAGTCTTAAGGTCGGTCAAAAACGGGGTGTCTACAGAAGGCTGACAAATACGTGGGACCTGTAAGAGTTGTCCGGGAATTTGCTGGGATCATGTACGAGGTCGACCCTTTACCACCAGCCTTGGCCGATAATTAGACCAACCTCTTCCACCAACGGGACATTTTCTTTGTAGCCCCACCGGCCGGAAAGATCATCCTTATAGATGGGACGGTGAACTTCCGCGACCCACTCACTTACGAAGAGGTCCCTGTAAGAATTCTGAGCTAGCGCGTGGGATGGGAAAAGCCTAGGTTGTTAGTCTGTTGGAGGTGCTACGGACTTTACGATGAGTGCTGGGAGCATGCTTGGCAGGTGCATTAACACTATCCGTGGCTCTTCAATTAAGAGGGATAAGAGAGGGATAGGCTAGGTTGCTTAACAATTTGTTGTTGCGATTTTATTGTAAAGGGCTAATCTTACAGTTATTAGTAATTGGGTGAGAGAATCCCCTCGGTTATGTAGTAGAATGAAATTTTTTTTCTATCTTTCTTTCTTTTATGAATGTATTGATCTTTTATTATCATTAATAAAATCCTAGTATTTAAAAGTTTGTGTGTTGGACAATTTTACTTGCAGTTTATCTAAAATAATAATAATAAATTAATTAATAAATGGTGTAACAATAATAACCTTTGTACAGAAAATAACAGGAAGAACTAGGGCAAATGGATTCAATGACAACAACAACAACAATGGCAACAACAACAGTGACATTATGAATTTCGTTCAGGCAATTACTAATGAACTAAAAAACCAACCCAGGCATGAAAATAACAAAGTAGAATTAATAGCGAAATTTCAAAAACTCAGTCCCCAAAATTTTTTCAGAGAACCCAATCCCTACGTGGTTGAGGCATGGATAAGGCAAGTGAAGAAAATATTGGAGACACTAGAGATTCAGAACGAGCAAGACCAAGTGTCCCTCGCTTCATTTCTCTTCGACGGGGAGGCCGATTTCTGGTGGACAATGATTAAGAAAAGTCATCAGGTGGCAGACCTCTCTTGGAGACAGTTCGAGGAATTGTTTATGGAAAAGTACTTCCCAAACTCAGTAAGGCAGGAGATGATCCAAGAATTTCTCCAACTGAAACAAAGAGGCATGACTGTGACACAGTATGCCAATCGATTTGAGGCCCTTTCTCGCCATGCCACAGCTATAGTGGCAAATGAAACGAATAAGGTAAGGTGCTTTGCGTGGAGACTCAATTCGGGGATCTGAGACAAGCTGGTTGCAGTGCAGTTACCTACTTATGCATAGGTAGTAGATAGGGCTCTTACCTTAGAGAGAGAAAAGATGGACACTGCAAAGACCCAAGGTCAGCAGTCTAGAGCCAACCAGCTAAGAAGTGGAGGACCCTTAAGGAACAATAGGACCCCTGCTGCCTCGGTACCTTATGCTAAGAGGCCATAACAACAGCAAGGGTACAATCCTGAACAATGCAATAGGGAAGGGGCTAGAAGGTACTACGAGTATGGCCAAGAAGGGCACTTCAGGAACAACTATCCTCAAAGGTCAGGCTACTACATCAATCAAGGAGGAGCCACTCAATGAAACAAATGTGCGCTAACTCAGGGAACACGAGCTGTGCAAAATTCCTAATTCGACAGAGGCCAACTGCCAGCTAATCGGAATGTGGGACAATCGAGGACTCAACAACCAGGAGATGCCAATGCAAGGAAACCTTGGGTGCCAAATCAGGGTACGACCGGGAGAGTCTTTGCACTCCAAGAAGGAGAAGACAATGGAAATCCTTCAGTGATTCAAGGTATACTCATCCTTATGAACTCTTGCATACAAGTCTTGTTTGATTCTGGAACATCACACTCTTTCATATTGCTTCATGTGTTGCAACTTTGGAATTAGAGCTTGAACGGTTAGAAACACCTATGAGTGTAGCTTCACCACTAGGAGGTCAAACTTGAGTAAATCTCGTATGCAAATCATGTGAACTAAGAGTCTCTAGTTTACGTTTAACTTGCAACCTACGAGTCATGGAAATGTCGGACTTTGACGTTATCCTAGGAATGGACTGGTTATTAATCCATAGAGCCACCATTGATTGCTATTGGAATACGATGACCGCTTACTCTTAGAACGGAACGCGATTCCAATTTAAGGGGGATAAACAAGATTTCCTATCACTGACACTTGGAAATTCAAAGTGGCACAATCACCTAGTTGGGTGGCTAGCTAGCGTAGTTCTGGAAGATAAAGATCGTATGGAACTAGGGCTACCTCGTGTGGTGTGCGAGTATGCTAATGTGTTCCCAGAGGAATTATCAGGACTACCCCCAAAGCGAGAAGTAGACTTTACCATTGAACTACAACCTGGTACATCATTGTTACGACCTAAACCCGCCCCTATAGGTTTAGCATCGTAACCGGCCAGTAATCCTTGAATTACCGAAGGCCTCTAAATAGATTAACAAAATTAAGGGGCTAGCGGAAGCTAATACATAAATATAGTTGTCCAATGAACTGTGCTAACTTACATGAAACAGAATATTTAAAACTTTATATACATAACTGGTAGTCAACCATATATTATACCCACACACATTACAATATTTTAAGTACAGCCAACGACATCAAATCAAGTCTTATATAACCAGAAACCATAGAACTTAAACACAGGACGCTTCGGGAACCTCCACGTAAGGCACAATGGTTGGCTGACAACGGAATACAGGTCCAGGCAAAAGCCTTCAGACTCGAACTCCAGAATGCTCACCTATACATATATATATATATATATATACAAACAGTGAGCTAAAGCCCAGTGAATAACATTAAGATAAAGGGGTTAGTGAACGAAATCTGAACATATCATAATTAAAAACAGATCATAGCATAATCATCCTCATATCAGAACATAATAATGGTACATCCCATAGAACACATCACAGAACGTCTTCCGACTAGAGTAATCGGTTCCGGATACCGATTAAACACATATCACCACAATGAAGTGGCTAACGAGATCTCGTAATTACTAGTATGTCATGGACCCGCATTTTCATGCCGTCTCCCATGACTTGGGACTATCTATGTGTCACGACCCAAACCCGGCCCTATGGGTTTAGCATCAGAATCGCCAAGAATCCGAGATTACAAGGCCTACTAAACAAGAATACGATTAGGCAGACGAGGGCTGGCGGAAGCCAATACAGTAAATAACTAGTGTCCATTGAGCTGTGTAAATCTGTATGCCAAAAACATTTTTCATGCATTCATTCAGAACAGTCTATTCAGTCTATACAATCATTTACTGATCCAAGATAGGATCAAATCCCTAGACAACAAGATCTGATAACAAGACAGTCTATACAAAAGTACAAAACAGTAAGGAGACCGATAGGGGACACAAAACACCCCAAGCCAAAGCATGGCAATTCGGAACCTCGCAGTGAGGCACATGGGCTGGCTTGACAAAACTGGGGACCGACCCACGCTCCTAGCTCCGATCTGGCTGCTGAGAACCTACATATATATATAAACAGTGAGCTAAAGCCCAGTGAATAACATAGTGCGTAAAGAGGTTATGAATGAATGTCCTTACAGTAATGAAATCAGTTTATTAAACAGTATTTCAGTCTTTCAGTATTTCAGTCAATCAGTCATATGTGGTACATCCATTAGCCTATAAACAGTAGGTCCAAAAGGACCGGGTCTTAACAGACCCAACAATAATGATGGCCATCGATCGATGCAGTATGGTTTCACAAAGGGAACCCATGAGCTCAGAATAAAGAATGATCAATGCTAAGGATGCCACAATATAGTTTAGAATACAGGACATACATTCATTCAGTAAACAATATCAGTTCGATAAACAATTCAGTTCAGTATTCAAAAGATAACCATTTTGAACATATCTTTACACAATTGTTACTCACAGAGATTGGGCTAATAGCAGCTAGAGCGCGTCCCCGAGAGCCAACCCTAGACAGTTAACAAATAGAACACACACTAAGTTTCACAGTCGAAAGGATGATAATTAAATCCCTAAATTTCCTCGGTGTGGTTCTACGTCTAAATCCTCATTAAGATGCCTTAAACTAGGCCTAAGAATGCCTAGGATGGGATGAGGATGCAAAGGTGTGCTCAGAAATCAGTTTCAAAATTTTCAGTGAAACAGGGCCTGCTTCGGCCGAGTTTCCCTTTCAGGCGGACAAGCCAACAAAGGTCCCTCGGCGTACATTCCACCGCCGGCGGTGATGAATGGTGCAAGATCTTTGGATGCTCGATTTCTCCGCCGGCGAAGTCGAAGAAATCTTTGGGAGCATGAATTCCCTTCGGCGGAACTTCCTTCGGCGAAGTGACATCAAAATCTGGAAAATCCAGGTTTGTGTTCCAAGTTCAAAACTCAACTTTGATGCTCCCAACTCGATCCTCTTGGGCCCATTTTCTGGAAAACTCTTTCAAACACATAGAATAACACGTTTTAAAGCTCAATTTAAGAAATCAAGGCCCAAGGGTGTTTCAATTAAACTCAATTTGAAACCAATTTCATGAATAGTATGCAAATATGACATGCATGCACTTTAAACAATTTCAAGCTTCCAAATTAGCTCAAATGAGCTCCAATCTTTCAAAACAAAGTGAAAGCATGGACTATAATACAAACATGAGCTTGCATGTACAATTCAACATGAAATCAACTCCAAAATACACCCAAAATGGCCATGCATGCATGAATTCTAGCATGAATCAACCTATTTGCACTCAAACATGGCTTAATTCTACAATTGAGCATGAATCGTGCAAGAATGAAGTTCAAAGACAACAAGAAGAAGATGAATTCACTCACCTAAGTCTCAATTACAAGGTTTATGAGCTCAATTAGCAACTACCCTTCAATTTCTTCAAGTATACAAGCCAATTTCCTAGTTGATTTCACAATTCTCTCACTTCTCTCTCTCTAGTCGGTTCTCACTTCACAAAATGGCTGATAGAAATGTTTTGGTTGCATGTAATAAGGCTTAACATATAATAAACAAAGGCCCCACTTTGATGGCAATTCCGTAAATAAGGCAACTTTTTGATTTAACTTATTTTAATCTAATTTAATCATTCCTAATCAATTTTCAGATAAATATACCATAAAATCACAAATATTCTACTGATTCCGAAACACTAAACGGTTCCTAATTCGGCCGCCGATAAGGCCTTCAATTAACAGTTTGAACATATGAATTCAAACAGATAATCAATCAATCAAACAGATGCAATATGCAATTCAATAGATAAACTTATTCAATTTCAGTTTCGATTTCAATCAGTCCATTCAGTACTTAGGTTAACCCAATTATCAGTCATTATCAGTTCAGTTTAGCAGTAATTAGTAGTTAATTCAGCAGTTAATCGGTAATCAGTACGAGGGTTGTTACACTATGGATGCTATAATAGATTTCAAACATGGAATATTCGTTCACGAAAACATATATCATTTCAGAAATCAGAACTTATCATATTTCATTTGGAACATAATTCATATGAACGTATCTTTACGATAATATTACTCACAGTGGTTCCAGTAAGTGGTCAATCAATCCTTGAGTCTTGACTTACAATCACAAAATACATAACACAAGCACGTGTTATCATTACACATTCATGTGGCCAACACGGCTTAGCTTTCATTACATCGGTTCTTATTCTTTCTTATCACATTGCCTAAAACACACACACTTGCAGTCTCGGAACTTGGTACATTCTTTTCCTAGTGTGTTTCTAATCCATAACCTCATTATCAAAGCTTAATTAGGTCTTAGGAATGCCTAAGATGCAATGAGGGTGCAAAAACATGAATTGGAACACTTAGCCAAATTTTCTGAAAATGAGGTCTACGCCGGCGTGGGTTTCGCTTTCGGCGGACATCTGAACAATGAAGCTCATTTCGGCGTGCCTTTCATTTCGCCGAGTGATCAGAACTCTAAAAAGTACTGGATGCAAGATTTTCATGCTCGACGGGCGCTCGACCCACGCTTGAGCGTGGTGCATGAATTCAGGGTTCACGCTCCAGCGTGAAAGTCCCCGCTCGAGTGTGGGTCAAATTTCTGGAAAATCCAGATTGACCTTCCAAGCTCAAAACTCGAATTCAACCATCCAAAACACATCTCTTGGTCCCCAAAACTAGAGATAACATAGTAAACTTATAAAACATGAAGAATTATGGATTATTTCATAAAATCATGGCCCAAGAGTTTGTTAAAAGCTCACAATTTCAACTTAAAACATGATGAATGTTCATGAACACAACATGCATGGGTTTTCTTGGTCTTGAGCTTCCCAAAACATGATCAAACACCACAAAACAACTTGAAACTTGATGATTTCCCCAAATGAAGATGAATTTCGAACATGCAAGAGAGGATTCATAGAAATCATGCTCAATTTGTAAGAAAATGTACATACATGCAAAACTTTTCAATCTCTTTGCTCCGAAACTCATGAAACTTGTAAATTGAGCTCATAAGCTCCATGCATGTAAGAAATCCCTTTTCAAAGTATGAATTCAAGGTTCAAAACATGATAATTCAAACATGGATGATATGAATCATGTTCAAAATGATGAAATTAAACTAAACTAAGCATGCATGTATGAATTAACTCTAAATTCATCATCTTTGGTTCAACTCTTGTACATAATCACAAATTCTTCTTGAAATGATCTACTTGGTGGTTAAAAGTAATAATTAAGTCTTAAATCCTTACCTAGAGTCTTCAATTAGCTAGGTACTTGCACAATCTTTGATCAATTCAAGTTATAGCCTTCAATTTCTCCATAATCTCTTCTTATCTCTCTCAAGAATTGCACTCTCTCTCTCTCTCTAAAATGAATTCTTAGGTTTTGGCACTAAGAGGTAAAAGAATGGAGCTCAAAAATGAGCTTAAGGGTTACATATATAGCTATGGTGCTAAAATACATTAATTCGAACATAGGGCTTGCCAAATGCAACTTAACGAATCAGACTGAATCAATTTTTAATAAAATTTGAGATGTGGTTCTAAAAATTCCAAATAACACATCGGTGTAGTCAATTTCAGTTTCGGGTGCCGATAAGGCTTTCGAATTACATATTAAAGTGAAAATCCAAACAGATATTTCTATAAGTAATAGATAGAAAACCAAAATCATATAAAGTGCAGAATAAACACATAATTTATTTTAATCCCCTCATTAACATTATTAAATGCGGATTAGTGGCTAATTACGGATGGGGGTTGTTACAATCACCGATCTCAATGGCACCACATCGTATGGCACCAGCTGAATTGAGAAAGTTAAAGACACAGTTGCAAGAATTATTGGACAAGGAATTTATAAGGCCAAGCACGTCCCCGTGGGGAGCACTAGCCTTATTTGCTAAAAAGAAAGATGAGACACTTAGGTTGTGCATTGATTACCGACAACTCAATAGAGTCACCATTAAGAATCGGTATCCACTACCTAGGATTGATGACCTTTTCGATCAGCTTAGAGGGGCAAAGTATTTCTCAAAGATAGACCTCATGTCTGGGTATCACCAATTGCGTGTTCGGGAAGAAGATATTCTTAAGATTACGTTTCGAACCCGTTACGGCCACTATGAATTCGTAGTGATGTCATTCGGCCTAACCAATGCACCAAGCGTGTTCATGAGCTTAATGAACAAAATATTCACGCCTTACTTAGATCAATTTGTGGTAGTTTTCATAGATGATATTTTGGTGTACTCCAAGTCTGAGAATGGTACTTCAAACTTTGAGAGAGAACCAATTGTATGCTAAGGCTAGTAAATGTGAGTTCTAGATGGAGGAAGTAAAGTCTATGGGTCATGTGGTATCTGAAAAGGGAATATCAATAGACCCAACTAAATAGAAGCAGTGACAGAATGGAAGCAACCTAAGAACACATTCGAGATTCGTAGTTTCTTAGGATTGGCCGATTATTATCGAAGATTCATTCAAGACTTCTCAAAATTGGCCAAACCAATGACACATTTGACTCAAAATGGGGTAAAGTTTGAATGGAACGAGTCTTGTGAAAATTCATTCCAAGAACTCAAGAAAAGATTGACGAGTGCCCCTATTCTCATAATGCCAGAACGTGACGTTGGGTACAACGTGTATTGTGATGCTTCCAAAGAAGGTCTTGGGTGCGTATTGACGCAGAATGGCAAGGTGGTGACATATGGATCAAGGCAATTAAAGAACCATGAGAAGAATTATCCTACCCATGACTTGGAGTTAGCAACTATAGTTTACGCACTCAAAATTTGAAGACACTACCTGTATGGTGAAAAGTTTGAGATATTCACCGATCACAAAAGCTTGAAGTATCTGTTCACCCAAAAGGATCTAAACATGCGTCAGAGACGTTGGATGGAGTATCTCGAGGATTATCAATTTACCCTTTCCTATCATCCCGGCAAGGCTAACGTGGTGGCAGATGCGCTAAGTCGCAAGAATAGAGGGATTGTTACTAGTTTAGCACTTAGAGAATGGAATATGGTTGGAACGCTCAATGAATTTAGGGTACAAATGTTCTGGCAGATTCAAGAGGAATAAAAAATTATCTCTTCAATTGTTTATTTAGACTAAAATTTAATATTGTGTTAATCTAATCTTATAGATTAAAAATCCATGCATGTGTGTGATTATGATTTATTTCTTCTTTTTGGTATCTATATTATTATTTCATAACATGGTTTAAATAAATTGTTTATTTAAATTTTGTACATTTGTTTACTATTGTGTGACATGTGTAATATTTTATGTTGAGAATTTTAATGAGTTGGTATAACATTATTGGTAATTAAATATTGAATTATTGTGAATATCTCAACAAGTAAAGAAATACGAAATTTAACCAAGATACATTAAAATTTAAAAGTGATGTGGTGAGCCCGGTTTAGAATCTTGCGCAAGTGAGTTGCGAACCCTAACATGGCATGGGAAGGTATTTCGGCTCTTATCAGTGTAGGCGATATAAGGTTGGTGGTGCTGGTGTCACAACATAGACCGTTCCCTTGGGGCAGACCGTGATGTCACGACTCGGATATGTAACCCTAGTGCGTAGGCATCATTGGTAGTTACAGTAAGTAACATTTGAACATTTGATCAAGGGGGAGTCAGAATTGCCCATGGCCATTGCTTAGCGGTTGAGTGGAAATAGTGTTCCGCGGGGAGTTACTTAAATTTATCTGATAAATTAAATCTATGAAAATTTAAAAAGAAATGTGAGCATATTCCTTATGATGAAATACTACTTCCATTTGTTATATTTATTTTATTTGATTTATTATTATCTATTGTTATTATTTCAACTGATAACATTCATTTTATGCTCACTAAATGTTACTTGTTATTCTGTTAATATACATTATTCATAAATTGTGAGTATTATTATCGGGGTGGATATTTTCGGGTTGTAGTATCTTATTGAGCTCATCGCTCATTGTCATTCTCGTTGCCTTGGCGGTTTATGCTAGGTACCGAAGAAACCAAAGGAAACACCAAGGCCTTGCAAGGCGACACTCAGCCTTGGTTAGCTTGAAGAGTGCCCAAAATCCATGAACCATTTTTCTAAATTTCTAGTTTTTTTTGTTTTTTTTTATGTTATATTCGTGTTGTTTTTATGTACTAAGACTAAGTTTTAAGTTTTTATTGGAGTTATAATTTAAGAACTTTTAATTTCTGGGTTGTTAATTAATGCTAGTAATATTGGTGACAACATTGATGAGGGGTTAGTTATTAAAGAAATTGATTTTAAGTTCTAAATCTTATTATGATGTTCTCAAATCTTGGGGCGTCACACGGCTTTTTGGTCGGGCAGTAAGGAAGATCGACTAAGATTAGGGGGGGGAGAGAGAGAGAGAGAGGCCGTTGATCTTCGAGGTGTATAGACAACTCCAGCCGTAATGGACCATATCTAAGGCTGATTTGAAAGTCCAACAATGGTGGTTTTGGGTTGTGAGACAGAGAACAGAGAGGAGAGTAAAAGAGAGAGAACCTAGATGAATTAAAGAAGGATATCAATCTTATGCCTCAGAATATGTAGTCTTCATCACACACTGCCAACTCTGTTGGGGCACTAAACATTAGCAATACTAAGGAACATTCATCTACTACTGAAGCATCCTTCCCATCTAATATCTCTTTTTCAATTCCCTCAATTAATTCAAACAAAAATTCAAGTCCTTTTCCTTCCACTAATAAAAAGGTAGAATATTCTAAGAGATCTTATTCGTGGCACTCCAAACCAGTTCGTTTGGGTAGGGACTATTTGTTATTACATCAAGATACCTTCTCTCGAATTGCAAAAGGGCATATGTTTCAGTTCTTTCATAAATTTGGATTTGCCATGGTGATTGTGAAAATTCAAGACCCAATTACAAATCCTCCTTATTCGGAAGAGAAGTTAGTTCTGTCATCGCTATATATTCCAGATTACAAGTCGAATGTACATGTAATGGCAGACGACGAGGTGATGGATAATGCAAGTAATAAGTTTGACAATCTTCATATTACAAGTATAGACTTCGGTACTCATATTCTAGCCCCCAATCAAGTCACCAATATTGACACTTTCCAGATTGAAAATCACATGAATGTCCCAAACAACTTTGTTAAGACTCCGAACAAAATAGACAAGGTCACTAGAAAAAAAGACTTCAGTTAGTGATGTTAATTTTAAGCGACATGCTATAGCGTTTCTGGTTTATACCTGACCCATTTTGTGTTTTAGACTCGGGTTTCATAGCCTCGTATGGTTGTTCATGTATTTTCCCTCTTATTCTTCCTTAAATTTGGTTTTTGGATTGTATTGGTCTTGTTTGGAACAGGTTGGTTGCTTGATTTTCAAACCTTTGTTGTCCAGATTTTTGCTCCTCTGCTCGAGCGGCACTTCTTATGCTCAAGCGGACTTTGCAAACACTCAGTATTTTTGCAGACCTGCAAAATACAAGAAGTGTGTAATCTACGCTCGAGCAGCATTTCCTATGCTTGAGCGGATGGATGCTCGAGCGGCCATTCTTGAGCTCGAATGATGTCCTTCGTCTGCAAAACTTCTGAAAATATATATTCTGCGCTCGAGCGTTACTTCTTGCGCTCGAGCAGATTGCGTGTATATCAGTTCGTGAAGATAACTTTTTACTTCACTTTTTCATTCCTCTCTCTCTCTAAAACTTTTCAAAAACCTAGATCTTGAGTCTCTCTTTCTCTCTCTCTACATTTTCACCTAGTGCTAGTGATATCTCTACCCACTTGCCTTTGTTAAAAAGTTAGAGCATCTCTAAGGCTACATTTTGATCCGATTAAAGCTTGGTTTTGGTGTCTTTGAAATTTCTCCAAATCTCATTTTTGTCTTCTAAGCTTGAGGTAGGGATGTTCTACACTTTTTTATGGATTTTAACTTAGATATTGGTTGTTGTGTAACAATGATGGGTTTTGGGAGTATTTTGGACAAACCTAGGGTTTGGAATGTAAAAATCAAAAAAGGGGTTTCTAGTGAATGTAATATAAATAGTCATGGGTTTGAGAATGAGGTTTTATTGTGTCACAATTGTTGATTTTGGCACTTGGGTTGGTATTTAGGAAAGAGGGAAGTTGACATAAAATGGTTCAAGTATTTATTTTGTATAAATAAATGAAATTGGTATTATAAATATGAAATTGGATGAATGTTGGTGTTAATGGTGGAGATGGATATGCATTATCTCACACCTATTGAAAATCTGAATAAACTATCTGTCTTGAGATTTAATATCTGTTTAGAAATATCTATATTGGGCTATCGGTGGAGGATAGCTATGATTATTGTAGAAATTGCATGATGATTAGGTAAATTGAAACTAATCTCTTGTTGATTGTCATTAAATATGACTAAGTTTTAAATGCATTATATATGTATGATTGTTTGGGAAAAGAAATGAGATGTACTCCATTGTTTGGGAGGAGATAGTGGATGGACTCCATTAAACTAAGTTGGCTTGTGTGTCTTGGGTGAAAGTCCCGAAACCGCGCGTATACATGAGTGCCGATCCCACGGACGAAATTTTCATAAAATGACAAATTGAAGTGCTTGTGTAATGATTGTGTTAGTTTGGGAACCAATGAGTTATAGTCTCAAATGGGTTGTTTGAAAGATAATGAAATTGGCTCATGAATTGAGATGAAATGATTTAGCTTGAACTGATGAGAAGGAAAAAAGATTGAGTTATGAAATTTGGTACTTTATGATGATATAGATTATAAATATTTTCTCACTGACATTGTAAATGCATATTGTACTTATATCTTTGTTATGGTCCATATATTATGTTAAATTGTTTCTACTGGATTTTGGCTCACCCTATTTGGGAAAATCATTTTCAAGTGTTGATGTTATGCCTCCGCTAAGGCAGTAGCTTGGAAGGAGTTTGGAGCACGAGCTTCACTTTTGTACTTATTTGTATAGCCAAGGGCTTAAATTGTATAGAGTTAGACTTTTTTTTGTTGTAACCAAGCAATGACTTGGAAAGTTGTAAGCCTTTAGGGTATATAATTATCTGTTTAACTTTCATTCTTCTTTACTACTTGTAATACATGTTGTAGATTCAGGATGAACTATTTTTGAATGTATATCACCTATGTCACTCTTGTATAACAATTCAGGTTAATGGAAGTTTATTATTTTGATTACGTTGTTTTATGTATATTGTGTTGGGTCGAATTATTGTAATTATTTTTGGGGCATTACACATCCTATCAAAGCTATAGGTCAAATCAAGGTTATTAGTTCGTTGTTACAAAGCTTTGTGGGTAGAAAGAGGAGAAGGCAATATATCATCGAGAATAGTTTTAGCGATCCAACTCTCTTCAGAGCCACACAAAGACGGAATGTTACGGTTTGAGTATGGGTAAAAAAAGGAGAAGACAACATATCATCGAGAATAGTTTTAGTAATCCAACTCTCTTCTGAGCAACACAAAGATGGAATGTTACGGTTTGAATAGTTTATTTCATTTCTCTGTCCTTCTAATATTTGCAAGTGATGGTTTTGCAGGTTTGAGTAGTTTTTTCCTTTCGTTGTCCTTCTAATCTTTTGTGCTACTAGGCATCTGCTAGGGATTTTCATTATTGGCCTTTTTATGCTATTTGTTTAGTGTTTAGCAGACTTTGTTAATGCTTTTAATGTAATATCCTTTATGCAATATTATGGAATGAAGTTCTTTTTTTGCCAATATATATATATATATATATATGTGGGTAGTTTAGGCCTTGTGAACAAAGTATCTTAGTTCTTTGACCTTTTAACCAAACAATTTTTATATTTGAATTTATGAACCCAGTGCCCATAATATATTGTTATTTAATTCAGTGATTCAAAATAGAGAAGAAAAAAAACAAGTGATATATAGAAGGCCATGAATATTATTTATTCACCTTTCTCTTTGTTCTTTCTCTATATTTTTTTTTTGTGTGTATCTTAAGATAATTTTGCTCTCCTATTTTGTGAAGCCATATGATTATTTTTTAAACCATGATGATCACTATACATAAAATCAAATTAATAATAATATAAATAGTGATTAGTTAACTTAAACTTATATTTAAATATAATAATACAAATAATGACCAATTAACCTGAATTTATATTTAAATATACCTTTGCAATCGCATTCAGCTTGCTTGGTTTCATTTTTCAAAAAACACTTTTTAAAAAATTCGACTTTCTTATTTTTTGTGTTTTTTTGTTTTTACCGAATTTTTTTAATATTTTAAGCAATTTTTTTACTTTTTAGACACACCTAACCTAAATACAGCTAAAAAGTAAAAAAAATTGTAAAAACAATATTTTAAAAATTTACTAAATACCAAAAATACAGAAAAAATACAAAAATTCAGTACATTTCTTGTATTTTTATGTATTTATTAATTTTTTAAAATATTTTTCACAATTTTTTAACTTTTTAGATACATCAAAGTAAGGTGCATCTAAAAAAGTAAAAAAAATGTTTAAAATTTTAAAAATATTCATTAAAAACAAAAAAATACGAAAACCAAAAAACTCAATTTTCAAAAATCTTAATCCAATAAACTCAAACCAAATTAATTTTTAGTCTCACCATCAAATAAAAATTAAATTAGATTGTGATTTTTACCAAGATTTTAATTCAATTATGCCCCTTCTAAGTTGAAATTCCACTGCTCACCACTCATGTTTATTTTCAATACAGTATTGACCCATGAAGTGGCACATTAATGTGATATAAAAAAGTGACAAGTGTAGCATTCATTACTCACAAAATCAAACACAGATATCTATGTTTGATTTTGTGAAATTTTTCTGTACTCCTAAACTTTTTGGAGCAACAAGGGCATGCCCTCATGGAAAGTAAACAAATCTGCATAAAATAAAATGATTCCGCTACCTAGCTCGAAAGTCTTTGGCTCAAAACAGCTCGAAAGTAAGTTCTATTCAACTTGGTGCTGCTGTAGCTATGTAGATACACCCACCTTTCATTTCATTTCAAAAAAAAAGAAAAAAAGAAACAGAGCACCGTCTGGTCTGGTCTTAACCTAGCTTGTGCCGCTGCTACTGTTGTTTCATCGGAGTGGAAGAGACGGAAGTTTGTGTGCTGTAGAGCAATCGGAGTTGTGGATAATGTATTTCCCCTTCAAACATTGCTCTGTAATCTGCTGTCATTGTGGATGCCATGGCTGCTAATTAAGATGATTGTGGCTGCCATGACTGCTCTTCCATTGCTCTATCATAAGATTATTCTTAAGATGATTGTGAAAATAACATAATATTAAGGAAAATGATTGTGAAAATAAGAGGTACCCCAAAAAAATTAGATTCATTGTCTAATTTTAGTTGAAGATTTTTTTCAAATTCAATACTGCCATGGCTGCTATTCCATTCTATTGCCGTATTAGTTGAGGATTTTTTTCAGATTCATTGTCTACTATTATTTTTAAATTAAAAAAAATAGATTTATTTATTGTTTCATTTTGTTTAAGAACTTATATTTTGTTTATGAGGAGATCAAATGGTGATCTAATGTCATTGTCATGACGCAAATTAAAAGTTTTTTCACTGTTTCACAAAAGGCACAGCTCCTCAAGTAACATCTTACACAATGACCTGCTGAAAGACAAAGACCTGTTGAAAGACAAAGAAGGGGGTGAAAGACAAAGAAGGGACGAGAGAGATCGAGAGGTGAGAGTGCAGTCTTTTTTTGGTTTCGAGAATATATTGAACAGAGGCGGTGAGGAGGGAAGAGCAAAGCAAAGGGAAAGGAAAAAATTAGAGGAGAGAGAAATTCGTACTTTCGAGCTGTTTCGAGCCAAAGGCTTTCGAGCTATAGATCATTTTCCAAAATAAAAATAAATTTTTTTCATTTTAAAAAAAGAACATTTTAGAAATCACTACAATTATTCAGTTCTATTCTTCCACATTTCTTATTGGTTGCACTTTTGGATTCTTCAATGCTTAGCCACTTACTAACATCATACTATCAGTTCAACAACTTTACTGATATATATTCAGTTCAAAAAAAAAAAAAAACGCAAGGATAAGCTTTTACACAGACTACACTCATTCTAACAGCAATTTCAGGTTAAATGGTGGGAAAAGGAAACTCAACTCCGACTAGAATAGAATAGAATAGAATACATAACTTATCTCCCAATTCTATCCTCCTAAGCATTCAGATTCAGAGCCTGAAACTACTATACCCTCCTAAACCAGATGATCCATACCCACCATAGGGTTGTGTCGACAAGGAAGATGACGGGTACGCAGTTGTATTGCCCAGCTGAGAGTATGAAGACCTCAAACCGGTGTCTATCTTGCCATAACTGCTACTCGCTGGTTCTTTGTGACTGCTTATGAATTCCTGGAAACGATAAGCAAAAATGAAACTACCATTACGCTTTGTTCAAATTGTTCAAATACAACTCTTGTGAACAAAACCAACAGTCTTGAAGTTTTTTTGTTTTTTATTCTTATAAAAGCAGTTTCTTGAGGTTCCTGAAAGAGAAGCTTAAAGAGCAGTGAGTTTAAAGAACAGTTCAAATTAGAAGCAAATTGTTACCTGAATAAGTTGCTGAGCGGTCTGAACCTGTGAAGAAGTCCCCTTGATTTCCACTGTGATCTCATCTGGTAGGCCTCTACTCTCTTGCACGGAGAGGATGGCGCCACTAGTACGTCGAATGTATGCAATATTTGCCCCTCCAATCCCAATGATGTCCTCCGCATAAGAAAGTGGTATTTGCATTGTTTGTGCGATCTGATTAAGCAAAGCAACAACTAATCAGATTATGATTCCAAGGTCAAATAATACAAATAACATAAAAATTAAAATTAAAATGAGTGGAAATTGTTGAATTCCATAAATACAGTGGCAGTGGCCTTGCTGTTATTTGAATTCTCGTTTGAGGATATCAACAATTTTTATGTTAAAATGCTTATTTTACCTTTGGTTCCAACTATTACCAATATCCAAACAAGCACATTCCACATTTGAATAGTTTTATACCTAAAACCAAACACACATTTTCATTATTCGTTGCATTTTTTATCTGAGTTGTTCACTTTAAATAATAGACATAACCAATTGTAACAGAGACCTAGACAACGGAAATCCAATTACCGGAGACGTTGCTACCAGCCGATTGCTGTTGCCACCAACCCACCACCAATGCTGCAGCCCAACTAGCCCATCAATGCCTCTGCCACACCCAATCCCACCCCACCCTTCTCTCCCTACTCTCTCTCTCAGGCGCCATGTCCAGCAGTGCCACCGCATCTCCTCCACCTCTCTTCCTCTTCCTCACCCTCTCCCTCATCTATCATCCCTTCTTACTCTTTTTGTTTTGTTTTGTTTGTTTGTTTTTTGGAATTAAGTATACACATTCCATCTTAATGCAGACCAAAATCCACATCAACCCAGCTAACAAAAACCAAGAGATTATCACTAAAGTTCGCAACATAATACTACAAAACCCATTTAACATTTTTCCCAAAGATAAAATAACAATATTGTCAAAATTTTACACAATCATAAATAAAGCCTTAAATCAGATGCCACAATCATGTGAAAATTTTATTTAAATCGTTGTCAAAACAATTGGGGCCGTTTGGAAACTTGACTATTTTAGTTGGCTTTTTGACTATTTTAGTTGGCTTTTTGACTATTTTATGAGATGGAAAAAAGTTGTGTTTGGGATGATTTATGGAATTTTTTTTGCAGTCGAACAGATGGTTGTGAAAGAAAAAGTAATTGATTCATGGGTAGGATGTGACATTTTGTCTTTATTGGTTATTTTAGCCAAAAAAGCTAATATATGGCCACTCCGTAGCCTAGCTACCTCATTAGACTTCCAAAACTTGAGATAAACAAAACAGAAAGGATTGGAAATTGGAAATGTGCACCACATCACAGCAGTTAAATATCTAAAGTGAAATGTGAGATAACACTAGCAGAGAAATGAATAATTGAAACCAACCTGGGTTACAAAAGGACCACCAGCACGACCAAGTCCCGAAGAACGGATTCCTGAAAGTCCAGGATCTTGGCCATACAGCGAAATTCCAGAAGAATGGATATTTGATTCAAACTGGGTTTCACGGTCGTGAAATAGAGGGTCTCTCTTCGCTGCAAGAGGATAATCAGCACCCATCCCAGTTTGAGAAGTACTATGCAGCAATGACTTCTCAGCCCAGGTTTCTACTTGGCGTTCCTGTGAGGCTGGTGTATTGTACTGTAGAAAAAGGCAGAACAACAGTAAGTTCCCAGTGCCATAATCTATTACTTCGTAAACCTTCAGAGTAACAGGACTCACACTCTTTTCAAATAGGGGAAGAACACTTTGGTCCACCAAGAACTTCCTTAAGTGGCCCACCACAGCTTCCACAGCCTTAAGAACCTTGAGAGATTCTCCCTGCATCTCAACAATCCTCTCCTCTGAGTTGGCATAATGTGGCACCTCATCTGCCAGAAGAAAATTTTAACCGACCTAGTCATCAGTATGCAAACATACAACAGAGAAAGAAATAACAGGGAGCTTAAAGTAATTAGAAAGCAAAAGTCCAATAAGAAAAATACCTGAAACCATTTTAAAAAACAAAACAAAAATGTCTTCATATAAATGAGGTATTTAGAGTGTTTGGAACTATGTACATCAATAGGCATAAAATATTCTCCATCCATAGATAATATAATGCCCAGGATGACTAGCTTTATAATATCTCTGCCAGACTTTTAACACCAACATCTAAGACTGCATACATGTGGTTGGCTGATTTTGACTTTGCTGAGTTGAGTAGCTTTTTCATATTTAAATAGCATTACGTTTTTCTATATTCCTCGTAATTTTTGGTGCTGCAACAGACAATGTATGTTTCTACTGAAAACTGAAAAGGAAAGACATTCTAATCCATTGGTGGAACTCCTAATCCAAAGTCTTTAACGAATCCAAGTACAATTAAGGCCCAAATCTCTTTCCATTCTAATATTTCTAAGCTCAAGATTAGCTCTCATTGTTATGATGGATTTCAACCACTAATAATGAGGGAGGATGCTTAGCAAATTGTACAAGTGGCTAGGAAGGTGTTTGAATTGAAAGGCATGGATAACATTTTAGAAGATTAGACTTCTCCGGTAGTGAATTAGCCGGTTTTAATGGAGAAGAAGGACAGAGGCTTAAATATTTACTGGAAGGAGAAAGAAATTAAAAGACTTCAATGTTCATCATTATGATGGTAAGAAGGGGTGTGAGCCTTTACGGGAGGTGTGGACTGAAGAAAGCAGTTAGTCCTTTATTTGTCTTCATGGAGAAGTTGGAGAAGAATCCATTTATTTTTTGTCATTCTTATTTGTAAGCTGGAAGGAGAAAAAATGAAAATCATGACACATGATGATAGAGCTTCCTTTGTAAATTTAGTGCTAGTTTGAATTTTATTTGTTGGTTGTTGATGTTTTGTGGCTGCTGATAATCGGGATTTGGTTTATTTCTATTTTTCGCACTTTTTTTTCTTCTTTCTTTTTTTCTTTATTTTTCGGTTGTGTAAAGGTTGTGCACCCTCTATACAATTTACTTTCGCTGCTGATTAAACAAAATCATGCCAACTGTAAATCAAGTAAATCAAACAGAATAAAGTCATGAATCAATGGGCAGCATAGTAAACTTTCAAAAATTAATAAGCTAGTATAATCATGAAAGGGAAAAAATGATGTGAACAAAAAATTGTCAACTGTAAATTCATAAATTCAATCTAGCATAAGACCAATAAGGCCAATAATTGCCACCAAAATCGAAAGGCAACATTGTAGATGATGCACATGGAAAAAATCCAGTAATAGTAAACAATTTAGTAGCTTTTGAAGTAACTATAGCATACCACTTGAGAGAACCCAAATGGAGGCACTGATGCTTTCCTGTATTGACTTGATTGAAGAGCCTTGCTTTCCAATTAGATTAATGGCTTGCGTGGATGCCACCAAAAACCGGATTGAACAAAATGCAGCTCCAGGCATTTTACCATCACCCTCACTCTCAGGTAGTCCATTGACACGTTTGAATACTCTTATTACAGCATCCATTGCAGGGGATAATGGTGACTCCAGTTCTTCCTTTCCAGATATTAGAACCTGTAAGAACAGGAAAAATAATTCAGTTGGGAATTAGAATGGAATGCCTGAACAGGAAACAGAAACATATGCAAAAATAAACAAGGTTTTCATGAAATCAAAGGTCATAATATCAGAGCAACATACAACTATAATAGAAATTTCAGTACGCTCACTTCTATTATCCAGCTACTGAACTGAAAGTTGCAAGTTGCATTGCAATCATCAAATTCAAGACATAATTATCTTAATAAAAGACTATGTTGGAGCAAAAACGCTGCTTAAGTTCCATTTTGCATAGTTGAGGGCCATGAGGCAAAAACTATGCACAAAGAAGCATAATTGTTATTGAGAAAAAGAAGAACTCACATGTCCAAGACTTTTTTAAACATTCTAATTCTCTCTCTTTCTCCCCAATTTGACCGATCACTATCATCGCCTTACATTTCACATCATTGGCATCACCACCTTGTACACCATAACACTCAACAGCACTGCCATCCACCACACGCAAGAACCAATATAGCTCCGCCCAATAACTACAAGTCCACAATCACAAGGAAAGCAAAAAAGGCTCTTTCCAACCCAACCGGATTACCCTATATTTCACACCATTGTTATCACTGCCCGCCACAACATAAACCACTAACACTAGTTCTCCAACAATAATTAACACTCCTTGAGTACGAAGGGGAAAAAAATCTTAATCTTCTTTTAGGCCTGTTTTGATAATCAAAAGCAAAAGTTAAAAACACCCATTCTCCTATCTCTCAATGATCAGTTTTTTTCAACTTATTTAGGCTAGTTATGCCTCATAAGTTGTAAAACAAAACTGCACCAAACACTTTGGCCCATATTTCCAAAATAAAATATATATATTTAAAGTCATAAGCAGCCCCATACGCAGCACCAAATAGGGCCTTTTGTAGTAATTTTTTATTTTAAACCAAAACATTCGTCATTGTATTTTAAAATATTTGCAAACAATCCATTGCTCTATATAGTTACATGTATAAAGCACATATGTATTAAAATCAACTTGCTTTAAATGCTTTAGATGCTTTGAAGCAAAAACAAAACACAAAAGAAAAGAAAAAAAGTTTTCAAACATGAATTCATATAGCATCACCATTCAACACACTGATAAAATAAAACAGAGAGAGAGAGAGAATGAAAACCAAATTTAATTCTACTCTAAAAATAGTTTAATAACTGACATGTCGCTCCCTCTAAGGTTTACAATATAATGCACTAAATTCAGAAGAAAAACACACACACACACACACACACACAAAAAACATTCCTTATACATAAATGAAGAAATGAGGCTGTACACAATATGCAAATGGTAATAACACACGAGAATGCAGATGGGTAGGTGAAAGAAACATGTATTCGAGACATTGCGTCTCTTATTGGAAAGAAACTGTCCTAAATGGAGATTGTAAACGTAAAAATTCCCTCTTATCCCAAATTTCTCTTTTCATCAAATTCCCAAATTTCTCACAACATAAATTTTCTCTATTTCTTCCCATTTCACTCTATTTCTCTCCTTTTTACTTATCCAAACAAATTCAATGAACTAACAAAAAAAACTCCTTTTCTTTTCTTTTCTTCCCAAATCATCCAATCCAAACGCACTGACAATAGCGTTCATAGATTAACAAACCCTAGAAATCAAGCATGCATAGAGATTTAAATAAATAAATGAAACTCACAATGCGATCAGGACTACCAACTGGACCATCGAGGACGCGAATGCGAGCCCTAGTCTCCTCACACATTTTCTTGATGAGGTCACCCTTTCTGCCGATAATGCTGCCGACTTTGAGGACAGGCACGATGAGGCGAAACACGCAGCTCCCAGGCCATCCCGGCCACTTCTTCTCTGCCGACACCGTCGTCACCGGAGCTAAGTCGGGTGGTAGAGGAGGGTTGTTATCAGTTGCCGCCGCTTCAACCTCCATCGTATCGGCGACGGCGGCGGCGGCGGCGGCGGCGGAGGAGGAGGTAGTGGTTGCGGTGGCGGTGGAGTGAGGTGTGTTGGCTGGTGGGTTTGATGAGCCGTTGGTGTCCAGGTGGTGGTCTGTGGACGCGGCAGCTGTAGAAGCCATCAGAACCAGGCAGAGCTAAGCGAGAGAGAGAGAGAGGGCTTTATTGGGAAAGAAATACACTGAAATATCTAGGGCTCGCAAGACGGCTCATTAAAATTTGGATTTTTTTTAATCTAAAATTAAAAAAATAAAATAAAATTTTAATAGTAAAACGTATTTTTTTAATTAGAAAATATATTTATAAAATACGTTTTTAGCATAATCTTTTTAAAATAATTAACAAAAAATATTAACATATGTTGGGTTTCGATTTTCATAATTCACTTTTCAAAAATTTTTAATTTTTAATTTTTAATTTTTAATTTTTTACTTTTACCTTAGTACTTGATGTCTTTTTCTTTTTAGACTCAAATTCATTCTGGTCCACATAATAGTAGATTGGACTCTATTGTTTGGGCCTATGGAGCTTACCATGTATCTTATTCTGATAATCTGAATAATTCAACGTATAGAGATCGCTAAGTATTTTATTCTTAAAAAAATTACTTAATCAGATATCAATAGTTATTTGATTGGATTAGATTTATGTAAATAATTTATTTTGAAAAATATATTTATCATTGAAAAAAATATAATTTGATAAAGTGTCTATCGATATCCGATTGACATAATTTTTTACAAATATGAAATATTCGACAAATTTTACACATTAAACTGTTTAAATAATTAAAACAAAATTTATGATGAGTCCTCGTAGGTCCAAGAGTATGCTTTAATTTAATTTTGAACTAGGGAGAAGCCTGACTTTAGGGTTTTTTTTTTTCTTTTTCTTCTTCTTTTTCTTTTTCTTTTTTTCATTTTTTTGATCTATCCTTGTTTTATATTATTTGCATAAAAAAGTATTTAAAAAAATCACCAAAAGGTGTTGGGGTTTGCATGGTGACTTATTTTTATTTTTAGTGAATTTTGTTTTCAAAATATTTAAAAGTTTGAAATTTTATTTGGTGAGATAATTGAAAAATTATATATATATAAAAAAGAAAAAAAAGACAAAGATAAACATCAAATAATATATTTATTTCTTTTGACATTTTAAATTTCTTTTGGAATATTTCGATAAAAAATATACTTTTTATATTTGTCTATACAATATTATCTAGAAAATTATATATATATATATATATATAATTTTGAAAAAAAAAAGAAAATAGAATAAATAATACAATTTTGATATTTGTCTATACAATATTATCTAGAAAATTATATATATATATATATATATAATTTTGAAAAAAAAAAGAAAGTAGAATAAATAATACAATTTTGATATAATTGGGTTGACTTCTTTTTATTAAAATGAACGATTTCTGATGGAAATGATTGTTGTAAGCCAAATACAACTATTGTTATATGATCTATGAACTCACTTTAAATCTCACTTCAATAATTGAAATATTTCATTTTTTAATGTACATCTAGTATAATATATTGTATAAAATTAAATTAGGAAAATGTTTTGTAGCACTAAAATGCTTGGCACTAATGCCCCTAATTTCCAAAACTGGTAACTTTTCTGGTTTTTTTTTTTTTTTTTTGCCTTCAAAGGGAATTTCGGGGCATTAGTGCCCTGTTTTTCGAGCTACATATCAAGCTCCATTAAATTAATTGGACTTCAATAATTTATTTTTATCAAATCACATTTGTATCTAAAAATAAATAAATAATAAATGTAATTTCAAATATAAAATTAAGAGGTGGTTTGAGATATCCCAAATAAGTGCACTTTTTTATTTATTTGGACTAAAAATTGAGAGAAAAAATGAATGTATTGATTAACTTTTTGACTTTTTACGAAAAAATATGTATTAAAAAATTGTATAAATTAGTGTGTAGGAAAAGTTTTGACAGTGTAGGCTGCACGGTGGGAGTAAGGTTTGCAGAGTGGTGTAATAGGAAATGGTTGCTTCTTTTTCGGGCAACCATTTGGAGGGTGCTCTTTGGCCGGTAAGGCCACCACGGGTCCCGTTTTGTTAATCGGAATCGTGCAATGTGTACAACTCGTCGAGTGTTATATGTTTATAAAAAATTACGTTGATTGGATATCTATAGCTATCTGATCGGATTAGTATTTTTGTCAATCGTTAACTATAACACCATCCATTTTGTTTTACAAAAATGATTTGATCATATAGTTAGCGATATCCGATCAACGTGATTTTTTACAATCATATAGTACTGGACGAGTTTTATACATTAAGCGGTTCGGATTATCAAAAAGGGACCCTTGGTGGCCTCCCATGGGCCCAACATTACCGTCTAACTTAGTGAATATGTATGTATTTTTTTTTTTATTCCTTTCACGATACTTTCCCATCAATTCAGTACATTTCACAGTGTAAAATTAATTTGTATTAAAATATTATGTATATTAATTTTTTTATATTTTTAATTTGTAAATAGTGATGACTTTTTTTCTTTTTTCTTTTTTCTTTTTTTTTCACTTTTTGATTTTTAAAATTTTTCCACACATCCAAACCAGGCTTAAATACAAATTAGCAGCGGGCCCAACTTCAAAAATTGGCCGCGGCCTGCAGGCCCAGATCATTTCTGCCCCCGCCCAGCCCAATCCAATTGGTCTCTTCCAAAAATCAAGCTGGCCCACAATGGTCAACTTTTCCAGCTCAAATCTAGCATTTTCCGAACCAACGGGCCTAGAGACGGACCTAGGGCTGTCACCTGAGTTAAAGCCCACTTAGCTTTTCAATTTTTTATACTTTTCTTTTAATTAGTGGTTGGGCACGTGCATTGCACGTAACACTTGATTTTTATCAATTATAAATACTGTAATTATATGTATCTCTTAAATTAGTATGTGATATATATACAAAATATAAAGATTTGTATGAATAAATTGATCTTATCCAAAATATAACTAAGTAAAAAATGAATAAATACTCGATTGAAGAATTTAAATGATAAATAAGAAATTTTATAAACATAAAATGTATGCATGAGGTACATTGTTTTTCTTAAACTTGACAACAAATAGGACAATTTCTGCTTCAGCTCATCTAACTTTGCTTTACAATAAATCTTTTGTAGTTTTTGTTTCACCATATTCTTATTTTTCTTCTTACTCACCATTTTAACTCATTGTAATAAAAATATTTTGATGAGTAAGAGTTTGAAACGATATTATATTGTTATGAATATCAAAATTTATTTTCTCTTAATAATGTGATTTTTTTTTATGAGGGAAAAAAGTACAATTATTGTTGTGATGGATGTGTTTTGCAAAGTGTTGATTTGTTATTGAAATTGTTTGTTGTGGACACTTATTTGTATGACATGTATGTATATATGTATTGAATATAAGTTAATAGAAGAATAATATACAATTCTGTAGCTTTTTCCTAACAAATATAACTATATTACTAAAGCAATGCTAGAAAATTAAAGTATCCGATAGTAATATAGCATTACAAATTGACAATGTATAAATATAATAACATATATAAATTTATATTTATATATTTATATATATAGACATTGACATATATAAGATATTACAAAAGTAATATGTAAAATATTTTGCAACAATATAATAAGGTAACGATAAGAAATTAATTATTCATAATTAAATAATTTTCATAAATAACGTAGATGTTTAGTGTTACATTTTTGTATCTATACATAATTTTTTAATTAGATTATTAAATTTACATAAAAATTGAAAGGAATTTGTGAATAATTTATGTAAAATTAGATATTAGTGAAGAAAGATTTTAAAAAGAGAAGCTTATAGTGTTTGGTTTAGTTTTTTTTTCAAACTTTTATTTTGAATTTTTGAATTTTCATATTTTTTGTCTTTGACACTTTTTTTATTTTTATTTTTAATAACCCTTTTATTTTCATTTTAGATTCACTTAATTTAATATATTTTATTTTTTGATTTTACTTTTGGATTTAGATTCACTTAATTTAAATATACTTAGAAAATAATTAGTTGTGTATTCTTTTTGGAAAAAGAATCATGAATAATAATAATAATAATAACAGAAATATATATAATAATAATAATAAATAGTACATGTTTGAATTTATAATTCTTTTTACTAATATTTTATTTTCTAATTCTATTTAGATTATTAGATATTAGATTTTCATGTAAAAGTATAATTTAAATATAAAATGTGAAGAAGTTTCAATATCTTTAATCACTAAAACTGATAAAATATGAAAAACCAAAAACTAAAAAAAAGATTTAAAAACTAAAACCAAAGTAAGTGGTTCTTGTTTAGAATTTTGACATCATACATTGGTTATTAAAGTACAATGTAAAATATTATAGTTCGTAAAATACAATTTAAATAAAAAGAAAATGTATAAAGATAAAGAATGAATTTTTGAGATGCAACACAAATCTCTGTTTTAAAAACGCATGCGTTTTCCTTTGTTTAAATTTGAATAAAAGCATAAAACTTTAAGATTCAACCAAAATTATTCACAGTGAGAATTATAAATATTATGTATATCTGATGGAGAATTGTAAATATTATGTATATCTGATGGAGAATTGAAAATATTATGTCTATCTGATGGAGAATTGTAAATATTATGTATATTAGTATAGAAACAGATTGAAGAAATAAGAAAGAGTAATTATTTTTTGTTATTCAATCATCATCAATGTAAAAAATAGGGAGATAATTTTTTTTTTTTTTTGTTGATAACAAGGGAGATGGTTTGTTTATATTTATATAGGACTCTTGGAAACAGATATATCATTTTTGAGTATTCAACTCCAAAAATAAAAAGATAGTTGGTTTATATAGAACTTTTCATGACTTTTAGAAAATATAATAGATTTAATAGGGTAAAATTGAGATTTAAAAAAAATAAAAAACATAGTAGATTCTTCACACTTTTATAATAGTATATAGTAGGTAGATAATAGATTTATTCACTTTTTAATATCGATTTACATAAATTTATTAACTTTATAGTTATATCGATATTCTTTCTTTTGGGCTATTTTGGGAAGATGGTTATAATAAGCTTTTTAGTTAAAAGCTGATTATAATCAGTTTTTTGTGAGAGAGGGAAATGGGTTATAATCTGGGAAGTGGATTATAACCTACTTCCCAAAAGACCCCAAACTTTTAACTTATAACCTATATTAAGGGTGATTGATCCATAAATCCCAAAAGGTGAACTTGTGGATCAATCAGTCCCAATATTTTAATGAACACGTGTTAGCCATATTGTGTTTTGATGATTATTTTGATTATGTTTTGATTTTGTTCTTGATAAATTAAATTGATCAATATATTATGTTTTATCCATATCAATTTAATCTATCTCTTTAGAGGTTCAAATGATCTTAAACATGTGTTAATTTCAGCCCAAAACAGAGTTTAAGACAACAAAAAATTAGCACAAAACCAGTAGCAAAAACAGTCGCAAAACAGCTCGAAAACAATAGCAAAACCAGCCCAAAAACAATAGCAAATCAGTCCAAAAATAAGCAAAATAGCAGCAAAAACAATAGCAAAACAACCCAAAAATGGCAGCAACACAACACAAGCAACAGCAGAAGAAAAGAGGCTGAAAATACACTAGGTAGACGTCTGGGGGAGGACCTGTTAGGCCAAAATCATCCCGTTTCACTCTAGTTCAGTCCAACTTCGCTCCAGCTGTCAGACCAATAGTATGCTCGATGACCGCGACAATTATCCTTGTCGACTGGGACTTCACTGGACATCCGAGTGGACATCCAGATGGACGTTCGGGTGGACATCCGGGTGGACATCCAGATGGACGTTCGGGCGGACATCCCACAAGAACAAAGCTTGGCTTTGGACATCCGGGTGGATGACCACTCTGTACTGCAACGGCTCTTTTTTTTTTCAAATTTACTTGTCTTCAATCAGACCTATCTTCAAATCTTTCAAGATCTAATCGTGCATGGGGAATACAAATTGGAGTAGAGTAGATTTAACCAAAATCTTACTCAATCTTCTCAACACACGCAACAAACAACGATCGATGTTTTTTTTCTTAATAAGTAGAAGTACTCCTGCTGAAGAAAGGGATATAGAGACAACAAGCAAAACATTTCTATATCATTCATCACTCACTTATTTTATCTTCTCTGAGTTCCTGAAGTGTTCTTCATTTGAGTTAATCGCTCATTCTTCATAAAATCAAACACTAAGCTATAACCTTAAGCCCATCTACCTGTGAGAGGTCATCAGAAATTCAAAGAGATTTGAGCCAAGAAAAGTTGTGTGATTTTATCATCAATCTCATCTCTCTATTCTTTGAAGAGCAAATCTTTTGTATTTCCTTTTCCTTCAGAAAACACACAGAGCTTAGCCTTAAGCATATTTACCTTTGAGAGTTTTTTTTTATACAAAATCAACGAGCTTCATTTTGTATATTCATCTAAGAGAGATATTTATTGTAATTTTTCTTTGAAAGCAAAAATACTATTTCATTTTGTAAAAGTGTTGCAAGTACTGTGTTCTTGAAATCTTGAGGGTGATTGTGAATCACCTAAGATTTGTAAGGGTTTGGGCTTGTGAAGTCTGTGTAAAATCTGTAGAGGATTGCTCCATGTTTATGAGGTTGCTAGTACCCCTGTGAAAGCTAGAAGATAGTGAAAAATCTCAAGTGAAGCTTGAGGAGTGGATGTAGGCTTGGTTGAAGCCGAACTATTATAAATTTGTTTGTCTCATCTTCTCTAATCTCTTTACTTTCCTACTACCACTATAACTATCTGATATTTACGTGTTAATCATTTGATTTACCCTATATGTTAGCTATACTTCATTGTTATTTTGCTTGATCATTTACTGTTAAGTTCATCATTGTGCTTGTTAATAATTTGTTGTACTAGTAGTTAATTTTATTGGGGTATTATTAATTTTAATTTGTAGAAACCTAATTCACCCACCTCTTAAGTTGCTTTTTGGGTAACACCACGGAAGTCCCATTGAATGGGAATTGACAAATTTACCCATGTAATTTATTGCATTAGCTATGTTTGGAAAATACACTAGTCATGTTTGGAAAAAGTACACTAAATTTTTTTTATTTGTTCTGTATTAGCCATGTTTGGAAAATATACTAAGGGCCACGTTTGGAAAATATACTAGCTAAGTTTGGAAAAAAAAATACACTAAAGACTTCTCTATTTGTTTTGTATTAGCCATGTTTGAAAAATACACCACATTTGGAAAATACACTAGCCACATTTCACGTTTAGAAAAAATATACTAAGAGCCTTTTTATTTATTCTGTATTAGCCACGTTTGGAAAATACACTAAGGGCTTTATTAGTAATGTTTGAAAAATGTGACACATTCAAAAAAAAAAAAACCAACAATCAATAAGGGCAAAACGGTCTTAACATGACATAATAATATATAAAATAGGATCTCATAGAAAATACTTCCAAATGAACAGAACCTACTGGTCTATAACAAAAAAATAAAAAATAAAAAGAATAAATTTCATGATATATAGATTTCTAAAGTGGAATTTTTAAGTAATTTTCCCTTATATTGACTAATATCAATCATTTTAATTTGTAATAATTTAGATAACTTATCAATGAAGATAAACACACAATAGCCCTACTTACTTTCACTCTTTCTCTATTTTATCTTTTGAAGGTTCTTTCATATATACTCTCTAGAGAGGAGAGGGTGGAGTTATTTCTCGTCCCTTCTCTAATAGTTCCTTATTTATTTTTTCTCTAAATTTGGTTTTTCTTTTGTTTTCATGACGGTTACGGCTCCTTCTGTCTTTACCGTTAGCCTACTACTGAGGAAGCTATCAAATCTAGGATTAGATTTAACTCATAACTAAGATCTGATGTTGTTAAATGTGTTTTTATATACTACGCAGCTGCCTCAATTCCATAATGGCTTATTTTGTAATGTAAAAGTGGGGATTACGACACCACAACTATCAGTTGCTACGACGAACAAATTGTGAAGGTGTTTAGTAGTAATTGTTTTAGTGTATGCAATAATGCCTCTTCGCATACAAGTTTCCTCCTTTAGTGAAGACTTTCTCCTCTATGCATATAGTTTTATTTATCTCCATGTGTGGAAGTTGTCATGTTTCATGCGTTTTTGTTAATATCTTTTGAAATTTGTCTTGTACTTTAATATATTTTATTAAATGATTTATTGTTTAATGTGTAATATATTAAGTCTAATGATTTTTTATAATATACAATAAAAAGAAAAAAAGATAGTGACACAATAAATTACCAAAATTCGGTTGGTAGATTTTTAAGTTATTTATTGAATGACTAACTTAAATTAATGTTATTACCTTATATAAATTAAATAACATTTTATTTATAATTTTTTTATAAACTAACACAAAATGAAAAAAATTAGGTAATTCAAGAAAGAAAGAAAAAAAGGGGGTAATTTATACCAATGGTCATTGTATTTTATCCTTTGTGTCAATCCGACCCTTACAATTTGAAAGGAAAAAAAAAAAAAAAATGGTCGACAAAATAGGAAATTCAACCACCCCACTTTCAACAAATAAAGACTACTAATATTAAACTTGGCATAAAATTCACAACACCAAGTCAATCCATCAGCCATCTTCTTCCCATGTGTAAATGTTTAAAAAGACAATTGAAGTAATTAACAAAAGTGTGAAGGTGTTTATTGTAATTTTGTCTACAAAAAAAAAAAATCACCGTCACGATCCCAATCTGCCTCAAATAGAATGGTGAGGTGATCGGCTAGTAGTCGTTATCTACCAAGGGCCTAGCTTGCAAAATAAGTTGAACTCTTACAATAATTGAGGCAAATTTTTTATTTTGAGTGCGGAAACCATTACTTGCTTATACTGAGTCCGTTTGAAACACCATTTAGAGCAGTGCGTAACTATATGAAATAAAAGCATACATTCTTCTTGGATTATTGTCTTACTTAATTACATTATCCATACAACAAAAGTAAAATATAATACTTACGACAAAACTTATACAAAACCATCACAAGCATTCAAGACCACTCTTAATCAACCTCTTTTCATAACCAAGCTCTACATCACCTACATATATATAAGAGAGAGAGGGGTGAGTCATTGCCCAGTGAATAATATTACAGTAAAGTGGTAAATGAATGAATTTCAATCTCTTTTGCAAAGCATAATATCATATTACATTTTCAAAAGCATTCAAAGATTTCTCATCAGATATTTTATAATCAAAATATGATAACATGATACATCCATTAGAACCTCTTAATAGAATAATCGATCCGGATACAATTAGATAATGTATACTTTGGTGGCGATGGGGCTCAAACATAGCCATGGTACATTTAGACTGTCCCCCAATGGCTAAGACTATCTAAGGATACCATTGATAGATTCAATAAAATATAGGACATTTATTTATTTAGAAACAAAATAAGAATTTCACAAATCATGACATATCATCAAGTTTTCAAAACAAAATTTTGAACATAACTTTACAATAATATTACTCATAGATGGCGCGTGAACAATGGAATTTCCCCCTTCTCCAAAGCTTAGCCTACACAAAGTATAAACAAGGCATTGGAAATATCTTAACTTGTAAGTTCTTAAATCAATTCAAGCATTTTAGTTTAGCTTAGAAATTTCTAAAGGATCTCTAGTTCTAACTCAAGTCTTTTCTACATGTTAATCAAGCGCAAAGCGTGTGCCAAAGACGTACTTTGAAGGGCCTTAAATGGTCATGACTGAACTTAATGTTTCTTAATCTTTCTTAAGCTCAAATTCAAGTGTTAATCATGTACTAAATGTGCATATTGAAAAGCCCTAGGTACTCTACAACAATTTCATATGCTTTACATTGGAAAATACTATGTTTAGGTGATTAAGGTTTAAGGAAACATGAAGAAATGAAAGGAAATTAAGTTAGGGGAGGAAATAGCATGAAAAGGTTAGAAAGAAAGTGAGCAGCCTTACTAATTTGAATATATCTTTTTGTGTACTTAGAATTTGGATATAAGACCATCACCATTGAAAACTAGACTTCCCGGGATTGAATTTAGACTCAAGAAGCGCTTAAAATCGAGTTCGGATGAGACATATGCTCATTTGAAGTTGCAATGTATGGGTTGAAACATGGTTGGCCGCACGTGCTCCCATATTAGCCGCTCGTGCGGTGGCTTGACATCTCGAATGGTGTCCTAGGCCGCTTGAGCGGTGGCTCAGTGGAGGCAAATTGTGTTTTACGTGCTCGTGTGCCCGATGGTGGCTGCTTGAGTGCCCATCAAGCAAAACTCAAGTCAGGCACGGATTCTTGGTGTTCTAACTCCCTTTTCTTCATCCTAAAACCTCAAAACATGATGTTTGATGTATCAAAACATGAAAATATGATGAAAAGTCCATGAAAACACATTTGAATGCATGAATTCAAGATTTAAACCAAGAAAAACAAGCTTAAATCCAAGTACTTCTCAACTTGTGTTCTTCCTTAAACTTCATTCTATTTCTTTATTTCAATCTTCCAAAACATGATATTTGATGCTGTAAGACATGAATAAATGATCGGGGTTTGGTAAAAAAACATTCATATGCAATGAATTTAAGGCTTGAACAAATCAAAACATAAATTTTCTTACAAATTCTTCAAACTCCTTCATTTTTCCGAACTCTTTTCTATTTTGTTTGGAGTGTTTTAAATAAGTGCACTTTTTGTCTTTTTGGAGTAAAAAGTTGAGGAAAAAAATAGGGATGTTTTGGTTAACTTTTTGACTTTTTATGAAAAAAATGTGTATTATAAAATTATATGAAGAAGTGTGTAGGAGAAGATTAGAAATGTGGGTTGGCAGCTGTACAATCTGTGCAATTAAATTGATGGTAAGAAATTATTGGACATTACACTGAACGGTTTTGTTCGGCTCGTGGGAGCCATTACAAGTCCCATTTTGATAATATGAACCATTCAATGTGTAGAACTCGTCGAGTACTATATATCTATACAAAATCACGTTGATCGGATATCGATAACTATTTGATCAGATTTTTTTTTTCAATCGTTAATTATAACACCATCTATTTTTTTATACAAAACTGATTTGATCATATAGTTATCAATATCCGATCAACGTGATTTTTTACAGGCATATAGTACTCGACGAGTTCTACACATCAAACGGTTTAGATTATCAAAACGGGACCCGTGATAGGCTCCCGCGGGCCGAACAGCAGTGTGTTCAATTGCACCCAATCTGATCAGATTTGTTCAGCCACACACAGTACAGAGCAGTGATTGCTTACATCACTGAGTTGTACTTGGCTTGGAAAATTAATTTTTTAATATATTTTTTTTTGTAAATAGTGATAACTTTTTTAACTTTTTGAGTAACTTTTTGACTTTTTAACTTTTTGGGAGTTGCCAAACTTGGCCTTAGTCTCCCAAAACCTATCTCAAATGATTTTGTTACTAGATTATAGTCACAACAAATGTCAGAGGTGAAGTTTCTTACCTATTAATGAATTTTTCTTGATTTTCCTTACTTTGTTCTTGAATTTCTTTGATTTCTCTTCTTTTATATCTAGTAAAAAGACAGGAGTGTGAATAGAGATTACTCCAAACTTTCTAATAAATCCATTATTTTTCTTCTCTTTCTACTAAAATGTAAGTCAAAATTAGTATACAATGACAGCTTCATACTTTGTTTGGTCCTATATTTAGTATTTTACTCATAGTCCTGAGTACTTTAATTATTTAGTACAAGTGAAACAAAGATAACTTATTGAGAAAGCCCAACTCACCATCTCAGATGTCGAACCCATCTTTACTCCATCTGGTTCATGGATCGTTGATTTACTGATTTCATCAATTAGAATGATACTTCTTACCATATTTTACTTAAAGTAATGATATATAAATAACAAAATTCATACAAAATGACGTGATTTAACATGAACTTTTTACTTTAACACAAAATAGTTATAAATTTATTTACAAAAATAAAATTACCACATCATTCTTGTGATGTATTTGATATAAATTTTTATAATTTAAAAATTAATAATTATAAAATAAAAAGTTAAAATTATCATTTCTTAACTTTTTAATATATATTTTTTTTAAACTTAGGCCTCGTCTGGGAACATGTTTTTTTAATAACTTTTTGGCTAAAATGTGATGTAAAAAAATAATAGTATGTTTGGAATGACTTTTTGACTTTTTACGAAAAGATGTGTAAAAAGTAGAGAGAAAAGAAAATCTTTGACTTTTTGGTATGAGTTATTGACTTTTTGATTTTTTTAATAATTTTTTGACTTTTTGATTAAATCGGTCGCTTTTCAAACGATGCCTTATGTTAAATTATTTTTGTGTCTTAAATTATTACTAAAAGGGGTACCAACCAACACTCTAAAACACATCCAAAAATAATATTAAAACAAAAAAACCAAAAAAAAAAAAAAAAAAAAAAAAAAAACTATGCACATGGGCTCCACCGAACAAAATCTGAGTCATTTTGAGTCCACACCGCACCAAAATTGACTTGGACGTCTCAACCAATTCTGGTAGGAGTTCAGTTGGAGACATTAGTTCTTTACCAAACCATATTGGGGTTTGGATTTTTATTTCCCAATTACATGTAGCTTTCAATTTTTATTTTTTTTACACTCATGTTTCATATTGTTTGAAGAAGTTGTGTTTTGCTTTTACAATCATGTTTTAATAATATTATTTTAAAAAATTCAAGAATTAAACCTTTTTAAATATAAATCTAAAAAATTAATAGAGTTCATTATATGTCCCGTGTTAATGATTTTAATCGATATTTTTACTTTATTTTATAATTTATCCAAATTAAGTTAGACACAACTTTTTATACTCACTCAATTTGATTTTTCAAGTTCTCAATTCGTAATTTTTAGTTTATAATTTTTTTTTAATATTATAATTATTTTTTAGATTCATTTAACCTAAATACACTTAAAAAGGATAAAATTTATGAAAAAAACTTTTTTTAAATTTTCATTGAATACAAAGAAACACAAAAAAATACAAAAATTTACATTTTCATATTTAATTAATTTTGACAAAAAAATGTACACATTTTACACTTTTTAAGTGTATCTAAATTAAGTGAATATAAAAGATAAGAATTGATAAAAAATTTAAAAACTAAAAATAAAAACTCAGAAAATTATTTTTTAAAAATTATAAACCAAACAAAAACAACTTTATTGTAAAACACTTTAAATTATAAAATCAATACTATGGGGAGGTAGAAGCAAAAACCATCACAACCAACTACAACCAAAAACCATAGACAATCTACAAAGTTCTTGCACTCTTACAGAACAACATTTGCAATGTAAAACAATCAATCAATCAATTTTCCAGTACAGCTTGAGCCTCAGGGCAAATCCATCTCAAAATAATGAAAATAAAAACAGTTATGCTATTTTCGGTTAGAGGATTTGGAAAGAGAAATGAAAAAAATAAGTGAAATGTAAATAAAACATACCTATATTTCACCTAATTTCACATACCTTTTCTTTTTTCCTCTTCAAATCTCCCAACCAAACATAACATTAAAGATTCACATCTGTTGTCACCTCTGAGGAAGAACAAATTTAAATGCAAACCCAAATTACTTGAAATTTAAACTCGAAACATTTCTAGACAATAAATTCCAATCCCCAAACCCTCATTGATCACCGAGTTCCCCCCTCCCTACCGTAAAATTGTAATAATCACACCAACCCCATTACAAAAGCATTGGAGCCAATAAAAATAAAAAAATAAAAATCACATGAAACTATACAACTGGTTAAAAATTAAAAAGACACCACCATCAACATCACCATATCAAAATTATCGAACAAATTCAATCTTGAAGCAGCAATACCCTCTTGAAACTGGCTGGCTGATTCCCAAATGCTATTGCTAGACTGGAATTACATCGATCTTTGAAGTGTCTTCACATCTCAATACAATGCCATCAAGGCTGGCAGGAAGAATACATTTAGTCCACTGGCATCCCGTTGGGATTGGCTCCGGCGGAGGAACAATCATTAGGACATTATCATTCCGCTGGACAACTCCCAATACACTCACCGTGCTACCTTCTTTGATGTGCCTACATTTTCATTTATCACCACAAACAAGAACAACTTAGGTATGCTTTTTGGAAACAAAACCAAAAACAAAAATCAAGCCTATGGATGCGCGGCCAAAATTGGGCAGCTCCCATCAAACATTTATCAAGATCTTCTGGCCTAGAAATACATTTTTTTCCACATAAAAGAAATGCAATTACACCAAGATCCTCTCAACTATTAGCGAATATTGCTTTACCCCCCTCATTTATAAACCCGTTCATATTGAGGGGGTCAAAATGTATAGGTTGATAGATGAGGAAAGTATAGTTCTATTTGCTAATAGAAGAAGGGTCTTGGTGTAATTAACCCTTATTATATTATTATTATTATTAGAGCTAAACATGATTGAGCTTTCACTTTCCAAAATACCATAAAGGAGCATGCAGACAGCCTTAAAAGAACAGAGAAGTACACAAAATTACCCTTCTTTCAATCGCATTATACGGTCATCACTTGAGAGGTTTCTCTCTCCCAACCATCTAATGAATTCCGGAGACATATCACCGTTTGACTGATTGATGTCGACAACAACAGATTCATCAACATATGGAGTCACCTTAGCACCATACCCAGCCTTAACCAATGCCCTCAACCCAGACTGGAAGTCAGAAATGTAGAAATCGACCACATGCCTCTGCAATTATACATGAAATATTTTAATCATGCATGGTTGTGACTATTTCAAGCACTTTCTTAACTTTTCAACACAGACCAGATCCAAAAAATATATATATATATATATAAATGAAGTAGAAGTGTTTTTAATGACATGAAATTCGTGTATAAGCAAATCAGAGAACTTCAGGGCTGCCAGAGCCCAAAAACATGCCATGTCTAACTTCACAATCTATTCAGGTATAAATTATAAGAATGAACTTAAGAAATCAGAATGAGGATTCAAGAGCATGCTCTATACAGTAAATTCAAAAATGGTTAATGAAACACCTTTTTTTCGTCTGTATTGCTTGATAATGTTATCATTATTATAATTGTTTTTATTATCTTCTCACCTCAACTGATCGGACACCCCAAGTAAAGCGGCGATGTGTTGGGTTGGCAGCTTTTGAGTCCCAACCTCGGTACTCATACAAACTTGTAGACGTATAAACGCACCTCGGAATCTTTTGGAATGTTGATTCAAGAGGAACATTTCCACATGTAACCACCTTCAAGAAATTATAATCCAACTTCATTAAACAGGCATATACAGCAACTTACAGAAAACTAATGGATGCAATTTAAGAACATGGCAACAAGACTGACCAACCAAAATATAACAATCACATCTTTACTTAAAATAAAATTTTGAAAAAAAAAGAAAAAGAAAAGAAAGAAAGGCCAGAAAGAAATAACACCGCCACAAGTCCATTGAATAAAAAATAAAATAATAGCAAATTATAATCTTTGACAATGATGAATGAAAATTCTATCTGTTTTCTGTATGTAAAAATGCTCTAATTTGAGAAGGTTTTCCTCTCAAAAGCCACTGAAACAAGCAGAAGAAAGGAAACTTTTTTTTTTAAGAAATAATAATAAAAAAAGGTTCATTGTATCTTGATTTTATATGTAAACATAAGAAAGTTCAGCTCTCCAGTACATCAACCTTAGAGCACTTGCTGACTTGCACTATATAACCATCTCAACATGTCATGTCCACCACAGTTAATTTGTCTTGAGTTCCTGTCCCTTTCAATTGCCTCGACCCTCTGCATTCTCCCATTCGCCTTACACTTTTTCCTCTCTTAACATAAATGGAGGACATTCGAGAAAATATATCATGCTAATATTAATTTTCAGTGAACAAGATCTTAAATTTCATATATGAAGTCCTGTTCTGTGATGGTATCAGCTCTACCCCAAATAAGGTATATAGAGTGTAAAAATAAATAAATAATAAATAATAATAATAATAATTTGTTTATAAATATATATATATATATATATATGCTACAACATTTCCATAGACCATCAGACATCACAAATTGCTTGATCATTCATGGCTAAGCCACCATAACCTTAAGGTATCCCCTGATTCAACTTATAAGTTCAACAAAATCTGAAGCAATTATTTCTTGTAAAATCTCTCATGACTCAGATCAATTCTTGGTTTTAAGACTTCCTTGAAACTTCACAAATTGAAAAGAAAAAAAAGTAAAATAGTTCACAGACTAGCCCGAACTATGAAATTCAAAATTTCTAAGGAGCATGATATTAATAGGGAACCTGTGAAACAACTAATAAATATAGAATCTGCAAAGAGCTATATAGTTGAAGCATTCTACTAGTATACACATGCAAGTGGAAAAAAAGAGAGTATAGACGTAATTTGAGCATTATTTAAGATGTTCCGTACCCCAGAAACCTTAACAAATTGGCCATCCCTTGCAGTCCTAAGCTCAGCATCAGGATAACGAGCAATAAAGCCAGTAATAGCTCTTCTTCCCCAACAAGTATTCCAAGTGAACACTGCAGCAACAGCACCAAAAAGAACTACAACAACAACGAGAAGAATAGGATTGTGAACAGCCCCCAGTATAAAACCGCCAGCGATAAATCCCATTACAAACAGAAGAACCATTGCCCAAAGGATTGGCTTAGGGAAGCTCTTGCGGAACGAGTACTCTTCCTCTTGACTAAGGTTCGTAACAGCCTGATTGTGAACTATAGATGCATTGTGTAACTTGACTGAACCTGTGGAATCCAACGGACCAGAAGCTTTGCGAGGAGCCCCTGATGAATTTAGTGGACCTGAAGAAATGGGTCCGGATGTAATGAGGCCTGTGGTGGGGAGAACTGGGGCTAGAGGGCCAGAATTTTGGCGTGAAACAGATGTTCCTCCAGCTTGAGGACCTGATGACTTCTTTATTGGCTCTCCATGCCTATTAAGGGGCCCAGAATTGGTCTTCTTTAGAGAAGCAGAACCAGAAACCCCAGAAGCAGAAACAGAACTAACTCGATTCACAGAATTGGTCATGAGTTGGCCTGAGTGCGAACCAGCACCGCCAAAGGACCCAGTCCTTGAAGGGGCATTATTTATAGGTCCCGATTTTCGTGATCTGGAGCCATCAACAGGAATATCAAACATTTTCCCGAGTTCTCCAGATTTTTTTATATCACCACCAGTGTAGGGCATGGCTACTGAGGTCATTGTGGGAGGCCTCTCTTTCGGTTGCTCAGGCCGGCCTGAGACATAAAGGCCATTGCTCAACTGATGGGATGGGAATCGGGAACCCATAAAGCTGAGTTTAGTGATCCCACTAGAAACAAGACAGACAAGAGCACACACAGCAATGTGGAACTAGCCACAAAATTCCAACTATACAAACTTAAGAACAGAGTCTGAACACTCAACTTAGCGCATCCAGTTCCAGAATATAATTACACCTGACTAACAGTAGAACAAAACAAGAGTCTTGTGAGACATCAAAGCAATTTTAAGAACAAACATAAAAACTTTCAATAAAAACAGTGCCAAAAATTAGGGGGAAACTGTAAATTTATAAATTTTACAATAAAATAAACAAAAATCAGAGCAATGGCTAGATTTAGAACCTCGAACAAACCAAGAGATAGGCAATAGAATGCACTCTGCTCATGCTGAGCATTGCACCATTTCCATGTACTAGAACAGAACACACACACACACAGAGTCCCTAATCAGCCAAATTTAGGTTTAAGAACAGGTGAATAGATTAGATGGGTCTGAAAGAAAAATTCAGAATCTTAAAATTTTTCTAAAACTATAAATAATTAAAAAAAAGAAAAAGAAAAGAAAATTGTCACATTTGATGCAAAAATATATAGCATAGCAGATTATCATTTAATCAGTACGATACATGTACTGATACAAGCAGACAGAGAAAGGACATTGTATGATTAGCAAGAAAATCTCACATAACACAGATCTGAAAAACAAGCAAACCAATAACAGTCTCAAGTACATGTACAACGAAATCACAATCCAATTTTCCAGCAAAACAAAGTCAAAATAAACTCTAATTGACCAATAAAAATAAGAAAAATACAATATAGAATAAAGATTCACAGAGTTAAAGCCACATTCCACTTCCAAGTTCCAAGATCCAAAACCAAGAAAAAAGACAAGATACCCATCACCATTTAACATGGAAAAGCAAAATGTGAGAGATCCAAGACCCTCAGGATATACATATTGATATGTACAAAAAAAAAAAAAAAGAAGCTAAAATTCAAAACCCAGAATCCAAATCAAAATGTGTATTTTCCATTTTAGGCATTTTGGAAATCCCTCAGAACCCATGTTTCAAATTAGGAAAAGAAAAATACCCACATTTCCATTTTGATCCAAAAGAGAGTGAAATCAAGAAACCCTAAACTGAGTTCAAACTCTTGAGAAGAAGAAGAAGAAGAGAATGAGAGAGGTACAAAGGGAGATGAGACAGAAATTTGAATACCTGAAACAGAGCTTGAAGCTGGAATTTGAAGATGTTCAGACATGGTAGATCAGAGAGAGAGAAAGAGAGTAGAAAAAATTTTCCGAGAAAAGCTCAGAAAAGATATGATACAAATAACACTGCACACAACACAAGGAAATAAAAAAAAAAAGTAGAAACTGAAAACACACCATCCACCTTCTCTCTCTCTCTCTCTCTCTCTCTCTCTCTCTAAGTTTTCTAATCTTCTATTAAAATGACTATTATGCCCCTCACCACTCTATGGATTTTCTTCACTTTCAAAATTTCCTTAGATAAATTACACTTTGGCATTTTTTTTAATATTATTTTGGCTATCAAAGTGTTTTTTTCTTTTTATTTAATATTTTTCATGTTTCAATTTTTTTCAATTTACAATAAAAGCTAACTTATGTGAAATATTAGATTGAAAATGATACATTTACAACCACGTGTCATAAAAATATGAATTAATTATTTAAAAATCATATTTATAAATGTTATGATAGTTCAGTTTCTATTTAAATTTTTTTAAACTAATAAGTCCTATTTAGTAAAATTAAAAATATTATTAATTTTTTCCAACTTTTAAAACTAAGAATATTATTAATTTTGTATAGTAATATTCTATATAATTATTTCACTAACTGATAAAAAAACAGAGTATGAGATTAAACGTTTTTGTCCTTCTATTTATTATTTTGATTCAACTATCCAATAAAATCGAGAACATTAACAATTTTTTTCAATTTTAAAACTGAGAACATTATTAGTTTTTCCATTTTTAAAGTTTTTTTCTTTCAGTTTTGCATATCAATATTCTATTATCATGCTCATTTATAGACACAAAATTTTCAATCTTACACAAAAAAATAATTCAATTTTTTAAATATTTTCAAAAAAAAAACATAATTTTTTTTTTAGTTTTTTTAATTTGAAAGTTAGTATTTTAGAGTTTTGAAAATCAAAATAAATATCAAATCATCATATTTCTTTATAAATAATCATAAATGACGAACAATCATTGTTTGAAGGGTAATACTGACTATTAAAAATTTAATGAGATTCGAAAGTCTAAAAATTCTTAGTTAAAATTTAATGGAGTATAAGTTCATAAATTAAAAATTGTAAGTAAATGCCTCTTGAAATATTTTCTTATTAATGAGAATCATCCCTTAAAATTCTTAAAAATCAAAGGCCAAAATGAGAAAATGATAAAATACAAAAGGGGCAAAATATAATTTACTCTATTTCTTTCCTCAATTCAATTTAAGGTTAATTACACGAAGACCCTTTCAACTATTAATGAGAATCACGTTGACCTCATAATCTATGAATCCATACATATTAATTCTCTCAACTATAAAAATGTATAACTTTCACTCATTCAGACCATCTCCAAAACAGATATATTTGTACGATTTTCATAGTTAAAGGGGTCAAATATCTATAAGTTTATAAATGAGAGGCTAAAGTGACACTTAGTAATAATTGAGGGGATCTCAATGTAATTAACTCTTCAATTTATTGAAAAGGAAAAAAAATAAATAAATAAAAACCGTTTTACTTTTCTGCACGTGTTCAGTTGTTATAGGAAATTTCTTTAAATATTTTGTCGTAATAAGTACAAGATTATGCATCATGAGAAAATTTTAATTGTTTTGTATATAAACTTTCTTATAAACTGGACAGTTGAGACAAGTAAACAATTTATATTGTCTTTTTCATTTCTTTTCTTTTAAGTTGTGTTCAGTTGTTAGAAGAAAAATAAATAAATAACATGAAAATTAATTTTCTCATAATTTTTTTAAAATAATTTTTATGTTCAATTAGCAAGAAAGTTATGGTATTCATATCTTAAGATTTCAAAATATATCTTGCAAAAAATAAAAGATTTTGCAATAAACTCGAAAATACACTTTCTTTTTCTGGACAAATGAACACACATGGAAAACCAAGTTTATTTTTCTTTTATTTTACTACACTTTTGTTGAGAATAATTCTCATGTATTCATAAGTAATTTTTTTCTCTCACAATAATCATTGAACAATTTAAATCTTCACTATTGCCAATTACACTTTCTAACTAATTTGGATTTCCTGCAAAATTTTTTATAATTTCAAGCAAATATTGTGAAATTTTTTGAATGGTTTACTTGTTTTTTGTTTTTTCTTTAATTTGAAAGTTCCTTTAAAAGAGTTGTTAGATCCTTTGAAAACTTACTCAAATTTAAAATATCCATCACATCATCTCTCTATTTTTTTACACATCTTTTTATAAAAAGATAAAAAATATACTTGTTTAGATCATCCCAAACAACTCCTAATTATATTATGTAGACCCCATTCATCAAGAGCAATTTGAATGCTTAAATGAGTTCTTCATACTCATTGATTCTCCAATTCTCCTCACTGTTGCACTCTCCAAGAAATATTATAAAATAGTAAAATAAGATTAAAATTTTGATAGATATAGTTTATTATTATATTTGACTGAATTTTTTCCTAAAACATAATGCAATCTAATATACGAAAGTTTTTTTAAACTAGGGGTTTAAGAGGACAAAATTTATACAATTTTTACTTTTATTTTTCAAAAGATTATTTTCATGACTTGAACCCACGTCACAAAAAATGGTAACATCAAATCTTATTGTTTGGATAATTCACCATTTTTAATGAAAATTATTACAAAAATAAATAAACAAATAAAAGACATTTACTTTCATTAAAATCCAGGCAAACATTAAAGTCAGTCTCACCATCTTTTGGAAGGAAAGGGAATTTCTTTCTAATTCTTCCTTCTTATTTTACATTTTTATAGTATTTATTTTTTATGATTTCCATAAAATTTTAGTAAGCATGTCGTTGTCACAATGGAAACAACATAACAATGGTGTCGTATTAATAAAATGAAAGTTGAAATGCCAACTATACCCTTAAATTGTCACTTTTAAAAACAACCGGAATTAATAAATGAGCCATATGAGCCAGGTTTGTACTAAACTTATTCCGCATCGTTTCTCTAAATCACTATTACTTGATTAAAATACTCTAAATGCCTTCCACCTATTATCAATTGATTTTGAATTGCATAATTTACCAACTTGGATGAACTTTCTTAATACAATTAAAATCAAACAAGTTACATAGATATCTAGTCTTGTAATCAACAAGTATTCATCAAAAAGTGGTTGAACTACAATTGAATGGCCAATCAATCCATCATCGCCATCACTTTAGACATTTTCTACGGCACAAATGTATAGTTGCTAGGCAGGCATAGAGCTCTGTTGCCATCGTCATAGACTCAATACAACAATGTTCTTGTTAAAGTCAAGACCCAAAACACTATCCTCCCAAAACATATATTTAGATGGGGGCACTCAAAGCATAAGTGCTAATAAAAAGCTCAAATTGAGGGAATATTCATAGTTGACAATTTCAAAAAAATGTACGAGTTCCAGAGCAGAAGGATTAAACGAATGCAACACAAGAAAAGAAAAAAAATCATCATTAATATCTATTGCAATGCCTAATTTCTTAGTTGGGACAATATAATTGCATGAAGAAAAATGTGCATCCCCGAACTATAAGGGTGGGTATTCTTTTATAGCCACCCTCACCTTACTTTTCGAGAATCGCTCTTCCTTCTACGATTGAGTTCCCTTAAGTGTAATTGTTTTCTTTCATTACTCTATTCTTTGATTTGGTTGGATTACTTCCAACTTCTATTCCGACAACCTCAAATTGCGATTAACATTATCCTAGTTAAATTGTTGGAAATAATTTTTCGATAATAATTAATTTAACAGAATAATAAAATAGAAAATAATTAAATACAAAACTAGAGTTAACTTACAACTTTCTATAGAATCAAACTTAGAACAAATTTGTGATTGAGGCTAGTGTTTAGACACTGTGTCTTTAAGACAAAAATTCGTCATCTCCTAAGTGCTTGAGAATAATGGATGTCCTGCTTTCAAGATTCAACAATCACCCCAAACAGATGCAAACTGCAGTGTCTTTGTTTGCAAATGAACTAGGCTGTGTTATCAAACTTTCAGTATATAGACACAGAATGCAAGATGAAGACTGTATGAAGCAGCGATGGGAGAAGACTTAGAAGGAAAAGAAAAACTCTATACTGTTTTGGAATGGAGGGTTGATATATATAAGCAGAGAAGTGCCTTTTCCGGAACAGAAGACCGTTGTGAAGAACAGTCACCGGATCGGAGACGCGACTGGTCGGAGATGGAGAAGAGTTACAACCGAAAAAATTTAAATTCAAAATTTCAGATTTTGAATTTTCCTGCAAAAAATTATTCAAAATATTCAAATAATTTGGCGCAAAAAGATAAGGACGAGTTTGATTCACACCCCTGACCTGGCCAGACAGCGGCAGTGTGCGCATGTGGTGATTTTTGAATTTGTCCACAACTCCTCCTCCTACAAAACTTGAGTACTCCTTGGGGCCCAACCCAAGGTCTCCAACTTAAAGCTTATATACTCATAGAAATTCTTCCATATTTCCTATGTGGGACAAGGCTTTAAATACCAACTCATGGAAACCGCACCAAACATATTTCATAAGGCTCACTTCGGTATCAATTTCCCATTCATTCGAAAATGGATTTGACCACCTGAGTATATATTCTTGTTCACCACATGGCAAGGAACTCGTTACCACTCGGACCCACCAAAACCGAGGTGTGGGCCTTATATTAATTATAGCTCAAAGTTTACCGGATATTAATGGTGATAAACCATTTTCTCTAACAAAATCGTCATTGGGCGTGACCTCCTTCTTATTCAACACTGGACATATTAGTATTATTCAATGGATATGTTTCACTTGAGCTGCCTAGATTCCAAGTTAATTTTTTCTTCTCCAATAATATGACCCATTTACTAATTTATTAAGGAGGTATAACCAAAAGCAAATAGCTATATTTTTAATGGCAAATATGCAAGAAAGGAGGCTTCTAAGAAGTTTCTATAACTAAGGGGTTAGCACCAATTTAACAGTTCACAAACACATGCCCACTAGGCTTCTTGTTTCTTATTGCTAGATGAGATGGAGATGAGCTGGCATATGTATAAATGTCAACAAAAAAAAAAAAAAAGGAAGAATAAATTTATAATTACGAATTGTCAATTCAGGTAGCAATCATATACCCATCAATATTATATGTTGCTGTTTTTGTATTAATGAAAAAAGAAAAAAAAAAATTTCTAAGCATCTGAATGCAAAGAAAATAAATTTATAAAATTGTTCGGTTTTTACTTATTTATTTGAAATAAAGTAAAGAAAAATTTTACTCCCAAACCGTCATCTTCATGAATCTCATTTTACATTTGTGATCAAAAGGACTATAAAATTGTTAGAATTACATTTATATAAGTTATTGTAGATCTCATAAGACATGGAATTAAACTTAATCTCATATAATTTTTACAAACAATTTTACATAAAATAATACAAAATTAGGTGAAAAGTCTTGATTGATCACTTTAAAACAAAAGACTATTAAAGTGACTTAGATTTTCAAAAAATTGACCATCATATAATTTTGGTCATGAATTCTATAATTATTTTTTATAAGAATAAAGAGATTTCCCATTTTTGGATTTGTAGTTCTATTGTTCAGAGGTCTCATGGAGGAGGCAGTGAGATTGAGATGAAATGATAAAATTAGTTAAAACTTGTAGTTCTCCATCTTTTTTAGGTAGATCTAATTTAACTAACAACCATTAAATTAGTTCTGATTCAACATGCAAGAAGAGGATGAATTTTAGCCAAGAATCATTTGAGTCTCTAGTCCTAAAACAGTAGACTTTTTACATTTCTTAATTTCTTAATCCATGTCAATTTTTTTTTTTTTTTTTTTTTTTTTTCCCCTAAAGGGTATTCGGGGCTTCACCTAATTAATTTTTGAGTAAATGTGGTCACTGTCCCATATATATAAGATAATTATCAAATATAAATCATGGAAAGGTGATTCTATTTACATTACACATTTGTCTCGTTATACTCTTCATTTTCTTTTCTTTTTTTATCACAATATAGTCTTTATCTAAAATCATCAAAAAAGACACAAAATTCTAAAACATCTAATCCTAATTTGTCAACCTATTCACTACTATCTTCACCAGCCACCACCACTGCCATTGTTGGCACTACTATCCACTGCTATTAGGGCCACCCCCAATCCCTCTCTGCCTTAACTTGCCACCCTTCATCCTCATGCTCTTCCTCTTCTTCTTAAATCTAAAACCCTCCCAACAGAATCCGAGATCTACTCCCTCTCTCTCTCTCTCTCTCTCTCGCTTGCTCACTCGCTTTACAGTAGTAGAGGGTATGGCAACATTTGTGCTGGTGGAGAGATGAAAGGATGTTGTGGCAGAGGAGATGAATCACAGCGGCAGAATGGGAAATGGAGAGTAAATCATAGCCAAAAAAGTTATAGCACGTGAGGGAGAAAGGTAATCGTGATGATCAGAAGTGGCGATTCTAAGAGACGACGGTAGTCGAGGGGGTGGCGGTAGTGCCCTCTTTAATTGAAACAATCTAGTTGATCAATCTTTGTGACTTGATTTTAAATCAACCTTTTGATCTATGTCTTGGAGAGCTTAACAATTTTTTTTGTTTTATGTGGAAGGAAATAACTTAGGGTGCCTTTGAGAACCCAAAAACTAACCTAAATATCAACCAAAAAAACCTTCTTTTTGTGAGAGAATATATATTGTCAACAACTATATTAAGGTGGCACCTACTTCTTTGACTAATTACCAACCCCTGTAATAAAATCTTGTAATTAACAACCATATGCATGTAGTTAAGCTAGTCATGATAGTCTTGAAAGACTTTGAAAATTGTAATATAACCCTCAAAAAAAGTTTATATTCAATCCATAAAATTAAATAATAATATAAAACTATTTAAATCTTAGAGGGATTAACGTAAATACGGAAAATTGCATTGAAAATATTAGCCTTCTTTATTATATCAATTTACTAGCAGTTGACCTGTGCAATGCACGTGCTATATTTTTAAAAAAATATTTGATGGTATAATGTGCGTTATAAAAGAATAATTTAAATTAAAATTTAAATTGAAAATTAAAATTAAAGTACGATTTTAATTATTTATTTTGATAATATTGGCGCTATCGTTCTATAAAATTATTAATTGAATACTTATATATATTAATTTCAGTTAAATTATTTGTGTATTTTGATAATTTTAGTTTTATCGTATTATAAAAGGGTAATTATCATATAATTTTGTATTAAAAATAATAGATAAATTAGAAAAAAAATTAATAACATAAAATTAAAAGTAATTCTAACTATTTATATAGTGACCCCGGTCTTTTCCATTTGGTTGTTGTATCCGGACTTACGTTCCGTAGATCCTGTTGTTATATATTTGTTGTTGTCGTCCTTTAATTCCTTATTTTTGAGTTATAGGATGTTTTGGGACAGGTTGGTTACAGGCTGGGAGTGTTTGGGAGCAAAGGGTTGCTGCCTAGAATTTTGGTCCTTCGCTCGAGCGAGTTCTTTGTTTTTGGTCCTTCGCTCGAGCTAGAGTTTCTTCGCTCAGGCGAGCGACTGTGTCTAGTATAGACCTGAGAGCTGTATTTCTTGGCTCGAGCGAGCTTTCTTTCGCTCGAGCGAGCGAGGTATATGTTTTCGAGTTCTTCGCTCGAGCGAGCATTCTGTCGCTCGAGCGTGCTTCTGGGTTGCCGACCTGAAGCATCGTGTTGTTGGCTCGAGCGAGTCTTTCTACGCTTGAGCGAGTATTCTTTGTGTCTGATCGCTCAAGCGACCAAGTCTTCGCTCGAGCGAGCCTGTTTTATTTAAATATGCAACAGCGGTTTTTAAAACATTTTTTCATCATCTTTTTGATTTCAGAACCCTAGGTCTGTGTTTTCTCTCCCTCCACTCACCTTCTCTCTTAGGTTTCATCTATTATTAAGGTGTTCCTACCCTAGGTTCTTTATTAAAAAGATAGAGGGTCACGAGGGCTTTACTTTAATCTGAGAGTTTGGCGGTTTGGAGCACTTTGGATTTTGGGTCATCATCTCCATCATCTCCATTTGAGTTCTTCACTTCGAGGTAGGGATTTCCTACTCCATATTATAGGTTTTGTCCTAAGTTTTGGTATTTTTGATATGTTGGTGTCGTTTAGTAATTTTGGGAAAACCAGGGTTTGTATTATAACTTGAGAAATAGGGAATTTGTTTATATATTAAATTCCATGTGATTTTGAATCATGAAAAATGGCATTGGTAGTGTCAAGTTGATAAAATTGAACCTTAGGGTTAATTTTGAGGAAAGGGAGAAAAGCCCTAATTGTTGTAATAAATTAATTTGTATAATTAATTTTGAGAAAATCGTGGAATTAAGTTTAATTCATGAAATTGAGGAACTATGGGATTAAAAGGTGTGGTTGGTTAGTTTAATCACTCACCTATGCAAATGTTGAGTTTACATTTGTTGATACAATTATTTCCTGTTAGAAATAACTGTTTTGGACTATCGGTGGAGGATAGTCGTGATTGTTGTAGACATTGTATGTTGATTAGGGAAAACTGAAACTAATCACATTGAATGAGTCATTAGATATGACAGTAGAATTAATACAGCGAATCTGTGTATTGATTGAATATTGTGTATGACAAGTGTTTAATACATTGTATATGCATATTGTTTGGGAGGAGATAGGGGATGTACTCCATGGTTTGAGGGAAGATAGGGGATAAACTCTCAAACCTGTTTAGGAGGAGAAAGGGGATGGACTCCATTAGTACACCAAATATGTGTACTTATTGATTTATGAAAGTGTTTTAGTATGAGCCTTAGTCTCATTTGATTTGTTGATATTGGAAGTAATGTTAATGTGAGATGTAATCTCATTATTATTGTTTGGCCAGGTTCTGAGCCATGTCTGTATAATTGGAAAGTTGAATAATAACGTAAAGAGAAACGTGTCATGGACATTATTATCATGAAACTGTAAAGAGATATAATGGATTGAACAGTGTTAACCATCTATCGAATGCTATTGCTTTAGTCAATTCTTATATTTGTGTTGGCTTTTTGGCTTTTTGAAGGGTATTTTTGTAAATGCGAGCGTGTCAGCAAGGATCAATCAGTCCTTACAGAAATTATAATTGCCAACCAATTATCAGACGATTGTGTTTTAGTTCTTTCAGCCTCAATGAAGAGGACTTTTATTGATGGCTTGACTTAGAAGAAATAAAGAAAAATAACAGTTAATGAAGAACAATCGAAGTATTTCATTAAAATGAACACTTACAATAGTCCAAACTCAGTCTCGAAGAGGTTTACAGCAACAGTCTACTTGAATCTACTTGAAACTACTCCTATGAATCGAAGTGCAGTGCGGGTATTTAAAGAACAGGTATTTAAAGTGCAGGTATTTAAAGTACAGGAAATGTAAAACTGGAAAAGAAAATATGAAGTAAAGACTGGTTTGTATGATCTGAGTCTGGGGGTCTTTTCTGAGGGCTTCCCTGCTATTTATACTTGTCAAAGATGACCTTCGAACTGCACTTCAAACCGTCGAACTACTCTTCCATGATCGCTGATCATGCTGCCTTAGAAGTAGTCCCACTACGCCATCTCTTGCAGTTGAGCTTCCTCAGATATTTGAATTTGAATATGAGTAACCGTTGAAGCCACGTCACCTTGTATCTCTTTACTGATCTAGTGCTACTCAGATCACGTGAGAACCAATGTTCATTGCCACGTGTTCGATCAGGATCGAAGACTTGAATTATCTTCCCATAATACCCTTATTCTGCCACGTGTCAAACTGTGATTTGGCTTTTACAAAATATGTAGCCAACATTACCCCCCGCACTAATATACCCAATACTTGGAGATATTAGTGGATCAAAAGCTTTTCCCGCGCTTTTGGAACGTGCATGGAATCCATCTTCAGGAAACACAACCGTCACCTATTTGGTGATCATTTGCATTAACTCTCAACTTGTTGAACATCCCAATACCTTTAGCATTCGAACGGACTATGGCTCAATCAACTTCTCACTCTATTGATCAAGCATACGAAGAGCCATTGAGTAATGCTGTTTCCCCTCGAAAGAATCTCCACGCATTCATTAGCCACCTTTACCCGCCCTTCTATATTCAGGTCATGGAGGCTTTTGCAAATTATCAACCTTTGGACTACGAACACATTGCCCTTAATCCTTCGGTTTACAAATTTACAGATACAAGAAGTTCTTCCTCTAAACTCCCCTTTTACTTTGAACGAACTATTCTCAAGCCTTTGCTTCAACAAGTTGCAAATATGGACTTGGGAAGTTCTTCTTTACAAACCTCTACTTGGGATGAAGCTACAACTTCTTCATCTTCTGGGGTTTCCGGATGGACAAACCGTCAAGACTGAAGTCCTAGGACTTGAGGAACGAATCAATCACCATTTTGTTGAGTTCGTGACTTTAGATTTTCCTTCAGACGCTCGAAGCTCGTGGTCTATCCTTATGTGCCCATTGACCTTCGGCGTAGTTTGGAGGAGAATCTGCCAGCTGGTACACATCCTCTATGCCCACAAAGATAATGCACACTGCCCGGCGTCTGGAAGAATCACAAGGGTACAGCCCTTCATTTTTAGCCAAGAAGGCGAAGATTTGCTCTTCTGACTGGCTTGACTACATTAATGCCTTTGTTCCTTCCGCTCTCGTGCCATCTCCCATAACAGAAGCATCCACTTCTTCTTCTCCATCTTCTAAAATTGAAGCATCCACACATTCTTCTCTACCTTCTGGAATAGAAGCATCCACACCTTCTCCATCTTCTGAAGCAGAACCATTTACTCCTTCTCCTCCTCCCACTCTTTCCTGGACAGAGAAACTAAGGCTTGCCCTTCCCATGGACAAAATCTTTCCACCTTACAAACCTCTATCATCCCCAACTCCAGCTGAGCGGGGACAAGCTCAACTTCTGCTTTGCGGCTTTCTCTTACTTGCCCTTCAATGTTCTTGAGGATGACATCCCTCTCAAGAACTTTCGATGGGCTTGTGATATTCTGACTAGGGGCTATGTCCTTAATCCCATTGCCCAAGCAGAACTTCACATGTTCCTGGACCAACTTCCAGTACTCCTCCACTGGCATCGGAATTCTAAGGTCACCATTCAATCTTTGGATCAACTTTCGTCTCTCCGAATTCATGCCCAGTACGAAGCAGAGAACTTTATCGAAGATTTCGATGACTTCAAAAATAAAGATTCTGCGTATTGGGATGATTTGGTTATAGATAAGTTGGAACAAAAAATGAGGGAAGAGGCTTTCGAAATAAAGGCTGAGGAGCTCTACTATGAAGTGAGAGCACACCAACTTATGCAGCCAACATTAGAGGAAATAGAAGATATAATAAAGAAAGAACAAACATTCATTGATCATTGTTGGACAAAGTTTCATGATCTTGTTATTTATTCTATTTCTTATTTTTATGAGCTTGAATTTGTACCCAAATAGGGTTACTTAATGTAATTGTCTTGGCTTCAATACAAACAAAGTCCTTCTGTATTTGACATTGTTTGACTCTGCTTCCTTTTGTCTTTAAAAGCCAACTCATAGCTTCGAATTGAACAATCTCATCCTTCGAATCTAGACTCAATTGTTTAATGAAACGCTAAAAGAACCAACATGTCTTTTGCCAATTTATGGAGTAAAATTGACAATTCTGGCTGATATCATCTGGAATTAATGCTTTGAATTTTAACCACATTACCTCTCAAAACTAACTATAACTAATATATGGTCATGGTTAATATAGCCAATCAATTTCAAATTGACCATTTTTGCTTCGAAGAGTAATCCATACTGTTTTGGTTCAAAAGCAATTCCTTCTTATATATATAAAAACCAACGATTGGTTTTAATGCTTCGAACAGTGTTCCTCATCCTTCAAGGATTCGAGGATTTGCTCCGAAGGTCGTTACTTTGATTAATAACCCTCAAACAGGTCTTTAAACCCTTTGAAGTGGACCAATATTCGAAACTGGCTTATGTACTTCGAAGCCATTGTTGTTTGATTTTTTGGCTCCAAAATCTCATTTCGAAGCCAAATATCTTGCTTCGAAGCTGGCGTCAACATCCGGAATGTGTTTTTTCCTTCCAAAACTATCAATATTGGAAGAGACTCATCGTATTCGTACTTTTAGTACTTAACGACTTATGCAATATATTTTCAGACACAAAAGCTTTTTTTTAAAACCCTCTTGCTTCGTGTTTCTAAAATCCTTTGCTCTTTTAACGCACAAACCCTCATATCTTTCACTCTTCTTTACTTCCCCCATTCCTTTTCGAAAAACGTACCATCAATGGCTTCTTTTTCACCAGAAGTGCCAATCATAGAGCGTGTGAGCTCATCCGTAGCCTTGAAAAGGCTTATTGACGTAGAATGTGAGAAGTACAAGGCTGGGAGAAAAAGCGCCATTGACGGGCGTATCTTTGTCCCTCGTCGTCATGAGCATCAAGACTACGTGCTCGGGCCAATATTCAAGGAGATCCCTACTGAGCTCCCAGCTCTATATCCTCGTCTGGAAAACCAATGTCTCCTTTATGAAGGTGGTCTCGATTGGAGGAACTGGAGAATCAATCGCCCTCACCGATGTTGGCCTACAACGAGACCGGAGTGGCAAGAATGGTATGATCGGGTCATCCTTGCAAGGATACTGGACCTTCAAGAACTCTACCTTCTCGATGCTCTCCAACTATCTAGGGTAACTATCTCGGAGGACCCTTTCTTAATCCCTGCTGCTTTATGTTTTTGGAACCCTATCTTCAATTTCTTTCAATTTAGATGTGGGATGATGGCTCCTACTGTTCTTGACATCTGCCATCTACTAGGAGTATCTCCTATTGGTACCCTCATTACACCAGATTTCCCTGACTTAACAGTCTCTTTTTCCCTCCCCTCTCTTAACTTATCTTACAGCGATTTTGTTAAAGCTGAGAATAAAAAAGAGGGCCCAGTAACTGATAGGGAATTCTTTTCCTTTTTGTTATACTGGCTTTGCAAATTTCTCTTCTGCACCTCCTCTCAAAGAATCATGCCTGAATTTGCTCCTCTTGCCAAAGCCTTTGTTTTGCAAAAAAGGGTAGCCTTAGCCCCATATATTCTAGGTCATGTATACAGAGTTTGTTCCCTCTTTTGCGAGAAGCCCTTAGATGCTAATCAAGGGGGGCCATTCTGGATCCTTCAGCTTTGGCTTTTCGCCTATTTTACTGAATTACAATCCAAATGCCTTAAATTTTCTAGGTTACACTCTCTTACTCATGGCATAAGACTGGCCAATGCTTCCCTTTATCCTTCTACTTTTGCCTTTTATTTCTCTTTCTTCCATTAACTACCAGCCGCCCTTCCTATTCACCGTTTCTGTCCCTTCGAGACCAACATAGGTCCAACTTGGTTGGGTCACTTCTTAAGTGCTCAGGCTTCACCTATTCACAAGGACATATGGGCCTCCTTCGCTTCCTAGGAGTCATTTATCGGGACCACGAACCCCAGAGCTTATAAATGTATAGCTGAGCCTTATTGTCCTGCTCAATTTGCTAGACAATTTGGTTTCACACAAGGGGTCCCAATACCTCTCTACAGCAACACCAATCTGAGCCTTGCCAGAAGAGATCTGAAGGTTAGGAAGTTAAGGCTGGAGGAGGCAACCTTCAAATTCATAGATGACTTGGCTAGTTTTGAGTACACCCCTTTCATTCCTGAAGGTACCACATTGAAGAGATACCAAAATTGGTGGGAAAATAATATGGAAATCTATTTAGCCATTTCACCTCAAAACCTACTGGAGGTGTTAGATGTGGCCAAGCCCAAGAGAGTCAAACCGCCCATTCCTCCATCGTGCCTCACCATTCTGCTATATCAACTCCTTCAAAGCCACTTTGCCGCTTCAAAGAAAGATATATGCCTTTGTTTTCTCTCTTTTTTTTTTTTGAATCTTTTGTTTGTTTCCTTTATACTTATGTTCTTTGGTGCAGGTCCCCAAGAAGAATCTCCTAAGAGAGTCAAAACTTTAGCTACTCTAAAAAAGAAACAACAATGTAAACAAAAAGGAAGCGATCCTCCTTCGAGGAATCAATCTTTGGGAGAAGAAGAGGTTGAACAAGAGCAAGAAGTGCCCTTACAAAGAACAAAGAGACAAAGGTGGTCGCCCCTTCTCGATACAATTGAGCATTCTTCTCGAGGCAACCACTATAGTAATGGAGAAAGAACTAACCTCAAAAATCAACCCCAAATTGAAGAGAGGAGATCGAAAAGGAACCAAGAGTATCACCACCAAGGAAGAAGAGAAGAAGGTGATCAAGCTGGCCGACTTGGTGAGGACCCGCTTCATGAAGCTTGCCAAAACAAGAGAACAGAACATTCCAAGGCAATAATCGTTTTGGAGAGGGTCGAGAAGAGACGCAGAATAGCTTTAAGAGATGAAGTCACGCCGATGCATTACATAAAGAGAAGTCTGACGAAGACAACAAACTATCGAGCATTATTCCCTTCGCAGCTCTCCCATTAGTGCCAACACTTCTGAAACAAGTAATTTCTTTCATATTTCTGTAGTTTTTCCTTCGTCAGCTTTTGTATTGAAGTTTGACATTGCTCTGCATTTCTTCCTTTTGCAGCAACAATTATCTTCCCCATGAGGCCTATTCCAGTTTCAGTTGAAGTTGATCAGATGCAGAATGTGAAGACTATTCAAATACTGCCTCCACTTCCCAAGCCTACACTTTCTATACCTTCCTTAAGCCACAACATTCCTGCATCTCTTCTTCTTGGCTTAGAGCCATATCTCCCTTTTTTGGCCCTTGACCTACCTCAGTCCACTTTCCTTCGAGCTTTGCTCTTCCTCCGTCCTTCACAGAAACTCCAACTGCTACTCCATTCCTAATGGCAGTTGATTCTTCCACAGAGGGTGCTGGTAGTTCTCCAATTCATGGTTCATTACCGATGCCTACTTCCAACCCCTCTTCACTTGATTCGTTGGTGGCTAAGACCATAGAGGCTGCCAAAGATGCTCCATCCATTTCTCTCATCCCCATGCAGTCCTCTGTGTCCTCCACCACAACACTCTCTATGCCCATCATGTCCAGAGATGAGGTAGACATCTTCGAAGGAAGACTAGCTAGTTTCTTCTACATACCTTCTACCTCTCCAACATTTAGTGCTGAAGCTGAGCCATTAGTTTTGGCTGACTCCTTACTGGAAATCTTCGAGAGTCTTCCTTCCTCCAGCAGCAAGCCTTCTACACCTTCAATAGATCTGGACGTATGCCTGGAACTGCTGACTTCTTTTTCGAGGATCCCCTTCGAGGATCCCCTTCGAGGCTTTACAAAGGCCTATCATCAGGAATGGATTCCTTCAATGCTGTAACATTGCCGAGCAGTCTGGCATGAATGTCTCAAGTCATTTATCCCAGACTGCAGTTACTATTGATTTCTATCTCAACATTTGTCATGCTGCTAAGACAGCAGATGAGAAACTAGCTAGGGACCAGAGTTTTGTTTCCCAAGTGCATACCGAGGTATCAACGCTTAAGGAACAACAATCTTTTGCCTCTCACTTTCGAGTCCAACTGCTAGAGAAGAAAGCTCAGCTTGAAGAGGAGCTGGCTGCAGTAAACCAAGCCTTGGTTAGAACTGATACCAAATTGCACATCACCAACCAAGGGCTGGCTGATCGAAAAGAAGACATAGCTGCAGCTATTCAATTGTTTCCATCACTTAGTAATAGGAAATCCACTATACAAAAACAATTAAGACATTGTAATGATTTCTGGGCCAATCTGTGGCACAATGTATTTAATTCTTTATAAAAGAATAAATTTTGTCTATCATTCGAGCAGTTTTATGTTTTTGTATTTTAATGTTTATTTTGTTCCTTGTGTTTCCCAAATTGTTGGAAAATAAGGTTTCAAATATCTGCCTTTAATCTTTTTGGGATGTACATACCCATTCAGATTTCTCAAATGGTATGCTCCAAAAGGCAGAACTCTATGAATTTGATATGGTCCTTCCCAGTTAGGTGACCATTTGCCAAACTTGTGACTTTTAATTCCTATTGGGAGTATTGTTTTCCATACCAAATCACCTTCATCGAAACCAATGTGCTTGACTTTCTTATTATAATTCTTAGCTGTTTTTTTCTTTTGGAAAAGAATGCTATTTAATGCCAAAATTCTGGCTTCATCTATGCCTTCTAATTCCAAGCACATACTTTGATGGTACTACTCAGGATCTAACTGATCTTGGCATCTTACCCTCAAAGATTTAACATTAATTTCCACAGGTAAAACTGCATCATGCCCATATACTAAGGCATAAGGAGTAACTCCTGTGCTTGACCTTGGGAGGTTCTCAGTAAGCCCACAAACATCCAACAAAAGGTTATGCTAATCCCTAGGATTACCCTCCGCAACCTTTTGTATACCTATTTTCAAGGATTTATTGGACGATTCAGCTTGACCATTGGCTTGTGCATAATAGGGTGTGGAATTAACAAGGCTAATTCCAAATTTCGCCACAAAGGACTTCACCATTTTTCCATCGAACATACTCACGGTCCATTATCTACTGAATGGTTTGTGGGATGCCAAATCTATGGATCAAGTCTTTAATGAACCCAATGACCTCTATTTGGTCTCTGACCTTATATGGCTTAGCTTCAACCCACTTAGTGAAGTAATCAGTAGCCACTAGAATGAAACAATGATGCTTCGAAGAAGGTGGGTGTATTTTTCCTATCATATCCATGGCCCATCCTCTAAATGGCCAAGGTTTCACTACTGCATGTAGGTCAGTTATGGACACATGCCTTATTGTACCATGCTTTTGACATGCCTGGCAACCCTTTACATATTCTATGCAGTCTTTAAGGATAGTTGGCCAATAGTAGGAATGCCTTCGAAGCAACCATCTTATCTTCACACCAGGTTGATGAGTACCACAAATGCCTTCATGAACCTCAGCCATAGCTGTTAATACTTCTTTTAGGCCTAAACATTCCAGCAATAAGCCATCTCCCCCCCTTTTATAGAGATCATTACCATATACCATATATTGCATGGATTGCAATTTGACCCTTTTGCTGGCCTTCGAAGATGGACCAGCCAAATATTGCATTATTGGATGTCTCCAATCTTGTTCTTGTAAGTCATTATGATTGACTTCCAAGATCACATTCCTTTTATTCAAAGGTTGTATTAATCTCTGATATGTTGTTTGGCTTATGTCCCTTTGGGTATTATCCCTTCTCTTGAAGTTCGAAGCTTTTTGAGCCACATCATTAGCTCTATTGTTCAAGAATCTTGGAACATGGGTTACATTTGCTATTTGAAACTGAGAAAGCAGATGTAATGCAACAACATAATATGGTAGGATGCTTATACTTTGACACTTAAAAATCCCTTTCACTTGGTTAACCACCAATTGAGAGTCCCCAAATATGTCAACTGCATGTACTTGTAATCCAATGAGGATTTCTAGTCCCACTATTAAGGCTTCATACTGGCACGGTTATTGGAACAAGTGGCTTTATCCACTCAAACCATGTGTGGTTTCTACACCTTGTGGAGATTTAATCACAACACCAATTCCAATTAAGCTATTGGCTTTCGATCCATCAAACCACATACGCCATGGCTCAACATTAGCCATACCAAGCTCCATTATCTCTTGGCTTGCTTTGAGATGGATGATCTGCGAAAAATTAGCTAAAACTTGCCCTTATACTACCTTTTGAGGGACATATTCTAGATGAAATTCGATAAGGCTAGTATCCACTTGCCAATTCTTCCCTCAACATAGGTCTAGATAACATGTATTTAACCAAATCTGGGTTGCAATTACCAAGACAGGTTGTAGGTAAAAGATAATATCTTAATTTCATTACAAAAAATACAAAGCAAGACACTTTTTCAACAATTTGAATATTTACATTCACAAGAATTTAAAACCTACTAAGGTAATAAATAGCTTGCTCTTTGCCTTCTTCGTTGTCTTGGGCTAAGAAAGCTCCCAATGAATCTTCTGCTGCAGCTATGTACAACTTCAAAGGCTTGTTCCCCTTTGGTGGCATTAGCACTGGAGGGTTGGCCAAGTAGGCTTTGATACCTTCGAAAGCACTTTGATGCTCTGCTGTCCACACAAATTCCTCTTCATCTTTCAGCCTTAACAAGGAAGAAAATACTTTAGTTTTCCTTGCAGTGTTAGAAATGAACCTTCGAAGAAAGTTAACCTGCCCGAGGAACCTTTGTAATTCTTTCTTACTTGATGGAGGCCTAGCTTCAATGATGGCTTTAACTTTATTCTGATCAATCTGTATTCCTTTCTTGTGCACTACATAACCCAAGAAGTTTCCAGATGATACACCAAAAGTACACTTAAGAGGATTAAGTTTCAACTTGAACTTCCTCATTCTTTCGAAAGCTGCTTCTAAATGAAACAAATGCTCCTCCATGGATCGATTTCACCACAATGTCATCAATATAACACTCTAGATACCCTCCAATGAGATCATGAAAGATAGTGTTCATAGCCCTCGATATGTAGCCCAAAGATTCTTGAGACCAAATGGCATTTTAACCCATTCAAGGTGCCAATATTCCTGTGACATCTGAATCTTTGTCTTGTGGATATCTTCCTCTGCAATGCATATTTGGTTATAACAAGAGTGGCCATCCATCATTGATAAAACTTGATGCCCTGCTGAACTGTCTACCAGCAGATCCACTATAGGCATAGGGTACTCATCTTTAGGAGTTGTTAGATTTAAGTTTCTAAAATCGATGCATACCCTCATTTTGTCATTCTTCTTAACTACAGGCACAATATTAGATAGCCATTCAACATACCTGGCTATCCTAATAAAGTCTGCCTTGAGTAGTCTAAGAATTTCTTTCTTGACATTCTGAATTACTTCTGGACTCATCCTTCTTGGTTTCTGCTTGTATGGCTTGAAATTAGGCTTCATAGGGAGCCTATGTTCCACCAATGATCTATCCAATCCTGGTAGTTCGTTATAAGACCATGCAAAGCAATCTTTGTATTTCTTTAGAACAACCAATAACTGGTCTCTGTCCAGAACATTCAAGCAAGTACTTATATAGGTGGGCTGCTGCACAGAACCTTCCCCTAAATTCACTTCTTCTAAAGGGTCTTGTGTCTGAGAACTCATCGAAGCTTCTTCTTTGGTTTCTTCAACCTTCGAAGCAACCTTTTCGCCTTGTTCTGCTCCTAGGTTCTTTAATTCGACATCTCTGCCCTCTTTCTCATAGACAAAATCTGTCCACAAGGCGTCTTCTTCCTGTATCTCCTAGACCTTTGTTTCAATGTCCAATGCACAGTATTTCCCAAGGGTCAAACTTTTGACCTGTTGCTGCTCTTGTTTACAGCCAATTATCATGGCCTCTCTCTCTTGCTTTTGTACTTTCTGGACTATTGCTTTTACGTCCAATGATGAGAATTTAATCAGAGCCAAGGACTTGGCTTCTCGTTCTTCACCTCCTTGCCTATAACCAGGCATCATTGTCATCTTTCACGACCACTTCTTCATCAGCACTTTCTTGGACTAAGTGTTTCAGGTGTGTCATTTCCTCATCAGCCGTCACTTTGGCTGAGCCATCAGCTTTCCTCAGTATACTGAGTGGTGTCACTCCCTCAATATACAACTTGGCCTCTGCAAAGTCTGCACAGGCTATGAAGGGTTGAGGATCTGCATCAATCTCCTCTGTCACTCCATTACCTAGAGCCATCATGATTTTCTGATGCAAAGAGGAAGGCACACATTTGTTAGTGTGGATCCAATCGCTCCCAAGTAAAGCATTATATTTAGCATTGCTGTCGATTATAAAGAATGCTGTCATGCAGTCTCTGGTTCCCACACTCAAGTTAATGGGCAGAATCCCTTGAGCCATCTGTTTATCTCCAGCAAAGCCAGCGATGGTTGTGCTGGTTGGGATCAACCTGGGATTCTTTTTCCCTAGTTTTTTCAAAGAAGATTTCGGTAATAAGTTTACCGCTGCCCCATTGTCTATTAGGACTCGGTTCAGCTGTATCCCATCGAAGAAAGCCTTGATGTACAAAGGCTTGACATGTTGGGTCATGGAATTCGAGGGATATTCAAAAGGATATAAGAGGTTGATGCTCACCTTTTCCTCGCTTTCACACTCAGTTTCCATTGGAGTAGCCATTTCAGAAGCATCCTGTACCATACTCACTTGTGACTCTTCACTAGAGACAGGAATTGGATCTATGTCTTGGTCACCCTGGTCCTCATTTCCAGCCTGGAATTCATAAGGCAGTATGTGTACCATATTGACTGATACAGGGGGAAATGAGCCAAACTGGATGGCTGGCTATACCTTTTTCCCCTTTTGGCTACCTTGTTCAGTGTCTTCAGCAGCATCCTCCATGCTGCACTCTGGTACTTCATTGATAACTGATCCCTTCGAAGGATCCTTCTCAACTGGTTCTTCAGTCAGAAATGTTTGTTCAGCCATGAAGGCTTCGAACATTTCTTCTTCTGCCATTTCCTTCTTTTGGCTTATGCCAATCTCTTCTTCCGTTTCGCTATCACTTTCCATCAGAGCCTTCTCCAACCCTGCCAAACTAGACTTCTCTCTGGCCTTCAGTTCATAATGAACCTGGGCCAACTGTTCTCTGCTACAAACCACTTTGCTTTGTAGAGTCGGTTTTGGAGTATGGTCTGACCAAGTTTTTCTTTCATGTCTTGACCTGAAGAACTCTCCACTTTCTTTGATCTTTTGGTCTTCGGGAGTACTACTGAATCTTCCTCCTTTGTGATCTGAAATAATGGAACCATATTTAGTTCCTTTGTTTTTGGGTGTTTCAGCATTACCCTGTTGTTCGGAGCCACCAAAAGAGGCTTGACCATCCTGCCTAGGATTCCAACATCTCTCTTGGCAGACACTTGCCTAGGTTTGTTTTACATTACAAACCAACTGAACCTGTGTACCCAAGAGCTTCTCGACTCAGATGTTGAATCACCTTTTTCTACCTTCGAAGCCATCTTCGAAACTGGCCGTGGAGGTAAGTGCTTGGTTCTGGTCTCATGTTTCGAGCCTGATTCTGGCCTTTGATGGAGGTGACCATTTTCTGTTCTGTGTGAGGTTGGTCTAGGGGGCCAATTTCTGGCTTTAGTCCCATAATCTGAACTCCTCTCCAATCTTTTTTCAGAATGTTTGCTCTCCATTCTGTAGTAGTTAAGTGGCCTAGACTCATACAAGGGCCTCTTGCCTTTAGCATGTATTCTGTCAACTGCAGGCTCAACCACTAATGGTTACTGCCTATCACTAGCCGGGTACGGCCTTTTGTTGTAAGCGTTGGTTGATTTAGGACGTCTCTGAACATCCTTAGAGTATTGCTTCCCATCAATCGGAAGCCCCTTCAACCATTTGTAGCTTAGTCTGCATTTGGGATACATCCTCTCAGACAATTTACCGCTTCCAAGGAATCGTCATCCAGTGCTTCTTCATCCGAGTGTTCTTTCTGATGTGAGAAACCTTGTCCAATAACTGGTGGGTTTCTAGTTTCCTTCTTGGCAGTTGTCTGGTTGGCAATATGCATTTGCACATTGACCTCTTCCAATTCCTGCAGAGATAGATTTTGAAAGTTTGGTACAACCACATTAGCCGCGCTTTCTCCAACTTCTGGAAACGGGTTACTGTCAATCCCCATGGCTTTTTTTGTTTTGGCTGGGAACTTCAAACTTCCTTTCCGAATTTGCTCTTGGATCTGTCTCAAAAACAATGCGCTTTTTAGTCGAGTGAGACCAAGAATTATGCCATTTACGATACTTTTCCTTTAAGTTCATCTGGAGATGGCAGTCTTACTCATTTTGGTAACTTAAGGAAATTGGCTGCAAGCAAATCATCAAAAATGTCATCTGCTTTTGTTAAATCGAAAGAGTACTTTCTATGAAAGTCTTTCTTTTAAAGCTCCGGGTCGATGGTTGTATCCTTATGAATTAATGCTTCACAGACATGTGTTCTTTGCCCACAATCTTGTTGTATCGATCTCATAATTGGGATCTCTATAATATGTCTTACGAAGCATTATTTCGATCTTGTTCCTCCTCTAGTAATGCTTCATATCGAGACACCTTATAGGTTAATTCGACCAAATCCTCGAATTGATTGAGTCAAACTTCTTCAAGCTCGAACTCTAAACCGCTTTTGAGCCAATCTTACAAATTTCGCTCGAAGGATGACTCTACATTTATTTCGAGCCCTTTTAAATCTGGCAATAAACTGAGTAGCCTTTTCTTCAGGCCTTTGACTCAATCTTGCCAAGTCTGCCATGGACACCTCTGGCTCCGATTAGAAGAATTGGGCATGAAATGCTTCTTCCATTTGTTGCCAAATTTGAATAAAGCCAGGTGTAAGGTTGATATACCATACAAATGCTCCCCCAGTTAGAGAATTTGGAAATAATCTCAGTTTCATGCAGTCATGATTAGTGAATTCACCACATTGAGCAACGAATCTGGCAATATGCTCTACTGTTGATTGATTTCCAGTTCCATAGAATAGGGTAAAATCTGGTATTCTAAATCCTCTTGGGTATTCATGTACCCTATCTATCCATTCTGGGTATGGTTTTCTGTATACAGGAGTCTGGACCCCCCGAGCCATCGGTCCACACATCTTCCTAACAATATCAGCAATTTGGTCCCTAGGGACCATATTTTGTGCTTGCTGAACCACTACTGGAGGGACAAACACAGGGTTTGGTGGACAAACTTGCGCCTATGGTCCTCTTGGTTCATAAGGTGGTACATTTGGGACTGGTTGCCCCTGTGGTGCAGGTTGCTGTTGGGGGTATGGGTAACCCCTTTGAGCCTGTCCTGCGAAAGGACCTGTGAAAGGTGCTGGAACAGGTGTTGTGTCCCTTCCATTTGTGGAAAAACCTTCCAACCCCCCGGGTATAAATTCGAATAAGGGATTATTATACCCCGAGTGCAGTATGGCTTCGAACATGGGATTTGCCACAATTCTTATGCCAGTTTCTTGTACTTGGCCAGATCCACCAACTTGTGTGGCTTCATTGTTGAGTACTGAGGCATTTTGGCCTACTACAGGCCTCGAAATGGGTTCATACCAAGACTGAGGCGATGGTCTTTCATAGTTCTGAGTACTAGTCTGACCATTAGATTGTCCATTAACTTGCATAGGCTATTTTTCTCTAGCCAATCTTTGCTGAGGGACATTTAAAATTTTCTCTGTGTGTCTTGTATTTGTTGGTTGGTGGTTATTCATTCGATCCAACAAGGATGTTGCCCACCTTTCCATTGTGTTCATTAATTGTTGTCCCATAGCATCTACTAAGCCATCCCATGAATTTGTTGGCTGAGTAGATGGAACGGTGGATGGTCTAATTCCTTGGTTTCGTCCAATATTATGAACATATGGTTCTTGTCTAGAAGTACTGGTCTGTTCGACCAAAGGTTCTGATAGCATAGGAGTCTCCACAGGATGTGTTACCACATTCTCCTCTGGATTAGGTATCTCTACCTCTCCTTCTACGCCTTCTTCTAAGCGTTCATTTTCTCCTTGTTATCTTCGTCTAGCCATTTTAACAAGTCCCACTGGGCGTGCCAAAAATATATATTGGCTTTTTGGCTTTTCGAAGGATATTTTTGTAAATGCGAGCGTGCCAGCAAGGATCAATCAGTCCTTACAGAAATTATAATTGCCAACCAATTATTAGATGATTGTGTTTTAGTTCTTTCAGCCTCAATGAAGAGGACTTTTACTGGTGGCTTGACTTAGGAGAAATTAAGAAAAATAACAGTTAATATGAAGAACAATTGAAGTATTTCATTAAAATGAACACTTACAATAGTCCAAACTCAGCCTCGAAGAGGTTTACAGCAACAGTCTACTTGAATCTACTTGAAACTACTCCTATGAATCGAAGTGCTGTGCGGGTATTTAAAGAACAGGTATTTAAAGTGCAGGTATTTAAAGTACGGGAAATGTAAAACTGGAAAAGAAAATATGAAGTAAAGACTGGTTTGTATGATCTGAGTCCGGGGGTCTTTTCTGAGGGCTTCCCTGCTATTTATACTTGTCAAAGATGACCTTTGAACTGCACTTCAAACCGTCGAACTACTTTTCCATGATCGCTGATCATGCTGCCTTAGAAGTAGTCCCACTACGCCATCTCTTGCAGTTGAGCTTCCCTCCTGTATTTGAATTTGAATATGAGTAACCGTTGAAGCCACGTCACCTTGTATCTCTTTACTGATCTAGTGCTACTCAGATCACGTGAGAACCAATGTTTATTGCCACGTGTTCGATCAGGATAGAAGATTTGAATTATCTTCCCATAATACCCTTATTCTGCCACGTGTCAAACTGTGATTTGGCTTTTACAAAATATGTAGCCAACAATTTGGTTTAGTATATTTCTGCTGGGCTGTGGCTCACCCTATACAGGAACATCATTTTCAGGTTCAGGTGATATGCTACCTCCAAGGAATTAGCTTGGAAGGATTTGGAGTTGAAGGCTCTGTTTAGATTAGTTGTTATTTTGTTTTGTTTTGATATTACATGTAATGTCTTTTAATAAGATTACTCTAATGAATGGAATAAGGTTTTGGTTTTTCTTAATCAATGCATGTTAATATTGTATATATTATGGGTTTATTTTGAGGGCGTTACAATTTAATTTTTTGTTATATTCATTTGAAAAATAAAAATATGTAGAAATAGAAATTATATAAAATTTACTAAAAAATTAAATAAAATATGTTGTATATGGATTATCATATAATCATTTTAGTGTTTTTTATTGATAAATCTCATTTCGAGGTGTTCTAACCCAATAAGTTCACCAATGAAAATTATAACCTAGTTAATCCTATGTATTTATACTTTTATTCCATGAGATCTTTTTTTATTTTTTTTTTCCCGATTTATATTTTTTGTTAGACTATTATACTTTTATATCTATGGTTGATATGTATTATATAAAAAAAGGATATACACATTTCCTTTTTGTTGGTACCTTTATTTTGGTAGTTACCATTATCTACGTTTTTCTTTTTGATTAGTTTCATTCACATTTGTGTTATTGTTTCATTATGCTAAGATTTGAAACTCTCTATTTGGTAGGATTTAGAAACTCTAATTTACACATAGTAGTGAAATAATATTATGTTCCTCTGTTGTTGCGGTGAAGTTTTGTGTTCTTCCATTGTCGTTTTGTGTTTGAAATTCTGTATTCGTCTATTGTTGCTTTGTGTTCGAAACTCTATATTTCTTTATTGTTGTAAGTCGAAACTCTGTTTATATCCAATTAATTTTGTTACAAACATATTCTTCAAATGTGGGTTTTGTTTGATTTGGATTGGTGGAATGGTGAAATTGCATATATTGTTAATGATAGTGAATGATAAAGATGATGAGTGATATTTTTTTATTTTTAAAGTGATTGAGTTTTTTTTTTTTATTTCTAATTCTATTGCTATTATTATTTTTATTTTTTTGTCTATCAGTGTAAATGTTCACATTTCACATTGTTTGAAAGTCTGAGAAGTAAGTGTTGGAATATAAATATGGACATAATTATATATTTTGCAAAATGTGGATGTTCACATATCATTAGTTATTTATTAATATACTTGTTGTTTGAATAATCATTTTTTTGTTACCATTAAACAATTGAACTAGTCATTTTTTTTATTTTAATTTTGTTTCATATTGCAGTGTGAATGTTCATATTGATATGAATTTAGTTTTTCTAAGATTAGTTGTATGTTAATTGTAAATTGTGAACATTCATATTGTATTTTGGTATGAGTTTTTTTTGAAATTTTTTCAAAAGTTAGTTGTATTTTGTTATTTTTTTTGCTATGCTTGTTAGTTTTTTTTTAACAATACTATGCTTATTAGTTGAATAATCATTTTTGTTACCATTGAACAATCGAAATAATTGATTTTCACTTTTTTCAATTTTATTTTATGTTTTTACATTGTAGTGTGAATGTTCACATTGGTATAAGTTTATTTTTTTTTTAAAACTAGTTGTATATTAATTGTAAATTGTGAACATTTACATTGTATTTTAGTATAAGTTTTATTTTTTCGAAATTTAATTGTGTGTTTATTGTTTTTGTTACTATACTTGTTAATTGAATAATCATTACCATTGAACAATTGAAATAGTCGATTTTTATTTTTTTAAATTTTATTTTATATTTTCACGTTGCAGTGTAAATGTTTACATTGGTATGAGTTATTTTTTTTAAGACTAATTGTATGTTAATTATAAATTGTGAACATTCATATTGTATTTTGGTATGAATTTTATTTTTTCAAAGGTTAGTGGTATGTTATTTATTGTGAACATTCACATTGTATTTTAGTATGTATTTTGTTTTTTCAAAAGTTAGTTGTATGTTTGTTGTTTACTGTAAACATTCACATTGTATTTTAATTTTCATTTAAATTTTTTGTTGCGTTATTTTTAAAATTTTTAAATTCTAAAAAAGTTTAAAATTCACAATTTGAGATTTTCTCCATAGAATGCAGGAAATATTTTCTCCCTATTAGAATGAGAGAATTTCTCCATAGGATAAGGAAAAGATTTTCTATTTAGAATGAGGAAGAAATTTTCTCTATAAAATGAGGGACTATTGTTATGTATTAATTTCAAAATAGAAACATGTGCAAAAAATTAGAAAGGATGATTTGGTCATTTTACATTAAACATGACTTTATGGAATACTAAAAAAGAATATGGGTTAGATGAAATAAAACATTTAAAAAGAGAATTTTTCAAAAAATAACCCATGTATATATATATATATATAATTATAAGATTGTAAAATAAACATTCTTAATTAAATTAAAATATCAACTATATAAAAGAAATTCAAAAACAACTAATTAAGAAATAATCACATAACAATATCTAAACCCAAAAGAAAAATAATGAAAACATCCAAATGATAGATACATCTCGATTCAAGTGATTAATTATACGTAATATGATATCAAAATATAAAAGAACTTATTATTTAACAATTGAAAAAGTAATTCAAGTAGTAAATCTAAATTTTAAAGAGTATCATATTCTGCAGTTTTTTTTCTTGTGAGTTGTAATTATATAAAATAATATAGAAAAGAAAGTATAACTTTATATATAGAATCACTATAAAATTTAAACGACAAATTCATAATATAGAATGGGTATTAGGTATAGAATAATACACGGAAAAAAAGAAAAGAAAAAAAGCAATTTAACATTAAAAAAAAAAATCTTAATCAGTGTGTTTGGTTTGAGTTTTTTGAGTTAAGTTTTTTGAAAATTGAGTTTTTTGGTTTTCGTATTTTTTTGTTTTTAGTGAATATTTTTAAAATTTTAAACTTTTTTTTTACTTTTTTAGATGCACCTTACTTAGACGTATCTAAAAAGTAAAAAATTTGTGAAAAAATATTTTTAAAAATTAATAAATACGTAAAAATATAAAAAAAAAATGTACTGAATTCTCGTATTTTTTTTGTATTTTTGGTATTTAGTGAATTTTTAAAAAGTTATTTTCAAAATTTTTTTTACTTTTTAGGTATATTTATGTTAGGTATGTCTAAAAATTAAAAAAATTGCTCAAAATATTAAAAAAATTCAGTAAAAACAAAAAAAACACAAAAAATAAAAAAGTAAAATTTTTTGAAAAGTGTTTTGGAAAAATGATAACCAAGCATGGTGAATACTCTTAAAAGAATTAAGAAGAAAAACGTGACACACAAAATTGGTATTGAGTTTGTGATTATCTCAATTTACCATAAAAATTATATGGAAAAGAAATATTTGTCAAATAGAGTCCATATAAAATAGGTAAAGTTAGTATAATTTAAATTAAGTTTGAATTTGTGTACACTCTATACGTAATTAAGAAAATACATGTTGACATGACTCTCTTAGAAAAAAGCAAGCCTTTATAACGTGCGACCTAAACATGAGAAAAACACTACTTTTAATAATATATATGATTAGGAGGGCCATTGTAATGACCCCAAAATTCGTATTAGAGATTACCTTTATGGCCTTATGGGTTAATGCATTTTAATTTAATGATATTTGTTCAAATTGAGGAATTATCTGTTGAGCCACGGCTTTAAAATTGAAATTACTGACATTTACGGGTTCAAAAATCACAATTGAGTACTTGGGTATGTTAATGGGGATTTTTAGACCTATTTGGAAAAATTAATTGGAAATCCAACTTGTCTGATTCGTTAATGTACGTTTGGGTGGTTAACTTAATACTACCAATTGAAGGCTTTAGAGGTTTCAGAAATCAGAATAGAGGACATATTTATGATCAGTACAATTTTTAGCATCACCTGGAAAGTTTAATTGAAATTTGATTTTGTGCGATTAAATGAGGCGTGTTTGGCCCTCCTTATTGTGAAAAGCTTAAGTGTGTGTATATTTATATATATGAAGACATGTTATGTGTGTTGGGAACTCAAGATATTTGAGCCAAGAATATCTAAGGTAGAATAGAAGAGAACCGTGAGAGAGAAAGAGGGAAAGAGACCAAGATTCTTGAAGAAAAACTCAACAATTATGGGGGTTTGAACATGATTAAAGGGAATTGAAGAAAGAGAAGGGGAATCAACCATGGAGGCTTGAGGAAATGGAGGAGAATTGAGAGGAAGACCAAGATTGAACTAAGGTATGATAATTTATCTTGAATCCTTGTGTTTAAGACATTAATTTCATGAAATCATGATGATATGGAAAGATTTGAAACCATTTGAGCTAAGGTTCTAAGTATGTATTTAATTGAATTCAATTTAAGGAATGAGACCTTGGGTTCTATGGTTTGCTTATGATTAGGGCTCAATCTTGTGAATACCATATGAAATGCACTTTAGAATTGTCCAAAGAATAAAATCAAGCAAGAGTTAAGTGAATTTGTGGATTGTGGGTTGTGTTCTAAGACCCTTGAAGATCATGAAAGATCAAGCATAAATCTTGAACCTTGAAGCAAAGATTGATTTGTTTGAGATGAAAATACATTTGGTTAATGTTAAATTATCATGATATGGGGCAATTTTACATGTTTTTAAGTGATTTATATTAAAAACCAAGCTTAAGAATGGAAGAACCAAGTGTTTGAGCAAAAAGAGCAATTTTCGGACTCCAAATTGCCCAGAGCCGCACGTGCAGTGGGTCTTCCTGCACGTGCAGCAGCACAGTCCCAGAACCAAAGTTGAATCTGCTAAAAAAGCATGTTCTCCCGCACGTGCGGCCCCATTCCCACATATGGGGCTCTGTTTCCCGCACGTGCAAGAGACAGCTCTGTTTAGCCAACTTTGAATAAGCATATCTTTGGCCTCCGGACTCCGTTTTGAGTGATTCTTAAGCTTAAAATCAAGCCCCGGAAGTCTAGTTTCCAATGGTGGTGGTCTTACTCCTAAATTCTAAATATAGAAATAGTTATGCCCAAATTAGTGATGACTGTTCACTTTTCATCAACCTTGATTTTGTACCGTTTCTTAAATGCGAACCATTTTTCTATCGATTCCTCCTATTTTCTGGGGCATAGATTATAATCTACAGAGGATTAATGAGTTTAGAACCACCATGGCTATTGATTAAAAAATAATAATGAGGTTGATTTTATCCTCATAATCTGCTATGTGTATTGTGTTTGCAGGTCAAGATGAGGACATCGTCCCAATGCTACCAGAAACCTATCACTGTGAGTAATAGTATTGTCGTAGTATGCTTTATTTACAGCTAACAATTACCATTAGCACTCTGTTAATTGCGGGTTAACTATGTTAACGTATATGAACAATTAAACAAATGTGTATAACTCTGTATGATTCTGATTGATAGTTAATATGAACATTCTATTATCTGCAAGATAATTGTATTGATTTATGATGAACAAATGGAACGTATGTGCAATGTGGAATTCTAATATCCTTATATCTTTGGCATTGTTCAATCTGTTAATATCCGGACCAAAGACCAATCTGTAAAATATGCTTTACGTATGGCCAATAATTATTATTAGCACTCTGTTACCCGTAAATTAACTATGTTAACTCATGTGGATGGTTGATAGAACTCATGTGTTTCTGTATAACTCTAAGACTAATCTGTTCAAATGATATCTGGGATTATTTTGTTCTGTTTATTGTTCTGGCTATACTATGAGATGTTATGAATTGTTCGGTCTTTACGACCTACCGATTTCTGGTATGGAACAAAGTGCTGTACGAAACTAAGTGCTGCAATGCGAGCCACCTCTAGAATCCGTACGAGCCACCTCTTGAGTCCATACATATGTGAACTGAGGCCTATGGCCATTTTGTGAAAGTTGTGAGGCTTATGGCCGTTCTGTGACATATGTGAGGCCTATGGCCAATCTGTGACATCTGGGCCTATGGCCATTCTGTATGATCTGTTAGTATGAAACAAAGTGCTGCATGAAACTAAGTGCTGCCATGCGAGTCACCTCTAGAATCCGTGCGAGCCACCTCTTGAGTTCATACATGCATGAAAAGGGCTTAATGCCGATCTGTTTAAGGGCTGATTGCCATTCTGTTTAAGGGCTTAACGCCACTCTAATTAAAGGCTCAATGCCACTCTGTTCAAGGGCTTAAAGCCACTCTGCTTGAAGACTGGGCCCAAGGCCGTTTTGGAAACAACTACAGGATAAGATTAACTATAAGTTCTCTGCATTTATATGCCTTGTGATTCAAGTTATTTATTGGATTATCACGTACTATTATTCACTGAGCCTTGCTCACTCCATTTTTGTGTATATTTATGTAAGTGAGCCATCAGAGATTAACACTAGAATGGTATTAAGGTCTACCTGTCTGTCAAGCCGCCTGGGGTACGCCTCTGTGTTGAGGCCTTAATTTGTGTTGGGAGTCTTATAAACTATTAAGTCTTATGTAAGTGGGTGTGAGATCTATATAAATTCTGTGAATGTATATGAAACTCTGGAAATGTATTTAAATGCTTAAATCCAATTAAACCATCATGCATGCACAAGCTCAATGGATATTGTCTTGTATTTGATTATGCTTCCGCTTAAGGCCCCGTATGTGGTTAAATATTATTCTAAAATTCTGTTTTGAGGCCGATGTACAGGTCGGTCATGGTCCAAACTTTTAGGGACGGGTTTAGGTTGTGACAGCCACAATATTAATTTATATTATATAAACACTCAAAAGTGCATTGAAATAATGAGATTTTTAAAAGTTTCAGGGGGCCAAAAATGCTAATTTACTTATACAGACTCAAAATTGCATGAAATAATCTATTTAGTTTTAGAGTTTTCAAAAACAAGTTTTCAAGTTTTCAATTTGTATGTTTTGATTTAAAAAACGACTCTTAAACCCTAGAAAAAATTCCAACACGAAACAATATCCGTTGTTTCGAGTTTAGAAGTTCTATTTATAAGGTTTGGGTCAATCCTAACCAAAGTAGGTCTAAAATGCATTTTTTGAGGTGATGTCGCATGTGTGGTCCAATTTCACCACACGTGTAGACTCGGACAATAGCTAACAATAAATATTGGTGATGGCCACATGTGTGACCCATTTCGTTCGTACGTGCGGAGTTTGGTAGCAATAGATTTTTGTTGACCTATTTTGACATAGTAAACATCTGAATTAGAAAATTCGTATTTCACACAAAATTGTATCCCTTTAAGTCTTTTTTACAACACCACTTGATGTACCTCAATTCGATATCAGATGAGAGATATATGATCAAAATACTAAGGTTGTGCAAAGTAGCTCCTATAGCAAGATTGTACTAAATCCAATCTTTTCTTCTCCAAACCTCATAAATTGTGTTTTAATTGTTCTATTCACTTCAAGCCTTTAAGTCTTAACTCGCGAATTTGAATCGAAGTCTTCCAATTATCCATTTAAGCTTAAAAAGTTTCCCAATTATGTCATTTTAGTGTAAGGACCCAATCTACCTGAAAACACATGAAACAACACAAACCCATCAAGTAACCCTGAGTTATAGACTATAAAGTGTAATTTGAAAAGTCTAAATGTATACCATTTTGACTTCTATTAGTTGCCCTCAAGTACGTGGCTACAGTATTTTTCAATCTAAATGGCATGATATGTAGCAATAGCTTCCCCACTTAGTGATAAAGGTAGTTTTTTCTCTATTTTCTGGTGCCATAAGGATATGATTGTATTTCGAGAATCCATCCAGAAATGACAACAATGTGTGTCTAATAACATTATCAACTAATGTTGGACCATTTTAATATCTTTTATTTATTTATTTATTTATTTATATATTTTTGTTCATGAATCTTCTTTTGTCTTATTCATGAATCCCATCTTGTTCATGAATGGAGATTTATTACTTTAGTGACCTTTTGTCTTGTTCATGAATAGAGATTAATTAGAATTCATGAACTAGGTGGTGAGTTAATATTTGGATACACTCTGCCTTTTCTCTAAGTTCATGGTCATTATTATTCTTTGGTGTATTTTGTAAAGTCCTAATGGCCTATAAATAGTTCATCTCATCTATTCTTTTCTAAACCAGCACGCCAACTATTTTCTATACAAGAGAAATTATTAGCAAAGAATGATGTTTTTTTTGGTGGAGCTTTGGGTTCACCATCTTGTGTAGAGTTGGCTTAAACCATACGACAAGTGGTCGAGCTGTTGTATCTTGGAGGGACAAGTCATAGTTTTGTGATTGCTGCATCGATATTTGGGTTCTCCCTATAGCAATGGGCTTGATCTCCTTAAAGAAAACGAAATATCCGTGCCTCAGCTTGATCTATTTGTATCTTTTTTTCTTTTGCATTATTTATCAATAAAATATAATTTTTTCTGGTATTTTCACCAACAATTTTAAGGAGATCAACCATGGAACAAGTATTAGAAAAAATCAATGATGGAATTGGAGACCTCAACAAGCCTTTCAAGTTCAAGGGAGTTCATTTTAAAAGGTGGAAAGAAAAAGTTCTTTTATACCTCAGCCTTTTGAAAGTTGCATATGTTCTTACTGAGAAGAATCCAAACAAAATCCTAACCAAGGAGATGAATGATGAAGACTACAAGGCACATGAAGCAAAAGTGGCTTCCTATAATCTGAGATGAGTAATCTGGGATGAGTATAAATGTCATTTTTATCTCTTAAATTTCCTTGCTGATTAATTTTATGATTATTACTATGACACCACTTACACTTTATTTTTTATTAATTTTTGGCATGCTCGCTTGTGTCATATTAACAGTAAATATGTGAGAATCATGAGTAGTTTAGGATTAATTCCTAAAGTGACAAAAAAATTGAGAAATGTGAAGTTTGCAGTAAAGCAAAAATTACCAAGAGGCCTCATAAAAGTGTTGAAAAAAATACCGAATTGCTAGAATTATTTCATACTGATTTGTGTGAGTTTGAAGGAATTTTAACTCGGGGTGGTAACCGATATTTTATCACTTTTATTGATGATTTTTCAAAATACACAAATGTACATTTATTAAAAAATAAAAGTGATACTTTTGAGAAATTTAAAGAATTCCTTCTTGAAGTGGAAAATCAATTTGGCAAAAAGATTAAGAGAATTAGAAGTGATAGAGGCCAAGAGTATGAATCTCTTGGATTCAACTCTTTTGTTCAGTCATTGAGAATTATTCATGAGACTACTCCACCATATTCACCTTCATCTAATGGCGTAGCTGAAAGAAAAAATAAAACGTTAATTGACTTAACGAATGCTATATTTATTGATTTAGGTACTCCCTCAAATCTTTGGGGCAAGGCTATTTTGTGACTTGATGTCACGATAAATAAAGTGCCACACAAAAAGACTAAAATTGCACCTTATGAGTTGTGGCGGGGGCATAAACCAAATCTAGGTTATTTGAGAGTTTGGGGTTGCTTAGCTTTTGTGAGACTTGCAGATCTTAAACGACCTAAATTGGGTGAATGAGCTACCACCTATGCTTTTCTTGGGTATGCGTTGCATAGTACAACCTATAGATTTTGTGATATGGAAAATAATATTATTTTTGAATCAGGTGATGCTATTTTTTATAAAAATAAATTTCTTTTCAAATCTAGAAATAGTGGGGGTTAAATAATTTCTGAAAATATTTTATCCATGCCTAGCTCATCTATTCCATCTCAAGTTTTTCAAGAACAAGAAAATTCTCAAATCCTACCAAGGAGGAGTAAACGAGCTAGAGTTGAAAAAGATTTTGATCTTGACTATTACTTTTACAATGTGAAAAAAATTCCTCTTACGGTGCAAGAAGTTTTATCGTCACCTGATACTATTTTCTGCAGAGAGATTATAAATGATGAGATAGATTCATTACTTTCAAATAAAACATGGAAGCTAGTGGATTTACCTCCAGGTTGTAAAACTATTGAGTGTAAATGGGTCTTTTGTAAAAAACTTAAACCGGATGGAACTATAGATAAATAAAAAACGAGGCTTGTCGGTAAAGGTTTTAAGCAACAAGTTGATCTTGATTTCTTTGATACTTTTTCTCTGGTTATTAGAGTTACATCCATTAGACTGTTGATAGCAGTGGCTACAATTCATGATTTAAAAATTCATCAAATGGATGTGAAAACAACATTTTTAAATGGAGATTTAGATGAGGAGATTTATATGGACCAACCCGAAGGCTGTGTGGAGCCTAGCCAAGAAAGCAAGGTGTGTAAGCTAACTAAATCCTTTTATAGTTTAAAACAAGCTCCTAAACAGTGGCATGAGAAATTTGATTCTTGCATGCTTGAGAATGACTATAAGACTAATGAATGTGATAAGTGTATATATTATAAAACTTGTGAGAATGCACATGTGATTATTAGCCTATATATGGATGATCTACTTATCTTTGGCTCTAATTTGCATTTTATAAATGAGACTAAAAATATGCTTAATAGCCACTTTGATATGAAAAATCTTGGTGAAGCCAATTTTATTTTGGGAATTAAAATTACCAAGACTAATGATGGCATTTTTCTTGATCAATCACATTATGTTGAGAAAATTTTAAAGAAATATAACTTTCTAGACTGTAAATATGTTGTTACTCCTTTTGATGCAAGTATACATTTATCTGTTGTAACAAATGAAAAAGAAATGATTAATCAAAAGGAATATGCTAGCATAATTGGTAGTTTGAGATATGCTATTGACTATACTAGACTTGACATTGCATATGTCGTTGGAGTACTTAGTAGATTTACTAGCAAGCCAGGTTGAGATCATTGGCTAACCATGGGAAGAATTATGAGATATTTGTCTGGTACCAAAAATTATGATTTGTTTTATAACAAGTATCCTGCGGTACTTGAGGGATATAGTGATGCCGATTGGAACACTTTGTCAGGTGATTCTCTTTTTACCTCGGGTTTTATTTTTACCTTAGGTGGTGGTGCTATATGTTGGAAGTCTAAAAAACATATTATAATTGCTAATTCTACTATGGAAGCTGAACTTATAGCGTTAGCTTCAGCATGTGAGGAAGCGAATTGGTTAAGAGATTTGTTACATGAAATCCCTTTTTGGGAAAAACCAATTCCTCCTATATTAATTCGTTGTGATAACACTGCTGCTATTGGTAGAGTGAACAACCATTTTTATAATGGTAAATCTAGACTTATTCGAAGGAAACATAGTAATGTGAGATCCTATTTAAGTAATGGCATCATAACTGTGAATTATGTAAGATCTTGTGATAATCTTGCGAATTCGTTAACCAAAGCCTTAGCGAGAGATAGGGTCTGTAATACATAGAGGGGGATGGGTTTGAAGCCTATAAAATCATAAACCATATATGAGGATACTCAACCTAGGGACCAGAGATCCTGTAACTAGGTTCAATGGGAAAAACGAATCATATGATGGTTGTAAAAATGCACTCTTTAATATTTTGTTATCCATCCCTATGATGTAAGTGCATTTGTCCTGTAATGTTTGAGGGTTGAGTTTTTAGACTCTTAATGAAACTCTGTAACTCTTGTTGAGTGGGGTGTGTAAATTAGAGGAATATCCTTGACATATTTCACCTATGTGAGCATGAAAGTGGGGCCGTTTTCTATAAGAACAAGGCTTAGGCCAAGTTTGGCATAACTTAAATAATACAAAAAGTCAAAAAGTCACTATCCTATTTAAATCACATCATCTTATTTAAATCACATCACCTCTCTAACACATCACATCAAACCCAACCCAAACCCAACCCATATAAGCCAATAAGTCAAAAAGTACACTTTTTTAGAACATCCCAAACCAACCCTTATTCTCAAATATGCTTATGAAAATTGGGATAAGTACAAGGCCGTAATGTGCTGGCTATTAAAAGCTCATGTCAACACCTGGATTATTATGTGTGAGCAGTAATACTTTATTTCCCCTAAGCAGTCATAATTCAAGTCTGAGACCACTATTGACTCTAGAGTAAAGGTTGCTGTTGTTGGAAAAATGGTTAAATATAGGCATATTTTTTAGTCTAATTTGAGTGGGCCCCAAACGTCTTTTGGGGTGGGTCCGAAGAGGTGAAGTGTTCCTTGCTACGTCGCAAGTCACACAGTGAATACGGAACGTCAAAACCATTTATGAGTGAATGGGAAGTTGACGTCGTTTTCGGGTCTAACATTAATTTTTAATTAAAATTCATTTGAATTTTTACAATAAAAATTATTGTAGGAATTTAATTTAATTCTAAATTCAAATTTTGGGTTCCTAAATGATTTCCTAAAGTTTGTAATTGTGAGAATTTAATTTAATTCTAAATTCAAATTTTAGGTTCTTAAGTAATTTCCTAAAATTTGTACCTCTTCCTTTATTTATTAAACTATTCAAATTGATTTATATATATATATATATTCATTTAGTTTAATATATATATATATAATAGTTTAATAAATATGCTCCAACAGTTATGACTTGGTCACCAACGGTTACCTTTTGAATGTTTGAATATTTATGTTCAAAAGCTAGCGGTCAGGATGTTTTTTGCATCTGTTAATTCAATTCTTGGAACTTGTTGGGACAAGGTTTGGTTGCCTATTTATACAACCATAAATCCAGCATTCTAACCCCCTGAAAATTGAGTCTTTGTGATCCAATTCCTATCCGAAAATTCAATCTCATTTTGCAGTCCGAAAAATAGTCTAATATTTTGTCACATTACTGTCCAATTTTTCTCTAGAGCATTTATTCTTCATATTTAGTTTTAGAATAAATTAAAGAGAGTTTAGATCACAGGTTTAGTTCGCCGAACAAATTTATTTGAAGTGCTTCTATAAATTTGTGAAGATCATTGTATCCTAGGAGATAGACGCCACTCAATCGTGAAATCTAGTAGCGGGCGAATCTCTTAAGGGCGAGTGTCACCTGCTTGGACTTGGTCTTTGATTATTCATTCGGTTTAATAAATAAATTGATGCGTTATTTATTTATTTGTTTAACTTTATTTCAATTTATTTTTATTTACACAGAAGATTATTCCAACAATCTTAAGACAGATTCGAATTATTCTGTTTACAGAATTTTTCGTTTGTTTCCCTTTTTCATTCTTTGTAAAAAATTTCGGAAGAAAATTATTTTTTGTGAATTTACAAAATAATATTCAGGTTGGAAAAACAAATAGTGATTATATACTATTTGACAGATAGTAGTAATATACTGTCTTTTTTCTTTGACAACTAGTAGTACGATACTGATGTCATTAACAATTCAGAATATATTTTTGTAGAATTTTGTCAGAAAATTAATTTTGGTTTTTAGAAATTATTTTCTGTGTTTTCATTATTTAAAATTCTGTTTCAGTATTTTAATTATTGGAGTGTTACAAGAGATTTAATTTCTTGTGTGGAATTAATTTGGTTAAATAAAATTTTATTTTATTTCCAAATTAATTGAGAAATAAAAGTTATATTCTTATTTCTTTTATTTTACAGAATTTAATTTCTTGTGTGAAATTAATTTGGTTATATAAAATTTTATTTTATTTTATTTCCAAATTATTTGAAAAATAAAAGTTATAATTTTTATTTCTTTTATTTTACAGAATTTAATTTTCTGTGTGGAATTAATTTGTTTAAATAAAATTTTATTTTATTTTCAAATTAATTAGAAAATAAAAATTACATTCTTGTTTCTTTTATTTTTACAGAATTTAATTCTGTGAATTTGGATTAGTTTTCTGTGTAGAATTAATTTGGTTATATAAAATTTTATTTTATTTTATTTTATTTCCAAATTAATTGAAAATAAAGTTACATTTTGTTTTGTTTCTTTTATTTTAACATAATTTATTTCTGTAGTTTTGGTTTAATTTTTTTTAAAATAAAATTTTATTTTATTTTCAAATTAATTGGAAATAAAAGTTACAATTCTTGTTTCTTTTATTTTTACAAAATTTAAAATTCTGTGGTTTTTGGTTTTAGTTTTCTGTGTAGTATAAAGTTCTAATTACAATTTATAATTTAGAATTTATGGCTACTAAAAGCTAGTCAATCTAATGTTCAAACGATCTTGGTATGGTGATTGCCATTACGCCAACCTCTCCTTATGTTGGGGCGTGCGGTAACTCATGGTGGAAAACGAGAAGTTCTCAAGAACTGATTTTTGCAAAGGCAAAGGAAGAACATGTAAGAAGGTTCCTAAAGCGATATAACTTGAAATGGATATAATTTCCAATCGTGTAGATGTCATAAATCTTCTGCGGTTGTTTAGAGGCAAATCTTGTCGAAATCCTAAAGAATGGTGGGTGGACCTTGGTGCTACTCGCCATATCTGCCGACAAAAGATGTTCACATCTTATTCTACAATGGGCAACGGTGAACAACTTTTTATGGGCAACTCCTCAACTTCCAAAGTTGAAGGACAAGGAAAGATTGTACTAAAGATGACATCAGAAAAGGGACCCACTCTCAACAATGTCTTTGCATGTGCTGGGACATTCGCAAGAATTTAGTTTCTGAATCTTTGTTGAGTAAGAATGGGTTTAGGCTAGTTTTTGAAAGTGACAAGTTTGTACTTACCAAAAACGGGATATATGTAGGAAAAGGTTACATGTCTGATGGCCTTTTTAAATTAAATGTAATGACCGTTGTACCTTCAGTTACTAATAATACTACATCTTCTTCTTACTTTGTTGAGTCTTCAAATTTATGGCATGGTAGACTAGGACATGTTAATTGTGGATCTTTGCGTAGATTAATTAATATGGAATGTTTACCTAAATTTAACATTGATTCAAATCATAAATGTGAAATTTGCGTTGAGGCAAAATTATTTAAAACTCCTTTTCATTCAATTGAAAGAAGTACGGAACCATTTGAATTAATTCATAGTGACATTTGTGATTTTAAATCAATTCAAACTAGAGGTGAGAAAAAGTATTTTATCACTTTTATAGATGACTATACTAGATATAGTTATGTTTATTTAATTCGAACCAAGGATGAAGCTTTGGAAACTTTCATTCAATATAAGAATAAAGTTGAAAATCAACTTGGTAAGAAAATCAAGAAACTTAGAAGTAATAGAGGTGGTGAATATGAATCACCTTTTGGTGAGTTTTGTAAAGAACATGGAATAATTCATCAAACCACCGCTCTTTACTCACCTCAGCAAAATGGAATTGCTGAAAGGAAAAATAGGACTTTAAAAAAAATGATGAATGCCATGTTAATCAGTTCTGGATTACCTCAGAACTTATGGGGGGGAGCAATACTTTCTGCTAATTATATTTTAAATAAAGTACCCCGAAAGAAAATAAATCAAACACCTTATGAATTGTGGCATGGAAGAGTACCATCCTACAAATACTTAAAAGTGTGGGGGTGTTTGGCTAAAGTGGCTATTCCTAGTCCTAAAAAGACTAAGATAGGTCCTAAGACCATTGATTGCATTTTCATTGGTTATGCTAAGAATAGTAGTGCATATCGGTTTTTGATTCATAAATCAGAACATACCGAAATGCATGTAAATACTATTATTGAGTCTCGGAATGCATTATTCTTTGAACATGTATTTCCAAATAAGACAGGACAAGAGACTAGTAATAATAAGAGATCTTTTGATGCTATTACTAGTAATGATCAAGAACATGATCAAGAGCAAGAGTTAGACCAAAATGAGGATGAGGAACCTAGGCGTAGTAAACGTGCTAGAACCTCAAAATCTTTTGGTCCAGATTTTCTAACATATTTGTTAGAATATGAGCCTTTAACCTTTAAAGAGGCTATGTCCAGTCCTGAAGCTCCTTTATGGAAAGAAGGCATCAGCGTGAAGTTGAATCCATCTTGCAAAATCACACTTGGGAATTAGTGGATTTGCCACCAGGTTATAAACCTCTTGGGTACAAGTGGATTTTCAAAAGAAAATTGAAAGCGGATGGATCAATAGATAAATACAAGGCAAGACTTGTAGTCAAAGGTTTTAGACAAAAAGAAGGTCTAGATTACTTTGACACATACTCACCGGTTACTAGAATAACATTCATTAGAATGCTAATTGCCATTGCATCTTTATTCAATCTAGAAATTCATCAAATGGATGTTAAAATCACTTTCTTAAATGGTGAGTTAGAGGAAGAAATTTACATGGAACAACCAGAAGGGTTTTCTGTTCCAGGGAAAGAAAAGAAAGTGTGTAAATTGGTTAAATCATTATATGGTTTAAAACAAGCGCCAAAGCAATGGCATGAGAAATTTGACAAGGCAATGATGTCAAATGGATTTAAAATTAATGAATGTGACAAATGTGTTTATATTAAAAACACAGATAAAGGTTATGTCATTGTATGTCTTTATGTAGATGATATGCTCATCATTGGTAGTAATAATGACATGATTAAAACTACCAAGAAAATGTTGAATAAACATTTTGACATGAAGGATATGGGCATTGCTGATGTAATTCTTGGTATGAAAATTACCAAAACATCAGAAGGATATGCTTTGTCACAATCTCATTACATTGAGAAAATACTTGACAAATTCAGCAAAGATGATGATCATCTTGCTAGAACTCCTGTAGATGTTAATTTGTATCTTGCTAAGAATGTACAAGAAAGTATTTCTCAATTAGAGTATGCCCAAATTATTGAAAGCTTAATGTACTTGATGAACTGCACTCGCCCAGATATAGTTTATCACGATAAGTAAATTAAGTAGATATCTGATAATCCAGGAGTAGAACAACTGGAAAGCAATTATAAGGGTTCTTAGATATCTCCGATTTACTCGTAACATTGGAAGCTTAATTATACGAGATATCCATGATGCTTGAAGGATCTTGTGATGCAAATTGGATATCGGATACTAGAGACTCGAAATCTACGATGGGTATGTCTTTACTCTTGGTGAATGCGGTTGTATCTTGGAAATCTTCCAAAGCAGACTTGTATTGCTAGATCTACTATGGAATCGAGAATTCATAGCTTTAGACAAAGCGGGAAGAGGCGAGAATGGCCGCCACTTCCTTGAAGATATTCAATTTGGCCAAAACCGATTACTGCTATATGCATACATTGCGATAGTCAATCGGCTATAGGTAAAGCAGAGTCATATGTATATGATAAGTCACGACACATTCGTCGTCGACATAACACCGTGAGACAACTACTCTCTAATGGAATTATTTCCATAGAATATGTTAAGTCTAAAGACAACATAGCAAATCCACTAACCAAAGGGTTAGCAAGAGAGTTAGTTGAGAATTTATCGAGGGGAATGGAACTAAAGCCTATTAAATAAGAGTTATCACAACGGCAACCCAACCTAGTTGACTGGAGATCGCAAGATCTAGGTTCAAAGGGACAACCGAGTTGTGAATGACTCAGAAGGATCACTGGGGAGTCTAACTCCTACCCATTTCTATGATGAAATAGTGATGTCTGCAGCGTTTTAGGTTAAGTAATACTTTTAATGATTCTTATTTCTAGGAAAACCTAGTGGAGTATGGCAGGATACTCTTTATAAGAATCACTTATATGAGTGTGAACTGGGCCGGTTCTATGAGATTTGTGACGGGCTACAATTCTCTAGAGCACTCATGAAAGACCAGGTTGTTCAGGGCCAAAATCAACACAAAAGTGAGAACTAAACTGTGTCTGGGTGTGTGAGTTCTATTGTCTTGGTTTATGCAAACGGCTGAACAGTTTAAGATATCATGTTCACTGGTTAGCTAGTAAATCCGATAGTGTCTCACAAGGGAAGGTTCAAAGCCAAAAGCTACCTATCCTTTGCAGAATATTTCCTATTTCTGTACTCTCTGTATTTAGATCATGTTGTTGCATCTTCTCTCCGTCAAATTCCATTCATGTGGGGAATTGTTGGAAAAATGGTTAAATATAGGCATATTTTTTAGTCTAATTTGAGTGGGCCCCAAACGTCTTTTGGGGTGGGTCCGAAGAGGTGAAGTGTTCCTTGCCACATCGCAAGTCACACAGTGAATACGGAACGTCAAAACCATTTATGAGTGAATGGGAAGTTGACGTCGTTTTCGGGTCTAACATTAATTTTTAATTAAAATTCATTTGAATTTTTACAATAAAAATTATTGTAGGAATTTAATTTAATTCTAAATTCAAATTTTGAGTTCCTAAGTGATTTCCTAAAGTTTGTAATTGTGAGAATTTAATTTAATTCTAAATTCAAATTTTAGGTTCTTAAGTGATTTCCTAAAATTTGTACCTCTTCCTTTATTTATTAAACTATTCAAATTGTTTTATATATATATATATTCATTTAGTTTAATATATATATATATATATAATAGTTTAATAAATATGCTCCAACAGTTATGACTTGGTCACCAACGGTTACCTTTTGAATGTTTGAATATTTATGTTCAAAAGCTAACGGTCAGGATGTTTGTTGCATCTGTTAATTCAATTCTTAGAACCTGTTGGGACAAGGTTTGGTTGCCTATTTATACAACCATAAATCCAGCATTCTAACCCCCTGAAAATTGAGTCTTTGTGATCCAATTCCTATCCGAAAATTCAATCTCATTTTGCAGTCCGAAAAATAGTCTAATATTTTGTCACATTGCTGTCCAATTTTTCTCTAGAGCATTTATTCTTCATATTTAGTTTTAGAATAAATTAAAGAGAGTTTAGATCACAGGTTTGGTTCGCCGAACAAATTTATTTGAAGTGCTTCTATAAATTTGTGAAGATCATTGTATCCTGGGAGATAGACGCCACTCAACCGTAAGCACTGGAAGTGGCGAATCATCTTAAGAATGAGTGTCACCTGCTTGGACTTAGCCTTTGATTATTCATTCGGTTTAATAAATAAATTGATGCGTTATTTATTTATTTGTTTAACTTTATTTCATTTTATTTTTATTTACACAGAAGATTGTTCCAACAGCTGTTTCACTAATGAAGGTTCAATGCAGAGCACACCTTCACGATGCATACTAGTCTATCTTTGTTTGGTAATCTCTCTTGTCCTTGTTGATATTAAAATGAGTGGGGGATTTTTGGACCATTTTAATATCTTTTATTTATTTATTTATATATTTTTGTTCATGAATCTTCTTTTGTCTTATTCATGAATCTCATCTTGTTCATGAATGGAGATTCATTGCTTTGGTGACCTTTTGTCTTATTCATGAATGGAGATTAATTAGAATTCATGAACTAGGTAATGAGTTAATAGTTGGATACACTCTCATTTTTCTCTAGGTTTATGGTCATTATTATTTTTTGGTGTATTTTGTAAAGTCCTAATGTCCTATAAGTTCCTCTCATCTATTCTTTTTTAAACCAACATGCCAACTATTTCTCTATACAAGAGAGATTACTAGCAAAGAATGGTGTTTTTCTTGGTGGAGCTTTGGGTTCACCATCTTGTGTAGAGTTATGCGGAACCATCGACAAGTGGTCGGATTGTTGTGATACGAAGGGACAAGTCATAGTTTTATGACTGCTGCATCGGTATTTGGGTTTTTCCTACTGCAGTGGGCTTGATCTCCTTAAAGAAAACGAGATATTCGTGCCTCAGCCTGATCTATTTGTATCTCTTTTTCTTTTGCATTATTTATCAATAAAATATAATTTTTTCTAGTATTTTTACCAACAACTAATATATCTATGTGAGGGAGTGGAAAGTTATCTTTCAGATGGGCCTTCTTGAGACCTTCGAAATCCACAAGTACTTTGATCCTTCCACCTTTCTTCAAAATTGACACTATATTCGTTACCCATTGTGGATACTCTGCAACCATTGGAAACCCAACATTTATCTGCTTGGTAATTTCCTCTTTCATCTTGAGAAGCCAATCCACACAAAACGACGTTAGACGATCTCCTGATAAAACCATATATACTTTTGTAAGATCATGCTAAAATATTTTTATTTTCTTTTAGCAAAACTATTGTTCATAAGGCAAGGTAGAGCCAATATGGGCCAGTCGAGGATTTTTTTCATTACTTAAATTTACTGTTATCATTTCTTCTATAGTTGGGCATGTATTTCTTCTTCATGTCCAATTAAATGTTTTAGGAGTTGGGCCATTTTATAATCAATTTCATTTTGGCTACTAGGATCCACAGACTCTATCTAAGATACCAGGGACGGATCCAGGATTATGACTTTGAGGGGGCCAAAGTACGTTTAACCTCTAACCAATAAAATTTAAAGTTCAATACCAATTTCTACTAACATGAAAAAAATCAATAATGTTACGATAAAATATTGAACTATATATTCCTTGTTAACATAGTTGAGTACCAAAAGATGATCATACAATTGAGAATTTTTTTTGCCCATATTCACTTACAAAAAGTAGTAACTATTTCTACATGCATTTATTTACTAAAATTAGCCATCTTCAATTGAACTCGACGCTCTTTCATAATATCAAAAGCATGGATGATAGAGTCTACATCAAACCCTTGAGTAATGTCTTTTTCAATGTACGTAATCAAGTAACTAGCCAGAAAACCATCTTCCATCCTATTGCACAATTTAGACTTAACGAGTTTCATAGTTGAAAATGCACGTTCCGATGTAGCAGTTGAAACAGGTAAAGTCAACATAAGACGGATCAATCTATCAATAAGAGGATAACTTGTCGAATTTTTTGTTTTTGCCAACATTTGACACAACTCATAAATAGTTGACAGCTTCTATAACCATCCATAGAATCCAAAGCTGAGTTAAGAACAAGCAATTCCATTACATCTTGCTTAAACCTATTGTTTAATTCTTGTAACTGGGAATCAACTGTAACCATAAAATTATCAACTCGAAAATGATATTCCATGGTGAGTTGATCTCTTTCAGAACAAGACCGACCTCGGCCTCCTTTATAAGGATAGCTTATATCAGGAATCTGTGTACCATGATCATTAGAAAATAATTTAATTTTCTCCAACAATTGAACCCATCCATTTTCGCTAAATTTTTGAATAAGTATCTTCGTTGTAGACACCAAGGGCTCGTTTGTTTGGAATGATAACTCATGGGATTGGACTATTAATCCGGAGGGATTAATAGTCCGTTGTTTGGTATGGATTTTTTGGTCCGGATTAATAATCCCTCCGGACTATTAATCCGGAATTCACTGGCTTATTGTATCCTGGGGGGGCCTGGGACAGAATCTATGGGATAATGTATCCCATGGGATTGGCTAGCTTTATTACATCTTTGACCCTCTCATCTTTCTTTTAGCTTTTCCCATTTTGCTTTCACGGTAGAAACTTCATTTCACTGTAGGAGCAAGAGCTTGATTTCATCTTGAATCTTATTTCTTTGCATCCGATCTTCATTCAGGTTTGAAACTCATTCTATTTATTTTTTGCTGAGCTTTATTCTATTAATTTTCAGCAACTTCATGCTATTTATTTTTTTCAGATTTTTTCCAGATTTTTTGATCTTTTATTTATTCCAGATTTTTTTTCCCCAGATCTGTAACCTTTAGCTTTGATGGTTGATTTCTTTGTTTTATTGATTTATGTATCTTTACCTTGGATCTATGTAGATGGCAAGTATACAAAAGAGAAATCCATTCTTTTTTTTTGTTAGATCTAGCATGAGTCCAAGTCCATGCTCTGTTTTTTTTTCCCCCATACAAAAGAGAACTCCATGATGAAATCACCATGCTCTGTTTTTTGTGGGTTGGGATTGGTTGATTCAAATTAGTGGGTTGGGATTGGTTGATTTTTTTCATGAGTCCAAATCTAGCATGAGTCTAAGTACAGTGAGAATTAGTGGGTTGGGATTGGTTGATTCTTTGCACAAATCTAAGCTTGAGTCCAAGTTTAGCTTAAAGAATTTTTTTTTTTTAATAATAATTTTTGTTATGGCACGGATTGTCCAAATTCAAATATAAAAAAATTTATATTTGATTTTATTAGGCTCTTTTTTTTCCCTAATTTTTTATGGTGATTTCATCTTTTTTTGCTTTGTTTTTTGTTTATCGGTGATGGAGGTTTAGGCAAAGAATAAGCGAAACCACTCTTGAATAACTTAAGACTTTCTTAGGAAGCTCAATGTGAGGTGTATTGTTGTGACATGGATACGTGTTGGCTAATATCAATATAGGCATTTGGAATGAGTATGAGCTCTATGAAAGAGGAAATGTAAACACAGTTTATATCTCCATGTAGGAACCACTGAATGTGTTTGAAATTTGATAAGATTTGGAGATTTACATGGGTGTGCATTTGTGTCTATGAACCTAAAAAATAAGATATTAGTGGAAAACTTGTTGGGCTAGTACTGATAATAAGTTTTATGATTAGAATTAGGGGATATGCATATGAGATGGATGCATCTATTGATACATGCCAAGGGATATATATATATATATATATGAATAACAAGTGGTACTCCAATTTCCTTCTTTATTTTGTTTTATTTTTTTGTAAAAATGGTAAGTATAATAAAAACAAGTGGGAAGGATAATTTCAAATTCTAAAACTACATATTGCTTTCAAAATGTTTCCTTTTTTTCCACTTGCTCTTTAACTTGGTTTTCCATGGTTGAAGTTCAACATATGTGACTTGTAAGACCATGTAGCTGAGGACTGATATTTTGCCACATCATGAACAAGAAGTGCTATTTGAGTTTGTCTCTGCAATGGCTTAAGAGAGAACTTGAGATACAAGGTGGTGTAACATTTCCCAGAGCTGCTATGTTAATAACTTGACAATGACACCCTTCAAAATAAAATAAAATAAAATAATTAACTTCACAATGACAGCAGTAAAGGCATATTCACAGTCAAAAAGATTGAAAGGCGAAGGAATGAAGCTTATTCCCTGTCTCTTCCTTTCACTATTTCCATTTTTAAGTAAATAAAATATATGTTTTAAAAACTAATATTTGATCTTGAATTTGTATTGCAGATTTTGACTGCAGCTCATAATTGTAAATGTCAAAACAAACAATGTTGATTATCATCTCCACGAAAAGACCAATAATCTAAAACATTAATTTTGTTTATTTTTTAATAAAATAATCTATTTATTTTCAACAGCTTCATTCTATTTATTTTCCAATCTTGTATTTATTCTCCGATCTATTTAGTGAATTGTTTATGATTTGCCGTTATGTTTTCTCCTTTACTTAATTTATTTGTAATTTTAAATATTTTCTTCTATATAGAGATGGATCGAATATCAATGATTTTGATGATGTGATAACGATGAGCTTGAATTATCGTAGTGTTGCAATTTGTAATGCAAGAACTACATGCCTTATCTTGTAGTAGCTTTTGTTGTCATTGAGGTTGTCTTAAAAAGGTATTTATCTGAGTATCGCCATAACCTTATTAGAGAGCCCAATCGATTGCAAAAACAAATGGACTATATTAACCGTTTAGTGAGAGAAAGTGACATAACATGTGTTGAACAACTCCGTATGGATCGGTGTGCTTTTATGACCTTGTGCAATATGGTTCATACGATAGGTGGGTTAGGACATTCAAAATATGTCACTTTAGAAGAGAAGGTGACCTTTTTCCTCTTCATCTTGGCACAACACTTGAAAATACGAAATGTTAAGTTCAATTTCTATAGGTCTGGAGAGACTGTTAGTCGGTATTTCAATGATGTCTTAAAGGCTGTGTTGCGTCTGCAAGCCAATTTACTCGTTACACCAAATCCTATAACTGAAGCAAGCACCGATCCAAGGTGGAATTGCTTCCAGGTAATGGATTTGTAAAAATTTGGTAACACTGCATTACTTTCTCTTTTTTTATTTCTTTTATTAAATCTTTTTTACCAAAAATAAAAATCATAACTATTATAATGTCTATTGAATTGGTTTATTTAGAATTGTCTTGGAGCACTCGATGGCACCTATATTAAAGTTCGTGTACCTGTGGTTCATCAAGCAAGGTATAGGACAAGAAAAGGAGAGATTGCTACTAATGTTTTGGGAGTTTGCTCCCAAGACATGAATTTCATATATGTGTTGCCGGGGTGGGAAGGGTCAGCAACCGACTCTAGGGTTTTGAGAGATGCAATCAATCGACCCAATGGCTTAAGGATCCCAAATGGTAATACAAAAGTACTTAATTTTTCTTAAATTCATGAATAAAAATTTAATTTAATGCATAACATTCCACGCATAGGTTACTATTACTTAGTGGATACGGGGTATACGAATGGGAAATGATTTTTAGCACCTTACCGTGGTCAGCGATACCATTTATGTTTGGAGAGAAGAACAGCCAAATAATTACCAAGAATATTTCAACATGAAACATGCATCAGCCAGGAATATCATAGAAAGGTCTTTTGGAATGTTGAAAATGAGATGGGCTATACTTCGCAGTGCATCATACTATCCAATTAGAACCCAAAATCGAATTATCACAGCATGTTACTTGTTACACAACTTCATTCGACGAGAGATGGTAGTTGACCCCCTAGAGGATGATCCAGACTTAGCGGATGCCTTACAAAATCAACCCCCAATGGGAGATGATTTTATTGAGACTGTTGAGACATCTAACGAGTGGACTAAGTGGCAGGATACATTTGCAATGCAATTGTACAACAATTGGTTGGCTCATGGAGGGGTTGGATAAAGATAGCTTTGTGTTTCTACTTTGCTTTGTTGTTAAACAATTTAAATTTGTGATGTGTCATTGCTATGTACGTTTATGAATAATTGACATTGTGGATGTTGAATTATATTTGCAATGGTTGGTATTATGATATATATGTTTGTGAGTTATTTATATTTTATGGTAATGCATATGAAATGTTCAATTATTACTGTAGGCATGGATAATGAGGTATCCAGTTCTCGTAAGAAAAAGAATGACAAGGTTGATTCATTAAAACAAAGGCGAATATGGAGCCCACGTGAAGAGGATTGTCTAATTTCAGCCTTGTTGTTCATTGTGAATGATGGAATGAAAGTTGACAATTCTTTCAAGGTAGGCTATCTTAGGAAATTGGAGAATAAAATGGCGGAGTTGTTACCTGGAACAGATTTACGTGGCTCTCCCCATATCGAATCAAAGATTAAAATATGGAAGAAGCAATACAATACCGTGACTGGTATGGTTGCTTCTGGTGGGTTTGGATGGAATGATACTGAAAAAAGAATTGACGTAGAGAGTGATAGTGTATGGAAGGCATATGTTCGGGTAAAGTTATCTCCTTTTGTTATTTACATACTATTTCATATATGTATTTTAACCTTATATTGAAGATATTAATTGGGATTAGTTGGTCATTGCAGAGGGACAATGATACAAAACACCTGAGGAACAAAACTTTCCAACATTTTGATGAATGGATTCACATATTTGGCAAAGATCGAGCTACAGGAGAATTTGCTGAAGACCCTGTTGACACAGTTGAGGCTATGAATGCTGAGGAAGATGTGTTGTTGCATGGTCTTGCAGATAATGACACTTTTCTGGAACAAATGGGATTAAATAGTCAGACTGGTGAAGCAATGGATTATTCAAACTTAACAACTCAACGGCCTTCTGATAGTTCTACCAAAAAGAAAGACAAGAAAAGACCTAGAGCCAATGATGAAGTAGTTGAAGGGCTGACCATGTTTGCTGACAAGTTGGTGGATGTCTTGGGAACAACCAATGATAAGCTATTAGAAAAAGAATGGGGTATTCTCATGATCTTGCATCTAAACGGCATCACTAAACGATGGACTTACGAAGTTGCCAATTACTGTAGATGAAAGGTTAGATGTTTGTGAAATCATATCCCATGATGTCCAAAAGCTTGACATGTTCTTCAGCTTGACACATGATGATAGGCTAAGGTGGGTGATGAGGTTGCTAAGTAGGCATGCTCCATAATAAACTTGTTGCATTTCATTGGAATATTTTCTTTTTGGCCATGATTTCATATACATGGTAGGGAATGCTTTTTGTTAAGTCTATTATAAACTTGTTGATAAACTTAATTATTACTTCTTTTGTGTACAAGCACCCGTATTTTGCTAACTATAATTGGGATGCTTTTTATATATTGTTTTTGTGGTTGGCTTTGTATAATATCTTTGCTTTAGACTTCGGATCATAATAGAAATTCTGAAGTGTCCTTATTAGCTCTTTTCCTTTATGGTGTTTATATTTTCACCTGATTGAATAATTGAATAATTGAAATTGTATATATTGCCTTCATGGTGTTTATAATTGACTAATTGAAATTGAAATTGTATACATTTTATGGTATTTAATTGAAGGGGTACTTACCAATTAGTCCTGTTAACTAGACTTATTTACCTACAGGTCCTAACTAATAAATTTAACTTTATAAAAATAAGAGAGTGATAAATTTATCACTAAAATTTATTCATAAAACAAAGAGGCGATAAATTTATCACTATAAAATTATTCATAAAAAAAAAGACTGATAAATTTATCTTTATCACTTAATAAATTATATCAAATAGGACTTAATGGGTAATAAGTCTCCAAAGTAGGACCTATTGGGTAATAAGTCTCCAAAGTAGGACCTATTGGTAGTTTACCCTTAATTGAAATTGTATATATTGCCTTTCTATGGTTGGCTTTGTATTGTGTTTCCAGATTTCTGGTTATGACAAAGCAAAAAATTTCTGATAATAACATGACAAAGCGATATATAGGTTGATTTTTTTATGTAAGGATGTTCACAAATTGTGTTTTCAGATTTTTTTGCTTTGAGGTTATCATTTGATTTTTTTATGATAATAAAATTGTGATTTTTTATATCAAGGGTTGTGATATATATTCTTTTTATACAAAAATCTAGCTACACTAAAAATCTAGCTACATGTTTAGTTGAACACTTGAAAAAATTGGCATGACAAGGTAGAATTAGGCATGAAGTCAATAAAATCTGTGACGCATGAAGTCAAGAACTTTGTCATGTTGTTATCACAATTGCTACCTTGTCTTGATCTACTAGAATTACGCATGAAGTCAAAAAAATTTAATATTTGGTGCATTCATGGTATTAATTATACTTAATAAAGTAAAAAAAAAAAATTAAACATCTCAATTACAAATTAAAATAAATTTTTGTAATATTTATTAATATTCTATTTATTTAATATTTTAAAAGTTCTAGTAAATAAATTAAATAAAATTTATAATTCAGATTTAATATTCTTATTAGTAAATAATTCAAAAGGGCAAAATAGTCTTTGAACATTTATCCTTCTCCATAATATCTCAAACAAACATGGGATTCAATAGAATAGTCCAATCCAGACCTCTAATCCCATGACTAAACAAATATAAGATACAAATCTAATCCGACCAAATAGTCCAGGGACAATGTATCACAGGACTAACAGTCCGATGGATTACAATCCCCCTTTATCCAATCCGTCCAAATAAACGCACCCCAAATGCATTGCATTTAATATGTCTTGAGATTTACTTTGCAAAGCTTGGCAAAGATCATCAGCAATCTCCATGATATCCCTTATAAGAACAAAAATTCTAAATAGTTTAAAAAATTGGGGGGTTACTCTATATAATTTTGAAATTATCTAAAAAAAATTTGGGAGTGCGAACTCCTATAATTTTAAATTATTTTAAAATTTCTAATATAATATATGATATTTTTCAAATTTTTTGGGGTACGGCCGTCCCCCTCCGCCCCCCTGATCCATCCTTGTGAGGTACAACAATAAGCAAAATCAAATTATTGAAATCTTCTGTTACAAAAAAAATCAAACTCAAAAGAATAGCTAGCCATAAGTTTTACTATTCACTCAAATTCATACTCAACAAACTTACCAAATTCAGATTCAGTATACTTGGATGAATTTAGATTATTATAATTGGATGACACAAATTCAATACTTAGACTTGGTGTTAGACTTTGAGTCATTTGACTCAACATCCACTTGGACTAGATTTTCAAAATGCAAATTCTTTAATCCTGCATTGGCACAATCAAGTTGGTGTAATCTCCATTACTATATCAAGTACAACTTTCATATCCATGTATCATCATTGCATAAGCTTGGTTAAGTGTTTTGGACCAGTTTTATTAGATGTACAGTTGATTTGGTGTGAATTCTTTTACATTAATTTTTTCTAAGCATGTGTTTTACGTCTAATAATTATCACATTCAATAACTGCTAAGTGATTTTTCTTATTCATTAAATTGTTCAAAATTGCTAAATAGTTTCCTCGTTCATCAAACCATACACAAATTTTAATTGTAAAATTGCATACACATCAATGCTATTTGGTAAATTGTACAAATATGCTTATGTTTATTTTTAATCAAAATGGCAATAAAAAATATGTTTGGTACACATATGTATTTTTAAATCTTATTTAAAAAACAAGTGAAAGGAGTGGCTACTAAGAGAAAAATTTTAATTGTAAAATTGCAAACGCATCCGTGCTATTGTACACATATGCTTATGTTTATTTTTAATCAAAATGACAATACAAAATATGTTTGGTACACATATGTATTTTAAAATCTTATTTAAAAAATAAGTGAAAGAGGTGGCTATTAAGAGATGGTAGCTGAAGGTGATTGTCAATAATAAGAAATGGTGGCTGGAAGCGGTTGTTTCTTGCTAGAGGTTAGCTGAAGATGATTTTAGGTAACATGTGGTGGCCGCTGCTGGTTATTAGAAGAGATTATCGACAATGATTGTCGATGTTGGTGAGCAGTGGGTGAAGGTTGTAGGGAGTGGAAGAAAGGTGTTTGGTTTGGAATTTTCAAAAATAATTTTAGATCCACTTAATTTTGATATATTTAAAAGTATAAAATTTGAACAAAAATCTTTAAAATATTTATTAAATACAATAAAATACAAAAATATATTAAATTTTTTTTTTTGTAATATTTGTAATTGGTGAATTTTTTAAAGTTTTTTTTTTCATAAATATTAAAGTTTTTTTCATAAATATTATACTTTTTAAGTGAATCAAGATTAGATGTATCCAGAAAATAAAAAAACTTGTGTACAACATTCAAAAAAATCCAGAAAATAAAAAACTTAATTTTCATAAAATTTAGTTAAACTAAATAATTTTTTTTTCTCAAAAATATAAATCAATATTTTTGAAAATTTAATAAATTATGTAAACTTTTTATAATCTTTAAAATCAAAAATAAATATTAGGGTAAATTACACTTTAACCCCCTGTGGTTTGCCCAAAAAACACGGAGCCTCCCTGTAGTTTCATTTGTAACACTTAAACTCCTAAACGTAATACCAAAATTTTAATTTTTGACAGATCCGTTTATTTAACCAGAGCGTGAGATTCACGAACATAAAAGTGTAAGCAACACTCTCCCCTATCAAAAATGTTACATTCTTGGACCAAAACACCCTTTCTCTCTCCCTTCATTATATAAATATGCAACAAGCACATTGAGGCCTTTGAAATTGCCCAGATTTCTTCCTTACCGCACAACAAAACTAGCCTGAAATTCAATGCCACCATCCACCATCCATCTCCTTCTCATTTTTCTTTATTTATCACTCACTTCATCCAACAAACCAAGGCGATACCCACTATGACACCATTCCCATTTAGCAGCACTACAGCTAATATATATATATACACATCTTCAAAAGCAAATCTCCAAATAAATTTGTCAAATAGATCGGACCCAATTAGAATTAAAGGAAGTTATTTTTTTGAATTGTTCAATAAAAGTTGCAAATTATAACGCAAAGAATGGTTGGAATTTGAAATAGTTTTTACTTCATAACTTCCTATTTTTTTGGTCTAAGGTGTTATATGTAGGTGGCTGCTTCAACTAGGACAACCATGGCTTCTTCCATAAAAGGAAAAAAAAAAAACCAGTGGTGAGCACTAAAGAGAAGGGAGAAGAAGAAAAAGAGAAAGTGAAAAGGCATAGAAAGAAATAGTTCAAACTCACTTTCTCTTCTTCTTATATTTCTTATCACCACCATTTCTCTCTCTAAAAATTGTCCAAACCCAATCTTTTCCTTATAATTCAAATTAGTAACAAACCCAACCCATGGAGTCAAACAATTAATAGATGTAACGTTTAGATTTTTGAAATTGCATTGATGAGATTCATGCTAACAAAACCCACTTTATCTTCTCCAAACCGCATGCACAAACAAACCTGAAAATATCAAATTTTCAGATTTAAACACACCACTTCAAGCCCTTATATCTCTTTCGTCGTAATTTCGTTTTGTCTCATTTTTGAGTCATTGGATTCACCTCACAGCCTAGTTTTTGTATCACTCCTTACACGCCTCATTCCACTTCTTTTTGCATACTTTTAGAGCTCTGAAAATTGACCAAAAAAAACTTTTTTTTCTTCCTGTTTTTGACATTTCTTCGGCCCATCTTTCGAACTCCATAATTTTCTTGATTCTTAATTGTTTTGCCCCGTTCTTTCACCAATCTCTTCACTTTGCTTTATACTTCATCCTATGCAACCTCGTTTTCTCACTTCTTCTTGCAATGGGTTGCTTCGGCATGCCGAAATTTGTCAAAAAACCAACTTCACACATTCTAAAGAAATATCTCCAAATCTATTTCTTTCCTTTTCATCATCCTCTCTCTTCTGCTACGTTATCTATAGCACTCTGTGAATAGTGGTTCTTGGTTTTGATGGAGCTAGGCAATAGTGGTCATGACGGTCCAACGATGACGACAGAGTTCACGGTAATGGTGGTCGTGGAGCTTGTTGGTAGTGTGATGAACCTTGGTTGTGAAAATAGGTGAAGGAGGTGGGTTTGGTGTTAAAATGTGGTGGTGATATGGTGCTCATGGTGAGAGTAGATGGAGAGAGAGATACGAAATAATACGAATGAAATGACTGAGTAGAAAATATCTAAGGGCATTTATGACTTTTTATTATTTCTGTTATGTCCGTCCAAAATTACAGTTTGGTATTAAGTTTAGGGGTTTAAGTGTTACAAATGAAACTACAGAAGACTCCGTGTTTTTTGGGCAAACCACGGGGGGTTAAAATGTAATTTACCCTAAATATTAAATAAGTTTTTCTTTAATTTTCAATTTTTTTATTTATTATAAATAATAATAATAACCAAACCAAAACAAACAAAGCATTGTGCCCCCATGTGAATCCTTTTTTCCTCATTCAATATTGTTTTTGGGTTGCGAAGCCAATTCCAGTTTGGGAACAAACGTTTCAGCCCAAAAGGATTGAGCTTTTTGAGAGAACACTGCGATTCCATGGTGGGTTTCCAGTGATGAAGAGAGAAATCTAGTTTTCTTTTCGATTCCGGGAAAGTTGTGCGGAAGAAAATAAAGGGGACTTGGTTTGGCTTCTTCCATTGTTAATGATTTGGTATAGATATACACAACCCACATGCACTATATTTGTATTTGTTTTGATACATTGTGTTTGTGATCTAAATCTTGTCTTAGATTCTCTGATTCATTATTAGGTCCTATCATATGATCTCTATTTCTAGTAATTATCTTTAATTTTGAGACATAATATTTTAGGTTTTATCAAAATTTGTGGTTAATTTATTGCTTTCCTGAAATTTCTAGGTTTGGAATAGAAGTAGAAGTTAGCAATTGTTGCTTAATGGTTTACTATTGGTTTATTGGTTCTTGATAGATTTGTGATTGTTTTGATGGATTTTGTGTTTCCTTTTATGGAGAATAATTAATTTTAGTAACATCTTATGTCTTTGGTATAACATAACAAGATTTATGAACAATTTAAGAACACTAGACGTTGACCGCACACATGATGATATTGAGTTTGAAGACAATGAATTATAGTGGAAGTCTCTTTGATAACAAATGAATCATTTGCCAGAAAGAAGAGTGAAGGTAATATGATATCGGAGGTGATTGCTTCTTATGGTGGATGGATTGCTATTGAGGAACTTCCATATACTTATTGGAATCTTGAAATATTTTGCTAAATTTAGTAATTATGTGGGGGTTTGGTGAATATTGATCGATTTTTTGTTAAAGCACAAATCGAACTTAGATGATTTGATTATGGTTTCATTCCGGCATCAACTGGTTTTTGGACTATGGAAAGGCTGTCAATGTACGGTTAAGGACCTTTTCAAGGCCAATCAAAAGGGGTATTTGTGATTGCGATTGGAATAGTAGAAATGGCAGCGCAGATATTCCATACAATTGACTAGAGGTTGAAGATGCTGGGGGACCTAGTCCTTTTTCATGTGGGAGAAGATGGGTGGTGAAGGATAGAGATTTTCATGCCACTAAGGGTAATAATAGTTATAGGGATGGTACCATTGAAACACGTCATTTTATTAGTTGTTTAGTTTCACCTTATGAAGGTGCTATTGATTAGGGTAATTAAGGGGCACAGGTAATTAATACTTACCATTACCCCTAAGTGGTAGCTTAGTTGGTAATGGGTTTACTTCTCATATGCCCAACTTAGGTTCTACTCTTGCCAGCTCCTCTTGTTTGCCTGGACCATGTGAGTTGGGGGTGTTGCTTGATCCTCAAGTTTATGCTCCTAGGATGGGCCCAAAAGACCCTTCCTAAGACACGGTTCCCGGTTGTCAAACAAAAATTTAATACTTACCATCAATTAAATCCCACAATTTGAATTTAAATCATGTGTTAATTGATGGGAAAGAAAACTAGGCCTATAGAGGGTGGAAAAGGCCAGAGTGATGTGGGTTCATTAGTTAAGAAGAGAGTAGTTTTTAGTAGCCCATCACTCTTTTCTGATTCGAAATTAGCCCATCAAGGGGAAAGGATTATAGGGCCCATCTTGTTAAGAAATCATGCCATCTTTTCCCTTTATCCTTGGATGATGATGATGCTCCAACACCTCCTCGTCTAATGAAGCTAGAAATTTGTGATTGTTGAGATCTCATTTGAAGCATTGGACTAGAAGAATTAGTTAATGACGTTGAACTTCAGCCATGAAATCTTGAACCATGCTAGGTATGTTGATCTTTGGTTCTTTCATATGATTGTGAATGGTCTTTGTTATCCTCCAAACATTGCCATAACATTTCTTCTAATCTCACTTGGGAATCATCAATTATCGCATCCTCTGGATCAACATCCAATTTTTTTAATGGTTGTCTTGAAACCTTGATAGTAACTGAATGTTTGAATGGATGAAAACTAACTTGTCAACTCTTGAAGCATATCTTCTTCTACGTAGCTTCTCGCATTCTATAATAACTTAAATACTTCTCCTTACTATCAAAATTTTCTTTTGATGAAAAGAGGCAAATAAAAAAGAGCAACGTTAAATATTTTTTAATAGGTGTCAAAACAACTTATTGTTTCGTCTTGTTTTGTAGAGTTTTGGTGTGTTTCGGTGGAACATTAGAATTTGGTATCCTACTAATGTTTCGTTTTGATTATCTAGGAAACGGACCATTTTAGCCATTTCGATGGAAAGAATTGAAATTTTGTTTCTTGGCAAGAACCACTTTACTAGATGAGATAAAAACGAGTGTTGAGAAAGAATTAATTTCCTGTATCTTTCACAAATTGTATATAGATAGAGTATTCAATTGTTTCCACCTCAAAAATTACAATAGAATCAAAACAAGTGATCATGAGGCTCAAAGTAAGCATGGATAGAAGACAGGAAAGCACGGTAAGAGGAAGAAAAATAAGTAATCAAATCTTACTGGTGAAGTATGAGCACGAGGGGGATAACATCGTTCAAGATGATCAATGTCAATAGAAGTAGGTGGAGTATCAAAGCTAGTGGTAATAAATTGGTTCAAAGTGGCTCGGTTTTTGGATCAAAGAGGTTTGTTGTTAAAAGACCAATAGACAATGAAGTTCAAAGCTTAGAGAGATGGGTCGGGTCTATGGGTCTTCTTCAATGATGATTTGTGATTGGGAGAATGCAAAAAGGATTTGCAATTGTAACAATGGTCATAGTGTGATCGAGATGTGAACATAAGTGATAGCTTGGGTTCGTGATGTTATGAAAGCAGGGAGAGAATGCAACTTGAGGGAGAATGCAAAGGTTGAAAAGCTTGGGTTGATGGAAGTTGGAGACAAAGTCACAAGGCTAAAAAGAATTGAAATAGGATTGTGAAGCAATTGTTGGTCATTGAGGTGCAACAAAAACACAGAGAGAGACAGACAAAGCAGACTGTCGGCAAGAGAACAAGAGATGAAGCAGAGGATTGCAATCGAAGAAGACTACAGTTCGAGAAGAAGGCTGCAATTGCAATTTATCCAAAAAAAAAAAAGAAAAAAAAAAGGAGGAGGTTGCGATTGCATTGTGAAGAAGTTTTGACTAGAGAGAGGGCTGCGACTGTGTTGCAATTGGCTGATGCACGATGAGGTGCAACTAAGAGAGAGAACATATGAAGAGTATGAGGAGAAAACAACTGCGACAGAGATTTCTCTGATGATGTATTCTGATAACTTGCAAAGGTAGCTCTAATACCATGTAAGCTTGGAAGAACATAAAGAAATTATTATTACATTAATACCCAATAATCATTTCTTACAAAATTGGTTTACACTAAGTGAACTAGAACAAAATCTTAATTAACCCTAATGACTAAAATAATCATATACTAAATATAAATAACTAATTAACCAAAAAAATACAGCTTTATACAATTTTATGAAACTTGTGAAGCTCTCATGGGATTGTGTGATGCAATTCTAAGTGTAAGAGGCTGAATGATGCCCTTGGAATTTGGGTGTGATGCCTAGAATACTCTTCTTCTCTTTCCTTTTGATTTTATGCAATTTCAGTGGATAAACAATCCATTGTTTTTATGTGCTGTGACTTTTCACTCTCCTATCAATCAACCCTGGCATCTAGAATGACACAAAACCTGCCCACTTTAGTTACTGTTCATGGGGTTCAGAAAAAGCCCACAAACAGACTCTAAAACCTTATCTTCTCGTTCCCTAAATTTTAACCCTTTTGTGGTTATATGAAGACCCTAACAGCCATTTTTTTTTCTTTCTGCTGCATTGCATTAATTTTGGGTTCAGTACTTGGAGGCTGCTCTACTTGAAGTTTCTTAGTGGTCCTATATTAATATTGATGCAGTCTGGTGTTACTGGTATTCATGACTCCTATGATCTTTTAACCGTCCTCTTTCATTTTTGGGTCACTGATTTCTGGTATTTTTATTTTTATTTTTATAGAATCAGTGACGATTTCTTTTATTTTATTTTTTTATTTGAAATGAATATAACAGGCCTGTGTGCCCACTCTACATTGGCCTTGTTACTCATTTGTTTCATTCATTTAATTGCTTTGCTAAATGATCAGGTGGCAGTATGAAGTCAATGGATGGGAGAATAATGAAGCTGGTTCAATACATTGGCTTTCATTCTGATGTGTCAAATGTAAAGGGGGCCAGTTTAGTTGCTTCTTTCTGAAGTAAAAAAAAAAAAAAAAAAAAAAAAGAAAAAAAAAAGAAAAAAAAAACTCTTGATATTAGTAAACATCATTCAGGTGAAGATGTTGATTCAGAGTTCGCATTCTGGTTCAATTGAAGCTGCTCTTTCTTTCGTATCTGACCATGGGAAAGAAAACTGGGTGCCTGGTGCTGAAACTTGGCTGAAGTATCCTAAGAGTGATCCTCAAGATGGTTGTGAAGAAGTTGTTCCGGCTATGGAGGGGAAAAGGAATATTGATGGTTCCTGCTCCTTAAATTTAGCAAGTAGTTGTTCCCAGCTATCAACTGTCAGTACTATATCTGAGAGTTCTACACCTGCTTTTGTATACCGGCGAAGGAAGCTCAGAAGGAACTCTGTTGGTATTTTTCCAGCTGAGGCTTCAGCAAAGCTGAGTGATAGTTGTCTTTCCATCAGTTCCGAAGCCCCTTCGGTGGCAGCAAAGGAGGGACTTATAGTTTCTGTAGTTGATCTTGAAAATGAAGCTGTTAGAGCCCCTGTAATGCCTCCTGCTGAATGCAATAGAAAGGCCTTCATTTTGAATTCAGAATCCATTAATGGCAGTTTAGTTGGGGAAGAGCCTGGTTCCAAAGAAGCCCCTAAAAATGATATCCACAGAGCTTTAGATTTCTGCTGTGTAAATGATTGTTCTTCATCGTCAAAGTCAAATGTGGAACTTGGTTCAGTGACCTTGAGGACTGAAGTGGATGATACTGGAGAGTGCTCCTCTTCTAGTGCATTGGGTGTGGATGGTTTTCAGGATGATCTATCAGAAAAAGATATATGCTTCTCTATTCTTAAAAGCCATGGACTTCTTGATCGAGTTTGGCCTATTAGGATTTGCACTTCTGATGAAGTCCCTGGTAGAAGTACTGATAGCAGCTATATGCGGGCATGCAAAGTTTGTGATCAGTCAGAGATTACACTGAAAATGCTAATTTGTGATCAATGTGAAGAGGCATTTCATGTCTCTTGCTGCAACCCCCTCATCAAGAAGATACCAGTTGATGAATGGTTCTGTCACTCTTGTTTGAAAAAGAAGCATAAAATTTTGAAGGAAACAACTGCCAGTAAAGCATTGAATATCAGCAGCGAAAGGAGCAATTGTAGAAATGCAAAATTTAAGGGTGAATTAAATCCTATAGCATCCATGTTGAAAGAATTGGAGCCATATACAACCCGTGTTCGAATTGGTCATGATTTTCAAGCAGAAGTTCCTGACTGGTCTAGTCCATCTGTCAAGTATGTTCTATCAACTATCCTTATATTACTCTTCATGGTTCTGCTAATTTCTGTTGATTATGTGGATTTCTGGGGTTAGGTTTAGGAAAAAAAGACATAAAGAATTAACTTTTATGTACTGTAGGTGGGATGGGCGGATGTTGGATGTAGATTGTGTGTCCAATGTTTTTTGTGCATTATGCTTCATTGATGGATTATTGAACGAAATTGTTCACCACTTGACTTGTTATTGATATCCGTTTGTGCTGTAATACACCCCTTTAACTTATTGTTGCTGCTTTGATTTGGTGCAGTGACATTGATACTGTTGCTGAACCATTGGAAATCGATCCTTCAGAGTGTATTAGCTTGCATGTGAGGCTTGTATTTGTGTGTATACTGTCTCATTTCAATTGGCAGTAGATTACAGGAGTACTAAAGAGAAAAGGACTATATTTTATTTACCTGTAGGGTTGGAATTCCTGCAAGCCTTCTAGACTCAGCTCTATTGGTAATTGGCTTCAATGTCAAGAAGTTATAGAAGGAATAGGAGAAGGTGTTGATGGAAACATTTGTGGAAAGTGGCGCAGGTGATCTGAAACTGTCTACATCTTCATTTGTATAATTATGAGCCATGATATTTCTTGTCCATAAAAAACCTACGTGTTATAATATTCTCTTTTTTGTGTGTTTCATTTAGAAGCTATTGTGCTTTTGGGATCACCTTTTTAATAAAAGTAAATTCTTTTGTGTTAAAGAAAATGCAGGAAACAACAAAATCTTGAATAGTTTCTAAAGATCATTTACATTTTAACTGTTACTGTGGGATTATATTTGCATGGATTATGAAAGAAATTGAAGCAAATGGTTTAAATTTCTAAGAATAAGTCTGTATTCATGTTGAGGATTTCCAATCTTTCTTCGCCACTTAAGAGTAGAGAATCTTCGTTCTTTTCTTGTATGATGCATAATAAATATACCTTTGTGAAAAGTACATGGTTGTAGTATCGTCGACTGGCATTACACTATACAGTCGAAAGTAATAAATATGAGATCTTTTTTTTTTTTTTTTTTGATCAGCAACAAACAAAGATATATTAAGGCTCAAGGCCAAGAAAAAAGAGGATAAGGCATCCTCTTACAAGTGAGATGGAAAAAACCAAAAAGAAAAAAGAAAATACAAAAATACCAAACTCAAAACTACTACACAAAACAAACTAACACCCAATCGGTAGCAAGCAAAGAAAGTGGAATCCCTTGAAATACTGAGCTTGCCGAGGCCCAAAGAGACGCCAAGTATCTTACCCTATCCCATAAATAGTCTATATCGTGCAACTCCTTGAAAACTTGGGCATTTCTTTCCAACCAAACAACCAGAAAAATTGCAAAAGCGACACCACTCCAAAGCACTTTAGCCCTCTTGACCTTCCAAAAACTTGAAAATCAAATAATAGCATTTGAGCACATCCTTTTGGGGCCACCCACATCACACTACCCAATCCAAACACCCTATGTCATAACCACCTAGCCACCGAGCAATGCAAAAAGAGATGATCTAGAGATTCTCCACTTTTACAACACATGATGCACCATTGAGGATTAAGATACCGCAAAGGTCTCCTCTTTTGCAATGAATCATTTGTCGGAGTGCCCCCATGAACCAAGATCCACATGAACACTTTCACCTTAAGAGAAGCACACACCTTCCAAATCTTGTTATGAAATAGAAACTGAGGTACATGGGAAGTATCAATGATTTTATCAAGAAAGGATTTACAAGTAAAATAATCCGACGAATGAATATTCCAAATCAACCTATTCTGCAAATTTGGAGACAAAGAAACATTTTCGAGCCTTGACAAAAGAGAAACCAATTCTGGAACTTCCCTCTCATGAAGATTTCGGCAGAAATTAAAATTTCAAGATAAATGAGCAACCAAAGAACCCGCCACAGACGCAATAGAACAATTATGAAATTGAGAAACGCCATACAGAAGTAGATAGGACTCAATCAAGAACGTCGAACCCACCCAAACATCCTCTCAAAATTTGACCTTTTCCCCATTATCCACCCTCACAAAAATGAATTGGGACCAAACTGGATAAATTTGAGAAATGGACTCCCAAGGAGCACGCCTATTACCCCTCAAGACCACCTGAGAGCCCTACCATTAACCTGAATCCCATATTTACTTTTAATAACCGCATGTCATAATGAACCACATTCATTGGGGAATCGCCATAACCATTTGCCCAGCAGAGCCATGTTTCTAGCCACTATATTACCAATGGCCAGACCCCCCTTCCCCTTAGATAAGGATGCCGTTTCCCAATTCACCAAATGATCCTTCCTTCCTTCATCTTTCTCTTCCCATAGAAAATCCCTCATTAACTTTTCAATAGATTTTGCTACCTTGACTAGAATTTTAAACACAGACATGAAATAAATTAATCACTGTGTAGCATCTTTTGTGCCAAAAAACTATGTTCATTCTTGAATTGTAGGTCTAGGTCTAATTCATGTTCTCTGAAGTAAATGCAGTAGTATGGAGTTCAAGTAAATAGGATATGTGATGTGAGAATATTTTAGCAGTTGGCCATGCTACGTGCAGATGTTACCTGATTACATTTGTTGGCTTATAATGTTTGATTTGGTATTATTTTCTTATCTGTATCTGCCTGGAAATCAATTTACCGTGAGAAACATAAGCAATAATTCTGTTGGTTTAATCAGCTGTCAGTTGTGCTGATTTTACCATATTGCCAAGCTTCATAACCATTAAGTCAGTACTGAAAAGGTTACTTTCATAATAAAAAAAAGAAGATAAATTTTCTACTGCAGCTTTAAGAATGATCATGTGTAATGCATTGCTATCTTTTCATTTTCATTTTTTTTTTTTTGCCTTCTAATAATTTTGCCTTTCACATTTTTTTCAAGATGGTTACAAGTGAATCTTTATGAAGCTCAAGATGCTTAATGTAGTTGTTGATATCGTAGGGCTCCTCTTTTTGAAGTTCAAACTGATGACTGGGAGTGTTTCCGTGCTGTCCTTTGGGATCCAGCTCATGCTGATTGTGCTGTACCCCAGGTACTTTATTTTTTCTTTTTCTTTTTTTGATTTATTTTTCTTTTGGTCTGTTCAACTGTCTTTTTTGAATATAATTGAATTTGTAAAATAAGTATTACTATTTACTTGGTGTTGATAGTTAGGATTAGGAAGCATTTATTTTTTTATTAGTTGCTGGTTCACCTCAAATGAATTTTAGTAATATATCTCCAAGGTTGCTGAGGTTTTTTCCTGTAATAGTTGATGAATCAGAAGCATATCCTGTTACTCCCTCCGTCCCAAAATATTAGTCCCTTATTCTATTTTTCATTGTCCCAAAATATTAGTCCCTCTTCAAAAATCAAGTACAAAAATAATATAAATTTCCTATTTTGCCCTTCTTTTAAATTAATAAACAATATAAAAAGTACAATTATGACATTGATATTCCCAAAAACTGTACTATCAAAAGGATAATTTTGGAAAATCAACTTTTTTCAAATGTAATAATTGTACCACCAAAAAAATTTGGATTCCCCAAAAGGGACCATTATTTTGGGACGGAGAGAGTACATTGTTTTTTACTACATCTACAATACAAGTGAGATGCAAAAGTATCTGATTCTTTAGCATTAAGAAGTTTTAATGCTCATGTATTGGATATTAGGGTGGGAGCAGTTTGTAGTTAACCTCTGCCTTTTCTTTTTTCTTCAGAAACACTATGTGAGAATAGTAGGTTATTTTAATAGATTTTGTTACAGGTGTTTTGGTTTGTATTCTGAAACGAAACATTTTTTACGTGTTAGTGATGGTGTTTATTTATGTGCTTCATATTTTTGGCTTTCTAATTCTAAACTCGGTCCACTTTTCTGTGACATGGCAAAAATGTCTGTCCAGAAGCATTCACATCTTCCTGTGAATTGTACAAGAAAAAGTTCAACTACGAATAAACTTAAAATATTTTTTGGATTCCTTTTCCTTGGGTAGTTACAATAAAGAATAGCAGCTTCAGCTTCCCCCATCCTTGTGCCTATCAAGTCTTTTTTTCAGAAAATGCTAGTTTTCCTTTCTTCTGGATGGCATAATGTAACCAAAAAACACTTGCTTTCTTGTAAACGCTGCTTTGGTAATGCCTTGCTGAATTGCCTTCTATAAAACCACTCATCCCTTTTATTTTTAATTTAAAAAAAATAAAAATAAAATTGTGGATATCTGCAGTTTGTTTAACCAAAGATTTGAAAATTCCTTTAACATCCTATTCCCTAATCCTTTGTTGTCCTAGTCTCAAACCATTGCTTATGGTTCTGACAAGACTTGATTAAGTATTTATGATCATTTTAGCTTATGAATTTCAATGTTTCATATGTGTACTTGATAACCTTTCTTAGATGATAGCTGTCATGGACGTTTTGAACTCGTGCTCCAATTTTAGTTATGAGATTTGTGATTAAAACCCATTCCTCTTCATAACCAAAATAAATATATTGGATTTTGGGTGGATTGCCAAATCAATTTAAAGGATTGCACCCAAATTGAAAATTTGAATTTGAAGGCACAAAGATCCTTCCCTTAAAGCCAACTCTGAATTCTGTAGCTGGATACACCTTGAAAGAATCTAAAATTGCATATCTTTTGCAAGGAATTGTAAAAAGAGTGGAAACAACTCAAAATAATAGCATTTTATGGGAGTAAATGTGGGTGCAAGTGAGGGTTTTATCCGTTCCACAACTTTCACTTGCATCAAACACATGCACATGTATCTCCATGAAAGTTGCAATTATTTTGAGGAGTTTTCACTTTTTTGTAATTCACGCCTTTTTGTTGAGTATCAATATTGAAATCTGAAACAGAAAATGAAATATTAGTGATCTTGACAAGGATCTTCATCAAAAGAATGGTTGAGGTCAAGATGTTTATTGAATTTACAATCACATCGTCAAAAAAATAGAGGCTAGGCTGCAAACTGGGGCCGAGAAGAGTGTAGGATAGGAAGTACTGGCAGGAGGTCAGGGGTCCATTGTAGACTCACGATCAGCAGGGTCAAAGGAGAATTGTTAGGTGAGAGACAGAGTGGCCCAACAGAGAGAGAAGTGAGGGGCAATGGAGCACCAGTACGTAAGCACAAGGCTCTCAATCCAGTGCTTAGGAATGACCTCTCAAGAGATGATGCCTATAAAAGCTTGTGATCTGAGGGTACTGCCTTATATTTATAGAAGGTTGGTTATGCCACCTGTAACAAACTTCTTGGATATTTTAGAATTTTGTTAGAATATTTTAGAGCATATCATTCCGTTAGAATTTGTCTTGATCCTCAATATTCCATATATAAGCCCAATGCCACAGTCTCTCTCTCTCTCTCTCTCTCTCTCTCAGTGGGGTTGGCCTAAGGCGGTCACACCTGCGGAGTACGAAATCTTTGCTTCTAGCCAACAAGCCACAAGACCAGAGTCCTGCGGTACATGTTGAAGACTTAAGCATAACTAAGCCCTCTTGGCTTAGGTATATAGAAATGGCACGGTAAACAACTGCAACGATGATGTTATTTGCCCTCGTCAAGTGTTAAGGCCCATGGTTGGACTATTGCAGTACTTCAAGCGTGCAGTGTTAAACTCCTCAGTAGGACTTGGGTGCATAGCCAATGCTAGCGAGTTCTCTAATGCCATTTGGTTTGGACACTGAAGATGTGATGTAGACATGTATCCTTGAAGGCTGGCACGAGTGGGTTGTTCTTCAACTGATGGTAATGTTCACATTATCATCCACGTGTACACAACACATGCTGAGTTTAGGGGATATCTACAGAGAGAACAAGTAGCAGTAGTATCTTGGGTTTACAGTTTTAACTGGAAATTTGTCTTTATATATATATATCAATGCCAAATCTGGAGAGACATTTTCTCCTTCCCCCTTCTCTTTTTTCTTTTTTATTTTTTTCAATTTATTCAAGGACCATAGCATTTGGGTGTACATCTTAATTGTAGTCCAATGTCCTAGAAATGAAAGGTGATGGAATGTAGCGAGATTTTATTAATAATATACCTAAGTCCATACTGTTGCATCTAAAGACTTCAAACATGCCTAACCATATGATAATCTTAGGACACAATTACAATTACATGTACATGCCTTTTGTCATTTAATATTATTCTCTTTCTTTGAGTGATAAGGGTTCTATGTTATGGAGGACTTGTGTTGAATAGTAGTTGATACAACAAAGGTGTACACTGTTGCGATATTTGCAGAAGCTTTCACCTTTGGTTCACTAGCAGTATGTCATACTACGAAAGTGCTCTCTTTAGTTACTCAAATTTGTATTTGTTTGGATCTCTAGTTCTCAGTGTACGAACCTGGCCAATTTAAACTTTTAATTATTGTAATTGAGGCTGAGATTATCTTATTTAGTTATAAATAAAGTCCCTGGGAGTTTATTGATTCTATTTGGAACCCTGGTCGATTATTTTTCTCTGTGATTAACCTTCTTGGTTTGTGTGTACTGGTTTTCTATCTGGTTTGAAATTTGAGAGGTGAACTCTCCAGGTTCAATAGATAAATTTTCTGTGTTTAAATGTTGTTTTTTTATTTATTTGGAATTGTTCTGAATAATTGGAAATTTAATTGCACAGAAAAGCTTTCGAAACTTGTTTGTTGATTCTTAAATTTTTTTAAGTTCTCAGGAATATATGGTTTTCTGATCGAAAAAAAACTTATACATGCTTCTTCTAGTTACAGAGCCAGTTTTTGTCTTATTTTTGCATCTGTACATAATGTACTTGTTAGTTGCAGAAGTTCCTCTTCTTGCTGTATTGACATCAAGTTGGAAATTACAATGCATTTTTTTTGGAGTGGTTTACAATACTTGGATATTAATCAGGATGATTGGACTTGGGCCAGACCCTTGCATCCTTGGTCCAAATATTGTGCTTAAGTACAGAAATTTTCAATTCATGTGGCTTGATATAACATACTTGTGTGATTAAAGGCTTGTGGTAAGTTGATAATGATATATCTGTTATGAATGTATCTGTGCATATAAAGCACAAAAGTTGCGGTATGAAACAAAGCTATATGAATGCTGGAAATCACAGTTTAACATACTACAATTACATTATCTTTCTTTGTTTAATATTGTTATGTATTTGCCTTGGTGTGGCTTTTTTAGAGACATAGATGTATGGATACCTTTGATTCATTGTTAATTTCTCTAGTTGTTTTTGTGGCATTCTTGTCGCTATATCTTGATGACTCTGCTCTTCCTCTATCTGCTATTTTTAACCTAATGCTTTTTGTTTGTCTGTTTTAGGAACTGGATACAGATCAAGTTTTGAAGCATTTAAAGTACATAGACTTGGTATGTATTGGCATTCTTATTTCAAGGCCCTCAACATTTGTAAATAGTTATATATTGTTGTGAGTTGGTACATGTGAAGGGCGGCTTGGCCTAACGACAAAGGCTTGCCGTGAGTGTCCTAGTGGCATGGGTTGAGTCACATAAATAACCTTTTTTAGAAATGGGGCAAGGCCCATACATGTTTCCCTCCCAGTCCCTTCTTTAGCAGGAGCCTCATGCACGGGTCACCATGTTGTAAGTTGGTATAGTTGCAAGGTTTTAATAACATTGCCAGCATCCTTCACCCATCTCTTAGTACCATTGCATTTATGAACCAATTTTATTACTATCATTGGTGGCAAGTTTGAACCTTTAACCATTTGTTGTTAATGTTTCTTTTGTTTTCTTTCTTCTTCTTGTTTCCCTTCCCCCACTGACTCTCCACTCAGTAGCACCATGGCTTGAAACAAAGGCGCCTAGCGCATTGGTGGGCCATGTTGCTGTACTTGGTCTCTATGTGCCCCTGCTTATTGTAGGCCCATAACCCCAATTGAGAGTTTTGAGATCCCTTTGTTCAATTTGCGATGATGCGGTGCCAATGTGGCATGCCACATGGCAATGGTCATACAAATACCCACACCAAGAATCTGCAATTTTCTTCTTCATCGTTATTTGAAAAGAGAGATTTATATGGTGACTACTGTGTATTGATCATGATCCAATTTTGTGAAGTTATACTTTGGTTTCATATACCTTTTTGGCTGCCCCATAAACTTCTCACAAGTTGCATATGATTTTTTGGGTGTTTTAAAATTTCAGTTTGCATGCTAAACTTAATCTAGATGCTAATGGATGGATATGGATTTTCAATGTTTGTCAATTTAATTGAATATATATATATGGGAAAATTTCATTTGACCCCCTTTATGGTATGATTCCAGAACACTTCACCAGTTTTGACCATTTTTCATTTTACCTCCCTACTGTTATTAATTCCATCCCAATTGGCGGAATTTGTGTCACATGTGCATAGGGTTGTAATCAGTTGGGTTGGGGTACAGGACAAATACCTGAAAATAGAGTATTTGCAGCTCTTGATACCAATTTTTTATTTCATTTTGTATGACATTTATATTACATTTTTTTATATTTGTTGGGTTAAATTTATGTTTGTGGTTGTGAAATCGGTTTTTATTTATTTATTTAATATTTATGTTAATTATTTTAACATTTGTTGGGTTAAAATTTCTGTTCTTGGTTGTGAAATCAGTTTGAAATGAGTTAGTGATAATTGTAATGTTTTGAAGTTAACATTATTTTTCGTACTCATGTTCTTGGGTGTGAAATCCAGTTGAGAGGGGAGAATATTGTCGTTTTACCAGGTAAAGTGGATACAAGTTGGGTTTTGCTGAGATGACAGATTATAGCATTGCCAAACCTCGATACAAGTTGGTTTGTTTTTTTTTGTGTATGTGTTGCAGACACATGGATTTGCAAAGTGATGACCTTGTAACTACAATAAACGAGTATGAGAATATGCTATGATAGATGGTCAGTGGGAATACAATACACTAGGAACAATTTATCATTGATATTTTGTTGCATATATTCATATCATGTACTCGGTTTATCTGCAACTTCTGGTGTTTGTGTGCTATGCTATGGTGTTCTCTCCAAAGTTCTATATGTTCTTCATATGCTTATTCTGCATTATATTTTTATTATCACAAATCTTGGCACTAATAAGTTGATATATATGCTCCGTATAGTTGAGGCCTAGGCTTGCTGCTAAAAGGCGCAAATTGGATAGAGCCAAGAACGATGTTGGTTCACATGATCTTACCAAGGATATGAGAAATACAAGAACTCCATAGTTCACTTCTTGCTCTGTATCTTTGTTTATTTGAGAGCATACTACAAGTTTGAAAAAAGTCTAAATTGTACAAACACTGTAGAGGCTGGTATTGTGATAGTCGGCAAAATTATCGAAGCAAAATATATAGTTGAAAATGATTGAGCTGCTGGCCTCTGACTTCCTGCTTCACCTGGTTTTCATCTTTGTTTGTTGATTTGTGATGTCTTCATTTCTAACAAGTTTTGCTGTTATCTGCTTATTGGCCCCCAATCTAGGGTTTTCTTGGGGACGATTGAATTGGAAATTTTTGGTATAATAGCTGCAGAAAGGAGAGTATTAATGTATGCTTACTGATATTTTCCATTTTCGAGCTTTTGATGTTTCCATTCAGCATTTCAATTTTGTATACATCTCATCAATTTTATTTATTTTTCCTTTGTTTATTATTATTATTATTATTATTTTGGGGAAGATACAAGTGTGGATTGAAACCAAAGGGTACTCAGTCGCTGGACTCACTATTTTTGTTTCTTTTTGTGTGGATTTTTTTTTTCTTTTTTTCTTTTGGGTATTATTGCCTCTTTATTTTATTTTTTTTTGCTGTTTTCTTATAGCAACAATGCTCTATAACCATTAGTGCCAATAAAATTTGAGAGATTTAGTCCAAACACTCATAATAAAATTTTAACGCATTAGGGAAAAGTACAAAATAAATTTCTTAAAAAGTTATAACACACATCACTATTACTAAAATATTAAATTTTAAAATAATATAATTTTTTATTTAAATGTCAGTTCTTAATAAAATTAGTATTTTTAAAATATTTTTATCAAGATTTATCAAACAAGATTCATGTTGATTATGAAATTCTTTAAAAAAAAAAATTACCATTGTCGAAATTGATATAAAAATAACATGTTATTTTATTTGACAATAGCATGTTATTTGGGCAATATTGTTCAAGAAAAAAAGAAAGAAGATATTTTACGTTATTCTTGTTCAATTATGCGCTTCCTCCTGAGGAGGTTTGTGAAGTAAAATAAATTGAGTTATCATTTTCATTAAATAAGGGTCGAATGAAGAAATTTTGACCAAATTTCTCATAATATAATAGTAATTATTATTATTATTAGGTTTTTCGCTTTTTGAGTGGTTTTTGTTGCTTTAAAGAACTTAATTGATCAATATTACATTTTAATTTAACAAGAAGCAATGAGAATTGAAGTAAAAATGTTATTTATTTATTTTTGGGTTTGCACAAATCCAAGACTCCAACCCATGTGAAAGTTATGTATTGTGACAGGGTTATAATTTGATATTATAGTTACAAAAAATATATTCTTGCAATGTCATGTTAAATTTAACACTTTTTTGGGGACGAATTAAATTTAACACTCTGTATATTATGCTATTATATTAAATTAGACCTAATTACACAAAATTCGTATAAGGTATTAATAATTACAAAGAACTTTTTCAAGATTTTTAAAATTACACTGTCCTTGCCTATCACATATCCCGTGTTGTAAATTTATCTTCTCTTGCTACCTATTTTTAAAAGACTTTATGTTGTAATAGCGATTGTTAAAATATAAACAAATATAAATATTTTGTCAAGCATACATCCCAATAGATAACTAGCGATTTGCACTCACATTGGTGAGACGCCAAATAAACAGCATAAGAAAATTAAGGAGAATTACGTATTGGTCACTTTTGAGGCAATAATTTACAATTCAGTGAGAAGATTTAGGAAGTTACAATAAAAATGTAACTTCAAAATTATTTACAAATGCAAGGAATCTAAAATTTGTAGGATGAATTTTCCCTTTACTCTCTTCCGGTTTTTGACTATTGTTTATAACAATTCACTTTTTGAGAAATGCCAGAGTTGTCTATGAAAATAAAAAAGAAATGAAAAAAAATAAAAATAAATTTTAACATCCTTCACTTCCTTTATCTTGTTGTATTTTCTCTTTTATTTTCCTTCTCCACATATCCCCTCTACAAATCTAAGATCCAAAAATAAGCTTAATTCAACTACTAACCCTCACAAGTACACCATGCCTTGCATACTTCTATTTTCAATCAATAAAAATGTTAAAAAAAAACATTAACAAGTAGACAAAACTTCACAAAATCTCACCATTCTTAAAGGAAACTGGAAAACAAAAAAAATAAAAAAGAGGGAAATCTTGTGCACGAGGCTCTTGCTAAAGCGGATATAGAGACAACAAAGAAATAAGTGCAATTTCTACAATCGTTTTTCTTATATATAACTCTTTGTTTTATATTTACAATGGGTCCAAGACATTTTAAAAAAGTAAAGCACTAAATATTTTGCATATATACCCCCAAAAAAGTCTGTTTCTTTAACAACTGAAGAAACAGAAGTAAACTTGTGTGCAAAACTCAGCGAGAGAGAGCATCATCTTTTCTCCCTTAGCTCTGCTACAGGAACATATACAACAGAATGGTCATCTGTGGTGGTGGTGGTGGTGGTTTTGATAATGGATTTGTGATTTGGAAGTCCCAATAAAACCTTTTGGAGTTTTTCTACCTTACCCTTGATTTTACAGAGCCTCTCCAACTCAGCCTCTGCTTCTTCTACTCCACCTCCACCCACCAAGTTTACTCTCTTCTTCTTTTTCTTTGCGAAAGCTTTCAAAATCTTGAGGCTCACATCATCACCAAACTCCATGTCAGCCTGAAAATTAGACATTTCAAGACATATATAAAAGTTCATTATTGTTTCCATATAGAGAAATAATTTCACTATTTTCTTCTTCAATAAGAAATGAGAAAATATTGAAGAACTGTTCTTGTATTTATTCTAACAATTACACCCTAATAATATGTAAAAAAAAAAAATTATTACAATTTCAATTTCATTATAGTTTGGATACGTGACCTAGAGTATTCAATAAGTATCTCATACTTCTCATGATTAACATCAATATTGGATACATTTAGGAAGTATTAGATAACATATCCACAAGTATCTGAACAATATCGGTATCTGATATAGGTACAATACAAATACGACTCCCTTATAAAAGTATCTGTGCTTCATACTTTTGTTGACATAAAAGGTGACCTACTCTTGAATCAACTGGATTTATACCATATATGGGCAGCAAACAATTGATGTCAACTGGATTTATCCTATATTTCGTTGAGATGCATCTTTAGCATACTCAATCCTTCAGCCAGAATGGGTTCGACTTGAAACCCGAGTTCAAAATAGTCCACGACCTTCAAAAGTATCTTAAAGGATATAAATTTACAAATAAACACTAGCAATGAACATACGAGTTTTACATAACTTCTTTACAGAAGTGTTTTTTAACCACACTGTACGATGATGTACAGTACTGAGAAAGAGAAGGTGAACTTTGATAATATGATGTAAACTGCACTTCGAATTTCAAGAAAAATGCGGCTGGCATCTTATTTTTGCTGGAATCACTTCCAACGTAAATAACATTGCATATAAAACTCTAATGCTGCATTTGGTTAACTGGAATAAAGTGGATAATGATTCCATTTGCAATACATTTTTCAGCATTATTTTAATGAACCAAACATGAGAATGAGCATTCTAATGGAATGATCATTCCATTCCACCTTCATTCCATTCGACCAAACACTACCTAAAGGCCCTCACGAATTCTTTATAGAGGTTGACTGCAATTTACTAGTTATGCTCAACCAAGCAGAAATGTGGCATGAATTTCAGGCAAACATACCTTATTGCTATTATGCAAAGCCCTTTTGTGGTGCTTTTTCTTTAAAGCATAAGTAATATATTGCATGTTCTTTTTCCCGCTAACTTTCTTCAAATGCCTAGGTGAATGGACTGCAGTTGTTGATGATATATCCTTTGATGCCAATGGATCAGCGGTTTTATCCTTTCCAATTTTGGATCTCGATTCCTTGGTGAATTTTGGACTAACACAGAGAATTTTTTTTGCTCTCTGTGTCTGTAAGCAAGGAGATTGTAAGATTCAGAAAAACAATAAAGGAGTACCAATAAAATGAAAAATGAGATGCATTTTGCACTGCAATTTCAAGGGCTTTGGGCTTTTATAAAGTTCACACAACGAGGTATGATAAATCAAGAAGTAGGAATATCCAATAATAAAATAATTATATAAAAAAAAAAATTCGGCCATAATTTTCTAAAAAAATAGGTCAACTTAATGGCAATGTATGAAAAAAAAAATATATATGAGTATTGACATGAGTCCAAGATGCAAAACTGAACACAGAGACAGAAAATAAAAGGAACAATATAGTTAGAAAATTGAAGATAGGCACTTCAAGAAATCAACAGAATACTAGCTTACCTTTCTGGCTTTAAGAGCTATGTAACGTGCGTTTTTGAACCATTTGTTAACCTAGAAAATAGAAAAGGAATAAGAAATCGATGTATAAGATGAAAAAACAGGGCAACAAAATAACAATTTTCATGAGGGATCTGCAATATCAAGTCCCTAATGCTAAAACCTCACCAATCATGGATTCGTATTCTTTTGCCTTTTTCCTTCCTTGCAATTGCCACTAAAAACAATTGAAGCACATCCAGATCCCTAAACGGTCTATTGTGTTGACTTAATTCCACTAAATTAACTCTTGGCCAGGTTACATTTGTTACCAAAGAGCTTAAAATTGCAAAAGCCGTTTCAAAATTGTGTTATTCTTCTATAGCTATTTGTCTTAGAAGAGACCAATGTAGAAAAAATAAATAAATGAAGTCATTTGCTGATTTTGGAGAGTGGTAACATATAGTTCAAGGCATTTTTGCATATCTACTTTTTTCACACTTCAATCTAACAGCTTTACCTTCTCAGATTCAATTCCTAGCTGCTGGGAAAGGTTATCCTTCACAGCTTTAGATGGAAGTTCATTCTCAGCAAATGCAATGCGAAGCTTCTGGTACATAACACAAGAAATGAACATCCAATATGCATGGCAAAGAAAAAATAAATCAAAGACAAGAACACATGCTCGATCAATGCTTCATTTGTGAAAAAGAATCCCAATCACCTCAACAGCATTGGGAGGGATTCTGAAAAATGATCGTTTAGTTTTCCCACTGTGAGGAAGTTTCTCTTGGTCTTCCACAGTATTCACATTTGGAAATTTCTTCTCACTTTCAGATAGAGTCATAAGGGTGGTGGCTGCATCAGACTCCTTTTCTCTCCTTTTTCTTTTAGCAGGGCCCCAATCTTCATCTTCACTAATTTGTTCACTCACAAGAGCATCCTTTCCAAACATTTCCTATTCAAAAATGACAAATAATCATATGAAATTATTTTTTTTGAGATGAATCACCTTTCTAAGAAAAACAAGTGTTCATATTTCAGGAAAAAAAAAAAAAAAAACATATAAAAAAAATTCCGCATAAGAGTGAACTTTATTTATTCATTGAGTGCAATAGTGTTGGATTTCTCATTATTTACGCCACCATATCCTTGGCAATGCAACCATACTTTAAAATGACAAATGTAGAATGTAGTAAGTAGATTTAAATCACAGAATGCATGGGCTGTATTTGAAAGCAAGAGCAACATAAAGTTAAATTAGAGTTGTGGCACTATTTCTCCCCATCAACTGAAAGATGTTAAAAGGTCAGTTCGAGGGTTGAGAAACATGTCCACGATACATGCTTTAGAATTACAATCTCACCCTCATTTGATTCCTTAGAGTAGTTTCAGAAGTAGGCAGTTTGAAGTCCATATTCCTCCAATACCAATCATATCTATATTGGGTTAGGATCAACTTACACTGAGCGAAAAGTTTCTAGTCAACACCCCTTCATAACATTTTGTCATATGATCATATCTATATTCCTCCAATACCAATCATGCATACCAACTTTCAAGCCCATCAAAGAATACGAATACTATCTCACCCATAAGCCAACTCTGGTTTGGATGATTAGGCTGATAAGAGACCTTTTGATTTTTGATTGACATGAAATTTGCCATGCATGATTAACATAGGAGGAACATGTAATCCAACAATCACGTTGGTGGAATATGAATCTAGTAAAAGAAATTGCGAAGGGATGTGAGACTGTAAAGTTTTACACCAATTGTAAAACGATCCTATCTCGTTCATCAATGGAGTTGTTTCCACATCTATTTACCGCACTTGAAAAATCAAATATAGATAGAGAAACTCCAATGGTGTGGCAAATCCTTGAACCAAAGCCATTTTTAGATATAGCTTCATAGAAAACACCCTCCAATGGTTTGCCAAAATTTGGCTCTGCCAAATCTAGTGCCAGCAAAGGGTAATCTTGATCACTAGATGCTTTTTGAGAAATAGATCCAATGGTCAAAAATTGATATGGGAGTTGATTGTGTTGAAATAACATGAAGCCATTGGAGAGGCATAGCTAAAAAATGACCTTTTGCATTGCAGCAAGTCAAAAAATGGCTTTGGCAAAGCTATGTGAAGCGAAGTCCCACATCGCCTGGGTACTAAAGTAATTTTAGGTATAAAAGCATGAGGACACCCTCACCTCAATAACTAGCTGTTGTGGTTGAGTTCTACCCAAGACCGTGAAACATGGTACCACAACCGGGGTACCAGCAATGGGTAGGGTGCGTGTCCCTGGCACGCAAGCCGCAAGTGCTGCCAAGTGAGCATGCTAGGTGTGAGGGAGGGTGTGAAGCGAAGTCTCACATCGCCTAGGTACTAAAGCAATGTTAAGTATAAAAGTGTGAGGACCCCCTCACCTCAATAGCTAGCTTTTGGGGTTGAGTTCTATCCAGACCATGTAACAATTATGGCTTTCGCCATTGGGTTGCTCTAAGTTCAGTCTTTAAATACTCACATCATATAACTTCTTATAATCAACAGCTTTCCGCAGCCTGGGGCCACTTAAAACCTCACAATCAGTTGTCTCATCGAATCTACACCAATAGATGATTCGAAAGAGGCATTCTGACCGTCCTTGTGCTTCTTGGATGGCCTCCCTGACTCAGAAAACACTTCATCTTCAAGTGACCATAAACTGCTGGAACTGCTTGCATCATCTAAATCATCAGCTTCAGAGCCAGCCCTGCTGTAACTGCAGCTATTTTCAATTTTTTCTGGATCATAGTCATCATCTTCTGAATCATCAGAAGGCCATTCTTGTTCTGGATCTAGGAAAGCACCTCCACCATCAGGTAAAGCAGCTTCTTCCTTGAAGATTTCCTATTTTGATCCCATAGAAATAAGTTTTTATTTTTATTTTTTTGAAAAAAAAAAATGGGAGAGAAAAATAAAACCATAAGAGAGCATGAAATGTTTCTGATGTAAACAACCTGCCAATGACTGTCGGCAGAAAAGTGAGTCCCAAGATGAGCATTCATTGCATCCAATATTTCCATCTTACACTCGCAAAATTTGCAAAACCATCCTTGATCTTCTGGAGGAACTGAAAAATTATTGATTACACTACGTTTAATGAAGAAATCTCATACTATAGTATAACATTCAGAAAATAATAATAGCAATTTGAGTAGAACTCACTATTTTCAGTCAACAGAGGAGGATCAAGACATTTTTGGTGAAAAGCACAATTGCATGTCCCATCACAAAGTATAATATCATTATCAGGGAAAGCTTCCCGCAACTTGCACTTTGCACAGATTATCTAGGAATAACAGACATCAAATCAAGAATAATTTTGTCTAAAATGAGAAAACACAATCGTAGTAGCTAGCATCCTCGAAGAAACCTCTATGAGAAGTTAAAAAACAACGTAAATACAGAATAGTGTAAATGTTGAGTTTCTTTCAAGTCTCAGCAGGGCCATTTGCCTCGGAAGTGAGGCTAAAAAGCAAATCTGTTTGCTAAAATAGATGGATTTGGGAAATAAACAGCCCCTTCAGTTGGTAAGATTGGTTACTTGAGGGGGGGAGAAAAGTTTACATGTTCATGGTATACGGATCCATCTGGTGCAATTGCAGAGCCTTCAATACACCCTACAGAGCTAAGCAAATCCAGTTGGCGAATGGCATCACGGATTCCAAGTTTACACTTTAAAATCTGCTTCTTGGCTCTTTGAAGTTCATTTTCCGGCTTGATCTTTTCTCGACTGGGAGAAAAAATAACAATAGTAATGAAAAAAAAGGCTTAGATACGTGTAAAAAGTTTTCGACAAAGGAAAAACTACCCATCAACATCAATTCTCCCTCAAATTGCTTAATTGCAGACATAATGATAAAATTCAAAGTTTTACTGTTAGCTTTAGCATCATGCAAATGTCACAGCCCCGATACAGATTCATCTATGAGCAAATCTCTTCTTTGGCTAATTTGTCTATTAAACAAAGCTACACATATCACACAGTATAACAATTTACTGATTTTACTATTAGGCTGCTTGGTTCATGGATTTGGATAGAGATTTGGAAAGCCACCTTTTTCCTTTCCATTTCTAAATCCCTACCCAAATCCATGATCAAAACACAGCATTAGTCTCTACTTTCTAGTTGACCCTTACATGAAAGTCAAGCACAAGTCTGCATGTGAGACTTCGGAGTTAATGTTACAGATCATTATAATGTCATCATTGTCATCATCACATCAACTCTTTCCTGATTCAAAAATTCATTTTCATGTCCTTGTTTTACTAGCCCATTTAAGACGTCAGAGAAACACACCCTTAGATAACCCTCAGATACAGAAAATGAATTTATGCAGCATGCAAACATTTAAAGTACCATATTTACCAACCCGGGTGAGACTTCGGAGTTAATGTTACAGATCATTATAATGTCATCATTGTCATCATCACATCAACTCTTTCCTGATTCAAAAATTCATTTTCATGTCCTTGTTTTACTAGCCCATTTAAGACGTCAGAGAAACACACCCTTAGATAACCCTCAGATACAGAAAATGAATTTATGCAGCATGCAAACATTTAAAGTACCATATTTGCACACCCCCCCCCCCAAAAAAAAAAAAACATTCAAAGACCATGCACTCATATATGAAAAATCATGAAGGTAGGATTTAGATTATTCCAAAATTAATTTTTTTGCTCATTTTATAAGAAATTAGGTATTCTAGAACTAATTATTAACCAAATAATAATACCAATTAGTCTGACTTCATAATTGTAATTTGCAGGGTGTATCCAACAAGTGCTTTAAAGAAACAAGGTACCTTTTATGATTAATTTAAAGAAATAAGGTACTATTGAGTTTTCTTGCCTAGTAAGATGGTTTTGGAGTGAGTCATATACTTCACAAGGAGCCAAAAGGCCATATACTTCAAGTGATGGATTAGGTATTAGTCAGGTAGGTGTCTATAATTTGTCTTTAAAAAAACTAGTTCAACCTTGAGAAATCTTAACAAAACATTGAAGAACAATAATGCTAAGAGCTCAGAAATAGAACACAAAATGTACTTTGTGGTTAAAATTCATTTTGGGTATAGTGTGGGCCACAATTGAAATAAATCTCAACCACGCAATGTACTCTCTGTGCATTTTCTGTGTTTTACTTCTGTGAACCTAGCACTGTTGCATTGAAGAACAATAAAGGATGTACAAACTAGACAAATATTCCATACCTCTGGCCTTTCCAACCTTCCCCTGAATAAGCTTCAATAAGGTTTAGCTCCAACTTCACTTTTATTAATAGGTATCTTGCCCTCCTTTTCAAGCGCGAAGCTTCATCTAACTCTGTATTATCCCTTTGTCTCCTACGCTTCCTTCTCTTCTTCAACTTTTTAGATTTAACATCGTCTCCATTGGCTTGTTTTCCAATTTCCTTAGAACTGTTAAGTAAAATGTTTTCAACTTCAAGGCTTGAGGAATGCTGCTTCTTGTTGGACTTTGTTTTGTGCAGATCTGTTGTACTATTCACATTTTTACTTGAGGAATTGTTTCTCATCCCATTGCTTACAGACTTGACAACTTTTTTCTTCAAAACAGTTGAACCATTGGAGTTTCCATGCAACTTCGGTTTTGGTTTGTGTCTCTTCATGTGCAATCTCTCGGTACCATTTTCTATCTTCAACGGTGCACTCTGCTTAGACACACTTCCTATCTTGTTTGAATAATGCTTCCCAAAATCATGGTGTGTTAGCTTCTTTCCACCTCCACGCATGTTGATTGCTTAGAACTGAAAAATCAGGCCGAAAGAAAAAAAAAAAGATCAACCATTAATGACTTTCAAAGGACAATATTATCGGGATAAAATTGAAGTGCATAAACATGGGTTCACTTATATTACAAAGAAAGATGCAGGATACCATAATGAATAAGAATCCCAGTAACTAACACTAACATTTGTTATCTCTGTGCTTGTAAAAGCCTCTCCAATCCTTACTCTCTTTTTTAGTCCAGCTACGGACACAAAATTTACTACCACTCACAATAGGAGTGGGGCCCACACATCATTATGGTGTGTGTACCGACACACCCATTGTGAATAAGTGGTAGTATATGCTGTAGAATATGGTGTGTCCCTAATATTTCTCTTCTTCTTTTTTTCCCATCAAATTTGAGTGAAAATTTGGTAAAAAAAACTTGATTTGATATGAAAAACTCTAATCCTTGATCTGATATGGAAAATTTGGTTGAAAGCTTGATGAAATGGTTGGAGCATATTTTTAGCCATTTTTTCAGAAAATTTGAATTTGATGAAAAATTTGATAAAGGGATTGGAGATGCTCTAACCAACCATGAAATAAACCCAAGTATCTTAACATTACCATAAACAGAATGCAAACAAAAACCTAACCATAAGAAGAAGAATCGCTTGTGCATACTAAGGAGAAGAATCAAGAAGAGCAGCATACTATAAGGTCAATAACCAACATCTATGTACACACAAAACCTGAAAATGAGGGTAAATTCTCATCGTCAGAACTTATTGATCAGAACCCTATAATCTAGGTATACCCACAGGAGTAAAGTTCACAGCACCCTACAAAACTAATTTGCAAAATTTTCTAGAATTTATTTATCAGCTCACATATAGCAGAATGCAAAACCAAATAAAGAAAAAAAGGGGTAAACAACTAGACAACTCATGGGAAGCCCAGAAAGTTTGCTTATCGTAAGTTTCAAGAAATCAAACACGCAGCTGAAAACAACAACACATTGACAATGATCTGTAACACATGCAATCTGCGATCAAAAGAATCGAAATTCAGCAAACCCAGAAGAGTGTCAAAAAAGATTTGTCTGAAAAAAATCCAATTAGGACTTTAAACACACAGCTGAAAGCAACAACAGATTGACAATGATCTGAAGAACATGCAATCTCTGATCAACAGAAGCAAAATTCAGCAAATACCCAGATGAGATTCAAGGAAAATTTCTTTGGAAACCCCAATTAGGACTTGAAATTTTTGTATGTTACAATCACAAGAGGCATAAATAAACAAGAAACAAAAAGAAAAACACAAGAGAAACAGCTAGGCTAAGTCACCTGATGAAAGAGAATTGAAAGATCTAAGTCTTGAGGTAGGCTTGGACTAATGCCATGTATATGTACAAATATACACATACATTCAAGACTAATTGATTGATTGATTGATTGAAATGAGATAAAGAACCCAGATTTCAAATTTGCAAATTGGGTTGGTACTGGGTTCTTCTATGGGACTAGTGTTGAAATTGAATTGAGTTTTTGTAGCTTCGGGGTAGTACTCTTGGCTGCCTTTTGGGTCTCTTCCCCTTCCCGGCCAGCCAACGGTCAGGTCTCTCTCTAAGTGTCTCTCTCCAACAAAATTCTTCTACCTAATTTACCCTTTTAGAGAAACCATATGGTTGTCAAAAACTAGGAGAAAATTGAGTAGAAAAAAAATAAGTGTTTAAAATTTTTTTATTTTTTATTTGTTAGGCTTGAAGGATTTATTATATTATCTTTTGATAATGCAGTTTTGTCGGGGTAGGACTAGGTCAAACTGATCCAAGAGCTCTACGGGTTGTCTTTTCTTCGTCCTTCCAGACACACCTGTAACGAGTCAAATGAGAGGGTTCCGATATATTGGGTGGTTCCCTCTCGTGGACCATCCAATGATTAAGTTAGATGGTATATGAATGGCATCGGAAAACAGTTTAGAGAGGGAGAGAGAGAGATATCTTCTTACCAACAACGTTCATTGAAGGCTTTCTTATATCATTCACTAATCATTTCCTTGTCCATTCATACTGTCACATTAGCTGAAAGCCTACCGTTTGCTTGCCGTCGGCCATTGTGGTTTTTCCACACCTTAAAACCAGAGGTTTTGTTACATTTAATGCTTTGACAGCCTCATTTAATGCTTGGCGCGTGGGCTTAATAACTCCCCTAAATCTTTGTCTGCCACGTGTCCAACTCCTTATTTGACATATGCTTGTTGGTACCTAGGCCTGATCATTGTTAGTTCTACATTGGACTTAGTATTGGGCCTGATCTTGACGGGCTGCAGTTGAGTGACTATTTGGGTAATCCAAAACGCCCCTCTCGGTAGTGTCCATCGATGATCCCCGTTTTCAAGCGCAACTTTAGTTCAGCGAAAGGAATAAGATAAGAGAAAGTAGCCCCTCAAGTCGACTTGAAAGATGGATGACTAGGGAAGGCGACCGACCAAGAAAGGCCGACTTGAAAGGGAGACAACCTGGCGAAACAGCCAACCAAGAATGGCTGACCTAAATGGGGGACGACCTGGTGAAACAACCGACCAAGAGTGACAGAGCAGGGATGGTCGACTTGAAAAAGGGGACGACTTGGCGAAACGGCTGACCGAGAGTTGTTGAGTAGGGATATCGACCTGAAAATGAGACGACCTAACAAAACGGCCAACCAAGAGACGTCAAGCAAGGATGACTGACCTGAAAGGGGGACAACCTGGCGAAACGGCCAACCAAGAGTGGCCAAACAGGGATGGCCAACCTAAAAAAGGGGACGACCTGGAAAAACGGCCCGAAGAGTGGCGGCGAGGATGGCCAACTGAAGGAGACAACTTAGCGAAAAAGCCGACCAAGAATGACCAAGTAGGGATGGCTAACCTGGAAGGGGAATAAGCATATTGCATTGATGGGGTGTGGGGCTGGAGGTACGGGAACACACGTGATGATGTGACGTAAAACAAACTTGAGGAAAGAAAAAAAGTAATTGAGTGTGGGGAGATAGCCGCGACTGTCCACGTGGAGTGATGTGCGTCGTTGATGGGTATTTTGAAACGTTTAGTAGGGACGAAGGGTTTGGAAACCTAGAAATTTGAAAGAGTTAAGGTATTTACCCATTAGGTTTCTTAACTCCCTCCACATTTGGCAATTTTGTTTTCGCGCTGGCAAACTACAACAATGACCCTTGGAAGACAAGAAAACCTTGGGCATTTGAGGTGGTGCAATTTTCATACATGATTGCAAAAAACCAGTACGTACCAGACTTTGCCCCCTTGCCTCGGATTCCCCTATTTTCCACGTCTGCAAGTTCTAAGCTCCTACGATCGAAGTGATATACAGAAATGTAAGAGAAATGGCTGAAGGAAACCCTTGCCTAACGGTTGCGGATCTCTAGGAGACGACGATAGGGTGGCGTTGGCGAAATAGTATGGGGTAGAGAGAATGGTGGAACGGGGAGGAGACCATGTCCCATCCCGTTGACTGTGATTTCGGCAGTCGAGCCCATCGATTAAGTGGCCTTGCACCACAAAGCGGATAAATTGACGTTGACAACGGAGGAGTTAGAAGAGATTCGAAAGAAGTATTAAGTTCCTAAGAACATTGAGCTAAGACTGCTGACGACGGATGAAAGAGCCTTTGACGTAAGGCCCATGGAGTTTACCCTCTACGAAGAGGCTTTACACGAGGGTTTTGTAGACATCCCGGGTATGTTTGGTTTGAGTTTGGGAGATGAGTTTTAGAGATAAAAAGTCTGAAAAAGTTGTTTGGTTTGGTTTTTTCAAAAGATGTTTTGAAAAATTATTTTGAGAGAGAGTTTTGGAGAAAGTGATTGATTTGATGTGTATGAGAGAGATTTGTTTGGAAAACTTGTAAACCAAACAAGTTTTGGAAAAAATTTTAGGAAAATTTGTTTGGTTTGATTGCTTTTGAAAACTTATTTGTAGAGAATTTTTTCCAAAATTTTTGAAACACCTAAACCAAACAAGGCCTCCATTTTTACCACCTACAAGACTTGGATGCTTTGTCCTGCACTTTCGGTGATGAAAATTGCGTTGAGTGTGGTTCGAATTCTTAACGAAGGATCTAAGTTTAAGCTTGAAACCGACCTAGACCTTTCATATTTACCTTTGTTTGTACCATAGAATTTCATTTTGAACCTGTGTTGATTTGTCTTGAACACGAAATAAAGGAACAAGGGAGCACATTGGGGCGGTTGTGGCCATTTAGAAGCAACCGTGCCTTCTTGGCGATAAATCTTGTTTTGGGTGAGAGCCCAACTGTCTATTTTTGAAGATATTTTTGACCTATTTTGCTCAAATTCTATAAATAAGAGCTAATGTCTCTATTTTAAGGGTTGGAAAATTTCCAAAGAGTTTAAACATACACTTGAGAGCTCTTTATTCCTTAGCAAGCTATCATTGAGCAAACCTATTACCCTTGAACCATATCTATACACCATATACATCCTTAAACCTTAACCTTAGAGTCTTTGTTGAGACTTGGGAATCACAATTCAAACTTGAGAGGGCCTTTGGATTGAGTTTGTTTGACAACAAGAGCTTATTCCATTCAAGAGGTATAAGCTTACCACCTTTCTCCTTGCTTTCATTTCTGTCTCTTTCTATCTATTCTTAGTGTTTTTGTGTTGTTTTGGATCCATTTCAAGTATTGGAACTTGGGGTTGGATAGCTACCAAAGGTAAAGAGGGCTAACACCCTTTCTTGTGCCTTAACTCGTAGCTCATACCTCTTGTTCTTGCTCTTTTTTCTTTGGCTTTCAAACTGATTTTCCGAGTTTAAAAGGGCTGAAAACATGGTTTAGAAGTCTTAAAAAGTGTAGGGGTTAGCCACCTCTCCTTGTTCTTGCTTACTAGTTTGGTATCCCTTTGTTATTTCCTATCTTTTGTGCTCTTTAGCCTTCGTTTTTACTTGTTTTTCAACTATTAGGGTGTTTGGGGTTGTTTAAATTCCATTAATTAGTCTATGCTTTGAATACTTTACTTGGCGTGTTGTAAGTCCTTATGACTTGTTGTTTAGGCCTTAGATACCGAGTCGATTCGAGTTAATAGTTTTTCTTTACTTAGTTTTCATATCAAGGATCTCATTCTAAATAGTCAATTTCGCATAAGTCATTTCTGCAACCTCCCTTTTTTCTTCTTTTCTTTTGTTTGACAGTTATTTCAAAATATTGATGGTTATTCAAGGCATGAGAAAGAGATATATGCTCAATGGCCTAATCTCTACGGAGATTCATCATCAAGGCGTAGTCTCTTTTTCATGTCAAGGATCACTTCTAATTTGACTTTTCTTCTCATTTAGTGGACTTAAACATCACTTTGGACAAATGGATTAAAGAATGTAAAGGATTAATAAATTGGCTTAAAATGAATGAAACCAACATAAAGAAAGTGCTTAGATGGTTGGATTTGGCTGGACGTTATGCGAAGTCCATCACTCTAAGAATTGTCACTTATCAATCCATGATACGTTGATGAAACTTCGAGCGTATCTATTTCCCTCTTTGAGCCTTTATGATAGGAGGGAGGGGTGATCGTATTCATTACATTTGTTAACTTTTTTGTACAAGTGTGCTTGAAATCATCAAGCAATCAACTTGCTATCGTTGATGGTTTTGGACTCGAATTCGTTCTTCTCTTGAGTTCCCCATAACAGAGAAGAGTAGAAGAGGCAAATAGGGCCTGGAAAGGCTCTGTCTGCACTGTTCTCACCTCAGAGCACAAAAACATTTTTGGCATGAAATTAGGGCACGGTCGATTATTTGTAGACCGGCGAGTCTCATTGGGGCTAGCATTTCAATGTTTAATGCTTGATGACCTTTGGCAAAAACAGATGGCAGTAGCTGAGGGTGAGGCAAAGTAGTCTAAACAATCCCAGGCACTTGTGCATACGATCGTTGCGCCTCATCGTTGCTTGTATTATTATTGTTATAAATAATTACTGTTACAATTTCATTATTTGTATTAGTATTGTTATAATATCCTTGTTGTAATAAAATTAGATAGCTAGATTAAGTTAGAATTCATTCGAATTTGTAATAAGTACTTAGTTTATTTATTATTCATTCGGTGTTGTAATAGCTAAGTAGTTTAATCCGGACACTCGGACACTTATTCGGACCCTCCTGCGCGAGGGCAAAAATATGTAATAATGTTGTATGTCTTCCAACTCCCATTTCTTTCTTCTTTTTATTTACCCGCTTATAATGGTAGCATAGAGCATCATGTTTCCTTAGCATTTCATATGTTTGCATACACTTGTCTCACATGCATTGTCACAACCCAAACTCGCCCCTAGAAGGTTGGTAGCATAACCGGCCAGTAATTCTAGATTACCACAGGCTTTTCTGTACATAACATAAATAAACGGGGCTCACGGAAGCGAACACAAAACACTAATAGTCCAAAGAGCTGTGCATTTATATGAACAAGTATTTACATGCCAAAAATGTTAATTTACTCACTACTGTACATAATATGGATCAAAAGATCATATACAAAACATAGGCACTTGCCACTAATACAACTCAAACCAAAACTCATACGGCCTTCCAGGCCTAGCCCCAGCTCGGAGGCACACAAAACATCTGGTTGGCTTCAAAACGGCGGCTCGAACAAGACCCCGCCTAGGCTTGACTCCCTGAGAGCTCACCTATAAATACATAAATACAAACAATGAGCTAAAGCTCAGCAAGTAACATTAACGTAAAGGGTTAGTGAACGAACTCCAACATTTCATATAAATCCATAAAACATAACATTCATATACATTTCATTCTCATCATAGAACATACATAATGGCATAATCCATAGAACATAACATAGCATAACATTTGTCGACTAACGACTAGAGTAACCAGTCCCGGACACCGATTAAACACATACCGAGATCTTGTAAACTGGTCATGGGCCTACATTTCCATGCCGTCCCCCATGACTCAATCGCATGGGCCTGCACTTCTATGTCATCCCCCACGACTCAACTATCTATGGATGCCATACTAGATTCGCAAATCAAGACATTCGTTCACAGTTTAAAATCACATTTTAGAACATATCATATCATATCATATAGCATTTCAAATACGTTACATATCAACATAACTTTACAGAAATGTTACTTACAGTGGGTTTCCAAAACCGGTTGCACGGTCTTCACCTCTTGACCTGCAATTAACAACATTATAACACATTTCCTTAACATTTATCATTGATAAATCATATCATTCATGCCATTACATTCTTCTTTACTTCATTTCATACTCAATCTAATCTTTCTTTACTTTAATTCATGCTCATGAGATACTAAATGATGCAATTAACATGTTAAAATCACGTAAAACAACGTCCCAAACTTTTCCTGAAATAGGCCCTCCCGCTCGAGCGCCCACTTGTCGCTCGGCGATCGCTAATTTTCCAAAACTGCTGATAGGCTGATTTTCACGCTCGAGCGGGAATCCCTCCACTCGAGCGGACCATGCGAAATCCAAAATTCTGGACTTTTCAAAGCTTCAATCTTCCCTTTTTGCAAAACCCACTTCCAATCTTATAAAATTCAAGTCTCAAAATACTTGATCAACAACATGATTTAACCATTAACACTTTAAAACAAAACCCACAAGAATCTTTAGAAGATCACACTTGGACCAAAAATGGAAAACCATAAACATATACATACAAGCTTCATATCTCTATATTCATGGAGATTCTTCCTCAAATATACAAATAGACATGATTTATACTACTTTAAGCCATGATCTTGAGTTCAAATGCTAGATGCCAAGAATCAACAACCAATTTCATGAAAATCTTACCTTAATTGCTTAAATGGAGGAATTGAGCTTAATCCCCTTTCTTTATTCTATCTTCTTCCCTTTCTCTCTTCTCCACGAATTCTCTCTTCTCTCTCTCTTCCAGATTTTTCTTCTCTTTTCTTTTTGAGTCAAAATGGGTCAAAGCCTTATCTTATATCATATATATCAAATAAATAAACATTTGTGCCATAACTTTGAGCCAAACAAGACTTAGCGATTCGGACAAAATTCAGTCATCAATTTATTGTCCCAAATAGTTCTAAAAATTCCCGGTGTCACATAGGCGTGTTCAATTTCATTTTCTGAACCCATTACGGTCGTCAATTTCAGTCTCGAACTTGTAATTCCAACAGATATTCTTCTAATTCAAACAGATATTCTTCAATTAATTCGTATAAACATATAAGTAATTACTGATAATTACGCCATACATTTTGGGGTCATTACATGCATTTGGGTTCAGCTCATCATACTAACCAATGTCACATTCAACTTTCTTAAATGAATACATGATTTATCACATGTCTTGAATTAGATCATATACCATGCTAAGTAGCCGGGCCTATTTACTTGTATGACTGCATCACATTAGTCATATTGCATTGATTAAAGGCATGCATGCTTTCTAATTCTTTTGTTTTGTTGGCTTGCCTTGGAATACTAGGTGAGCATTTATTTCTTTAGCATATTGCATTGTGTGTGATTGTCGCCATATCAAGCATGTTTTCCATGAGACTAATTGCTTAAGTGATATACCTATTTGAATGTCAGTGGATGAAGGCAATTGAGAAAATTGGGACGTATTGATTAATGTATATACAAACTCACTTTTTCAAGTGATGCGCATTCAAAATAATTTTGAAACAAACATAAAATCAAAGTGTTTCAACTTTTGCAAATTAGTCTATACTTGTGTGTATCACATAATAAAGTAGTCTAATAATTGGAACAAGAGCATATAATGTAGATAAGAATTACATCATGATTAGGCCGATCTTTGATCAGGCGAGTGGGGTGCTCAGTTCATGACCTTCCCCTCTCATACCTAAGTTCCTAAGCCGAGACACTTTGGTGATAACAGATAAGTGGCCTTTGACACGAGTCTCGAGTTTCTTAAATTTCTCAAAAAAATATTTAGATGGCGACTCTGAAATTTGGCAAAGTAGTCTATTTTTGCTATTTGATTCAAACATCAATTTTCTAAAAGATTTGCTGGATTTGTACTCATTTGTGTTTATCTATTTCACATTGCACTAGTGAAATCAGATTCAGAACCACGGGAGTCCAAACTGTAGGGCTAATCGTATCCGAAAGGAGCACGAAAAGAAAGCTACAAGTTTGAGGCTTCTGCTCCCCCAACTTGCCATCGGCGTGCTGAACCGGCTAGAAGTGGCACTAGATCAACTAGTGCCAAACGCCTGGAAGATTTTGTTTACGAGCGCAAGTTCCTGGCCGTAGACGACCAGGGGAGAGACAATGTCGATGGATGAGTTCTTCTCTTGTTATAAGTCGATGGGCCATCAAGAGATGTGGGTGTCATTGCAAGCTCTACCTGGGAGGGGGCTAATGAGTGGGCTGTCTTCGTTTGAAAAAATAGAGAACCAAGTGATTCTTTTGTATCCATAAATGGTGGGTATGGATGTACGAACCATATGGAAAATCCTCACTAAATCGGTGGAGCCCAATTTAACTACTGTTGAGGAGAGGAAAGTGCAACTGGCGAAGAAATGGAAGGAGAAGGAGTGGCTGAAGTGGGATGAGTTAGTGAAGCCTTCCGCACTCTTTGCCGTTGGCTTGAGGCCCGACCCTATTGGGGGTGACCTGACCCCAGAAGAGGTTGAGGTGGAAAGAAGAGTCCAAGAAGCTGAAGACTGCCGAGCATTCACAACAGTAGAGAAATTGAAGGAGAAGACATTGGGTCCTACCCCGAGGGCGTACATACACAGGGTGATCCATCCTCGCTCCAAGGCCTTGGTAGGATTAGACCTAAAGAACTTTGTGCCGCTGAAGGTGCCCGTGGATCTGCTGAGGGAGCAGAGCAAGGCCAAGTTAGAGCAGATTAAGAAAAAGAAGAAGAAAGTTGCCGCCAAGAAATGAAAAAAAGGACCTCTAACGAAGAGGGCCAAGGAAGCAATAGCGATGGAGGCAAAGGAGGAGTCAGAGCCCTTAAGACTTGGGATAAGGGCAGAAGTAGCAGTGGCCGACCCCTTCATAAGCGATCCTGAAGGATAAGGAGTGGAGCAGATGACTGATCGCCCTCAGCCAGAAAAAAGAAACTAGGATAGTGACAGAAGGTGCTTCTAGGAAGCGAGCAGGTCGGGGGGAATGAGCATACGGCTGGGGCTCAGCCAAGTGAGTCTGGGACAAGCTCGACAACCGAGAAAGTGGGCACTACTATTCGGTATCTAAGTACTGTGGTTGGCGTGCCCCTGACCGATGCTTCAAAATTCTCCAACTTGCTAGGGAACTCGAATGCAGCATATGAACGCATGTTAAGAGGGATCGATGATACGGTGGTCAAAGACGCTTCATGGTTTAAAGAGACAGATTTGATGAAGGCAATAGGCTCTGCTCAGATAGGGTCATTGACTTTTGCGGCCGCCTTGTTGGGTAAAGGGGTGAGGGCAAAGTTGGAACTGGGACAGGCCTTAGCACGATCAGAGCAGGCTGTTGTTGAATTATAGATGGCAGAGGGTGAGGTGAAGGGCCTACGGAAGATAGCACAGAGTGCCTGTGCTAAAGGGATGTTATACACTCAAAACTGCCAAAAATTTGAAGTGTTAGCCTTGGTGTAGAGCTATGTAGCCGAGCGAGTGAAAGATGAAGGGGCTAAAATTGTGATCGAATTGGTTGGAGTCAGGGAGCAGCCGAGTCGTACCACCAAGGATTTGGAGGACGCTCGACACAGGGCAATGGCACTCGAGTTTAAGGTGGCAACAAAACAAAAGAAGGTTGACCAAGCCCAGCAAGCATGTGCCACTATGATGGAACAATTGGAAGAAGCTCTCACTAACAATGAAGATCTTCGTGATCTGTCACTGAGGGAGAAGGAAGTGGCAGACACGCGAGTGGCTGAGTTGGAGAAAGCGCTTGAGGCTGAAAAAATGGCGGTAGAAGCTGAAAAGGTGAAAACTAAAGAGCTGACCAGGACCCTAGTGTTGGAAAGGGCGGCTTATCCAAACTTTTACACAACAGTAGTGGAACAATTCAAGTAGTCGATCGAGTTCCAAATATCAGTTGATGCAGCTATTACAACAAACTTTGCTAGGGAAGGGGTTGATGGTGCTGGCTCCTTTGGAGCTAGGGTCGCTGAGATGATATAGGGGCAGACAAAGTTAGAAATAATCCAGAACTTTCAGCAATTTGACTATTACAAGTACCAGCTGAGCATCTATTGGGATAGTGGGTGGATGAGCTTCCAGCGCAGGGCAAAAGAGGCCTTTCCAGACATCGACTTAACGCTCATAAAACCAGGAGAAGGAGACATCACCCAAACCCCGCTGGACGAGGATGTTAAAGAAGAGGATCTAGTGTCTAGTGAGGAAGAAGAAGGCTGAAGACACTTGGTGGTTTTGTGGTATTTTTTTTTATTTTTTATTTTTTAAAGCAACTTACACATTTTGTAATGAAGTTGTATATAAGATAAGAATTGGTTTTGGAAATTTTTGGAAATTGTTAAGTTATAATAGTTCGTTTAGTGTGTGTGATATTGAAAACTGAGATATAAAGAAAGAGTTACATGAGATGAAGTGGATTTTGATGAAACAAGCAAAATGGAAGGTCTTCATGAAGCAAGTAAAACAGCTCAAACTTGTAAGTAAAATGAAACAAGGTCCCAAGTAGAACTTAAAAGTGAATTAATAAATTGAAGCAAGGTCCGAAGTAGAACAAGCAAAATGAAAGGTCTTCATGAAGCAAGTAAAACAACTCAAACTTGTAAGTAAAATGAAACAAGGTCCCAAGTAGAACTTAAAAGTGAATCAATAAATTGAAGCAAGGTCCGAAGTAGAACAAGCAAAATGGAAGGTCTTCATGAAGCAAATAAAACAACTCAAACTTGTAAGTAAAATGAAACAAGGTCCCAAGTAGAACTTAAAAGTGAATCAATAAATTGAACTCATTCTGGCTAAGGTCTTCATGCTCAGTCTGGCTGAGCCTTGATTGAACTCAGTCTGGCTGACGTCTTCCTGCTTAGTCTGGCTGAGCCTTGATTGAACTCAATCTGGCTAAGGTCTTGATGCTCAATTTGGCTGAGGCTTGATGCTCAGTCTAGTTGAGGCTTAATTGGCTGAGGTCTTCATGCTCAGTCTAGTTGAGGCTTGATTGAACTCAGTCTGGTTGAAGTATTCATGCTCAGTCTAGCTGAGGCTTGATTGAACTCAGTCTGGCTGAAGTCTTCATGCTCAGTTTGGCTGAGGCTTGATGCTCAATCTGGTTGAGGCTTGATTGAACTCAGTCTGGCTGAGGTCTTCATGCTCAGTCTAGCTGAGACGTGTTTGAACTCAGCTAAAGATTCATGACGTATGCAACACAAATGACAAAGGTAGAATATCTTTTTCATTAATGCAAAGTCCTGCCATGGTGAGCTTATACATTGTATTAAAAAGACAAAAAATTTATAAGCAGTTCGAGCTGATCGTGGTAATAAAATAAACGCCATGGGAGAAAATGGGACTTCATTTTACTGATAATACCGCTTTAAATGCTTAGCATTCCACGGGTGGGGGGAGATCTCTACCTTCTAAATCTTGTAAGCAGTAGATGTCTAGGCGTGACCTAGATTTGACAATGTAAGGTCCTTCCCATTTAGTAGCTAATATGCTTTCAGCTGGGTTTTTTGTGGCCAAAGTTGTCGTTCGAAGAACTAGATCGCCCACAACAAATTCTATGGGTTTGACTCAACTGTTATAATGTTTTCACATCCTCTGTTAATATGAAGCCAGTCTGACAGCGGCTGACTCTCGTAGTTCTTCAATCAGGTCCAGCTCGACCTGTTGTAGTTCTTCATTTAGTTTGGAGTTCAGGTGCATTACCTGGGAGGTCGGTAGACTGATCTCCACGGAATGACCACTTCAGTGTTGTATGTTAGGCGGAAAAAGGTTTCCCCAGTGAGAGTCCTTGCTATCGTCCTATAAGCCTAGAGTACGTTTGGTAGCTTCTTTGCCCAGAGTCCCTTAGCGGCTTCTAATTTGGTCTTGATAATCTTTAACAGAGACCGGTTGGTGACTTTAACTTGCCCATTAGCTTGGGGATGGCCTAGAGAGGAAAAACATGTCTTGATGCTGAGCGCCTCACAGAAATTCCTGAATTTGGTGTTATCAAACTGTTTGCCATTATTTGACACGATGGCTTGAGGGATCTCGCATCGGCAGACTATTGATTGCCATATAAACTTGGTGGTATTCTGCTCAGTGATCTTAGCAAAAGGCTCTGCTTCCACCCACTTTGTTAAATAGTTAATGGCAACCACATCGAACTTGACTTGGCCTTTGCCAATGGGCAAGGGACCAATTAGATTGATCCCCCACTTGGCAAAAGAATAGAGGCTGTTGAATGTGATCAGTTTTGTTAGAGAGGCGTGAGGGATGTTGGCAAAGCGTTGGCGTTTGTCACATTTGAGCACAAAATCAGTGGCGTCTTGACTGAGTGTGGGCCAAACATAGCCTGTGCAGAGAATTTTATAGGCCAAAGGCCGTCTCCCTGAGTGGTTTTCACAAACTCTTTCATGTATTTCTCTTATTACATAGGTAGCTTGATCAACATTTAGACATCTGAGGTATGGTCGCGAGAATCCCCACTTGTACAAGATGTCGTCGATAATGACATAATTGGATGACCGAGCCCTAACCTTGTTGGCCTCCTACTTATTTCCTGGTAACATTCCCTGCTCTAAGAATGGAATAATGTCTTGGGCCCATGCGATAGGCTCGTCCTGGAGCAAGTGGACCTCTTGTTGGTCTGGTGAAACTGCGGGGTAGGTCAGGTATTCGATTCGGACACCGTGACTGAGATCTAATTGGTTTGCCGAGGTTAATTGGGCCATTTCATCTGCTTGAGAGTTCTCTGACCTGGGGATATGCTTAATGTTGAAACTATTGATGAGGCGGGTGAAGAGAAGAGCAATGTCCCTATACGATCATATTGTTTATTCCTTTGCATCGAACTCCCCAGTGATCTGTCTGACAACCAATTGGGAATCACTAGACACTTGGAGATGGTCTACCCCAATGTCTCTAGATAGTTAAAGACCTGCTATCAGGGCCTCATACTCAGCCTCGTTGTTACTCTAGGCAAATACAAATCGGAGGGCACACTTGAAGCATTCGCCCTCTGGGGTGGAGAGGATTAAGTTGGCTCCACTACCTTCTTTTCGAGAGGAACCGTCAACGTTAAGAGTCTAAGAATAGGGGTTAGTTGCCTCGGGAATAACGGGTGCTGATGAAGAAGGTATGTTTGGGATAAGATTGGTGAATTCCAGGATGAAGTCGGCAATAGCTTAGCTTTTGATAGCTGTTCGAGGTCAGTAAGAAATCTCGTATTGGCTTAGTTCAACAAACCATTACATGAGCCTGTCTGATGACTCTGGTTGTTGCATAACTTTCTTCAAAGGTTGGTTAGTAAGGACCACGACGGAATGTGCTTGAAAATAGGGTCTGAGGCATCTGGAGGTGATGACCAAAGTTAGAGCCATCTTCTCCAATAGGAGTAGTTCTGTTCTACCCCACGGAGTGCTCGGTTGATGTGGTAAACCGGACGTTGGACTAAGTCTTCCTCTCTGATTAGGGCAGCACTGACTGCAGTATTGGAGACAACTAAGTAGAGGAAGAGGGTCTCCCCTGGAATTGCTTGAGAGAGAAGAAGAGGGTTGGCCATGTACTATTTCAGTTGTTGGAATGCCTCATCAGACTCAGTGTTCCAATCAAAAGCCTTCCTAAGCACCTTGAAGAATAGAAAACACTTATCGGTTGCCCTAGAAATAAAGCGATTGAGGGCAACTACTCTGCTAATGAGCCGTTGAATCTCTTTTACGATTGTGGGAGATTGCAATTCTATTAAGGCCTTGATCTTCTCTAGATTGGCCTCAATACCCCTAGAGCTGAACATAAACCCCAAGAACTTACCAGACCCGACACCGAAAGCACATTTTTTTAGATTTAGCTTCATTTTGTACTTGCGCAAGGTTTGGAAGGTCTCCCGCAAGTCTGTAAGTGGTCTGAGGAGAATTTGCTTTTGACAAACATGTCATCAACATAGTCCTCCATATTCTTACCTATCTGGTTTTTTAAAACAACATTAACAAATCATTGGTAAGTGGCTCCTATATTCTTCAGACCAAATGGCATCACACGGTAATGATAAGTCCTCATGTCAGAAATGAAAGATGTGTGCTCCTAATCAGCTGCATGCATTAGGATTTGGTTATAGCCTAAAAACGCATCCATAAAACTAAGCATCTGGTGGCCTGCTGTTGCGTCAACCAATAGATCTATCCTGGGGAATGGATAGCTGTCTTTGGGGCAAGCTCAGTTGAGATCGGAGTAGTCGACACAGAGTCTTCATTTACCATTACTTTTGCGAACCAAGACCACTTGGGATAGTCCACATTTCTTATGAATTGGGCCTTCAGCAGCTTGTCCACCTTTGCAGTGATGGGATTATTACATTCGGGATGGAAAATGGGTTGCTTTTGACAGAACGGTCAGAATTGGGGCTCGATACTAATGCGATGAGTGATAAAAAAAGGATTGATGCCCGGCATGTCCGAATGAGTCCAAGCAAAGACATCGTTATGCTCTTTTAGGAGAGCTGTAAGGTCGGTCTTGGCTTAAGGGGACAACTGGCTGCCAATCTTGGTCGTCTTCGTTAGGTCAGTGAAATTAATAGGTACTTCCACTAACTCTTCTACCGGTTTCCCCTGGATTAGTTCCTTCTCGTCCTTTACGTCAAGGTCTTCGATGATCATGGCTTCCTTCATCTTCACCTCTTTTAACGAAGCAACGTGACATTCTCTAGCTACAGTCTACTCGCCCCTTACAGTGCCGACCCCATGATTGATAAGAAATTTTATTGCCAGATGATACGTAAATGTCACAGCTTGGAAAGCATTGAGAGTTGTACGCCCAAGTATGACGTTGTAAGCAAAGGGGAAGTCAACAACCAGAAAGGTGAGGATCTTCATAGTTTGCCTTGGGTACTCGCTAATAGTGATTGGGAGGTCGATGGACCCTATAGAGATTACCCGATCTCCGGTGAAGCCAACTAGGGGTGTTTGTAGAGGCGATAACTTTTCTTAGCCAATTTGGAGCTGCTTGAAAGTATTGAGAAAGATAATGTCTGATGAGCTACCATTGTCAATGAGCACACGTCAAACTTTATAGTTGGAGAGGAAAGAGAAAATGACCGGAGGGTCGCCACGAGATATCGGACGCACAATCTACATCTGTGAAGGTGATCTGTTCCGACCATCGCTTGGGTTGCTTGGGAGGTCGATCGACTATCTTCACTTCTTTGTCCGATCCTTGTTTGATTCTTCGGAGCTTGGTTCGTTGTGCTGACCGAGATGGTCCGTCGCATACGAGTCTCCCCAAAATGACCCTAATTTCTCCCGCTAAGGGAGCGGGGCCTCCTGGGGCTCAAGGTTGGTACTGGGCTCTATCACCATCCCGCCAATTTGGTCGGTCACCGGTCTTGGAGGATCGTTGTTATTCCGCTTTGGGGGGTCGGTCCTGGCTTTTTGGTGAGGTCGTGGTGCCGTGAATCGAGTTAAACGTCCCTGACGGACCAGGTCTTTAACTTGATCCTTAAGATTAACATTCGTCTATGTTATGGCCATGGTCGTGGTGGAAACGATAATACTTGGACTGATCCCTTCGGTTGGAAGGAAACTTAGAGGGTTGGGGCCATTTCAGGTTATAATCTTGTTGGATTTGGTTGAGGACGTGTTCTATGGGCGAGTTAAGAGGGGTATACCACTCGAAACGACCGGATAAGCCGAGATGAGCCGCTTGGTCGGAACATGGTGGTCGATCGGGATGAGCATATTAGGGATGTCTAGGTTCCGACTATTTTCTCTTGTCTTTGTGTTATGAGAGTTTGGGTGTAGAATCTTGTTGGGTTGCTAAGGAATCTATAGCATTCATGTACTTCTAGACCTTGACGAGTAGAATGGCCATGGTCGTTGGAGGATTTTTAGAGAAGGAAAATAGGAAGTCTAACAGACGTAGTTCGGCTATGAAGGTTGTCAAAATGACTTTGTCATTGTTCTCCTCAACCTGTATAGCTTCTGAATTGAAGCGAGTGATAAAGTTACGTAATGTTTCCCCTTTAGTTTGTCAAATATTTAATAGTTGAGTCGCTGGGCGGCGCTAACGCTGAACGCTGATGAAATGGCTCAAAAATGACTTGCTTAGCTGGTTGAAAAAAATGACCGAGTCTGGATAGAAGTGGTGAACGAGTCCCACCGAATTTCGGTAACGTAAAAGCCCGACACATGATCTCGTCAGGGAAAACCGATTATTTGAAGAAATAATGAAAAATATATATATACAACTTCTAAAACACCATACAATTGTTCAAACCGTTACATAATTGAAAATCAAAAAGAAAAACTAATTACATAGCTAGGGTTTCATCAAAACCCTAAAAAAGAAGACTACCACTCATGGAGGAGTGGGAAGAGGAAGAAGAAGACCCCATGGAAGTGTCCTTCAAGCTTTTTGAAGAAAATCACCCCTTGAAACCCTAACCTCTCTTTCTTTGCAAAAACAATTTCAGAATCCTAATCCAGCATTTTTCTTGCCTATTTATACCTCTGCTGTCTTTCAAACAGGTTTAAAACATTGGGCACGTTTTCCTAAAAAAGTCAACGCACGTGCGAGAAAGTTAACGCACGTGCAGACAAAGTCAATGCACGTGCGAGAATCTGTTTTCTCTTCAAATTCTGTCTTTTTGCCCATTTTATGCTCCGACTATGTGCAACCTGATTGACATTAGACACACATAAAGTATACAGTTTGACAAGCAAGTAAAGTTAAGAGATTCTAATTAACGACCTCAATGTTGTACAATTCGGCCTTAATCACATCCCCCAACTTACAACTTGCTAGTCCTCAAGCAAGTAACAAAAATTAAATTAAATTAAACAAAATCTAGTTATTTCTTCTTTCGTGGAAAAACGGTTGCATTTAGCATATGCAACAAGCCTTTAAACCACAAAGTTACCCCAAGAGTTACAACAAGCCTTTAATACCTATAAACATTAACATATTTATATATGCCCAACAGTTAACCACACTACTCCACCTAACAATTAACTTATGTGCCACTGCAGTGATATTAAGGCATAATGAGTCATTAAAGGCACAATGGACAAGCATGAAGGAATCTATTGAGTCAAAACCACAATTCAGTTAATACAAAAATAAAGTCCCCTGTACTTGTGCATGCTAGTAGACAAATGAGTCAATCAAGACAATCAACTTAATGTGCCACTGCTCTACCTAGCAATCAACTTATGTGCCACTGTAGTGTGATATTAAGACATAATGAGTCATTAAAGGCACAATGGACAAACATGAAAGAATCTATTGATTCAAAACCACAATTCAGTTAATACAAAAATAAAGTCCCCTGTACTTGTGCATGCTAGTAAACAAAGCATCAGTACCCTCGGTGTAAAGTGCAATCTTCATATTAGTTAACTGTTCACTATAATAGCCCAGTGTAACTCATAATAACACCCAACATATACAGAAAAACTAACCTGTTGTAGCCAAAATTCTCAAAAGTTTTTATTTTATTTTGTTTTATTATTATTATTATTATTATTATTATTATTATTTTAGATGACTGTGCAATGTCCTAATCCATTAAACTTTCTAATAAACCCATGTAACAAGCATTGGGCCAATGACTCCTAAACCAGACGATTTTAGGGCACTAGGTGTGAAGACACCCCTACGGGCTTAATAACTCGAATTGAAAAGGCTGCGAATCCGAACAAGTCATTCTCCTTATTTTTCCTTAACTGTGCAATGTCAAAGTCCCTTAATCTTTCTAATTAACCCATGTAGCAAGTATTGGACCAATGACTCCCAAACCAAACGGTTTTAGGGCACTAGGTGTAAAGACACCCTTATGGGGCTTAATAACTCGAGTTAAAAAGGTTACGAACCCAAACAAGTTAAGTGTTTTTTTTTTTATTTAAGAATCTTGGCTCCTCATTTATTCTTTTCTGCAACCCTAGTCATTATCAATGATGTACACCAGGGATTATAATAAAGAGGTCACTACTATGATAGTGTGTTCATGTGAATTAAGGCATACTCATGACAAGTGTACTAATGTCACAAACACAAACAACTCTTCTAATGCAAACATTAGAGATGGCAATTTGAAACCGCCCGACGGGATCCTCGACCGACCCGATTTTAGCGGTTTTTTCTCGAAAAATACCCGACGAGGGGACAGATTTAAAACCAATCCTCGATCTGGGGCCGGACGGGATCTGCCACCCCGCCTGCCTAGCCCCGCCTGCTCCCGCCTGCTTTTCCTCGAAACAAAATTATAATTATATTATATATATATATATCAAAACTTCCCTCATTTCATCTCTTTCTCAGACTCACTCATTCTCTCTATTCAACCTCTCTCCCTCTTGGTTTCACTCTCTCTCTCTCTCAAACACACCCACCACCGCCCGTGGTAGCCTCCCTCCCTCCGGGGGGGACCCTCCGCTGTCCTTCTCTCACCACCGACTCCCTCCCTCCGACGGAGGTCCTCTGCTGTCCTCCTCTCACCACCGCCGATTCCTTCTTCGCTGTCTGAGATCTTCGCCGATCTGCAACGATCGAGCCATCCCTCTCTCTCTCTCGGCTTCTCTCTCTCCGCTTTAGATCTCCGTCGTCTTCCTCTCTCTCTCTCTCGGCTTCTCTCTCTCCGCTCCAGATCTCCACCGTCCTCCAGATCTCCGTCGATCTGCAACGATTGTTGTTGAATGTTGTTGTTGATAACAGATCTGTAAGATAGATTTATTTTTTTTTTGGATTTGTAATAGCATTGTAATCGCATTGAATGTTGTTGTTGTTGTAGATCTGTTTCATTGTTGTAGTTTGATTTTTTTTATGTTTTTTCTTTTGGTCGGGAAATGATTGGGGTCGGGGAAACCCGATCCAGATTAGGGACGGGACGAGGCGATGATGGGCTCGTCGAGTCGGACCGAGGCGGGGAAATTGCCACCATCGGGGACGGAGAGGGTGATTCCCGGCCCCGCCCGCCCCGTTGCCATTCCTAGCAAACATTACATGCAAGTATCTACCCAATAAACCCTTTTCATACAAGTCTACTATGCTCCCCAATTAACATATACAAACATCATCACCCTACTAGTAACAAGTCACATCAAGTGAAGTAATGCAATCAAGTGAAACAGGTATAAGCATGAATTATGATCTAAATGGAAATGCACAAAAGAAAATATAACCCTCATCCCCCAACTTGAATATGACATTGTCCTCAATGGAAAAGTAAAGAGAAATGAGAGAATATTACCAGAAATTGTAGGTGCACATCCAGGTAGGCATAGAGTAATAAACATACACTTCACACACTTTTTGGCCGGATTCAAAGGATTTTCTATTAAGGTGCTTGTCATGGAATTCTTTAGTCCGAGCTTTAAAAAGTCTCGAACTCTCATATGCATCATTCCGGATTTGCTCCAACTCATTGAGTTGCAATTTCCGGTTGAGCCTAGTCGCAGCCATATTGATGTTAAACTTTTTTATGGCCCACAATGCTCGGTGCTCAAGTTCAACCGGGAGATGACAAGCTTTTCCAAACACCGCTCTATATGGTGACATCCCAATGGGTGTCTTATAAGCAGTGCGGTAGGCCCATAATGCATCAATCAACCGTTGTGACCAATCTTTCCTATCTGGCCTGACCGTTTTCTCTATTATGTGTTTTACCTCTCTATTGGAGACTTTCACTTGGCCGCTAGTTTGAGGGTGGTATAGAGTGCCAACTTTATGAGTGATAGAGTATTTCTTGACTATCAACTCAAAGAACCGGTTACAAAAATGCATACCTTGATCACTTATTATGGCTCTAGGAAACCCAAAATAACTAAAGATGCTTTCATGCAAAAATTTGATTACAACTCTATGATCGTTTGTTCGGGTAGCTATCGCCTCTACCCACTTAGACACATAATCTACTGCTAAGAGAATATACTCAAACCCGAATGATGACGAGAAAGATCCCATAAAATCAATCCCCCAAACATCAAATATCTTTACCACAAGAATAGGGGACATTGGTATCATGTCACGCCGAGATATCGAACTCATTTGCTGACAGCACAAACAAGTTCTACAAAATTGATGGACATCTTTAAAAATTGTGGGCCAATAAAACCCGTTCTGTAAAATCTTGGAGACCGTTTTATGCCCACTAAAATGACCTCCACATACAGAAGAATGACAAAATGTAAGAATACTATGCACCTCACTCTCCGGCACACACCCTCGGATCACTTGGTCGGAGCAATATTTAAACAACTCCGGATCCTCCTAAAAATAATACTTGACTGAAAAGAATCGGTCTTTGTCTTGCTTAGACCAATCGAGAATTTGCCCAATGGCCAAGTAATTCACAATATGTACGAACCACGGGGCTGCTCGTGGATTTCAATGAGTTGTTAGTCTGGAAACAAATCATGCAAAATAAGAGGGTCACTAGTATACTCGACAAGGATTTGGGAGAGGTGATCCGCCACCACATTTTCAAATCTTTTCTTATCTCAAATCTCTAGGTCAAATTTCTGAAGCAACAAAATCCATCTAATTAACGTAAGTTTGGTCTCTTTCTTTGATAGTAAATACCGCAAAGCAGCATGATCAGTGAAGACTATGAGCTTGGAACCTAGAAGATAGGACCGGAATTTATCTAAGGCAAAGACCACAGCTAGCAACTCTTTCTCGGTGGTAGTATAGTTCAATTGTGCATTCGAGAGAATGCGACTAGCATAGTATATAGCAAATGGTGCCTTGTTGACCCTTTTGCCCAACACAGCCCCGGCAGCATAATCGGAGGCATCATACATGATTTTAAAGGGAAGCGACCAATCTGGTGATTTCATGATTGAGGTGGTGGTCAGGGCCATTCTCAGTGTTTCAAACGCCTTTAAGCATGCCTTATCAAAGATAAAAAGCGTGTCCTGAACAAGTAAACTACACAAAGGATATGATATTTTACTAAAGTCTTTGATAAACCTACGGTAAAAACCTGTATGCCCTAGGAAAGACCTAATTTGACGCATGGAGTTGGGTGGAGAAAGGCCTGCAATGAGGTCAACCTTAGCCTTGTCTACCTCTATACCTCGAGGGGACATAATGTGTCCCAACACTACACCCTCACGAACCATAAAATGGCTCTTTTCCCAACTCAAGATTAGGTTTGCCTCAGTACATCGTTCTAATACTCTAATCAAGTTCCTAAGGCATTCCTCAAAAGACGGTCCAAACACCAAAAAATTATCCATGAAAACCTCTAAGAATTTCTCCACCATATCAAAGAAAATGGCCATCATGCACCGTTGAAAAGTCATCGGTGCATTACATAGCCCAAAGGGCATGCGTTTGTTAGCAAAAGTGCCAAAAGGGTATGTGAATGTGGTCTTTTCTTGGTCAGCGGGGTACACCGGGACTTGATTATACCCCGAATAGCCATTAAGAAAACAATAGAAACCCTGACCCGCTAACTGCTCTAGGATCTGGTCAATAAAAGGTAAGGGAAAATGATCATTCCTAGTCGAGGGATTCGGTCTCCTATAATTGATGCACACTCGCCACCCAGTAGTAGTTCGTGTGAGGACTAACTCTCCTCTCTTATTCTCAACAACAGTGATGCCCGATTTCTTGGGCACCACTTGTGTGGGACTCACCCACTTGCTATCCGAGATGGGGTATATAATATCCGCATCTAATAGTTTTAGTACCTCATTTTTCACCACTTCTTTCATATTAGGATTAAGTCTCCGTTGTATTTCACGAAAAGGTTTGGTGTCCTCCTCTAGGTGTATATAATGCATGCACACAGAGGGATCTATCCCTGTCAAATCAGCCATCGACCACCTTATAGCACTCCGATATGCCACGAGAATATTCATTAACTGACTCTCCTGCTCTGCAGTCAAGTCAGATGCAATGATGATTGGTAAAGTATCCTGGGGCCTTAAAATGCATAATTGAATGTGGCCGGGAGTGGCTTCAACTCAAGTGTAGGTGGTGTGACCAAAGATGGTATGGCAGGCTTTCTCGACAGAGGAGGAAGTGACTCAAGCTGGGCTTTCCATGGAGGAAAATCCGGTATAGAAAAAGCATTAAGCAAGGCATTTACCTCCTCAATTGACCCGTCAATATCATAATTTTCGAACCTAAAATGAGCTAGACAAGCCTTTAGGGTCCTCTACAAGAATGGAGGCAAAGCTTCCTCCACAATCCCATCCACAATATCCACAAATAAGCACTCCTTTCTCTCATGGGGTTATTAGAATGCTTGGAAAACATTAAGTTTCACTTGCATATTACCAAATGAAACTTCCATAACCTCGATACAACAATTAATGCATGCATTGGTCGTAGCCAAGAAAGGTCGACCTAAGATCCCTGGGATTTGTTTCCTAGAACTAGCTACCGGTTCCATATCTAACACCAAAAAGTCAACAGGAAAGTAAAATCTATCAACCTTTACTAGCACATCCTTAATCATGCCACGTGGCACTTTGAGGGACTGGTCAGCCAACTAGAAAGTAACAGCAGTGGACTTCAACTCGCCAAGCCCAAATTCTTCGTACACAGAGTACGACAACAAATTGACACTAGTCCCTAAATCTAATAAGGCCCTATCAATGAAATGGTCCTCTATAATGCATGCAATGGTTGGGGCACCTGAGTCTTTAAGCTTAAGGGGGGTGTCATTCGACAAGATGGAGCTTACTTACTTCGTAAGTATGACCTTTTGGGACACATGTGTCCAAGATTCATGCTTTTTCGTACAAAGGTCCTTCAGAAATTTAGCATAGGAGGGTGTTTGCTTAATCGCCTCCTACAGGGGGAGGTTGATTCTTACTTGTTTAAAAACCTCCATCATTGTTTCCATGGATGTTGCCTTTTTATTAAAAGGGGACAGTAAATCAAGGCATTAGGGAAAGGGTGCCTTGGGCTCATGTGAAGTGCTAGGGACTAAGGTATCCCTCTTAAGTGTTTTCCCCTCACCCTTGCTCTTATTGGATGTACCACTGTGGTCACCCTTCTTAGCTCTAGTTGGATCAAACGCAACTAACTGAGGCTCTAACTCCCTACCACTTCTCAAAGCAATCACTATTTGCACCTGCTCATGGTGCTTTCCATTCCCAACCGAACTCTCTACCCCGTATTGTCCCTTAGGGTTGGCCACAGTCTAACTCGGTAATTTTCCCTCATCTCTCTTATTCATGTTGTTAGCCATTTGACCCAATTAGTTCTCTAGCTTGGCAATGGAGTAAGTATGGGAGTGAACTACTGGTGCTAACCCTTTAAGTTCTGAGAGAACTTCTAACACCTGAGTCTCGAAGGCCGAGTTGCCTTGAGGAACATGCGGGGGTTGTGGTTGCGATGGGTTATGGGTCGATAAGTTTATGTGGTCGGTAGGATGATTGGTTGGCAAAATTATTAAAATTCTGCCTTGGTGGTGGCAGATTGTAAGAAGTGCCTTGTGAATGAGGTCTTCATGAAAAATTGAGGTGATTTCTCCATCCGGGGTTATAGGTATTGGAATATAGGTCATTACCCGGGTTGGAGAATCCTTGAGCCGCATTCACATGCTCTTGGACTAACTCCAGAAATTGTGATGCTGAAGGGCACTCACTCAAGTCATGAGCAGGGCTCACACATATAGCACATGTCTCATGAAATTGAGGCTGATCTTGTTGTGTAGGGGTATGTCCCGCAGCTAACAATTGGTCTATTTTGCGGGACAATGCCTATACTTATTGGGCTAACTCTAGGTTTTGCCCGACCTCATAAATGTCCCCTCTCTTCAGAGCTCCAACTACTGGTTGCCTGACTTGCCGAGCTGCGGAGGCATGGTGAAGGGAATTATCACTTAGGTTCTCAAACAATTGCCATGCCTTGACATCATTTTTGGACATAAATGTCCCACCACAGGATGAATTCACCATTTGGCGGTGCGGCTCAGTTAAGCCATAATAAAATGTTTGAACAAGTTGCTAATCAGGCACTTGATGTTGGGGACACTGTTGGAGAAGGTCACAAAGTCTTTCCCACATCTCATGAAATTGCTCGCCATCAATTTGAGCAAAATTGGTGATGGCTCACCTAAGTTGGTTGATTTTACTTATGGGAAAGTATTTCTCTAAGAACCGTTGCTATAATTGATCCCAATTTGTGATTGAATTAGTAGGTAAGGAATTCAGCCAGTGTTTCGCTTTATCCTTTAATGAGAATGGAAATAATCGCAACATTAAGGCCTCATTTGTGAAATTCTAGATCCTCACTGTTGAGCAAATTTCCATAAATTCATTCAAATGTTTGTAAGGATCATCATGAGCTAGTCCATGGAATGATGGGAGCATTTGTATGGTGCTGGACTTAATCTCATAATGAGCAACAGTGGTGTTGGGTAATTGAATACATGATGGTGATGTATATGCAATGGGTGTGAAATAATCCTTAAGGGTCCGGTTGGGCACATTCGGGATATTTGGATTTTCCATCTCTAATGGCTCAATGTATGAATATGAATATTCAAGCCTAGGAATACGGGCAGAGGCTCTAAGTCTCCTAAGAGTCCTTTCTAGTTCAAGATCCAAACTCCACAATTCAGGGCGACAAGAACGACGCCCGTGCATACACTACTCACACACACACAAAAAGTTCCGACTTTGTGCACTAAGTTACGAAAGCAAAGTAACAAAGGAAGAAATACTCACAGCGGTTTAACGAAAACGCTTTACTCGTCTTGCGGGTGCTTGACGTGTAGACGTTGTCTCCAACCTCTAATTGAGCTTTGTCTTTCTTTTTAGCACTTTGGTGCTTTGCTTGCGAGTGCTTGCTTCTTTTTTAAGCACTTTAGTGCTACGGGTTTTTTTTTTTTTTTTTTTTAAGCTCGGTTGGCTTCGCTTGCACTTCAGTGATAGTTTTCACTTTCAAACGCTCTACACACTTAGCAACACAAAAGCATAAAATCCTAAACTAAAAATTAAAATAAGAATATAACTTTAAATTAATTAATTTCGCCAGAAGTCCTCGGCAACGGCGCCAAAATTTGATTGGTCGTTACACACACCAAAATTAAACACAAAACTATACCAAATTCTTTTAGAATAATGGCAAGTCCAGGTATCGATCTACGGGGACAATTGTGAAATTAAACTAATTTAATTATTAAATTCCTAAATTAATTTTGATGGAAAGATTGATTGTTTATAACCTAATTTAATAACAAATAAATTAAACTAAGTAATTAAATTATCAATTATAAATAAAATTGGATTTACTGATTTAGGGAAAAACCTAGGGCAAAGAGTCCACCACTAGTCACGTAAATAGGTTTCCAATTAAAATCAATTATGTTATGGTTCGAACGGAATAATGCTTCGCAACTACAAGTTCAAAGCATTTAACAAGAAAATCATTACGTTCAATGTACGAGCACGAACCATCTCAAGTAATACAAATCGTTCACTTTAAACTAGGGTAGTGACAAGACTCGTCCCTCGTAGTATTGTTCGTCTCATACCTTGAATGTGAAAGAATAGAAAACTCTTGTATGGAAAACATTCAACAATCACAGAAAGCCGAATATTTGAAGAAATAATAAAAAATATATATACAACTTCTAAAACACCATACAATTGTTCAAACCTTTACATAATTGAAAGTCAAAAAGAAAAACTAATTACATGGCTAGGGTTTCATCAAAACCCTAGAAAAGAAGACTAGCCACTCATGGAGGAGTAGGAAGAGAAAGAAGATGAAGAAAAAGGCCCCATGGAAGTGTCCTTCAAGCTTTTTGGAGAAAATCATCCCTTGAAACCCTAGCCTCTCTTTCCTTGCAAAAACAATTTCAGAACCCTAATCCAGCCTTTTTCTTGTCTATTTATACATCTGTTGTCATTCAAACAGGTTTAAAACATCGGGCACATTTTTCCATAAAAGTCAACGCACATGTGAAAAAGTCAACGCACGTACGGAAAAGTCAACGCACGTGCGGACAAAGTCAACATACGTGCGAGAATCTGTTTTCTCTCTAAATTCTGTCTTTTTGCCCATTTTATGCTTCGACTATGTACAACCTGATTGACATTAAACACACATAAAGTATACAGTTTGACAAGCAAGTAAAGTTAAGATATCCTAATTAACGGCCTCAATGTTGTACAATTCGGCCTTAATCAGTATGCTTCCAAGTGGTCGACTGGATTGGTTGTACCATCGAAGGTGTTGATCGATGGCATTTCAAACTTGGGGGGCAAAGGCTTGTCATCGATAAAAGTGACAAAAGATGAGTTGGCGGTGGAGGAAGGTTTGTTCTGCATGTTTTGCATGACCCCCTAAAGTTAGAGTTTCATGGCTCGTAGCTCCGCATCCCATATGGGAACATTGTTTTCTTCAAAAAAAAAAAAGTGAGTTGAACACTGCTAGTTTCACTTTCATAGATAGCAACGTGGTGTGGTTAATGACGATTATGGAGGGGCTATGACTCCTCCTGGTGAAACTACGAGCCCTAAGGAAGGGGTGCAGCTTTCCAAGTTTGGAGCCTAAGATCATGGGCAAAGGTGGGGGAGAGGTCCTTGGGAAACATATGGTAAGTGTGAGTGCTGGTGGTTTGAAGGAATGTCTTAAGGTGGTGGGAGATGAGGAGCATGGAGATCTCGTTGAAGCAAAGCATTGATCAAGGCCTGGTTTTGCTCGGCCAAGCATTTGATACTGTTAGTGAGCTCTATAAATGTGACAACCCTCACCACTGTTTACTGATAATACCACTGATTACTGTTAAACTGTGACTGAACATGATTAAGTAATGATTTGACTGACATTCTAAACTGATTGATTTAGTGTATTAGTTTAAACGCATTTCTATCTATTTGACTGTTAATTGATCTGTTTATGTGTTTAAGTTTGAACTGTGAATTGAAGACTTTATCGGCGGCCGAATCTGAAATTGATTAGTGTTTCATGTTAATTAGAATTTATGTGATTTTATGGTATGTTTAATTGAAATTTGATTTGGTATGATTAAATAGGATTAAATAATGTTAAACTACATTAGTTCAAGTTATTTACCTAATTGCCACTTAGTGGCTTGACACTAGACCATCCCTTTTCTACCTCATTCATGTTGGATACATCATTTGCTCCTCTTTGAAAGACAAAACCGATTAGAGAGAGAGAGGGTTAGGAGAAAACTTGATTCAACAAATTTAGCTTGGAGACTTGAAGAAATTGAAGGTAGATTGCATAATTGAACTCCTAGACTTGAAATTGAGGACCTAAGGTAGGATATTTATCCTTTAGTTTATGAATTGAAGTTGTGTCTTGCATGATTCATGAGTCATTAGTGATCTAAGTCTAGAATTGGTTCAAAATGTTGAATTGAGTAGTAATCCATGCATGCATGTTTACATTGTTGAGTTTTGAGGTTGATTTCATGGAAATTCTCACATGCATGTCCATATCTTGATTATAGTCCATGAATTCAGCATGTTTTGGAAGGATTGACTCATTTGTTCTTATATTAGAAACTTTGAAGTTGATTAAATTCATGCATGTTGCATGTACATCTTGTTCTTGAAGTTTTGTTTGGAAATGGGTTCAATTGAACTACCTTTGGGCTTTGATTTTGCAAATTGATCTTTGAAACATGTCATATTATGAGTTTTAAAGTGTTTTTCAGAAAATTAGCCCAAAAGGATCGAATTTGATGCTTTAAATGTTGAGTTTCATGCTTGGAGACAAATCTGGAAATTCCAGATTTTGGATCCATGCTCGAGTGGGGAACTCCACGCTCGAGCGTACACTTTGAGTTCATGTAGTCCACTCGAGCGAGGAAAGTAACACTTGAGCGTGAAATGCGTGTATCCAGTACCTTGCATTGTTTACAGTCCGCTCGAGCGGGGTAATACACGCTTGAGCAAGGACTTGTGTCTCATGCTCGAGCAGGGGTCGAGCGCCCGTCGAGCGGGAATTTCATGCATCCAGTACTTTTGCGATCGCCGAGGAAATTCACGCCCGAGCGTAGCTCTTTTGTCTGCATGTCCGCTCCAGCGAAGAAAGCCACGCTCGAGCGGGACCCCTGTTTCAGCAAAAATTTGAAAAGTGTTTTAAAGTACATCTTTGCATCCTCATTCCATCCTAGGCATTCCTAGGCCTAGTTTAAGGCATCTTAATAAGGATAATGCTATAGAACCACACCGAGTCAAGATAGGGACTAAGTTATTGTTTTCCAAACGTGCAACTTAGTGTGTGTTCATCCTGTAACTGTGTAGGGTTGGCATCCGAGGACGCTTACTAGCCTATTCAGAGCCCGTAACTCTGTGAGTAACAATGTTGTAAGATATATTCAATCATGAATATTTTCTGAATGACCAACTGTACTGCTTTCTGAAATGATGTTTCTTACTGAATGAATGTTTGTTCTATTTGCGAACTATATTCGTGGCATCCATAGCAATTTACTGTGACTGTACTGTTACTGCTACTGTTACAAAAATCTCTGTCGGTTTCCATGTTGGAACCACTACTGTTTACTGGTATGATGGCCATCAACTGACTGTTCGGTCTGTTAAGGCCTACTGTACTGTTTTGTTATGGGATGTACCACATATGACTACTATGACTGAATGACTGATATACTATTATAACTGACTGTTTTAAATACTGAAAGGACATTCATTCTTAACCTCTTTACGCATATGTTATTCACTGGGCTTTAGCTCATTGTTTATATATATATGTAGGTATCTAGGCACTGGATCGGAGCTAAGAGCATTGGGTTAAACTCCCTTTTTGTCAAGCTAACCAACGTGCCTCACTGCGAGGTTCCAAGTGTGTTCAAGCTTAGGCTGCTTTGGGGTGTTTTAGATTCTCCCTTTCTATCTTTGTTTTGTATAGAATGTTACTGTACTGTTATGTTAGAAATTTGGTCCCTAACCTGAATGCCTGTATATGATATATGTACATACTGCTTTTGTTCTGAATGTGAATATGTTATGAAAAATCTTTTTTATATACAGATTGTCACAGCTCATTGGACATCTTTTATTACTGTTTTGGCTTCTGCCAACCCACGATCAGACATCATATTATTCGTTAAACATGCCTTCGGTAATCACGGATTATTGGCTGGATATGGTGCTAAACCCATAGGGGTGGGTTTGGGTCGTGACAATAAAATACTAAGGTGGGTTGTTTGGGTTGGAAGACTCTGCTTGGGGGTTGATGACATTGTGTTATAAAGCCATGGATCTTGTCGTAACCATCCACTCTGACGCAAAAAAAATAAAGGTAATAGGAGACGGGTCTCCGACGATAATGAACACAACTGTCAACAAAAAGTGTATTCCCACAGACGACGCCAACTAATAATGCAATTTTGTCGGAGTAGGGTCTCTACGGGTCGTCTCTGCTCTGTCCTTTCAAACACACTTGCAATGAGTCCAATTGAAAGGTTCCGATATAGAGTGTTTCCCTCCCGTGGACCCTCCAATGATTAAGTTAGATGGTATCAAAATGGAATCGGAAAATAGTCTAGAGAGAAAAAAAGAAAGAGAGAGAGAGAGATTTCTTCTTACCAACCACGTCCATTGGAGGCTTACTTATATCTTTTACTAATCATTTCCTTATTCATTCGTGCTGTCCCATTAGCCGAAAGGCTGCCGTTTGCTTGCCGTCGGCCATGGTGGTTTTCCCATGCCTCAAAGTGAGAGTTCTTGTTGTATTTAATGCTTTGACAATCTCATTTAATGCTTAGCGCGTGGGTTTAATAACTCCCCTAAATCTTTGTCTGCCACGTAGCCAACTCCCTATTTGACATATGGCTTGCTGGTACTTGGGCCTGATCATTGTGAGTTCTTTACTGGGCTTAGTATTGGGCCTGATCTTGACGGGCTTCAAGTGAGTGATTGTTTGGGTAGCCCAAAACACCCCTTTTAGGCCGTGCCCATCAGGACAGATTTCAAATTTGAAAATTGGGTCGGTATTGGGTTCTTCTATAGAAGTAGTGTTCAAATTGAATTGAGTTTTTGTAGCTTCGGCGTAGTACTCTTGCCTGCCTTTTAGGTCTATTCCCCTTCTTGGCCAGCAGTCCGTCTCTCTCTCTAAGTGTCTCTCTCTCTAAGTGTCTTTCTCCAACAAAATTCTGCTACCTAATTTACCCTCTTAGAGAAACCATATGGTTGTCAAAAACTAGGAGAAATTGAGTAGGAAAAATATATATATATATAATTTTTTTTTTTACTTGTTAGGTTTGAAGGATTCAAGTGTATTATCTTTTAATCTTATATGGGAAATAATTCTACTTGAAAACAAATAATGTGTTGCAAGATTATTTTGCCATAGATATATCGAGACTTTTATTATACATATTATTATGTGTCATTTCTATTACTAATTGATTGTCGTAATAACTTTACAAATTGCAAGCACATGTTTTGATTACATTAGAATGTTCTTTGAGAAATGACAAAACTATTTTACTCTTTTTTTTTTCCAACTTCATCTAAATTAATAAATTCATATTTCATTGTCAACTTAGCTATTCATACATGTTTGGATGATTTGCAAGACACAATTGTACTTTCTAATGTAAAGATACATTCACTCGTAAATTTTGAGTCTTCTATAATATCAAGTTTGTGTCATAATACCCTCAAGTTTTGTTAGATGGAGTGTAAGTAATAATTAAAGTGTATCTTAGATATTCAAGGCTCTGAGTTGCTTGGACCTACTGAATTTACCTATTGCATACGTTATATGAAGATGTGTGTTGTACATATCAAACTTTAAATGATCCTAGAGTACTCTAATCATGATATGCATTTGTTAATATTTTTGGATAGGTGAAAATTTACATTTGCCTATGTTTTTAACACTGGCCAAATTCTTACTTTAATTCATATAAAGATTCTATAAGTCCCTACACTTTCTTCTCTTGATTTGGAACTAGAAACCCTTAATAGTTGTTTCATGGACATTTATTCATTAAAATCACTATTCAAGAATGTTGTTTTAACCTTCGTTTGACGTATCTTAAGATTTTACAATGCTGCAATTATTAGTATTTGAATGAATGTATTCTTATATCTAGTATGTGTCAAAACCCATTTTTCAATTCTAAATAGGTTCTAACGCGTCTAATAAATTGGTTTGAAAAATGAGCTTTATAAAATCAAATCAAACAAGACCAATGTGGTTTAAGAGAGATGATTTTTAAATTCAACCTACCCTTTCGTAGAAAATGAACTTTGTCCCGGTTTGGCATTCATGTTGGGGCTAAATAATCACAAAAAGATTAAATTAACTACAAAAACTAATAAGACAAAATATTACTTTTTACCTATAATCATTACACTTTTCTCATAAAAATCAAAAAAATTTCAAAACAAAAACCAAACGAGGCTAAAAAAGTCAAGCTAAAAAGTCCCAATATAAAAAAATTAGTTATATTAGTCAATACCAAACGAGCATATTCATAATTAATTTGCAAACAATGAGACCAGTGGAATGTAAAAATAGACTTAACAAGGAATACTTTTACCCAATTTTATAATTATTTGGTAAGTGAAATTTTTAAGTTGTTGATTTGTCTAAGCGAGGTTAATTTATGATTTTTGTTTGTTTTCTTCGTACAAAAGAGGAAAAAAAAAAAAAAAATAGAAATCCAAACTCTAAAGATCTCAAGCTAGACAAAGAGAAGAAACTGTGTTAAGAAACTATGTTACTAATAGGTAATTCAAGTGGTAGACTTTTTTTTGATAGTTGTCGTCTTCTGTTTGAAAATCCTATTCTTATTTTCTATCACAAAATCCTATTCTTATTTTCTATCACACAATGATGGAAAAAATATGACATAGAAGCTACATTTTGGAGTGGAAACTTTGAAAATCCTATTCTTATTTTCTATCTCACAATGATGGAAAAAATATGACATAGAAGCTACAGTTTGGAGTGGAAACTTTGATCACATATTTATAAATCTCAATTTTATATTTATTCATAAATAAATATAATTACAAGTGAGCTTACAATTAGTTTCTACGCATATGATTTAGTCTATTCTTATTTTGGTGCATATAGCATGACCAATATACGTGTTATTAGAACGGGTCCATAACCTGATCATATTTCTGTATCGATCACAATTTAATGAGTTCAACCGACATCAGTCATATTTTATTTAACAGTAAGTAATATCTAATTATTTGATCTATGGAGGTTCATCAACAGAAAATTTCTTACAAGTTATATAAAATTTGTGGAGTTTATTTTATTTTTTTCTAATTTTAAAAATTGACAATATAATTCACTATTTTTAATATATATATATATATATATTGAGAAATTATAGAAAATTTCTAACATTTGACTTGGTAATAAATTAAATCCTAACTTTTTAATTATTTTAATTAAAAACCTATACTTTCAAAATGGTATTAATTTTGACTATTCATTTATATTAGTTGGTTATAATTAACAGGGAAGGGATAATTTAGATAATCTAATAACTTTTCTTTATTCTTTCATTACTGTTGATAACCACATTTTTACTCTTACTGCTATTAATCACCACCCCTCATATTTACAAATCCAATGCTATTTTCCCACCCTCATCGTCGTCCATCACCACCCATCCTTCCTTCCCTCATCTATAGCCATTGTTGCCATGTAGCAACACCGACAAAAAAATATTAAATTATCTAAATTATTCCTATTTATAATTAACATATGATTAAAATTAATATAATTCTAAAATTTTAAATTTTAAATTGAAACAATTAAAACAATAAAGAATTGATTAATTATTAGGGTCAGGTCTTGGATTTTTTTTTAACATTTAATTTTTTATATTTTATAATATGTACATAAAAGTATGATTAATATTATAAATTTAAATTTAATTATTATCTTGTGATTCAAATTTATTTTATTTTATACATGAATTTCACCCTATACAAATTCAGTCACAATCACACCATTGGTAAATTGAGGATAGATAAGAGTGGGTATTCTAAGATTATTTTGTGTTGGAATTTAATTAGAATCTCCCAAATGTACCTTTCTTGTCTTGTTTATTAGATCTAATGAATGAATAGATTAACCTTTGACAACTGCTAAACGACCATTTTGCGGGAGAGAGAGAGAGAGAGATAAAGAAACAGAGTCGTTAGCATTTTGTTGTTGGAGGAACACAACCAGAGAGGCAAGAACAACACCCTCTCTCCTCCTCCTCTCTCTCTCTGTCTCTCTCTCTCTCTCTCCATCTCTCTCTATTCTAAATAAATAAAAAGAAGAAGAAAAAAGAGGAGATTTAGAAGCTTTAGAAATGGGTACATTCACAAGCTTTAGAAAAGCCTATGGTGCTCTCAAAGACACCACCATGGTTGGCCTTGCTAAGGTCAATAGCGAATACAAGGTCTGTATATATTCTTTTTTTTTTTTTATTTGAATTCATTTTTTTGTATTGATCTTTGAATTGTTTTTTACAATGTTGGGTATTTTTTTGATCTGGGTTTATTTTTAATGGGAAGGATTTGGATATTGCAATTGTCAAAGCTACCAATCATGTAGAGGGTCCTCCAAAGGAACGCCATGTTAGAAGTGAGTTCCTATATGTATATATATAATTTTTCTTTTTCATTTTGTCTTGTTTTTGATTGTACCATTTGAACAGAATTGGATTAAGATTGTTGATCTGTATATATATATACACACATACCCTCCATGTATGAATGTAATTATGGTTTCAATTGGAATTTACATTTTTGTTGGTTTTCTATATAATCTATCTATCTATGTATACATATATATATAACTTTTACTTTTGATTGATAATTGCTCGAAACATTGCATTTTCCGTTTTTGTAATCTTATTTTTATGTTTTCTTTCTTTGTAGAAATTTTTTCTACAACGTCGATAGCATGCCCACGAGCAGACATTGCCTATTGCATTCATGCACTTTCTAGGAGATTGGCAAAGACGCGCAACTGGATTGTATAGTCTTTTCTCCTCATTTGATCAATTTTGTGTCCTATTTTTTTTAATTTACTTGTTTTTGTTATCAAATCACTAGTTACTTATTACCAACACACACCAATTGTTGGTGTAAATGGCTAAATCATTGTCAAGCATTTCAATGTTGTTATAAGTTACGAATGAGTTTTTTTTTTTTTTTTCCTAAATTTATTTTGGGAGCATTTTGTCTTAGCTTAGTGGGTTTGCTCGCAGGTTGCCATAAAGACATTGATAGTTATTCATAGGACATTGAGAGAAGGTGATCCTACTTTCAGAGAGGAGTTGCTAAACTACTCATACAGAGGACACATTCTCCAAATTTCCAATTTCAAAGATGACTCAAGCCCTCTCGGTAAATTGTTTCTACCCAATGTTGAATGATTGGACATTTATTTTCGTCTTATTTTACTGAAGCAAAAATATGAATTATGGTGATTTGGGCACATTTTGAATTTTGAAACAAAGCATGAAACATTTCCTTTTTAGACTAATATTTGGTCATGCAGCTTGGGATTGCTCTGCATGGGTCCGTACATATGCACTCTTTTTAGAGGAACGGCTTGAATGTTTTAGGATTTTGAAATATGATATTGAGTCAGAGCGTTTGACTAAAACCTCACCAGGAGCAAACAAGGTGTGTGCTTCTCATATCATTTAGGTTATGTTTGGATCATGGTTTTTAGGTAGGGATTTGAAAAGGGAAAGGAAAAAAGGTGAGGTAAATTCCTTTCTCTTTCCAAATCCCTACCCAGATCATGATTCAAACACTGCCTTAGGTGAGTCTCCTAATTTTCACTTTAGTTTTCTTACGATTCGTGTGTCATAGGTGCATAGTAGAACAAGACTCTTGAATGGTGAAGAGCTATTGGAGCAGTTACCTGCATTGCAGCAGCTTTTGTACCGCTTAATTGGGTGCAAGGTAATGTTTCAAATGAATTCCAAATTTCATCCCAGAGTTTCTATGAGGCACCTTTGTAACATGACTTGTAATGTATATTTTTCTGTTAATTAGTTGCTTTTTGACTTCTGTATAGGCTATTTGATTTGCTCTTTCTTTTTTTTTGGGCAGCCTGAAGGAGCAGCTTACCACAACTTTCTAGTACAGTATGCCCTGGCTCTGGTATGCATTATTTACTTTTTCTTTCTATCCATAAATCCCCACTCAAATCCTTGATCCAAACACAGCCGTATAAAAGCATTGGTCTAGGATTTTCGTAATATATGGAAAGATATGAATTCATTGCACACATATCTGCATCAATGAACTTTCGTTAGTTCCAGCTTTGCAATTTATAAATTTTCTAACATAAACATGAATATGAACAAGAAACAAAAAACAGGCACACACAAAACACAAATGATTTACATCAGGATCCACACTACCGGAACATAAAGTTGATAGATTTACAGATCTTATTCCATTATGTAAAATGCTTTCAAAATGAGATGGTAGTTTTGTAACATAGTTTATTTGCCTGCTATGTTTGAGGACTTAATTTTCTCCCAATGTGAACTGGAAGGCTATAACTTGTTCATGTTTTTATGTGGTATTGTAGTCAAAAGCCTTTTGAGGACTTAATTTTCTCCCAATGTGAACTGGAAGCTATAACTCGTTCATGTTTTTATGTGGTATTGTAGTCAAAAGACAATATGTCTCAAGTACTGAATGAAATTTTATAAGATTCAAACTGTTGATCATGCAGGTACTGAAAGAAAGCTTCAAAATTTATTGTGCCATCAATGATGGGATCATCAATCTTGTGGATATGGTATGATAGTATTTTCCTACTTCCTGGCCTATCTTCCATGTACTAAAGATTTTCTTATTATAACTTTAACTTCTTTACCTTCTTGCAGTTTTTTGACATGTCCAAACATGACGCAGTTAAAGCTCTTAATATCTACAAAAGAGCTGGCCAACAGGTTTACAACTGTGCTTTCCATAGGAAGTTCTAATTGCTGCATGAAAATATGTTTGGCTGTAATTGTATTTTTTTCCCCTAAGGTTGTGTCTAGATCAAGGATTTGAGAAGCGAATTATAGAAGGATCCCTTCTCTTATCCCACCTCAAATTCTAAATCGAAACACAACCTAAAGAGGATGTTCACGTTTTGTATGGACAAGAGAGCTCTAAGTTTTTTTTTTCCCCATTTTGTAGGCCGAAAATCTTGCTGCCTTTTATGAATTTTGCAGAGGTCTAGAGCTCGCGAGGAACTTTCAGTTTCCAACACTGAAACAGGTTTCTTTCTCATACTTGTAACTAAAAAGCTTGTGGCTTTTCATAACTAATTTATTTCTTGCACTGAACAGCCACCACCTTCATTTCTTGCAACTATGGAAGAGTACATAAAAGAAGCACCTCAGATTGGTTCTGTTTCAAATAGAAGATTGGTGAGAACATTCACCCATTTTGAAATTTTTTTTTTTTTTTTTGTAAATATAGACGTACATATGGATATATATAAAGAAAAAAAAAAGAAAAAAGAAAAAAGTACATGTGTATGTATGTATATATGGAAGTGTATCATATCTAGGTATCTGTGTTTTTCATGTTAACTTATTGTAGTGTCTGGTACTTCTCTTTTGTGAAAAACATGTTTTACGAATCAAATTGAGAGCCTCCAATATTCAACGATCTCAACCAATTTAACATGACATAGTTTTCTCTGCATTGGGTATCAGTAACTATTTTAACTTGCAAATTGATCTTTATTAATCTAAAATTTGTGCTAGGTTGCACAAGTGTTATAATCTGGTTAAGATCATTGACATTCCCATTTGGGTTTCAACTTGTGCGTCTTAATAACATTTTTGACTTGTGTTTCTACAGTAGTTGTAAAACAAACTTGCTCATTTATCATATGCCTTCTGAAAACCTTGAACTTGGTTACTTTCTTGCAATCTTTTCTAGAAGTATCACATTGAGATCATATTATTGTATTGTATTGATCATTACTATTTGTTGTTGTCTATGAGAACTCAAGATTCTTAGAATCATTTCTCAGAAATGGTTCCTTTATCTGTTGTAGACTCAATGAATTTATTTTCCCAGTATGAGTCTAGTTTACTTATCATAATTAAGATGAATATATTAATTTTTATTTTAACTTTTTGGGCGTGTATAGGTTTTGGGCAGGCATTTTTTTATTACCAAGACGTGTCATTTTTCTTTTCCTAAGCAAAAGACTAGTCAGCTCTGAGGTTTAACAGATCAGATTACCTGTGGTCAAAGTCTGCCACATGGTTGTTGATTTATTAGTTTTTAGTGTTTTCTTCTTGGCTCACTATGAACCTCTCCAAATTAGCAAATCAATTGTTGAAATTCAACATGGTGACTTTTCAAATACATAAGTGTTTTTTCTTTTTCTTTTGTTCCTGTCAGTCTCTTTTACTTGGTAACAAATGGACTTGAGTGAGGTACTAACTAACCTTTAAAATTTTAATCATTCGGTCTACTTTTCCTTGAATTTCATTTGGGTGTTCAAGTATTCAGCCAAAATGATACAAGTTTCAAACTCTCCAAATTACTATCCTTAAGAAGTAGACTGACTTTTTGCATAAATTTACAGCCAAATAAAATGATGACCCAGTATTGACCACATTGTTTATATTTGGCATTTGTGTTGATTCTTCTACGTCGATTATAGGAGTACGAGGAGATAATTAAAGAACCAGAGCAACCTGCAGAAACTGCCCTCAAGAAAGTGAAGAACAAGTTGAAGAAGTTGAGGATAAAGAACAATTGGTAGATGATAAACAAGAGGAACCCGAGCCTAAGAAGGAAGAGGAAGTTCCACCGTTGATATTGACTGAAGAAACTGGGGATCTTCTGGTAAGTTAGTGGGTTTGGAAGTTAGGTTAGCTTAGCTAGTTATTCATTTCTGATACACATATCATTTCATGTGCAGGGTTTGAATGAAATAAATCCAAAAGCTGCTGAAATAGAAGAAAGCAATGCAATGGCTCTTGCCATAGTTCCCCCTGGTAAGTTGCATTACGTTAATGCATTCTCGTGGACATCTAAATGAAGCCAATCCTTTGTTTATTATTAATATCATCTCTTTTAAATTTTGATTTTTCGCTCTCGGGTATCTGATTGATTGTACTTGTCATTCAAAAAATAATGAGAAATTGTTCTGATGAGTGAAATATTATTCAGGTAATGATCCTCTATCATCATCAACCAATTGGGGGTTGACTGATATTGGAAGGACTTCAGGATGGGAACTAGCACTGGTTACCACACCGAGCAATAATAATAGTCACGTGACAGATAGCAAATTGGTTTGTTCTATGTGCTCCAATAGGAAAATTACTTCATGTTACTATTTATTTTCTCAGAAAGGGCCGTAAATATCAATGAGTTGTCTAAATGCATAGATGTTAGGTTGAGTTTTCAGAAATTTTTCAAAAACTAGTTTGGTAAAAAAATTGAAAAAAAAAAAAAAAAACTTAATATTTTGAAATGGTTCTCTTTTTTGAAGTGAAAATAATTTTTAAAAATTCAAAAGATCTGTTTTGGTATTAATTTTTGTCAAACTATTGGTTTCTAAATTTTCAAAAGGATTTCAGAAACAACTTCTGAAAACTCAACCAAACATCTTTGTGAATCCTTGTACAACCGCACTATATATGAACAGATCATATCAGATTGTGATGGATATTTGTTTTTATTTGTCAGGCTGGTGGGTTTGACAAGCTATTACTTGATAGCTTGTATGAAGACGATGCGTCGAGGAGACAAATACAGCTGCAGAATGCAGGCTACAATATAGGCCACGGTTATGAAATGACTGCACCAAATCCATTTGATCAACGGGATCCATTTATGATGTCAAACAACATAGCACCACCGACCAACGTTCAAATGGCCATGATGGCTCAACAGCAACAACAACAACAACAACAACAAATGATGTTGCAACAGCAGCAGCCGCAACAGCAACAACAAAACACGATGATGATAACACCTTATCAACACGCACCTCAATATTCCCAGCAGCAGCAGCAGATGCCATATATGGGTGCTGCTAACCCATTTGCAGATCCCTTTAACTATCCACAGAACACAACTCCACAACAAGGAAACCATACTTTGCTTTAGAGATATTTTTATTTTTTCAAAATTTAAAAAATCTTTTTGAAGTGTATTCTTTATTTCTTTGGAGTAGGTGGATCCTCTTGTGGTGCAGTTTCGAAAGTTAATTCTTTTAGATTTTCTCTTCTTTTTCTTTTTATTTTCCCTTGTTTTCATTCATTCTAAATTGGCAATGCCTTCTATGTAACTTAACTTGCTGATATATGAAAAGTGCAATATTATCTTTTTGTTATAGTTTGACATATATCTATTTGTTACGCCTTGATTCTTGCAAAATTTCTCTTTTTCTACCTGGGATCAAATTTCATGTAACATGCTACTTACAAGTAATTTATAGAACTTTTTATTTTTATGGGAGGACTATGATAGTGACTAACTAGAAAGCAAGGTTTTGAAAGCGATTCTTGATCGCGATAAGATAGCGATAAATGCGTGATTGTGGGGTGTGAAGACCGTAGCATACCGGTTCCGGTAACCAGAACTATGTATTTTTTTATTTTTCGCACAATTTGAAAAAAACTTATTGATACGCATATTTTTTTGCCATAATCATATTTATTGAGTTTTAAAATAAATATTGATCAATTTTTGTAAATTTTAAAGTATGATATTTCATATTTTTAAATCACTATAAACTGAGTTTTTTACATTTTATTTTAATAATTAATGATTTTATATGTCATAAATCCATATTACGCTTGTGGCAAAAAAATATATATATATTATTGGAATTAGATGTATAAAATTATTTTTTAATTATTATACTTGTGGAAATATATGCAAATTTTAACTTGAATAGTTTTAAAAAAATAAATTAGACATGCTAATGTAATCATATAAAAATTAAAAAATAAATTATAAAGAATTTTTTTTTTTTGGGGTTTGGATCACTTGAATATTCATTCTCTTTTTGGATAACCTGTAAATAAAAATAAAATAAACTAATCAAAAAAATAACATGTATAAAATATGTATTAATATATAATTATAGGTGTTATGTTTTCTAGAATTTTATAAAAAAATCAATCACTAACTATTATATATAAGTCAAACAATGTCAAAAGTAAAGAATAAATAAGAGCCTAACTATATATATATTAATCAAGCCAAATAGATAATGATCACACTTATTATTATTATTATTATTATTATTATAGATAAACACACACAAACAAAATAGTTGAGTAATAGCAGCTGAATAGAATAGCACAAGTCTTGCAGCTGAATAGAATAGCACAGGTCTTACAACTTCAACAAATCAATAACATGTTCTTCATCTTTCCTCTTCTCTCTCTATCCCTTGCTCCTCCATCTTCCCTTTTCATCTTCCCTCTTCCCTCTTTATCCCTCTTTCTCCATTTTCAGTTTTTTTTTTTTTTTTTGTGTGTGTTTCTTTTGAACGAAACAATTCGGAACCGTTCACGTAGTTGATTAACGTATGAACGTTTACTGGTATTTAATCGACACACCTGTGAATCTCAATCACATTGTAAAAGCGGCCGTAACGGATAGCGATAATCACCAAAACCGTTACGTAACGGTTGCGGCTGCTTTTTAAAATCTTGCTAGGAAAGCAATAGGCTCAGTTGCTTTGCGAAAGTTGCGAAGTTGTGAAAGACATGAGAGAACATAAGAAAATGAAATGAAACTCTGTATAGTTGTTTATACAAAAATGACAACTTGGATTAGAGAGCAAATAAGTGGAAAATTTTTTCTACACATTTGCTTACTACAGCATATCATTTCTCAAGACATATACTTATTAATTATTCTTCCCAATTTACATACTAAATATTTCAATTATACCCTTCACTCATACCATTATACACGTGTAGACCCACTGCTACCTGAGTTGGATTTCTCATTCAGAGTACTCGTCTTCGGGAAAACAGGTGTTGGCAAAAATGCAACCATAAATTCTATTTTTGATCAAACCAAGGCCATGACTGATGCATTTCAACCCGCCACAAATCACATCCAAGAGATTGTGGGAATGGTTAAAGGAATTAAAATATCTTTCATTTGCACACCAGGTCTTCTGCCTTCCTCTACAAATACTTTCAAAAGAAATCGAAAGATTCGTGCTTCGTGAAGAGGTTCATTAAAAAGTCCCCACCAGACATTGTTTTGTATTTTGAACAGCTTGACCTAGTGAATGTGGGTTGTAGTGATTTTCCCCTTTTGAAAACCGAGTACTTTTGGCGGAGAATCATCCTCATTGTAAAATAGACATCACGGGTGAGAAAATTCTTCCGAATGAACAGGTTTGGAAATCTCAGTTTTTGTTGTTATGCATATTTACTAAAGTTCTGGGAAATTCTATTTCCGCCAACTTAATTACTTCAGTCCACATTTTCTCTCAGTATATACTTATTAATTTGATTATTAATTAATTTTCTCAATTCGTACGTTAAAAGTTACAATCATACCCTTCGCTCATAATCATTGTACACGCACCACTCAACCGTCACACTTTTTTTTTTCTTTTTTTTTAAATGTTTTTCGGTTTAGAGATTTCAGCACTGGTTTTCAAAATTATATATTTATTCAAAACTTAACTTCCGAATAAAAGTGATTAGTTCAACAAATTTGTTCCAAAAAAAATAAAAAAACTTTTAGCAGTTGATGTCTGAATATAATAAAATAAGAGTAAAGTTAGGGATCATGAAAAATTTATGATCTTTGAATTACCTTGATTAGTATGTGGTGCTTTATTCTAAGAGCAAGTTTGGCATAAATAAATAATACAAAAATTCAAAAAATCACTATCCTATTTAAGTCACATCATCTTATTTAAATCACATCACCTCTCTAACACATCATATCAAACCCAACCCAAACCCAACCCATATAAGCCAATAAGTCAAAAAATACATTTTTTTAGAACATCCCAAACCAACCCTAAGTGTAATCCAAGGGTCACAAAGTTTTCATGATTATTTTCATGAAAACTTTTTCATGATACCTAGCATTGCTGATAAAATAATTCAGCATTGGTTATCCAACTGAAAACTGCAAAAAAAAAAAAAAAAAGAGAGAGAGAGAGAGAGTTCTGCACGAAAAAATTAACATTTTCATCACTAATAGAATATAAATTTAGATATTAAAACAATATGAGAGTTGTTATGAGAGTATTGATTTGCAAGCATATATAAAATATATAACAAGTAAAGTGACAACAATAAAAAAAAATTAAGGTTTAAATTCTTTTTTTTCTTCTCTTCTTTCTCAAAAAATTATAAAAATATGCTCACAATCTGATTTAAATAAATAAAAATAATATTATAACAACCTCAACAAGGTTCATCGTGCTGTCTTCAGATGCGCTTGAAGTTTTTTCTTGGATACCCAGTTTAGGCTTTGGAGTTCGAGGAGAATCTGAATCATGCTATCCACGAAAATTTGTACATTGAGTTTTTTTTGTTTTTTTTTTTTTAAAAAAAGGTGTGTACATAAATATTTTCATATAACATTATGGGTGCTATTGGATGTCTATTATGATTATTTTAGTTTAGGGTATAATTGTCATTAAAATAATATTTCATTAAGTATGTATACTGAGGTAATTAGGTGTGTGAAAATTGAATTTTTCAAAGTTTTGGGCAATGTTAATAGGATTTCGAAATTACAAGACAGTGTTATACTAGGCCCATCAAGTATTACACGATTGCCTTCCCTGTTTGGAGATTTTTTTTGTGCACTAAGATTTTATTTTATTTTTGTTTTTTTTGAAATAGGTGTATAGAGAAAATTGAAATATAATATTAAATGTGTATTTTAATATCCATTATCATCATTTTACTTTAAGATATGATTGTCATTAAAATAAAGTTTAATTAAACGTGCATACTGATGTAAGTAGGTGTTAGAAATAAAATTTCCCCAAATAAATGTCATATGAGTAGGAATTTTGAGGATTTGCTCCTTCGTAGTCTTAATATGTAGGATTTAAGGCCTTCTAGAGACATTTAGTAGGCCAGACAATTGTTAGGCCAAGTTTGGCATACTCAAAATAATTCATCTTTTTATCTTTTTTCTATCACATCACCTCTCTACTTTTCTGCATATTTTTTCGTAAAAAGACAAAAAGTATACTTATTTAGGTTATCCCAAACAATATCTTACAATACCTTCCTGCAAACTTGATAGGCTTTTTGGCGTGTATGACAGGGCCTTTGCAGCATCCTAAACATAATGTAGGGCCTTGTGACTGGTCTGAACAATGTATGAAGTCGTATAACGACTTGGATAGTAGTGAAATTTTTCACAAAATGGCCTAAAACGTCCTAACCTTGGTGCGTGATTGCACAACAGTTTGAACATAGTGAAGAGCCTCGTTGAAGTAAAAGTCATTCATGACTTTATGGGTAAGATGGCTTTGGATCGGCCTAGTCAAGGGGTAGAGCCGCGTCTAATTGACTTGGAAATGGCACATGACTTCATTGGGGAGTGCTATGCATGACAATACCCTAGACAAGTGGCATGACGGCATTAATATAGTGAAATTGCACTTCGTCGAAGAGTTGTTAGAAATATTTATCGAAAAATTTCACTAGGTTAAATCAATGAAATTTCACTTTGTCAAAGAGTCACAGAAAATGTTTGTCAAAAAATGATCACTAGCAATCGATGATGGTCACCAGAATATTTTCTCCGGTGGTCACCATTGGTCAAAGGTGTTAGTGGTGGTTAGGTAATGGAACTGCACCAAGAATAATTTTGTCCAAAATTGTTCTTAAACTAATAAAATATCTTGATTATAGAGCTGACCAAAAAAAAATTTATTAACTAATCATTTACGTAAGTTAATAGACATTTATTTTTTACTATGTTATAAAAAGATATAATTGACATATATATAAATAATTTAACTGGAATTATTACATTTACAGACTAAGGTAGTTTGGCATTGTTTTTATTTTTACTTTTTATTGACTTTTGGACTATTTTAAAATCTATAAAAGTTGATGCGTTTAGAAAATTACTAAGAAAATTTAAATTTTTATGAGTGAAAAAGTTAAATGGGTTTGGCTTATGCAGCCCAATCCAAATGAGTTGTAAATTTTTATGAGTGAAAATTTTAAATGGGTTTTAATAATTTATTTTTAAAAAAGTTAATGAATATTTAGATGAAATGATCAAATTAAAATTAAAAATCAAATCATTAGAGCAGTAGTTCTATTTACACAATTTTTCTCCCCCCAAACCCTCTCAAATGAGGTGGCAAGACAGAATGCAAGTTCTATACCAATCATTATATGTTAGAGCGTGGGTCAACTTTTAAAATTTTACTTGCCTTGTGTAGACATTCCATTTTGACCGCTCTTAGGACTTGGGCACCTCGTTTTGAACACTCGATGATGAAATGTTAAGCTGTGCAAATTGTTCAATTTCTTCAGCAAAAGGCTTCAGTTTTGAGTTTCAGGACCTAAACCTTGCACCCCCTTTGAACCAAAACCTAATTTTTTCTAATCTAACCACTTAGAGAAGAGTTGGCCAACAAGTGGGCGGCAAACCATTTTTGATTGGTCGGTCGACCATATTTAGCGCATTAGATATTTTGATAACTGCCAACTGTCTCTATACAGATATTTTCCGACGTAAGATGGTGTTTTTCTATAAATACAAGCCTCCCCTAAGGGTTTGGGGTTAGAAAATTTTGCCAACAGCCATAGCTTGTCAAACACTCTTCTCTTGCAATATACATACACCATACATACACTTCCTAAGCCAAAAACTTGAGGCTTTTTGCTAAGATTCTTGAACACAATTTCAACTCTTAAGAGTGCTCAACTTGTGGCTTGTTAACTAGGAAGCTTTTCCTCTCTTTAAAGGGTAACTTTTAACTCTTTAACCATCTTTTCTCTCACTTTTCTTGGTGTTTACTTACTGTTTTTTAGAGTATTTTGAGGCCTAAAATATGTGATTTTAAGTCACAAAAAAAGAGGAAGGGTTAGCCACTCTTCCTTAGGCTTGTTGGTTAGTTAAAATCCTTTGGCTTTAGCCCATTTTCGCTCACTTTTTCCACCTTAAAAACTTGATTTTCAGTATTGTTTTTGTGATGTTTTAGAGCTTTTTAGAGCATCCCTAGCTGATCCCTTATAATAGCAAAAATTAATTCTTCAAAAATTCTTCCCCACCTGATCTCTTATACAATCTCTTAAATTTAGGATTGCTACAGTCACTCCCTATTTATAGGGAGTCACTGTAGCTCCCTCATATCTAACAATAGTCTGGGCAAAACTTGCTTCATTGGTCAACCTCCCGGACGTCCAGCCGGTTGACCTCTCGAACGTCCTATGGGCTAAAGATTGAAGAAACAAAAACAGAGGTCAACAAATTACCTGGAAAGAACAATGCTTGAACAGTGCCTGGAGAGAGAGAGTGCTTGAACAATGCTTGAACAGGTTTAGAGAGAGAGAGTGCGTGGAAAGAACAATGCATGAACAAATGGCATTCTTCTCATATTTGCCATGTTTTTTTATGAACAATGCTCTGCTTTTGCTTTCTTCTTGTTTTTGTTTAATTATTTTATTATTAAAAAAATTCAAATTTAAAGGCAATGGAAAAGATTATTTTAATAGAATAGAGAAAGAATAAGGAGTTTGATGAGAAAAGTAAATGAAAAAGTGATTTCTAAAATAGGGAATGAATTTTTTAATAATATTTTAGGACAAAATTTAAGTAAACTGCTGGGGATGCTCTTAGTGTGCTAAATTATAATTTAAATACTATAGATGTGTTGTTCTAAGTCCTCATAGGTATAACTTTCAATCCATTTGAGTTGATAGTCTTTTCTTTCACTTTTTTATAGCTTTCATACATATTCACACCATTGTAATCATCATTCTATCTCTGCAACATCTCTCAATTCTTTGTTTCTTTTGACTAAAGAGTTGAATCAAACAAAAAATTACCGCTCAAGGCATAAGAAAGAGACCTTTCATGCTAAATGGTTTAATCTCTTCGGAGGTTCATTACCGAGGCATTACATCTCTCTTATGCTAAGCGTGATCTCTCATTTGATACTTCTCTTTATCGCCGGTGCATTACCTCTAAGGGACTAACTTTCTAGTTATGTAACAACCCTCGTACTGATTATCGATAACCTACTGAATTACGTACTGATTACTGTTAAACCGAACTGATAATGAATGATAATTGAACTAACCGAAGTACTGACTGGACTGATTGAAATCGAAACTGAAATTGAATAAGTTTATCTATAATATTGCATTTCTATCTGTTTGATTGATTGATTATCTGTTTGTATTTATGTATTTAAACTGTTAATTGAAGGCCTTATCGGCGGCCGAATTAAGAACCGTTTAGTGTTTTGTAATCAGTAGAATTTATGTGATTTTATAGTATAATTATCTAAAAAGGGATTTGGTATGTTTAAATTAGATTAAATATTGACTAATTGAAGAGTTTGGCTTATTTACCATTATGCCACACCTAGTGGCCCACTATGTCAACACTTTGATCCCATATTACACTTGGATCAACTCATTTCCTCAGCCACATTTGGACATCACAAACCAAGAAGAGAGTTAGAGAGAGAATTGTTCTTGTTGATTTAGCTTGAAATCTTGAAGGAAATTGAAGTGTAGTTGCCAATTGAGCTCATAAACCTTGAATATAGGACTAAGGTAGGCCATCCATCCTCTCATTGTTGTCATTAAGCTAGTTCTTACATGATTCATGCCTCATTGTAGAACTAAGTCATGATTTGGTCCAAAAGTATTGAATTGAAGCTTAACATTTGCATGCATGTGTTCTTTGTTGAGTTTAAAGTGGAATTCATAGCTAATTGTTGCATGCATGTACAAGTTCTAGTTAAGGTTCATGAAACCATCATGTTTTCAAAGTATTGAGCTCATTAGAGCATCACATTGGAGTTTAAATTGGTTTGAATGCATGCATGTCGTGTTCGAATGTTGTTCATGCATGTTCATGTAAATTAGTTTGAAATTGAGTTTAATTGAAACACCCTTGGGCCTTGATTTCTTAAATTGAGCTTTAAAACGTGTTATTCTATGTGTTTGAAGGAGTTTTCCAGAAAATGGGCCCAAGAGGATCGAATTGGGAGCATCAAAGTTGAGTTTTGAACTTGGAACACAACCTGCATTTTTTCCAGATTTCTGTGTTCCGCTTGAGCGGGGGAAGTGCCGCTCGAGCGGGGAAATCATGCTCCCAGCATTTTCTTCGACTTGTTTTATAGTCCGCTCGAGCGGAGAAATCGAGCATCCAAAGATCTTGTCTGTTCATCGTTCCATTTCCGGCGGGAGAATATGCTCGGCGAGAATATTGTGTGACACACTCGAGCGGGGAAGTTGACGCTCGAGCGAGGACCCTTGTTTGCCTGTCTGCTCGAGCAGGGAAACCTGAGCTCGAGCGGAGGCCTTGTTTCATTGAAAATTCTGGAATTGTTTTCTAAGTGTATTTTCGCATCCTCATTCCATCCTAGGCATCCTTAGGCCTAGTTTAAGACATCTTAATGAGGATTTTGGCATAGAACCACACCGAGGAAATTTAGGGATTTAATTAGCATCATTTCCGACTGTGAAACTTAGTTTGTGTTCTATTTGGTTTACTGTTTAGGGTTGGCTCTCGGGGACGCGCATTTAGTCGCTATTAGCCCAATCTCGTGAGTAAAAATCGTGTAAAGATATGTTCAAAATTGTTATCTTTTGAATCTCGAATCAACATTTATTGAATCGCTATTGTTTCTTGAATGAATGTATGTCTTGTATTACAGATTGTCTTTGTGGCATCCTTAGCACTTCTGCATTTCTTTATTCTGAGCTCTGTCGGTTCCTTGTGGAACCATCATTTCTCGAATGATTGGCCATCATTACTGTTGGGTCTGTTAAGACCCGGTCCTTTGGACCTACTGTTATAGGCTAATGGATGTACCACATATGACTGATTGATTGAAATACTGAAAGACTGAAATATTGTTTAATGAACTGATTTCATTACTGTAAGGACATTCATTCATAACCTCTTTACGCATTATGTTATTCACTGGGCTTTAGCTCACTGTTTGTATATATATGTAGGTTCTCAGCAGCCAGACCGGAGCTAGGAGCGTGGGTTGGTCCGCAGTTTTGTTAAGCCAGCCTATGTGCCTCACTGCGAGGTTCCGAGTTGCCATGCGATGGCTTGGGGTGTTTTTATTGTCCCCACCTGTCTCCTCACTGTTTTGTACTTTTGTATAGACTATCTCTTGCTTTTACTGCATGCTATCGAGGGATTAGGTCCCCGTACTGAATGTTTGTAATGATTGTATAGATCGTACTGTTTTGAACTGTATGAATGCATGAAAAATGTTTTTGGCATACAGATTTCCACAGCTCAATGGACACTAGTTATTTACTGTATTGGCTTCCGCAGTACTCTGCTTAATCAGATATCGTTTCAAAGAGCCTTGGTAATCTCGGATTCTTGGCGATTCTGATGCTAAACCCATAGGGCCGGGTTTGGGTCGTGACAAGTTAGACCCTTGAAAATCACAGAGGAAAGTGTCATTATAGCTTATTATCAAGTTTGGATTTGGAGTTATTATCGCTCATTTTGAGTTTGACTTAGAATTCATTATAACTTGTAAATGAATTTGATTATTCCTTTGTAATTTCTCCCATAAAAAAGGGCTTGAAAAGCTCATTTCTCGAGTTAAGTCGTGCTTGTATTCTTTATTGATTTGGATTTAGTGGACATAATTATCACCTTTGGACAAAACTAAAGAAAAGATAAGAAATGCAAAGGTAGTGTAAAAAAAGTAATAAAATTGGGTTAGGTTCAATCGGACGTTATATTAAACCTATTGCATCTTGAATCATTGCATACTTTTTTAGTGATGTTTAATGATTCATGAGACAAGTCTATCCCTTCCATAGAGATAACTCCATGATAAGGAGGATGTGTTGTTTTTGTCTTATTTCATTTTATTTATCATTTCTAAGATCATCACGCAACAAATTTGCGATAATTGATGATTTGAGAATCGAATATACTCCTTCCTTGATCATCTTCGTGATAGGAAAGGGTAGAGAGGATAAACATCTCCTGAAAACACTTTGTTTTGCTCTGTTTTAGCTCTGTTGCAGCAAGGTATTGTCCAGTAGCAATAGCCGGCTAGCCATTATTCTGTACGGCCGACCACTTCTTAAGGTCGGCCAGCCATCCATTTTGTACAAGCAGTGGCATTTTTACAGCAGAACAAAGCAGAACCTGAGGCCAAAACAGAATAATTTTCTTACTGCAAGTAGAGCAAATTCTGGCAGCAAATAGAAAGGTTTCCGAGAGGATGTTCTCGGTTGTGCGCATGTGGCTCCCGCCTCCCGTCCAAGTCTATTAAATTAGCGTTTTAATATTAGTATGTTGTAATTAATTAGTTGTTTTACTTTTATTTGGACTTGTAATAGATAATTAATTCATCTAGTTTATTTATTTGAGTTTGTAATAATTAGTTTAATTAGGACATTAATTTAGACCCTCTTGTACGAGGGCAAATTTGTAATGCTTGTAATATTTTGTATGTCTTCTAACTCCCATTTCTTTCTCCCTTTTATTTATATGTTTATGGTAGCATCATATTGTTCGTTTCATATCATTGCCATGCTTAATATCCATTTTTGCATGCATTGCGTTCGGTTCATTATTCTAACATTGTTGTCATTTCCTACTTACTTGAATATGTGCATTGCCACATGCTTTGAGTTGATCCATATGACATGTTAAAATAAACCGAATCTAGTAGTTGCATTTTGTATGTGTTGCATTAGTCACTTGCATATTAGAGCATGCATTTTTCTAATTATTTTATTCTCTTTGGCTTGCCTTGGTTGAGTACGTGGTAAGCATTTTTGCTTTAGCATATTGCATGTGTGTTTGTGTTGCTATATCAAGCATACTATCATGAGGCTAAGTGTTTATTTGAAATACCTCTTTGAATGCTTATGGATGAAGGCTATTTCGCTTAAATTGGGATAATTTTGATTAATGTACATATGATCTTGCTTTTCAAGTAGCACATATTCAAAACTCATTTCAAATAAATATGAAATCGAAGCATTCTAAAGTAGGTGACGTAGTCTATACTTGTACGCCTCACATAGTAATATTAGCATAATAATCAAAACATGAGCATATAATGTTGATAAAAATCACATCATAGTTAGTAGAGGTGAGTGAAGTGCTCAATTCACAACTTTCCCTTCTCATACCTAAGTTCTCGAGCTGAGACGCTTTGGTTATGACGGACAAGTAGCCTTTGGCACGAGTCACGGGTTTCCTAAATTTCTCAAAAATATTTAGGTAGGGACTCTGAAATCTGGTAATGCAGTCCATTTTTGGTATCTCAGATGATTAAGAAATTTTCTAAAATTTGCTGGATTTGGACTCTCATTCAGGTTTTTTTTTTTGTTTTACATTACACTTGTAAAATCAAATTTAGAACCATGAGTGTCCGAACTGTAGGACTAGTGTACCCGAGGAGACTAAACCCTTTCGAGGAGCGCGAAAATCCAGCTACACCATGTCATTTAGGAAGTTTTTGGGAGGAGGGTGAGAAATGGTATGAATAAATCATTTTTCTTATTAGAAACAGTAAAACCAAAGTGAAGAGTATAATTTATCCCAAATTAAAACAACATATAGAAAAATGCTTCGTCCCTCAAATTGAGGACCCCCATTAGCACCACTACTGACATGGAAAGTCCTACATGAAAAGAGACTCACGCTCCATTTTCTCTTTCAAAACCCTCTAATCTTTCTCTCTTGCCTTTTTATCCAAATCAGATCCCTCTGTGGTATTTTCTTACTTTCTCTCTTTAGAAACTATCAAACCCACCACCATTGCCAGCAGCAGCAACCCCCTTTACCTTTTACCCATCGACGGCTGACTCTATCCCGCTAAGCCCCTTATTCCTCTTCCTCCTTCCTACCCTCTTCTCTCATTCTTCTTCTTTGCTTTCTATTTCTCCTCTCTTTCTCTCTTTGCCCATCGTGACCAAAAAGCTCCGACTTTTTATTTTTTTTTTGTTTTTTGTATTGAAGCTCTGTCTGGCGATGAAGGAAGGAGAAACTTGCCATGATTAAAATGTTTCTCCCACATGATTATATATATGTTTTCTTTCCCCCTCTCTCTATATGTCAATAATTATATATATATATATATATACGCTTTTTACAATCTAAAAAATTAGAGGAAGAAGAAGAGGAAAAGGAAAAGGAAGTAAGTTTGTATAATTGAAAATTTTCTTGTTTGATTTTTTTGCTAAACTGCTGTTGAATATAGTTTTGAGAATTCTAATTGTATAAACATGTGTCTATGTAATCATGATGAATGAGTTTCTTTCTAGACTTTTGGTGGGTAAAAAAAAGAAAAAAGAAAAAAAAGTTAGCCGATCGGCAGTTTTTTTGGTCGGCTAAATGGTTTTTTTTGGTAATGGCGTCGGAATGATAGGAAAAAGAGCAATGGTGGTCTTTATGAGACTTATTAGGAGGACGAAGATGGAAGAGAACGAGAGACGAGAGGGAGATAGAGGAGAGAGAAGGGAGACAGAAGGGTTGCGATGGGTTTGCAACGGTGATAGCAACGTCAGTGGGTGGAGGAAGTTGCCGGAGAGGGATGAAACGGAGGATGCAAGAGAGGGAGTATACCAGAGGATGCTAGAGTGAGAAAGAGAGAAGTCTAAGGAAATGAGAATTTTTTTTCTTCTCATAAGTGCATGTATCACACCTTCTTCCACTGCAATTCTTCTTCACATGCCCATATCAGTTGCCACATCAGTAGGGGTCGTGGGGGTCATATTTTTGTGGGGGCTTGTAGTGGGATTGCAATATGTTCACCAATTTTAACTAAGTCACAGCTAATCAGATGTCACGACCCAAACCCGGCCCTATGGGTTTAGCACCGTAACTGGCCAGTAATCCGAGATTACCAAAGGCCTGCCAATCAGTAATACAGTAAATACAGAGTTCAGGGCCTGGCGGAAGCCAAAACAGTAAAAACTAGTGTCCATAGAGCTGTGTTAATCTGTATGCCAAAAACATTTTTCATACATTTATGCATTCAAACCAGTACAGTATACACAATCATTACAGACATTCAGTACGGGGACTCAATCCCTCGATAACAGTACAGTCAACAGTCTATACAAAAAGTACAATACAGTACGAAACAGTAGGAGACTAGTGGGGACACAAAAACACCCCAAGCCATGGCATGGCGTCTCGGAACCTCACAGTGAGGCACATTGGCTGGCTTGACAAAACTGGGACCAATCCCACGCTCCTAGCTCCGGTCTGGTGGCTGAGCACCTACATATATATATAAACAGTGAGCTAAAGCCCAGTGAATAACATACAGTGTAAAGAGGTTATGAACGAATGTCCTTACAGTAATGAAATCAATTCATTATACAGTGCTTCAATCTTTCAGTATTTCAGTCAATCAATATTTCAATCAATCAGTCATATGTGGTACATCCATTAGCCTATAAATAGTAGGTCCAAAAGGACCGGGCCTTTGCAGACCCAACAATAATGATGGCCATCGATCAGTATGGTTCCACAAGGAAACCGACAGAGCTCAGAATACCAATAACATGGTGCTAAGGATGCCTGTCTGATCAAATACAGGACATACATTCATTCAATAAACAATATCAGTTCAATAAACAGTTCGATTCAATATTCAAAATGAAACCATTTGAACATATCTTTACACAATCTGTTACTCACAGTGATTGGGCTATCAGTAGCTAGAGCGCGTCCCCGAGAGTCAACCCTAAACAGTCAATCAATAGAACACACACTAAGTTTACAGTTGGAAAGGATGATAATTAAATCCCTAAATTCCTCGGTGTGGTTCTATGTCTACATCCTCATTAAGATGCCTAAAACTAGGCCTAGGAATGCCTAGGATGGGATGAGGATGTGAAATGCACTTAGAAAACAATTTCAGAATTTTCAGTGAACAGGGCCTCCGCCGAAGCGAGTTTCCCGCCGAGCGGACAAGCACACAAAGGCCCTTCGGCGTACATTCCGCCGCCGGCGATCGATGAAAGGTGCAAAAATCTTTGGATGCTCGATTTTCCGCCGAAGCGTTAAAATCCGCCGAGCGGATCAGAAACAATGGGAGAAAATACTGGGAGCATGCATTCCCGCCGAAGGCACTTCCCGCCGGACCGGACGTCCAAAATCTGGAAAATCCAGATTCAACCTCTGAGTTTCAAACCAAGTTTTGATGCTCCAAATTCGATCCTCTTGGGCCCATTTTCTGGAAAACTCTTTCAAACACATAGAATAACAAGTTTTGAAACTCAATTTAAGAAATCAAGGCCCAAGGGTGTTTCAATTAAACTCAATTTCAAACCATTTTCAAGAACACTTTCAAAACATGACATGCATGATCTTTAAACCAATTTTAAGCTTCCAATCATGCTCAAATGAGCTCGATTCTTTGAAAAGCAAGTTGAAAACATGGACTATAACAATACCATGAACATGCATGTGACAATTCTCCAAGAATTCAACTCAAACTCATCAATATATATATGCATGCATGAATTTGACTTCAACTCAACATTCTTGAACTTCAAACAAGGCAATGATGCATGAAACATGCAAGATGGAGCTTAAGGATGACAAGATGACAATGAATTCCTTACCTAAAGTGTTGATTTCTTGCCTAGAAGCTCAATTCATGCACATACACTTCAATCTTCAAGCAATTCTAGCCAAAATCTACAATTTGAGCTCAACTCTCACTCTTCTCCCTCACTTCTCTTCTTTGGTCGGCTATGGGACTAAGGGAATGAGCTGAGCAATTGTTTAATTCAACATGTACAAGGTCTCTAAGTGTGTGTGTGTTAGTGGCCACTAAGTGGCAATTCCGTAAATAAGTCTAAGTTCTCAATTAGCTCAATTCAATCTAATTTAATCATTCCTAATTAATTTTCAGATAAAAATATCATTAAATCACAAATATTATGCTGATTACAAAACATCAAACGGTTTCTAAATCGGCCGCCGATAAGGCCTTCAATTAGCAGTTTAAACGTAAAATGCAAACAGATAATCATACACTCGAACAGATGCAACACGCAATTCAATAGACAATCTTATTCAGTTTCAGTTTCAGTTTCGTTCAGTTTGTTCAGTAGTTCATCCAGTTCACTTATCAGTCTTTATCGGTTCAGTTTAGCATTACTCAGTATATAATTCGGTGGTTTAACGGTAATCAGTACGAGGGTTGTTACAGTTTCCCCTCCTTATAAAGAGTTTGGTCCTCCAAACTCGAATCAACATAATACAACAGAGATGATGCCTATCATAAGGCAACTTTCACTTTATAACAGAAGTATAATCATATTCATAAACAGGTTTATGGCCCAATCTCAATCTTAGCAATGCACAGAACAGAATCAGAAATCACGTATAAGGATTGGGGCCCATATCAAAACAAATTTTTTTTTTGCGCAGTCAGATTTCAGTCAAGGACAGTTTCGGTTACATGTTCATTTCCATATTCTTGCATTAAGCATATGCGGTGCATTCATTAGCACTACTAGAGCAATCTGAATATGTACAATGCGTAATGTATACACAAGGTCTGATCATAAAGACGATTCTGATCTGAAGCAGATCTGATTATAAACAGAATCTGATTATGTGACGGTTATGAAAAACCAGTACCATAAAGGAATCCCGAATCCGGGTAACAGAGCAGAACAGTGCAGAAGCCGAGCCCCTATGACGAGGCCTCCGTGCAGATAGAGTGCGCAGACAGATATAAGTTCCATAAAGGAACCTCCTGCCAGGCGACTAACATATATTACAAAATACCGAGAGTCACGAATACTTATCAAAGATTGAACAAGAATCGATATGCAACATATAGCATTTCGAACAAAACTTATTTCGTGACTTAACATGAATCTGATACAAGAGTACATAGCGAATAAAGACAAATGACAATACTGATAAGATAGTAGTAACAATACAATACAGTAGCAATGTCAAGACGATATGAATAAAGACAAGAGTGATACATTATGATATCGATATGATAACAATACTAAGATAAAGACAGTAATAGTATAGTAGTATTCACACCACTTATATCAAGTGCTTATCGGGGTTATAGATTTGCACTGGTCTCCGTTTCATAAGTAATTTCCCCGTTAAATTACAGAGTTTCGAGTCATTTACTACAGAGTCATTCATTCGGTCTTTATTCAATTTGGTTCTCAGTTCAGTAATCCATCACAGTCAGTCCAGTTCATTCGGGAGTTATTGGGGACATAAGGCGATTTTTGTACATTACTCCCATAGCAGTAGGCAGAGTTCTGTAGTAACCATTCATTTACCATTTATCGCCCATCCTCACAGATTGATCTTAGCACATGTCAACACGGCAATGATCATACGGATTACATATACTTTCAGACGATCGAGTTTATGATCAAAACCGGTTGGTGGTTAACAGATCCCATCAATTTTGAAGTACAAGAATCACCAAAAATACTCATTTCCTAGTCAAACCGGTTCTTAGTCAAACGGTATTACACGGGTAAGTAATCATATGGCATGTACCCGCTTTTCCCTCGTTACAAGCAATAAGGTAATAGTTATCAATAAGAGTTTTCAAATCAATTCGATGAAAGTTCGACTAGGTCATTTTATGCAAGTCTGGCCCAATCATATCAAGTAAAAGTTCAAGGCCAAGCATCAAACATAAGTTCCATCGGTTTACCCAAAAGGGTTTCATTAACCCACCGTTCTATCGATCGATCGGATAACGCTTCTATTCCTATCATTTCCAGATGAGGCACATTAGTTCACACTACGGTCATCGCGGTACATAGTCGAGTTTCACAATTAGTCTGAGTTCATCGATTGTTAAACTCATATCGAGTCGTACCATTACGATTCATATCAAGCAAGACAGTCATATACAATGTGTTCCTCCCAATAAGTTTGAGATAAATGTACAGTATGCGTTATTCATATCGAGGAAGCATCACAGTCAATATAGCAATTTCCCAATGAATCTTCCATAAAGGTATATGGTATACTGATAATACATCACCAAGGTTCTCGGTGACCCATAATAGTGAGTTGCCTCACGAGGGTTCCAGATCGGTCATCTGATACACTAACGATAGGCTCGAGTTTACTCAAACAGTCATGTCAATTTTCTCTGATCACAATTCACAGTCTAGAGTTTATCAGTTGGGGTCTTTATTTCGTCATATGCGGTTCAGAGTCATAGTCCCAACGGTTAACTTATCAAACCAATTTATCAATCATTACGAGCAAGGTATACCATGTATGTGCATATTCAATCCACTAAATTCCAATACGGGTTTCACAAGTTCAAGGTACAATACAAATTAGTCCACGGATACAATAATTAAGGTAATAAGTCATACGCCTATGCAAATTCAATAACATCCTTAAGCAAAGGTAGCAGATATGTACATAAGCAATCTTCATAATATCAAGAATCGTTAACATGTGATTTTACGATGTTGTACATATAGTTCGCATCAACGAGATTTCAAGAGATTCATTATCCATCTATTCTTCACGGTCTTAACAAGATATGCATGGGAACATTTATATACTGCGTGAGTTCCAAAATCGGTTTTCATGTAGGCATTTGCTCACAATTTATAGGTAGAAGTTCATCTTGACATGTCAATATGGGTTCTCGATGTCGATAGTCTCACACACAAACGATTAAGGACCGGTAGAGTATCCTATTCATTCCCATGGAATTTACCTGCAATTCGATTCAAGCAACGCTATTTAACGTGATTCTAATTAGACTTTCAAGGTCATTCTATAAAGGCATGAGACTCTATGGTTTAACATTCCACATATTTTATGGATCAACAACTTCCTCAATTTCCAGATATTCTCATAGTTCAATTTAACATACGCATGTATAATTCGAGTTCAAGGGTTCGTTCATTCAATAATGTCAATCGCTAGCGATTCAAAGTACAAACCACGGTCGTACAAATTTATCAAATCACAGTCAATCATACGGTATTCCCATATTCAACAGTTCAAAAGGCCACATTTGGATTCCACAATCATTGTTGCAATGCGATACAAGGACCTAACGCAACAAGTTCTCATGCTCACAAGTCCTAGCAGCTCATAGTGTATAGTTCATAATTCCAGAGCTCAAGTAGTTCATCAATATGTCCACGCCTATACCAAATTACGAGTATACAAACCTCACACAATCGTTCAGATAAGCAATTACATATAATCAAGGTAATACCCGTGTCACATTTCAGGTGTTCCGTGCTTTCTATTTAAACTCGTGGGTAAGATTTAGGCGGGTGTTCTCCTATCCATGCCTAGACTAAGTTTCGAATAGGGGTTGGCAACGCCCCAATAATATTTCCCACGTATGGTACGGATAGGTATATCATTGTTCATATTGCTTCTTCAACCATCATTGGTCAAAACTATTCCCCGGGATTTTCCATTCACGGAGGTTATTCAATTACGGTCATTTTCACTTTCGTTCATTCTTTTCGATTCACCAACGATGTTGGTTTGGATATTTCAATAATGCTATGTTGTCTCGCACATTAATACTCTATCCAGACATCTACACACTTTGACGGTTTTAAAACGCCGATTCAAATAAACACATCTAGGTCACGCCCACCTTTCGCTTAGTCTTTGTAGCCAGATTCATCGTGGGGTGCCTATCAACTAGAGCTAGGTAAATTTTACCTCATATACGATCACGGTTGTATTACCTTACTCAAGTTGTTCAGACTCGTACTTTCCTATTTCAGATGTATTGGGGAAAGCATTTCTTGAAGAGAACTTCACAGATTTTCTCGCTTTCTAAACCCAAGTCTCGTTTGGTGGTTCAAGACTTAAATTCGTGGTTTCATTTATTTGGGTTTCAGATTAGTGTCATCGTTCATATTCATTGGTTCAGTAACGTATGTCCGCTTTATTCTCTCAAATTTTCGATTAAGGCCTCAATCATTCATTCTAGCCTCTAAATCCTTAGATTAGAAGTTTCAATTGCTCACAATTCTCACCCTTTCCCTTGTTTACACACAAACAGGGTGATTATCAATATAGGAAAGGTTCTTATAGATTTTGCATTTCATTTCATATCAGACGTGTGCATACTTTCGTTTCAGTTCAGGTACGGTCACATGACCCTTTACTTTCACACGTTCACTTTCTTATACATTTCCACAGTCAGTATTAACATTGACATTACATGTTATTCCATTTAACTTCTTTAAGTATGCATATAGGTTTCGTTTCAGTTCACATAGACAGTACGGTAATCATAAACATAAACAGTTGCATACTTAAACAGTTTATCACATTGGCATGTATTCAGTCATGTCATTGTCACACACACTTTTCAAATTCATGAGATGCCCTAATTGCTTTTCTAGGACACCCTATAGCTCATTTGGACACGTGTGTGCGGTATAACTCGTGGTTAAGTATCGCTCTGATACCAATCTGTCACGACCCAAACCCGGCCCTATGGGTTTAGCATCAGAATCGCCAAGAATCCGAGATTACCAAAGGCCCGCCAATCTGAGAAATACAGAGTTCTGGCGGAAGCCAAAAACAAGAAAACTAGTGTCCATAGAGCTGTTAATCAGATGCCAAAAACATTTTTCATACATTTATGCATTCAAACCAAGACAAGATACACAATCATTACAGACATTCAAGACGGACTCCATCCTCGATAACGATGCGATCAACAATCTATACAAAAGTACAATACAAGACGTAAACAAGAGGAGACTAGTGGGGACACAAAACACCCCAAGCCATGGCATGGCGTCTCGAACCTCACAAAGGAGGCACATTGGGGCTTGACAAAATCGGGACCAATCCCACGCCCTAGCTCGATGCGGTGGCCGAGCACCTACATATATATATATAAAGCGTGAGCTAAAGCCCGATGAATAACATACGATGTAAAGAGGTTATGAACGAATGTCCTACATAATGAAATCAATTCATTATACTGAGGCTTCAATCTTCAAGATTTCACCAATCAATATTTCAATCAATCACCATATGGTACATCCATTAGCCTATAAATGAGGTCCAAAAGGACCGGCCTAACAGACCCAACAATAATGATGGCCATCGATCAAGATGGTTCCACAAGGAAACCGACAGCTCAGAATACAGTCAATAACAATGGGTGCTAAGGATGCCACTGTCTGATTAAATACAGGACATACATTCATTCAATAAACAATATCAGTTCAATAAACAGTTCGATTCAATATTCAAAATGAAACCATTTGAACATATCTTTACACAATCTGTTACTCACAGTGATTGGGCTATCAGTAGCTAGAGCGCGTCCCCGAGAGTCAACCCTAAACAGTCAATCAATAGAACACACACTAAGTTTACAGTTGGAAATGATGATAATTAAATCCCTAAATTCCTCGGTGTGGTTCTATGTCTACATCCTCATTAAGATGCCTAAAACTAGGCCTAGGAATGCCTAGGATGGGATGAGGATGTGAAATGCACTTAGAAAACAATTCAGAATTTTCAGTGAACAGGCCTCCGCCGAAGCGAGTTTCGCCGAGCGGACAAGCACAAAGGCCCACGCCGAAGACATTCCGCCGGCGATCGATGAAAGGTGCAAAATTTGGATGCTCGATTTTCCGCCGGCGTTAAAATCCGCCGAGCGGATCAGAAACAATGGGAGAAAATACTGGGAGCATGCATTCCCGCCGAAGCACTTCTCCGGCCGAAGCGACGTCCCAAAATCTGAAAATCCAGATTCAACCTCTCGAAGTTTCAAACCAAGTTTTGATGCTCCAAATTCGATCCTCTTGGGCCCATTTTCTGGAAAACTCTTTCAAACACATAGAATAACAAGTTTTGAAACTCAATTTAAGAAATCAAGGCCCAAGGGTGTTTCAATTAAACTCAATTTCAAACCATTTTCAAGAACACTTTCAAAACATGACATGCATGATCTTTAAACCAATTTTAAGCTTCCAATCATGCTCAAATGAGCTCGATTCTTTGAAAAGCAAGTTGAAAACATGGACTATAACAATACCATGAACATGCATGTGACAATTCTCCTAGAATTCAACTCAAACTCATCAATATATATATGCATGCATGAATTTGACTTCAACTCAACATTCTTGAACTTCAAACAAGGCAATGATGCATGAAACATGCAAGATGGAGCTTAAGGATGACAAGATGACAATGAATTCCTTACCTAAAGTGTTAATTTCTTGCCTAGAAGCTCAATTCATGCACATACACTTCAATCTTCAAGCAATTCTAGCCAAAATCTACAATTTGAGCTCAACTCTCACTCTTCTCCCTCACTTCTCTTCTTTGGTCGGCTATGGGACTAAGGGAATGAGCTGAGCAATTGTTTAATTCAACATGTACAAGGTCTCTAAGTGTGTGTGTGTTAGTGGCCACTAAGTGGCAATTCCGTAAATAAGTCTAAGTTCTCAATTAGCTCAATTCAATCTAATTTAATCATTCCTAATCAATTTTCAGATAAAAATATCATTAAATCACAAATATTATGCTGATTACAAAACATAAAATCGGCTTTCTAAATCGTCACGATAAGGCCTTCAATTAGCGCTTTAAACGTAAAATGCAAGCAGATAATCATACACTCGAATGTATGCAACACGCAATTCAATAGACAATCTTATTCGATTGCCATTGCTCGCTTTATTTATTCAGTAGTTCATCCAGTTCACTTATCAGTCTTTATCGGTTCAGTTTAGCATTACTCAGTATATAATTCGGTGGTTTAACGGTAATCAGTACGAGGGTTGTTACATCAGATCAAACTATATTGTTGGACTATGGTAGGCCTGATTATGGGTTAATCTTGATAATCCAAATCGTTTAATGTGTAGAATTTGTCGAGTATATTATCTCTATAAAAAAAAAAAATCACGTTAATCAAATATCAATGACCATTTAATAATATTAAATTTTATAATTTTCATAATAAATAACAAATACAAATATAAATATAAACTGATCAAATAACTATTAATATTTAATTAATATAATTTTTATAAAGATAATATATTTAACAAATTTTACATATTAAAAAAGCTCCGTTTGGCAAGGAGACAAAATAAGTTATTTTAGTTACAACAAACAAAATATCACATCCAATTCATAATCATTATATTTTTTTCTCACAAAAAAAACTAAAAAGACTAAAAAATTAAAAAATTCTTCTCAAATTAAAATTTTTAAACCAAACTAAAGTAATTAAAAAAATCAAAAAATTAAAAAGTCGCGCGCACACAAAATAAATCATCCATATAGACTGAGAGTCACACCGACCCAACAGAGGGCAACTGGACCCTGTTAACTACACGCATAACCTCCTATATCTATCCTCTCACCTCTACGCACATGTCGTTCGCCCCTTTCTCTGCTATTTCTTCTCTCTATCTCTCTCTCTCTCTCTCTCTAGAGATTTTGCTATCTAATGGCGCGAGTTCTCTCACAAACCCTAACCCGAATCTCCTCATCGCCATTGCCAAACTCAACCATCCTCTACACTAAATCATCATCATCCTCCTCGCCTTTGGCTCTCTCTCCTCGCATCCTCTCCCACCGGAACCGATCGAACCAGTCCGGTAAGGCCCAGCTCGTCGAAGTTGACCTGGACTCCGACGGCGGTGGCGGCGGTGAGATCGAGGTCATGGGGGTCCGCAAGCTCGAGGATGTGATTCACAACATCATCGTTCGGCGATCGGCGCCCGACTGGCTCCCCTTCATCCCCGGCTCGTCCTACTGGGTCCCTCCCCGGCGCCGGCCTTCAGGGATTGTGGAATTGATCGGGAAGTTGACGAAACCCTTGTCGGAGGAGGAGGGTATGTCCTTCACGACGGAGCGAGGGTGGCCTTCTTCGACCTATTTCATTGAAGGTAACTCTGAAATTTCTATCCCTAGGGTGTCTGTTTGGTTTCTGAGAAAATTGAGGAAAGTAATAGAAATTGATGTTTTGAGTCTTCTAGACCTTGGTCAATGAGGTTGATGGGGTATGCGAAGCAGAAATTCCATCGACCTTAGTTTGGTTTCCGAGAAAAATTTAGGAATGGGGACTCGTGGAAATCTAGCTCATTTATGCCGAATTGGTGTATTAGGGTTACTGATGCGAGAATTCTTCTGTATCTAATTGATGTGGTTAGCCATTTTTAGGCTAAAATGTTTGTTACCTTCTTGTGGGTTTTGTGTGATAAAACTCATATGGTTACTATGATGGGTTTTGTCTTTTCTCTCTCTTAAATTGATACAAGCTCGAGAAGAAATTTATAAGCTTTAGAAGATTCAATCGTGCTACGTCGCTCGAAAATAGGGCCCCCGAATCCCCCGAAAACGAAAAACGACGTCGTTTTTCGTTCAATCAAACCAGAAGCAGAAGAAGACGCAGGGAAGGGAGAGGGGGAGGGGGAGGGGAGGAAGAGAAGGGGAGGGGAGGGGGCCCATAAACTAGGGGAGGGGGAGGGGGAGGGGAGGGGGCTGGAGGCGGAGGCGGGGCGGAGGAGGAGCTGCCGGAGGCGGGGCGGAGGCGAGGCGACGCTGCGAGGAGACGCCGCGAGGCGACGCCGGTGACGCTGAGACGAGCCGAGCTGACACCGGAGACGAAGCCGAGTGGGCGACGAGCTCTCTTCTCTTCCTCCTCTTCCCCGATCTCTGTCTCTCTCTTTCTCCCTCTCTTCTTCTCTCTCTCTCTCTCTCTCTCTCTTTTCTGAAAATCGGGGGATTCGGGGGGGCGCGGATTCGCGCTCCCAAGCATTATTCTAGAAGATTTAGGTATGGAAAATGAATGGATGTTTTTAGTCTCATGGAAATTTAGCTCCTTTAAGCCGAATTGGTGTATTATTGATGTCGTTAGCCATTTTTAGGGGAAAATGTTTGTTACTTTGTCGTGGGTTTTGTGTGATGAAACTTGTTAACATATGGTTACTATGATACGTTTTGTCTTTGCTCTCTGTTAAATTGATACAAGCTTGATGTTTGAATCTTGCATCCAAATTTGAAGCCTGGTGGACCTACTTCTGCCTGAGAGGTTGAAGGTATACATAAGACGTATTCACAAATACAATGACACGGGCCATACCCCATTGCCAGCATGCAAAAGATTTGACTTTTACACAGGCCATACCCCATTGCTAGCATGCACAAGATTTGACTTTTACAAGTGCTTGGAATAAAGACTCTACTGGGTCATGTAGTATTTGAGTTCTAAGGGGTAATCTTTGAAATATGTGGAGTCTTTTAATATGTTATTATAATTTACATCTACATGAACTGTTTGTATATTGCATTCCCTACAAATTGGAGTATACCTTGTTTTGCCTCAAGAAATGTCTTTGGAGCCATTAGCACATAAAATCCAGTGGGTTAACATCCTGGAACTAGCACTCGGGCTGCACATGGGTCTCTTTGGTTCGGTTTAACACTAACCAAGCCAATCATGTTCGGTTCCATTTTAACAATAACACAAGTAATGAAGAACAAAATATTGTTTTAAAAGAAAATGAGTTAAGTTTGGTCATATATAAGTTATAACCAAATATATGAAAGATGAGGAGTAGTTTGATGGAGGATGGAGTAAATGAAGGATAAGTGTGATAATTTAGCACTAATAATCTCTTTTTCATTCTCCATTACCATGTGACAAATCAGCTTGTCAACCATTATTATTTTATTTTTTTTGAGTTGGACATATACAACATGCTCAGAGCAACACCGTGTTCGTTTGACATGGTTTGTATGGCTGCCCTATGCACCCCCCTGCCCCTCCTTATTTATTAAAAAATATTTTTGTACCCATTCCTGGGAGTCTAATTCAACTTATCCATTTATGCAGATGACGCTATTATTTTCTTCATTTTATGCTTGTGTGTTTTGAGGTAGTTTTGTGCTTGAAGGTAAATTTAAGTAAGTTGGGTTTGAGTTTGGGTGGGGATGTTCCTTAGTTGGGGGTTTTACCTTCCATCTTTGGTCGCAAAGTGGGGTCCTTGCCTTCTTCATATTGGAGACTTCCGTTGGGGTCTTCATTTGAGGCCAAGTCGGTTTGGGATCTAGTATTAAGAGATTTCAGAGGCGGTTGGCAAGATGGAAGAAGCATTATTTATCTAGAAGTGTTAAGTTGACCTCGATAAAAATTACTTTGTGAAGTCTACGACCTACTTCATTTGTGTGAATAAAATTTTATTTTGTTTACATCAAAACGATCGAACTTACACGAAACATTAGTAGAATATTGAAATTCTAATGTTTTCACTAAAACATATTGAAACTCATCGACACATTGCTAAACATACCGAAACATGAGTCTTCTATACCTATTCCAGATCCAACAAGAGTCATTTCTATTTTTCTTTTTCTTTTTTTAAAAAAGAAAATATTTAGAAAGAAAAATTCTTAAATTTATTAGAGAAGGTAAGGCTTGTTGATAGCATGAGGGGTGAATTTTTTCCCAAAAAACCGGACTGACCAAATGGACCAAATAGGTTTGGCTAGTTTTTGGCCAATGTTTGTACTTCAGTTCTGTTGTTTTCGAATTTATACAAATTAAATTGAAACCAACCAAACCAAACTGCTGTTAAGAGTCTTCAAATTGTAGTTGTCATTGCATATACCCTTAGTTAATCTTAATCTTAGTCATCTGTACGGTGCAGCAGAGGCCACACATATTATGTTAGACCTCAGCCCTCATTTCTCTCTCTATAGTGTTTAAAATGAAATAATATCAGTAAAACTAAGGTGTATAGATGTATATACATATAGACCCATGCAAATCTTTCTTTCTGTATAGTAAAGCATCATAGTTGAAAGAAACTTAGGCCATGTTTGTTTTGCGGCTTGAGTGGTTGGATTGGACTATCAAGGCTGTGGGTCCCACCCACAACATGTTTGGTAGTGAAATGGGAGGGGGGATTGATAGTCCAAGGGGTTTAGTAATCCTCTAAGTAGGAGGATTAGTTTGGTTGGGTTTTGGATGGGATTAGGAAATAATGAGGAGATTGAGTTTATTTTATATAAAAAAAAATTATTTTTTTAATTTTATTTTTTTTTCCAAGTGCAACTGTTTGTTTTAATATTTGTTTTAATTTTATTAATATAAAAATAATTTAACAATCCTATCACTAACCATCTCCCATACTATCATTAAAACAAACACATTTTCACTTAATTTCCTCACTAACAATCTCTACATTAACGATCTCTTTATTAACCATCTTCTCACTAACAATCTCATCCAACCTAATCCGCCAAACAAACTTGGCCTTACTGTGTTGCTATTCCAAACACATTCAACACTAAGGCTGTGTTTGGATCATTGATTTGGGTAAAGATTTGAAAAGGAAAAGAAAAATGTAAATAAAATATAAGTTTCTCTATTTCTCTCCCCTTTTCTATTTCCTTTCCAAATCTTTACTTAAATTCATGATTCAAACTCAGCCTAAAATTCAAAGAAACACGCTATTGAAGCAGTTATATAATGTATTATAAAAATCTTGAAAAGTTGCTTGCTTTTAAATAATAAAACTAGGAGAGTAAAACCATTGATTGAACACGCAGTGGAAAATAGTCAAGAATTTTTGAATGCGTAAATAATTTTTTTTATTTTTTGATTGCAGGTAGTGCACCAATGCATCCAGTTCCACTGGAGCTGAAGGTTGAGGACAACTTGGATAATGCATCTCAATCTGAGGATGAGGAAGGTTAAAAATCATCACTTTGCAGAAATGCTTGCTAGGGTGAGTGAGCTTACCATAGCAGCAAGCACTGCCTTTTTAACGTCGAACTCTTACTTTTAGCATAGCACTAAGTTTTTAAGTGATGGGACTTAACCTACTTTCTCTTGTGCATTTAGGCTATTGATTTGGGTAATGGCTCTGATTTTTGTGTTCAGGGACATACCTTAAATCTGTTGCACCTGAAACTAATGATATTATTGTATTTTTCTGGTACTGCTTGATACAAACATATCTGCATAAAAAAAAAAAAAAAGTCTTGTTTGATTAGATTTGTAGTTATTTTATTTTATTTTGTTTATTTATTATTATATGAGCTAGGTTCACACTTGCAAACTATGTATAAAAAATTATAAAACCAAAAAAGTAGATGAATGATTTTTCTGTCCTATCTGGCTCTGTAATTTGTGACAAGTAGTGGCAAGGCATATCATATTATCTTTTAACTGTCTTAGTGGTTGGAATTTGCAGGGTCGCTGGCTCACGTTTGTACATAAATCTAAGACTGAAAAAAAAAAATGAAAAAATGAAAATGCTAAAAAGTGAAGCTGTGCGGGAGAAAGGTAAGTGAGGCAAATGGATGTCTGTACGGATGGAACCTTTGATGATGTGAGGCTCCTGGGATCTTAATAGAGTTGCTGCTTTTCTAGTTGTCAACCTCTCATCAGTTCTACCTAAAAGCATAGCCCTTCTGTTGTGTTGTTTTACATTACCATGAAAAATGCTATTGTATGTTTTAGACATGGATATAGGCTAGATGTTGCATTGCATTTATTGTTTTTGATCATTTTCCGATCATTAGCACTAATGGTCTATTGCACGTGTTGCTGTACTCATGTCCAAACATAACCCTTGCCATTTGTAGCCCCCTTTAGCCAGGATTCTTGACTCGGACATGGGGCTTGTTGTGACAAGGGGAGCATCTTCAGTTGGAATTAGAGTTTGAGTTGACAGCCAATATAGGTTTTTTTTTTTTCCTTCAACAGAGAACATCCAGTTAGGTTGGTATTTGGTATTTGCTGTATGATTATGTTTATTTTCAACTGTCATAAAAAAATCACTCTGTACGAGTTGGAAGAAATTTTATACATGTTTGTTTGTAACTGTACTGTATGAATTCCAATTTGGTTTCAATCAGGTTATAGCTTACTACGAAAGCAGCTGCTCAGATCCAAGCAAAAACATGTCACTATTGAATGGAATAAATATGTTTAGAACTTAGATTATTGCACAATAACCTTGGCCTCAGATTTTAGAGATTTTAAATAAGTGTTATTCTGAGATGTTTTTGGCTATATTTGTGTGCGACATTTGTAATTTCTTGAGTTCTTAGGTTTGAACTATGATCCTACTCGGAATTGTAATGAAAGCTTATTCTACCTGCCGGTTAGGTTAACTTGTGTTGAGCCTTGCAGTTGTTGTACATAGCTATTAGTCTGAGATCAGATTGCCTAATTGGCTGGCCAGCGAAGACTGCTTTTCACGTGTCATTATATATATATATATATATATTGTATTCTAAGGTTTGAGATTTTTAAGCTAAGGTTTTAGAAGCCAGCCAATGTTTGGTGATCTGTCTCATTATTCACGACGGGTTGGTTCCAAGCCTAGTGTTTCCAGGCGTTTTAAAGGCAACGGCTGTTTTATCACTGTTGTTTTGTTCTTATTGAGAATTTGGGAGTACAGAAAATTAAAATGCAAAACAAAATAGAGAGGTGTGTGATAATTTATAGTAATTTTTTGATTTTTTAGTAACATGCATAGTTGACAAACGAGACTTTAGTACGAAGAATTCTTTGACAAAATAAGAAATGTAAGTGAAGCTGCCCAGGAATATGGTTTTAACTTGATACAAGTGATTGGGAAAGGGGTGGAAAAAATCATTTCAGGTTTCTAATCTAAGGGCATGTTTGATTGGGTGAATTAGAACATGAGATTGGAATTATTAATCCGTGGGTCCAATTATTCTATATTTGTTTTAACATTTTGATTTAGGATTATTAATCCAATGGATAATTAATTCAACAAATTTGTAGGATTATTAGTAATGGGGTTGGGGTTGGGGTGGGATTATTAATTTAATGGATATTAATCCAATTGGATAGTGAATATCACATTAATTTAATAGGATTATTAATACTTCACTATTAGTCTTGTGAATCAAACATGACCTAAGGGTATAATAACTACTTGTTTATATACATAATTTAGGGGAATCGAGTGGCTGGCTGGGTAGTTGAGCTCCTGTGCTTTCATATTCAAGGTTGGTTGATAAATAATCATTCCTTACCCTATTACTACATTTTTCATGAAAAACAAATCAAATCTCAATCGTTGAAAATGTTCTCCTTTAAAAGCATTGTCCTTGCATCGCCAAAGGTTCCTCCTCTCGTCGAGCCTTTCCTTGAATAGCATTGTCCTTCCTTGCATCGCCAAATGTCCCTCCTTTCGTCTAGCCTTTCCTTGAATAGTTGGGGGAAGCTTCCTAATCATTTTAAAAAAAAATTATTTTGCTAATGTGCAGCAGTGAGAGTGAAAAATAGTGATTGGACCAGCCTATGGTATGTTTGGGATGGAGTTGTTGGTAGGTAAAGAGCGTGAGCGGCAGAGAGCTCACACAATTAAACCAGAGTGTGAGTGTGGATACTAGTTTTGGATGTTTAAAATCAAATATGGTTAATAAGTTGGTACAATTAAAAATATGGGCACATAGTTAATTCGCAGAAAAATATATAAAGAAGTAATGTATGGTTGAAATTCGACTCATACATTGTGGTGTTCACATTTAAAATGAATATTTATCAACACAATAAATTTTCTTCATGTATTTTTGTGCACAAATTCTGTGTATTTAATATTGCTCCAAGTTTTTTTTTTTTTGGAACACAATATTGCTAAAGGTTGTTTTAGTTAGAATGAGTTCCTGAAACCTCAAGTCCACTGTCTTTGGTTTGATTTTGGGAGAGTAGTTTTTAAAAATTATTTTGGAGAGAGAGAATTTAAAATTTTTTTTAGTTTGTTTGGTTGTGTATTTTAAAAGTATTTTTAGAGTCTGGAAATTTGGAATGATTTGATATTTCGTTATAATTGAGTAAATGTGTGTGTGAGAAAAAGTGATTGAAAAGGAGAGAGCAAAAGTGATTAATTGATGTGTAAGAGAGAGAAAGTGATTTTGAAAATTGTTTTGGAAAAATTACAAACCAAACAAATTTTTTAGAAATTTTTTTTCAAAATCACTTTACAAATCCAAACCAAACATACCCAATTCTTTCGTTTCAATTTTCAGAATTTAATTATTATTTTTTAGTTTTTTTTTAATAAATATTTTTTAAATTTTAAGTTATTTTTTTACTCAAATATATCTAAAAAATAAAATATTTGTAAAAAAAAAATTTTTAAAAGGATAAATTATAAATATATCCCTTGAGATTTAATTAATATACGAATCGTTTCCTGTAATTCTAGAAATTACATTCTACTCATTGAGATTTCTAATTTCATTACAAATTATCTTTTTTTATTAATAAATCATTAAATCAATTAAGTTTTAAAAACATATTTCAATTAATAATTTAAGTAATTTTATTATTGTATAAGATATTAATTATGAATTTTATTTTTAGTTAATTATGTTAAATAAAAATTTTGACAATGAAGTATTTGTAATTTTTCAAATCACGAGGGCAATCATCTTTAAGCAAACCTCGAGAGTGTATTTATAATTTATCATTTAAAAATCAATAAATATACAAAAATACAAAAATATACCAAATTCTCGTATTTTTTTATATTTTGGTATTTACTGATTTTTTTTTTTAAAATCACAAATTTATACTTTTTAAATGTACTTATGTTAGGTATATCTAAAAATTTTAAAAAAAAATGCTTAGAATATTTAAAAAAATTATTGAAAACAAAATAAAAACGAAAAAAAAAATTTCAGTTTTCTAAAAAGTAAATCCTGAAAATCCCCAAACAAAAGAAGCTAATAGTATTTTATTTGGTACATATATGCACTTTATCATAACTAAATAAGAAAATAACATGTTTTCATATTTTTTGAGTCATAATTAAATATTACATGAGGTTAGGGATGTAATCAGTTTGGTACGGTCGGTATTTAGGTAAAAAATTACACCGAACCAATAATGTCGATTTTATTATTTTGAACACCGATACAGACCGCTTCTCCCATCAAACCATACCGAACCGAACCGAACCGAACCGAATGAAACAGTTCAGTTTGGTACGGTTTAATTGGTTTAGGATTTTTTAAACTTGAACCACTTTTAAATATAATTATTAATCTTTATAAAAATATTAAATTAGTTATTTGTTTACCATTTCAAATATATTCAATCCATCTATTTAATACATACTTTTCAATTCCTAAATTAACAAAAATAAAAGCAAAAAAAAAATTCAAAAATGCTATGGTTTCAAAAATAATGAGTTAGAGTTACGATTATATATAATAAGAGTTTACAAACTTAGGTTATAAAGATGATAAGATTAATTAATTAAGGTTAATAATTTATTATACTTATTAATATCATTATATTATTAGATTATATATATATATATATATATTATAAATACAATATATGTTGAAGAGGTCGGTTTCGGTTTAGATCGGTGCACAAAGTGCTTAAACCGATACCAAACCGAAAATCGAAAAAATTCAAATTTAAAAACCGCATAGACCGATTATTGTTAAAAAACAGACCAAATATAACCGGATTGGTCCGGTTCAATCGGTTTGGTCGATTTTTTCGATTTTTCTTACATCCCTACATGAGGTATAATAAAAAATCTCATAAGGCATAACTAAAATAATATCATAATTAAAAAAGAAAATTGATCATAACTAAGAAGTGGTTTGGGATGATCTAAATAAGTGTACTTTTTGACTTTTTATGAAATATGAATTGGGTATGGGTTGAGTTTGAAGTGATGTGATAGAGAGGTGATGTAACTTAAATAAGATGATGTAACTTAAATAGGATAGTGACTTTTTGACTTTTTAACTTTTTTAAGTTATAACAAACAAAGCCTTAAGAAAATGACATACTTAGGGATGCATGGGTGAGAATGGTAGAATTCACTTTTTGTGTGTATATATATGTGGGTTATTTATACAAAGACCCTTAAATTATTGAGAATTATCATTTTGATCCCTTAAATTATAAAAATATACAAATAGATTTTTAAATTATAAAAGTGTACTAATTGAACCCTTAACAGAAATGATTAAAGTGAAACACATCAATAGATTCTCAACAATTTAAATAATCTATTTATATTCTTTTATAATTTTAGAAGTTAAAATAAATTTTTATTAATAATTTAGGGGCGGCAAGAAAATAACTCTCTTTCCATTGCATATTTTAATTAAATTGGTTGGAATAATCTAAATAAGTATAATTTATGGCTTTTCATGAAATATGAATTGGGGATAAATTGAGTTTGAAGTAACGTGGTAGAGAGATGATGTGACTTAAATAGGATAGTGATTTTTTTACCTTTTTTTATCATGCCAAACCAAGCCTAAGAGTAAACTATTAAGGATAGCATCTTGAAGATCTATATATATATATACTATATATTAAGCAAAAGAGAGTTTTTAACCCCAAGGCCTGTGGGAGCTCCAATATCCCAATCTGAATTTTCTAAATTTTTTATTTAAAAAAAAAACTCAGCATTTATTGATTTGGTCAAAATCCCATGATCATCATTTATTAACTTTTTTCAATCCACATGCCTGCATTTATTGATTTGGTCAAAATTCCCTGATCAACATTTAAAATTCCCTCATATAAGTAATTATAGATACAACTCGTGTATAGTTATTGCAATACCCTTTTTAACTTCTCTCATACTCTATGGTTAGTGATAAGATTGTTAAATTATTTTTATAAAAAATCTTAAAAAACATAATTTATATATTAAAAAATCTAAAACAAAAATAAATATCTATGATTATTCCGTGCATAGCACGGGTGATAGGCTAATATTTTATATTACAAAGCTACGAATGATTCAGCTAGGTGGATGAATAAAAAAATGCCACAAAAATTACTATAGCATTAAAGCATATGTAAATCTCAGTTAGTATGATAAATTGTAACAAAACTATATAATTATATTTCTATAATGTTAAAATAGTTCAAAAGTACTAAGTTATTGAAGATGCCCAAATAGAATCATATCTTAAGTTTTAGGAGTGCATCTCTCACTTTTTTCTTCATGGTTATATGCCGGTTCATTTCAATTTCGTGGGTTTTTGTAAATTATTTCATTAAAAACAAATTAAATTGATCTAATAATAACAAATTTTATAATTTTATCATATATATTTATATGGAAAATGATTTGGAGCCCTAAAAAGAGGCCCCCTAATCCTCCTAATTTCCTGTTTTGGCAATTGTTTCCTTTTTTTTCTTTTTCTTACTTGATATGGAAATTAGGGGGATTAGGGGAAGAAAAATTAGGAGGATGTAGCAAGACCCAAATATATATATACTTTTTAAAGGGAGAGTTACCCATAAATCTTAAATGTTGAACTTGTGTACCATTTGGTCCCAAATTGATACTTGTGATCCATTTAGTCTTCTATATTACATAAAAGACATAAGTAACCTTTGTTTGACTTAGGAAAATGGTTGTGTGACACATGCACTACACCACACAAAAAGCAAAATGCATAAAAAAACCTATAGTGAACTTTTGGGTTGTGTGGCATCAATCCAAGCGCACAATTTGCACGTGTTCATCATACAGATCACCAAATATGACATAACATGCAGCTCTCGCACTGTCACAGCCCCTTACTGTCAATATCTACTACCGTCTCACCATCAATGTGGCAACAACTCAACATACTCACACAACCAAGCGTAAATACCTCACATCTCAATCCGTAATCAAGGATGGCCGTCAAACCAAATCGATAATTCCAGATTTTTGGGGATGAAGATAGGGCAAATCGCGATAAACTATGGGTTACAAATCAAACTTAATCCAAATCGAAGCGTCTTAGAATCGTATCCCAATTTTGTTTTGGTTTGGTGTGTGGTTTATGTTAGTAGTGAGGGCTATGTTCTGTTTTATGATGGGTGTTTATATTGTGAGGGCATGATATGCGAGCCTCAAATTGCTCCTGTTCATAACATAGATGGATAAACATTTATATAGAGTCACACATGAACACACCAACATAAAAACACACCAGACAAAACCAACTAAAACAACACACCTAGACAACCACATCATCCCGACAACGATCACCAAATATGACACAGCACACAGCTCTCACACTGACACAGCCCCTTACTATCGATATCTCCCACCGTCTCACCGTCAATGTGGCAACGACTCACCACACTCACACAACCAAACCGTAAATACCTTACATCTCAATCTGTAATCAAGGGCGGCGTCAAACCTCGGTAATTCCAGATTTTTGGGGACAAAGATCGGGCAAGTGCGATAAACTATGGGTTACAAATCAAACTTAATCCAAATCAAACGTCTTAGAATCGTATCCCGGTTTTGTTTTGGTTTGGTGTGTGTTTTATGTTGGTTGTATGGGACATGTTGTGTTTTTTGTTGGGTGTTTACATTGTGAGAGCATGATGTGTGAGCCTAAGTGTGTTGTTTTATTTGTTTTGGGTTGGTGTGTGTTTGATGTTGGTTCTGTGGAATAGGCTAATCCCACCGAAAACGAACGTGCGTGTAAGGAAGGGCACAATTGTCCCACTAAATTAGGCCAAACAAAGGAAATAGGATCAAATGGGAATATATTTCCCTACTAACAGGACTAATGAGAACAACAAAACAATCTTGGGACCAACTAGTAAAACTGTTTGTAGGATGAGATTTATCGGTACATACCCCTTTTTTAAAATAGATAATATTTTGTAGAAGAGTAAATTACATGGATCATCCTTAAGAGTTTAGAGAAAGTGCAGAAACTTCATAGTTTTGATATAATTACATTATGTTTCTTTTAAAATTTTAATTCACATAATATCTAACTCTCTTTTTTTATTAATAATTCGTTAGTTATATATATATGAAAAATAATTCTCATCTATTTTATATTGAAATTTAATTTTTTCTTATATTTTCACACTATTTGCATCAGTTTCAATTCCCTTAACTTTATTAAGTAAGAGATCAATATAATTATACAAAAAATATGAGACTACTTATATTTTCTCAGAATTTTAAGGAAAATCAGTATAATTTACTTTTTATAAAATTATACTTGTATTTAAAATAAACAAATGAATAATGGTAAATATATTATTATTAGGACAATCAGAATATATGTCCACTTCTGAAACTATTGAGTCAATATACTCAAAACTTATATAATTTTGAATCAAAATGACACCTATCTATCTAAAAGTTTACCTATTTATTTATTTGTCTAAGTGTCACCTATCTGTACACCTCTAATATATTTATCCAACTATTTGTTCAAATATCATATATATATATACACGTGTCACCTATCTATCCAGAGGCAGAACTAGGATTTCATTACCAAAATGGCTAAAAGAAAAATAATTTTTTTTCATCATATACATACGTGTATGTACAATATGATATATAAATTATATATATGCACAAAAAAATAATTAAATACGATAGAAACAATTTCTAATAGGATGAAAATATTTTTTTGGTGCAAAATAGAAAAAGAATGCAAGATGAGAGAAGAACGATATATATATATATATATATTTGTTGGTTATGGCCCCTTCTAGTGTTTTCATAGTTCTGTCCTTGTATCTATCTAATGTCATATATCTGTCCACTTCATCGACACCAACTGTCAGCTATTTTCCAATGACTTTTTTGACTAATTTTTCGACCACTTTTCAACATGTGCTTCCGTATCAGCCTCAACAAATTTTGAGTCAAATTATAACAAAAAAGCTACTTTTGTTATTTTAAAAGTTATTTTAACTAGCATTTTTTATATGTACCCTTCATCAGGCTCTTTATTTAAAAATTTAATTTTTAAAAATATTCATCTTGTATGGTTAAAAAGCAACGAGAAGTTGCTAATTTTGTATTGTTAATATATATGTAGTGTCATATTAACTAAAAAAAAAACAAAAAATGACCAGGTTGTCTGCCCAGATATCCAAAGCTCTTATATTGTTATTATATCCATGCAATTTCATATTCTAAATAATAATAATAATAATAATAATAATGTGCAGCAGCCGGTCATCCGGTAGGATGTCTGGTCGGAAGACTGGTAAGATATTTGGTCACTCTTAAAAATAAATGATAAAATATTGTATATCTGTGAATAATGTAATTCTACATGTAGCGATGTACTGTAACAAATTGACCAAAAGCTAGTTTAGAAATAATTTATTAAGATTGATAGAGAAGAAATTTATAATTTACTAACTATATTTAACCAAAATCTACATTTATTGAGGTTGATGTAGATAATCTTATCAAAAAAAAAAAAAAAACTTCATTCAATAGCATATAACGATAACTATGAGCATTTTAGTGATTAATGCTTTTATTACTATCTGCTCAGTGTATGAGACTCCTAATGAGGCACCAGGTTGTCTGCCCAGATATCCAAAGCTCTTATATTGTTATTATATCCATGCAATTTCATATTCTAAATAATAATAATAATAATAATGTGCAGCAGCCGGTCATCCGGTAGGATGTTTGGTCGGAAGACTGGTAAGATATTTGGTCACTCTTAAAAATGAATGATAAAATATTGTATATCTGTAAATAATGTAATTCTACATGTAGCGATGTACTGTAACAAATTGACCAAAAGCTAGTTTAGAAATAATTTATTAAGATTGATAGAGAAGAATTTTATAATTTACTAACTATATTTAACCAAAATCTACATTTATTGAGGTTGATGTAGATAATCTTATCAAAAAAAAAAAAAAAAACTTCAATCAATAGCATATAACGATAACTATGAGCATTTTAGTGATTAATGCTTTTATTACTATCTGCTCAATGTATGAGACTCCTAATGAGGCACCTAGGAAAAATTATTTGCTAATTTAGGTCTTATTTGAGAATATGTTATTTTAGTAATTTTTTTATTGTAGTAAAAAAAATAATGTGATAATTTATTTTGATTTTTTTATTTTTTAACTAAAACGTATAATTGACAAACGAGACCTAAGGAGTACTATGCAATCATATTTTTAACTAATAACAAATCATTATATACCTTTATATTTTTCAAAAGGGAATGGCTTCTGTCCAGTCCGTAATCGGATTGAACCGTGTTGTTGGACCCGTGGAGGCCCACCACGGGTCTCGTTTTGATAATCTGAACTGTTCAATGTGTAGAACTCGTCGAGTACTATATGTTTGTACAAAATCACGTTGATCGGATATCGATAGCTATGTGATCAAAATAGATTTTGTCAACCGTTAATTTATTCACCGTCTATTTTTTTTTTTTACAAAACTGATTTGATCACATAGCTATCGATATCCGATTAACGTGATTTTTTACAAGCATATAATACTCGACGAGTTCTACATATTGAACGGTTCAAATTATCAAAATGGAATCCGTGGTGGAGCCCCACGAGCCCAATAGCACGGTCCAGTCCGATTAAGGACCGGACAAAAGCCATGCCCTTTTCAAAACTCAACACAATAATGTTAGGTATTATGAGTGTGTTTGTTTTGAGGGATTATTCCATATGATTTGACTATTAGTTCATTCGAACTAATAATCCATAGTTTGGTTCAATTTTTTTGTTTCGAATTAATTAGACTCTCATATGAGAGATTATTGTATCTTAGGGGGAGGGATGAGATTATTTTCATAAGATTGGTATCCCATGAGATGTGAAATGTCCATTTTACCCTTATACTATTACTTAATAAACAATTAAAAAAGGATAAAATAGTCTTTTGAACATTTATAAATTATTTTTTCAGTGTTGTTAATTTAAAATTATATATTAAATAAAAAATATAAATTATAAATTTAATTTACTTAAAAATAATAAATTAAAAATTATGGCCTTATAAATTTTTTAGTGTTGTTAAAAAATTAAATTTATATATTAAATAAAATTATTTTTTTAGTGTTGTTAATTTAAAATTATATATTAAATAAAAAATATAAATTATAAATTATAAATTAAATTTAATTAAAAATAATAAATTAAAAACTATGACCTTATAAATTAAATTTTTTTAGTAAATTTTTTTAGTGTTTTTGAAAAATTAAATTTAAATATTAAATAAAATTATTTTTTTAGTGTTATTAATTTAAAATTATATATTAAATAAAAAATATAAATTATAAATTTAATTTAATTGAAAATAATAAATTAAATTTTTTTAGTTTTGTTAAATTATAAATTATAGATTACAAATTTAAAATTATATATTAAATAAAAATTATAAATTACAAGGATAAAACAATCTTTTGAACATTTATCCTTATCCAGTCCATCAAACCAAATATTAGATTCACTAAAAATAGTTCAATCCAAACATTTAATTTCATAATTAAACAAATATAATATACAAATTCAAATTCAATCTAACCAAATAATCCGAAAATAATATATCTCAAAACTAATAGTCTAATAAATTACAACCTCCATTTATCTAATCCGTTCAAACAAACACCACCTATATTTCTAACTATTTCCAGTACATCGCCACATTGGGTCTTTAACCCAATTGAACATAATCCATATGGCGTAATATTATTGGCTATTTGACGAAATAGCACGTCATTAACACATCAATTAAAATCAATAATAATTATATTTGTATAAATATAAATATAAATATTTTCATCTTTATAATTCTTTATAATTATTATACAAGTCCTTGTATGCTCGATAGAGAGAGAGAGCTCCAATGGCGGAAGAACCACCGACGCACACCTCAACCTCACAGCAATCCTCTTCTCAGATATCTTCCGAAGACCCTCCCAAGCATCACCAGGTTTTTCATTTCCCCAAAATTTAATTTTTTTTTTTTTTTTTTCACTCCTTTGTTAAATATCTTCACCGTTTTCAATTGTTTGGCATGTATCTCATTAGGGTTTATGCTTGTTTTGTTTATGGTTTTATTGGGTTTTTGGTGAAGATCTGTTCTAGGTTTGGTTGATTGGTGTTAATTTGTATTTTTTTGGTTGGGAGAGTTAGGTATTAGAATTGGGAGAGTTGTGCTTGAAGTTGAGATGTTTTAGCTAGAATCATTGTTATCATGGATTTGAAATTACTATTTTCACCTTCAAATCGTTCATCCATTTGTTGATAGAGTAAGTTATTTACTATTTATCCAAAAAAAAGAAAAAGAAGGAAGTTATTAAATATAATTTGAAGTCAGATTTCTTTAATAATCAAATCCAATTCCACTCATTTGAATCCATGAATACAAGCACAACCTAAAGGATTTAATGAAAATAGTTTGCAAAAAATTTGACTTAAATAGTGTGAAGGTGGACATAAGCTTTAAAAAAATAGATATTTTAAAAATTTTCTTATATATTTATATATGAGAAAAGAAATGTAAGAAATAAAGTAAGTCTCATATGTACAATTCAAATTGAAGATCCTTATTGTTGTAAATTGCATCGATGTCATGTCATAAACTGTGTAATATGCATATTTTGTTTGTATGTATAAAAATCCCTCTACGTAAAATTTATTGCTTTGTCCCTATTTCACACCGCTTTTTGGAGGTCATTAGACCATGAAATATCGTGAAGTTGTACTGGTAATTACAAGTTTCATTTAGTAAGATTAAGTTGAATCTTTCACCTTAAGGAAAGATAATACGAACTGGAACAGATACAGGAGCCTCAGGAGATTTAAAGCTTTAAAAGTATAGAATAGTCCAAGTGATGGCTACATTTATGATGAAATTTTTATGGAAACATATTTCAGAGTATTAAAAGAAGAAAGAAAAGCTGTCAGGAACAACCGTTTTCCTTTTTTTTTTTTTTTTTTCTAGAATATGTTCTCATTATGTTCCAACTTTGAAAATTTGTGCATAGTTGCCATTAGTTATTGCTGTTTTGGGGTTAGAAAGCAAGAATTTTCTTGTCATTTTTCTACATTGTGAATTACGAAGTAGGGCTGTTCAGTGAAACGCACAACCCAACTCACCCGTCCAAACCAACTGAGACCGAAGCTCCTGTCAATTTTGAATCAATGAATGGTTGCCAATGGTTTAATCCCAATTGATTATTTTGGATTCTCGGACGGTAACGGTTTTCAAATTATGCCCACCTATTAAAACTGACCCACCTGAATATATATATATACAGATGAGATTATGTGTAGGTGGCATGATTTTGTTGGTTTTACTGAGATTATGATCAGCAATTGTCTATCAATGAACAATTTGAAAAAGTCTGTTCTCTCACATTTCTCAATGAAACTATATTCTACCAATTAATAACAAATTTGGAAAATATAATTTCTCACGTTTCCCAACCAAATTTAGAAATCAAAAGGCTCTTCATCTCTTTGATATCTCATTTCCCAAGTCTATCTCTTGATCTCTCCCATGAAACCCTTGATCTCAGTTGATACCTTCACGTTTCAATCGGACCGAGTCAAATTCTGGCTCTCAACTCTTAATCTCTCTCATGGCAATGATGGAGGTTAATAGTCCATTCTCCCTCAGTAAAGCGATACAATGACGGCGGCATCAATGAAGGCATAACCAAATTTGAGATTCTGATTGGTGATTTCTTCTATACTTCAGATCTGATCCTTTTTGTCCTTGTACATCTCTTAGATTTATATCCACATATTTTTATTTTAAGATTTGTATCCTTCTACTGAAGCATTTATATATCTATATGTTTATATATATATATCCTTGCTAACTATTGAATCTTCTCACTACAACCGACCGCCACCGACTGTCAAACCAAAGTTGTCTCTTGGTCCATTTCAAAGAGGTGGTTGGTCGACAATGGACGAGAACTCTTCCAATCCGAAACATTCGGTTCGGTTGATAGACCAATAGCAAACCCAGCTCGAACCGACTCGTGAATATCCCTATTATGAAGTACGTGAAAGGATTTGAATCTTTGGTGGAGTTGGAATGTATAGTAGATATTATCATGACTTGGTCCAAAGAGATCCAGGAGTGTAGTAAATTTTGGAGTGAAATATTGAACTATGATATGGAGGGGCAACATCATCTAATAGTAGATGTTCTTAGCACTAAATTTGGTTGGTCCTAAGAATTGTATAAAATCTGTAACATATTTATGAATGTCAGTTTACCCAGTAACCCAACAAAATAGTACTGTACCAGCTTTTGATTCCTCGCCTCTAGGATAAAGATCTCATCTAAAGAATGAAAGGTCTATTCACCATATATATGTGAGCATACAACGATCTTACATGGAAGTCTGATTAGAACCAGTTGCACACTCCAATAAAATCTAGCTTAGATGAGGATGGCGAGCACCAAACTAAGGAGATCCTACGATAATATTTTTAAGTTTCAAGTAACGAGTTCTTAATTCTCGAAGATTACACTGTTCTGCTCATTATACATGGAGGAAAGAACACATATTGGAGCCACATTCCACTTTTAATCATATTTAATCCACTAGCCTCGAGACAAATTTAAGATTGACTTGGGCATGACCCAAAAGATACCCAATAAGGAGGAAAAAGGTTTAAAGAGTGTTGCTAGACAAAGAAATGTGAAAATGGTTGGCCTTCTCTGTCTCATTTTTGCACAGCAGCACTTATTAGGGAGCATCAACAATCTCACCCTAAGTTCAAGTGCTTAACCATAGCCATGGTTCCAAAAAATAAAAAATAAAAATAAAAATCTGTAGTTCTATAATTGTTTTCAAGGAATTTATGCAATGGAAGTGAGCCACATTTTCCACAGCCTTTAGGATCAGCAAGCTACTAAATTCTTTTAAAGAATAATCCAGTGTTTAGGCAATCAGGTTCTAAGAAACAGTTGCTTCTAGCTTTTATACTTGAAGGACTACTCGCCAACCACGCTTTTTTTGGGAAGAAATATGCTTGTGGTGAAAGTATGCCCCTTATGACTTTTGGAATGAGAGTGTCATGTCAACCAAAGGTTTTGGACTTTGAAAGGCTTAGAAGTGGCTCATCTCTATGTTGTTTTAGACTTTCTTCTCTTTCCCCTGTTTTTGGTAAAATTTGATAATTACTCCGATCTTAGCAGATGAAATATGTTGCTAATGTGAGTGATGAAAAGAAGGAAAAATAATGGAAAAGGCAAAGACTCAGAGAGAGGGAAACTAAAAATTGCAAATCTTTTGTGGCTGGACTACCAGTCATGTAGACATGCTTCTAATGCGTTGTGCTTGTGCATCATATTAATCTTTTCAGTTGTCTTAATTACTTCGGCCTTCATGTCTCAGGGACCAGCATTATGTGGCCTTGGCGCTTTACCAAATGGTGTTCAGATGTTTCCAATCATGTACCCTGCACTTGTTCCCGGGTTATACAATTCGCAGAACCAGGAACAGATGAACCGTGGAGCAGGCATATATGCTGTTCCTGTCCTCTCATTTATGGGTCCCGTTGCTGGATTTCAGCCCAATGCTCTTGTCCCTCTCACCTACAGTATACCGACGTAAGTTTCTCTGTTATGTAATTGCTGGGAGCTAATAGTGTGACCAGTATTCAACTTTGTTAGCATGTGAAATGTGTAGTTCATGTGACCGATATTAAGGGGTTGTTTGGGATGTTCTAAATAAGTGTATTTTTTGACTTTTTATGAAATATGAGTTAGGTTTGAAGTGATGTGGTAGAGAGGTGATGTGACTTAAATAGGATAATGACTTTTTGACTTTTTAGAGGATGCCAAACAAGGCCTAAGTGAACAATTTGGTGGTTTTTTAGCATCGTCTTGATGCTCTTCTTTTAATAAAAGGTTACCTTTATTTATCCCAAAAAAAATAAAAAATAAAAAAAATAAAAATCAAGTGAACATTTTGTAGGCTTATTCATCGCTTATAGATTTGCCAAATCTGGTGGTCACTTTTGTATCTTTGCCTCTTAGTTTCTTCTTCTTCTACTTCTTCTTTTATAATAATAATAATAATAATAATAATAATAATATTCTCTAGTACAATGGCTTGATAATGGGTGAGATAGCAGGCAGGCCAATTGGAACTCATTTGTTAGTTTATGCTTGGGAGCATAGTTGTCAAATCGGGATTCGAATCGTGAATCAAAATGGTATTGTACCGAATTGCAAATCAAATTTAATCGTGAATCGTAAAGATTCAGTTACTTTTTTTTAATTACATAGAAAATATATCTACACACTTAGATATTAAATATATCTAATAAATATGAAATATTTGGACATAAATCAATAAAAATATTGTTTTAGATGATGATCATGTGGTCTGGGTAAGAAGTTAACATTGGTTCCCATGTTTACCACCTTACCTTTTCCTAGATATTATTTCTTATCAACCATTCTTAATAAAGAAAGCAAACAACGACAAACTTTCAATTTTCAAGTAACAACAACTCAATAACAATGTTTTTAATTTTTTACAAGGTTAAAAAATCAAAATTTTTAAACTTTTTAAAAAATCTCACTTGATGCCTTCAAAAAATTCATTTTGTAAATGTAAGTATTTAGATAAAATTGAATATGTAAGCCTAGAATATTGTAGAGAAAGAAAGTTTATTTTTTTTCCCACTAAGGTTTTGGTTTTGTTTGTGACATTATACAAGCTGTATCAAATAGAGCTCTAATACTTGTGTCTCAGCTCTATACTAAGAGTTGCCTCTTTGCATCATTTACATAACAAGGTTGGCCGTAGGCCTAACCAAATTTACCAAAACACTAATACCATAAAGCATTACTTTTTTTAAGCACGTTCTTAAAAAGGGTATGCTTTTATTCCAAAATACTAAATTTAGGGATCCATACGTTTTTTGTTTATTTATTTCCGTAGTATTGTCCTTATGATGAAAAACCATCAAATGTAATGAATTAAGATCTAAAAACAAGGGATTTTTGGGCATCAGAAGATCTAAAGACAAGGTCACACTGCATCAATAGCTTAACTTACATGGAATTCTTCATAATTTATATGAATATAGGAGAACTTTAGAAATAAATGGAAATACATTTTAATAAATTAAGTTTTATTGCATGTCTAATTGTTAATTGAAAATCACTTTAGATATTGGATGTACACAAATCCATTCCAATAATGTAATATATATAGTCCACTAGTATAGTATCACATTCTAGTGCACGTATCAATGATCATGTTCATATTTTTGTTGTGTACCCAATGATCTTCCAGGTAACATTGCCTAACATATAAAATTTTTCAGGGTTAATTACACCAAGACACTTTTAATTATTAACGAATATCATTTTATTTGCTCATCTATGAACCTCTTCATATTGACCTCCTCAATTTTAAAAATCCCTTCTGAAGGTGGTCTACAAGGGGTGAATGTACTAACTTGGTGGAAGTGTAAGATTTTCTGTGTAATAGACGATACTAATTAATATTTACATAACTAAATTGAATCTGAATGATCATCACCTAGTGGCAATTTTTCTATTTTGGGTGCTAACCTATGAAGCACGGATGCGGGTACGAATATTGGTACAGGTATGCCGATACGGCAAGATCTAAAAAAATAAGATATGGATACGTTTAGGGTAAGTCAATAATTTTCTTTTATTTTTTATAATTTATAGTTTGAAATTGAAATTCAATTTACAAATCAAATTTCAATACCAAAACTAAAAGGAGAAATTACAAAATTATAAGAGAAATCATAGTTCAACAATGCCAATACCAAAGCAAAGTCTATAAGTTATTTTAATGCCACTAAATAAGAGAAATTACAAAATAAAATTTCATCCCAAAAGCAAGCTAGCTAAGCGAAATTTGAAAATTTGAAATTTCAGTTTTCACTTTCATCAACTTCATCATTGAATAATATATCTTTCATATTTGACACATGAAGTAAATGATTTGCAATTTCAAGTAAATTAAAACTCTCTAATAAATTAAATGTATCTCCACTGATGTCCCATAGCTTGGTGTACTCCCGATGTACTTATCACGTACCCATGAGGTATCTATGGAGTACCCAATTGCCAAAGAATGTATAAAAAGTACCCGCTATGTATTTCTAGTATCCGGTACGCATGCAGTCCTATCGATACAAGTGTCAGTACCTGGTACGAGTATGACAACATTTTCGAAGTATCCATGCTTCATAGGTGCTAACCAAGAGGGATAGATTGGATGTAGACTTGACCTTCGATATTTCTTTGCATTTATATGTGCCTAACACTCAAACTTGTTTTCTTATGCTTGATAGTATAGGAATAGGTTTAGTAACTCTTTAGCAAACTGGATTCATAGTTATTGCACTCCCTTGAGAATTGATCCATTAGCTACACCATAAAAATGTTTTTAGAACTGTGTTGATATCAGGGACGAAGCCAAAAATTTTCTTTAAGGGGTCCTTGTTGTGCACTTAAAATAGATCGAGGGGGTATTGGAATTTTTTTAATTTTTAAGGGGGCTTATGGAAAAATACATATAGAGAACAATTAGAGCTTTGGGGGCCATATCACAGCACCTGCATATCCCCCTTATCTTCGTCCCTGGTTGATATCACTACATGAAATAGATGGGAAAAAATAATTATGGTGATAGTAGTTGACTGTTAACCCTAATGTTATAGAATGAACACAGAATATGGTATCAAACATGGACACTGTTCACTATATATTGTTCATCTGCTTAGGATAGCAGTCCATCTTTATCATCATCATAACAACTTCAACACTAACAATAGTAATGGTGGTTGTGGTGGCAATAATGATTAGTATTAATACTATTAGAACTATAATTTATTATGACATTTTTTAGTATCATTATTCATCTAACGGATTATGTATATAAATGCATTCTGCAAGTGGTTTCATTTTTTTTTTTATACTCATTTTAAATATTGTGTTTTCGTGCATGGCATCAGTACTAGACCAAGTTCTTCTGAGGCTACAACTGCGGTTGACGAGCAAGGGCACGTGGGACAGCAACAACAGCAACAGCAACAGCAACACCTAGCACCTCAAAGACAAGTTGTTGTGAGGAGATTTCAAATTGCTATTCAGCTTGACCTTTTACTCATACTAAAGCTGGCAGCAGTAATATTTTTGTTCAACCAAGATGGGTCAAGGCAAAGGCTTGTTCTCCTCGTGTTTTTTGCTTCACTTGTTTATCTGTAAGTCATTGAACTTCATTTTTTCTTTTCCTATTTTAAATATGACATTGTTCAGTGCACAACTTCTACTATTCATCTACTTGGGGAATGAAAGAAATCTCAAGCTTTCACTTACCTAGCTTACATATAAACTTTGATTCTTAATTGAGAGTTATCCAGAGATGTATGTATAATGTTTTTTGTGCATTCGTGTTCCTAAATATTAAGAGCAGAATCTGAACTTTGTTGTTCTTGGGTCCTACAGATATCAAACTGGAGCTCTCGCTCCACTGATACGATGGCTTTCACAAGGAATGCCAAGGGCAGCTGCACCTCCCCAACCACCAAGGCCAGCTGCTAGGGCGGAGAATGTCCCTCCTGCCCCAAGGCAGGGGAATGAGAATGCTGCTGGACCAGGTATGTTCTACTTGCATTTTTTAAATTTCGTTTATAATTTGGATTCTGAGACTCTGGGACTATTATAATTGTTGCATGCATTTAAGAATATGGATACTAAATATACATTCCCAATCTAGGCATTTTAATTTTGGGAAAATTGGAATAATGGTGCTTTATATCTGTTTCTCTGTTCACACAAACACTTGCACGCGAACACGCACTCGCGCGCACACACGTGGCTATATGCACAGAAGGATGAGAGACCATTTTATGATTTTTTTTTTCTTTGTTTTTATGAGAAAAAACTTCATAAGGAAATATTTAAGGGAAATTAGGATTGACAATTAAAATTCTTAAGTGGCTCTTAATTTTTCTAATTAGTAACTTACTATTAGGAAATTCATATTTTTATTGTAGGCTAACAAATTAGTAATATAGCATAAGGAAATTAGGATTGCCAATTAAAGAAAATGAATATGAAGAATGAGGAGATTTTGAAAGAGTTTTTTAACTATTAAATATAGCTTTATGGAAAAATACACTTCCACTTCTCCCCATGTGGTATGGCCTAGTAGTACTTCACCTTACTTTTGAAAATATGCAATTGCTTCCCACGTGCTTTTTCAGTCAAATTTCAATGTGTAGTGACAAAATTGCTCCTCTACATATTCTATTTTCAAACCCCAACCCACTTACCCCTCTCACCACTCCCACCCACTCCTTCTAGTCACCTCCCCCACCAGCTCCTCGCCACCACCTCCCACCTCTCTAGGGCTGGCACAAGGCACAAGCCATTGAAACAATGGCTTTAGGCCCCAAGCTCTTAATGGCCAAAACCTAAACAAATTAAAAACCTTAATCGTCTGAAAGAGAATCCAACAAAAGTCAAAAATAATCTTTCCTTCTCCAAAGGCTAGAAAAAAATTGTGCAAAGGTCATGGAACTCTCTTCATCTTAAGGCAGTTAAATTATAAAAATTAAAAAATCTCTTTGTCCAAAGCCCCCAAAAAAAAAAAAAAAAAACCATTTTTGTGCAGGTACTCAACAAAAAAGGTTGAAAATACCTCTTTATCCAAAGAATTATTGAAAAGAAAGCTAAAAAATATCATTTTTCAAAGGCCTCCAATGACAAACTTGTAAATAAATCCATATACTTAAGTTACAAGAATCAAAGAGAAAAACGAATTTTGCATTAAACAATTCGTATAAAAAATTAATACATAAATATAAAAATAGCTTCCAGTCTTATCCCTTGCCAATCTTGCTCCTCCCTTGCCACTTCCAGTCTTATCCCTCCACTTCCCTGCCATAAAATTAGTGGCAAAATCTGTAAAGTTAGCAATGCGTCCGGCATAGGGGCTCTCCTGTGGTCATGAAGATCTATAGTTGCAAACGGTAGAGCATTCATGAGATGTTGCGAGTCATCACTCGTTCATTGCAACCAAAATCAAAATGAGGCACTCAGAAATACGACTCTAGCATACTGCAACACTTTTCATTGGGGGCTCCGAAGCAAAGCCAAGATCCCCAACCTAATCAATCAAATTTGATTTTTTTTTTCCAAAAGAAAAAAAAAAGAAAAAAAAGGAGAAAATGAAATTGTTCTGGTTCATGTTTTGTATCCTATCATTGTTTTATTTTTTGAGTAGTTATGAAGCACCTTGGTTGTTGCACATCCAATTTAGCCCATTCCTTATTAGGGCAGTCTGGTGATGTAGGTCATAGTGGATGGGGCTGAAACATGATTTTTTTTGTTTCCAGTACAATTAAGCTATCACTTAAAAGTTCTTTTTACTGGAAGAATCAACTACACAACATTTTCCATTTTTTCACTTAGCTTTATGTACATCTACAGTTCATTGATTCTTTTGATTTTGATGACCTATTACACCAAAATCAGATATGCACTTAAATTCTCTTGTTTATAAATTTTCTGATCAGTATTCACTGGCACTGAGCCGAAGACATCATATTTATGTATGGTTTGGTCAGTTTATAATTAAAACTAGTTCGGTCTTGGCATAGCATATCTAGAAACCATGAATTTTTCATTCAAATTCAAAAGTCGCATTGCATATATATTTACATTGATACGAGGGGAATAGGAGAAAAGAAAGCTGCATCAGGCAGCTGTAAGACTTGAGCTTGGGTATCACACCCAGTAAGTAAGAGAGCACCTCATCAATTAGGCCAACCCTTGGTCCTGCTTTCTCAGTGTATTTGATCGAGTCTTTTGCGTACCTTTTGTTTCCATCATTATCAGCATTGAAAGGAAAAAAAAAAAAATGTGATTGGGAAAGTGAAAGGAAAGAAATAGAAAGTAAAATATATTTTCTTGTAAACAGTCTATTGGGATGAAAATTTTGTAAGAAAAAGCTGTAGGTTACTTCTTGCATGGACAAATTTAAATTTTTGTGTTTTCTTGTGTTTTTGGCGATAAATTAAAATCTTAATAACCATGCCAATATGGGCTTGTTCATCAAAGATTAACTTTTTTGTAGTTTCCACTACTTTCATGTTAAACAAACTCAGAAAAAAGTTTTAATTCTTTTGCTTTCCCTCATTTTCCATCATTTTAATCTAAACAAACTCATCCCAAGAAAAATATCAGTTTCAGTGAGGAAGAGAAATAGAAAAAATTGTGTGCTATTAACATTTGTTATGGCTTTTGTTGCAGAGGGACATGCAGAGGCCGAGAATGAGAATCAGCCTCTAATTGACATAAACCAGGCGGCAGTTGAGAATGAGAATGAGAATGAGAATGAGAATGAGCATGTGGTGGAACCGGATGATGGCAACCGCTGGTGGGGAATAGTTAAGGAGATCCAAATGATTGTCTTTGGCTTCATCACTTCCCTTCTTCCGGGTTTTCACAACATGGATTAGATTTTGTACCAACTAACAGAGTTGTAGACCATGGGATATGATGAAAGAGGAAAGCAGAGGGAAAATGGTTGTTTTGTCCTTTTTTTAGTATTTATTATTAAATATAAATAAATGTAAAAACACCAAAAATTCTCATAGGTTTGTCTGGTACATGATGTGTAATTTGTGTATGGTTGCATTTTGATGGCATCATTTGATAACCAAACTTTGGCAAGATGTGCCATGAAAATTGGTGTCAAAACTGTAATTTTCTCTTCTTTGCCTTTTGTTTTTGTTTTTTTTTTGTTTTTTATGGGAGATTGATTTTGTTTTGCATTTAGATATTGTATGCCTCAGATTTGATCTAGTTATTATCGTTGCATCAACACAGACAATAATTCAATTATTGCAAATTGTCTTACCAAGAAATCATGCTAGAATCATGACCTTCAAAAGGAATGAGACAATACCTTACATCAAAGATGTAAGCTTAGTCCTAGTTAGGAGTGTAAATAAATCGAGCTGTTTATGAACAAATTTGACTCAGTTTGGCTCGGTTTGTTTAGTATACAAGTTGAACTCGAGCTTGAATATTAGGCTTGTTTAGTAAATAAGTCGACTTTGAGCTCGCATAAGCTCGGTTTATTTATTTTTATTTAAATTATATAATAAATATATTATTTATATATTAAATAATATATATATATATATAAATATAAATACATTATTTATATATTAAATAATATAAATAATATTAAAAAAAATTTATCAAATCAAGCCGAGTTGAGTGAAACTCGAGTTTTATTAATATTAATGAGTTGAGTCGAGCCGAGCTTGAGTAAAGTTTCTTATCGAGTTGAGCTCGAGCTCAATAAACGAACTTGATAAGTATACGAGTTAAGTTCGAATTTAGCAAAGCTTGGCTCGGTTCGGTTCGTTTGCAGTCCTAGTCTTGGTAAAATGTTTTGGGTATTGTCTCATAACAAAGATTTCAAAAGAGGAGACCCAATACCCAAAACTCCCTAATGTGTTTCTGCTCGAACTCCATTTCTCTATATCTCCTTATTAGTTGAGGCCTTATAGACCTATTTGGCCAACCATCCTATGTGAACGGTCAATTTCAAGAGGTTAGTCGAGCAATAAAAATTTGAGGATAAGATTTAAGATCTTGAGTTCAAATCATTCTAAAAGAGTTATCGGAGATAAACACCCGATTAAATAAAAAAAGGCAAAAGAAAAAGCTGTGATTGGTTTCTAGTTTAAGGTATAGCAGCCATGGTTGACTAGGCATTGATTGATACAGTAGTCGACTAAGCTGACCAAATGTCGATCCAAAAAAAAAAAATGAATTGTGAAGTCTATTTTTCATGATGTCTTTGGTCTTGACCTCGTAGAAATAATTTTGTCTTTTCTTTTCTTGCCAATGAAGCTTTTCCAAAGCAATCTTTCATGCTGATGAAGATCTACCATGACATTCATGCACCTCCAAATGATATGGTTTGGGATTCTATCAAAGGCACACATCATAAAAAATTTTCATCTTAGACTAAACCTAACAGTCCATCCTTGTATTTTGGTCAAGTTGTAAAGTAGTCCTCTAGTCAATACAAGAAGAGAAGGTAAGGTTTACATGTTAATTTTTAGGGATAATTTCATCTCAGTGTAGGTTTAAACTTTTAAAAAAAAAAAAAAAAAAAAATTAATGGTAAACTTTATAAATATTAAAAAGTAAAATCATAAATTTTTTCGTGAATATGTAATTAAAATTTGAAAATTCTAATGACATGAAATTTCTCTTAATTTTTATTAGCCAATTTAACACAATCATTACCTTGTCCACTACCCATGGCCACTCACCACTCCCAAACAATCCCTTCCCACCACTGCCTTCTCTCTTCCGCCCCCTTTTCTCCCTCCAATAAGAAGGGTGATACAGGAATCAAACAATTCGAACTAGACTCGTGTTTGACTTGTTAAAATCTCGTTCGAATCCAATTCGTTAAGTAAATAAACTAAACTTGAATATATTTTGAAACTTGTTAAAAGTTTTCAAATCAAGTTTGAACAATCAATTTTTCGTTTGGTTCAATTCGATAAATATAGAATTATAAAAATACCAAACTACTGAGGCTCGGCTGAACAAAAACTCATTTGAAATCAATTCAAAAATTTAACGAAACGAATTTAAACAAATTTTGAAATTCGTTAAAATTTTTCACTTAAATTTAAACAATTAACCATTCAATTCATTTATCACCCCTACTTAGATCTCATTTGAAAACAGACTTTTTTAGTAACTTTTAAATTTTTTAGCTAAAATATAATATAAAAAAAATTAATATGTTTGAAATAATTTTTTAATTTTTTATAAAAAAATGTACAAAAAATATAGAGAAAAGAAAATTTTTAACTTTTTAGTATAAGTTATTAACTTTTTAATTTTTTTTAATAATCTTTTAACTTTTAAACTAAAAAATAATATTACCAAACAACGCCTTATTCTCTCCATCGCCACCCAACTTGATAGTTCCCCCCTAGACTCCCACATTCTCCCCTCTCTTCCCCTTTTTCTCTCAATTAATCGCAGTCTTACAAATTCAAGTGCAAATCCCACTTACTGACAAACACTTGAATGACAAATTGACCAAAAGGGTAAAGAGTATGCTACTGACCATATATTGGTATTCAATACAAGTATAAAAATGTAAAGTGTAATTTAACAAATTAAAAAATCAACAATGCTAGAGGGTCATAATTTTTGTAGTCACAATGGCTCAAAACTGTCAAAACGACGTCGTTTTGACATGTTTTGCACCCAAAACGACGTCGTTTTGGCAGTTTTGAGCCATTGTGGCCACAAAAATTGTGGCCCTCAAACATTTTCCTTAAAAAATAAAAAATAAAATTTATTGAACATTTCATTAAAAAGAATTGTGTGTTGAGGGGAAAGGTGTTAAAAATGTCACGTCTCAAGCTTTGTAACAACGCCGCACACTCATATAAGTGAGTATACAAGGCTAAGAATCCAATCACATAACCCACAATATAAAATACTCAAATTAAATCCTTAATTGTCATAATGCCAAAATCTATAAAAATAAATAGTTCTTATATGAAAATGTCCACCAAGTTCACTAATTTAATCCATTAACAAAACAATAATCCAAATACTTAAATCATGGTTCAACTCTCGGCACTCCCACATATAAAAAAATCCCGCGCAACTCTACTCTTCAGAATCTGAAAAACAATAAGGGTAAGCTAGATAGCCCAGTAAATAACCAACCATCACTGCTAGTTGGATCAAGTATACAAAAATAAATAAATAAATCGATAACCAATAAATATAATCTTTTCTACAGTTCAATAAATGAATAATTATTTGTAAGGTGATTTCATGGCTAAAAATAAACAATGTACAATACATTTTAAATGAAAAGCCAACAAGATAATTCAAAGTAATTCGTTGTTCAAATCGATGGTTCGATATTCAGATGGTTCAATGATTTGACTCACAAAACCCAAGTCTTAATGACTACGGTCACTTAGCCCGTGACAAGGCCCAGAACCACACATAGGCCGGTGGTAAAGCCCCAAAAGAAACTAGTTTACGTGCAATAAATAACCCCATTGGTTAGGGTCCAAATCATAGTCAGACTAGAGTGATGTTCAAAATTCAAACAATACACAACTTTTAAATAAAATATTCGATATTTTCGGAATAAACATTTGGTATAATTTTCGGAATAATTTCACAAAATATTCAAATAACTTTCATAATAATATTCGATGTTGTTTTATACTTGACCCATATTTTATTTTAAGAGAACATGAAGGTTATAAATAAATATTTATAATTTTAAACAATTCAGTAGGAATAAAAATAAACCAACAGTGATAGAGGATTACTTACCTTCAAACAGCTAAAATAATATTTTCCAAGCTAATCTCAAATTACCAAGATCCACCTCAATCTCACAAACCTAATAAAATATTACACCGCATAAACAATTATTATGTGCATCCATCCATCTCTTCTTATAACAACAATAGAATAAATTAACTCAATAGTCTATTAGGAACTCTCACGATTTAGCATCAAAACAAAGCCATCACGGCTTCAGAAATTCTCAAGCCATATTATTCTATTGTTGTTTATATACATGTAAAAATTTGTAATTGCTTGTAGTCAATCGTGTATTCCACAAATACACCACCATTAAACTTAACCCATCACATATCAATCTCAAAATATGAATCACCCAAACGAAATGCAAAATACACTCTAAAATTGAGCAAAATCGAGACTCCCAACATAGACTACATCAATATATCTATTTAATCATATATGCCCATAAAATCATCTATTGATATATTAACACAAAAATCATAGATAAGAATACAATAAAATAAATTTTACCTAAGTGGTAAATAAAGCAAAACCACCACTCTTATGAATCCTCTCTCTTCCTTTTGGTTTAGGTCTTTTTTTTTTTTTTTTTTTTTTTTTTTTTACTCTTCAAACCATTGAGCAGCCTCCAAATACCTAGCAGCACTTTCACAAGGCTCCATTTTCTTTCCTTTTTTCTTTCTTTTTTTTTTTTTCCTTTTTTTCTTTTACCTTCTCAAACCCTAGCCACCTATGGAGCAATTCACAGCCTCTGTTTTGTTTGTTTTCCAAGACTTAAAGCCACAATAAGTAAGCTTATTAACCTAATTTCTCAAAGTTACAAAATTACCCATCTAAGTAATAAGAAATATAATGCTATCTCATAACTAATTCTTTAATATTAATAAATGACCTATATAAATTAATTTAATTACTAACCTATCCAATAAAATAATCCTACACACAACTTGGGTTTTACAAAAAGTCCATTAGAATGTTTAGCATCAATAATTTCCTTTTAGTTGCATTGAGTGATTAAATAGCTGCTCTAATTTTGCATAAAGAAAATACAATTCTCAATCAAATATTACAATAAGCAAGTCATATTTACACCTTGGCATCTAACACTCTGAAACAGAATTTGAATTGAAGGGAGGATGAGGGGGAGGGGAGAAGTAAAAATATGAGAAGCCGAAGAAACTCACTTATTTGGGACTTGGCGAAAGACTAATAATAATATCAGTAATTACAAAATGGGTATTTACAGCTTATTATTACCTATAAAAATAATTTCAACCTCACATCTCTGATAAAAGGTTGCTAATTTTCCGAAGCTCCGTGAGAGCCGCCACCGCTGTAACTTGTCTTTTGCCCACAAGAACATTTTTAGACAAGTTCTCTACTTGCCCCCTCTCTTGCTGGAACACCGACTCAATTACCTGAAGCAATGTAAATGGTTAGAGAGAGAGAGATAGAGAGAGAGAGAGAGAGAGATGAAGAGTTAAGCAGTGGTATTGTTACCAAGTTTTCACTCAAAGGTAATCCTAAATGCTTATCAGTAAGTTCATATCACACTATGATGAACCAACTATTTAAGGTATGTGTAAATAAAAGATCCAACTGTAAAATTTCAAGTAAGAAACTTCAGCAACTAGGAAGTGAAACACAAAAGTGCCGAAGGTAACACTCAGCTCAGGTAGACCATGTTAGATTTGATTATATGCTCAAATAAAGCAAACACCACAGCCGAAATGTATCAACACATTTGGGTATAACATATACAGTTAGGACATGTTTGTTTGGATGGACTAGATTAGATGGGATTAACATTTTCAGGACTAATATCAATCCCTTTGAATTGTGTATACTATCCCATGTTTAGATTGGCTATGGATTACCTATCGATTTTGTAATTTAACTAGTTAGTCTGAATCCCTACTTTTAGTCCTCCATCTTGTATCCCACCTGCTGTCTTGGGATTCAATAATCCAAACCCAAACCTTCTTAGCCAAACATCAAATTATGCATTTTGTTAGATTATTAATCCAATTCCAAAGCCATGTCCACCCAAACAAACATGGCCTTCAAGTTGAGGACAATCCTAAAACAAGAGTCTTACATATATCTAAGCAATAAATATTCAAATAATTTACCTGAATATTCTCGAGCATGGACTGACCAAGATTCTTCAATGTGATCATTACATTCTGGTCCACAGTATCACCTTTGCTACTTAAAGAAGAGTTGGTAGATCCATTTACCATTGAAGAGGCTTCTGCATTACTCTGATGATCACTTGCACCAATGGAAGCTTTCGTAGCTTTGGAGACACTTCTTTCAGATGTCCCCTCCTCACCACTATTCCGTCCAAATTTCCAAAACCACTGGAATTTACCAGACACAAGCTTCGCGGTTTACCCATAGTATCGTCATTCTGTCCAGATTTCAAACAAACATTCTCTGGAGAATCCATTCTAGTTGTTGTGTTGTTTCCTACAGAATCTTCATTCAGTCCAGATTTCAAAAAGCCACCCTCTGGAGGATCAGAGACTGGAAGAGGTGAGTCTCCCTCAAGGGTCCTACACAACTCAACATTGTTGGATTCATCATCATTTTCATCAATAAATAAATTTGACGCAACACTACTTCTCTCAGATTGATTTTCTTGGTAATTAGGACTTGGTGAATCTGAGAAAGTACAAGAGTTCTCTTCACTGCCACCATTGCCACTCAAACATCCCTCTTCAGCAACGTCTTTCTGACCCAAATCTTCATTACATACTATTTTTGCTGAATCTTCCTCCAATCCAAGCTGCCTGGACAAATCCTCCAGCAAACTTCTTCTCACGGATGGTTCGGGTTCTTTTTTACTACTGTCAACCTTTGATGGGGACGGGTCAGATTCAGTTCTAGATAGACTCACTCTCATTTTTTTCGACCAACCCTTTTTTTGGTTAGGCACTTGTTTTTCTAAACTACTTTGCTTAAGTTGTTCTGCCTTGTGCAGATCTCTCCACTTTTCTTCCCAATAACTGTCGGGTACCAAACTTAGAGGAGTTCTTGGAGAAGTAGAACCTGATGATAGGCTATGACCTCTCACAGCCACTGATTTACTTCGGTCAAAATAAGCCCCAGTATGCATTGGCAATGGTGTAGACTTATTAGCATCCAGTGCTAGAACCTGCAAAGATTTTGCCTTTGCTATTATTTTCTTCAGATTTATGTCGGCTGGAAAGTTCAGCAATCTCTGAAGACAAGTAGTAGCATTCTCGGTAGCAAGTAGGGAAGATCTCACGTAAAGTATCATCGACACTGCAAGAGCTGAAATGAATGCTCCCCTAGGTGAACTGAGGACCGCAAAGGTGGACCCATCATCATCAGCATAATCACTTATTTTACTATTATCATATGCAAATATTTCATCCCAGACTTTTAACAGATCCTCAAGTGTGAACTCACGCCCAAATAAAACCCGTAACCAGCGGAGTGCAAAGTACTGGGGTTCTACCCCGAGCTCAACAAGGTGACTGTGAAGAGACGCATCAACAATCGAAAGCAGATGGTACAATGCAGAAGAAGCTTCAATCACAGGAGGTAACCCAGTATGTGAGCCGGTTAAAGGATAAGGTGTGAAAAATTCCGCCATGGAAACTGCACCTCCGGCCCCACTCATCAAAGCATCAAACATACAATAAGCATCATGCTCCATAAATTTCTCGGACAGGACAACCCCCAATTCACCTTCAGCTCCATAAGCATCGCTAAGCAATACAAGATCTTGTATCTTGGGATCAAGTTCATCAAGACTGCTAACCTTCACTGGACGTGTTTGTGAGCCAATCCCATCTTGTGCAGATTCAGAAAACTTCTTAAAATCAAAATTATATGTTAAATCACTCTCGTCAAATGTGAAGCTATCAAATTTATCAACGAATTGGTCTTCATAGAGGTTTCGCATTTGAGAAAGATGCTCCACATCAGCATGCAGAACGTATAGCGGAGGAGCCAAGAGTTCATGCATTCCTGTTGACAAACCAGAAGAAAAGGTAAAACAAAACATGCAGTAAAACAATCTTCCTTTGAAAAATGAGTAGGAGTTTGTGTGCATACATGTCCTCGAGTTTTCATATTATTTTCATTTCTGTGCGAAAGAAAATTTTGAATTTTGAAATTAACTTTTTTGGTGTTTTCTAAAAAGTGGGTACAGTTTCAAAAACAATTTGCCAAACAATTTTAATTTATTCTTCTGGAAAATAAAAACAAAAACATAACCAACACATATCCTTAGCTTTTCATTCTGACCAGAAGAAAGAAGGATATTCCATTTTGTATTTACAAATTTCATTTGAATTTTCATTGTTCAGTGAGAACAGAAAGTATTGCCTTTAAAAAAATGAAAAATAAAACCAAAGAAAAATTCATGACTTTAGTGAAAACAATAAAACCCACCTTGTCGGTAGCCATATTCTGGATGTCTAAGACACCACAACAACAAAATACGTCTCAACATGCTTTGGCATCCCGGTGTCTGGAAGTAGCTTCCATGTTCAGGATATAAACGGGACAAATCTTGGTCAACCATTCTCTCCAGTTCAGCATTCCGAAAGAAGCGTCCCCAAATGCTATCTGCACAACATAATCATAAAAAACGCTGAGTACAACATTCAAGGAAGAGCGAGTCAATTCAATCATAAATCTGTAGGAGCATTGCCATCTAAGAAGCACGGACACGGATATGCACCTTCTTGGAGGTGTCCGTGCCTCCAAGATTGCCATAGTATATAGCTCTTTTGATAAACCTTCTTTCCATCTTCTCAGTTCCCACAGTAGATTTTTTCCCCTCCTTTTTTTTCAGAGTGGTTTGAGATGGGGAGGAGGTGTTGTTACATTGTGATGCAACTAACTTCCTTGATAGATAACTAAATCATATCTCAATATGAAAGTCTTATAGAAACTAGTCACCAGAATAGCAACAGTGGCATCTAGCAAGGCAGCAATTGTAGGTATTAATTAAGGCCACAAGCTTAATAGATACGAAGTCAAGGAAATCCTCAAGAGAGGTTTAGACATTCAACCTGGGTTTTGTGACAGCGGGTTATCCATAACAAGATCAGGAGAATTGCTTCCATCCTTGGGAATGTGTGGCTCAACTAGGAGCCGCCTCCTCAAACCAGCATATCTGGATAAGACCAATTAATATTATTCAACAAGCCACATTAGAATGTAATAAATTAGCATTAACCGTAACTGATAATTTCCATAAAAATTTTCATTGGAATCAAATCTAGGTAGCAGCTTTGTTTGTATGAATGTAATAAATTAGCATTAACTGTAACTGGTAATTTCCATAAAAAAATTTCATTGGAATCAAATCTAGGTAGCAGCTTTGTTTGTATCAACTTCGCTTTTGTTACTCACTTTAAGGTCTTGCTTCAGCATTTTTATGAACTTGCCTTCAATTTTCTACTTTGTAACGGGGGGTTTTGCTTTTTGGCCTTTTTAAAAAGAGCTAAAACTAATAAAAAAATCAAATGCCAAATTGAAAAGCCCATTAAAAATGCATTTCATTTACATTATGGCAAAGGTTCCAAATGGCTAGGTAAAAAAAAAAAAAAAAAAAAAACTAACAAAATCTTTAGATTTTGGAGAAATAGATTTTGGAGAAATTGCTTTTGAAAATACAAAGCACAGATATGCACTGTCCAAGAATTAAAAAAGAAATATAAAAAGAGAAAAATAAAAACTCTGAAAACTTCGGGTAGATCAAGCAGCTCAATCTGTTTTTGCTGACAAAACAAAATACATGAGCACTCTATGTCTGTATAAACACCCATTGGCACCCAATTGATAAGTTCATAAGCTAATGCACTTACAATCCATACACAAAAGGAACCCCAAATGGAAACTTTTATTAAGTTGCTCTTGATTTAAGGAAGAAACTAAATAAGATATAATCACAACGATTTACATACAAATTCCCCCAATTTATTTCTGGGTTATGATGATAATCAACAGTAATCTCAAAACAAGAAACAGTAAAATGAAAAATTATAAACTCAAAATTGCCTATTTAAAAACACATTTCAAGAAGTTTTCAAGATGACCCAGCAGATCTTTGAAGCCATCAACAAAATACAAACAGTTCCATAATATAATTTCAACCACAACATCACTTAATCCCTACAAATTACAAAGACAAGAACAGGACGTATATATTAAAAAAAAAAATAAAAAAATAATTTCAGTTTTTTATCTCTTAAACTATCAACATTTTTTCTATTTCATCCCATCATCAATTTGTACAAATCATGGACAAAAACATCATTTTATAATTTAAACAACTTAAAATCATACAACCAAACAACCATTAGAAGTTGGGTATGGAGTTAGTAATTTGTTTAAAAATAATTTTAAAAAATGGGTATTTGGTGATATAATAAAAATTAATTTTTTTTGCCTATCAAATTAGACTTTGACCATTAAAGATTTATACAATCATCTCCAATTGGGCAAGAACAAAAATCAGATACTTTAAAAAAATGGGTATAGTTTAGAAGATAAAAATGAAATTAACCCAAAATCAAAAAACACAAAGAGAGAGTACCTCCGGCGAGAATCAGCCGTAACTCGGCGAAGATCATCGAAGGAGGAAGAAGAAGAAGAGAAAGAGGGCAAAATCCCCAAATCGATACGCCACTGAACACCTCTGAGATCGGCGAAACGACGATTCTCGGCGGAAGATCCTTCCGGAACAACACGCCAAGATGGCGAAGAACATACTGACAAAGATTCCGGAACCGCCGGCTCAATTGCAGCCGCCGCCGGCATGACTCTCCTCCGACTTCTTCCTCAAAAAACAAAAATTCAAAATTTTTTTTTTCTTCAAAGAATTGCAGAGAGAGAGAGAGAGAGAGAGCGAGCGAAGAATTGATGTTGAAGACAAGAAATAATTTATAAATATATATACACACATGTATAGATATGCATAGACAGGGGCAGATTTTGGGAGAGAGAAAAAAGGGGAGAAACAAAGAGCGGAATCTTAGTGAGAGAGAGAGAAATCTAGAGAGAGAAAATCGAGGTGGGAAAGCTGAATATGGGGGGAGAAATGGAGGAGGAGGAGGAGGAGGACAGAGAAATTGCTTGATTTATGAGAGAGAGAGAGAAGCTAAGGTAAGCTAAGCTAAGCTCGACAAACACGCAGCTTCTTCTTTTTCATTTTGTTTTTTTTGGTTAGATGAGACCGACATTTCTCCAAATTCAAAGAAAATACTATACAACCTTATATTAATATTAATTAATAGTATATTTTTAGCATATGATTTAATACTTTTTTAATTGCTTAGATGGCTTTAATACTTGGACCCAGTATGTGTTACACATTTCGTTTGTACATAGGTAAAAATTAGTTATGTCGTGCATATTTTAAATTTTAAAGCATAAAATTCCAATTATGCCATTTCCTTATAACCTCTTTTTTATTAAAGTTGGATTTCAAAATTGTTTTACTAGTTGCTTTTTATTTTTTATTTTGAGTATATATGCCATTTCCTTATAACCTCTTTGTGAATATCTATAGAGATTTGTTGCCTTCTCCATAGAGATTTGTTGACAATTACAAGTGATGAAAATATTGTGGTGGTTAGAAAGAATTCAAGTTTGACGAGATTGGGTTGTGATTTATGGTAGTATGTGGTTCATTGTTTGCAATAAAAAGATTGCACAACGAGATCTAATAAAAAGATTTGGAAATAATGGTTCACAAAGAGTTGTAGTTTTATGAAATCCAGGCGTTGTTTGGTTCGTTTTTCAAAAAAATTTTTGAAAAAAATTCTCTACAAACAAATTTCAAGAGTAATTAAACCAAATAAATTTTTTTTAAAAAATCTCAAAATTTTGTTTGGTTACCTACTTTTCAAAATCTCTCTCTCACATATACATCAAATCAATTACTTTTTTTAAAACTCACTTCTCAAAATAATTTTCTAAAACTATTTTTGAAAAAAGACAAACCAAATAAGTTTTAGTACTTTTTATCTCAAAAATTACTCTACAAACATAAACCAAACACACTCCTAATTTCTAGACAACTACTTGGCAATAATAATAGTAGATAATATTAGTTGAACAGTGACAATAATCAAGTAACAACAATGCTACAGACTCCCAGTACGGACGACCCCCACCGACTTTCAGTGCCACATGTCAGCTTGGGATTGGCCGAAAACACACAAAAAAAAAAAAAAAAAAAAACTATTTTTTTTCCACCAATCACGGGCGACCCCAGCACTCCCAGCTGGGTCCAAGTCATTTTTCATCAAGTAAAAGAGGTTTCAATTTGAAAGTAAGTGTCAATTATAGTGGTCATTGTGATTATGTCACGTTGGTTGATTGGCATGGTGGTAGTGGATGGATACGAAAGTGTATGTGGTTTTGGATAAAGAACAATATAATAATAAAAGGGTAAAAGCATATGGCATGTTTGGTTTGGTTTTGAAAAATAAATTTTTAAATTTTTTTTTGAAAAAAAAGTTTAGAATTTTTTTTGTTTGTTTGATTGTATATTTTGGAAATAATTTTAGAGTATAGGAGTTTGGAATGATTTGACATTTTATTATAATTGAGTAGGTGCGTGTGAGAGAAAAAATAATTGAGAATGAGATATGAGAGAGAGAAAATAATTGATTGATATATAAGAGGTAGAAAGCGATTTTGAATTCTTTTTTAAAATTACTAAATCAAATAAAATTTTTAATTTTTTTTTTTAAATTTATTTATCAAAAACAAGCCAAACAAGGCCATAATTTTATAACATTTGTTAATGTGGTTAATTTAATGTTATTGAATTAGAAGTCGAAGTTCGATCAAAAAAATTAGAAGTTGAAGTTGGTGTGATTATTAAAATATTTTTTTTCATAATTTCAAGGGGTGTCGGTGGGTCTCTCCCTCCCTTTTTTTTTTTTTTTTTTTTAATTATTATTTTTTATTCTTGTGGAGAGAAAATTTAGGATTTCGTTTGGAAAGTAGTTAGCATTTTTATTTTTTGACTATTTAGTTTGGGATTAAAAAATCTCATTTGAGAATAGATTTTTAAATTTCTTTTTTTACTTTTTGTAAAAGAAAGAAGGTAATAATTATGAGTTGGATGTTATGTTTTGTCTTATTGAACTAAAAAGTCTATTTTATTTTATTTTTTTTGACTATTTTAACCAAAAAAGTTCTCAACTTCACAAACGGAGTCTAGTAAACATGAGCCATAAATTCGCTTATTAAATTGTACTTATTAAATTCACTTATGAGTAATATTAGGGATCTCAAATAATCTACTAAATATTTTTACTAAACTTCTCACATGAGTGTTATAAATTTGTTTAAATCTTACACCTATAATAAAATATTTAGTAAATTATTTAAAATTCATAGCATTCTCCTTCATGTATTAGTTAACTTCAAACTACGCTTTAATTATCTAGTTTGATTGTCATTAATATCTTATCAATTGAAAAGAAAAAATAATAAATAAAAAATTTATAAAGGCATGAAACTTTCTTTTCTTTTTTTTTTTTTTTGGTTTACAAAGTAGATATTTATTTATTTTTTTTAAAAGATTAATTATACTAAGACTTGTTTAACTATTATTGAATATCACTTTATTCCCTAATCTATGAACTTATATATATTGATATCTTAATTATGAAAATCATACAACCACATCTATTTTAAAAGTGATTTATAATAGGAAAAATCGATCTAGGGTCCCTCTCCCACTTTTCGTAATGGAAGAGATCCACAAAATTATTTTTTGATGTCTAAGGTCCTAAACATATATCAGACAAATTTCAGTCAAACCCACCGCCATTCTTACCCACAACACCTTCTCCTCCAACTCCTTTCTGCGCTCCCCCACCGTCGCAGACCTCCGCGCCACCCAGATCCACGACCCAGCCTGCCTCTCCTTCTCCAATGGCGCACTCTAGCAACCTCCCTTGCGACGGAGACGGCATTTGCATGATCTGCAAGAAGAAGTCGGCGGAGGACTTAAGAAATTCATCTTCAAATTCATCTTCTTCGGTCTCAAACAATCCTCCGCCGGAGACCATGTAGGACAAGACGACGGTTTGGTTAAAGAGCGGTTTTGGCGTCAAGTCGATGAGGACGAAGATTAGGTGCCAATCACAAGACCCATGCCGAACCACATGAGGTCCCACCAAGTAAGAGATCCGAAAGCGAAGGCTCTGTGTCCAACACGCCATTGCTTGTATGGTTTGGTACGTCTTCTCTATCCTATCTGTGAATCTATTATAAATTTCTTTATGTTTTGTTGTTCTTTACTGTTATTGCAATGTTCTTGCTGAAATTTTAACATGTTTCCACATAACAGGATGCAGATTTAATCATGTTGGCTTTGGCTACCCATGAAGTCCATTTTGCAATACTCAGGGAGGTTAGTGTATTACGATATAATAATTCATTTTTTCTGAAGACTCTTGACTAACATTTTGGTTCAAATTTGCATGATTGTTTAAGTTGGGAAAATGGTTATAATTTTGTATTTAAAGTTTATAGGTAAGAGAATGAGAAATAAATGCCATGTTTGGTTTGATTTTTTGAGTCTGTTTTTTTTTTTTTTTTTTGGTGATGCAGAAAATTTTTCTGGATTGAATCCAGAGAAATTCTCTGGTGATGAGATTTTCTCTGTGAATATGTATTCAAGTCATTGAAGCCATCAAACTGCAGATAAATTCAGGAAGTTACAAAGGCTGAAATCTGGACTTGAAGCTCAAATGATTAAATAGCTTGCTATGTTTCTAGGTATGTTTTCATTGTTTTAAGGGGTTTACAAGTGAATTTCTCTGGTTGGAAGGGATTTTCTCTGGGGTTGAAATGTCTCTTTGATAGAAACATGACACATTTTTTTCAAAACGTGCAGTGAAAGTAAAGAATCTAGATTGTGTTTTTTTGTCTTTTAAGCGAAAGGGATGCTTAAACAAACCCAGAAATGATTACCATGGTTGAGCAATAGATTTGTTAGTGGGATCAATCAACGGTTGTTGCTGGTTTACAAAATGTTTCCATGCTTGATTCATCTTTTCATAGGGAGTCTCGATCGGCCGGTAGCGACGATAATTGAACTTAAGCATTAGCGATTGTATGGAAAAGTGTTGGAACAATTGCAGTTGTGTTGGGTTCACCACAAGCAATAGCAATGTTGGTCCAGAGAAATTCTCTAGGTTCCAAATTAAGCATTCCAGGTTCCAAATTGTGAACTGAATTTTTTTTTTCATTTGAATTGAAGTTTCTCTGGGTTGAAACCAGAGAAATTCTCTGATTTTTTAATTGAATTTTCTCTAGGTTGGTCCAGAGAAATTCTTCCCAGAATTTCTCTGGACCAATTTTTTCTGTGACGTAATAATTGGTCTAAGTAATCAATGCTTAAATTCTAATCTGAAACATTTGATGGTTTGGGTAAAAGGGAAGGGGATACATCCAAAACTCTTGTTGACATCTTTATACCTGTAATGTATGCTTGAAATTTTCAACAAAGCAAAAATATAAATGTAAAATGAACGAAAATATAAATAAGTTGTTTATGCCTTTTATAATGTGAACCTTGTTTTTCCAACACTTGCATTATATTTATACATCATGTGCAGTTGGTTAGGCATCGCAAGGCTAGGAGGAAAATCTTTGGAGAAGAGGTAGCACCTACACCAAAGAAAATTTTTCAGCTTTTGAATCAGGTAACTAACTTTCTTCTTGAAAGGGGCTTGCATGGGGCTTTGCCATGTGAGGGGTATTAATAAGAACATGCTATACTCTTCAGATCACAATATTCAAGCACATGTTGATTCTTTTCCACAATTATTATTATTATTATTATGCAGTTTGCTTTTTTTTTTAAAAAAAAAAAAAAAAAATTATGAACCCTTTAATGCCTTGGAGTCCAGAGAAATTCTCTGGGTAAGAGAATATCTAGAAATGTTTGTTTGGGAATTTTTCTGGGTTTGGGGAGTCCAGATAAATTTTGAATTTTCCAGAGAAATTTGAATGTTTAAAGTCTTAAACTCAGAGATGTTCATGAACTTTGAAATGACTCTAATATTTCTTGGTTTCTACAGGAAACTAGAACCTAAATCAAGAAACTTGCTTTGCTGGAAGGCATCTAAAGTGACTCGTCGGAAGGTAATGTTTGATAAATTTGTTATGATCTTACAGTAAATTCCAGAAAGTCTGATGTGGAGACAAGAAGCGCTTTTACAGAATTATACTTCTCTGGTGAATTGCTTATTCTCATTGAGGATTTTCTTCTAGAAAGAAGAGTTCTGGTTTGTAGTAATGTATCTTCGGATTCATTGTCCAAAAGTGGTACAATTGTCAACATCTTTCTGAATGAAGAAGAAATGACCAGAGAAATTCAAAATTTCTCTGGACTCAGCCAATGCATTAGAGAAATGTTGAGAAATTCTAGGAAGAATTGAGCCAGAGAAATTTTGAGAATAATACACTATCATAGTCTCCGCTATTTGTGTAACAATGTATGCTTCAAGTAATGCTCTTATCTGATCTTTCATTGCAACTCTATTCATCAATGAAACACCTATTTCACGCTTTTTAATTCTTAAATCAATTTTGATCGACCATTATTGGCTCGATTGGCTCAACTTATCCATTTTTTATACTGGTTTTGTTTTTTATCCCCCCAAAATGGTCGTGTATCTTTTACATGGATTTGGTGATTTCGGAAGAAAAGAATATTGGATTGCTAAAAATGAGAGAAATTAGGGGAAATGAGAAGAAAAGTAGAGAAACTCATCTAGAGAAATTTGGTCCAGAGAAATTTCTCTAGGCCAGAATTTCTCTAACCAATTTTCTCTGAACTGAAATTTCTCTGGGCTGAAATTTCTCTGGACTGAAATTTCCTTAGATCAAGGTTGAGGGACCTTAGACATTATGAAAATATTGTTGATGGACCTTAGACATTATGAAAGTATTTGGTGTCCTTTATGCTATAAAATCATAATACCAAGGACCTGAAAAAAAAATACCCCTTTATAATAATGTATATTTTTATAATTAAGAAGATCAAAATGTAAAAATTAATGGATGAATCCTAAACAAATATAAAAAACAGGTGGCCATTTTTAAAAGACACAAAAACACACAAAAACATGATTGCTTTGACCAATTTGAAAGAAAACGCAGGCTGTCCTCTTCTATATTTGCTAACATTGTAGCAATTTACATGCATGTTTTGTAGAAAAAGTAGGCTGTCCATCTCTAGCAATTTACATATATGGCTTTCAAATTACAAAAGGGAAAAATGTTTTGGACTTCAAATTTGGGATGTCCCGAATGTCCCTAAGCTCAAAACGATGTCGTTTTGGGTTTAGGCTTTTTTTTTTTTTTTTTTTTTTTCCTTTTTTTCTACCATTTTCGATGCAGAGAGAGAGAGAGGCGTCGTCTCGCCACCCGATCGTCGCCCTCCGACGCTCGTCGCAGCCGCTCGATCGTCGCCCGGCGTCGCTCGTCGCAGCTCCAGCTAGTCGCTCGTTGCAGCTTCGACTTTGCCTCGCCGCAGCTTTGGCTCTGCCTCGTCGCCCCGGCCTCCGCCCCTGCCTCATCCTCGAGTTTATTGGCCCCTCCCCCTCCCCCGTCTTCGTCTTCGTCTTCTGCTGAAAAAAAAAAAAAAAAATTTAAATCATGAAACGACGTCGTTTCATGGTTTCGAGGGACTCGGGGCCTCCGAATTCGAGGTCCGAATCACGGCTCTTACAAAAGGCCACCATTTAACACCGAAAATGGTTGTGCAGACCTATCGGATTATTTTGGGATCCGTTTTAATAATTTAAATTATTTATATTTTAAAATATATTTAATGAAATATATTTATAAAAAATTAAATTAATTAGATATTATTAATCCTCTCATTCATTCATATTTGTATTTAATTTTATACTGTAAATCATAATTGCCATTTATTTTTGTAGATATAAATGAATTTTGATAAAATGGTTAACGATATCCGATGAATTTGATTTTTTGTAGGCATTTTTTACTCGATATACTCTAAAAGATTCGAATAATGAAAACAGGTCTTGAAATTGGTCTATACGACCACACAACAGTGGTTGTTATGCCCTACGCATAGCAATTACCCCATGTAATTGTTGTGTTTAAGCTCAAAATAGTAAACTCCGACCTTTAATATAGTGATTGTATAGTATCATTTTCTCATATGAGATTAAGGATTTAACTCTTATAAAGAAGAGTTTAACATCATTTGTAGTGTTTAATTTTTGATTTTTGATTTTTAAGTTTGGACTATTTCTTATAATGATCGTAGGAATTCGAGTCTCTTTAATAATTATTAAATTTAATATAATATAATATTTCACACATTTATAATTCAACACTGCTACCTACACCCACTGGGGGTCGACCCCCAGTGAGGTGGCGTAGTGCAATTGACCCGTTTTTTGTTTTTTTTCTTTTCCTTCCAATCCCGCATTGCCACGTGGCATTGGGGTGGTGGGGGTGCCCAATCACTGGGTGTATGCCACATTTTTCTTTATAATTAATCTCCCACATTGATAAAGAAGAAATGCACCCGAAAAATTCACCTACCACATCTTATCACTATAAAACCCACAATTACAAGTGTGGGGATGATCACCATCTCCACCACTATCATCTTCTATTTTCATTTTATTAAATTTAAACCTTAATGCTTATTGGGCTTAAAATTACATCTCCTCTTATTTGGGGAAAAAAAAAAATGCACTAATTGCTTAATTAAATAAAAACATAATTAGAAAAGTAGTAGAAGAGAGATAGAATTCAATGGCCACAAGATGACTTTTATGCTCTCTACAGCTCCAATTGTAAGCTTAAAAATTAGGGGTACTTACGTGTAGGTCCTATTAACTAGACTTATTTATTCATAGGTCCTAACTAATAAATTTAACACTATAAAAATAAGAGATTGATAAATTTATCACTATAAATTTATTCATAAAAACAAAGAGACTGATAAATTTATCACTATAAATTTATTCATAAAAAAAAAGATTGATAAATTTATCTTTATCACTTAATAAATTTATCAATAGGACTTAATGGGTAATAAATCTCAAAAGTAGGACCTATTGGTAATTTACCCTAAAAATTAGATACACAAACCCCACTTCAGTGCAATATCATATTTTAGCATTTACAAATTTGAAATATATTATATTTTGAAAAACTTCCTCCAGGAATGCGTATGCTATTCTTTAGTACAATTCAATTTCTACCATATGATACGATCGTGTATATCTAATTATCTGTAATCCAAATGAACTCCCTCTATGAATGATTAAATTTGTGTTTCATAGACAATTCCTTTCATATAACACAAATGGGATTTATGCCATTTTCTGGGTTTAACAATACAAGAATTGTACTTTTGTTGGTTTCATATTTTGTGCTCCCTATCACCATCCATTAATTTTTTTTCTTAAATATCCTTTTTGAAGTTTGAATTTGTTAAAAGAGAAGAAAAAAGAGAGTAAATATAAGAAATGAAAATGAAATAAAAGAAGTTATATTCCTTTATTTTGTGTGGTTGAAATATGAAGAAAATGAACATGTATGTCAAAAATTTAATTTTTTTTGTTTGATAATTCTTAGAAAAATAAAATGTATAAGTAATTCCATATCTTTTGTCATTTTTTTTAGGGTAAATTACAAATACACCTCCTGAGGTTTGCTTAAAATACGAATTACCTCCTCTGGTTTAGAAAATTAAAAATACCTCACTGTCAGAATTTTTTATTTAACAGAATTAATTAAAAAAGTGAAATTTCTAACTATTTACCTATACAATAATAAAATTATCTGAATTATTAATTGAAATAAAATTTTAACATTATTAAAAACTGTGAATTAACTTTATGATTTATTAATAAAATAACTTATTTGTTATGAAATTAGAAACCTTAGAGAGATAATGTAATTTCTAAAACTACAAGAGATAATTTATAATTTAAGTAAATCTCAAGGGGTGTGTTTATAATTTACTTTACTTTTTTTTTGGGGGGGGGACAAATTTGATATCTAAATATAGGCTTAAATTTAAGGAAGCACTTGGTCTTGAATGCAGTATGGGTATGAGTGCGGGTATGTCAATTCGGCAAAACTCAAAAAAAGTACGATATGGGTACAACTGCGGTACACCGATATTTTAAAAAAATAAATAAATAAAATTATGGTTAAAAGATCCAACTTACAAATTAAAATTAAATATCAAAACTAAAAAAAGAACTACTCATTTTCCTATAATTTAAAACCATTAAGTGTTAAAAATAATATTTGTGAAATCTCTCACTTTGACATGTTATGCATTGTGAATTTGTGATCATAATTTATTTTAAAAATCTTTCTTTTTGCTCATCAATTTGTTATTTTTATAGGGTGAGACCAAAGAAATAATAGGAGACCAAAAAAAGATTTAAAGTTAATTGCCAACAGTAAAGGAAAAAAAATTCTCAATTGGGGTAGGTTGTCAATTGCAATTTACATAATACATAAAATTACATAATTCCCAACCACTACTAATCAACTAATACAATATCAATTTTTAATATTTTGTGCATAAACTTTAAAAATTTGTTATGATTAAAGATTTTATAAAGAAATTCTAGGAGGATCTGAAGCAAAAGCATGATGCATAGTCATACACAAAACTACCCTTTATAGGCCTTGTTATTTTTTTTGGTTCAAATTGCTTTTTAAAAACATCAAAATCATTTGCTGATATACTTATACAATTTATACAGATAGACAGGACAGTAGAGAAATATCAAAATTACTGATCTGCAAGGGCGCAAAAAAAAAAAAATTGTTGATTTGCAAGGGTAGAAAAAAGAGAGAATTTTTTTTTTTTTTTTTTTTTGTCCCTGGTGTACTCGAAACGTACCAACGGCATATCCATGGCGTATCCACGCCGTACCCGAATGAACAAAACGTACCGGACCATCTTTTGCATAACCGGTGTGAGTATCGACACGTCTGCATCCACACACGATAAGTATCCGGTACTGCATTTACACTATTTTTAAAATACCCGTACTTCATAACTTAAATTCATGGTGTCGAATTTGTATCCATAGAATTATGAGATAGCAATTTTTTTTAACCTTTGGTCATGTTTTTGGAGTAAAACGATTCCCTAAACCCTACATAGCTAGCTAGATTCCAAGGATTCATATGCACACAAAAGCCTTTTTCATGTTTGGATTCATCCCTAAGCCACACCATGCCCATGCCCTACACGTTGTGGAGTATGCATCCATAGAAGACAAGCCCTCTCTCTCTCTCTCTCTCTCTCTCTCTCTCTCTATTTTGTAACATCTAATTCAACTTTTCCTAATGATCATTGATTTAAATCCTTATAGGCCTTTTTCTTTCTTCATTCAACCCTGTGTGGATTGTCAAATCTTTACAAGTATGTACCATTACAAGTTACAATCATAAAAAGAAACGAAAAAAAAAATCATTGTGTTCTCAAACTATTTTATTTGTGCCATTTTAAATTTGAACAATTATCTCATTTTTGTAGCGAAAAAAACAATTATCTCATTTAAAATTATTGATATTAATTCTTTTTTTTTTTTTTTTCAAATCATCAATTAATTAAGTTAATATTTTTGATGAAACATCATACATGTTGGGGCACAAATATATATATATATATATTAATATTTTTGATGAAATATCATACCTGGCAAGGCACAAATATATATATATGATTTGTTTCGTTTAGTTGTATCTAGACACAATAATTTACTATTAACCTCAAGAGGTTGGTTGGTGGTCAATCACTTGGCCTTGGTGTCTCATGAAGTATTCAAGTTTTTAAGGTTCGATTTTCATTGAGTATTATCAATCCCTTCAAGACCTCTTTAAGGGACAAAATTTAAGAGTATCTTCAACGGTAGTAGGCATTTTACCTATCTAAATATTACTATAAAGTATATATTTTATTTTGTCTATCAACTGTTTTATGTTTTTACTCCAATCATACTCTTTATTTTAGCTATTTATCCAAATATTATTAATTTTATAGAATGCCACATCAATAATAAAGATGGAAGGAAATGATTCTAATGATTGAATACGTTTTGCCTAGCGTTGAAGGCTAGCTACATGTAGCTAGTGAATATGAGTTGAGGCAAAATGCCTAATCATATGCCTAGTGCATTGGAATTGAAAAAAGTGAATCACACTAAGCATTTTAACTAACAAGTATTATATGCCTAGTGCATTGGAGATGCTCTAAGATTTGCTTGACCCGTGTGGAGAAAGAGCTTTTCATGGGTCTTGGAATCATTTGGGATTTAATCGATTATTTGATTATAAATACAAAAGAAGTTCAATAAAATTGATTGAATTTTTTGTTTTATTGAATATTTTCAAAATAATAAGCCTCCGTTTGGGAAGTGGGTTGGCTTTTTGGCTTTTTGGCTTTTTTGGCTATTTTAGCCTGGACTTAAAAGTTTGGTTTGGAAAGGGCTTTTTGGTTTTTTGGCTTTTTTGACTTTTTTTGTGAGAGAGGAGTGTAATGATTATGGGTTGGATGTGATGTTTTGTTTTTTGTGGCTAAAAAAGCCTATTTTATCTTTTGTGGCTAAAATAGCCAAAAAAGCCCAAAAAAATTCTTGCCAAACGGAGGCTAGGTATTTGTCTTCTTATTATGAGGCAAAGTAAATCAATACCCTCAATCACCAAATATGATATTTGAAAAATTATTAATTTGATTAATGGGTTGAGATAATGTGAACTAATGACAATACTTATGTTTGGAAAGTGGCTAAAATAGTCAAAAAGTCAAAAAGTCAACTAAAACACATCACATCACCTCTCTATTTTTTTGCACACCTTTTTGTAAAAAGTCAAAAAATTACTAAAATAGCATGTTCCCAAACCAAGCCTTAAGATAGTGGGTGTAAGTTGCAATAAGTTCTTTGCATTGGAGTCAGCTCATACAGGATGTTTGTTTTGACTTTAAATGGGATCCCTTAAAGTGAGTGGTGAGATTGATCATCGATATTAGTCAAAATGTATGTAAATTAGTTTGGATACCCAGTTATAAAAAAATAAAAAAATAGTAAAGAGAGTAGTTGTTTAAATTAACAATTTGAAATGAACTGACACAAGTGTGATAATTTGAGGGGAGAAAATGAAATTTTCCCACCTAGAAACACACCACCATAAGAAAGAAGAATACAATCATAAATGAAGTTTTCCTATTTCTCTTTAAATTAAAAAGAAAAAAGAAAACCAAAAAAATTGAAGGTTTAACTCTTCTAAAAAAACTAAACTTGTGTTTTTAAATTTTCCATTTCAAACCTTAGCTTCTTAAAATGGACCAAATTGTAGCTATCCATTCATCTTGGTTAAAAGTTTTAATAGAAAAGAATAATTAAGAACAAACGTAACACTAGAAAGAATAAAACTTAAAAAGTCCAATTTATGATTCATCTCAAAACCCTTCATAATTGAACTATCTGTTGAAGTTCTGTGACGTAATTTTAAATCAATAGCCTTCCATGGTATGAAGTTCACACTTTAATTACCCTCTAAAGCAAGTTCTTTTCTATTGTTGAAAATATTTGTATCTTAGGATTGTTCATCAAATTTTATAACTAATAATGTCTTAAGGATAATCTAAAAAATTAAATAAATAAGTGAATTTTACCAACAAAATTCCAACAAACCTAGCTACAATTGGGTTATAAGTGGAGGCAACAATAATACATAAATTATTTTAGTTATTTTTTTAAAATATATTTGTGGCCATCGTCGGCGCCGCCCTTTTGTTTTGAAAAATAAATAAAACTTCTTAAAAATGTTTGATAAATTGATTAGTATTTTATTACAACCAATTAATATGTTATCTTATGGCCAATTTTTTAATGCAATCATATGTAAAGTTTGTTGCCTATTCCATCTATGATGTTTGATGTTTTGTTCAAACATAACAATACTAGAATAAATTTATTGAACATTTCAATAGTGTTCCCTTGTTCAAGTTGTTTTATTTGGACCCAAAAAAAAAAAAAACACCAACATCCGAACATTCTTACTATGGGGATATATTTCTGAGTACCAACACGTGGCAATGTGACGTCGACATGTCAGTCGAGGTGCCACGTGTCCTGGTCGTGACGCCGGGGTGATCTCGGCAAGGCCGAGGTTATCTCCGAAGATATCGGAATTCGAGATAAGTGGATAAGGGACAAGAGTTCTAGATTGAGAGAAGACTTCAGTTTGGGGAAAGATGAAACTCCTAGAGAGTTTATCCTAATCCCACTGGGTGTTTCAGATTAACAGTAATCCTGAGTCCATTGGAGTTAGGCTCCTATTGGGACTAGGACTGTATTGACTATAAAAGAGAGGCACCCCCATGGGTCTAAGGTATGTTTTTAAGACTCAAGCTTGTGAGTTGAATACTTGATTATCTTTCAGAGATATACTGACTTGATCGTCGGAGTGCCCCCGGGTGGAAGAACCACCGTCGGAGCCTTTTCTTTCTGTGCAGGACAGCAATGTGCCATCTATTCTGCCTGTGTTCTACAGCTAAATTCCTAAGGAGGGCAGTGTGGTCAGAAAATCACTCACACAATTTGGCGCCGTCTGTGGAAAAGAAAGACGAATAGATGGTCCAGCACCCGCATAATGATGCCTTGGTAGTATCCCTCCAGGTTAGGGAGTGCCAATTGAAACGCATCCTTATAGATCAAGACAGCTCTTGTGACATCATGTATGTTAGATGTTATAAGGAGCTAGGCCTTCACCCAGACGACATGGAGCAATCGAATGGCCCGATGGTCGGCTTCAATGGAACGCCGATGTGGCCACTGGGCGCTACAAACTTAGAAGTACAGGCCGGTACTAAGAAGATCAGGACAGAATTCATCGTGATTGATACGCCTTCTCCTTACAACATCATATTGGGAAGGCCATGGTTGCATGCAATGGGGGCAGTTTCCTCAACATTGCACCAACTACTACGCTTCCCAACAGAACATGGGATTGAAGAAGTCAGAGGAGATCAACTGCAGGCAAAAAATTGCTCCATGGCAGCAATGAAGACTACCTGCACTGTTCGAGAACCAGCAAAGGCAGAGATTGAAGATGAGGACATGGAGGTCCTAGATGATGTCGGCAAGGAGCCGGCCGAGAAGAGTGAGGAATCACTAAAGAAAATCCTCGTCCAGGAAGGCGACGAAGAGCACTTCTTTCTTCTCGGCTCAGGCTTAGCCGAAGAAGAAGAGAGAGAACTGGAAGCTTTTTTAAGAACAAACATAGAGGTGTTCGCCTGGACACCTTATGAAATGCTTGGCATTGACCCCAAGGTCACATGCCACAGACTGAACGTCGACAGGTCGGCAAAACCTGTAATACAACGAGCTAGAAGACCGACGTTGATACACGTTGAAGCTGTGGAGGAAGAAGTAGACAGACTTCTGGAAGCCAAGGCCATCAGAAAAGTCAATTATCCAACGTGGCTATCAAACACTGTGGTGGTGAAGAAGAAAAACGGTAAATGGAGGGTTTGCGTAGATTTTACAAGCCTAAATAAAGCCTGCCCCAAAGACAGCTTCCCTCTGCCAAAATTGACCAGCTGGTGGATGCCACATCAGGACATAGAAGGATGAGCTTCCTGGATGCTTATAGGGGGTACCACCAGATAGCCATGTACCCCCAGACGAAGAGAAGACAGCGTTCATCACCCCAAAAGGCCTGTACTGTTACAGGGTGATGCCTTTTGGGCTGAAGAACGCATGAGCAACCTACTAAAGGCTGGTAACCAAAATGTTCAAGCACCTGATAGGCCAAACAGTTGAAGTCTACATCGATGACATGGTCGTAAAGACCAAGGAGCCTAAGAGTCATCTTGCCGACCTGAAAAAGGTATTTGAAATACTCAAAACATATCGACTCCGACTCAACGCATCTAAATGCACGTTTGGAGTTGGATTTGGTAAGTTCCTAAGTTACCTGGTAACAAGAAGGGGAATAGAAGCCAGCCCAAATCAGATTAAGGCCATCCTAGATCTACAGAGTCCAACATCGGCAAAACAGGTTCAAATACTCACTAGAAGGGCCGCAGCCCTAAACAGGTTCATAAGCCGAAGTTCAGATAAGTGTAAACCCTTCTTCAACCTGGTAAAAAAGACCGCAGACTTCCTATGGACTGAAGAATGTGAGGTCGCTTTGGCGTATCTGACCACGGCCCCAGTTTTCTCCACACCTGAACCTGGGGAGGAGTTGTTTTTGTACCTAGTCGTGTTAGAGCACGCAGTAAGTGCAGTGCTAATCCGAGAAGAACGAGGAGAACAGAAGGCTGTCTATTATGTAAGTAAAACCTTGGCAAACGCTGAAACAAGGTACTTACCACTGGAGAAGTTAATGCTGGTCTTGGTAATGGCCTCAAAGAAGTTGAACCACTACTTCTAGGCGCCCAAAATTATAGTGCTAACAGAGCACCCATTGAAGTCCTTATTACAACAAGGAGACTTAACAGGAAGAATCGCAAGATGGGCAGTGGCCTTGGGCCAGTATGACTTGAAATTCAGGCCCAGAACAGCAATCAAGGGCCAGGTTTTGGCCAACTTTGTGGCAGAATTCACGCTTGAATGCCTCGAACACCGGGTTCCGTTGAGCCAAGATAAACGAGGTCCTAGCAAGCAAGGAGAATCCCAGCTAAAAGCAAAGGAGCTAAGGAAGGAAAAGCTCAGACCTTGCAGCATCTACATAGGCAACTCATTCAGACTGTTTGTCGATGGAAGTTCAAACTGACAGGGAGCAGGGGCAGGAGTACTGCTGATATCTCCAGATGGAGAAATAATAGAACAGTCCATCCGTTTGGGATTCAGGGCCTCAAACAATGAGGCAGAATATGAGGCATTAATTGTAGGACTAAAGCTGGCAGCAGCATCAGAAGCAGACGAGGTAATAGTTTTTTATGATTCACAGTTAATTGTTAACGATCAATGTAAGAATTTGCGGCCGAGACGAGAGGATGTCGGCATATGCAAAAGAGGTTATCGATTGGCGAGTTATTTGAGCGCCACTCCTTCAAGTAAGCCGAGATGATAACAGCCACGCCGACGCGTTGGCCAACCTGGCAAGTTCAATACAAACTGAAAAAACAAGAACAATTATGATCGACTATATGTCGAGCCCGAGCATAAAACCACAGAACGCAAAGTAAGAAGCAATGTGTGTGGACATGGGGCTAAGCTGGATGGATGCAATTGTTGCATTCTTGAAAGAATGAAAGCTGCCAGAAGACCGCAAGGAGGCACACAAAGTCAGATTGAAGTCGGCAAGATTCAACCTAACTGCGGACGGACATCTCTATAGAAAGTCCTTCACTGGACCCCTTTTAAGGTGCGTACACCCTTTACAAGTTGAAGATTTTTTATATGAAATTCATGAAGGGATTTGTGGAAGCCACATTGGGGGCAGATCATTAGCCCATAGGGCCATCAACCAGGGGTATTGGTGGCCCTACATGCAAAAAGATGCAGAAGCATACGTAAATAAGTGTGAATAATGCCAAAGGTTTGCACCTTTGATTCATTAGCCAGCTGCTGACCTGAACCCAGTATCCAGCCCTTGGCCGTTTGCCCAATGGGGCATGGATCTGGTTGGACAACTTCCCTAAGCAACTGGGCAGAGAAAATACTTGCTGATAGCAACAGATTACTTCACAAAGTGGATAGAGGCAGAACCTCTTGCCAAAATCCGAGATGTGGACGTCAAGAATTTCATATGGAAAAACATTATCACCAGATTTGGCATCCCTAGAGCCATCGTTGCTGACAACGGAACGCAGTTTGACAGCAAACTTATCAAGAACTTCTGTGCAAAATTCAAGATCAAGAACTAATTTTCCACACCAAGTTTCCCCCAAAGTAATGGGCAAGCAGAAGCATCCAACAAAGTAATTCTGGATGGAATTAAGAAGAGGCTACAGGCAGCAAAAGGAAAGTGGGTAGACAAATTACCAAACGTACTTTGGGCATATCGAACTACGCCGAGAAGATTAACAGGGAAATCCCTCTTTGCCATGGCCTATGGCATGTACGATAATTCACTGAAATCAAAGATCGAGGATCCGAACCGGGGAGTTGAGAAAGGGACTAATGACATACTCTTAGCCCGAGATCCGGATCTTTTAGAAGCGAAGAGAGAAGGCGCAATTGACTGCAAGATACCAAAGAACAACTTACCAGAGCTTACAACAAAAAGGTCAATCCAAGAGATTTTCAAGTCAGCGACCTAGTCTCGAGGAAAGTCGTTGGCAACAAGAAAGATCCCAGAGAAGGCAAGCTGGGCCCAAACTGGGAAGGACCCTACAGAATTACTTCGATATTAGGCAATGGAGCTTATCGGCTTGAAGACAACGAGGGCAAAGCATTGCCAAGACGTTGGAACACTTGTAATTTAAAATTTTTCTATCATTGAGATGTTTATTATTTTTGGCCGATGTTATCAATAAAATCTTTTCAGAATTCTTCAGACATATATGATTGATAAAGATACTTAATATTGTTTCTGAAAAACATGAATAATGAGAACCCAAGTGGAACTGAGGTTCACATTGGGGGCAGGGAGAAGACAAAGTCTACCACTTGTTGAAATTTGTAGCAATTTACAAGTTGGTCAGACCGAGACAAAGTCTACCACTTGTTGAAATTTGTAGCAATTTACAAGTTGGTCAGACCGATACAAAGTCTACCACTTGTTGAAATTTGTAGCAATTTACAAGTTGGTCAGACCGATACAAAGTTTACTACTTGTTAAAATTTGTAGCAATTTACAAGTTGGTCAAACCGATACAAAGCTTACCACTTGTTGAAATTTGTAGCAATTTACAAGTTGGTCAGACCGATACAAAGTCTACCACTTGTTGAAATTTGTAGCAATTTACAAGTTGGTCAGACAGATACAAAGTTTACTACTTGTTAAAATTTGTAGCAATTTACAAGTTGGTCAAACCGATACAAAGCTTGCCACTTGTTGAAATTTGTAACAATTTACAAGTTAAAAGTAAGCCGAGATGGTTCCTTAACTTCACTTGTTGAAATTTGTAGCAATTTACAAGTCGAAACTAAGCTGAGATATCTGTTTCTCTTCACTTGTTGAAATTTGTAGCAATTTACAAGTTAAAAGTAAGCTGAGATGGTTCCTTAACTTCACTTGTTGAAATTTGTAGCAATTTACAAGTCGAAGTGAAGCCAATGTTATAGCAATCTACTGGTTGGATAAACCAAAAAAAGATGTTTAACACTTGTTGAAATTTGTAGCAATTTATAAGTTGAAGTTAAGCCGACATATGACCATCTGTTGAAATTTGCAGCAATTTACAGGTTGAGGTAAATATAATTGTTTAAACCCTTGTTGAAATTTGCAGCAATTTACAAGTAGATCATTATTTAATACTTATTCTAACTTGAGAAAAGTTTACTGTATATGTTAATCCTTGTTGAAATTTGTAGCAATTTACAAATAAGACAGATTGAGATTACTGTTTAAACACTCGTTGAAACTTGAGAAAAGTTTGCAAAGTTAACATTGAATAGTATACATACTTGTTGAAATTTATGAAAAGATTGCAGGTCGATGCCTTGCTGAAGTAAATTTTGCAGTTATTATACCCGAGGTATGTAACCCCGAGAAGATTGTGCAAAGGAAGAATTATGTAAATCATACAAAATATTCCAAGTATAGAACCATACAGAAGCAATGAAAAGAAATTAAGGATTAAAGCATTCAGAGAAAAACAGTTACAGTTGTATATAATGAAGGCACTATGGCCTAGCAGAAGTAAATTGTTCAAAAAGTAACAAAGAAAGGCACATCGGCCATAAGAAGAAGTTCACATTGTTCAAAAAACAGAAGAAAGTACAAAAAAGAAAAGAGTACAAAAGACATTTAGAATTCTTCAAACATCAGTAGATGGTTGGACTAGGACCTCGGAGGACTCTGGAAAAACCACCTCGGTAGCTTTTTCCACAGATTGTTGGGCTGGTACCTCGGAAGATTCTGGAAGAACCACCTCGGCATCTTTTTCTGCCGCAATCTCAGCATCAATCTCTGCAAGTGTTTTATTAAGACTTCTCTCAGCCAGAAGAAGGTCGGATGATAACTGCCCTGGATCAGCCTCCTTGGACGCCTCCTCAGTCTCCTCATCTTGGGTTAAGTCCAGGACTTGATCACCTTGAGGAGGAGACTTTGTCTCATTAGTACCTTTGGGCCTCCTTACTAAAACTTCATCATCATCCTTGTCCTCATCTTTGGATTCGGACTCAGGCTCTTCTTCCGTTTGACTTGGAAGAGGAGGAGGAGGGAAAGGCAGGGGAATAGCGTCAGCCTTGCGCAGGGGGGAGTCATCTGGGACATTAAGCTTTTTGGCAAGAGACATCCAACCAAGGGAGAAGCCCCTGTTGCATGCCTGCCTAACTTAAAGCTTGTAGTCCTCAGTGACGTCGACCACACCCTGGGCATAAGATTTTTTATCAGTTGCTTTGATTTCAGCCTCTTTAGTTGCTAAGGCATGCTGAAGCTCCTTCTCGGCCTAGGCCGCTTTTTCCTCGGCCTCTTTCTTCTGCGACTCGGCAACATTTTTTATAGCTTCAGCAGCATCAGCTTTTTTTTCGGCCAAGGTTTGGGCTTTGGTAGCAGCCTCGACTTGATCTTCCAACCTTTTCATTTTTGCTTGAAGACCTTTATTTATCTTCTGAAGGGCTACAAACTCTTTCTTCAAGTCATTCAATTTCTCCCTGGTTTCAAAGGATTGCATAGAGAAGGAGTGTGCATGCTGGACAGCCTGAAAAAAACACAAAGTAAAAGTTATTACAGAATTTTACAAGTATGGAGAGATAAGGATAAAACAAGTTACCAAGTGAAAACACTTACTTGCACACAACGTTGGAGCATAAACGCGTAATTTTCATACTCACTCATTTCGGCGTTCTTTTCCAGATCGCCTGGGAGAAGAACGGCTGTACTAAGTGCAACGCCGATGTTTATGTCATCAGCGCTGTCACTCGCCAAAACAGGCTTATTCTCCAAAGTAATCGATGGCGTCCAAGGGACATTTGGTACTTTGGATTTTGAGCTTGTTGTAGAGGAGGACCTCGGCTTCTTTGATTGAGTTGACTCTGGTGGCTGAGCCTCAGCAGACCTTTTTGTAGAAGTGGAGGAAGTCTTCTTACTCTCAGCCAACTGTGAGATAGGCAGGGCGTCCTCAGCCTCAACCTCAGTGGCTTTGGCCTTTATCTGGGCCTTCTTGGTTTTCTTCGGCTTTGGCGGGGGAGTCGTTTGGGTTGGAACAGCGTCGACGTCGGTTGGGAGATCGGCTAGGAGATCTTGGGTGACAGGTCTTGGGTGAACCATTTCGGCGGTTTTGACAAGTCTGCGCCGGCGTTTTCGTTCAGGAATTGGTATCAAGTATGAGGCCGAAGTCGATGGCAAAACCACTGGGTCAGATGTAGATCCTTGATCAGTTCGTGATGTGGATGTGGTTTGAGTTGTTACAGTAGGCGGAGAGAGGTTCTTTTTCTATTTCCTTGGGGCGTCGGGCAAAGTAGATTTGTACGTAGGGATGAAATTCAGTAAGAGTGGAGCTTTGCGCTTTTGGATAGAAAGGTCCAGAAGCTTCTTTAAATCTTTGCCAAGGAAATAAGACTGGCGAAAGTCCTTGGGTGGCTTGTGGACGTCTGCAAAGAAGAACATGACATCAGAAATAGGCAAAGTTTTGAAGATTTAAAAACAAACTAAGTAATTAACACTGGGCTCTTACCCTTACCCTCTTTAACTGTACGAGGAAGAGGGAAAAGATGGACTTCCTCGGCTGGGCCAAACTCCCAATTTCCCGAAGCAATGAGATAGTCATCTCCAGCCCCTTTGTTGGAGTCTGGGAGGTCGGCTACAATTTTGAATTCGGTAGACCTCGGCTTGAGGTAATACACATAACCTTTCTCTTTCAGGTTAAGGGCGCACATAGTATAACAGTATTGGATGTCGGCAAGGGTAATCCTAACGTTCTCCTGCTGGGCTAAGGCTATTATACCATTAAGCACTCTATATGAGTTAATGGTGAGTTGCATAGGGTTCAGGGTGTAGTAGTGAAGAACTTCACGAAAGAGGGGATTGAGTGGAAGCCGAAGTCCACATTCAACAAAAGCTACAATAGGGAAAGGCATCGTGTTATCTGTAGGCATGATGGAATCATCATCTCCAGCTAGCCTAAGGTGAACATCAGCAGGGATAGAGAATTCTTGCCTAAAAAATTCGAGTTTGGTTGGGGTATTTACCCTATGTCTCCACATACCCATGATTTTGGTATAAAGGTACTTGGCTACAGAAACGGAGTGTTCTTAAAGGGTTACCGGTACCTTGGCTTGAACCTAGGTATATACTGGTAAAGGATTATTTCAGTTTTTCCTAAGAATTGAAGGTTCTATAAACAAATCCCAACCCTAAAACTATAAAAGCAAAGATTGGAGGCTCGAATTTGGAAAAAACACAGAAAACAAAAAACAAGAACAAGATTTTCAGAATCAAGAACGAAGGTGGGCTATCAAGAGCCTAAAGAGTACAAAGAGTTGAAGGCAAAGAACAGTAGTGAAACAGTGCAAGTGACATGTGCAAAATCATGAAATAAGAATCATTCAGGAAAAAAATTCACAAATTGAATGCTAGAACAGAACAGTAAAAGCAGGGAATTTCAGGAACAATCGAAAACTAGAGAAGAAAGGCCAGTTGCTTACCAGGAAAAGTGACGCCAGAATGAAATTCGCCGAGGACAGAGGACAGATGAAACAGTAGCGAAAGCTTCGCAGGAATGGCGGAAGGAAGACAGTTACAAAGTTTGAAGCTTGAAGCAATGGCAGATTCGAAGAAGAACGAGCTTTAGAGAGAGAAAAATAAGTAAATCGAATGCAAAGGTAAGAAAAAAAAGAGGGAAAAACAAAGTTTTGTTAAAAAACTTGAAACGACGGCAAAACAGGGCATTAAATGCGCTTGGAGTAACGCAGACGTCAAGCGGCGCAGACGTCAAGCGGCGCCGACAGGCGAAAGACGACTTACAAGCGCGTCACAGGCACGGGCCAATAGAGATAAAACACGAAAGAGAAACGGTTGAGAAGTAATGTAGGACAGCTCATACATGTAAGAGAGTTCCTTTGAATTCTTGTTTTTGAAAAAAGACATATCGGCCTAAAAAGAAAGACTTCGGCTGGGAAGTTCTAAGCCGACGTATGAGAAAAAAGAACAATATAGGTTCCATCACCTCAGAATGCCGAAGTAATAGAACCTAGGGGACAGTTGTGGGGATATATTTCTGAGTACCAACACGTGGCAAGGTGACGCCGACGTGTCAGCCGAGGTGCCACGTGTCCTGGTTGTAACGTCGAGGTGATCTCGGCAAGGCCGAGGTTATCTCTGAAGATATCGGAATCCGAAATAAGTGGATAAGGGACAAGAGTCTTAGATTGAGAGAAGACTTCAGTTTGGGTAAAGATGAAACTCTTAGAGAGTTTATCCTAATCCCACTGGGTGTTCCAGATTAGCAGTAATCCTGAGTCCATTGGAGTTAGACTCCTATTGGGACTAGGACTGTATTGACTATAAAAGAGAGGCACCTCCATGGGTCTAAGGTACGTTTTTAAGACTCAAGTTTGTGAGTTGAATACTTGATTATCTTTGAGAGATGTACTGACTTGATCGTCGGAGTGCCCCCGGGTGGAAGAACCATCGCCAGAGCCTTTTCTTTCTGTGCAGGACAGCAAAGTGCCATCTATTCTACCTGTGTTCTACAGCTGAATTCCTACGGAGGGCAGTGTGGTCAGAAAATCACTCACACACTTACCAAATCCAAACTTTTATTTATTAATTAAACCATTCATCAACATCTCCTGCCGCCACTATTTTTATTCACATCATTACATTTACTACATGTTAAAAGTGTATTAAAATATATAAAATAATATTTAAATTGTATATTAAATTTTTTTTGTAGAGAAATGAAAATATGTGCAAATATTGTAAAAATATGAGGGAATAAAAAAAAATTACAGTATAGATGGAACTTTAAAAAATTAATTCTAAAAATAAGGTAAAACAACATTTTTGCCTTTATCATACTCTTTCTTGTCCCTTCCCACTTTCTCCAACCCTCGACCACTTACCTATACCCCTACCCCTACTCCACGATAGGGAAGGAGTCGTTGGTGACTAGAAAGGGTGGTATAGAGGTAGCCAATGATTGGAGAAGATGAGGAAGGAAGGAGAAAGAGAGAGAAGATGAATGGTAGAAGAGAGAATATGAAAGGGTGAAAAAGGTAATTTTACCTATGTTTTTGTAATTTATTTTTAAGTTACCATCTATATTGTAATTATTTTATCTTTCATGTTCGTAATTATTTTTACATATTTCCATTTTCTAATTTGCGAACACTTAATAAAGATCTGAATTATCTTGAGATTATTGCATATTTTTTTGACATTTTAGTCACAGTATCGAGAGTTTAATAAGCTATCGTTAGCATGAAAAAATAGTATGCATTGGTGATACATTGTCTTTAATTATCATCCTTGTCCCATTCTTTTGAGGGGAAATGAGAATGTCACAAACTAAAATGTTGAATTTACACATTTTAATGAGTAAAAAGACCAAAATAATCATGAAAAAAAAGTGCCTAACACTAGAATTTGAAATACAAAATTTGGAATGACATTTGATCTGTTTCTACAAGAGTGAGGCTCCTTAGACTTTAATTTATACATATATCTTTTAAGAATAATTTATCAAGTGCATTTCATGATTGGCAGCTAGATAACCAAAATATATTGTGGAAATATTTGATTTTTTTTTTTTTATCTTATGCAATTGTGTGGATAAACTGCTAATTTTTAGTCAAATTTAAAATATGAACTTGACCGTCATATTATGGTCCATAAAGTCCACCATTGGTTCTGTTTCGATAATTCAAATCATTCATTTTGTAGGAATGAAAAATGATTTGTGGCTCTAAAACTGCTGGCACTAATGGCACTAATTTCCTGTTTTGGTAACTTTGTTTTGTTTTTTTTACCTGATATAGAAATTAGTGCCATAAATCACAACCATTCTCTATATATATCATCTCCAACAAAAATTAAGTTGATATGACAATCATAACATTTACATTTTATTACGTTTATCTCTAAAGAAATTAATGAATAGCCTATTTTTAAAAACATACTTATCATTTATTTTTTTACAAATAATTTAATTTTTTTTTTTTATGAATGATATATGTACGGAATGTTATATAAAATGAATAATTGAGATTCTCGAAATGAAATTTATAATGAACCCCACAAGCCTTAACAGGACAATCAAATTCAATTTGAACTTGAAAGAAATCAAATTCTTTTTAATAGTAGTAATACTATAAATCTAAACTTAATTATTCAGAAATTATTTAGAATTATCATTTTGTAATTTAAATTTATTTTACATATGGATTTTACACTATATAAATTTAATCTCAACCACACTTTAATTCAGAGTAAATTTGAGATAATTAAGTGGAGTTTGCAGAATTATTGTTTTAATAATAGTAATAATAAACATGCTGGATTTCCATCTTGTATTATTAAATTTATTCTTAGCAAAAAAATAAAAAAACGGTGGATTCCAAGTTGGCTGCAAAGCAAACACGTATTCAGTCATATCACATAAGTGGGTTATAAACAGCCTATCCAACGAGGTTAGAACACAGTAGAAGAGAAGACCAATGGACCAATTCGTGCGTAATAATAATTAACCCTTATTATTATTATTATATTATTATTATTATTTTGGCTCTAAGAAGCTAAAAATAGACCCTTTTACTTTCCTTTTTTTATTTTTTTATAAAAAAAAAATGTGATAAACTTTTAAGTATTCATATATTTTTTTATTTGCTAATACTATACAAAACTATATATAAAAATTTACTTATATAGATTAAGATAATGAACAAGTCATTACAAGAACTCAAAAAAGTTAAAATTTGATTTTATTGATCTATAGTATAACAGAATTCAATTTGAGAAGAAAAAAAAAAAAACTAAACAATATCCAAAAATAAATATAAATAAAAAAGTATCACTTAAACATTACTTTTCTCGTATTTTAACTATAAAATTACTAATTAAAACTGTATAATCTAATTTATCTACTACATCATTTCAATGAATAACATAACTAATATCCATTCAATTTTTTTTATTGACCGAAAGAATTATATAAGCCAGATTAGACCACACTATATGAGATATGAACAGATGGAAAGCCTGATGTAGGTAATTTGCAGATTTGGGAGTTGGCAGTTTACTTACACAGGTCTTTTTAGAAGTTTAGAAAGTTAGGCACTAGAAAAAAAATGTGTATTTTTGTTTGTTATAGTGAGTATTTTAAGGATTTATGTATTTATTAGGGAGCAGCCGAATGAGAGTGTGACTGATATTGAGTTATTAGATGTGAATTTTCACAAGAAGAATTTATTTAGCAGAGGCAAGGTGATTAAAGGCGTGAAATTTAATGAGATCGGGAATCAATTAGAATGAACAAAAATATTTGAAAGTTCTAAAATAAGAATTCTAAAGAACTTTTAATGGGTAGAGTTCACCTATTGATGTGATATATATATATATATATATTTTTAAATGCCATATGTATAGAACTCCATTTAAAAATTTATACCTAACTCTCAATTAGTGCCTTTAGAATGAAAAAGGAATTGAAAATGTTTAGAAACTTTAATTGAGTACTTTTAATCTATCTTTAATGACATAAAATAGATCATGTGAAGAGAAAATTCGCACTTCTCTCTTTATCTCTCTATTCTCCCTCCTTAATACTGTGTTTGGTTACGAGATTTGAAGAGGGATTTGAAAAGCGAAATGAAAAAGGTAGGTGAAATATAAATAAAGTATGCTTATATTTCACCTATTTTCACATACCTTTTTCCTTTCCTCTTCTAAATTCCTCCCCAAATCTCTCAATCAAAGAGATGTAACGCTAATAGTGGAAGTTACATGAACTGTCCATAATTAGATTTTATGGTATTTAGGTCAAGTTTGGCAACACTAAAATAATTCATCTTTTTATTTTTTTTTATCACATCACTTCTCTACTTTTCTACATATCTTTTTATAAAAAAATAAAAAAATACACTTATTTAGATCATCCTAATCAACCTTTTATTTTTGACTTGGTCTCCCCCCAAAAAAAAAACAAAAGTAAGAGAAAATAATAGAAAACATGCTAAATTTCCAGGCTGTCATCTTGATGGTGGACTAAGATAGATGGCAACAAAAAAATTGTACAAGTCATCAGCCACCACACAAAGTGGGGTACGTACCAATCCCAATACCTAAAGCCAAGGTTCTTATGCTTTGCTTGTTGGCTTCTATCCTTGTAATTGCTTTGATGTGGACATTGATATTGATATATATGCAAATTTATATTATATAGGTTAAATTATATTAACTTTTGTTAAATTTTGATAAAAAAATAATAAGGTAAATTATAAATACATTATTTAAAATTTATTTAAAATATAGATTGTTCTCTGTACTTTAAAAAATTATAAATACTCTCTTATTAAAATTTTTTATTTAACAAAATTAACTAAAAAAATGAAATTCATATTTGTTCTCCTATACAATAATAAAATTATCTAAGTTATTAATTGAAATATATTTTTAACATCTTTAAAAACTATTAATTGATTTGATGATTTATTAATAAAGTGGGTGATTTATTATGAAATTAAAAACCTTAGAGGTGAAATATAATTTTCAAAATTATAGGAATAATTTGTATTTTAATCAAATCTCAAAAAATGTATTTTTAATTTACCCAAAATAATAATAATAAATTTTAAAATCTTAATATAGCTATACTAACTTTTCCTCGAATATGAGTACTGGAGTTAATATAAACTATCAAAACACTTTTCTATTCTTATATATTTGGATTAAATTAATTTTTTACACTTATTTAGTTTTTCTTGCACTTTTCACTAACACCACTTACAGAACAGCGTAAAAATAACTTGGAGAAAGAGTTTTGAAAAGAGAGATACGGAGGAAAGTTGTCTTTAAGAAGGCCAAAATCCATGGTATTGTTATCTCAAAAATCAAGATGATAGAGATAATAATTAAAAAAAAAGAAAAAAAAAAAAAGAGAAATGAGAAGATGGACAATTGATGGTGGCAGATGGTGATGGTTGGAAGTAGTGGTAGTGCCAAAAAGAAATATTGTGTTTGATTTTAATCTTTTAAAAATTAAATATTTTATTTTGTGTGTGTGTGTGTGTGTGTGTTTTTAAAATTTTTAGTAAATATTTTTAAAATTTAAATATATATATATATTTTACTTTTTTAGATGTATCTTACTTAGATATATGTAAAAAATAAAAATTTGTAAACAAAAATTTTAAGAAATGAATAAATACACAAGAATACGAAAAATGTATTAATTTTTTTTTTTATATTTTTGGTATTTAGAGAATTTTTTAAAGATTTTTTTCACAAATATTATACTTTTTAAGTGCATTTATGTTAGGTGTATTAAAAATTAAAAAAATTGCTTAAGAAATTAAAAAAAATTTAATAAAAACAAAACAGCATGGAAAACAAAAAAATTTAATTTTCTGAAAAGTGAATCATGAGTTCGGAAACCAAACAAGCTAAAAGAGATTTGAGTTGTGGCTTTTAAATCCACAATTGAGTATATGTCAAGAAAGAGGGTGTTCTTAACACGTTCGGATCCTCTAGAGTGGATTGGTGAAGTGATTTGGTGGAGTGGATTGATAAGGGCACGACACCTATCCCACTAATGGAACCAAGGAATGAGATCACTTCCTCGCCAAAACAATCATTACAATCGTTTTGGTGAAGAAAACCCAAAAAAAAAATAAAAATAAATAGCAGAATGAACAGACAGATGGAGAGAGAGAGAGAGAGAGAGAGAGAGAGAGAGTGCTAGTTCCTCATTACCAACCTCTTTCGCCGGTGGCATCTGCCCCTTCCAAAAACCTCACCGACCGCTGCCAATCTCTTCCCCACCATCTTTCGATCACCCATAGAATCCCCACAAAAAAATAAAAAATAAAAAAAATAGAGAAGATAGGGAGAGAAAACTTAGATATAAGGTTTGAGGGAAGAAGAAGAAGAGGAGGGCAGTGGAGAAAGGGAAAAAGAATGAAGAGGGTGAGGTTGTGGTTGTGCACTCTCTCTCGAAAATGCTTTCCGCTGTCCTCTGCCATTTGTTTTGCCTGTATCGGCGTCGTCGCTTTCTTGGCCTCGCAAATCACCAAACCTCTGTTCTTTTTGTTTTTGATGCCGTTTGTGGATTCGATTTTGCATGAGCATGACTACTGTGGAGGCAGAAATTATCCCATATATATTAATTGAGAGATTAATGAAGAATTGAGCAATGCCATTATGAATCTGTAGAAGGAATAAACAATTAGTCCCTCCTGTCTGGCAATTGTCGACCGGAGGGCACTCCGACGATCAAGTTAGATAGCATATATCCAAATCTAATTGAATAAGAAAATAGAATAGTTTAGGCATATCTTCTCCTTTCTGAAGTTGAAGATTACATCCCTTTATATAGGCTAACTTGCCACTCATTTTTTGTAATAAGATTAAGCCACCAATTTGGTCCAATGAAAATGAGCCACTTGTATGGCTCAAAATCCATTTGATGCATGTATGCCAAAACAACTTGGCAAGTTGCATTTTAAGGCATTATTTTATTATCTTAATTCTATTTTTATGTAGGCATTGTGTGGGCTCACCTCACATGGGTTAATTTTTATCTCTCCACAATTGCCCCCATGTTAGCGACTCTTTCACTGAAACTGAATATCGTTCTCTTGCTGACACCGCTGCTGAAGTTACTTGGTTACAGATGTTGCTCACTGATTTTTCCCTCCCTCAGCTTTCACCTCCCATTATTTGGTGTGATAATCAGTCTGCCCACTCTTTGGCTGCTAACCCAGTTTACCACAGTCACCCCAAACTTATCGAAATGGATTGCCATTTCGTTCGAGAGAAGGTTGCTTCCAATCACCTCCAGCTCAAATATATTCCCATTCTTGATCAATTGGCCAATATATTCACTAAGCCCCTTTCCACTTCTAGATTTTCTTTTCTTGCTTCCAAGCTACTAGTCTGTTCTCCGCCTTTTAGCTTGAGGGGGGATGATAAGGAAGTCATGCTACAGGCTGCAAAGAAGAGATTGAGTATAGCATAAGTATCATGCTCCTGCAATGTACTAGAATACTTCTCTTGTAACAAGATTCTATTAGTTAGTTAGATAAGTAGTTAGATGATTAGTGTGTAGTTAGATAGTTAGCTTTGTAATATATATATATCAATTGTAGTTACAAAGCTAACTATCATGATGTAAATGATAATCGGGGTGGTAATGCCATTAAAAGGAAAGTTCACCTTGTGAAATGGGTGGAGGTCACAAGGAGCACAGATCAAGGGGGGCTGGGTATCCGAAGGATCAGAGATGTCAATGCTTGCTTGTTACTTAAATGGTGGTGGAAATTTGGTACTCAGATTAATGCTCTTTGGAGAAGAGCTATCTGCAGTAAATATAAGATTGATGTGCTGTGTTGGTTCCCACCATTGAAGCCCTCTTACAAACATTCCAGACTGTGGAAGGACATCATCTCCATTGGGTCTCACAGCAGTATTATTTACAACTTCTTCTTGGGCAACTGCCTTCTTAAAGTGGGTAATGGAAATAGAATCAAATTTTGGCACGATAGGTGGTGTGGTAACTCTTGCCTTAAGAGTGATTTTCCACAGCTCTTTAATCTTTCTACTGATAAAGATGGTTCTCTTTACCAATTCTTTGTAAGAAAAATCAGCTCAAGTGTTTGGTTTTTACCCCATAGAAGAGTGCTATATGCATGGGAGTTGGCTGAAGAAGTTAGTTTGCTTGGTGTCCTTTCCTCAGCTCCTTCTCTGGTTCTTGATAGAGCTGACTGTTTGTCCTAGGCTTGTGCATCTACAGGTAACAGTGACTTCTCTGTGTCATCTCTTTACACTCTTAGTAGCTCCAACTTTGGTCCCAACCTCAGAATCTGTCAATCCTTTTGGAATAGATACACTCCTCCCAAGGTTTCTTTTTTCTGTTGGTTGGCATGGAAAAACAAAGTCAAATATGCAGAATTTTTACAGAGAATTGGCATTCTGGACAGCAGTGTCCCTATCCTTTGCCCCTTCTGCAGAACTGAACCTGAAGCTACAGTTCATGTTCTGCTCCTTTGCCCCTTTTCTTGGCGGATCTGGTCTTATTTTATTCATGATTGGGGGTTTTACTGGTGCATCAATAATTCCGTGGATGGCTTACTCCACTGGTGGTTGGGTGTTAGATTGAAGGGTTTTGTTAGGCTAATTTGGAGAGCCTTGCCCCTTATTATTCTGTGGTCTCTTTGGAAGCACCGGAACGAATGTGTCTTCTCTGAGATTCATCCCAATTTAGTAGGTCTGTGTGAATTAATCAAGATCAGGACAGCTTTTTGGTTAAAAGCATCTATCAAGAATTTCCCATTCTCAATCGATGATTTAGTCTTCAAATGGAATCAAATCAATTTCCATTCCTGAATCCCCAGTTTGCTTTTCTGATCGGCTTTTATCTGATTACCTTCTCTGATCTGCTTTTCTGTTGTGTTTTGGTTGGCTGCTGTTTTGGTGTTTTTGTAGCTCATCTGTTGAATTAGCTATTCTGCTTCAGCTGTGTTTTGTCTGATATGTTGGATGTGTGCTTTTGAATGCATTCTCAGATTCACATCTTTGTTGGTCTTTTTCTGCTCTGTTGGATGTGTCCTGCTCTGCCTATCTGTTATGTTGAATGCATTCTTTTGGAGTTTGGGGTGATGTGCTGAGTTAGTGCCACTGAATTCTACTATAGTTCCTGAAAACTTGGAGATGTTAAAATTATTTGGAGGTGGGCTTTAGACCTGATATTGGGCATCACTTTGCTGCTAGTCTAAGATCTGTCTGCTAGTTTAACTTTGGAGATGTTAAAATTATTTGGTGTATGGTACTGCTACTGCAAGTTCTCTAGTCCTTGCATTCTTGTTGCTGCTGGATAGAGTATGTGTTCTGGCCCTGCTGTTGTCCAATCCGAATTTTTGGGTATTCTGTTCTCCATTTGCTGCAGTGATGTTTGGGTGCATTGGGATTGACTTTAGTTCTCTCAGAATCTTGGAAGATTCTGCATGTGGGTGTCTTGCTGGGTCAATCTGATGTGTATTGCTGCTGGGTTATGTGCGTGTTTTACTCTGGTGGTTTGTGTATCTTCCAAGATTTGATCTGGCAATTTTGTGGTGGAACACATAGAAGTCAGTCTCTGGTTTTTGTTGTGGAAATCAGCAGGTGTCTACTTCGGGCTTTTGTTTCTGTTGGTCTCTCACCAACCTCGGGGTGCTAGCAAATGATAGAATGAGTTTTATGGTGCCAACCTAGTTTGGATCATTTACCTCATTGTGATGCTTTTGCACTTCCTCTTCCTTTATTGATGTAATTTGTCTTGTACCTCGTACTTGTTTATTTCATCAATAAAGTTTCTTTTTTGCCGATCAAAAAAAAAAAAAAAAAAAAAAATGATGTAAATGATAATTAAGGAATGAAAATATCTCTCTGACTCTGTTTTTCTTCGCTTTCAATCTAGCAAACATTTCACCAAATATTTAGACACGAAGAGAGAGATGGATAACCATGACAAATTTTTTGGCTGAGAAACCATTGCTTGCCGAACTGGGTTGCCGGACTATTTCCTCTAAAGAAAAAAAGTGTAAACCTAGTTTCTAGAGAGAGAAAATAGGAACCCGATCATGGGTCTATTAGCAATATATCATTGTTTGAGAGTTATCCATCATATATATATATATATGGGGCATAAAGAGGCGACATGTATATATTTGTATGCATATATACTTTAGAGAGAGAAATGGTCATTAACGATGACCTTATTGTTTGATATTGCCTGATCAACAAGTTTAACATTACATGCATGATCGGTGTCGTGGTGCTCAGCAACACTCATGCTTCGTGAACCCACTTTTGCTGCTATGTTTCATATGGCTTGTTTGTTGTCGAGTGCATGTCCATCAGCTTAACTTTGACATTTAGAAAATGTGGCTTAGCTTAGTCATGATCTGGATCAACTTCTTTGTGATCGAAGGCACACATTGCCGAGGGCTTGCTCTTTCATTTACGAAATAGTAACAAAAATATTGCGATTTCGGAAGTTTAGAGTCTTCTTAGCCTATGATTACACTTCTTGGTAGCCAACAAGATTTGTCAAGATGGTTCAAACTCATCTAATGGACTTGGTCGCTTTTCTCATCGCTTCACTTTTGGCTCTGCAACTCTTTCTTGTCGGGATGATATTGAACTTTGCTGAATAATATTCTAGAGAGTTGACTTAGTGGTCGTTGAAAGTCCCAAGTTTGTTCACCAAAAAATCTTTTTGGAAGCTAGTTCAGTAACATCTTTTGGCTTTTCGGGGTGCCGAAACAACTAGTCGGCAACTTCCCTTTGCATTTGGCTTTGCCAAAAGCTTGGTCGGCAACATCTCTTTTGTCTTTGGCCTTCTTGAAAATACTTCTTTACACATGCAATGCTGCTGCCAACCAAAATAGTATACAAATAGAAGCCATATATGCAAGATGACACACTCTCAACAAGTTCTTTGGTGTGTATCTACACAAATAAAGAGAGAAAGCATATGAATGTAAGTGTACTCCCACAACTTATCTTTGGTCTTCGGCTTGCTGAAACAATTGATTGGCTTCTCTATTTGTTTTGTCGAACAATAATGTTAACCCAATCATGATGTATCAAGGTATCTTCATGCAAAATGCTTTACTAAAATTCATAAACTATAAAACCATAAAACTATATTAGAGATATAGAAAAAGCAATATCATGGTCCACCCATGCTAATTAAAGTTGCCCCAGATCATGTTATATACGTGTATATATTTTGGTTTCGTGCCACCATATTAAGGATGATTCATTAGTCAATTTAAGATTCTTTGTCAACTCATTGCTAAGCTTCTAAAGAGAGAGAAAGCAAAGGCCCAATTATTGGTTTAACTATAATAGTTTGTCTTTGAGCCAAACAAGTTGCAAAGCTTTTCATGAGATTACATAAATATGTAAAGGCAGGAAAATATTAGTGACTTGAAACAATTATCATTATCAGTATAGTCATGGTCAGTAGACATTCAGCACGATGTTTTGTCATTTTCTAAGTTAATCTCTTTTGTTCTTATAGACGGCGCCAATTGTGGAGGCAGAAATTATTGCAAATATATTAATTTAGAGATTAACAAAAAATTAAGTCGCACCATTCCGAATCTACAAAAGGAATAAACAGTTAGTGCCTCCTGATTGGCGATTGCTGGTCGGAGGGCACTTCAATGATGAAGTTACATAGCACATATCTAAATCAAACTGAATAAGTAAATAGAATAGTTTAGGTATACCTTCCTCCTCCTGGAGTTAAAGATTACATTCCTTTATATAGGTTAACTTGCCACTTAGTTTGTCCAATGAGGTTAAGGAACCAACTTGGTCCAATGAAAATGAGCCACTTGTATGGCTCAAAATTCATTTGATGCATGTATGCTAGAACAAGTTGGCAAGTTGCGTTGTAAGGCATTATTTTATTATCTTAATTCTATTTTTATGTAGGCATTGTGTGGGTCCACCTCACATGGGTTAATTTTTATCCATCCACTACTACAATTTGCAGATTGGTTCATCGCCGTGTCTTACAGCAACGATTGAAGCGTTGCCGAATTCAGAGCAATTAACAAAGCTCTTGTTAAAGTTGCTGAAATCGATAAAGAGCGATTGTTTCAAGGCTAAGCCAGAAACCACCATTACACTAGCTCACCATCCTCCTCCTTATTCCCTTTCTCCACTACCATCTTTTTTCCTCATCCTCCTTCTCTTCTTCTTCTTTCTTCAAACCCTAGATCTAAGTTTTATCTCTCTCTCCTTATCTTTTTTTATTTTTTATTTTTGGTGAAGATTCGGTGGGTGATAGGAGGAGGGTGGGAGAGAGATTGGCAGTGGTTGGTAGAAAGGACAGCTGCCACCGGCGAGAGAGGTTGGTAATGAATAATCGGTGCCGTTCATTCTGCTTTTTTCCCCGCCCACCAAAACATCTATTTTGGTGAGAAAGTGATCTTAGCCCTTGATTCCATTAGTGGGACAGGTGTCACACCCTCACCAATCCACTCCATCAGATCACTTCATAGATTCGAACGCGTTGTTAACTCATAGTGACCTACTAGGATTGGTTCAGTCTCTTCAAAGGGGAAAATAGACCGATCACATAATTAAACCAATAAAATAAAAAAGAAAAAGAAAAAACAAGAGGAGAGTGCCAACTAATATATACCTTACCAGCACACAAAACATGCTCTCAAATAATGAGACAAAAACAAGATCATTTACAAGGCTATATGATTTTGAATTATTTTGGGAAATATGTTAAAAGTTAGATTTTTAACCTTTTTAATTTTATTTTTTTAAAAAAAAAATATGTAAAAAGATTAAAAAAAATGATATAATCTAAAAAAGATTAAAAAGCCAAAAAATTACTTTTGACCTCTTTTCCAAAAGAGCCTTTATTGATTTAGCATGCACGTTGTTGGAACAATCTTCTATGTAAATAAAATAAAATGAAACTAAATCAAACAAAATAAAATAAATAACTTACAGAATTTATTTTATCGAACCGAATGAAAAATAAAAGACCAAGTCGAGTGTGAGACACTTTGTCCTTAAGACAGATTCGCCCCGCTACGGTGCCTACGGTTAAGTGGCGTCTATCTCTCAAGATACAATGATCTTCACAAATTTGTAGTAACACTCCAAACAAATTTGTCCAGTGAACTAAAACCTTGTGTTCTATACTCTCTTTAATTTTCTCTAAAATTAGAATGAAGAATAATGTACCAAAAGAGCAAAGTTGGACAGCAAAAGGAATTTTTCAGACTAATTTTCGGATTGCCAAATGCTGGAACAGATCTGGAATTATATAGACCTGAACGGGTACAAAATTTGAAGTGAACAGATGCAATTTCAAATTGGACAGGTGCAACAGATAACTGTCCAGCAGTTTCTATCTATTGGTAACTGTTGGACAGATTTAAATCTGTCTGGTTGGAATTGAATCTGTCCGGGGTTGAAACAGTTTTGAACTGTTTAATCTGTTTGAATTTCGGACTGGAAATGGATAGAAAATAAATTCAATTTTCGGCACAAAATTTTGAATTTTATTTCATGAAAAATTCAAATAAATTTTGTCCAAAAATTAATATAAGAATCGATCCGACCCATACCTGCGTGATGTATTCAACTCTTGGTCAAGCGGACGCATGGCAGCGTGTGGTGTTTTGGGTTAAGGTTCACTTTGTCCATAATTCCTTCCTTCTACAAACTTGGGGCCTTGGGGGCCCAACAAAGTGTTGTAGTTTAGAGCTTATATACATACACAAGCTCTCTTAAAGTTTCAATGTGGGACAACTTATTTCAAAGAAACTCACATTTACTTCTTTAACTATTCATTCCACGAACACGAAGCAGCGTCAACTTCCCATTCACTCATAAATAGTTTTGACGGACCTCTTCTTGTGCGTGTGACTTTATCTGACAAGGTACACGTCACCTTTTCGGACCCACCCCAAAAGACGTTTGGGGCCCACTATATTTTGGGCTCAAGTTGGCCCAAAATATGCCTTATAAACCAAATTTTCCAACAATTCCTCACATGAATGGAATTTGACGGAGAGAAAATGCAACAACATGATCTAATTACAGAGAGTACAGAAATTGGAAATATTTCGCAAAGGATAGGTAGTTTTTAGCTTTGAACCTTCCATTGTGAGACACTATCGGATTTACTAGCTAATCAGTGAACATAATGTCTTGAACTGTTCAGCCGTTTGTGTAAACCAAGATAGTAGAACTCACAGAGTATATCCCCAGACACAGTTTAGTTCTCACTATTGTATTCATTTTGGCCTTAAACAACCTGGTCTTTCATGAGTGCTCTAAAGACTTGTAGCCTTTCACAAATCTTATAGAACTGGCCTAGTTCACACTCATATAGGTGATTTTTATGAAGAGTACCCTGCCATACTCCATTAGGTATACCTAGATATAAGAATCATTAAAAGTATTACTCAACCTAAAATGCTACAAACATCACTATTTTATCATAGAAATGGGTATGAATTTGACTCCCCAGTAATCTTTCTGAGTCAATCACAACTCGGTTGTCCCTTTGAACCTAGATCTTGGGATCTCCAGTCAACTAGGTTGGGTTGCCGTTGTGGTAACTCTTATTTAATAGGCTTAAGTCCCATACCCCTCGATGAATTCTCAGCTAACTCTCTTCCTAACCCTTTGGTTAGTGGATCCGCTATGTTGTCTTTAGACTTCACATATTCAATGGAAATAATTCCATTAGAGAGTAGTTGTCTCACGGTGTTATGTCGACGACGAATGTGTCGTGACTTACCGTTATACATATAACTCTGTGCTCTACCAATTGCTGATTGAGTATCACAATGTATGCAAATAGCAGACACCGGTTTTGGCCATATTGGAATATCTTCAAGGAAGTGGCGAAGCCATTTTGCTTCTTCCCTAGCTTTGTCTAAAGCTATGAATTCTGATTCCATAGTAGACCTAGCAATACAAGTCTGTTTGGAAGATTTTCAAGATACAACTGCCCCACCAAGAGTAAAAACATAGCTACTGGTGGACTTTGAGTCTCTAGTATTCGATATCCAGTTTGCATCACAGTATATTTCAAGTACTGCTGGATATCTAGTATAATTTAACCCAATGTTACGAGTAAATCGGAGATATCTTAGAACCCTTATAATAGCTTTCCAGTGTTCTACTCCTGGATTACTCGTATATCTACTTAATTTCCTTACTGTATAAGCTACATCCGGGAGAGTGCCTTTCATCAAGTACATTAAGCTTCCAATAATTTGGGCATACTCTAATTGAGAAATATTTTCCTGTACATTCTTAGGAAGAAACAAATTAACATCTATAGGTGTTCTAGCAAGATGATCATCATCTTTGCTAAATTTGTCAAGTATTTTCTCAATGTAATGAGATTGTGACAAAGCATAACCTTTTGATGCTCTGTTAATTTTCATACCAAGAATTACATCAGCAATGCCCATGCCCTTCATGTCAAAATGTTTATTCAACATTTTTTTGGTAGTTTTAATCATATCATTATTACTACCTATGATGAGTATATCATTTACATAAAGACATACAATGCATAACCTTTGTCTGTGTTTTTAATATAAACACATTTGTTACACTCATTAATTTTAAATTCATTTGACATCATTGCTTTGTCAAATTTTTCATGCCATTGCTTTGGTGCTTGTTTTAAATCATATAATAATTTAACTAATTTACACACTTTCTTTTCTTTTCCTGGAATAGAAAAACCTTATGGTTGTTCCATGTAAATTTTTTCATCTAACTCACCATTTAAGAAAGCGGTTTTTACATTCATTTAATGAATTTCTAGATTGTACAAAGACGCAATAGTAATTAGCATTCTAATGGATGTTATTCTAGTAACCGGTGAGTATGTGTCAAAGTAATCAAGACCTTCTTTTTGTCTAAATCCTTTGACCACAAGTCTTGCCTTGTATTTGTCAATTGATCCATTTGCTTTCATTTTTCTTTTGAAAATCCACTTGTATCCAAGAGGTTTACAACCTAGTGGCAAATCCACCAATTTCCAAGTGTGATTTTCCAAGATGAATTCAACTTCACTATTGACAGTTTCTTTTCATAAAAGAGTCTCAGGACTGGACATAGCCTTTTTAAAAGTTAAAGACTCATTTTCTAACAAAAATGTTAAAAAATCTAGACCAAAAGATTTTGAGGTTCTAGCACGTTTACTACGCCTAAGTTCCTCTTCCTCATTTTGATCTAATTTTTGTTCTTGATCATGTTCTTAATTCTGACTAGTAATAACATCATGAGATCTTTTATTGTTACTAGTCTCTTGTCTAGTCTTATTTGGAAATACATGTTCAAAGAAAGATGCATTCCTCGATTCAATAATAGTATTTATATGCATTTTAGAATGTTCTGATTTATGAATCAAAAACCGATATGTACTACTATTCTTGGCATAACCAATGAAAATGCAATCAATGGTTTTAGGACCTATCTTAGTCTTTTTAGGACTAGAAATAGCCACTTTAGCCAAACACCCCATACTTTTAAGTATTTGTAGGATGGTACTCTACTATGCCACAATTCATAAGGTGTTTGATTCACTTCCTTTCGGGGTACTTTATTTAAAATATAATTAGTAGAAAGTATTGCTTCCCTCCACAAGTTTTGAGGTAATCCAGAACTTATTAACATGGCATTCATCATTTCTTTTAAAGTCCTATTTTTCTTTTCAGCAATTCCATTTTTCTGAGGTGAGTAAGGAGTAGTGGTTTGATGAATTATTCCATGTTCTTTACAAAATTTACTAAAAGGTGATTCATATTCACCACCTCTATCACTTCTAAGTTTCTTAATCTTCTTACCAAGTTGATTTTCAACTTCATTATTATATTAAATGAAAGTTTCCAAAGCTGCATCCTTGGTTCGAATTAAATAAACATAACTATATCTAGTATAATCATCTATGAAAGTGATAAAATATTTTTTCTCACCTTTGGTTTGAATTGATTTAAAATCACAAATGTCATTATGAATTAATTCAAGTGGTTCCGTACTTCTTTTAATTGAATGAAAATGAGTTTTAGATAATTTTTCCTCAACGTAAATTTCACATTTATGATTTGAATCAATGTCAAATTTAGGTAAACATTCCATATTAATTAATCTACGTAAAGATCCATAATTAACATGTCCAAGTCTATCATGCCATAAATTTGAAGACTCGAGCAAGTAAGAAGAAGATGCATTTTTATTAATAATTGAGGGTACAATGGTCATTACATTCATCTTGAAAAGGCAATCAGACATGTAACCTTTTCCTACATACATCTCATTCTTAATAAGTACAAATTTATCACTCTCAAACAGTAGCCTAAACCCATTCTTACTCAACAAAGATCCGGAAATAAGATTCTTGCGAATGTCTGGTACATGCAGCACATTGTTGAGAGTGAGTTCCTTTCTAGATGTTATCTTAAGTACAATCTTTAATTGTCTTTCAACTTTGGAAGTTGAGGAGTTGTCCATAAAAAGTTGTTCACTGTTGTCCACTGTAGAATAAGATGTGAACATCTTTTTGTCGGCATAGATACGGTGAGTAGCACCAGTGTTCACCCATCATTTTTTAGGATTTCCGACAAGGTTTGCCTCAGAAACAACTGTAGAAAGATCGATGTCATTTACACCATTGGAAATATTGTCCACTTCGGTCATATGGGCTTGAGCAAGCTTCTTGCTTGTTCTTCTTTTGCTTTTGCTTTTCCTATGGCAATCTTTGGCTCGATGTCCCTCTTTGTCACAAATGTAACATTTGCCATTAAACTTATACTTTTTATTTTCCCCCCCTTTAGAGCCTTGTGATGAACTTTCTCCAGAAGACTTCCGTTTCTTGGTTTTTGAAGCATGTTCCACCATATTTACCTTAGACTCCATAGGATACTTACCAGCCCTTTTTAAGAATTGCGGTTGTTCTCCTAATCCTCAAACGCACAATTAATTCTTCCAAAGACATTTCTTTGCACTTGTGTTTGAGGTAGTTGTTGAATTCCTTTCAGCCTTGTGATAATTTCTCAATTAAGGCTGCAACTTGAAAGGATTCACTGAGAGACATGCCCTCTATGTGAATGTCATGCAGAATCAGTTGGAGATCTTGAACTTGGCTGATTACAATCTTAGAATTAACCATCACAAAGTCTAGGAATTTGCTAACGACAAATTTCTTTGAGCCAACATCTTCTGTTTTGTATTTTTTCTCCAAAGACTCCCAAAGTTCTTTTGCTGTCTTGATAGGACTGTAGACGTTATATAATGTGTTGTCAAGTCCGTTCAAGATGTAGTTTCGGCAAAGGAAATCAACATGTTTCTAGGCATCAACCGCAGCAACCACTTGCTGGTCGGTTTCATCCTCTTTCAAAATAGGAGCATTTTCACGGTGGAAACGAACCAGGTTTAGAGTTGTAAGATAGAGCAACATTTTTTGTTGCCATCTTTTAAAATCAGTTCCTGAGAATTTCTCTAGCTTCTCATTGTGATTTACCAGTACTGTCACAACAGGAGAGGTGTTTGGTGCAATTGTAGCCACCGCACTAGTACTTGTTTGAGCATTTGTTTTAGTAGTCATGAATTCTAAATTATAAAACAAAATTATAATTAGAATTTATACTACACAGAAAATTAATCCAAATTCACAGAATTAAATTCTGTAAAAATAAAAGAAACAAGAATATAACTTTTATTTTTCAATTAATTTGGAAATAAAATAAAATTTTATTTAACCAAATTAATTCTATACAGAAATTTAAATTTTTGTAACACTTCAATAATTAAAAAACTAAAACAAATTTTTTTTTTAAATTAATGAACACTCAGAAATAAATTAAGAAAACCAAAATTAATTTATAACAAAATTTCACAAATAAATATTCTGAATTGTTAATGATACCAGTATATTACTACTAATTGTTAAAGAAAATAGACAGTATATTACTACTATCTGTCAAACAATATATTACTACTATTTGTTTTCCAACCAGAATATTATTTTGTAAAATCACAGAAAATAATTTCTGTAAGAAGAAGTAAGAAGAAAGGAAATAAACGAAAAATTCTGCAAACAGAATAATTCGAATCTGTCTTAAGATTGTTGGAACAATCTTCTGTGTAAATAAAATAAAATGAAACTAAATCAAACAAAATAAAATATATAACTTACATAATTTATTTTATTGAACCGAATGAAAAATAAAAGACCAACTCGAGTGTGAGACACTCTATCCTTAAGACAGATTCGCCCTGCTACGGTGCTTACGGTTAAGTGGTGTCTATCTCCCAAGATACAATGATCTTCACAAATTTGTAGTAGCACTCCAAACAAATTTGTCTGGTGAACTAGAATCTTGTATTTTATACTTTCTTTAATTTTCTCTAAAACTATAATGAAAAATAATGCACCAAAAAAGCAAAGTTAGACATCAAAAAGAATTTTCGGATTGCCAAATGCTGGAACAGATCTAGAATTATATAGACCCGAATAGGTACAAAATTTGAAGTGAACAGATCCAATTTCAAATTGGACAGGTGCAACAGATAATTGCTTAGTAGTTTCTATCTGTTGGTAACTGCTGGACAGATTTAAATCTGTCTGGATTTAAATCTGTCTGGCTGGAACTGAATCTGTCTGGGGTTGAAATAGTTTTTGAATAGTTTAATCTGTTTGAATTTCGGACTGGAAATGGACAGAAAATAAATTCAATTTTTGGCACAAAATTTTGAATTTTATTTCATTAAAAATTTAAATAAATTTTGTCCAAAAATTTAATATAAGAACTGACTCGACCCACACCCGCGCGTGTGTGGTGTTTTGGATTAAGGTTCACTTTGTCCATAACTCATTCTTTCTACAAACTTGGGGTGCCCCTTGGGGCCCAACCCAAGTGTTGTAGTCTAAAACTTATATACATACACAAGCTCTCTTAAAGTTTCAATGTGGGACAACCTATTTCAAAGAAACCCACATTTACTTCTTTAACTATTCATTCCATAAATCCGAAAATGACGTCAACTTCCCATTTATTTATAAATGGTTTTGACGAATTGTCTATACCGTGTGACTTGCCATGAGATAAAGAATACATCACATCTTCAGACCCACCCCAAAAGACATTTGAAACCCACTTTATTTTAAGCTCAAAATTAATCCAAAATAAATCTTATAAACCAAATTTTCCAACGTATGTATGCACCCAAATTTTGTGGTTAAGATTACCCCATTTTGCTTACCTTTGAAGCTCTCTTTCCAAGAAAATTAGTACTAGAATGTTTTCACATGGCTCTTGTCTGATAATAATTTCCTAGAAAATTAGATGCTAAAAGGAAAATGGGTAATATTAATATTACGTAAATATATTTTTTTACATAAATTTTGTGGAGAATGATTTGACCTTTTGTATTTCCCTACATTACAAGGCAATTGACTTATCTGTGTGATCCATAATTACAAAAAAAATAACTGTCATATCATTTTAATTGAATTTTATACATAAAGAATTTATTTTAAATTATTTTTCAATAGCAATTGAAAGGATTTTATCAAATCCAAGATGTTATCTTAAACATAATAATTGTGAGAGATAATTTTACATGGCCATGCTGCTCGGCCGAGTAGGACATGCAGTCAGTGTCCGGACAATCATTTAGTTAAGCATAATGTGCTTGACGGGCGAAGAGTAGACCAAGTCTGAGATAAGTTCATAATTAGTGGGATAATGCTTATCACTTCCAAGAATATCGCCTAACAAGAGACAAATCTCGCTTAGGGTGAAGCAACATAGACAGATAGTTGTAAATAATTTCAACAGTAAAGTTTGCAGGTGTAGACTGGCCCAAAAAAATAAAAATAAAAAATAAATTCATTTTATCTTCTTGTATTTTGAGATGGGAGTACTTTATCCCCGTACTATTCAAATATAGTTAAAAAGTTCTTACATAATTTTGGATTAAAGTGGTACCGTTACTTTTTTCATCCAAATTAGAAGGTTTATTACACACTCCATTTTTTATAGTGAGTTTTGTTTTCTAAAAACTTAAAATAAAATTAATACGACAAAAAGATAATTTTACCTCCATTTTCTCCAAACCTAAAATTAAATTAAAATATAATTCGAATTGATCTAAAATATAAAATATAATTAAGAATTGATTTAAAATATAATTGAATAAAATATAAAATAAAATAAATTAAGGATTGATAAATTTTTTTTAATTAAATCAAAATTAGATTAACATGTTAGAAATTATAATAAATAATTAAGAATTAGAATTAATTGTGATCTAAAATATGATTAAATTAAAATTAGATTAAAAAGTTAGTAATTACAATAAATAGTTAAATATTTAGGATTGATTGTGATCTAAAATATAATTAAATTGAAATTAGAATAAAATTAAAAAATTACAATAAATAATTAAGAATTTAAAATTAATTGTGATTTAATATTAGACATTATAAATTATGTGTTTGAGAGTTGAGAAAGAAAGAAAATAACAAAAAATATAAGATTTGAGGGTATTATAGTCATTTCATATTTATATTTAACAGTGTTAATGATTGTATTTTAATCCAAAATCATGTTGGGGGGGGGGGGAGTGGGGCAGGCATATGACTCTTTTTAAAAGATAAGGAGATAAAGTGCTATGAGGCCATACCACATAGAGAGGTAAAATAGATTTTATCAAAAAAATAATGTGTGTGTTTGGTTTGAGTTTTTTTAGATTAAGTTTTTTAAAAATTGAGTTTTTTTATTTTTCGTGTTTTTTTATTTTTTGTTTTTAGTGAATACTTTAAAATTTTAAGCATTTTTTTAATATTTTTTTAGATGCATCTTACTTAGATGTATCTAAAAAGTAAAAAATTTGTAAAAAAATATTTTAAAAAATTAATAAGTACATAAAAATATGAAAAAAATACTGAATTCTCATTTTTTTTTTGTATTTTTGGTATTTAATGAATTTTTAAAATATTTTTTCACAAAAATTATACTTTTTATGTGTATTTATGTTAGGTGTGTCTAAAATTTTTTTAAAAAAATGCTTAAAATATTAAAAAATTAAATAAAAACAACAAAAAACACGAAAAATTTAAAAATATTTTTGGTAAACTAAAAACAAGCAAAGTGATACTTAGACATTCAATAAACATTCAATGATGTATTTTAGTAAGACTCTAGATTAATGTGAAATGTGAGGTAGCTTAATTTTGGATTAATTATGCCAAAATCCCTTCAACTATTAGTAAATATTATCTTATTTTTCATTTATGAAGCCGCATATATTAACTATTTTAATTATAAAAATTGTACAAATACTCTACTTTTGAAAGAGTAATGCAATATAAATCAACATATTTTATATAAAAAAAATATATGTAATAATGTAATATTTATCATATTATTAAAATAAGTTTTGTTCCAGATTCTAAACTTTTGTTATTGCATGACATGTGAATCAATAAGGATTTAAAAAATTTATTAGTTTGTACAATACTTTTCAACAAAAGGTTCACATCTCTTATCTTATAAATAAACATCACTTTCGTAAAAATTTGACTGAGACGTTTTTCAAAACAAGAAAAGGGAGTGATGCTATATAAATCAATAAATTTTATAATTTTTTTTATTTACTGATACAATATTTATTATATTACTAAAATAAGTTTTGTTTCAGATTTTAAATTTTTGTTATCGTATGAAACGTCAATTAGTAAAATCTTAAAATTTTTATTAATTTGCAAAATATATTTCAAAAAAAAAGGTTCATCTCTTCTTAAAAATAAACATCACTTTCTTATAATTTTGATTGAGACATTTGTTTGTGTAACAATTCAATTTATAAAAGATTTAATTTCCTTTCTTTTTTTTTTTTCTTTTCTTTTTTTTTTGTCTTAGTGAAGAACCGACCATTGATTAACTACCTTGCATTTGTTGGGCTCAAAAATAAATAAAATTATTCATATAAGATTTAATTTTCTTTGTCTTTTTTTAAATGAATAACCGACCATTGATTAAATACCATTCATTTGTAATTTATAGGGTCCACCATGGACCGCCCATGTGAAATAAACTCGTGTATTGATTTTGGGACCCAAACATGTGCTTTTTGCCTATTTTATTTGTCTTGCGTTAATCATCATAGTGGTGATGTGTATGTAATTTAAATAAATAAAAATAATAAAATAATAAAAAAAATTAATAATAAATTTGTGATAAATTTAATTTAGAGAGTGTTTAAGACATTAGATTTAATGAATTTTTTTTGTTGATAAAAAATCCACCATTTCTAAAATAGTTTGGTGAAAAATTCTTGTATTAGTTTTGAAAGACATTTTATTTTTAATTTTACCATTTAATTTATCTGTTAACTTTTTTTATTTGTTGACTTTTTATTGGCTATCTGTTCAAAATTTTTCATATATGTTGAAAATTTTTCCCTATTTGTTGAAATTTTTTTCTTATCTATTCAAAAATTTTCCTATCTATTCAAATTTTTTACCCTTATCAGTTCAAATATCTGTCCAAATTTTATTATTTATTTAATTTTTTTACTTATCTGTTTAAAACTATCTGTTCAATTTTTTATTTGTTCAAATTTTATCTATTTAATTTTTTTATCTGTTCAATTGTTTCACCCTATTTGTTTAATTTTTTAATCTTTTCAATTCAAGTTTCTTCTTATTTGTTTAAATATTTGTTCAAATAAGATTCTATCTATTGAATTTTTTTTCCCTATCTGTTCAAAATCTATGAATTTCTCTCTATTTGTTTAAAATCTGGTGGTAGTGGTGTTTTTTATCTGTTACAATCATCAACGACAACAACAACACATAATAAATTGAATTTTTTTTTCTATATGTTTCTCTGTCTATTTGTTTCAAAAAATTGAACAAAATTTATTTATCTCAAAGCTATAATTAGTTATTGAATTTGCTTTAGGTTTATTTCTATCTATTCGTTTAGGTTACCATGGAAAATCCCCCCTCCACACACACAGAGACAGAAAAATAATGTTCATTTCTATCTGTTGCAATCTCCTCTAAGCTCAAATTATAAAAAAAAAAAAAAAAAAAATGTGGACGCAAAGTTACTCTATCTGTCTGTCTTTCTCTTTGCATTCATATTTTCTGTTCATCAACAACAACAACAACTACTACAAAAAATAAAAAATAAAAAATAAATAATTAAATCTGAAACACAGATCTATAGATCCAGATCTATCATTTGAGATCTGATGACGATCTCAGATCAATTAACGAAACACGTTCTAAGTTCTTGATCTTAGCAGTGATTTATATTATAAAAGCATGTTATAAGAAGAAGAAATTTACATATCTATAAGATGTAAGATGCATCAACATTGACGTTCAGTCAGGATGTCGTAGTTATGAGCGAGGACGGACTTGAATGATCAAATAGTTAAGTCGAGGTTGATCAGAATGATACCTTGGAGCAATTGCAACATGGGATGTGGATGGTGACACTGCCGCCGCAAATTAAGCCAAAAGGTTGTGTGAGGCTTAGTGATTGTAAAATAGTTTGTTAGCACTTATTGTCTGTTGCTTTTATTTAAAAATAATCTCAGGGGTGCTTCATAAGTATATGAAAGAAAAACCTGGAATTGACCAAAAATAAAAAATAAAACGTTCATGAAAAGTTTTGAAAATTTAAAGCAAATGCAGATTAAACAGCTTGAATTGGTTGAATTCTAGGGTTTGAATGACAGATATGTCATTTTGATCTTCAAAAACAAATTGAACACATACACACATCATATATATACATTTAGAGAGAGAAAGAGAGATAGTTACTAAAATCGAAGCTTTGAGTGGTTTCGAGCGTAATATAATAAGAAATGAATGTATAACACAAAAATCAATAAAAAAAACTTCACATTTGAGTTGAATTAGAGCTACGTAACAAAAAATCTAAATACACATACACATAAAACACATTCAGTACATGAGAATTGAATCAAATTTCATCAAAAAATAGAGAAAACGCAAACACATACATATAAACATGTATATACACTAAAATGGTGATTGAAAGAGAGAGAGAGACATATCTACGAGATCTACGAGCATCATTGGAAGGGCAAAGGATGTCGGAGAAGCTAACGTTGACACTTATAGCACCGAGCAAGCGTGCATCGTAAATAGCCATGCTGTGAGATCTAAGTTATCATCATTGTAATGCCCCAAATTTCAAATCCAAATGATAATGCAACAATCATAGCTCTCTTAAAGGAAAACCAAATATAACTTCTCATACTTGCATTACATAATAATAATAGTTCCTCATGTGATATTACATTGATTCAACAAGTAAATAACCAAATAAGCACCCCCAAGGGTTTACAATGTTCCAAGGCTTAAGCCTAGTACACAAAATGATTATTCAAACCCATACATACATAGCCTTTGGCTTACAAATAGGATCACAGCAAATGAGAACTTTAGTGCTCTCAACACACACATTTCCACGCCCTCAATTAGGCGGATTCACCACGTTTTTTCCTGCACAAAAATCCGGTAGGGTGAGCATAAAGCTGTAGACGTCCCCGAATGCATCCTGGGGAAAGGAGTGCGAGTCCCCCCCGTTCTGGTTCGATTTTGGGGCACTACAGTTCGAAGGACTCAAATGTCACGGTTCTTAATCTTGAACCAAAGAGTCCAAATCCGGCAAATCGTTTTGAAAACAGATTTTTTTGAAAGAAGTGCCAAACATGGACTGCTTCGCCAGATATAGAGTCGCCACCTAAATGTTTTTTAAATAGGAAATTTAGGAAACCCTGACTCGGTGCCAAAGGCCACGTGTCCGTCATCACCAAAGTTGCCTCGGCTCGAGAACTTGGGTACGATTAGGGAAGGTCACTTCGTGAGCACCCCCGCTCGCCCGGTCAAAGACCGACCTCTACTAACCATGATATCTATTTTTGAAAACATTGTGTGTTCTTATTCCGGTTATTAGCCTAGGTTACTATGTGATGCTCGCAGCAAACAAATATAGACTGAGTCGCCTGAATTGGAACAAAACATTTCATGTTTGTTTGTTTGAAAATGGTTTGATGGTGCTACCCGCAGGTAGGCTAAGATGTGGATTTGCCACCCTCGGGTGGGCTTAGAAAAACATGATTTTGCTACTATCTAGTGGGCTTAAAACAAACAGTCAATGATTTGTTCCACTTCAAGTAACTCAACCTCCACCCATAAGTATTCAAGGCAGTTATATCACATAAGCATATAGCCTCATGGTAAGCATGCTATTCATGGCAGTCACTCACACGCATGCAAGAATGTTAAAGCATAAAACTCACTGAGTACTCCAAGCCAAAATAGAAGCTCATTAGAAATCCATGCATGGTTCCTAAGTATACAGAAATGCCTAGTGCAACACATGCAAAGATGCAACTATAGCAGGCTCGGCTATTCTAAACATGGCATATGGAATGCTACAACTAACACGTATTCAATTTGGAATTGAAATACAAATGCAGTTTGTATAATGCGCCGAGCCCGGTGCGTGCAAAACAGATGAATGATGCAAACATGCTGTCATACTGTATGCTAATTGAAATATGCCCTAATCTAACTATCATAAGCAGGTAAATAAAAGGGAAGAAAGATATGGGGTTGGAAGACATACATCACACTCACCTACACTTATTACAATTATGCCCTCGCGCAGAGGGTTCAAATAAATAATACAGTCCCGAATAAAAGAATATTACAGTCCAAATGATACAGTCCAAATAATGTACAAATTCCTAATTAATTAACAAATTAGATAAGAAAGTCAGAATCGCATGCAAGCCGTGGGCGCTTGATTACGATGAATGATGTATGCCCGGGTGCCTTTGCGCGGAAATCCACGGCGATGCCCCGATTAGCCTCTGTTTTGCAATTATTTCTTAAAAAGCGCGCCAAGCCTCGAAAGACTGTTGATCCTGGATATGCTGCAACAGAGAACAGGAAAGGGACATAGTAATGTATTTTCACAAATGTATGTATGTCTCGATCCTCGTACCACCAATCACGCATCTCGATGCATGATGGCCGAAGAGCCGAATTGCACAACTCAATATAGAATGAATGCATATGAACACTACAACAAAACCTAACTCCATCATGGATAATCCGGAGTATCGGTGACTTGGGAATTGAGACACGTTCTGTCACTCGGAGTACGGAACGTACCTCGTTTCCCGTACCCGGGCTAACTCCTATCCCGAACACGATGCAATATGCATGACATGCATGAAATGCAACTAAGGTACAATCCTAACATACACAGTGTTATGGAATGGCATACACGCTATACGAGATAATACACAATCGAGGTAATACATAACCGAGCATGCACAATGCTATGGATGAAATGACATACGCAATGCAATAATGGGCTTATACCAACATGAGAGAGCCTCAGCCACACTCACATAGGAGGCCATTAGGTGAAAACAAGACACCTCGACATGCGTGCCCGCGTGCATGCAAACCGAGAACGGACCCTCAGGCACCAAAATGCCACTCTAATGAGACATGGCAAAGACATGGAATATGATATGCAAATATGCAAAAATCAGTGGCAAAATGAGGGGAAAAACAGTCCCGAAATGAGGTGAAATAACACCCGATGCAAGGAACGAGTCCCGAAACATGGAATTAAGCACATGAAATGGCCTATAGCTATGCAATGCATGCATAATTTGAATGTGAAGTGTAAAAGCAGAAGCAATTAAGCCCCAAAACTAGCATTTTTACAGTATAAAGCATGGCCAAACAGCAAGCACAAGTAGGGCTAAAATGGCATACAAAAATGGGCCCGCAAGAGGGGTGATGAAGCAACTCACAGCTGCTGGCCCCAAATAAGAAAGGGGCCTTCTACAAGATTGAAGAGGGGCCAAAAATATGATGTTTTACAGTTTATGAAAACCCCCAAAAATAGATACAAGTATGGAAAACAATTCATGCAAGAAATGGGCCAACAAAGGGGCAAAGAAGTAACTGATATATGGGGGTCTCAAACAAGTGAGGGACCTTCAACAATGTTTAAGAGGGTCCCAAAATATGGCATTTTACAGTAGATGACAAGCCCCAACTCAGTATAAAAACATGCTCAAAATGCAATGCAAGATTAAGGCCACAAGAAGGCTATAACATGAAGTAGACAAAATATTCACCAAACAACTAAAGACCCTCAATGAAACATGACAAGGGGGTCAAAATATGGCCACTCTCAGTTCTGATCATGGCCGAAAAGAAGAAGCAAGGTAAGCTAACAAAACATGCAAAAATGGGGATCAAAGAGGGGCAATGAAGCAAGTGGTACATGGAGATCCCCAACAGTATTGAGACCTTCTACAATATTGTAGAGGGGCTCAAAATAAGCCAACTCAAAGTTTATATCATGCCTTAAAACAGACTACACATGGACCAGAAAAATCATGCAAGATTATGCCATTCAAGAGAATATTGAAGCAAGTACCAAATGGGGGTCTCAAACAGGGTTGAGTCCTTCAACAAACATGAAGAATGGCTCAAAAAAATGACCTTTTCAGTTAGGGTCAGAGCTCAAAAAAGCAAGCAAATAGACTGGAAAAATATGGCAAAAATGAGCTCAAAAAGAGGGAAAATGGACTTACCCTTGTAGACCAACCTTTGACAGCATTTTGGACCAAGAAGAAGAGCCCCTAGCCTCTGCAAATCAGCTGCAAAATGTCGGAATGGAGGAAGGAAGAAGGGTGCTATGGGTTGTAGTGTAAAAATGGTCCAAGAACAAAAGGTTTTGAGGCTTGGAATCTAGAGAGAGAGAGATTCAAAGCAAGAGGTTCAAAACAAAAATTTCTAACCCTTAAACACAGACCTGGGATGCTGTATATATAGGCAAAAGAGGCTGGAAAAGAGTGGGAAAAAAAGGGGGGGAAACATTTCAAGTTTCCCTCCAAAAATTAGCCTAAAGAGGGGTATAAAGGCAAGTGGTAGCTGCTGGTTCCAAACAGCCGAGAGCCCTTCAACAAAGTTGAAGAGGGGCTCAAAATAAGACACTTTTTAGTTTACGACCAAGTCCAACACAGCCCAAAAGTATGCCTAAAATACCGTGCAAAAAAAGGCCTAAAAAGAGGTAAAGAGGCAAGTGACAGAAGGAGGTCTCAAACGAAGAAAAACCCCTAATAAAACATGAAAATGACCTCAAAATAAGACTATCTCAAGTTCGGGTCGGAGCCCAAAAATGCAAAATGAAGGTTCGGGAGCCGAAACACGCACCGGCCGAAGTGGGACTGTTAGGCACCGGAAGTGGTGTCCAACCACGAAGTTGGTCTCTCGAATCACAGTGTCCCTCAAAAGGGAGGAAATAAGGTGTGTGCCAAAAACCGGAGCAAACGGAGGTGGTTAGGCGGTCCCAAACCGAGGCACACGGCTTGACGGCTCCGAAAACCGGGAACCGGGCTCCGAAATGGGAAAAATGGCCTGCGACCACGAAACGTAGCCTACGGCCACTGAGAGATGATCTACGAGACCTCCCCCTCCCTTCGGGAAGAGAAAACAAAGAAAACAGAGCCTGGTTCGCAAATCGAGGCAAAACACGAAAGAGTCCGAAAGTCCGGAGGCAAGGCTCGCAGCCGAGACTCTGAAACCTCTGGACGAGCACGATATGCAACATCACCAAGCGCTCAATTGGTGACGTCTAAGTCTTAAGGTCGGTCAAAAATGGGGTGTCTACAAAAGCCCAGTAGGAAATCCTTAACAAAGTGTATACATTTTATACAAGTCTTAAAAGATGAATGCACATGCCATGCCATGTCTTTTTGAAACTAAAATACATCTTCATCTTTTGAAAACCATCATGCTCAATGATGTTATGCAACTTCAACTGTTCAAAATTTATCAATTTAATTAAAGGGGGCGGTAAATACAACTTTGGTAATCCCTACGTCGGTGTCTGCAAGTAGACTATACGAGTACTACTAATTGTCATTTTTACCGGTATTAATCGGAAGGCTCGACACCTATCCGTGCGACTTTCTAGTCTTTCATCAAGGACACTCAAGCCAACTTAAACAATTTCATCTACACCACCTATTAAGACTTACCACCGTATTTACCCCAAAACTATTTCATGAAAACCCATTTCCCAACATTCTTTTCTCAATGCAAATTTCCAAAGCTTAACATAGTCCAATGAATTGAAATGCCAATGTATGCTTAATAATGCAATGAAACATTACTTCCATATTCAATTGTTCTACACAATATACCATTGTAATCAAAATTTCCAATCCTCTTTTCAACACAATTCCACAAGATGAATATATATATACTTTTATATCCAATTCATTCAAGAGAATAATGTAATTCCCACATTTCGAGCAATCTCAACAATTTAGTCAATTCAAGACTAAATCGACATTTTGACAACAATTTCCAAAATAAACAATATTTCTCATTTTTTTCACAAAATTCATCATTTATATATAAATAAATAATTTTCAAAACATCCATTTATTTTGGTACGACAAATAAATATGACAACATCTTCTAAGGATTTTCAACATTTTTCAAAGAAAAGACCCAATTTCTAGGTTTTCTCACCAAAACCATATATCTCCAAAATATTTAGAAGAATCTTCCCAAAATCATCTTTCTTCAATCAATATGGTTCAAAACCTTCAATTTCTATTTTAGAAGGAAAAGAAATTAAACCCTCTTTCAAAATCACTCATCTTCTTGAAATCAACAATCAATTTCTCAACGCTAATCAAAGGATGATTTCGAAAATCATCTAGATTTTGCAAAAACATATATATAATTCTAAGAAAATCCCTACCTCAAGTTTTGAAGAAGAAATGAGATGAAACTCCCAAAATCAACGGTGTTGAAACTCGATCTTCATTGCACACAATAAAGCCCTCGAGATGATAACCAACTTTGGTAAAGAACTTAGGTCTAAATCCCAATGGATTTGGAGAAATCAAAGAAAGAAGATGACTTCTAGAGAGAGAAGCTTCCGACTTGAAATTCTGGAGAGTTTTAGAGAGAGAGAGAGGATTGAAAAAGTGATATGAAATATCAGATTCACGAACTGATATAATATGGTCCGCTCGAGCGTGGAATGTCCCGCTTGAGCGTCAAATACACTAACCCAATACTTTTGCAGATAGGTCAAACTTCTGAAACCAAACATTCTCCGCTCGAACGCATAAACAGTTGCTCGAGCAGACAAGCAACTTCGAATGTATTTTGCATTTTTGTTTTAGGCGCCGCCTCATCCTCGCCAGGCGCCTAGGACTTCGCCATGAGGCGTTGCTCGACCGGACGCCAGAGCTAACCAGGTTGCTCGACCTCCAACCGGCCCAGTTGAAATGGCAAAACATGAAAGAAGGATCGAAATCGGGATTGCTACAACCTTCCCCCTATAAAAAATTTCGTCCCCAAAATTTCAAATCAAACTACCCAAATAAAGGGGTTTCTAGTGATCAAAGCCACGCTATTTCATTTTCAAATCGCAATACTAACTCTCAACCAAATTCCACCATTTCCACCATAGTTATCTCATTAACAATAACCCTATGCATAAACATGAAATTTTCCAAAAAGTAATGACAACTCTAAACAACCTTATGCTTAAAATAACAACGCACATATCAACATATGGTTAATAACTTTAAATACGTTTTCCCTCAACACTAGGGAACATTACAAAGGAAAGTAACTTAAGCATTTTCAAATAAATCCGGATATTTGGAGCGGACTTTCGCCTCCTGTTCCCACGTCGCTTCGTCAACCCCATGGTGTTTTCACGACACCTTTACCAACAGTATAGTTTTGCCCCGTAGCACTTGCTCCCGGGGTATCTAATATTTGAACCGGTCGTTCTTCATAAGAGGGATCCTCATTTACCTCTAAGCCAACCCAATCAAGAATATGAGAAGGGTCGGGTTCATACTTCCTAAGCATAGACACATGAAATACGTTGTGAACTCCTGAAAGTTGTGGCGGTAAAGCTAACCGGTATGCCACTTCCCCAATTCGCTCTAAGATCTCAAAAGGCCCAATGAACCTTGGAGATAATTTACCACTCTCACCAAATCTCATCAAACCCCGCCTTTGTGAGATTTTTAGAAACACATGGTCGCCATCTTCAAAAGAAAAAGGTCGTCTCCTCTAATCGGCATAACTCTTTTGTCGACTTTGGGTTGTAGATAATCTCTTCCGAATGAGAACCACTTTCTCGATTGTCTCTCTAATAAATTCCAGACCCAGTAATGGTGCATCACCCACTTCGGCCTAACAAACCAGTGATCTACAAGGTCAGCCATATATGACCTCAAATGGTGCCATCCCAATACTAGCTTGGTAACTATTGTTGTAAGCAAACTCAATCAATGGTAAATGCCTTTCCCAAGGCCCCTTAAAATCAAGGACGCACGCTCTAAGTATGTCCTTCAAAATCTGAATGGTACATTCCGTCTGTCCATCGGTTTGAGGATGATAAGCGGTGCTAAGAGTCAACTTAGTTCCCAACGCCTCTTGAAGGCTTTGCCATAACCGAGCAATAAAACGAAGATCCCTATCCGACAGAATAGTCATAGGGACTCCATGAAGTCGAACTATCTCTCTAATGTACAACTCTGCCAAGCATTCAACTGAGTCGCTGGTGCACATCGGAATGAAATTGATAGACTTAGTCAACCTATCAACAATCACCCAAACGGCGTCATTGCCTCGTTGTGTTCTAGGAAGCCCAACTACAAAATCCATAGTAACACGCTTCCATTTCCACTCGGCTATTGGTAAGGGTTGTAACAAACCTGTTGGTCTTTGGTGTTTAGCCTTCACTTGTTGATATGTAAGGCACTTCAATACAAAAGACTCTTCTGATCAGAGAAAACTTCAAACTTCTCACTGTACAAGTAATGCCTCCAAATTTTCAAAGTAAAAATCACCGCTGCTAATTCTAGATCATGGGTGGGGTAATTTTTCTCATAAGTTTTCAATTGTCGTGAACCGTAGACCACAACTTTTCCCTCTTGCATCAAGACATAACCAAGTCTATCCCCGGACACATCACAATAGATAGTGTAATTCAAACCCCTTTCCGGAATTATCAAGACCGGTGCGGTGGTCAATCTAGTCTTAAGTTCTTGGAATGACTTTTCACAAGCCTCACTCCACACAAATTTGATACCCTTTCTAGTCAACCTAGTCAAAGGTGCAACTAGTCTAGAGAAGTCCCTAATAAGACGTCGATAATACTCTGCTAACCCCAAGAAACTCCGGATCTCAAAAACATTCTTGGGTTGTTCCCAATCTTGTACGGCATCTATCTTTGAGGAGTCTACTGTTACTCCCTCTCTTGACACTACGTTCCCCAAAAATTTTACCTCAGTTAACCAAAACTCGCATTTCTCAAACTTGGCATACAGACGGTGTTTCTCAAGGTTGAATAAATTAAGATGTTGTCCACAAAGACGACCATAAAACAGTCTAAGTATTCCCCCAAAATTCTGTTCATCAAATCCATAAAGGAAGTAGGCGCATTGGTTAACCCAAATGGCATTACAAGGAATTCATAGTGGCCATAACGCGTACGAAAGGCCGTTTTCTGAATGTCCACCTCCCGGACTCTCAACTGATGGTGCCCTTACCTCAAATCTATGTTTGAGAAGCAACGAGACCCTCTAAGTTAGTTAAACAAATCATCTATTCTGGGTAAAGGATACTTGTTCTAAACTGTAACTCTATTCAACTTGCGGTAATCAATACACAACCGCAATGGCCCATCTTTCTTCTTCTCAAAGAGAGTCGACGCTCTCCAAGACGATGTACTAGGGCGAATGAAGCCCTTGTCTAAAAGTTCTTGGAGTTGAATCTTTAACTCATGCAATTCGGCGGGTGCAAATCTATACGGTGACATGGAAATCGGTGTCGTGCCAGACACTAATTCAATGGAGAACTCGATCTCCCGGTGAGGTAGTAAACTAGTAAGATCTTCTAGAAAGACATCCGAGTATTCACAAACTACCCTTGGTAACTCAACACGAGCCTTGTCACTCTCACTATCCAAGAGAGTTGCAAGAAGGCCACTAAGCTTGCTCCTACTACGAGGGTCAACAACTGGCGACAAGGCTCTATCAACTCGGTTCCCCCGAAAATAGAAACGATCACCATCCGAAGTGCACACTATAACTCTATAAGGGTAACAATCAATCACAGCTTGATAAGAACACAACCAATCCATGCCTAAAATGACATCAAAACTCGACATATCTAGCAACACAAAAGCAAACGGAAGTCAACGCCCAGCAATTTCTATTTCACAATCACGACAACCTCGGTCTAAATTAACTGTACCCCCAATAGGTGACTCTACTCTGAGTGGAGGCACTAACCATGCTACCTCTAACCCCAATGCAAAAGCAAATGAAGTAGATATAAATGAATCAGACGCACCCGTGTCTATTAATACATTAGCCAAAGAATTACACACAACAAAAATACCTCTCACAACTGAGGATTCTGGCAACTGCTCTGGCATGGTAACAACATACACGCACCTAACTTGCCCCCTCCGGACATAGGCTCTGTCATAGGCCTGGCCAAGCGGCTCCCTAATTAGCTCGTGAAGCCTAAGTTGAATGAACCTGCTGGTGGCTCTGAGTCTGCTTCGACCCAGATGCGCCAGATGCGCCTCCCAACTGAGGGCAAGTTCTCTTCATATGTCTCGGCTGACCACACTGATAACAATTAAATCCCTAGCCTCCATTCTGAGATTGAGACTGAGACTGAGACTGACTCTGAGATCGGTTAGGTGGTGGTTGTGGCAACATCAACTGTCTTCCACCCGTCTGTGGGCACGAAAAGGCTTTGTGGCCCGGTTGGCCACACTTGAAACACGTGATGCCACTAGATGTACTTTTTCCCGAAACCGCACTAGGCAAAGGAAAAGTGGATTTTGACTGCTGTGGTTGTGGCTAGAATGAAAAAGTACCCCAGGTCTTCTTATTCTGCCTATAGTCTCCTTGAGACTCTTGGCCCCTAGGTTTCGAACTCCGAAGCCTCTCCTCCTCGGCTTGTACGGAAATCTCAACGTATGCCACCGACTCTACAAGATGGTCATAGTTCTGAATCATGTTCCCAACAATCTTAAAGAAAATTTTGATTTTCAACTTTTCTCGAATTCAATGCAACGGCGCTCTTCCGTTGCCACCAACTTTAGTGCAAACCTAGATAAACTAGAGAAGACTACCTTGAACTCGACCACGGTCATGTCGAGTTGTTTGAGGTCTTTGAACTCTTATCTCAATCTCTCCTTAGCAGCGGGAGGTAAATACTTATCTTGGAAAGCAACCACAAAGGCTTCCCATGATGACTCCACCCTACCCTTGGCATACTTCCACCACTAACCCGCATCTCCTTTAAGGTAGTAACTCGCTAGAGTCATCCTCAACTCACTATCATCTATATAAAGCATCTCGAACATCTTCACAGTTTGGTTGAGCCACTTATCCGCTTTCTTGGGCTCGGGGCCACCATGAAATTCATCTGGTTTGGCTCGTAAAAACTCTATAGTAAGGAAACTCGTCCTTGACTCTACGGTGTTCTCTCGAGCTTGATTCTTCGCCCTCAACAAGTTCATAGACTCCCTCAAAGCCCCTGCCATTTCTCAGGCTAGGGCCCCCATTGCGGTTTGACTCGCTTGTCCCACCTGCTTGGCCACATTAGCTTGGCCTGCTTGCTCAACCATATTAGCTTGGCCGAACTCTTCTTTTTGCACCGAAACCCTATAGACCAGTACCTCATGCACACCTCTGCGAGCCCTATCACGCCTCCCGTCTCTACTACCACGGACTTGACCCCTTCCTGACATCCTAATAAAAGACACAAGAGAAATAATTTAGCACATTAACTCATATGTGCTCGTAACTTGACTCACACGTTCGACTACAATAATTCTATATATTTCTCTACCATATACACAATTCAATTTCACTACACATAAGCACTTAGTCATGTAAACACATTCGGATCATTCTTTCATGATGAAATTTGTCCCACGAAAAATCAAGAATTCTTAGTAGAACGAGTATTGATCAAGTACCCTTCTAATGAAACCTCAAGGAATTTAACAGATGCAAACAACATCCCAAAAGTCTAATCCCATACCCATTTAATCACATAAGCATGTTATCACATAGTCGCAAAATGCATAACACTTCCTAAGCATGCTAGATGAACCCATTGTGGTTAAACAACCACTTCCCATGAGCTCCAAGTATTCAAACCTGGTAGCTCTGATACTAAGTTGTAACGCCCCAAATTTCTAGCCCAAATGATAATGCAACAATCATGGATCTCTTAAAGGAAAACCAAATATAACTTCTCATACTTGCATTACATAATAATAATAGTTCCTTATGCGATATTACATTGATTCAATAACAAGTAAATAACCAAATAAGCACCCTCAAGGGTTTATAATCTTCCAAGGCTTAAGCCCAGTACACAAAATGGTTATTCAAACCCATACATACATAGCCCTTGGCTTACAAATAGGATCACAGCAAATGAGAACTTTAGTGCTCTCAATATACACATTTCCACGCCCTCAACTAGGCGGATTTACCACGTCTTTTCTTGCACAAAAATCTGGTAGGGTGAATATAAAGCTCAGTAGGAAATCCTTAACAAAATATATATATTTTATACAAGTCTCAAGAGATGAATGCACATGCCATGCCATGCCATGCTGTAGACTCGACTTTCTTCGCGCGCCCTCCTTTTAGAGAGGTGCGAATTGGTCGTCCTACAGTTCAGATTCCTGTCACGGTTTTGAATCTAATCTCACAAAATGCAATGTAAGACTGATAAACACCAAAGAGTCCAATTCGGCAAGTCATTTTGGAAAATTAGATTTTGAATTAAATAATGCCAAAACTGGACTACTTTGCCAGATTATAGAGTTGCCACCTAAATATTTTGTTTTTGGGAAATTTAGGAAACCCTAACTCATGCCAAAGGCCACGTGTCTGTCATCACCGAAGTTACCTCGGCTCGGGAACTTGGGTACTAGAGGGAAAGGTCTTGAAATGAGCACCCCCGCTCGCCTGATCAAAGGAGCGGCCTCTACTAAGTATGATATGTTGTTTTATAAACACATGTGTTCTTATTCCAGTTATTAGTTAACTTTACTATGTGGCGCACACATACAAGTATAGACTAAGTCGCAAGACTTGAAACAAATCAACTCGTGTTTATTTTCGAAAATAGTTTGAAAGTGCCACCTTCAAGTAGGCTAAAGCACGGATTTGCCATCAAACATGATGGGCTTAAAACATGATGATTTGCCACTTCGCAAAGTGGGCTTAAAAAAACTCGCATTTATCGAATTGTTCAAATTCAAGTAACAAAGCCTTCATCCACAGACATTTATGCAGTTTACCACTTAAGCAAATAGCCTCATGGTAAGCATGCTATCATGGCAACACTCACACTCATGCAAGTATGCTAAAGCGTAAAACTTACAGTGTACTCTAAGTCAAAACAAAAGCTAGTTAGAAATATACATAATCCTAACTATACAAGATGCCTAATGTAACACATGCAATAATACAACTAATAGGCTCGGCTATCTAAGATGGCATATGAATGCAACAATTTGATAACATGCTTTGAAACACGTATTCAAATAAGTGTAATGAAATTGTGATGCAGTTTGAATGATGCGCTGAGCCCGGTGCATGCAATATAAATGAATGATGTAAACATGCGAGTATAAGGTATGCTAATCAAAATGTGCCCTAATCTAACCATTGAAAGCGGTTAAATAAAAGAGAGAAAGAGTGGGATTGGAAGACATGCACACACACACGCACCCTTATTACAACATTGTGCCCTCTCGACGGAGGGTCCAAAAGCTAAGCTACACTAAGCTAAGCTAATCTAACTAATCTAATTAAACTAATTAGACTAATTATTACACAGCCAAATTGAATAACTAGCTAAGCTAAGCTACTTAGTTATTACAACACTTCAACTAATTAACGAATTAATTAAATTACAAAACCAATGCTAACTAACAAGTAAAACATTAAATTACACTACTTCAGCTCTGCTTTAGAAAATTGAATCATGTATGCATTCAGTTTCTCGCCCCGAAAAGCCGTCCGGTTTGTTTTTTAGATGCTCTATTTGCAGGGTGTCTCCAAGAACTTCTACTGAACCTTACCAAAACACTATTGGAGAGTGCAACAGTGGCCTGTCGGCCATGATTGGTTGTTGCCGGCCATCTACCGACCAAGGATGAAACATTACTGGCCACTGGTGTAGCACTGCCGGCCACTGTAGACACCCCATTTTTGACCGTCCTCAAGACTTGGATGTCACCATTTGAATATTCGGTGATTATCCATGTTTGTGTTTGTTTGGAGTTCCTGGAGTTCTCGGCTACGCGCCTTGCCTCAGGACCTCCGAACTTGACCGTTTTGTGTTTGGTTTTGCACCAAACACATGTGCTTTGCCTTGGAGGGGCAGGGAATGCCTTGTGAGGCATCCCCACACACCATCGGCAGTGGCTAGAGGCCACCGGCTGGTTGTTGTTGCCATCGGCACTATATTGTGCCGGTCGGCACTCTTTTGTACCGGTCGGCAGTCAATTTTGTCAAAATGACAATTTTGCCCTGCCGACTACTGTGCAGTTGCTTTTTCAAATATTTTGAAGCAGCTGTATAGCATTTGTTTCCCCTCCATACATGTGTATGGAGGGATGAGCTTTTGTTTGGCTTAGCTTGTAAGCTTTGTCGCCTATAAGAGAAGGCTCTCTTCTCTTGGCTCAAGGGTTAGAAGAGTTAGACATTTTTAGAGAGAAAAGACAGAGAAGAAGCTCTGGTTCTAGGTTAGAAGTTTTGTATCTATCCTATCTCTCTTCTTCCCTCTTATTTGTACACTAGGTGTTTGTGACTTACTATTGCTCATCAACACCTAGTGTTTCACCTTCCTTGGCAACTGAGGTTCCAAGAGGTTGTCTTGGAGGTTTTTTGGCTGGATTTGAGCTCAAGGAAGCAACAACATCAACATTTGTGAAGAGGTCTACAAGGGTAACAAAACTAGCCTTTTATTTCCCATTTTTGCATCTTATTTTTACTTGTCTTAAAGCTGTTTTTAAGCTTAGTGTTTAATACGAAAAAGTTCTGTTTTTAGGCCCTCTTGATAGTTTATTAAGAGTGTTTTGTGCTTTGGGGAGGTTTGACCACCCTTAGGCCTTGAAAAGGGCCCATTTTGTGCTATTTTGTGAGAGCTCCGGGATTTTGGTGTTTGGGTCTCTTCACCACTGAAATCTTGAGGGATTTCAGTGGTGAAGATGATGCCTAGAAGTCCCAAGAAGGAGAGGGTCACCCCCTCTCCTTATTGTCCTTGAAAAGGGCAAGTTTTGCCTCTTGAGGGAGCATTGTGCTTGAGTGTGTGTTGAGCATGTATGGACTATTATTCATGCTTAGGATATCATGATTTAACATTGCTATGTGTTGGTTTTGGTCCCTTATGCATGCTTAGCATAGTTGTCATGTAATGCCTTGTATTGCCTTAACATACCTTAGGTTGTTAGCCCTAATTTGAGCATGCTTTAGGCTTAGACTTATGAATGTTTTGTGCTTATTTTGACATGTTTTAGCTCTGTCCATAGTCATTTGGGTTGATCTTGGCATGCATTATATAGCCCCTTTGCATTTTAGGCTTGCTAGCCTTTGAGCATACATATGTAGCATGTGTTGCTTACCTCATTTTGATGGTTTGGAACCATCTGGCATGTCATTTCAGTCTCTTTGGTGTGCTTGTATGCTTGCCTTAGTTGCCTCTTTAATGCTTTAAAAGCATGTATTGAATGCTCCATGTTTTGGTCATTGTGCATGCCTTTGGTTTCAAGCCTCTTAGATGTCATCTAAGTAGCCTTTTGGCTTTGTTTTAACATGATAAAAACCTGTTTTTAGTTGTTTAATGCATGCCATAATTGTCTTGCATAAGTATAGTTCAATGCCTTATTGACTTGCTTTAAGTCTTGGGCCATTTGCAAGCTTTGTTTGGCCTATCTTAAGTTGGTTTAGCACCACACTTTGACATGATTTTAGAGCTCATGTTGCATGCTAATCATCCATGTTACCTCCTTTCAAGTGTGCTTGAGAGTGGTTTGTTTAGTGCCTAAGTTGTGTGCCTTAACATGTGTACATGTGCATGTGTGTTTAGCTCTCATACTTAGCATTTTGGCTACTGATTTTAGGCCTAATTAGAGTTGCCTAGATCATGTTTAAGTCCACCCCATTGTTTGGTTTACATGTTTGTCTTGTAGGTGTGTTTGCATATTAACATCCTTACATTACATTGTCCATGTTGCATGCTAGCCAACATGCTTAGGATTTCATTGCATTCACATGCATGCTAGGCCTCTTGAGATAAACATGATAGAGGTTTGGCACCCTTGTTTGTTTATATGGTTTGCATGCATTTGAAATTGAAAGTGCACATTTGGTTCCTTGGGCCATCATGCATGGGGATGCGTGATTAGTGGCCCGAGAATCGAGGCACATGCCCCTTTGAGTCACAAATGATAAGGGGCATGATTAGTGCATACATTGTTGGAATTACATTGCCATGCAAGTTTTTGCCCTCTGCTGCTGTGAGTTGCAGGTTCTGCAGACATTCAGTACCGGCCGGCAATATTTAGTGCCGACCGGCATTCTATTGATAGCCGATGAGTTCATTTTGTGCCCGTGACCACATACAGCAGCCGGTGGATATTCTGTTTAGCCGGTGGTTTTAGCCGGTGGTGATCCCCAGCATCCAAGGAAGTAGTTCTGAGACTTTGGTAGTCTTCTGAGGTGCAAAGCAGGGAAAACAGAGACAATCTAGGCATGGCAGTGCAATTCCGAGCGGAATCCAAGCGCGCGTGCATTGAGCCCCCGCCCCGAGGCGGTTTACTGTTTTTCCTTAGATTAATTAATTTGTTAATTTAATTAATTTGTAATATTTAATTAGCTTGCATAGTTAATTATTTGTATTATTCTTTTGGTCCCTCCGAACGATGGCGTATTTGTAATAAGTGTGGGTGAGTGTGTGTATGTCTTCCAACCCCCACTTCTTTCTCCCTTTTATTTACCTGCTTATGATGGTAGATTAGGGCACGTCTATTTTAGCATACCTTATGCAATGCATGCCTGCATCCATGCATTTGTTGACATGCATCGGGCTCGGTACATCATACAAACCGCGTTAAATCTTCAATTTTCAACTTGAATACGTGCATCAAATGATTGCATTTCATATGCCATCTTTAGGGTTAGCCGAGCCTATCCTAATTACATGTTGTATGCGATGCATTAGTCACTCTAACATGAACTAGGGCATGCATGTTTGCTAACTAGTTTATCGTTTTGGCACGGAGTACTATGTAAGTATTTTACGCTTTAGCATACCACATGTGTGTGAATGTTGCCATAACAGTATGCTTACCATGCGGCTAAGTGCTTACATGAGATAAACTGTTTGAATGCTTGTGGGTAGAGGTTGGATTGCTTGAGTTGGGAAAACTCATTGAAATCCGTGTTTTAGCCTACTTGCGAGTAGCAAATTCCAAAGCGTTTTCAAAACGAACGGATATGCAATGTTTATTTCCAAATTAGGCAGTCTAGTCTATACTTGTTTGCTATGCGCATAACATAGTAATTCTAGGCTAATAATTGGAACAAGAGCATGTAATGTTTTCAAAATCAGATATCACGGTTAGTAGAGGCCGATCTTCGGACCGGGCGAAAGGGGGTGCTCATAGCTGACCTTCCCCGATCGTACCCAAGCTTCCGAGCCAAGACCACTTTGGTGATGACGGACATGTGGCCTTCGGCACCGAGTCAGGGTTTCCTAAATTTCTCATTTTAAAATATTTAGGTGGCGACTCTGTAATCTGGCAAAGCAGTCCATGTTTGGCACTACTTTTTCAAAATCTGTTTTTCTTCAAAACGATTTGCCAGAGTTGGACTCTTTGGTTCAAGATTTAGAACCGCAACACACAAAAAGGGAGTCCGAACTGTAGCGAGGTCCCCCTGTGGGCTTGTTACAACCACTGGTGTGCTGCAACACCAAACTGCAATAGAGCACAAAATAGAGAAAAATGGAGGGTCTCCCAAGGGTATGCTTGTACCATGCCCTCCTTATCATCTTAAAACATCAAAGGAGTTATACCATTGGATCCAAAACCATCAATCAAGTATTTTGAATACATGATGGCCAAAGATCCAACTTGTACACACTCAATAAATGCACACAAACAAGACTCTAGGACCACTACCTTATCATAGATAATCAAAGGTAATGGAGACAAAGAGGATTGGCTTATTTTCATCACTTCAAGTATGAAATGAACCAATCTTCCTTGTGTTCAATATAACGTCCGATTGAATACAATGCAATGCACACATAACATGCTTATCTTGGCATGCTTTACTTGATTCAATTCTTGTTTACACATTTTAAGTTATCAAACCATTCTTTAATTGATTTGTCTAACGTGAAAGTTCTCTAATGAGAGAGAGGTCAATCAAAAGATGACTTAAGACATGAGAGAAGCCATGCCTTTGATTAGGAGGAACCCTCAAAAGAGGGTTAAAGCCATTTAAGCATAAGCCTCAATCTCAAGCTTAAACACAACTTTAGCACCAACCAAGCCTCAAAACAAATAGAAAAATGGAGAAATGAGGGAGGTGGCAGAATTTCAGTGCTGAAATGGCATGAAACACAAGATTCTAACATGCAAACAACTCATGTACAACATGTTAAGAGCCAAAATAATGAAACTAGTGAAGGACACAACACTAGAAACATGCAACACAATGCTCAAATGATCAAACCAGCTATGGACAGACCTAAAACATGCCAAAACAGTGGCCAAAATGTGCTGAGATGATAGCATGAAAAGCAAGAAAATCATGTTCATGCATTGGCTCACAAACAAGGCATAAGGCACAATTCTCAAACACAATGAAAGAGTGATATGTGTGAGAGTGTGACAGAGAAATATGCTTTGAAATCACATCCTAAATGATGCTATATCATGCAAACATCACAAGTAAAGCATGCTAAGGGCCTCAAAACACAAGGCTAGTGAAACTAACTACACGATGGCTATACGAAACAAGTCCCAAAGGACAAAGACTACTCAAAACAGAGTTTAAGCATGTCAAAGCAAGGCCAAAAACATACTGGAATGGAGCCAACACATGCTAGAACAATAGGCTAAAACATCAAGTATGTTAAGCTAGTGAGCAAGATTATACTACAAGTGTAAGAAGCAAGTATCAAATGACTCAACCAGCCAAAATCAGAGCTATAACATGTCAAGAAAGTCATAAAAACATGCTGAGATCAAGTCAAAAGATGGTAGAAAAATATGCTCAACAATTAGGCCATCTACACATGCAACCAAGATACAAGGAGGGGAGGCCACCCCCTTCCTATTTTGGACCTCAAAACCAAGTTTCTACCGCTGAAAAACCTCTGAGTTTCAAGCCAAACAGCCAAGAGAGGAAACCACCCCCTAACCACACAAGACTTAAACCAACATTTTAAGACCTTAAAAAATAGAACTTTTTAGAGGCTAAGACCAGCTTTAAAGTAGCACACAAAGGTGGCAAAGCAATGAATTAAAACAAAGCTTAAAATGAGGAAATTCTTACCCTTGAAGAACAACAAGAAAACAACCAAATTTTTGAGCCAAAACCACTCCAAGGAGCTCAAGCAAGGCCTCTAAGAACACCAACTTTAAGGTGAAGGTGTTTGGCTAAGGGTGCTAGTGCAAATGTGTAGAGAAAACACACTTTTCAGCCTAAAATATAGAGAGAGAGAGGATTCTAGAGAGAGAGAGAGAGAGAGAAATCTTGCTCAGCTCAAACTTTGTAACCCTTTGCATATATATAGATGAGCTCTATATATAGAAGATTCAAAAGCCCCTTGAAAAGATCCAACCATCCACGTGCAAGCAGATGGGCTCATCTGTGCAAACAGCTGTCAAAATATCTACAAAAATATCTACTGAAACATTGGTGGCCGATCGCCATCACAGGTGGCAAGGTTCATTGATGGCCGGCAGGGCAAAGCCCATGGCCAGCAACCCTCAATGATGGCCGGCATGCCATCAAGGACATCACTAAGCAAAGACCAATACATGGTCCAAATATGAGACAAAATGGAAATAGGGTCTGGAAGGATCAAACCTTGAGCATTCCGTCGCGAAAGTCGAGTACTCGATGAGCAATCAAACTTGTTGCTGGATGTACCCTACAAGAACATCCAAGTCTTGAGGACGGTCAAAAATAAGGTGTCTACACATGCCTTTTTGAAAATAAAACACATCTTCATCTTTTGAAAGTTATCATGCTTGATGTTATGCAACTTCAACTGTTCAAAATTTATCAACTTAATTAAAGGGGGCGGTAAATACAACTCTGGTAATTCCTAGGTCGGTGTCTGCAAGTAGACTATACGAGTACTACCAATTGTCATTTTTACCGGTATTAATCGGAAGGCTCGACACCTATCCGTGCGACTTTTTGGTCTTTCACCAAAGACACTTAAGTCAACTTAAACAATTTTATCTACATCACTTATCAAGACTTACCACCGTATTTACCCCAAAACCATTTCATGAAAACCCATTTCCCAACATTCTTTTCTCAATGCAAATTTCCAAAGCTTAACATAGTCCAATGAATTGAAATGCCAATGTATGCTTAATAATGCAATGCAACATTACTTCCATATTCAATTGTTCCACACAATATACTATTGTGATCAAAATTCCCAATCCTCTTTTCAACACAATTCCACAAGATGAATAAATATATATATACTTTTACATCCAATTCATTAAAGAGAATAATGTAATTCCCACATTTCGAGCAATCTCAACAATTTAGTCAATTCAAGACTAAATCAACATTTTGACAACAATTTCCAAAATAAACAACATTTCTCATTTTTTTCACAAAATTCGTCATTTATATATATATAAACAATCTTCAAAACATCCATTTATCTTGGTACACAAAATAAATATGACAACATCTTCCAAGAATTTTCAACATTTTTCAAACAAAAGACCCAATTTCTAGGTTTTCTCACCAAAACCATTCATCTCCAAAATATTTAGAAGAATCTTCCTAAAATCATATTTCTTCAATCAATATGGTTCAAAACCTTTAATTTCTATTTTAAAAGGAAAAGAAATTAAACCTTCTTTCAAAATCACTCATCTTCTTGAAATCAACAATCAAATTCTCAACGGTAATCAAAGGATGATTTCGAAAATCATCTAGATCTTGCAAAAACATATATATAACTCTAAGAAAATCCCTACCTCAAGTTTTCAAGAAGAAATGAGATGAAACTCCCAAAATCAACGATGTCGAAACTCGATCTTCACTACATACAACGAAGCCCTCGAGATAATAACCAACTTTGGTGAAAAACTTAGGTCTAAATCCCAATGGATTTGGAGAAATCAAAGAGAGAAGATGACTTCTAGAGAGAGAAGCTTCTGATCTGGAATTCTGGAGAGTTTTAGAGAGAGAGAGAGGATTGAAAAAGTGATATGAAATATCAGATTCACGAACTGATATAACATGGTCCGCTCGAGTGTGGAATGCCCTGCTCGAGCGTCAAGTACACTAACCCAATACTTTTGCAGATAGGTCAAACTTCTGAAACCAAACATTCTCCGCTCGAGCGCATCAACGACCGCTTGAACGGACAAGAAACTTCGAATGCATTTTATTTATTTTCGGCATCGCCCCCCCCCCGCTAGGTGCGCTTAGGACTCCGCCATGGGCGCCTCTAGACCTCAAGAAGTTGATCGGGCAACTTCGACCCCGCCAGTCTTGCTGGACGGCCAAGGCGTTGCCTTTGGACCCGTCAAGGGGCACTGCCCCCTGGACCCCCGTGAGTTGACCGAGTAGTTCGACCCTCGACCGGCCCAATCGAAGTGGCAAAACATGAAAGAAGGATCAAAACCGGGATCGTTACAGTCATCATTACACATAAAGAAAGAGAGAGAGAAAAAGTGAGAAGAAAGAGAGAGAAAAAGAGATATATAGTGAAAAAGAGAGAGGTCTCAATCGGCAACGGAGTTAAGGACCTCTGGTGCGACGAGCCATTATGGCAACTATTTATACGCAGATCGCAGTTCTCAGACGGCGGTGAAGGGCGGAGGGCTACTGAGCCCAATGGCAAAGGAGTCGGAGCGACGGAAGGTGGTGTCGATATCAACGATGATGCCGTGCGTGTTACGGTGACTGAAGGTTCTAGGGTTTTGAGTCTCTCTTTCTCTCGCACGTCTCTCCCTCTCTTGCTTCCGCGTGAAATGACTCACACTCTATTGCTCCATGTCAGCCATTGATATATATATATATAAGGGTAGTTTGGTCATTTTGTAAAAGTATGTCCTTATGGACATACCAATTTTGTGCCTTTCGCACTTAGACCTTTGGCCAATAGAAATTCAATTTTGGACTTTTGAACCGAAGACCTAAAATTGATATTATATTGTGTATTTAGTTTAAGTGGTATGAGTCCTTCTATCTTAAACCTATAGTCATGGGTTCAAGTTTTACCCATCTCTTTGTGTAATTTTATTTAAATAAAAAACACTGTCACGTGACATGAAGAGAGCAAAGATTTCACTATGCCAATTGAGGCCTTCACTTAATAATAATATAGATAGGTAGATATTTATCTTTTATCCCTTTTTTTATCCCTTTTCTTTACAACAATACCACATGCTTGTACTTTGGCAAATATTTAAAATTATTTTAGGATTATTATAAAAATTGACTATTTTAATTCATTTTTGAGAAAACAATTATGAGATATTTACTAATAAATCCCATCTCACAAACAAGTACTCCAATTAGTCCCAAGTTTTTTTTATTGATTAATTAAGTCCTATTAGTGAAGTGTTTCTTTCTGTGTGGTCCTATTTTTGATTTTGGTATTATTTTGGTGGACAACTATACCCTTTTATTAATGTGAGATATGATGTGATACTCCAATGTGACAGGTATTAATGTGACACTCCAAAAAAATTAAAAACTCCTTAGTATGCTTTTCCTAAATGTGACAATGTGGCGGGTATGAAGTGACACTCAAAAACTTTTACTCCAAAAAAAATTAAAAACTCTTTAGTGTATTTTTCTCCAAATGTGACAGCGTAGCAAGTATGACGTGACACTCTAAAAATATTAAAAACTCTTTAATGTACTTTTTCCAAATATGACATGTAACACTCTAATGTGGTGAGTATGATGTGACATTCTAAAAAATTAAAAACTCTTTAGTGTGCTTTTTTCAAATAATGTGACGGGTATGATGTGACACTAAAAAACTCTTTAGTATACTTTTTTTTCAAATGTAACACTCCAATGTAGTGGGCAAATGAGTCATTACACATTTAAAAGGACAAAATGGATCACAAGAAAAAATATGGGACTATATGGATTATAAGTCCAAAATATGAGACTTATTGGTTAATCTCCCAATAATTAATAGGGAGATTCTACTTATATTGCAATACCTTTTTACACTTATTTTCTCATTATATCATTAAGAAATAATTGAAATTCTTATTACACACTTTATAATATCAAAACTAACCCTAATTAAACTCTTTTCAAAACTCCTACAGATTTTTCTCATTACATCCATTCCTTTTAAATTACTCCAGTGTTATGTTATCAAACAAATTATATTTGTCCAGCCATCTGTTGCTGTACATTTCCATTCACTTTCCTTAAAACATTATTTTTTTTTCTTCTAAATTTATGCTGGATCTATTCGGTTATACATTGTCAAACAATTTGGATTATTCCAGTGTCATGTTGCCAAACCAATTAGATTTGTCTAGCCACCTGTTGTCGTATGTATACAGATTCACTTTCTTTAAAATATCAAGCATCTATAAAAACATGAAATGTACAAACATCCATAAAAACATCCATAAAATTTATCAATACAAACGTTTATAAAAATACACTGAGATATTATCACAATCCATCTATGTTGATAGTTTCAATAGTGACTACATTAGCACACGGGTAGTATATAGGTAGTATATGCTTTCTCCAATCCATTAGTGCACGGGTGATGAAAACGAATCCAATTACTTGTTTTCGGAGGTATTGAATGACCAAGAAGCAGATAAATTTAACAAACTATTAACAATGCACTACTAGCTTTACTGCAATTAATGGAAACATAATCCTTCAAAGCAAAAAACCAAAAATGTCGGAAAAATGAAAGTGGAAATGTTTGGCAGTGAATTACCAAATCTGTACTTTTTGTTTGGTAGTAGGTTACTGAACAAGTATTTTTTGTTCGACAGTGGGTTACCAAATATGTGTTTTTTGTTCGGCAGTGTGATTCCGAGTTATTTGATTTTGTTCGGTTTTGGTACATCGAACAAAAGTCAAACGGTCCTCTTAAAAAATGAAACGAAAACATAAAAAACAAAGAAAAGAAACTCATCATTTTACTCTTTTGCTAGTCCTTCATCACCATTTCTTTGCCCATTACTTTCTTTTATGATCAAAATATTATTATTCTTACTTTTTGAAAGTAACACCGACCTCCTTAATTAAGTGTTAATTCTGTGGTTTACCTTAATTTTATGTTTATATGTGAATTATATGCTTATATGTGTGTCAAATATATGCCATGAGCTATTTGAATTATGTTTTGATTGATAGACATTTTAATATTTGAAATAGACCTGTCTGAATCGTTAAATCATAAGGTTAAAAATTAAATGTTTGGATTAAATAATTAGAGTCTAAATTTGCCTTAGCACAACTAAGTTTATTAAGTAGATTCTAGTGAGGCTTAATTTGATTTAATGAAATTTAAACTTAATGTTAATTGGAGATAGATATTTGGTTATTGAGAACTCAATAATAAAATATGATAAACTTGTAGAGGTGTTGGGTCAAAATATCTGTGTGTGTATGTGAGAGAGAGAGAGAGAGAATCCTAGAGACTCAAAAGAGAAAGAGGAGAGAAGAAGAAGAAGAAGAGGAAGAAGAGGAAAAGAGAGGGATTTGGGCAAATTTTCACCAAACCAACCCTTTAAGGTAAAAATTCTTTGCCAATTTCTTGAATCTAAGTTGTTTTATCCTTGAACTCAAAATCTAAGTGGAAAATTAGGGATTGGGTAATGTGAGTTCGTGTAAAGAACCCTAAAAAGAGAAATTGAAAGAAATAGTTAAAGCTCTTGGCATACATGGCGTTATTTCATGATCAATTACTTGCTCTTGCATGAGTTTTAAGTTCGAAAAAGGATTTCTCATGGATTTGTGAAACATAGAGCTTTCATGTGCATAATTTTTGTTTTTCTCCTTAACTTCAAGTTTTGTTCTTGTGAGTGGAAATTGGGTTTTGTTTTAATTGCAAGCAAAAGGGAGCTGTGCATTCTGAAATAATTGCATGTGCTGGAGCATATGCGGTGGGAGTTCCGCACGTGTGGCCTAAGCACACCGCACATGCAATTTTCAGGCTAGCTAGGTTTCATTTTTTTGCTTCATTTTTCCATCTTTCGGGCCTCTATTAGCGTGGTTTCACATATATTTAACGTTCATATGCACTTCACGGGCATAAAAGAGAATAAAGAACAATTAGGCTAACCGAACAAACAAGTAATGATAAGAACTAGTTAATTGGACTATGAATTGAATTTGTTATGCTTGCATGTGTCTATGTAGGTCAAACGCTGCATCCCGTTCACGTGTTTTGCAGAGCCAACTGTGAGTAACAACCTTGTAAAGATCGATTCCATTATAAGCATTCTTTGACTTATGTTATAGTTTTATGAAATGATGATTTTGTTCAAATGAATGATTGTCCTATTTTCTTGAAGTGTACTCATGGCATACTTAGCACTTGTTTACTGTTACTGTTACAGAGATCTCCGTCAGTTTCGATTCTTGAAACTTCTGTTTACTATATTGATGGCCATCATATATGACTGTTTGGTCTTTATGACTGTCTGTTCAGTTTTTGTGACCGTCTGTACTGTTCTGCTATTGGATGTACCACGTATAACTACTATGCTTTCAGTATGACATATGGATCTGTTAAGTTATGATTCTGATTTTTTAATTACTGTTAAAATTGACCGATTTGGATTACAGTAAGGACATCATTGATAACCTCTTTACATTGTTGTTATTCACTGGGCTCTAACTCATTCTTGTATATGTAGGTGATTAAGTACAAGAAGGGAAGTAGTGGTGTTAACCCAGCCTCTGTTTTGTCAAGCTAGCTTTGGCGCCTCACTGCAAGGTTTTCATCGGTCAAGTGTTGAGACTTTTTAGTAGCCAAGTAGTTGTCCCAAGGATGATCTCTTGGAAGGACATTACTTTTTCAGAAAGATGGCAAATACGAATGGTTATTCCGGCCTGACCTATCATGCACCAAACGATAGACCAAGTCATTCAGACACAAGGAGGTAATGTATACCTCAATTTCCGAAGACCATTATCAAGAAATATGTCTAGTGCCAGCTTTCGAACTGCTCCTTCCTATAGAGTAGATTTGCTTGAGTCATCTAGACAGACTACATCTAAACCCATAGAATCAGTATTACAAGGTATTCCTTCTGGACCACCTAGTAGGCCACCTAGCGATCCACTTATAGAAACTCTAATTCAAGGAATTCACTTATCAGAAAACCAAATACCTCATGAAGTGTAAAAAAAAAAAAAAAAAAAAAAAAGCCTTACAGCCTAACAGCAAGTGATATCAATTTTGAAATTTAATGGATTTTACACCAAGTAGTGAAATTCGTAGACAACTTAACCAGGATTTTATGCAAGATAAATACCAGGAATTTAGAAAATGGTATTTTAAATATCATAATTCTCAACAGCTTGAAAAACTAAAAAACTAGTTTTGTTTTCATTTAGAAAAACATCAACAACTTCAACCTTTTCCTGAGTGGTATTTTGAATTCGTTACAGTCATGGAACTATTTCCAGAACCCCAGCTAAATGTCTTAGATGATTTACATAAGACATGGTTAACAACAGAAGGATAAAGTATCAATTCGATACATCTGCCACCATAATCTTTAGAACTTGCACCCAATCAAGATTCTTATTCCAATAGCTCTTTAGTAATTACAGCCTTTGTCAAACCATCTGAAAAATCAACACGAGATATTGTCCAAGTTAATGATCTCATTCCAATTATTAAATAGAATAATTATACAAACCTTCATTTTCAAACAGTAGGCAAATAGTTAACAATAATTGAATAATCTGTTACATAATTGGTACAAAATCAAAAGGTATTACCAAAACTAGATCCTGTGGTTCAACCAGTAAATATCAAACCACCTATTGAAATTTCTAATTTTAAACTAAGATCCCCTAAACAATATAATGAATTTATGGATGCCCTTTTGTTGCCGTTATCAACAAAATGAAGAGTATTCAGATAGGCCAATCTAGTTCCCAAATAAATATGCTTTCTAAAACTCAACCAGAAAACCTTAGTGATGATGATTTCTCTGTATCACAAATTCTAGAAATCCAGAATAATTTCCAGGATATGCAATCTCTTAATAAAACCTATTTTCCTTAACAGACTTCTAGAATGGCATTCACAGGACCATATCATGGTAAAACCATTTATGAATGGAACATAGATGGTAAATTTGAATACCAGATCTTTGAAACCATTCACCAGATCCTCATGTATGCCACTGTCTGCAAACATTATAATAATACTGATAGTCACACTAAAAATCCCATTTCCATATCCATGGAATACCAAATCAAATAGTAAAATGGACCAAAGATTTTGTCACAGAAATATCTTTGTTTACTAGTAATCGAGAGTAGGTAATTTGCCACTCATTAAAAGCTTGGTGGTAAGGAACTGGTAAAACATCTAATTGTAACCCAAATTTTATTATGACAAGACTAGGATATTTTTGTCTGAGTTCTGTTTAGATTTGAAAAAACGGATTCTTTAATTCTGTTGATGCTACTGGTATTGCTTTGGGGATAACATCCAACCAAGCTTTGCTGTGAGCTTGAATATTCTGAAAAAGATCTCTTTGAGAGGCATCCACACCTTTGTACCACCATCGGATAAAGAATACTTGTTTTAGAAGAGGTACCTTGTTCTGATAGTTACACTGAAAATTCCATTTCCATATCCATGGAATACCAAATTGGATAGTAAAATGGACCAAAGATTTTGTCATAGAAATATCTTTGTTTACTAGTAATCAAGAAAAGACAATTTGCTACTCATTAAAAGCTAGGCGGTAAGGATCTGGTAAAACATCTAATTATAACCCAAATTTATCCCACCAAACGAGAAACCAATTTGGTAGATCATTTTTCAGGACATCGGGGACAATGCGGATAAACCAAGAATGGTTGTGAATAGGATTCTGGTAATAGAAAACATAAGTAAAAGCATCTATGTAATTCCAATAACTGTATTTAGATTCCTTATTTCGGATATCTAAAGTTCTAGTAGTATGTGGGTGAATGCCCCAAGAACAAATGGGCATAATATTTCGGGTAGTGGCTTTAGGGTGTTTTTGTTTTGAAGGATTAGGGTATGGGATTGGACTATTAGTCATTGTTTGTTTCAAAAGTTTTGCTCCGGACTAATAGTCCCCATTAGTCCCATATTTGTGGGACTATCTTTGGGGGGGGGGGAGAGGGGTGAGATAGAAACCATGGGATAATTCATTCCATGAGATTAGACAATGAAATTACATTTTTGCCCTCTAGTATTTAATTATGTATTATATTTAGTAAAATTCAAAAAAATTTAATGTCTCAATTTAAAAATAAAATAATTTTATTTAATTTTTATTTTCGTTTTATTTATTTAATTTTTTAAAATATTTTTTTATAGATATTTTATTGATGTTTTATTTTAAAATTTTGTTTATATTTTATTTAATTTCATTATTTAAATTTTAATAGATGTTTTATTTTATTTCATTATTTAATTATTATTATTATTTAAAATAAATTTATTTAAAATTTTAATTAAAAAATAACATATATTTTTATTTATATTTAATTTTTTTAATTTTTTAAAATAAATTTATTTAATTGTGCAAAAAATAAAATAAAATAAATTTTTATTTAATCTAGCTAAAAATAATTAAAATATTAAAGCTATGTTTAATATTGCTATTACTTAGTAAATAATTGAAAAGGATAAAATAGCCATTTGAGCATTTATCATTTTCCATAATATCCCAAACAAACATTGGATTCACTAAAAATAGTCTAATCCAGACATCTAATCCCATGACTAAACAAACATACGATACAAATCCAGTCCAACCAAATAGTTCGGGGATAATGTATCCCAGGATTAATAGTCCGATGGATTACAATCCCCCTTTATCTAGTCCGTCCAAACAAACACACCCTTACTATATTGGATTGGACTAGCAACCTTGTTGGGATCATGCAAAGTATGATGAAATTCAATGGCTATAGTCTCAATTAGTATATATTCATATATATATATAGGTATTGGTCAAAATGAGGGGGAAAATGTTGTGCCGTTAAATAACGACGCTTGATTTACCATGGATCATTCATCAATTTTTCATCTCCTGGTTTGATATAGAGGATTGTTTCCTCGGTAATACTATTAAAATGATATTCTTTGGGAGGAGAGAGGAGGACATCCTTAGTCGTTTGACTGGATTTCCCTTTTGTACTGTTTGTGGCCTAAAGCCTTGGAAATTCTGTTGCATCGGTAAATTAAATGTTCTGTTGTGCATAGGGATTCGATCCCCTACCTCGGTCCCGACGGCCTCAACCTCTACTGGTCATGTTTTTGTTCTCTGTAAATATTTACGAGTTAGAAAATCTGGTAAAGAATTTTGTTCACCTTTGATATATTCAATATCAAAGTCAAAAGCAGATAATAAACTTTGCCAGGTTGCAAATATCTGTTTTTGAGCAAGATTTTGGATATCTTTTTTAAATATTTGTTTTGCAGCCGAACAACCAACTCTGATAAAAGAATGTTGATTTAGTAAATCATCTTGAAATTTTGAAACACGTTTAACAATTGCTAAACATTCCTATTTAATTTTTGGATAATTTAACTTTCAAATAACTTGATGTGAACTGTAAAGTTCTTCTTTCTGGTTCGTGGGATTAATCTGTTTTAAAATACCTCCATAACCTTGATTAGAGGCATCTGTTTCTACTATCTTTTTCCATTTTGGATGAGGTAAAACAAGACATGGGAGTTGTTTTACTTTTAATTTAATTTTTTGTACAACTTGTGTGTATTCTAGTGTCCAAGGAGAAGGATTTTTCTTTAATCTGGTATAAAGAATAGTTGCATCTCAGGATAATTGAAGGTAGTAATCTTGAATATAGTTCAAACTTCCAAGAAATCTCTATAATTGTGTTTTATCTTTAATTTCATATAGAAATTTTGATGCAAATTCAATACTTCTGTTAATAGGAATGATTGTGCCATTATGAATATTATGGCCAAGAAATCAAACTATGGTCTGAAATAGTTTCATTTTTGGTGCAGAAATCACCAATCAATTTCTCAATCCATTTTTAATACTAACATGCTTAAAAATATTAAGATGCTTTATATGCTAGTCAATAGGTGATGAAAAAATAAGAAAATCATCAATGTAACATATTGTAAATTCTGTATAAGGAGTAAACATATCATTCATAATATGTTAGAATTCAGATGGAGCATTTTTTTAGTCCAAATGACATAACATTCCGTTCATAATACCCAAAAGGTACTATAAAAGCAGTTTTATAACGATCTTGTTCAGTTATTTGTACTTGCCAATATCCTTATTTTAAATCAAATTTTGAAAATATAACAGTATCCTGTAAACGATCTAACAGATCTTTTTTATTTGGGATTAGATATCTAATCCATTTTAAAGCATCATTTACCGGTTTATAATTGATGACCAATCTTGGTATACCTCTTTCAATTTCTACATTTTTATTTACATAAAAAGCGGTATAACTCCAATGAGAATGACTAGTTCTAATTAACTTTTTCTGTAGAAGAGTATTGATTTCTGTTTTACATGATTCTAATTACTCTTTTTTTTATTTGGCTAGGTTGAGCTCTGGTGGGGATATAGTGCTCATCAAAGTCGGATTCATACGGAAGAGAAACTATGTGTTTCTTTCTTTCCCAAAAAACATTTGGAACATCATTACAAATTTCTATTTGGAATTCTTTTTCAATTAGCTTTATTTTATTCTGTAAGGATAGATGTTGTAATCTCTGTTCAGTTGTAAGAAAATAGATTTCCGTTTGAAGAAAATTTATTTGTTTTGCTTTAAAATTGACTAAATCTTTTAGTGAATCTAACTCTTTTGTATAAGGTTCTGTTATGAATTCAAATATAATTGATTGATTACTGATGGTTGTGTGGATGCAGAAAGCAAGCTGTAATATTTTTAAAATTTGATTTAAAATCAGGATATGAGCAAGTACAGATAGTTGAACAGGATCGTTATCAAACTACTTTTACAGTACCTTTTGGACATTATGAATGGAATGTTATGCCATTTTGACTAAAAAATGCTCCGTATGAATTCAACATATTATGAATGATATATTATAGAATTTGCAATCTGTTACATTGATGAAATTCTTATTTTTTCATCATCTATTGACCAGTGTATAAAACATCTTAATATTTTTAAGCATGTTATTATCAGAAATGGATTGGTGATTTTTGCACCAAAAATGAAACTATTTCAGACCGCAATTTGATTTCTTGGCCATAATATTCATAATGGCACAATCATTCCTATCAACAAAAGTATTGAATTTGCATCAAAATTTCCAAATGAAATTAAAGATAAAACACAATTACAGAGATTTCTTGAAAGCTTGAACTATATTCGAGATTACTACCCTCAGTTATCTCGAGATGCAGCTATTCTTTATACCGGATTAAAGAAAAATCCTTCTCTCTGGACACCAAAACACATGCAAGCTGTACAAAAGATAATCGACATTATCTTTATAAAGAGGTTATTTGTTATGAAATTAAAAATTTCAAGAGATGATATGTAATTTTTAAAACTGCAAGAAACAATTTATAGTTTAAACAAACTTTAAGAGGGTATATATAATTTAGTGTGTGACTTGTGTCCAGTCCGTAATCGGATTAGACTGTACTACTAGGCACATAGGCCAATTATGGAGCCTGTATCGATAATCCGAATTGTTCAATGTGTAGAGCTTGTCGAATACTTCATCCTTGTAAAAAAGTAGGTTAATCGGATATCGATAGCCACTACGTTCAGTATGATTTAAAAAATAATTATTAATAGAAATCTGATTTCATTAAGTAGCAATCGATATCCGATCAACGTGATTTTTTGAAAAAGTGATATACTCGATGATTCATACATATTGAATGGTTCAAATTATCAATACGAGCTTCATAATGGATTCACGAAAATCCAACAATATGATTCAGTCCGAAACTAAACTGGAGAACCCTATAATTTATTCATTAAAAGCTAGGTCAACTCCTATAAAAAAATTTAAAAAAAATGGCAAGTGGAGCTCTTAATTCCATGTTCCATCTCGACTGCAAGTGAGAATTTATTTTCCTAAAAAAAAAGATTCTGAAAATAAAAATAAAAATTAGATATTGACTATTGATGAGTCTTATCCACGAGCTCTCTTTTTCTGATCAATTTTTGTTTGTTTCTTTTTCTCCTTCACGTCTCTCTGAATCCTATCATCATCACAACTGTACTCTCATACACAAATAGTTTTAGAGAGAGAAAAAAAACTATCAAAGAGAGAGAGAGAGAGAGAGAGAGAGCACTATGCCCTAGAAAAAAGAAAAATTCATTCAAATAAGGACTTATTATAATAGTTGTAGTTCACTAATGGCGTGTTCTGTGCATTTCTCAGAGTCATATGTTGAGATACAAACCAAATAAGTCCTTTATTTTTAGTCAAAAAATAAAAAATATTGCTATAGGTCAATTCTTTACAAGGGAACTGACCTAAACGCAATCACTTCAACTCGGTCTTCTAACCTATACATGACTTGGGTGACATCCCACTTAACGTTAACCTTACCCTTACTTAGCACAAATCCAGGAATATTCCAATTTATATTATTATTATATTAAACCTAAATTATGTTGAAGTGAAGGTCGGACAGCAGCCACCAATTTGCAAATCTATTCTTGGATCCGCTGTTCGGTTACTGTTATTTGTTGATTAATAAATTCTAATTGCTGATTTACAGAAGGTAGTGAATATGGATCATTTACAAGAGCCAAATAAAAATTACGACGTTGTATATAAAATTCTAATACCTCATGTAATTTTACAAATAAATCAACAGGCATACATAGAAGAAATACTTACAATAAAACTTTGTTATATTACTAAAGAGAGATACACAAGGAGTATAAAAAATACTTCCAACAAAATTTTTGTTATATTACTGAAGAGAGATACACAATGAGAGAGATAGAAAGAGAGCACACTTTAAAAATATTACAGCTTACATTATGCTTCAACAAGGGTGGGGGCATCCCTTATATAGACAAAGAAAAGATAAGATAAGATAAGGTTGAGAACAAGTGGCATGTCCTAGATGGAGTGGAGTCGATCTTCCTTATCCTCTTGACTAAGTGGGAATCTACTTTTGACTCAGTATCCTTATTTTTATTGTCTTCTTGCTGGTAGCGGCGACAGATGGAATTGCATTTTCTGAAAGTTGCATTATATGCAGTTACTGTTGGTTGTCTTCTTGTGCCGACGCTAGCTAGAATGATTATTGTTGGTGAAGGCCATTATGCTTTGCCTTTTCCTTTTTTGTCTTTTTCCTTTTCTATTTTGTCGGCAATGATACTGGTTAATGAATCCTGAAAATCTCCAAAATGGGGTTCGTTATCTTCTGGATCCTAAGATTCCCCCGGTCAATACAGCAAACTCATTTTCACCTGGTCTAGGTCTTGGTCCTGGCTACTGGCAACAAATTTCATTGATGTATCATCACTAGTAATGGATTGAAAGAATTGTTTCTTCATGTAATCCATACTTTTAATCAGTAATTCTGTTTTCGACAGATCAAGATATTTCTGTGTAAGTTTTGTTTGGATTTGCAAAAATGGATTCTTTGATTCTGTTGATGCTGCTGGTATTGCTTTGGGGATAGTATCCAAGCAAGCTTTGCTATGAGCTTGAATATTCTAAAGAAGATCTGTTTGAGAGGCATCCATAACTTTATACCACCATCGGATAAAGAATACTCGTTTTAGACGAGATACCTTGTTCTGATAGTGACACTGAAAATCTCATTTCCATATCCATGGAATACTAAATTGGATAGTAAAATGGACCAAATATTTTGTCGTATAAATATCTTTGTTTACTGGTAATCAAGAGTAGGCAATTTGCCACTCATTAAAAGCTTGGCGGTAAGGATCTAGTAAGGAAAAGGCAAAGCATAATGGCCTTTACCAACAATAATCATTCCAGCTAGCGTCGGCACAAGAAGACAACCAACAGTAACCGCATATAATGCAATTTCATCTGTCGCCACTACTAGCAAGAAGACAATAAGGATAAGGATGCTAAGTCAAAAGTAGATTCTCACTCAGTCAAGAGGATAAAGAAGATCGACTCCACTACATCTAGGATACGCCACATGTCCTCAACCTTATCTTATCTTATCTTTTCTTTGTCTATAAGTGATGCCCTCACCTTTGTTGAGGCAGAATGCAAGCTGTAATATTTTTAAAGTGTGCTCTTTTTCTATCTCTCTCCTTGTGTATCTCTCTTCAATAATATAACAAAAGTTTTATTGTAAGTATTTCTTCTAGTCCTTGTGTATCTCTCTTCAATAATATAACAAAGTTTTATTGTAAGTATTTCTTCTATGTATGCCTATTGATGTACTTGTAGAATTACATGAGGTATTAGAATTTTATATACAATGTCATAATTTTTATTTAGCTCTTGTAAACGATCCATATTTATGACTTTTTCTAAATCAGCAATTAGAATTTATTAATCAACAAATAACAGTAACCGAGCAACGGATCCAAGAAGAGATCTTCCAGTTGGCGGCCGTCGTCCAAGGGATCAAGAAGTAACAGTTTCTCTGAAATAAAAGGTATTGTAAAAGCAATTTTATAACGATCCTGTTCAGCTATCTGTACTTACCAACATCCTGATTTTAAATCAAAATTTGAAAATATAATAGCATCATGTAAACAATCTAACATATTCTTTTTATTTGGGATTGGATACCTAATCCATTTTAAAGCATCATTTAATGGCTTATAATTGATAAGTAATCTTGGTACACCTCTTTCAATTTCTGCATTTTTATTTACATAAAAAGAAGTATAACTCCAAAAAGAATGACTAGTTCTGATTAACATTTTATGTAGAAGAGTATTGATTTCTATTTTACATAATTCTAAATACTCTTTTTTCATTTGGCTAAGTCGAACTCTAGTGGGGATATAGCGCTCATCAAAGTCGGATTCAAACAAAAGGTTGTGTTTGGATAGATTTTCAAACTATAATTCCACTCCCACATTCTAAGGCCATGTTTGGATACATTTTTCAAATTATATTTCCGCAACAAAAAGAAAACTCTGCAAAAAACTCTATGTTAGGCGGGTTTTTTTATTTTTTTTGAAATTTGGCTTTACTGGTTGTTCAGCCGGTCAACTGAAACATGGCAATTTTTTTTTAATATAATATTTTTAATAAAACAATATTTTCATAATTTTTTAAAATTTTTTATGAGCTTTTAATAGATTTTTGAGTTGTGTGTTTGGTTGTGATTTGTAAGTTTTTGTATTAGATATCGTATGTTACATCAAAAATTTTCCACTCAAGTCAAAACTCATTCAACAAACAAATTTTTCACACTCAAATCATAATTCCAAAACTCACAAACTCAAAATACAACTCTATTCTCAAATCATATTTAGAAAACTCTATCAAACGCTACCTATGTGTTTCTTTCTTTCCCAAAAAACATTTGGAACATCATTGCAAATTTCTGTTTGGAATTCTTTTTCAATTAGCTTTATTTTATTCTGTAAGGATGACTATTGTAATCTCTATTTAGTGGTAAGAAAATAGATTTCTGTTTGATGAGAATTTATTTGTTTTTCTTTAAAATTGACTAGATCTTTTAGTTGATCTAACTCTTTTGTATAAGGTTCTGTTATGAATTCAAAAATGATTGATTGATTACTGATGGTTGTGTGGATGCCTATAGGATCTATTTTTGTAATAGGCATTATAAGACACAAAAATGGAGTTCCCAAAATAATTGTCTAAGACATATTTCTGATTAAGACAAAATAAGTAAGGAGACAAATACCTTGATTACAGATAAACACTTTTGGAAGTTTATATTGAATTTTCATGGAATTACCACTAGCACTGGAAAGAGATTGAGTGGTTTTCTAGAAGTTTTGTGTTGGAATTAATCCTTTTTTAATACGGTTCATGTCAACTCCACCATCAACTAGAGTGAGAACATCTTTGATTACAAAATCTGGTTTAATGAGAAAAGTTATTCTAATATTCCATTTCTAGAACGCTACTTGATTCATAAGCATTAAGTATTGGTTTTTGGATTTTTCTATTGATTCATTTGACTTGTCTTCTATTGCAATACCTTTATCTTTCCGAGGTATTGTTGGTAATTAATTGTTGATTTTTCTAATATCAGAAAGAATAGATTGATTGGCTATTTGGAGGTTTTTTACTTTTGTTTTTAAAACGTTGATTTCCATTTTTAAATCTTGGATGGTAACTGGTTTTCATGTGATACAGAAGACTGTATCTTATTGATTACTTCTTTCATACTGTAATGTTCTACAGGAAGAACTTCTTCAGTTTTTTGATTTTGGTAACATATTTATAAAAATTTTAATTTCATTTCTGGATCTTTAATCTGGTCTGCTAATTCTAGCATTGATTTTTGATTATCTGTTTAAACATTAATACTAGGTCCTCTTATGTCTAGACCATTCATTTCAACTATTGCTTTCCAATAGTTAGCTTCTATTATAGTGTTTAGATTAGTGGTTTTGCATGGGCATTATTTTGGAGAATCTAAATCATCTTCAGATCCAGATGGTGAATATAATTCAGCCAGTCCATCTTCAGAACTAGTATCTGAATCTTCTTCTGAAAGAGTAGTTTAAATCTGTTGTTGGAGATGTTCATATATTGACATTTCATTTAGTTTTTGTTTAAGTTTTGCTCTACATTTATTAACATAATGTCCTGTTGTTCCATATTTATGACAAGTGATTGTGGATTTATCTTTCTTTTGAGAAGATGAGGAGTTCTGTTTACCTTTATTATATTTTTTAGGCTTCTTCTGGTAAGAGTGTTTAGTAGTTTTATAATTTTTAGAATAAGATTTACGAGAATATTTAAGTTTTCTTTGTCTTTGCTTTTTGGCTTTTGATGGGTACTGGATCTTGGTTTCATAAGCAAATTGATCGCAAAATTCACCAAGCTCTTTGCGTCCGGTTAAATTTCGCTTCTTCATAAGATACTGGAGTTTAAGGTCGTTACAAAGAGAAAGACCTTCTTCTATGATAATACCTATGAGTTGGCCATAGGTATACTGGACATAAGGGATGGCCATTCCATTATGGCGATCCCTAAGTTTCGTTTGGATTTTTTCTGCAAAAAGGTTGGGAAGGCCATCTATAAATTTGGCTTTCTAGTGTTCACTATTAGCATCTTGCCTTTGCATAACCTTAAGCATAAATTTATCTTTATACCATCTAAAATGGGTTAAGGATGGACATCGAAGATTTTGTAAGAGTTAGGGTTACAATTGGATGCTTTACCAGATCCTTACCGCCAAGCTTTTAATGAGTGGCAAATTGTGTACTCTTGATTACCAGTAAATAAAGATATTTCTATAACAAAATCTTTGGTCCATTTTAGTATCCAATTTGGTATTCCATGGATATGGAAATGGCATTTTCAGTGTGACTATCAGAACAAGGTACCTCGTCTAAAATGAGTATTCTTTATCCGATGGTGGTACAAAGGTATGGATGCCTCTAAAACAGATCTTCTTTAGAATATTCAAGCTCGTAGCAAAGCTTGCTTGGATGTTATCCCCAAAGCAATACCAACAACATCAATAGAATCAAAGAATTTGTTTTTGCAAATTCAAACAGAACTCAGACAGAAATATCCTGATCTGTCGGAAACATAATTAGTGATTAAAAGTATAGATTACATGAAGGAATAATTCCTTCAATCCATTACTGGTGATGATACATCCATGAAGTATGTTGCCAGTAGCCAGGACCAAGACCTAGACTAGGATGAAAATGAGTTTGCTGTATTGGCCGGGGAATCTTAGGATCCAGAAGATGACGAATCCCATTTTGGAGATTTTTGGGATTCGTTGACCAGTCTTATTGCCGATAAAATAGAAAAGAAAAAAAAAAGACAAGAAAGGAAAAGGAAAAACATAATGGCCTCCACCAACAATAATCATTCCAGCTAGCATCGGCACAAGAAGAGAACCAACAGTAACCGCATATAATGCAAGTTTCAGAAAAAGCAATTCCATCTGTCGCTACTACCAACAAGAAGACAATAAGGATAAGGATGCTGAGTCAAAAGTCGATTCCTACTCAGTTAAGAGGATAAGGAAGATTGACTCAGCGGATCCAAGAAGAGATCTGCTAGTTGGCGGCTGTCGTCCGGCCTCCACCTTCAATAGTAGAACAATAATTAGACCATATATGACATAATTTAGGTTTAATATAATAATAATATAAATTGGAATATTCTTGGGTTTGTGCTAAGTAGAGGTAAGGTTAAGGTTAAGTGGGATGTTGCCTAAGTTGCGTATAGGTTAAAAAACCGAGTTGCAGTGATTGCGTTTAGGCATGTTCTCTTGTAAAACGTTAACAAACGTGTTTAGCTAGATCCTGGTGTTGCACACCTAAATGGTATCAGAGCCAGGTTTATGGCTGTTTATATTATTGTTATATTTTATCTAAATTATACATATATGGTCACAATACAACCATGAGTTTTGAACCTTCTACCATAACAACAGTAACAAATACAATAGTTTTTACATCAGAAATAGCCAAACTTGTAGCTTACCAGGATGTTAAAGAAGCTTAGATAAATGGACTATCCCAAATGTTAAAATAGATACAATTTATAAAATTAGAACTTTTGATTTCTCCAGTAAAAAGATCATAAAAACATTTGAACATGCAGTACCATTATAGAATAATAATGAAATAATTAAATTACTTCTTGTCCAGGAATTAGCACATTTTTTCAGAAAATATAAATATATCTATATAGGATTGGTCTAGATAGCCTTTAAGCCTTTAACCTTATTAGGGCAAAATACTAGTATCCAATGCACCCGTAGAGATGGTAGGTGTCTAGATTGGAAAACTTCACTTATGGGAGCTATAGAAACCTGCTTATCTCATGGACCAGTATACTTTAACGTTCATAAATATATTTAACGTTCATACATAGCATGGTTTCACATATATTTAACGTTCATACGCACTTTACGGGCATAAAAGAGAATAAAGAACAATTAGGCTAACCAAACAAACAAGTAATGATAAGAACTAGTTAATTAGACTGTGAATTGAACATGTTATGCTTGCATGTGTCTGTGTAGGTCAAACACCGTGTCCCCTTCATGTGTTTTGCGGAGCCAACTCTGAGTAACAACCTTGTAAAGATATGTTCCATTATGAGTATTCTCTGACTTATGTTATACTCTCTTTTATGAAATGATGATTCTGTTCAAATGAATGATTGTCCTATTTTCTTGAACTGTACTCATGGAATCCTTAGCATCTGTTTACTGTTACTGTTACCGAGATCTCTATCAGTTCCAATTCTTGGAACTTTTATTTACTGTATTGATGGCCATCATATATGACTGTTCGGTCTTCATGACCGTCTATTTGGTCTTCGTGACCGTCTGTACTGTTCTACTATTGGATGTATTGTGCATAACTACTATACTTTCTGTATGAGATATGGATCCGTTAAGCTTATGATTATGATTTTCTAATTACTGCTAAAATTGATTGATTTGGATTACAGTAAGGATATCATTCATAACCTCTTTACACTGTTATTATTCATTGGGCTCTAACTCATTCATGTATATATGTATATAGGTGATCAAGTGCAAGAAGGGACGTAGTGGTGTTAACCCAACCTCTGTTTTGTCAAGCTAGCGTTTGTGCCTCACTGTGAGGTTCCCATCGATCAAGTGTTGAGACTTTTGGGTAGCCTGAATATCACCCTTTTGGGATTCAATCATATGTCATAAATGGTTTTAATCTTCTGTGTATTTGTTGATAGGAGGAATGTAATCCCTCTTTTGTTTATGTTTTGGTATACAACGTTGCCAGGAATTGATGTGTCTAGACTGATGTACATATGGGTATATACATATACAAGTTCATTTTGTTCCATGTAAGTCTTCACAGCTCGTTGCATGCATATTTTCTTATTTATTAGCTTCTGCTAGCCCCCGATTATTTGATTTGTACATGAAGGCCTTTGGTAATCTCGAATTACTGGTCGATTACGACGCTAAACCTATAGGGACAAGTTTGGGTCGTGACAGTAGATGTATGGTAGAGAAGAAGAAATGAGAAATGAAGAAAAGAAGTAAGGATTAAAGTGTAATTGGTGTAAAGAGATAATAAAATCTATTGAATTTTTATCTTTTGTCCTTAAAAGTAATTTCACACATGGGTAAAATTACAAAAAAAAATATATTTCAAATAGAGGGGGTAAAGAAATAAATGTGTTGTGTAAGTAGAATTTCCTAATCAATAAGTTCTATTTACTCTTAAGATTACTATCAAGTCTTATCAAGTTTTAATATGAACAACAAAGTCCTATTTTTCATAACATATTTTCAAAAGTTCATTACTCTATAATGGTGGATGTTATCTCAATTTTACCCCTCATTTAATATAAAAATATTTTTATTCTAAGGAAAATAATATTTTTTAATTGTAAAAATTATGATATTGTATTAAAAAAATCAAAAATCACAATGAAAAAATTATCAAAAAGTTTTATTATGCTTTGAAAATTATTATTGAGTTATATCAAATTTCAATATTAACAAATAAATATTATTTTTATAAATTGTTATACATAAAATAAAAAAAAAATCAATTTGTTCATAATAGTATAGTATATTTTATTTTTATTTTATTTCATTAAAATATGAACAAAAAAATTCACAAATAATTTTAATTTATTAGGAAATTTGTAATTAATTTTTTTAATTGTTCAAATTAAATGGTTTTTTATAAACAAAATTGTAAGTATAAGATTAATAACTTTTACAATTAAAAATTTTAATTGAGTTAAAAACATGTATCAAATTGTTGTTCATATTAAATATAAAGAGTAAAATTGGGATAAGACACACCATTATGGAGTAATGAATCTTTTGGGAACCTTTTATCACAAATAGGATTTAGTTGTTTATATTGAAAGGTTATGCGTTTTCAATATCTAGAGAGATAAGAAAATTTAATTGTCTACATTCTAAGTTGTTGGAGCAGAAAAAAAAAAAAAAGGAAAAAGAAAAAGGAAAAAAAGAAAATCAAAGGCACAAAAGTGTGTTTGCCAAACATGGCATAAAGATCAAAAAAGATTTTTCTTTATCTTTATTAGTTGTCAAACTTATTTATATAAGTTATCAATTTTATCATAAATTATGATGAGTTGTTAATCTTATCCAAAAGCCATGTAAAGATAAAACATACCCAAGGGAATGAAACAAAGCATGACCGAAGAAGTGAAAATATGCATGTCCGAGAAATTCAAAAATTTTCCATACATGTACGGGGCAAAATGTAAGAGGAGTTAACTTGAGCCCACTAAATTAATTGGGCCCAATCAAAGCCCATTAGAAATCCCAAAAATTGGTGAGCTCGGCGAAATTATTGCCAAATGGGTCCAAGTAAATTCTATTGATCGGGCCCATAAGAAAGCCAACAAATTGGACCGAGGAAGACACATCAAGCATATCTCTAAAGAGAGTCCAACAAGCCCATCTGAGAAGGCTCAGATCATACCGGCGTCCAAGGAGGTTAATCATTGTTTTCAGAAGAGATGAAACCCCTCAGAGGAGATCCATTCTCTGAGGTATTGGCTTAGTCTTGAAAAGGTTCGGAACTACAAACCTAGAAACATATTTGAGCTCGAACTCAAAAGGTTTCAGATCCACGAATCTAGAGATCCAAAGCACTTGGCTTTAAACAGATTCGAACACAATCTAGAAGTTACTCCGTTTATGAGTCCTAGAACACTTGCGGGCTCAGAACTTTCCGAAATCTACGCACCAGAATCATGGGTGTAATGGAGTCCGAACAAAGGTTTCGATCCTGAGAATGGTGAGTGGAGATAAATTCACTCTTCAGTTAAACTAGCCTATACCCGGATCGAGGTTGCACGATCTAGAAGGTCCCTGAGACTTAGCAATATTGGTGGCAGGGCGTTCTCTTGAACTACCCCTGACATTTCTGCGGCGGGATGTCCTCTAGGACTACCCCTGACCCTTTGGGATGATTAGGGATCATTGGTTAGGTGTGGCCAAGAAGAAAGGTTCGCCGAGAGGTTGATCTCCTCTTTGGGGTTTTCATGATCCTCGAAAAGGTCACCTCCTCCGACAAGGTAGTTAGAGAGAATATTCCACATGTGCCTTGTACATGGGCTCCATCCTACATTATGAGGTACCTATAAATAGCACACACTCATAGCTTTACAAAGAATGAATTTTAAAGAGAGAACTCTTGGGAAATAACTAATTTTTCTTCTTCATTATCTACTTTGAGAGTGAAAGTGGGAGATCCATGAGAGAGCATTGTCATTCATCATCTCTTTGCTTTTGTATTCTTAATTGTGACTGTTGAAGAATCTAAGCCTCCCATCATTTTTAGAAAATTCGAATTTTCTTAAAATTTTTTTGAAGTTTTTTAAATTTTCTAACAATATTCTTAAATCCTCTCATATAGTTAAAAATAAAAACAAGACAAAATATCACACCATTTTATATAAAAATTCTATACAAAATTTCTATTACTTTTTTAGGTTTTAGGTTTCGTAAAAAGAAATGAAAGATCATAACCACTCATTCAACCACTAAAACTATTTTGGCCACTAAAACTAACTTTGGTTAGTTAGTATCAATGATGGTGTCCAAACATAAAATGATTTAGACACAGCATTATCTTTCGACCGGAGCCTTCGGCCCCCCCCCCCCCCCCATGATTCAAAAAATTGAATGCTTTTTTTTTTTGTTTTGACAGTACTCATTTTTACTTCCTCTATAAGAAGTTAGAATCTCAGAGAGAATATTTAGATTTGATAAATTTATTTTGAAATTAATTTTGATAATTTAAATTATTCACTTTTGTAGATTTATTCAATAAATCTATTTTGAAATCAATTTGAGTAAATCTATTTTGAAATCTTAATTTGAGAGTACATTTAGATTTAATAAATCCATTTTGAAATCAATTTCGATAATCCAAACTGTTTGCTTTTGTAGATTCACTGGGTAGAATATTCATACAAAAAATTAATATGATTAAACATCAGTAACTATATATTTGAATCATATTTGTTTTAAAAAAATAGATGATAAATATAATTTTAAGAATAACTATTCATTTTATATAATATAAATTTGATTAAAATATATACCTATTGATATTCGATCATCTTATTTTTTTACATAAATATTCTACTAAACGTGTCTTAAAAAGTAAATAGTTCATACTATTGAAATAGGACTTATGGTAGGTTTTAAGGATCTCTCAAATCCAACCCTATATATATATATATCTATGTGGTTCGAAAAATTGAATGCTATAAATTTGGGGTTTATATGGCTCCCTAATTTGTTTAACAAGCAAAAAAACAATCGACTTGTTTGTTTCTATTTTACTCTTTGAGCAATGCTATATACCACTAATTTATCATCATTAACTCCACCACTAGTGAGGTGGTAATTGAAAAAAACAAAAAAAAAACAAAATTCAAGGCACAAAATACATGTGGCAGTAGGTACGACCCATTGCCACATCATTAGAGACACCACTAATTAGTGGTCTAAAGCATTTTTGTTTACTCTTTTCCAAACAATAATGTTTTAGAGCACTAAATTGGGAGCTCTAGAGCATCACTAATGATGTGGCACAGTGACCCACACCAAAGTGATGTGATGTTTTGGCTTGAGTTTGGTTTTTTTTTTTTTTTTTGTTAGCTCATTAGAGCTATTAGTGGTCCAAAAATTAGTAGGATGAACCAAAAACACTTTTCAGAAAAGTTTACTTTTTTATTTTTCGTGTTTTTTTTTGTTTTTACTAAATTTTTTTTAATATTTTAAGCAGTTTTTTACTTTTTAGACACACCTAACATAAATACACCTAAAAAGTAAAAAAAATTATAAAAAAAAATCTTTTAAAAATTCACTAAATACCAAAAATATAAAAAAAATAATACAAGAATTCAGTACATATTTTGTATTTTTATGTATTTATTAATTTTTTAAAATATTTTTTCACAAATTTTTTACTTTTTAGATACATCTAAGTAAGGTATATCTAAAAAAAAATGTTTAAATTTTTTAAAATATTCACTAAAAATAAAAATAACAAACACGAAAACCAAAAAACTCAATTTTCAAAGAACTTAATCCAAAAAACTCAAACCAAACACACTCAATACTATTATGCAAATCAGTTTGATAATTGACTAGTATTTCATTACAAATTACAATTCAATAACATCAAAATTTGCTCACACGAAAATATTGCCATCAATATGTTGTATAAAAATTATGTATGAATGCATTGTTTGAAGGGTAAAAGTATATTTTTATAATTGATATGTTAAAATATATAAAATAATAAAATAAAGTGGTATTCACTCATAGTTAAATTTTTTTTATTAGAAGTACTAATTATTTTTAAGGATAAAAAACCCTGAAATCTTTCACTTTCATGTCATGAGTTCCTAAATTATGTTGTCTTCTTCTTTTTCTTTTTTCTTTTTTCTTTTTTTGACTTGCCCACCTAGAAAAATAAATAAATAAAAGAAAAAGACAAATAAAAGTTACTATATATATATATGCTCAATTTCCAGGCTGTCTTCTTGACCAAAACAGAGAAAAGTACAAAAACATGTTGAGCTTCAACTCCTGTAACTTTTGAACATGAAAACTTTAATATTGGGATAATTATTAAATAATGCGAAGTATTGAAAAAAATATTTTAAAAATAAATTATGTGGATCATATTTATTCTAAGGTGATTCACACAAAAAAAAATTTAAATTTACACTATCTATTTTTTTTCATAATAAATTTCTCAATAACTATTTATGTTTCATGTTCCAACCTTTTTTAGGTGTAAGAATATTGAAACTTTAATTGATGTATGTGATTTAGGTCAAGTTTAGCATCTACTAAATAATACAAAAAGTTAAAAAATCACTATCATATTTAAGTCACATCATCTTATTTAAATCACATCACCTCTCTAATACATCACATCAAATCCAATCTAAATCCAATCCATTTAAATTAATAAGTCAAAAAGTATAATTTTTTTAAAACATCCTAAACTAACCTTTATGAGTGGTTGTATGTGTCCAAAAAATAATTTATAAAGTCTCATGTTAAGGTGGGTCATTTTAAGTTCTTCATAATTGAAAAAAACAAAAACAAAAACAAAATTGTTGAGGTTCCACTGACCAAAACTTTGCATTTCATGTCATCAGTCATCACAGAAAAGGGGAGCCCACCATGGCCAACACCAAAGGCCAAGGTTAGAAGATGCTTCAATCCTTGTAATTGCTTTGATGTTGATGTTGATGTTGGGGGGTACATATGATGAGTCAGATAGATAAACCAATACTATTAATAATAGAGAAAAGAGTGGGAGCTCGAGGGGCTTCCCCCGAAACTCCCCCGAATTGTCATTTTTGGCAAAAAAAAAAAAAATGCAAGGCAAGTTAAAAAAAAAAAAAAAAAACAGTTTACTGAAAATGGAAATTAGGGGGATTAGGGAGAGTGAAATTCGAGCTACCAATCAAAGTTGATGTGAAGATATGAAGGTGATCCCCAAACTTTTCCTACTCTTTCTTGCTCTCTTTCCTGGAAAATTAATTGAATGTTTCTAGTCATTTATTCAATGTTTCCACCCCAAAAAAAAAAAGAAGAGAAATTATCAACCAGTGATACTATTAAAAAGTTATTACATATTCATGAAAAAATTTATGACTTAGTTATTAATATTTATAAAGTTTATCATCATTTATCTGTATATTTTTTAAAAGGCTAGATTGAATTGAAATTTTTTCCAAAAAAATAAAAAATAAAATAAAAAGACCAAATTATTTAAAAATAAATGGAGTAGGCTGACCACCAATTTATTGAGGGGGATAAGTGTACGACAACTTATATAATACATATGTATATATATATATTATATGAGGTCTTAATTTTTTTATTTTCTTGTTAAGGTCTTAATTTTTTATTTTAACAAGAAATTGGAACTTGGAAGTAACATAGTATGAAAAATGTGCTTGATATGGAAAAATGTAGAAATTTATATTATTTAAACTTATTTTACACGTTTCAATTGTTTGACAAGCAATTGCTTTCTCAAGTTTCCTGTATTTGTATTAGAGAACACCTTATTCTATTACAATCTTTTCTTATGACCCTCCAAAAAAAAATGTGAAAATTTGTGATATGCATATTTTTTATGATGAAAGTTGCAAATATTTGTAATATGTGCTGTGCCTCAAAAAATTACAGAATCAAAAATTTATAGTGTGAATATTTTTTATAGTGAACAAAAAGTTGTATAAATTTTGACATGAAAAATTTATGCAATTTTATAATTTACATTAAAAAAATTTATAAAATTATTATAAAAAATATATCATATGCACTTATTTTATTTTATTTTATTAAGATCGCCCCTATTATTGTTATGCATGCATTGTCTCTAACCACTGAAACTTAAAAATTAAGAATCATTGATGCAATGTGGTATAATAATATTTTGGTTGTTGGCCTACTCATTTAATTTTTGTATTATATCTATTTATGTTTAGTTTGACTTTTAAATTAGTCAATAAAAAAAGTAAATGATGTAGAAGTTGAATTTTTCCACTTTTAAATACCTATACAAATTTAAAAGCAAATCACAGTCTTATAATTTCAAAACTTTATGACATTCTAGGGTTACAAAAATGACCTCACACCAATATGACTAGGTATGTTGTCAACAACATATATAGATATGTGTGTATGTTTTGCATAAATCAAGTTTGTTTTGTTCATGGTTCATATTAAGGCTAAGTTTATGAGTGTGTACTATATGTAAATTATGTTGATATTAGTCACGACTTGAGCTAGCAATGTGGTCTGCATGTGATCAAATTAAAATGGGGTCAATCTTAATTATGATCCAAAGTGATGTTGTTGGATTATATTCTAAAATAATAGTTTTGATTATGCCCTTAAAATGAAGTCGTTTTATGTCAAAGATGGAAGATGCATATGCATCCTAATAATAATAGTAATAATGCATGGTTATAGATAGTAGATTTTAAATTTTGATGATATATTACAACAACTTTAAGAAGTGAACTGAATATTTCCATTCCATCTATGAAACAAGATCAAATTCCTTGAGCTTGCATTATCATTTAAGACTTTAAGGTTTTAGATGTTTTATGATGGGCCTTTTCATCTTAAAACTTGGACTTTTTTGGGGATTGCTTTGTATGTAATTAGTTTATATTGCAAGTATTATATGTTACTTTGTAGTATGGTCTTGACTTTTGATTCATGACTAGGATTGCAAATCTCCATCTATAGAGAGAGAGAAGGATTGAAAATCTCCATCTCCATCTCCATCTCCATCTCCACACACAGAGAGAGAGAGAGAGAGAGAGAAATGAACTTATTCCTCTTGTATTTTTTGGACCTAGGCCCATAACATGTAGAACAAGTTTGATTTGTAAAAACAGCCCACCTGGATCATTAGCTCACTTCATGAAAATAGCGACTAACATGTAAAACAATCTCTGGCTAATCGTTCTACTTTAATCGTGGTAATACTATATTTGAGTACTCCACAATGTCATATGTTACATTTTAGCATGATCACTGATGAGTAGGTGTTGTACTACTGACTAAAGCCCGAATAGAACCTAGTTGGGTGGACTAGTTGAGATAACACAGACATGCACACTTGCTGGACAAAGTCCTGCATAGGGCAACACACTGACTAACACTATCTCATTTTGCATTCCATTGTGTGCAAATTGAAATCCTAACTTGTTTTTTTCTAAATTCCATATAAAAAATGAAACTTTTAAATAGAGGCAGAGGCACTAAGGGATTAGGGGTCAGGTGCCCCTCCTGACTTTTCTTTTCTTTTCTTTTTGTTGGTCTTAGCTAAATACTGACACACACAGCCCCCAACCAAACACTGACACAGCCGCCAACCACATCCTGACTTTTAATTTTTTTTAATTTTTTTATTATAATCTTAGCAAAACACTAACACACACAGCCCCCAACCAAACACTGACACAGCCCCACCCACATGCATAGCGCCCCCTTCCCCCAAACAATTTCCAAAGTCTCGACTTATATATTTATATATATAAATTCTTAACTTACTGGGCAAGACTTTTTGCAACAGCCGGCAGAACCTCTAAAACTCTGAAAGTGTATAAATTTTTTTATTGTTTTATTTATTCACAATATTTGTTAAGTGTTTTCGTATTTTCTTTGTCTCCCTTTTTTGCTTTGCAATTTACCGACTCGCGATTCACTCTATTGGGATCACACAACACAAATGTGGAACCACATTACTGCATTGGTGTCTTCTCTTTATTGTTTACAATTAACTTTATTTATTATTTTTTACTTTTAAATAAAAATTATAAGTATTAATTTATAGTTATTTGTAAAAAATTTTGATAAGTTATTGTTTATGTTAAAATAAGAGATTTTGATATGCTAAAATTATGAATCTTGATTGGTGGTGATAATTAGGGATTTTGATTTGTTGTTGTTTGTGCTAAAATTAAAAATATTAATTTGTGGTGATTAATATTTAAATTAGGAATTTTGATTTGTTGTGATTTGTGCTAAATTTAATTTTTTTGATTTCTATTAAATTGGAGATTTTTATTAAGAATTTTTATTTTTATTTTTAAACAGTCATGGAGAAATATTTCAAAAGAAAATTAAAGTTGGAATCAAAAGATGAAAACCCGTTAGGGTCAATTGTAAACGTTTAAAATTAAAAAAATTTTGTATTGAATATTAATTTTTCAAAAAATTATTATTATGTTATTGTTATTGATTGAGGAGAAAAAATTTTGAAATTATAATTAATAGGTGCCCCTTATATTAAATTTCTGACTATACCACTATTTTTAAATTATGTTCGAATTGTAAATTTGAGTCTAAAAATTTAAAATTCAAACTCAGCCTTAACGCTTCTCCCGAACCTCTTATAAATAGTCACCTCTTTGACTTGTGTTTTTCTATTTTGTTTTTGGAGATTGTAAGCCCAATAGTACATGTAGACTTATTCGGCCCAATGAAAATGAGCCAACCCATTTATTCATTGGCCCATGTTTCTTTAAGGATGATTCATCCCATTTCTTTCAATTCAACAAAAGTGTAATTGTTAATGTCTTTTGTTTAAGAATTAATTACATATTGACCCCTCAGCTATAAAATTGTATAAATACATCCCTTTTTAAGGTAGTGAGAGGGACGATAGGGGGTGAAATTGATACATTTTTATAATTAAGAAGTTTCATAGATAAGGAGGATAAAGTGATATTTGCTAATAATTTAGAGGGTTTTAGTATAAATAATTCTAGTCTTAATTGGAGAAAAAAATACCCACACAATCTAAACTGAAAACATAAAAACCCTTTTGAAGGGTAGAAAAACATTCTTATAAACAAAAAAATAATAATTCGTATTTTTTATTTTCAGTGAATTTTTTTATTTAATATTTTGGTTTAATTTTTTTATGTTTTAGATGCATCAAATCTAGATGTACTCAAAAAGTAAAATATTTGTGAAGAAATGTGTACAAAATTCAATAAATACAAAATAAATAAAAAGAAATATGAAAATATACTGGGTATGTTTGGTTTGTGTTTGAGAGATGTGTTTTAGAGATAAAAAGTACGAAAACATGTTTGGTTTGGTTTTTTGGGAAATTTGTTTTGGAAAATTATTTTGAGAGAGAGTTTTGGAAAAAGTGATTGATTTGATGTGTGTGTGAGAGAGATTTGTTTGGAAAACTTGTTTGGTTTGTGTGTTTTGAGAAATTTTTTTAGAAAAATTTGCTTGGTAGAGAAAATTTCTGAAATTTGTTTGTAGAGAAAATTTCTGAAATTTTTTTCAGAAACACAAACCAAACCTACCCACTGAATTTGTATATATAGATTTTGTAGTATTTATTGAATTTTTAAAGATTTCTTCACAAATATTTTATTTTTTAGGTACATCTAGATTAGAGACATCTAAAAATTAAAAAAAAAAATTGATCAAAATATTAAAAGAAGACTCAATGAAAATAATTAATACATATATATATATATATGAATTAAAAATTAAAAATTTGATTTTGAAAACTAAATAACCAAACACAGTAATTGTTTTCTAAACTTAAAAACGTTGCATGTCTTGTTTCAAATAGCTTAGCCCAAGGCTAAACCCAACAAGCTCTAAGCCCAATAACGTAAAATCTGAAAAAGTTGTGTACTTGGAAAATTTATTTTGAAAAATATCTTCAAATAAAACATATAATGTAAATTATAGGGGTGTAAAAATGGCCCGCGGCCCAGTTAGGCCCGGGCTCAAGCCCAATCCGGAACCCTAGGTCTAGGTCGTTATTTTGAAGCACAGTCGACTCAGAGCTTGACCCCGCCTTACCTATCGGCCTGCTCAAAACCTACTCAAAGCCGCGCCCGAGACCGAACTCACCTGAGATTTGGCCCGTCTAAGGTCCAGTATCATTTTTTATGAAAAAGAATAAAATTTTAGTGAAAAAAATAGAAATAAATAAATAAAAATGTTCAGTCCTGCCCAAGGCCTAAATACCTTCTGGACCTGGATCTAATTTTTCGACTCGTGAGACGGCCCACTGCCTAGATTGTGGCAAAGCTCATGGCTTGACCAGGCGGGCCCAAGCCCAGGCTAGGCCGGACCATTATTACACCGCTTGACACACTCTAAAATGAGGGATGGCCAAGCTGTGGGCAATAAGGGATGGCCTCAAATTAGCTCTGGATAATCATTTCTTGAATTTGGAAGTGCAAAGTGAAACAACAAATTTTGGAAAATAACCACATAAATCACCGCCTTACAAACTTGATATCTGACTGCAGGTACCCTTGGAGAAATTGGAACTGGTATCGGTTAATCATATCTTCAGAGAAGCTAATAGATGTGCTGACATTCTTGCTAATCAAGGAGCATTTTTGGATGATGGTCTTCATGTTTTTGTGTCTTCTTCCCAACCTCATTGTATTGCTGCTACTTTAGTAAATGATGCTGTGAGGGTTGGTTACCCCAAGATATTGTAATACTCTTTTTTTTTTTATATATATGATGCTCCAATTTACCAAAAAAAAAAAAAAAAAGGAAAAGAAAAGACACACTCAAAATAAATCTAATGCATGCATTTCATTTCAAAGTAATTTTTAAAATATTTTTTGGGTGTGTAATGTTGCTCTATTGAAGGAATGAGAACTCAACTATTAATGAAATTATACCAAGTAATTTGATGCTATAATATAATTGATTTTTTTGTTAAAAAATTTGTAAGTAAATCATTGTCACCTAACTAATAGAAAGAGAAGATCTTGATATAAATGCATAGATTTGATTTGAGATTGGAAGACAAATTAACGTAAGTGATTGAGACCCCCTCAACCCTCCACCCCCACCACACCACACACATATGGGGGTTGGTGATTGGAAGAGAAGGAAAAAAAAAAAAAACAACAACAACAAACAAAAAATTTGCCAATCAAAAGCCAGTGGGGGTCGTGCGGATCTTTTTCCTTTGACTAAATTGATATCTATTGGCAAGTTTCATAATCCTTTTTAAGTTATTAGCGCCAAATTCGTATCATCTTTTTAGAAAAAAATTATATTTATACAGGATTTTTATATAGAATTTAAGATTAAAATGATATAACAGTAACATTTTTATAATTATAAAGTTTTTTTTTATAAAAATTATGTTTGTATCATTGCCATTTCAATTAATATTTTATGAATCTTATTAAATTGTGCTCTTAAAGTAGTCTTTAAAAGTTTACACATTGCTTATTCTATGTACTTTTATACAAAATATATAATCTTGTAAAAAAATGTAACATATATTTTAATGACATACACTAACAAAATTTATATTTTATTTTTGGAGAGGCTTCTCTCTAGTCTGTTTATAGATGGGAGGGTATTGTTGGGTTATAGTAGGTCCTGATTTTAGCCCATCTCGATGATTCAAACTATTTAATGTGTAGTGTCCGTCAAGTATATCATTCCTGTAAAAAATCTTGTTGAACAAATATCGATAGTTACTTGATAATATCATATTTGTATCAATAGTTTATTTTTAAAGTCATATTTGACATTGACACAAATATAATCTAATTAAGTAGTGATCAATATCCAATCAACTTAATTTTTTTATAAAAATAATATATTTAACGAATCATATACATTAAATTATTTGAATCATCATAATGAATTGAAAGTAAGACCCACTATTACCTAACAATATTGTCTAATCCGATTACCAACTAAAAAAAAAAAAAAAAAAAAAAAGTCTATCCCATTATTTTTCACTTCAATTGAAAGAGTTTTAATCCCAAGACATGACATGATGTGGCCAAGGTTTCACTAATTTCTCTTGTTTTGCAAATCTCTGTCAAGTGAATGCACAAAGTGAGAGGAGAGTCAAAAAAGAGAGTTGTTGCAATTAATGGATCAATCAATTCCAAGGTAAAAGAAAGACCCATCTAGATAATTCAACGAAGTTGATCATAAAAACGATAAAAGTAACAATAAAAACAAAAAGATGGGATTATTGAGGTTGATATGGTTTTATTAACCGTGCAAAAAGTCTTAAACTTTTTCACATGTTTGGCTTTTATTAACAACCAAAAACTTTAACCACTATTCTATTCACAACCACCATTGTCCCACCCCATAATAATATATTTGTACTAGAGACTTTTCCACCGAATTTTTTCAGATTATGATCTTCAATTACTCTCTCACCTTGTTTCTTTAAGAAGTCGGATTTACCAAAAAATAAAGAAATAAAATAAAATAATAAAAAAGGAAGAAGAAAAGAAATAAATCCAAAATAATTACACTTTGATAGAGATGTAAGTGAAAATTATGTAATGTCACAATTCTTACTTGGACTCGGCACATATTACTCTCTCCATGAAAGTCAATTGTTTGAGTTATTTCCACTAATTTGCAAATTTTTATTTTTTTTTAAGAATTTGTGTCAATATGTTTAGTATATAGTTTCTTCTTACAACTTTTTATTTTATTTAATTTTTTTTACAACTTATAATTATCAACAAAAAAAAAAACATTAGTTATCAAAAAATTGGAAGAGATATTTTTAATTTATGTTATCTGATTATTAACTTTTAGTTTTAAGAAAAGATAAACTATTAATAGGTTCTAATAGTTGGACTTAATTTTCATAAGTCCTATTGAAAATAAGTCATAGTAAAATCATCACTAAAAATAATTTTTTGCGACAATGTTTTGCATATGTTGTTAAAAATTAACAATTTGTGACTTTTTTTTGTCACGATTTTTATAAATTGTTACTAAAACTTATAATTAGTGCCGTTTGTCTATGACATATTTTCAAACTGTCGCTGAAAATTAAAAATTAGTGACGATTTTTTGTAACGATTTTTTTAAACTATCGTTGAAAATAACAATTAATTACTTTTTTTAATAATGTTTGATGAAAAACATTATCAATTAGTTTTATTTGTTGGTGTTTTTCTCTAATTAGTAAGGTGGAAATTTTAAAGTAAATATTGTGTGAGTGAATTTCCGATCACACTGCCCTCCTTAGTGATTCAGCGGAAGAACACAGGCAGAGTGGATGGCTCCCTGTAACCTGCACAGAAAGAAAAGACTCCGGCGGTGGTTCTTCCACCCGGGGGCACTCCGACGATCAAGTCAGTATATCTCTCAAAGATAATCAAGTATTCAACTCACAAGCTTGAGTATAAAAAACATACCTTAGACCCATGGGGGTGCCTCTTATTTATAGCCAACTCAATCCCAGTCCCAATGAGAGCCTAACTCCAATGAACTCAGGATTACTGCTAATCTGGGACTCCCAGTGGGACTAAGATAAACTCTCTAAGAGTCTTATCTTTTCCCAAACTGAAGTCTTCTCCCAATCTAGGACTTTTGTCCATATCCAGGTTGAGTTCCCTCTTCATTCTAGGACTCTTGTTCCTTATCCACTTATCTTTGATTCCGATATCCTCGGAGGTAACCTCGGCACTCCGAGATAACCTCGGCACAACTACCATGACACGTGGGATCTCGGCTGACACTTCGGTGTCACCTCGGCCGCGTGTTGGTACTCAGAAAATACATCCCCATTAACGCCCCTAGGTTCTATTACCTCGGCATTCTGAGGTGATGGAACCTATCTTCGAACTTTTTCTCGTACATCGGCCTAAGAATTTTCTAGCCGAGATCATTCATTTCAGGCCGACACGTCCTCTTCAGATTCAAATCAATTCCCTTACGCGTATGAGCTGTTATGCACCAATTTTCAACCGTTCTGATGAGGGGTTTCATTCTTACTGGTCCGTGCCATTGACGCCTACATGCCGTCTTTTCTCTGCCCGCGCCGTCTGACGCATGCGTTACCCTAGCCGTAATAATTGCTGTTTTTTGCCGCCGTTTAAATTTTGGCAAAAACGATTCCCTCTCTCTTTCTCCTTCACTTTTGCATTTTGAATCTCCTTGCTTTCTTTCTCTCTAAAACTTTTTCTCTTTCAATTCGCCATTACTCTTGCGAAAGCCACCTGAATCGCCTCCATCTGCCATTCTGCGAAGCTCTGAAGCTCTTGCTCTTTATTCGTCCATTATCTGACCTCGGCGAAGCTTCATCCCGGCCTTACCTTTTTCTGGTAAGCCACCGTTCCCTTCTTTTCCCAGTTCTTGCTTGTTTCTGAGATTTCTCGTTACTTGATTATTCTGTATCTGATTTGTAAATCACGTACCTCATCTCATTATTTTGTTTATACTGCGAATATTTATACCGTTTCACCTCTGTTTTTGGCCTTCCACTCTTTGGTGTTCTTGAATCTGAGACTTCTTTTTGCTTTCTGTTTTCAGTTTTCTTCCCTTCATACTCATTATTAAGAGATTTAGGCTTGGGATTTCTTTGTAGAACCTTCAATCTTTTAGGAAAAATCGAAACCAACTTCCCAACATACACATAGGTTAAAGGTCCTAAGAGCCCTTTAGGAATACTGTTTACGCAATGAACACTTGTTTATATCAAGACCATGGGTGTGTGGAGGGATAGAGTCAATACCCCAACCAAGCTTCAAAACTTTAGGCAAGAATTTTCCATACCAGAGGATGTCCACCTCAGACTAGCTGAGGAGAAGGACTCCATTATGCCCGATGGTGATAAAATGCCTTTCCCTGTAGTAACCTTCATCCAGTGTGGACTTAGGTTCCCTCTAGATCCCCTCTTCCGTGAAGTCCTTCACTACTACACCCTGAACCCCATGCAACTTTCCATTAACGCCTTTAGGACACTCAATGGAATAATAGCCTTAGCTCGGCAGGAGAACGTTAGGATCACTCTAGCCGACATCCAATATTGCTACACAATGTGCCCCCTGAACCTTAAGGAAAAGGGTTATGTCTACTACCTTAAGCCGAGGTCTACTGCCTATAAAATAGTAGCCGACCTTCCAAACTCCAACAAAGGGGCTGGAGATGACTACTTGATCGTTTCTGGAAACTGGGAATTTGCCCCAGATGAAGAAGTTCAACTCTTCCCTCTTCCTCGAACGGTCAAGGAGGGCAAGGGTAAGAGCCCATCATTAACTGCTTAGCTGTTGTTTCCTTCAATTTTTTCCAAATTTTATCTGTTTCTAATGTTGTGTTTCTTTTTTTTGCAGACGTTACATGACCTCCCAAGGACTTCCGCCAATCCTATTGTCTGGGAAAGGTTTGAAGAAGTTGTTGAACCTCCTCTCGAGCGCAAAGCTCCCCGGTGTTAAATTTCATCCTTCTTACACATCCAAATTGGCCGACGTTCCGAAGAAAAAGAAGAAGAGCGCTTCTTCATCAACTACTTCTACAGAACAGGCTGCCTCCACATCTGAGCCAGCCGATCATCCATCAAACTCGGCTCAAAAGAAACGCCGAAAGCTTGTTAAAACAGCCGAGATGGAAAAACCAACGAAAGTGGTGCTGAACCTCTTGGCCGATCTTCCAGACGACATGGATGATGCGCCTCTCCAAACTGTGCCTCCGCCAAAGCCAAAGAGAGTCAAAAAGGCCCAACCAAAGGCGAAGGCTACTGTGGATGGCGCAGGGGCTGAAGATGCCCTGCCAATCTCCAAAGCGCCGAGAAGATCACTGGCTCATAAAGAGACCTTTGAAGCCCGACCATCAGGGCTACTTCAAAAAAGCCAAGGTCTACATCTGCCTCAACTTCGGGTTCCAGGGTTCCCAAAGTTCCCTGGGAACCCAAAGTTACTCTTGAAAACAGGCCGGTCTATACCAACGAAAGCGCTGCCGACATCAACATCGGCGTGGCGCTCAGCACAGCAGTCCTTCTTGAGGGCGATATGGAGCGTAACGAAAAAATGAGCGGCTATGAAAATTACGCCTTCATGATGCAGCATTCAGTCCAAGTAAGTCTTTGAATTTGATAATTTGTCTTTCATACTTATAAAATTTTGAAATGTTTATAATAACTTTTGCCTTGTATTCTTCCAGGCCATCCAACACGCCCATACCTTCTCCATGCAAGCTTTTGAAATAGCAAATAAGTTAGCCGACATGGAGAAGGAGTTTGCTCTTCTCCATAAACAGAACAGGGCCCTCACGATCAAGATGAAAAAACTGGAGGATCAGGCCGAGGCGGCAACCAAGGCTAAACAGATAGCCGATGAAAAGGTGAAATTTCGAGGTCATTAAAAGCATGCTATCGCTCGTGAAGGAAGCCGAGGAAAGCGGCCTGTGCCAAAAGGAGCTACTGAAGCCCCGCCACCAAGAGAGCTGAAATTGATCTTTTATAATGAAGGCATGGCGATGTCGTGAAGACTATAAGCTTGGTCAAGCAAGCATGCAACAAGGGATATTCCTAGGTTGGAATGCTTTGGCCAAAAAGCTTGATCTTCGGTCGACTCGCCATGGCGCAAGACCAAGGCCATCGTCTTCCTTGTCCTCTTCCTCCATCTCCAAGCCAAGTCAAGAAGATGATTCTGAAGCCAAGAAGATGATTCTGCCGAGGTCAAGAGGAAGGTGAAGGTGAAGATGAATACAGCCGGTGAGGAAGGCCAAATCTCTTCCAAGGGTGATCAAGTCTGGACTTGACGGAGATGAAGACCTCGATCTCGCTTCCAAAAGGCGGACATCGGCACTCTATCCTCGACCTTCTTTTGGCGAGAGAGTGTTGATGAAACCTGGTGAGATTGATCTTTGAAGTCGCAGAGATAAAGTCGCCGAGGTCTCGGCAAATAAAGAAGCCGAGGTTGTGGTGGACAAGATGCTATGGTGGAAAAGGATGCCGAGATCATTCCTCCAGATCCTTCCGGCGTTCCGCCCAATCTCATTAATCTTTGAAGGAGTTTAGATGTTTTCTACTTTTCTTTTTTGTACTTTGTCTCTTTTCTTTGTTCCTTCCTTCAATGTCTTGTCTTTTGTGGCCGATGTGCCTTCTATGTAACTTGTGAACAAGATTTTTCTTAGGCCACAGTGCCTTCTTTTTATATAACTGCTTTTCTTCTCAATGCTTGATCTTTAAATTCTTCTTTATTGCTTCTGCGTAGTTTTATACTTAGAATATTTCATATGATTCATACAATTCTTCCCCTGCACAATCTCCTCGGGGGTTACATACTTCGGGCATGTTTACCTGAAGATCTACCTCGGCTAGGGCTTCACCTGTAAACTTGTCATAAGCTTCATCAAGTATAAAGCATATAAATTCAATTAATCTTCATCTTGTAAATTGCTACAAATTTCAACAAGTGAAGATAAATAATCATATCGGCTTAACTTTAACTTGTAAATTGCTACAAATTTCAACAAGTAAAGATAAGGAATTTATCTCGGCTTAACTTTAACTTGTAAATTGCTACAAATTTCAACAAGTAAAGATAAGGAATTTATCTCAGCTTAACTTTAACTTGTAAATTGCTACAAATTTCAACAAGTAAAGATAAGGAATTTATCTCGGCTTAACTTTAACTTGTAAATTGCTACAAATTTCAACAAGTAAAGATAAGGAATTTATCTCGGCTTAACTTTAACTTATAAATTGCTACAAATTTCAACAAGTAAAGATAAGGAATTTATCTCAGCTTAACTTTGGCTAAGCTAATCGCTAATGTCTTCTTCGCCCAAATGTGAACCTAAGTTCCTCTTGGGTTCTCATTGTTGAAAAAACAACATCATGCCAAGTTGTACAAGTTCAGAAAAATTCTGTTAAGGTTTTATTGATCATATCAGCAAAAAATCAGAGAACATCTAATGATAGAAAAACTTTAAATTACAAGTGTTCCATGGTCTAGGCAATACTTTGCCCTCATTATCTTCGAGCCGATATGCCTCATTCCCTAACGCCGAGGTGATTCTGTATGGGCCTTCCCAGTTTGGGCCAAGCTTGCCCTCTCTGGGATCCTTCTTATTGCCGACGACTTTTCTCAGGACTAGGTCGTTGACTTGAAAATCCCTTGGGTTGACCTTCTTGTTGTAAGCTTTGGCAAGCTGTTGCTGGTATGCTGCAAGCTGGATTGCAGCTTTCTCTCTTCTTTCTTCTAGTAGGTCCAGATCTCGGGCTAAGAGCACATCATTAGACCCGTTCTCAACTCCCTGTGTTCTGATCCCTGGGATGCCGATCTCCAATGGAATGACTGCTTCTGTGCCATAAGCCATGGCAAAGGGGGATTCCCCTGTTGATCTTCTCGGCGTAGTGCGATATGCCCAGAGCACGTTGGGCAATTCGTCTACCCACTTCCCTTTTGCTGCCTGCAGCCTCTTCTTTATTCCATCTAGAATGACTTTGTTTGATGCTTGCTTGCCCATTACTTTGGGAAAGCTTGGTGTTGAAAAATAGTTCTTTATCTTGAACTTGGCGCAAAAATTCTTGATGAGCTTCTTTGTCAAAGCGTGTTCCGTTGTCGGCAACGATTGCCCTTGGAATCCAAAATCTGGTGATGATGTTTTTCCAGATGAAGTTCTTCATATCCACATCTCGGATTTTGGCAAGGGGCTCTGCTTCTATCCATTTTGTGAAGTAGTCTGTTGCTACCAGTAGGTACTTCATGTCGATGGCTTGGGGCAATTGTCCAACGAGATCCATCCCCCATTGGGCAAATGGCCAAGGGCTGGAAACAGGGTTCAGGTCAGCAGCTGGCTGATGTATCAATGGTGCAAACCTCTAGCATTGTTCACACTTCTTCACATAGGCTTCTGCATCTTTTTTGCATATAGGGCCACCAATACCCTCGGTAATGGCCTGTGAGCTAACGATCGCCCCTGCGTGGCTTCCACAAACTCCTTCATGAATTTCATACGAAAGTCTTCGACCGAAGGGTGTACACACCTTAAAGAGGTCCATGAAGGATCTTCGTAGAGATGTCCTTCGGTCAGTCAATCTTCTTGACTTCAATCGACCTTGTGTGCTTCCTTTCGATCTTGGCGGCTTGCCTCTTTTCAGAATGCAACAATTGCATCCATCCAAATTTGTCCCAAGTCCACACATAATGCTTCTTGCATTGTGTGTGGTGGCTATCTTTCGGGCTCGGTAGGTAATCAATCATTATTGTCCTCGTCTTCCGGTTTGCCTTGAACTTGCCAAATTGGCGGTAGCGTCGGCGTGGTTGTTATCATCTCGGCTAACTCGAAGAAGTCGGCGGTTTTGAAACATGTGCGCCAACTCGATGACTTCTTTTGCATATCGACATCCTTTCATCTCGGGCGACAAACTCTCCGTAGTTTGATTCACTATAAGTTGTGAGTCACAAAAACTATTACCTCATCGCCTCTGCCGCTCTTGCCGGCCGATCCGAATCGAGGCTTCATATTCCGCCTCATTATTCGAGGCTTTGAACCCCAGTCGAATGGACTGTTCCAATATCTCCCCATCGGGGGAAATTAGCACTACTCCTGCCCCTGCACCCTGCCGGTTTGAGCTTCCATCAACAAAAAGTTGAAAGGAGTCGCCGATGTAGATGCTGCAGGGTCTGAGTTTTTCCTTTCTCGGTTCCTTATCCTTTGGCTGGGCTTCTCTTTCCTTGTGTGGACATCGTTCATCTCGGCTCAACGGAGCCGGATGTTCGATGTATTCTGGCGAGAACTCAGCCACGAAGTTGGCCAAGACTTGGCCCTTAATTGCGGTTCTTGGCCTGAACTCCAGGTCGTACTGGCCCAAAATTACTGTCCATTGTAATTCTTCCAGTCAAGTCTCCTTGTTGCAACAAGGATTTTAATGGGTGCTCTGTCAGAACCACTATCTTGTGAGCCTGAAAATAATGGTTTAGCTTCTTTGAGGCCATTACCAAGGCCAGCATTAATTTCTCCAGTGGTAAATACCTTGTTTCTGCATCGGCCAAGGTTTTACTTACATAGTAGACTGCCTTCTGTTCTCCCTTCTCTTTTCGGACAATCACGGCACTTACTGCGTGTTCTGAAACTGCTAGGTATAAGAACAATTCCTCCCCAGGTTGAGGTGTTGAGAGGACTGGAGCCGAGGTAAGGTACCTCTTCAGGTCGGCCAGAGCGGCCTCACATTCCTCTGTCCATAAAAAATCCGAGGCCTTTTTCACCAGATTGAAAAAAGGTTTACACTTGTCCGAACTTCGGCTTATGAACCTGTTTAGGGCTGCGGCCCTTCCAGTAAGCATCTGAACCTGTTTAGCCGATGTCGGACTCTGTAATTCCAGAATGGCCTTGATCTGATCTGGGCTGGCTTCAATGCCCCTTCTAGTCACCAGGTATCCCAAGAACTTACCGGATCCGACTCCAAATGCGCATTTCGATGCGTTTAGTCGGAGCCGATATGTTTTGAGTATGTCAAAGACCTCTTCTAAGTCAGTGAGATGATCCTTTGGTTCCTTGGTCTTCACGACCATATCATCGATGTATACTTCTACAGTTCGGCCAATCAAGTGTCTGAACATCTTGGTCACCAGCCTTTGGTAAGTTGCTCCTGCGTTCTTCAACCCAAAAGGCATGACTCAGAATAATCTGAGACCTTTGGGAGTGATAAACGCTGCTTCTCCTCATCCGGGGTACATGGCTATCTGGTGATACCCCTATACGCTGCATAAGAAGCTCATCCTTCCATGTCGGATGTGGCGTCCACCAACTGGTCGATCTTTGGCAGGGGGAAGCTGTCTTTGGGACAAGCTTTGTTCAAATTTGTGAAGTCCACGCAGACCCTCCACTTGCCATTCTTCTTCTTTACTACCACGGTATTTGATGACCACGTCGGATAATTGGCTTCTCGGATGGCCCTAGCCTCTAGAAGTCTGGCTACTTCCTCTTCCACTGCTTCAACGTGCATCAACGTCGGTCTTCTGGCTCGTTGTATTACAGGTTTGGCCGACCTGTCAACGTTGAGTCTGTGGCATGTGACCTCGGGGTCAATGCCAGGCATTTCATAAGGTGTCCAGGCGAACACCTCAATATTTTTCCTCAGAAAGGCTTCCAACTCCCTTTCTTCTTCTTTGGCTAATCCCGTGCCGAGAAGGAAGAAGCGTTCCTCATCGCCCTCTTGGACGAAGATTTTCTTCAATGCTTCTTCACTCTTCTCGGTCGGCTCCTTTTCGACATCATCTAGGACCTTCATGTCCTCTTCTTCAACCTCTGCTTCTTCTGGTTCTCGAATCTGCAGTTAACTTCATTCTCGCCATGGAGAAATTTTTACTTCAATCGATCTCCTCGATTTCCTCAATCCCATGTTCATTGGGAATCGTAGCGATTGATGCAAGGTTGAGGAATCGCCCATTGCATGCAACCACGGCCTCCCTAGGATGATGTTGTAAAGGCGGCGTATCAATCACAATAAATTTTGTCCTTATCTTCTTCGTGCGGCTTGTACCTCCAAGCTCGTTGCCTAAAGGCCATGTCGGCGTTCCATTGAAGCCAACCATCGGGCGTTGATCGTCCATGTCATCGGTGAAGGCCTAACTCCTTGTAGCATCTCGACATACATGATGTCGCAGAGTCGCCGATCAATCAAGATCGTTTCACTGGCACTCCCCCACGGAGGGATACTACCAGGGCATCATTGTCGGAGTCGAACCATGTCGAGTCGGCCTCTGTGAAGGTTATCATTGGTCCTTAGCAATCTTGTGCCGAGGTCTTTTCAATCCGACTGGTTGACATCCGCAGATGTTTCACCTCTGCGTCTCCCGTATGTCGTTTTCATTCACCTTTGAGTGGATCACGTTAACCACCCGAGGTCCACTCGTGGTTCTTCTTATTTGGGGCGAAATGGCTGGTGATTGGGGCAATCGTGCCTGCTCTTCCCTGGTTCTGGCCTCATCTACAAGGTCTCTCAAATGGCTTTGCCTCACCAGATCTTCTAGGTGTGCTTTAAGGGCTCTGCAACCCTGAGTTGTGTGACCCTGCTCATTGTGATAGGCACAACGCCTACCAAGGTTTCTCCCCATAAATTCTCCTTGTGCTCTTTTGCCGCTCAAGTAGGGTGATTTCAATTTGGTCAAGGACTTTTTGGACGAATTGAACACCGTAAATCCTTGCTTGTTTAGTCCTCAACTCTGTCTCTGTTTGTTACGTCCATTGTTACCTCGGCCTCGCTTGAAGCCGCTGCCTTTTTCATCTTCAGATCCTTGTTCCCCGAGGTGTCTTCCTCGGCTCGTGCATTTCTCAATTCTCGCCATGAGTTCTTCCATGCTCTTTGGCGGGGTTTTCGCAAAGACTTCCGCAATGGACAGTCATCTTTCAGCCGTTCTTGAAAGACACGACCGCCACCTCTGGTTGCATCAGTATTCGATTGAACACCTCGTAGTACCGCTTTGCATAGGCTCGAGGCTCTCCTCTTTGCCGATCTTGAGCCATCAATGCATCCACCCTCAATGGTCGCAGCTTGTTTGTTATGAACTCGGCCACAAACATCTCGGCCAGCCTTCGACTCTTCACGCTCCCTTTGGTAGTTTGTGGAACCATCGATGCAATATCCCGAAGGATGAAGGAACACTTTGCAGAGCAACGGCTCGTTCCCACTTGTACAAAGCCATGGAATTCAAAAATAATCCAACATGGAAGTTAGGGTCCGACTTACCATCATATATCTGAGCCTCGGCATCGAATCTTTTCTTGCCATGACGAATCTATCTAATCTCGCCGAGAATGGAGTCCTCGGCTTAACGGGAAGTTACTTCCCTAGATTCTCTGCTTCCTCTTGAGGTAATCTCTTAAGTCCTCTTTACTTCTTCCTGCAGCCGGCTTTCATTCGGTTTTAGCCTTTTTGGCGCTACTCTCGGCCTCATGGTGGCCCTTTTCGACCCTTCTCCGCAGGACGATCAAAACACAATATCCTCCCGGAGCATGTCGATGTTCTTTGGGTCCGCTTCCTTCTCGCGATATGTCGCCGGGACTCTTCTCTTCTCTGCTCTTCTCGCGACTTCACTGGAAGGTCGATGAGAGTACCTTCCGCTCCTCGTGTCTTTGTGGGGCGGGGATTTCTTTCCGTCCTTTTTACGGGCGATTCTTCTTGGCATTGGTGTGTCCTGCATGTATGCATGACGTTGTTCTGCATCATGAAGTTGACGACCGATTGGAGGTCTACCAACTTATTTACCATCTCCTTTACTTCTTCATCCCTCCTCAGACATCTGTCTTTCCATGTCTGGAGGTCGTCCTCGTTATAGTATTTGCCCCTGTCCGCCTTCTTTGATGTATCACCGTTTTTGCGACGGCGTTCTCTGCGTGATTCGATCACGAACTTCCTCATTGTGGTCTCCTTCTTCGCGTTAAGGTCGGGTCTTCCACTCCCAACCGGAGTGTCATCCCCAATATTTTCCTCTGCGTTCATCGCCATCTACTCTTCTTTCGCTCCACAGACGGCGCCAAATTGTGTGAGTGAATTTCCGATCACACCGCCCTCCTTAGTGATTCAATGGAAGAACACAGCAGTGGATGGCTCCTCAGAAACTGCACAAAGAAAAGACTCGTGATGGTTCTTCCACCCGGGGGCACTCCGACGATCAAGTCAGTATATCTCTCAAAGATAATCAAGTATTCAACTCACAAGCTTGTGTATAAAAAACATACCTTAGACCCATGGGGGTGCCTCTTATTTAAAGCCCACTCAATCCGGTCCCAATGAGAGCCTAACTCCAATGAACTCAGGATTACTGCTAATCTGGGACTCCCAGTGGGACTAAGATAAACTCTCTAAGAGTCTTATCTTTTCCCAAACTGAAGTCTTCTCCCAATCTAGGACTCTTGTCCATATCCAGGTTGAGTTCCCTCTTCATTCTAGGACTCTTGTTCCTTATCCACTTATCTTTGATTTCGATATCCTCGGAGGTAACCTCGGCACTCCGAGATAACCTCGGCACAACTACCATGACACGTGGGATCTCGGCTGACACTTCGGTGTCACCTCGGCCGCGTGTTGGTACTCAGAAAATACATCCCCACAAATATATTATACATACATATATATATATATACACACACAAGCAACAAATTATAGTTTTGATTAAGTTGATTTATCATAGGATTATGGCATTAAAACCAATATGCTCATGTATTAATCGGTTGCAATTAAACTTATGTTTTTATAATTATGCCTTCATTAGATTAGCAGGAAACGTGGGAACCAATTCTACTTTGGCACAATTATAATTGTGTTTCAAATTCTATGTGATTGGATTAATAATACCATCTTCTCCTCAGTATTGTCAATCCAAGCATTTTGAGAGATAGTTGGTATAATTTAAAACAATCTTCCATTGTGACATATTATTATGAGAATCAAGAAAAATTATGATTATTTGTGACATATTTTAGTGAGGAGATTAACTATATAAAATACCATAAATACCTTTTGATATTTTTGATATATTTTAATATTAAAAATTATATTTCATAGATAGTTTTTTGTACTATATTATTTTAATATATATATATATATATATAATGACATAATAACTAAAAAAATCACACATACAAAATATAACTTTGTTATCTTTGTAAAATGGAGGGTGAAATTGTTTTTTTCGCTCCAATTCTCCAATCCCATAGGATTAGAATACTAAACTTACATCCCTTATGTTCTCCCGTATTAAGAGTTTTGTTCCAATCAAATATAATTTTTGTGAGACCCATGAGACTATTAGTTCAATCTCATGACTTTTGGATGCCTATTTTGGAAAATAGGTTAAAAGTTAACTTTTTAGTTTTTGATTATTTTATCTTTTTATAAAAAATATGCAAAAAAATAAAAAAAGATGATACGATTCAAAAAAGTCAAAATATTAAAAAATTAACTTTTAACCGTATCATCAAAATACACAGGCCCGAAAGTAGTAGGTGGTCAATGGGGGTACTTATGTGTATGTCCTAATAAGTGAACTTATTGTCTAATAGGTCCTATAAAAAAAATTTATCATAAAAAAAGTCACTTGACATGGCTAGGCCCATGAAGATCACAGCCCATAGTGAGCAACCTCAACCCCATCACTTGGAGCCCACAGCAAGACCCGGTTGGCAAAGCCCAAGACAGCTGGAGTCCAACTGGGAATGGAGGGCCACTGACATTCAGACACATGGCAGAGTGAGGCACATGCCACATCAGCAGACAAAGATCTGCAAAGTTATTGCTCACAGCACATCACCATTAATGCAATCCATCACAGCATTTATTGCGATAGCACCTCAAATTTAACAGACCCCTTACCTGAACAAGGCAAGCTACGACTAATGTGCTTTGCGGTGAGGCGTCACAGAGACAAAGGAAATAATTACCAGGAGATATAAGCAAAGATGAAAGACAAGAAGAAGGTTAAGCTTTTCTAACTCCTATCTCTCTCACTCTCTCTATATCTATCGCCCAGACACTAACTTGTTCGTTGGTGGGGGACTACCCCGTTCCCCATTGAACTTGCTTGCAGGTTACTCTGGCGAGATTTCGACATCCCGACCCAGATTCAGGGAGCTTGGACCAGTCCGACCCATCCACCTAGACGAATCGACATTATCTGCTTAGGAACTTGGTTCTTATCCGCCAATTGTGTTCATTGTCGCCGAGACCCTCGCTCCAACGATCCTTACCTTTACCCATTGAGGTGTATGGTCACGACTAGATCCATGGCTTCTCACCACAATGCTGCTGACCACCAGACCGACCCTCCCAACCCAAACCAACCGCCACAATATTTCATCGAGCTCACCAATAGCATCAACCGCATGGCCGAGCAAAACCAGGCCCTGATAAATGCCTTGCTCCAAAGAAATCTTCCCATGCCACCTCCGCCACCCCCAGGTGATCTGCCCCATCCAGAACAAGCCCTGAGCCACACCATCCCACAACCCAACTTTCCTAACTTGGGAGGCTTGCAACCGCCTCACCCACAAGTCATTCCACCACCTCCACCTCCATACCCGTCGATCGCACCACCAGCCCCCGAACAGGAAGCCAGCAGTATCCAGCATCCACCTCAGCCTCCATTCCTCTCCGGAGGTGACAACATTCCCTCGACGCCGAACTCCGAGCCATGAAGCTCCAGCTCAAGGGTCATGCAGAACATCCAACACAAACCCTCTACCACTACAAACTCACCGTTCGTTGCCTCCATCCGAGACAAACCTCTGCCCGCCAAGTTCAAAATGCCCACCATTGACTCCTTCAACGGAACCACGGACCCAGTCGATAATCTGGAAACCTACCGCACCCTCATGATTCTCCACGCCTTTCCTGACGAGATCATGTGCCGAGCTTTCCAGAACATTGAAGGGTCACCGGCTTTGGTTCATCGATTACCGGACTCTGTCTCCACCTTCCAGCACCTCCGCGACTCTTTCCTCAGCTACTTTATCGGAGCTCAACGCCGGTTACCAGAACCCAACTTCTCAACATCCGCCAGACCGAGTCATCTGCGCAGCTTTTGTTACTCGCTTCGAAGCTTTGCGGTGGTGAAAATGATGACAAGGTCATCCTCACCATTCATGGCAGGCCCTACGGCCGTCGACTTCCTTCTCACTTTCTAAAACCGCCGACCTCCATGGCAACCCTGCTCTCCAAAGCCCAAAAATATATGAACGTAGAAGACTCATTAGCCGCTCGGCAAGATCCGATCACTAAAAACCCGACCCCCAGAGATAAGAGGAAAGACCCCGAACCCCGAAACACTCAGTACAACAACCAAACACCCCATTATACCGACCGGCCTCACAAGACCTTGACCGACCGGCACCGGCTAGACCACAGTGGGTTCGAGAGGTATACCCCCCTTAACTTCCCTATGGAACAGGTCCTCCATCAAATCTAGAAAGACTACCCCCTCAAATGGCCCCTACCTTCACGAAACCCTTCCAGCCGGAAAGACTAGTCCAAATATTGTCGTTTCCCCCAAGGCCATGGCCATAACACAAACGATCAGATCAATCTCAAGGACTGTGTCGAAGCCGATACGTCGGGTGTCTTAGCTTGCTCACGATATCCGCCTCAAAGAGACAAAAGATCGAGCCCTCAGACACGACTGCGCACCCCACCTCGACACTAAGCCCCACCGACCAGGTCGTGATCGTCAACAACCACAACCCCGACCTCAGAAATCCTCCTCCACCAGTTGGAGAAATCAGGGTTATTTCAGGCGGGCTCGCCTACGGAGGACCATCCCGCTCAACTCAGAGGGCCGAGCTCAGAAAAATCCGGCAGGGCTCGAACAAGACGGTGGCCATGGTCGACCGACCTTCAAAACAGCCAAAGCAGTGGATTGAACCTATTACCTTTACAGACGCCGATTGTGCAGGAATCCGCTATCCCCATGATGATCCCCTCATGATCTCTTCAATCCTCTCCAATTACAAGGTCAGACGAGTCCTCATAGACAATAGCAGCTCTTCAGACATCATCTTCCTAAATTGCTTCCGCCAGCTTAAGATCGGAGAAGAGAGCTTATCCCCGCTCCAAACCCCTCTAGTCGGTTTCACCGGCGCATCAGTGACCTCGACGGCTCCATCGACCTACTTATCACCATCGGCGAACACCCAGTGCACCACTAAGTTGCTCACCTTCCTCGTGGTCGATTGCCCTTCACATAACATCATCCTGGTCGCGCGCCCTAAATGCCTTCAGCCATCACATCCACCTATCACCTTGCCATCAAATTTCCTCGATTCCGATTAGCCGAACGATGAGGAGAGCAGACAATGGCCAGGGAGTGCTACTTCGCCTCTCTTAAAGAAGATAAGCTGAAGGAGGCAATGATCATTGAGGGCCTCGACGCCCGGGATGAAGACGAGCTGGTCAAAGGAGAACTAGTGGAGGAGCTTGTCGAGGTCAATATTGATCCCACCAACCCGCTTAAAACAGCTAAAATCGGCAGCCAACTACCTTCCCAAGCCAAAGCCGACTTTCTTCGCCTCCCCGACCGAGCACAGACGCTTTTGTTGACTCATGCCGACATGCCATCAACTTCTTCATAACCCACCGCCAAGATCGAACCTCATTTCGGACCTTTTCGCCAAAAGCAATGAATCTTCCACCCAGAGCGTAATAATCTTATCATCAGAGAAGTTGACAAACTCCTTGAGGCCCGCTTCATCCAAAACGCGTGGACTATCCTAAGTGGTCATTCAATGTGCTGGTTCGCAAAAACAACGGCAAATGGTCTCTGCGTCGACCTCGACCAACAGAGCTTGCCCCAAGGATAGCTACCCACTTCCCGCATAGATCTGCTGGTCGATGCCACTACCGGTCACCAAATGCTCGGGCCATAGATGCTTTCTCTGGGTACAACCAAATCATGATGCACTCATCCGATCGGGAACACACATCCTTCATCACCGACCAAGGTACCTACCACTATTGCGTAATGCCGTTCGGATTAAAAAACGCTGGGGCCACCTACCAACGGTTAGTCAATGCAGTTTTCCACCATTAGATCGGTCGAAACATGGAAGTATACGTAGATGACATGCTAGTCAAGAGCAAACTCTCCACTGACCATATCACCGACCTGCGAGAGACTTTTGCCACTCTTCGAAAGTATCAGATGAAGCTCAACCCCGAGAAGTGCGCCTTTGGCGTAGGGTCTGGGAAATTCTTGGGCTTCATGGTTAGTCAACGCGGCATTGAGGCTAACCCTGAAAAGATCAAAGCTCTGGTCGAGATGCGCCACCCAAACGGTTAAAAGTTCAACGGCTCCTGTAGTAGCCGCCTCAACCGTTCATCTCCGCCGCCAGATAAGTGCCTACCTTCTTCAAAGTCCTCGGCAGACCTTGAATGGACAACTGAGTCCAAGAGGCTTTCCAGCTTAAAACGATGTATGGCCAACCCACTTCTTTCACAAGCCATCACAGGCGAGCCCTCTTCCTCTACTTTAGCAAAGATGTCGAACACCGTCGGTAGCCTCTTATTAGAGAAGATGGCTCAGTCCAACGGCCTGTCTACTACATCAGCCGGGCTCTGAGGGGAGCAGAGCAGAATTACCCATTGTTAGAAAAACTATCATTGGCTTTGGTCATTGCATCCAGACGACTTCGCCCTTACTTCCAAGCCCACCTTATAGTGGTCCTCACCGACCAACCCTTAAAGAAGGTCATGCAACAACCAGAACTTTCGGGCAGACTAATACAGTGGTCAATTGAACTCAGCCAGTTTGACATCTCTTACCGCCCTCGAACAGCAATCAAGGGGCAAGCTATAGCCGACTTCATCATGGAATTCACCAATCCTATACCACCCATTACCTCAACAGCCCCATCAACTCCTGCCGATCCTGAAGATCCCCATTCCTGGACTCTCAATGTTGATGGGTCATCTCGCAGGGCAGGTAGTGGGGCTGGCATCATCCTCGCCTCTCCTAAGGGTGGCTATTTCAAGTGTGCTCTTCGTTTCCTGTTTGAGGCTAGTAATAACGAGGCTGAGTATGAAGCGTTAATAGCAGGACTCCGCCTCGCCAAAGACATTGGTGTCGACCAGATCCGCGTGTTCAGTGATTCCCATCGTCGTCGATCACGGGAATTGATGCCTAGGATGACCTGTCTGAGCTTCAGAGACATAGCACTCCCCTCGCCTCTTCAATACTTTCCAGATCGAGCACATACCGACGGAAAACTCCAAAGCATTTAAATGGCGGTACCTGTTCACGACCATTCCGACCTTAGCGATGGAGTTCGCCTTGAATATCTAGCCCACCCGGCCATCTCGCCCGACTCACAAGAAGTGCAATTCCTCCAGACTGAATCCATCCCTTGGGCATCCGACATTCTCCTCTTCTTGACCACTGGGGAGCTCCCAAACGACCAACAGCTAGCTGCCAAGGTCAGAGCTCGATCGGCTAACTACATTCTGGTCGATGGCATCCTTTATAAACGAGGTTTTTCACGTCCATACCTGCGATGCCTCAACCCCACCCAGGCAACCTATGTCATGCAAGAAATCCATGAGGGGATCTGTGGCAACCACTTTGGGCGGTCTCTCGCCGTAAAGTACTCGACAGTTACTTCTGGCCGACTCTCAACCAAGATGCCACCAATTTTGTGCTTAAATGCGACAAGTGTCAGCGCTTCACCAACATCCCACATGCCCCTCCTACCGAGCTGATCACCCTTTGTAGCCCTTATCCATTCGCCAAATGGGGGATCGACTTGGTTGGTCCACTTCCCACCGGCCGAGGCCAGACCAAGTTTGCAATTGTTGCCATCGATTACTTCACCAAATGGGTAGAGACAGAACCCCTGGCCACCATCACCGAGCGAAATACAACCAAGTTCATCTGGCAGTCGATCGTTTGCAGGTTTGGCATCCCTCAAGCCATTGTCACCGACAACGGAAAGCAATTCGACAACGCCAAGTATAGGCAGTTTTGTGCAGATCTCTAGATTCAACCATGTTTCTCTTCCCCTGGTCACCCCCAAGCCAACGGCCAAGTTGAGATCACAAACCATTCTCTCCTGAAGATCATCAAAACTAAACTCGGTCGCTAAAGGCCTTTGGGGTGAGAACTACCAAACGTACTCGGGCTTACCGAACCATCGCTCGGACTCCCACTGGGGAAACCCCTTTTCGTTTAACATATGGCGGTCATCGATCCCAGTTGGTCACCCACCCTGTGGTTCTGCGTCAGACCTGCCTCAACCAAGAGCCCCGGTGACACGGACCTTATCGAAGAACTCGAGAGACAATTGCCGTTGTCGGGTTGGCTTCTTACCGTGAGAAATGAGAACACACTACAACCGTAGAGTCCGACCGCGAGAGTTCTCTGTAGGGGACCTTGTCTTAAGAGAAGTAACCCTTGCCATAAAGAATCCAACTAAGGGCAAACTGGCAGCCACATGGGGGGGACCCTATGTTGTGAAGGCCGGCGGCCAGCACCTTCCAAGAAGACATGGACGGCCGAGACCTTCCCTATCCTCGAACTGAACATCTGAGCGTTATTATCAATGAATTCCCACTTTTGTATCGTCTGGCTAACTGTATTTCTTCTCAATAGAAAATACAAACTTTGAACCGAACTCACAATTTTTCAACTGTATATATGTCGTTCTTTTGACTCTCTCATTTGCGGCGTTACTCTCATTTTGGCGTTACCTCGGCCAGACCGAGCACTCAACCTCGGTCAGAGCAGGCATTCAACGCCTCGGCGGACACAGCACTTTCAAAAGCGCCTTGATCGAGAACCGGACTGAGCACTTTCAAAGCCTCGGCCGGACTGAGCACTTTCAAAAGCCTCGGCCGGACTGAGCACTTTCAAAAGCCTCTAGGTCGAGACTGAGCACTTTCAAAGCCTCAGTCAGACCTGAGCACTTTCAAAGCCTCAGTCAGAACCCGGACTGAAAGCACTTTCAAAGCCTCGGTCAGACTGAACACTTTCAAAGCCTCAGTCAGACTGAACACTTTCAAAGCCTCACCAGACTGAGCACTTTCAAAGCCTCGGACCGGACTGAGCACTTCCAAAGCCTCGATCAGAACCCGGACTGAGCACTTTCAAAGCCTTAGTCGGACTGAGCACTTTCAAAAGCCTCGGCCAGACTGAGCACTCAAAGCCTCGGTCGGACTGAGCACTTTCAAAGCCTCGGCCGGACTGAGCATTTTCACAAGCCCAGTCAGACCTATGAATGAAAGCTCATAAAGCAAAACCTTTCGGTCATAATCGACGCTTAACCACAATTTCAAAATAATTTGACACTTAGTCATATTTTAAAGATGCTCTCCATATTTCATTTGAAAATCACATCTTCAAACATTACATTTCGGTTTACTTCCATGCTCATTCAATTTGAAACATTACTTTCGATTCCCCACACTTAAACAAATTTGCTATTTCACTCTGTATTCGAAAATTCCTTATCCTATTCTGACTTGGATTTTGGCATGACTTTAGTTTCACCTTGCTCTACTGCCTAGCACAAGCATTTGCTGAAAACATCAGTGCACAAAATAATCACAAGAAAAGCAAACCAAGACCAAACCAACACAAAGGGAAATATACTGGAATCATCAACTAGAACCATAAGTGCCATTTTATTCATTCAAAAATGTGTGTACAAATTACTTACATCCCTTCCAAAAAAAAAAAAAAAAAAAAAAAAAAAAAAACAATAAACCAAAACTCCTAAGTCTACTCATCATGCAGATCACTCCTCCTCCTCGCTCGAAATGAGGTCAGCTTCTTCAATCCCCTCGTCCAGTGGGGTCTGGGCTGCGTCATCTTCTCCAATCACCACACTACTCAGGTCTAAGTTTGGGAACAGCTCCTCAGCCCTGCGTTTGAACATCTTCCAACCGCTGTCCCAGTACTCAGCCATTTCGTGCATGTAGTAGTCAGATTGCTGGAAACTGTTGATGATTTCAGACTCTGTCCTCACCCGGACTTTGTCACGATGACCCGGCACCCCAGACCCCACCCGGCCTAAGTGGCGGCCCATCTGGCGTCTCGCCACAAATTGGGAGACCCTTTGAATTGTAACAGCTGCGGCGTCTGGTCGGGGTAAATTTGCCTTTCAGGCCGCCTCGCCTTCACTTCGTCCAGCTCTTTTTGAAGGATCTCCCTCTCAGAGGCTGCCCTTGCCCTTTCTGCTTCCAACTCCTTTTGCAGAGCCTCACCCGATGGGCGCCCTCCTCTTCTCCTCATCCAGCTCCTTCTGCAAGCCCTCCCTTTCCGCCTGCGCCTTCCCCATCTCTACTTCTAACTCGCTCATCAATCTCTCATTTTCCACCTCTGCCTTGGCAAGTTCTTCCTCCACCTCCTTCTGCAGAGCTTCCACCTTAGCGTCTGCCTCATCTTTCTGCCTCACCAGTTCCTCATTGTTGCTCATGGCCTCTTCATGCCTTCGTTGGCAATGACCACAGGCCCTTTGGGACTCGTCGGCTTTTACCTTTCGTAGCTTGATTTGGAATTCAAGTGACACAACCTTGCGGTGTGCATCCTCCAACTCGGCTTGGCGCTTGCGGCTCGTTTGCCCCTCCTTCGCCTTTTCCTCCTTGGTTTGGCAAGTTGTGCCTTGGCTTCCTCACCTTGATTTTGGCGACTGCCTTCAAGAGAGCTCTGCGAGTTCTCACCTCCATTTGTGCGAGCAGACCCTGAAACAGTCCGCCTCATTGAATCTGGGCCTTGACCGCAGAGCCGATTCCTCCACGATCTTCACCAACCCAGTCGGCCGCCGCTAGCGAGCCTTCATCCCTCGGCGTTTGACCACCGCGTGCATGATAAATCGCCGTGTTCAGCCAACTCCTCCTTCCCGAGGCACAACGCTCCTTTACTCTTTGCGCCTCACTTGGCTCGATCCTACCCTCCTCCACGCCACTTGAGGCCTTTGGGATAACCAGTGACCTCCGGTATTGGGTCACCCTTGCCACAGGGGTCTCCACCCCAGCTGGAGCCTTCTTCACCTTCTTAGCTCCAGGCTCCCCTGCAGCCTCTTCTGGAGCACTTCTCTTCTTCTTCTTCTTCTTCTTCAGAGCCTCCCCCTCCTTCCTGGCCCTCTCCTTTACAGGGTCCACAGGGGGCTTTCGTGGCTCGAAGGTGGTTAAGTCCTTCCCTCCCAACGGCTGTGGACGAGGCCTGATCCTCTCCTTCGCAATTGGTTGGGCAGGTCGGTCGTCCTGAGCTTTCTTGAGCCTAGTAGCTCTGGCAAGAAGGGCTTGATCCTCAGCCTCCTGCACCTCTCTCATTGCTTCCAATTCCGCTCGGTCCAGATCTTCTCCGGTCGGCTGAGGACCCAGCCCACCTCAAGCAGTCTGAGCAATTTGTCTGGCTCGTCCCTAGCCTTCTTCTTTTCCTCCATTCTTTCACCCTTTTCACCTCTCCTGCCTCGGCCCCCAACTTTGCCTCCACGTCTTGATTGGCACCTTCAGGATGGTGCGCTTTTAACCCTCCGTTGCGAAACATAGAACCACCTTGCGCCACCCTTTAATCGGCGTGGGTAGACCGGCCACCAACCCCTTCCGCCACCGCTGAAGTGTGACCCACGTTTCTTCGACAGAGGCTTTATAAAGCGAAGAACTCCTCCTCGCCATCGCCTTCCCTCATTTGCCTTCCGCCATTTCGCCTGCGACAAAGCGGGATCTTCCAAGCATTGGGCATCAAGCGGCGGCGCTACTTCCGGTGGTTGCACGTCCACCACTATTTGAAGCGGCGGCGGCCTCAATCCCCTTGAGCCTCGCCGTGCAGGAGAACTCCCGCTTTCTTTGTCCGATGGCCTCTCCGTTGATGTTGGCAAAGAACTCCACTTCTTTGGAATCTGGTACTTCTCGCGGATAGCTTCCAACTCCGTCTCAGTTATCGTTGATTTGTCAGGCTTTGTATGCCAATGATCCGCCCCCGGTGATGGGCGTCGGCCGCCATGCGAGGTGGAACCATAGAACGGCATCACTGGCTCCTCCACCCTCGCGACTCTGTATTGCGCCGCTAACTCCACTGCATCGTCCTCCCCCAGCGGATCCCCCGTCACATTTCGACTCTCCTCTTGCGCCATTTCCAAAGGATGTCTACGAATTGCTTCGATCACGAGGGCCTAAGAACTCGAAGAAATGCTCTAATGGAGTATCACGAGCGACGAAGGGCGTGATACTTGGAATATCTCGATTTTTTGAGAACAAGTAAGTAAATCGAATAATACCAGAAGCCCACGGTTTACCCGTATTCTAAGCATCCCAATTAATTTCGCGGTTGCCAAACTTTTGAAATTACTGAATTTCTTTCAATACCATCATCACCTAACGTTTCATTTTTGATCCAACGCTTGGCCTTTTGCCTCCTTTCCACGTGTGCGACCGTGATGCATTGACTCTAGCCTTTACCATGTCTTTTCCACTGACATCACGTGGCACGCCGCTTGTTGAGCCCCGTGCCCTCTCTTCCGGAACTGACCTCGCGGTCGGCCTCTCATTCGGCGATCTCGCGGTCGGCCTCTCTGTTCCGGCCTCGCGTCGGCCTCTCACATTTCGGCTTGACCTCGCGATCGGCTCTCGCCGCTCGGCGATCTCACGTCGGCCTCTCATTTCGGCAGCCTCGCGGTCGGCCTCTCGCTCGGCGACCTCGCGTCGGCCTCCGCTCGGCAGCCTCACGTTCGGCCCCTCATTCGACCGGCCTTCTGATCGGCCTCCGCTCGACCCGGCCTCACGATCGGCTCTCCTCGCTCGGCCAGCCTCACGGTCGGCCTCTCCGTTCGGCGACCTCGCGGTCGCTCTCCTCGCTCGACCCGGCCTCCGCGATCGGCTCTTACCGCTTGACCCGGTTTCCGCGGTCGGCTCTTACCGCTTGACCCGGCCTCGCGGTCGGCCTCTCCGCTCGGCCACCTCGCGGCTCTCTCGCTCGACCCGACCTCGCGGTCGGCCTCTCGCTTCGGCCGACCCTCGCGGTCGGCTCTCATTCGACCGGCCTCACGGTCGGCTCTCCTCATCGACCACGGCCTCTCGCGTCGGCCTCTCTCGCGATCGGCCTCTCATCCGACACCTCCTGATCGGCCTCCCGCCTCGGGCGCCTCGCGGTCGGATGTCGCGACCACTTCCGTAATTCTTTATTGCCCCGTTGATGCACTTGCGGGGAATGGGGACTCTTGACATGGCTAGGCCCATGAAGATCCTGACCCATAGTGAGCAACCTTAACCCCATCACTTGGAGCCCACAAGACCCGGTTGGCAAAGCCCAAGGCAATGGAGTCCAACGGGAATGGAGGCCAGCGACATTCGAGCACACGGCGGTGAGGCACATGCCACATCCAGACAAAGATCGCAAAGTTATTGCCCGACACATCACCATTAATGCAATCCATCACGGCATTTATTGCGATAGCACCCTCGGCCGAACAGGACCCTTACCACCTGAACAAGGCAAGCTACGACCACGGGCTTTTCGGCGGTGAGGCGGTCGGCGAAAGTGAAATGATTACCGGGAGATATAAGCAAAGATGAAAGACAAGAAGAAGGTTAAGCTTTTCTAACTCCTATCTCTCTCTCTCTATCTCTATCGCCTGGACACTAACTTGTTCGTCGGAGGGTTCAGGGGGACTACCTTCCCGTTGAACTTGCTTGCGAGTTACTCGTGAGATTCGACATCCCGAGCCAGTTAGGAGCTTGGACCCGTCCGACCCATCCACCTAGACGAACTGCATTATCATCACTAATTGTAAGTTTTAGCGACAATTTATAAAAATCATGGCAAAAAAATGTCATTAATTGTCAATTTTTAGCAACATACATAAAAAATTGTCACAAAAAAATTATTTTTAGTGACAATTTTACCAAAACTTATTTTCAATGAGACTTAATAGGAATTAAATTCAACTATTAGGACCTACTTATACATAAATACCCCCATTTTCTTTCTACTGTTTTTGTATAAAAGGTAATTCTCGTTACTCAAACTCTCCGGACAACGTTGAGAACAGATGGCACTCTTGTCGCAAATAGGCCTATTTCATCCCATTAACTATTGTTAGAAGTAGCAAAGCAAGACAATGATGGGAAAGAACAGACAAATCTTAGAGATTGGCTTTTTGGTTTCTTGTTTTATTTTATTTTTTTAAGTAAATTTTTTAAAAATGATATCTCAAAACTTTATACATTTTTTACAACAATTCTCACTATAAAAAAAAATAAAATTTGGCAATACTATTCTCTATTGCACCAAAAATTCTGCAAACGGAGATTTTTTTTTTTTTTTAAGTAGTTCTTGATAGAACAGTTCTTTTAAATAAAACTTGAAAGTCACTTTCCAAAAACACTTCATGAAATGTATTTTTTGAGTGATTTGCGGTGTTTTTGTTTTGTTTTTTTTTTTTTTTTTTGGTTATATTAGAAGACAAGAAAGAATACCTAGGGGCCTGGTCTTAAATTGACATGATAATCAGTGCACATGGATTGTGCACATGAGTGAGGTCATGGACTGAGAGAGAGTGTTGGGAACTTGGTTTTTGAGTTTTTTTTTTTTAACTACAAGATAAATGTTTTATAAAATTAAAAAAAATAAATTTAAATAAAATATCATATTAAATTTTATAATTATTTTATTTTTTTCTTACAAATATCATATCTAATCATTAAAAAACTTAATTATCTTTTTAAATATAAAAAAAATTTCTCCAATAATATTCTATAACTAAAAAAACTTACAAGAAAAACCTACTTCCCAAACACCCACATAATAATGAAGTGAAATTTTTTTTTTACAAAAATAATAATAACAATAATAATAATAAAAAGCAATGATATATCTCTTAATTTTAAAATTCTAATTGAACTTTAATGATGTGACATAAAAAAAATCAAAGTATCACATCAATGAGTGGAGCTCATTCCTAAAGCTCTTAAATATTTTTCTAATAATAATTTAGAAGAGAAATGTTTTGAAGCTCTAAAAAGAGAGCTCTAAGGCCCGAGGTGGGACCCACTAATGTTGGTGTTTGTTTTAGGAGATGAAAGGAGGATTTAGATGGGCTTTCAGATTAGGATGGGCCATCGAGAGGGGATTGAGATGGAGGTGGAAAAGTTGGTATTAGAAAGTTAGCCCTACGGCTTAGCTTTTTTTTTTTTTTTTTTTAACGTTTTGGACATTTTTTTTGAACACTAATGTTTAATATTTTTGTATTTTTTGTTAACTAAAAAACATAATTTTATTTGTTTTAATATTTTATATTTCTTTTATAGGGTAATAATTTAACAATCCACAAACTAACAACTATCATCAAAACAAACACAGTTTTACTTAATTCTCTCAATATTAATCCTCTCAATTCTATCTTTGAAAACAAACGAGTCTTAAGAGAGCTCTAATAGGGTGGGACCCACCTATAATGTGATGTTTTGGCCATTTTTTTTGTATTTTTCAATGCCTACATGTAGAGCTCTATACCTAAAACTCTCGATCACTACCTAATTTAGAATTCAAATCTTGTAACAAAATTAATTTTAAAATTTTGATTTTGTCAATTTAAATTTAAATTTTTTAATTTATTTTTAATCTAAATTATTTGTCTATTTTCTTTAAGTAAAAAATATAGAATACTATTTTTTATTGAATTTAATGACTAAAATGGTTTTTTTGTGTGTGTTTTCGTTTTACTTAATGAAAATAAATAGTTGATTTAGATTAAAAAAAAATTAAAATATTAGAATGTAAATTAACAAAATGAAAAATGAAAAATTTATTTTGTGGGAAGACTCCAATTTTAATTTTTTTTTTATAATTTAAAATAAAGAAACATTTCATTTTTTGTATTATTTTCTAATGTTTTGGGATCTCAAATTTTCTCAGTTGTTGCCAAAGAAATGGTTGATTTTATAACCAAAGTCACATGTAGTGTATAAGCACAAGGACAAGTATTGTGGGGACAACGCTCACATGTGCTCACAGAAGTAGCCGTTACAACAACACTCAATTCTAATCTGATCCAAAAACCCACTACCACAAACAAACAATCAGGAATATTTGACAAAATAGTTTTTATTTTTATTTTTTGTTGATAAATTGGTGTATAAAATATAATTTGTCATTGATCTAAAATAATGTGTCGTTATGATCCGACATTGATTAATACAGATTATAGTCATGTACATCTAAGGCTTTCTGTGGGAAGTTGGGTTAGCTTTTTGGCTATTTTAGTTCAGACCAAAAAATTCATTTTGGTTAATTTTTTTGACTTTTATGAGAGAAAAAATAAAATGATTATGGTTTAGATATTACATTTTATTTTATTGATATTTTAGTCTATTTTATCTTTTTGTAGCTAAAAAAGTGACCAATCTCAAAAATATCAAATGACAAACGAGCTCTAAGCCTGTTAGACACTCTACTCTTATAAGTTCGATTTTTAAAGTTGAGTTTTATCTAGAGAGTTCTTATCGTTTGATATTAGAACCAACCTCCACATTGAATATGAGATTGGACGCACTTATGTAAATATGAGATTGTGCCGCTTTGCGGTTAGTTAGGATGTTGTGGATGTCAATTGTGAAGTGTGTGTGCATATAAGACTCTTGAGCCCCCTTACGCTTTAATGATAGGAATATGTGCATTTTGATATTAGTTTTCGAAATCTTTATTTATTAGAAAAGTTAAAGAGAAAACAAAAGCACTAGAAATTAATAGTCCTTTCTCCCAAATAAATAAATAAATAAAAGTAAGAAACTAATAGGCTTATTTGTAAAATGCAATGTCTTCTCACCCACACATAGTTGTGTTACAATATCTTAAACATTCTCTCAAATTATTATTAGCCATATCAGTGTTTTGGCTAACACTTTTTACCCATATTCCTTTTCATCACACCTTACTAACATCACACTTTACTAATACAGGCAAAACCAAAATGTACGAAAGATTTACACGAATAAATGCCTCTTTTGTTCTGAAACACAACACTTGTATCTAGGCAAGATGTGGGTCTTTGACTTATGCGTGTGTTTTTTTTTTAATTTAAAATTAAAGAATTAGTATACAAATAAATTTATTTTTCATTCTATGTTAAAGTATGGTCAGAAATCACTCTCTTTTAATGGTTAATCAAGTTTTTTACTTAATCCAAAGTACTATTTGAATTATTATTATTTTGTTAGGTGTTTACATTCAAATAAAAAACATAATTAGCAATAATGCTTTCTAACAAAAACATGATTTCTAACAACATTTTAACATAAAATAAATAAAAACAAAAACTCATGCACTAATTGTTTTATTTCAAATATTAAAAAATAAAGAATAAAAATGGGGAAGTTACTATGCATACCTCGCTATCATAAGAAAGTTATGAATTTTTATATTATTAGTTACCAAATATTTTAGTGTAATTAGGAATGGTGCACCATAAGAAAATTCTTAATTGCAACTCTTTATGGTTATGTTAACAATTATAGTATTTTTGTTTCTTTTTGTGATGAACAAAAGCTTATATGTTTTGTGATGAGAAAAGTTAAATTAAATGTTTTGTCCTAATAGAGTCTCTAAGGACTTATTTGATTGCCGAATTATTGTGAGGATAAGTTTTCTTTTGTATTAGATACGATAAAGTATTGAATTTATGATATGATTATGGGGAGAAGTTATACTATGGATAAGGAACATGTTTGGTGGCTTGAATTTTTGTGGTTTAAATAGCTCGAATGTGTCAAAACAACGTCGTTTTGGGTGTTTCGTGCCATTCGAGCCATGATTTTTCAGGCCACCTATCATTGTTGTATGGATAAATACATGCAACAAATGATTGGATAAAAGTTGAGTATTATATTTGATTAGGACAAAATGAAAATATATAATTATTTTTGACGGTTAGATGATGGGGAAAAAAATCAATAGAGACCTAATCCTTCTAATACCACAAAACCCATGGTATTATTAAAATGTGAAACTTTGATGATCTTTCCTCAAAAGATAATAACGGGTTTCCTCATTGCTCTAATTAGATTCACCCCTCTCTTTTTCTAGGCTTGACATTTCCCTTTTAGGTCTTATTTTTCTTACACCTTTTCTCTTAAACTTTTAGACAAACATGAAAGAGGGAAGTTATACTCAAAAGCTTCTGCTAACTTGCTAAGTGTGTTTGAGAGTGTATAACCTAGATGTAATTGTGGCTAAAAATAATGGACGTTAAGGATCATTTTGTCCTTTGTGAGATTGATTTTAGGTCCTTACGATTAGTGGTTAAGTAAAAGTTTAAAGATTATACGTCTTTAAACTAGAGTTGGGAGGCACTTTAAGTTTTTTTTTTTTTGTGTGTGCACATTTCCCTCCCTCTTGGTCGTGTACCCCACTTCCTCTCCCTCTTTTACCTTTCTTCTTCAATTTCTCTATTTTTTAGCTTCCTTAAGCTTGTTTTAATCTTGTTTGATAAGATCTAAGGTTTTACTTGTTGATTAAGGGTCTTTAGGGAGTGATTAGTGAGATATTAGAGTGAGATTTGAGTGGGTTTAGTGAGAAACATCTTGTGCTCTTCGAAGATATTGGATCTACGAAGCTTGGGTTGGCTTGGTCTCGACTTTCTTCATCTCATCTTTCTGTTTTGTTAATTAAACCCTCAAGAAGCTGGGATTTCTCAACTCTATGGGTTCATTTGTTTTCAGAAGTAGAATAGTAAAAATTAATAGTGAGAGGATTGTTAACAAAGAGATTGATAATAAAGGGATTAAGTGAAATTGTATTTGTTTTGATGATAGTCATTAGTGTGAGGATTGTTAAATTATTTTTGTATAAGATAATAGTAAAACAAATAAAAACCATGGTTTTTACTTAACAAAAAAATGAATTTATTTAATATTAATGTTCAAAATGTGCTGCCCAACATAAAAAAAAAAAAAAAATTTGCACTTGGCTGATTGACTAGCCGAACATCCCCCCAACGATCGATAATACTCTAAGCCAAACGGACTATTTTCTAATACCATGTCTCTAGGCAGACCATGAACCCCGACGCTGAAGGCCCATCCTAATCAAAAGATATTATGAATTGCCTTCCCAAATTTCCAAACAAGCATAATATTAATAGGTCTCACCTCCATCGCAATCCTATCCCTTCCTCCATCTCCAAAACAAATGGACCCTAAATGTATAGATGCCATGTTATGAGTTTATTTTTGAAAAATTCATGTTTGATCTCACAATTTCCCCTCTTTCTCTAAGAAAACTAGTATATATGCATGAGCTAGGGTTTTGAATCAAATCTCATCTTTTCGATTTCAGATCTCATCTTTTCGCAAAAATGATTTTGAAACTCCAAATAGTGTATTCTATGATGAACATTGATATGTATATTGATGTATTTTGCTCACATTGACTCATTTGCATATCCTCAAAACGATATATACATTTAGCTACAGATTTATTATGGGTTAGTCTATTGCTCACCCCTCGCATGACAGGTACAAATGGGTGATAGTACCCTTGAGATCTGTGTTTTGCCTTTTGATATATTAGATACCTTAGATTAATTGGGCATGCGAGTCATTTGTTGTATTAATTAATCTCCAACCACCATTATATACTAAAATTTTTAATGTAAAAAGCTATTTAGGCTAGGTTTGGCATGTTCTAAATAAGTCAAAAAGTCAAAAAGTCACTATCTTATTTAAGTCACATCATCCTATTTAAATCACATCATCTCTCTAACACATCACATCAAACCCAACCCAAACCCAACCCAAATCCACCAATAAGTCAAAAAGTGCACTTTTTTAGGACACCCCAAACCAACCTATCTACTGAAATTTAACAGTTGAATTTAAATCAAGTTGTATGATATAAAAAAAGAAAAGGAGAGATTTTTAATTCTTATCTTATATTCTTTATATTATGTTGGTGGTCTAACAACTATGTAGTCATGGTGGTGGTGAGGAGTGTGAATAATGGTGGTAATGGCAGCCATTGTGTGGTGATAAAACAATGGTGATAATGATAGTGGTAGTGATGACACGACATTTATGGTGGTAAGGTAGCGGTGGTTTCGTGATTGTGTGAGGTAGGATAAAGTTAATGAATATAGTGGTAGCCGAATGATGACAGTGGTATTAGCGGTAGTAATGAAATTGCAATGGTATGGCACTACAAAAAATTAAGGTTTTAGAAATCAAAATTAGGGACAAAAATTTTTTTTAGGGACTAAATAGTTTTGTTACGAAAAGTGTCGTCATTATATTTTTAGCAACAAAAATTAGACATTAATGATGAATTATTATCCTTTTGGGATCAATTTTTTTGTCTTAAAAAATAAACTATTTTGAGATCAAATTATTAGTGACATTTTTAAGATTTTGTCGCTAGAAGCCTTATTTTTGAATTTTCAAGACGACTTTTTAGCGACTATCCTCATAACGATAGAAATTGGTCCCTAAATGTCTTTTGTAACAAAATTTTCACTTTTAGAGACCAAAATATTTGGTGTCTAAAACTCTTATATGTTGTAGTAAGGTGTTGATAAAAGTGATAACGTGATGGTGGAGATAGATGACTGGTAGTAGTATTAGTGGTATAGTGATAATGCTTGTGGCAATAACTATGATGGTTGTATACTAGTGGTGTGTTAGGTCGGTAGACCTTGATAAGTACTGTTCATTCAAGCGGGAGGGGGGTCCAAGAGATTTATCTCCCCTGGTCGAAATTTTTTAGATACTTTCGTAATTTCCATGTTGCTTTTGTGTAACCCTAATTTTATACTTATAAATAGATGAGGAGACACCTCTTTTAGTGAAAATTGCAGCAACCATGGATGTAGCCCTATTCTGGGGTGAACTACGTAAATCTTTGTGTTCTTGTGTTTGTGATATGTTTGATTCATTTTTTTTTCCTTTGTGTCGCACCGATCTTGGTTAGGAATGGTCAATTCCTAACATGGTGGTGGGACAATAGTAGTGATTATGTTTGTAGTGATATGGTGGGGTAGTTCTAGTGGCAGTCATAATAAATGTGAAAGGGTAAGTAGTGGAGCGAGGGTAGTAGTGTAGTAGTAGTAGTAATAGTGGTGACATTGGTAGAGTTATGATAATACACTTCAACGATGGTATAATCCAAATAGATTAAAAATTTCGCTTTTTAAATTACACTTTTTGAATGAAGTTAGAAGAGTAAGACCTAAAATTTTAGGCTACTTTTAGGTGGTGTTTAAAATTTTAATTTTAAGTGATACAAAATATAATTAAAATAATTTATTATTTTTTTAAAATTTTATATTGTGGCGAGAAGGTAGTGGTGTAATGATAGTGGTAATAGCTATGGCAGTAGTGGTGATGGTTATGAAAGTAGACGTGAATGGTTGTAGGAATGGCAACGGGACGGGACGGGTCGGGGATCACCCTCCCCGTCCCCGATCCCCGATGGCCAAAACTTCCCTGTCCCCGGCCCCAATCCCCGACGGGGAACCAAACACAGTCCCCATTCCCGTCCCCAACGGGAATTGGGTTTCCCCGACTCCGAAATTCCCCGATCCTCATCAACAACAGATCAAAAAATAACATCACCACCACCAGATCAAAAAATCAATAACAGATTAAAAATAATAATAATAACAGATTTGTTTTGTTATGGTATTTCATACAAACACTCTACACACAAAAAATTCATTCAAAAAAAATAAAAAAATTCACTTATAGATCTGTACAGATCTGTTATAGTTCAAAAAAAAAATTGCATACACAAATAGATCTGTTACAGATCAACAGATCTTTATTCGTTCAAAAGAAATAAAAAAAAAAAATTGTATACATACATATCTGTTACATCTGTTACATAAAAAAATTCACTTACATCTGTTACATCTGAAATACCATTAACCAGATCTGTGTCGGTGGAGGACGATCGGCGGAGGAGGACGATGGATTAGGACGATCGGCGTCGGAGGAGGACGAACAGCGGAGGAGGACAACGGAGGAGGCGTCCCAAGAGAGAGAGAGAGAGAGAGAGAGAGAGAGAGAGAGAGATTGGCGTGAGATCGGAGGGAGGGAGAGAGATCGGCGTGAGGCAGTCGGACGGAGACAGACATGGAGGTCGGGGTGAAACAGTGAGGTCGGAAGGAGGGATGGAGATTGGAGGGAGGTACATTGGAGAGAGGCGAAGGTTAGAGAGAGAGAGGGAGGCGAGGGTTTCTGACTCAGAATAGTAGTGTTTACATCTTCAATATGAAGGAAATATATATATATATATATATATAGGGAGGGTTATATCTGTAATTTCCTATCGGGGAAACGGAGACGGGGGATGAGAGATGGGGACGGGGCCGGGGCTGGGAAAGGTATCACCGTCCTCGGCCCGAAAGTATTCGAGGATTTATTTTTTAATACCATCCTCGCCCTGTGGGGAGTTTTTTTCGGGAAAAAACCGTTCCATTCGGGGTCGGGGGGTCGTGTCCCCGTGGGGCCGGTTTCAAATTGCCATCCCTAAATGGTTGTGATAGTAGTCGTTGAGATATTGTGGTAGGGACAATGATAATAAAGATAGTGACCGTGGTGGTTTGGCAATGATGTGAAGGTGATAGCAGTTGTAGTGATAATGGATAATGGTGATTATATAATGGTGGTAGCAGTGATGATGATTAGGGATGGAAAATTTACCCTGCCTCACTCCATCTCTACATTCCTTGTCCCGCCTCATGCGGGTTTTTCTAATGAAGTGGTGTAAGGATGGATTTTGCTTATCTCGCTCTTGCCCTAATTATATTTATTAAATATATATAGCATATAAATAATTTATTTATTTTTCAATATAATAAGATTAAAGCACTAAAGTGTTATACTTAAACATTTAAGTGGGTCCCATGAATTATTGGTCTAATCCCTTTCCTAAAGAGCTAAACAAACATGACCAAAGTGAAATACTAGCTCATTAATGACAAATATAAAATGACCTTATTAACCCTCTATCTTAGTCTTTTCCTTGTTTTACCTTTGGCCTCTTTCTCTATTGTTATGCAATTAATTTTAACTTAATCATATATTAATTAAATCAAATATATTTTTCTATTTTTTCTAACTTTTTAACTTCATTACTAATTTGATATTAGGGCAAACTTTGCTTTACCACCATATGATTTGGGTTATGTGCGGTTTACTTTCTAACGTCTAGAAATGATCACATAATCTCCACGTGGTTTGTGGATTAAAGTGCATCATTAAACACTGTTAAGTATTCTATCCAACTTAACAGCAAACGTGAAACACATAGAAAACATAAAGAGATTATATACTCATTTTCAAATTTTAAGGGGGTAAATCGCACGTGAAATAAAACACAAGAGATTAAAGTGCATTTTGCCTTTTAAACAAATGACGAAAATATAGCGGCATTTTAGTCTTTTTAATTAAATTGTTAACGGTTTTAACGATGCACTTCATTTACAAACTACAAAAGGGGTTATGTGGTAATTTCCAAACATTAGGGAGGTAAACTGCATATGGTCCAAATTACAGGAGTAAAAATATTATATTTCATTATAATATGTATATATATATATTCTTTTTTAAGGGAAGAAATTTTGATAAAAGAAAAGTCAATTAATGAGTTTTGGTAAAAGAAAAGTCAATTTAATGAGATTATGGGTTGACAATCATTAACCTCTATTATTCCTAGGCATTTAAACTCTATCATTCCTTTATATTTGGTTCGATTCGAGAGTCTTACGCTTTAGATTTGATATTGCTATTTGATTATAATGAGAAAAAATGTTGTGATTACACTTTGTTATGCCTTCCAATTTGATTATTAATGGTATCAATTTGCATCTTTAACATTGCTCCTTGGCAGCCCAAAAGTCATATATAACGGGTGGCTTCAATTATAAGAGAGGATGAAGTTGGATTAGGGTGGGTTAGGGTTTCTACTAGTTTGAAAGAAGAAGATGAGGTTGAGGGTGTATTTGACTATTTACCGTGGATTTGGATTTGTGCTTTTATGTTAACTCTCTAAATAAGGGATAATTTTATTTATACGCCACTCATTTACTTAATACGCAACATCTTTCAAAAAAAATTACAATTTTGTCCCTTAATTAAATTAACCTTTTAGGCACAATCTTAACCCTAATTTGTTCAGCATACCAACACTAGCCACCACACCACCTATTGCCATTTTCGACTTCGGTGATGCAGCCTCCCCAGACCTCGACTTCAGCAATTGTTACTTCTCAACCCCCGACTTTGGCGATCGCTGCATCCTTTCTTCTCCTTCTTTGTGTTGCATCTCTCTTTCTCTCTTTTTTTCTTTTCTTTCTCTTCTTTTTCGTTTGCAACTCGCGCCACTCCCTTAGCTACTGCTACAACTCGAGTTGTCTTCCTTTACCGTCGCCGTTGCAACTCATGCAAGTCGTTTCTTGGCCGCGGAAAATCGCGATCATCACCACCTCAAACCCTTGATCTAGGGTTTAACATAATTTGTTTAGAAGAAGAAAGATGAGGAGGACTAGAGATAGTTGGGGCAATGACGAGAGGGGGCTAAGGTGAGAGCAAATAGAGGCTAGGACGGCGACTGGAGGGGGTGGTGGGCGGCGTTGTTAGTGGTTAAGGTTAGAATTAGTGTTTCGGTTTGTTGGAGAAGATAAGGGTAATATGGTATTATATGAAAATTGGTGGTGTGTATTGAGATAAAATCACCATATTCAATTTGTGTGTGGTGTGAACTAAGTGAATGGTATGTATTGAGACAAACGATGGTGTGTAAATAGAATTCCCCTTAAATAGGGGTGGGTTGTTTATTTTTTATTAATTTGGATGAAGCTTTTAACGACAGGGAGGTAAAGTGCAATACTATCAAAACACAAGGGAGGTTTTGACTATTTTTAAATGATAGAGAGGTAAAGTGCTTTATGGTCAAACCATAAGGAGTTAAAACAGATTTTATCCTAATTTTTAACTTACATTTTCAAAAACGTAATTATCATACAAATTTAATTAATTTAACTTGATACATTTAATTTTAAATATTAAATTCAATTATCAAACACTACTTTTAGTCAAAATTACATTTATCTATGGATAAATTACATTTTACTTTCTCAACTATTATCCCATATCATTTTATCCCACTCATTAAAAATTGTAACACTTAAATCCCTTATTTACTAATTTTTTTTCCCCAAATTTGAACCTTTATAAGGAAGATACCATTTCATCAATAGAATAAACTATACTTTACCCCCTTGAACTATCACCTAATATTACTTTGAAAAACGATTCGTAGCTCAAAAAATTTTCGACTCGAATGGCCCGACTGCCCAAAGCGACGTCGTTTTGGGCAGTGTTTTTTTCCCCCCTATTAGATCACTAAAGGACAGAGGGACAAACAGAGGGACAAAGAGAAAGGAAGAAAAAGAGAAAAAGAAAGAGAGAGAAGAGAGGGGAAAAGAGAAGAAAGAGAGAGAAGAGAGAGAGCTCCACCAGAGACTCCACTGAGTTTCTTCTTCTTTTTCTTCTTTTTTCTAGGTTTGAAATCGATCGATTTCATCGAAATAGATGGATATGGATTTCACAAAATCGATGGATGTTGATGATGATGATGGTGTTGATGAAGATGTAGTGATGATAATGTTGATGAAGATGTTGTTGTTGATGATGATGATGTGTTTGATGACGATGATGTTGATGCTGTTGATGAAGATGTTGTTGTTGATGATGATGATGATGTGTTGATGAAGATGATGTGCTCCCCAGCTTCCTCTTCTCTCTCTAAATTCTTCATCTTCAAAGAGAAAAAAGAAAAAAAAAAAAATTTTTTTTCAAAACAACGTCGTTTTGGACTCGGGCTATTTGAGTCGTCTTGTTTTCGAGCTACCAATCGGAATTGTATTACTTTACCCTTTCAACTAAAACATAATACGTTTGTCATTTTGAATTATAAATTTATATCAATGTAAATATTTTGATAAGAATCTATCTCTTAAATAGATGAAAAATTGACATGTGACTTACACATGAATATCAAATGGAATGCTTAAATGACATTATAAATCTATTTGATTTATTTTTGAATTTTGAGTTTTTTATTTTTTATAATTTTTTTGTCTTTAATGAATTTCTTTCATTTTTTAGTTAAAAATTTTTTCATCTAAAATTTAAAAACTTTGACTAAAATTTTTAAAAAAAAAAAAAACCTAAGGACAATTACAAAATAAACCTTGGAGTTTTAGCATTCTAAAAAATAAATCCTGAATTTTTAATTGTGTCAATTTAAACATAATCTTTTGATTTGTTTTCAATCTAAACTATTAACTTATTTTTGTCAAGTAAAATTGACAGAAAAAGAATATTTCAGTTATTAAACTCAATAAAAATATATATAAAATGGCTAAAATACCATTTTATTGAGTTTAATGATTAAAATACTTATTTTTCTATTGATTTTACTTAACAAAAATATGCAAATGATTTAGATTGAAAACAAGTTAAAAGTTTAGGATTTAAATTGATAAAATTAAAAATTTAGGATTTATTTTGTCATAAGAGTCAAACTTTTTGGGGTTTTTTTTTTTTTGTTGTTGTAATTTTCCCAAAAAACTACTAAAAACAAAAGATAAAACAAAATAAAATACAAAAAAACCCGCAAGAACTATAATGTAGCTTAAAACCAAAAAGTATTTTTAGTTAATTGGTAGAATAATATTGAGTGACAGCTTAAGGGGGTAAAGTATGATTTACCTCTATAGTTGAAAGGGTGTTTTGGTTATTAAAGTTTAAATTTAAAAAAGAAAAGAAAAAGAAAAGATGAGGGAGTTAAATGTTATAATTTTCAATTCAAGGGTGTAAAGTGATATGAGACATTAATTGAAGGGGTAAAAAGTAATTTTTTCTTGGAAAAATTATTTAAAAAAATAATTAGGGTTTGACCCTTATAACAAATCAAATCCTGAATTTTTTATTTTTGTCAAATTAAATCCTAAATTTTATCTATTTATTTTTAATATACACCATTTATCTATTTTTATTAAGTAAAATCGATGAAAAAGATAATATTTTAATCATTAAACTTAATAAAAAAATAATATTTTAAATATTTTATATATACTTATATTAAGTTTAATGATTAAAATATTTTTTTTTGGGGTCGATTTTACTTAATAAAAGACATGAATAATTTATATTAAATATAAATTAAAAAATTAAATTTTCAATTAATAAAATTAAAATTTTATTTTTATTTTTATTACAAGTGTCGAAAGGTTGAATTGTTTTTTTTTTAAATGTATAATGGTCTATTTTTTTGAGTTTGGGATTTGCGCAGCAGCAATTGTTACGTGTCTCATTGAGCCCATTTCAGGACTTAATTCGATAATCTGAACCGTTTACATTTTAGAAGGTATCGAGTAGAATATACCTGTAAAAAATCACGTCAATCAGATATCATTATCTCTTTCATCAAATCACATTTGCATTAAATTTTATATTTCAAATTATATTTATTTATTTTTTTTAAATACAAATATGTTTTGATAAAAAGACAAAAGATATCTAATTAACGTGATATTTTATATATATATTATACACGCTATCATTTAAAATATAAACGATTAAAATTATCGGATTAGGCCTTAATAAGACGCGCAACAGTTGCTGCTGCGCGATATATGCAGCAGCAACCCCAAACTGCTATTTTTTCTCTATATATTAATATTATGCTTTTAATAATGACTTCAACGTGACTCCTCCATCGTCGGTCTATTGTCTGGCTGGCGCGTCCATAAAGCGCTAACCCTAACCACCCTCTCTCTCTCCTCTTTCTCTCACTACCCACTATCACTCACTGGTTTTGCTTCCCACTTTCTCTATCTTCTGCATTGTGGATTCAACTACTGTGGATGATCTCTCTGGTCTTCGACTCAGTTTAATCTTCATTTTCACCTTTACTGGCTCTAATCAGAGAGTAATGTAGCTGATTTTGATTCACAATTTCTTTTGCATTTTGGGACAAAATGCTTTTCTGTTGATTCCTTTCGTGGATCAATCTGGGTAAAGATCTCAGCTTTTGTTCTGATTTGATTTGATTTGATTTGATTTGATCTGGGTTTTCTTTTTCACATGCCTTAAATGTGAGAGCTTAGTCTACATTTTGTTATTCCTTTCTTGCATATATTCATTTCTTTTGATGGGTTTATCATCTATGTTATGCAGTTAATCTTATAGGTCTAATAATGTGTCTAATGTGAACAAGAGAGTCTATCAACATTGCTCAAGTATCTTAATATATTCTTCTGCACTGTCTTTCCTTTTGATTGAAGTTTCTCTTTCTCTCAATTTGATTTTCTTTTAGCAAAAAAAGTTATCGATTTCTTTTTCTTTTTTTTTTTTTGGGAAAGTTTTATTTATTTGGGTTAGGTCTAATGTGTCTAATGTGAATAAGAGAGTCAATCAACATTGCTTAAGTAAGTATCTTAATATTCTTCTGTACTGCCTTTCCTTTTGATTGAAGTTTCTCTTTCTCTCAATTTGATGTTCCTTTAGCAAAGAAAGTTGAGTACCCATTTCTTTTCTTCGTTTTTTTTTTTTTCAAAGTTCTATTTTTTGGTTTAGTAGTAATATAATATTGCACAATAAGCTTTGATTCATTTTTTAGCTCATTCTCTCTATCTCTGTGTTATGGTGTGTATATTTACAGTTTGTGGCTAAACTGAAACAGTCTTTCTTGGTGAATATAGTTGGCATTGGATCAGCAAAAATGAGGTCTTTGGCGTTTCATTTTGGGTGTAAAATTCTAATGCTATTTAGCCTTTTGACTATTGGGAAGGCAGAGATTTACATAGTAATGGTTGAAGGAGAGCCAGTGATAAGTTACAAAGGTGGTGTCGATGGTTTTGAAGCCACTGCTGTGGAGTCTGATGAGAAGATTGATGTAAACAGGTACTCTCAATTTTTCCCGGGAATTTTTTTTTATTTCAGGAAGTGCGAACATGTGATATTTTGTCACCATTTTGGATTCAGGTCATGGCTGCTAAAATGTCTTTTTAAACCATAGGCTATTTTAAAAATATTTGTATTAATTTATGTTTGCAATTTGATAGTTTGGATCCTTTAATTGACTTGTGCCTAAGCTTGTATATTGGACCTGCAGGTGGGTTTTCAGGCTATGATATGTTATACACTCTGTTAGTGTCTGACACATTTAAGCTCTTCTTTGAAGTTGCTTCACAGAGTTCATTTTTGTTCTAGGCTAGTAAGTCAACACAAAATTTTAGTCACGTAATTTTCTTGTGAAATAAATTAAACATTTGTTACTAAGAAATCCCATCTGCCCACAACAAGCCGAAATGACGCATATCACATTTATTTAGGTTCTATGTGAAAGATGAGTTCAATGTTTTTAACTACTAAACTCTGCCTGGTGTAAGAAAGATTACTTTTCTGGGTCAACTTTGAGTTGGAAGTGAATAATTCAACTACCAATTAGTCTTAAATTTGCAGAACTTAGGTTCCTAAATTGCTTATTCCTGAAGTTTCATTTTGTAGGACATCCGAGAAGATTGAACTCCAAAAACTCTAGTTTCATAAGTTCCAAAAATAGCATTACATGTAATTAGTCTACTCAAGCATTCAAATATGCATGTAACATTGAATGCTTGTAATACATACTATGCATGTGCATGTGGCCTATGGGTGCATGTAGTTGATGACAAGTAGCTGGGGTAAGGCTTAATTGAGTTGGGTTGAACCAAAGTCATAAATGAGTTTCCATCACTAAAAGAGCCAATTCCCAAACAAGCCCTTAGTACTTCTAGTATCATTTTGGAGAAGTGGGTGTTTTACCACCAGTCAGTCTCACATTCTATGAGATGCACTTTGATTGTTCACTCCTTGTCTTGAGGGAAAAAGGTTATTCACTACTTGGTTGTTTGCATAAAATATTGATATGTTATTACCTTACTCCCTATCTATGAAGCACAAATACTTCTAGAAGGGAGTTTTGTTCGTATCGGATATTGATACTTCTTAGATACTTATGGATATGTATCCAATACTTGATATTAATTTTCTTTAATTTTAAGTATCTAATATTTTCCAAATTCTGTAGGTCACTTACCGAACTATTATAAACTGGAGATTGTAATCATTCTTGCATAGCATTAGAGTATAATTGTTAGGATAAATACATGAATAACTTTTCAATACTTGCTTATTTCTTAGGCAAAAATAAAATAGTGAGATTAAAATAGTACCTACTTTTTAAGAATATATCGAATATATTCATATTCATACTTTTTAGAAAGAAAATATGTTGATACTATAAAATCATAACAAGCAAGTAAACTTGTGTACAACACTTTTGCATATAACGCATTAAAATATGAAATGAAAAGTACTATGGCAATAAAAAAAGTTTGGACTTGATATTGAAATTAAATTTTCGCAGGACCTACTAAAAAAAAGTCAAGTGAGTTGGCTATTGGCTCTTGAACTAATACCTAATTCATAAAGGATGGTTTCTCATGGTCGTACTGTATCCAATATTTTAGAATTGGTCACATTGCCGTATTAGTATCGTATTGTATTTTTATCTTGTATTTGTATCCATGCTTCGTAGTTCCCCTTCCTCGCTGCAGCTGGTGAACCCTGCAGGGTCATTTTGGGATAAGTTGTGACATTCACATACTTATTTGCTTACTCTTTTTCAACTCTTGCTGAGAACTGGTGAAATCCTATTTCTGCCACCAAGAAATGCGACATGTATGCTTTTTGAGAACTATGCTTGCTAACTCTCTTTTTCCCCTGCACTTTTGGCTTTTTTTTTCAGTGAAATGGTGACATCTTACTCTCGTCACCTAGAAAAGAAACGACATGCTTCTGGGGATGCTGTTTGACCGTGGAACCTCGAGAAACTCTATAGCTATCGCCATCTTATTAATGGCTTTTCAGTTCACATATCTCCTGAACAGGTGACGAGTTGGAGTATTCATACATTTCATTTTTTAAGGATTAATTTTATTCGCACCAATTCATGAGATGATTGGATTTCAGTCCTCTTGCATTCTCATTTTCTTACACAATCTAAATATATTATTAGGCAGAAATTCTTAGAGCAGGCCCCTGGTGTGAAATCTGTGGAAAGGGATTGGAAGGTGTAGAAACTTACAACACATACCCCACAATTTTTGGGCCTTCCAACTGGAGTATGGCCGACAGGAGGTGGATTTGACAAGGCTGGAGAGAACATTGTAATAGGATTTGTGGACTCGAGGATTTATCCTCACCATCCAAGCTTCTCAACCTACAATACGGAACCATATGGGCCTCTTCCAAAATACAGTGGAAAATGTGAAGTTGATCCTGACACCAAAAGGAGCTTCTGTAATGGGAAGATTATTGGAGCCCAACATTTTGCAGCAGCTGCAATTGCAGCTGGGGTATTTAATCCTGCTATTGATTTTGCTTCTCCCCTGGATGGAGATGCACATGGAAGGTTAGAACCCATATGATTTTTAGACATGTGAGTCTTATGGGAATGTGATGCTACTATTTCTTCTTTTTCTAAGTTTTGTTTTGTTGCCTGATGGCTTTATTTACAAGTTGCAACTGTACTGCATGATATGAATGAAATTGTTATGATCTCTGGTGCTGCACATTACACAGCCAGTATTCAGTTTTCTTTTCAACTATCATCCTCTTTATTTTACTGTATTCTGATCTGTTTTTTTCTTTGATAACATTGCTTAACAGTCATACAGCAGCTATTGCTGCTGGTAATAATGGTGTTCCTGTGAGAATGCATGGATATGAATTTGGGAAAGCAAGTGGAATGGCTCCTCGTGCTAGGTGAGGATTGGTAACCTTCACCAGTAAAGATATGATGTAATATTATTTCTTTATCCATTTTGTCAATATTAGTCATTCGAATAACAATCCTTGTGTTTGTCTGTGCTCAGAATTGCTGTGTACAAGGCACTATACAGGCTTTTTGGAGGGTTTGTTTCAGATGTGGTTGCTGCTATTGAACAGGTAAACAGATGCCAATACTGTGTTAAGATGTAGGACAGCTAGTACTGCTTTTGTTTTTGTTGTGCTTTGAAATAACATGGTTCATTTATATTTGTTTCTTGTTTCAACCAATTATGCAACTGACATAGTCGTAAAATTAGATCTGTAACTTTAATGGGTAGTTGAAATGGAAACTTACCATGTTCACTCTCAAACATCTTTTGTCCCATGGCCTTTCATGCAATCTGATAATTGATTTTATATATTTCAAAACTTTCAAGTCCTATCAATGATATTTTTGGTAATTCAAATCCTATTAAAAAAAAAAAATGGTTTTTTGTTTCCTCTTTTTTTGGTCCTCTCAGTTCTAATTTTTCGGACCACATTTGGGTTATGGTTTTTTCTATTGCACTTTATTGAAATGGGTTGTCATGGTCTTACTTTATACCTTTTTTGAAGGGTTGGTGGTGTGAAGCTCATCTATTAGTTTGAGGCCATCCTTTTAGGAATGATCCCCAAATACGGTTTTGCAACATGTATTTTTAGATTTTGAAAATTCAAAAAACAAGAAATTTGGATTGAGATTTTGAAGCTTTAAGACATAACAATGTATAGTAATATATAATATAGTAGATTTATTTAGGAGTTATAACTATTATCTGTCTTGATCTTTAGAGCGACCAGATGTAATTAATGTTCTAAATTAAGTAGCAAGTAAGTTATGCGTAATAATTTCAGATAAGGTAGTAGTACCACTAAGTTTTGTTTCATTGCAAGTTTACATGCTACCTGTTTGGAGAACCTTGGAGTTGGTTCATGACTCTTTTGAGGATGGACTGATTCTTACCACTTGGCTTGTATGGTTGGTGTATTGACATTTGAGTAACAGCTTGTTTTTATGATCGGTTCTAAATTTGTTATGAAATCTTGGTCATCTAGTGAGGCATGTTTGTTAATGTTTTTATGTTGACTCCATGCATCTTGATGGTTCAGCTCTTTTATGTGAACTCAAAATGCCACAACCATGACTTCTAGTCATGCTGCCAAATGAAAAACTATCATTTGAAGTGTTTGTTGGGGGGCTGCATTTTCTGCAAGTGATCTGAATTATTACTTCAGATTCTTTGTCTTTCTGTCTGAAATTCTCTTAGGGGTATCTGTTTGTATTTTTTCCAATTTCAAATATTTTTAATTCAAGAAAACTTCTGTTGACAGGCCGTTCATGATGGTGTGGACATTATCAATCTCTCGGTGGGCCAAAACACTCCTCCTGCAGCCACAAAGACCACATTTTTAAATCCTTTTGATGCTACGCTTCTTTCAGCTGTGAAAGCCGGAGTGTTTGTTGCACAGGCAGCTGGAAATGGGGTCCTTTTCCCAAAACATTGTTGTCATATAGTCCATGGATAACATCTGTAGCTGCTGCAATTGTGATCGCAGATACAAAAACCATCTGACCCTGGGAAATGGGAAAATTTTGCCAGGAGTTGGGTTGTCACGTAAGTTTTGTGTGACTTGTTTATCTTATAATCACTTTAACTTTGTAATCTTTGGGAAGAAACATTGCTGGATCTCCAGAAAACTGTTGCATTATTATCTGAATTTGATCCAGAAAACCATATCTGTAGATCACACATCTTGGTAATATGTTCATAAGTAAATGTACATTACTTATGAAAGAACAATTGCGATCATGGTCAGTTCTTACTTGGTTAAAGCAACACTATTATCATCACTAATTCAGGATATCTTCATTCTTTTTTATCTGTCTGTTGATCTCTTATTGCAGTAGATGTGAAGTAAATGATTACTGTACCTTGAAAGTTTAAACCCGTCAGAAGTTTTGAGATGTAAATGCATGCAATGTCTATGATGCTACTATGCCGCCTGACATGGTTGTGAAAGTTTTTCTCTGGAGTATGTCTAAAGTTTGCAGGAACAGACAAAACCCTTTCTTTATTTTTTTTTCTTTCTTGTTTGTTTTCCTTCTTTTTCTTTTTCTTTTTTCAAGGTACAAAGGTGGACTCTCAACCAATCATTTCTAGTTTTTCTTCTTAATCCCAATGATTTTTGTTAAATTCTGAAGAATGTAGAGGACATTAATAGAGTTTGCTTCAGCTTTCATCTGTTTCAGTCTTTATCGTTCGGGTGATAATGGAAGTTTTTTGTGCACGTGTGTGCATGAGTTTCCCAGCCCATGTCATCAAAGAGCAGGCTACTTTATTGAAATCAAAGTTCAAAGTGTCTTGAGATACCTATTGATAGAGTCTATAAGAAGAGCAAGAAACAACAAAATGAAACAAGCAGCCAAGTTAGAAAATTGGTTCAAGCATAGAAATTGAATAAAACTCTCTTTGAAGGTAGAGTCCTCAAGGGATGGAGGATCCAATCATATTGCTGCCCAGACTTTACATTTGACGAATTGGAATAAAACATAAATGAGAGTATACTGGCTGCCAACTAACTTATAGTAACATAAAATAAGAATCAAATTAAGTAAAAAAATAAATTACAACTGATCCAGAAGAAGTGAAATTCCCAATTTGATCCCATTTTTCCTTCCATGCTCTGCATTAAAGTTTTTATTTTTGAAAAAATGGGCAGGAACAAATTTGGCATCTTAAATTAGGAAAATTCATGGGTTTGAATCTGTAGATTAGGGTTTTTACAAATTAAGTGTTTAGGGTCCATTTTGGTTGTCCAGTTGCTGTTATGTGAGAATTGTAGGGGAGAAAAATTTCTCATTGCATGAAAGAAGCATCTGTAGCTTTTGTATTTTTTATCTATCTGTAAGTACACACACACACGCACTCATAATATTACTTCTAGTGCCAATAATGAAATTCTTGTACTCTTTTTTATCTGTTCCATTTTAGTTTTTACTATTTTACATGATCACACTTGGTTCTTTAGTATCTTCCAGCTTGGTTAATGCAATTGTCTTTTAGTTTGCTGTCACTTTACTCTGCCTTCATGAATCTGAAGCATGTCTCATCGTTTAATGCAGCTGCTACACATGCAAATCAAGCATTCACCATGGTTGCAGCTAATGATGTTCTGCTGGATTCTTCAGTTATGAAATACAGCCCTGCAGACTGCCAGAGGCCAGAAGTTTTAAACAAAAACTTGGTGAAAGGAAACATTCTTGTTTGTGGCTATTCTTTTAATTTTGTTGTTGGTACTGCATCAATCAAGCAAGTCTCAGAAACAGCCAAGAGCCTCGGTGCAATTGGCTTTGTTCTTGCCGTAGAAAATGTTTCTCCGGGAACAAAATTTGATCCTGTTCCTGTTGGAGTTCCCGGTATTGTCATCACAGATGTTAGCCATTCAATGGTAAATATCATGATATTCCCCTTTCGTATATGATTTCTAGAAGTTTTGAACCTATCTACGCTCTAGTGCGTGACACATATCTGCTGAAATTGGATCCTACTGGCTGATACATTTGCTAATGAGTCTACATTTTGTGTTGTATATCTTGGTTGTGCGATTAAAAAATAAATAAATAAATACTCCCAATGGTAATTATGAAGGGCCAATTCCTGTTTAGGCACTTGAACATGTTGAAAGTGTAATTGGATTAAGCAGGACACTTAAAAGATACAAGAAAATTGCTTTCCAAGTATCCCCAAAATTCACTTTTGTCATGGCTGAACTATATGTTAGCATGAACTGCTGTAATAATTACCATGTCTTACTGGTTTTTAGATTGGTGCTTAAAATTTGGTGCATGCAAGCCATTTTTTTGGTTTTCAAAGTTTTTTGTTTTTCGTATATTTCTCTGTGTCTTGCTCCTCCTACTCATGTTTTTATGGGTATCATTGGTTTTAGGAGCTGATAGATTATTACAACATCTCCACATCAAGGGATTGGACTGGACGCGTGAAGAGCTTCAAAGCAACAGGCGGCATTGGGGATGGTCTGGTGCCCATACTACACAAATCAGCACCGCAAGTAGCACTGTTCTCTTCTCGTGGGCCCAACATAAAAGATTATGGTTTTCAAGATGCTGATCTTCTCAAGCCAGATATTCTAGCTCCTGGTTCTCTAATTTGGTCTGCCTGGGCTCCAAATGGAACAGATGAGGTTAATTACATTGGTAAAGAATTGACCGCTACAATTAAACTCTCATTTTTTAGATCTTTTGTCGGATATTTTAAGCTTTAAAATTCTCTACTAAGCTTCAATTAGTCCAGAAATAGGATCAATGTTTTAGATCTTTCAATTGAACTAATTTATTTCATAATATCGGATATATATAATGAAGGTATTAAACTCTTGCCTCAGCTTTAATTAAGGAACTCTAGAGGAAAGCAAATTTATTTATTTTTGGATACTGCTTCGGTTGATAAGAAGACAGCATCATCTACATGGAATACAAAATGAATAGACTAGACATTTGTAATTGGAATAGGTGCAAGATTGAGATTTAATGTTTTTTTTGTAATTGTTTTTTGCTTGAAACAGGAGAAGGATTTGCTGTGATATCTGGAACCAGCATGTCTGCACCTCATATAGCAGGAATAGCTGCCCTTATTAAGCAGCAGCATCCTCATTGGAGCCCAGCTGCCATCAAATCAGCCTTGATGACAACATCAACAACAGTGGACAGAGCAGAGAGACCCCTTCAAGCTCAACAATATTCCGGATCTGAAACCATTACACTGGTCGCAGCAACTCCTTTTGATTATGGGAGTGGCCATGTTAATCCCAGAGCCGCTCTTGATCCTGGACTCATCTTTGATGCAGGTTCTCTGTGTGTGTGTGTGCGCGCGCGCGCGTGTGGGTGTGTGTGTGTGTGGCGTTGATAAGACCACAGATAAGGACCGGTGAGCTTAACGTGTGGATTGAATGGACTGGGGGACACATCACTCGGGCATGTATTAAAATGTGTCATTATTTTTAAAAAAGTTGAAGTCCAGATGCACTTTAAGACACTTGGGGTCACATCACTTGCACACGCACACGTATGAAACACATTATAAGTATGAATAAAATATCTTAGATGATACAATGATAAAAGAAAAATAATTTAGATTTATACCTTTTAATTCATCTTCCGTCAAAATTTAGGGATTAATACTATGTTTCTTTTTTTATTATCTTTGAATGAAAACATGTAGGAAACCAAGTCTATTTTGGGGATTTAAAGTGTTCTTTTTTAACTGAGATTTAAATTGAGTTTTTTTTTTTATCATTTATTTTTTGTGTGGACATATTGAGAATGTTGATTGTACTGGTGCATCAGATGGTTCCATGCCATAGTTATGTCTGTAATCATCAAAAGAGAGTAATTCTAAATCACTTAGTTTCCGTTTTTGTTAAATCTGTTTTGTAGGTTATGAGGATTATCTGGGGTTCTTGTGCACCGTGCCCGGAATCGATGCCCATGAGATAAAGAATTATACAAATTCACCATGTAACTACACCCTTGGCAACCCATCAAACTTCAACACCCCTTCAGTCACAATTTCCCACCTTGCAAAAACTCGAACAGTGACACGCACCGTAACAAATGTTGCTTTGGAAGAAGAAACCTACGTCATCACTGCAAGAATGGCACCGGCAGTTGCCATTGAAACCAACCCTCCAGCAATGACTCTGAGACCTGGTGGATCACGGAAATTCACAGTGACTCTCACGGTAAGATCAGTAACCGGAGCATACAGTTTTGGGGAGGTTTTGATGAAAGGAAGCAGAGGGCACAAAGTCAGAATCCCTGTAGTTGCTATGGGTTATGACTGGTAACTTTGGTTGCAATCTAGATGATTGAATATTATTGTGATCATGCTGATGATGATATTCTTTTGTAATCTGTGGGAATAAGAAGATATATAAGAAAAAAGCTAGAGGGTATTGATATGAAATATTCACACACACACATATATATATATATAGAATAGAGGAGTTGTTGTGAAGGTCTTAGTAAGTATAAAGGGAGGGGAGACTTTCTAGTTTCTTCCACTCATGTAAGTTTTGGTGAGTTTTGTTGGTGTCTGTAATGTGGTGGAATGCCTTTGTATTCATTCCCCTTTACAGTGCATGAAATAGCCTTTTGGTTATTGGATTGTTTTGGTATTTGGGTAGTGAAAAAAGGGCTAGATGGGGTCTCATCTCATGTAACTTTGCTATTGTATTCTTGACTCTTCTTCCTCGTGATATAATGATATTATTTTTTCCCCTGCTTATAAGATAATCATACTTTTGCCTCAATTTGGTGTGTGGCTTAGCTAAATTTTTAGGGCAAATTTCACTTCACCCTCCTTTAGTGTTGCTCATGTACGCTTTACTCCCCTCATTTGAATGCTCACTTTAGTGTAAAGATTAATTTTCCTTTGTATATATAAGAAATCCGAAAGTCACTCTCTCATCCGCTCAAAACCATACGATTTGTTGAGAGACGAGGGTAAAAATTGGGAGGAAAATTAGGTTTTCAGTCTGGAGATTAGGCTTCAATTAGGACTACAAAAAATGAGATTGTCATTTCATTTTACTTGCTATTGTATTCTTGACTTTTCTTCCTTCTTATAATGATGTTTTTTTTTACCCCTTGTGTGATAGATCATACTTTTGCCATTGTTTGGTATGACTGGGCTAATTTTTTTGAATCAAGTTCCATCCAGTACATCTATAGGGAGACGAAACAATGTACTGATGCATAGACAAAAAATGAGATTGATCAAGTGGAAGATCTAGTGGTTACCCCAAGGGGTTTGGTTGAGTGGAATAATCTTGGGTATTATATCCAAAGTCTTATGTTCAACTCTTTTTGGGGCCAATCATCACATAAGGTTGGTAGGAGGGGTCTTATAGACTTAGATGAAGCATACCCAATGTTAGAATTATAAATTTGAATTTCCGCCTATGTGTGAGTCTGCGACTTACCACTATATGATTGTTACCACTATATGATTGAGTAGTCATGTTATGTAGCACTATCTAAGGATAACTTTTGGGGCTTTGCCTCCCTTAGGTCTTCCCTCTCTCTAATTTATCAACCTTTGTTTTTCTCATTTCCATTGTGCCAAATAAAAATGATCAAGCTCCAAAAGCATGAGTTGTTCCGACTCTTTTTTCAAGGATTGAAATAATGTGTATACATTTAACATACTCTCAAGGAGGTGAGAAAAGGGAGCTGCTAGTTGTAAAGATACGAACTAAAGGCCTTTATCGATGCCACCCAACGTCAGACAAGTGATAATTGCTGAGCTCAAAGCTCGTTACTTGAGTTGTTTCAACTCTTAACTTCACCATCACTTTTGTTTTAATTGTGTTGTGAAAATGACCTTATAGTCGATTTTGTATTTTTAATATACAACTTTAAAAGCCATGTTTAACTTAATATAAAATTATTTGAATTCTTATTTTGAAAACAGAAGTTCATAAAACAATATAAGTTTGAAAATATAAATTAAAGCACTCCTGATTGGGAATCAAAAGTTGTGTTTAATAAATAAATTAAACCACTCAGTGATCAGAAAATAAAAAACCAAACCCAAAACACATGTAAAGTAGGTTTCTTCTGGTTCTGATTTACAAAGTAGTTCTTTTTTCAGTTGAACATCATCATCACATAAACATTTACACTGTTCTTGAATCTTAGATTAAATTTCGAGGCTAAATTATTGAAGGCACATAAAAAAAATAAAAAAATAAATAAACAAGGCTTTGATAACTGGAAGAAGATATGATGTGAAACAAATCAAGATCAAAAAATTTTGCCACCAACCAATGCCTAACAATCATTGTATTAGTTTATGTAAATAGACAATTTAGAATTCTACAGCTATTTCTCACATCCTCCATACCTACTACAATGCAAAACAGGCCAAAGAATCAACAATACTCTTGAAAAGAAATCTTCCTTCCACTGAGCTACCATCCTCACAAAGTTTCACTTTGCATCATCAGATGACCTAATACCGTGCCGCTTGAAAAATTCTCTAAATCCATATGCACTCTGCTCATAGTTGAACTGGTAATTTCCGGGCCAAAAAAAAAAAAAAAAAGTACAAATCAGACCACTTCCACTCAATGAAAACAAAAAGGGAAAAAATAATCTTGACGGAATCTCTATGATATTATCACAATTTCCTACTGGCCCACCTCATTAAGTATTGTTTCATGTTCAAAAAATGCAATTGTTTCCTTTCAAAGTGGAGAGAGAAGGAGAAAAAAAGGACAAAAAGTACAGCGATGCTTTGCTTTCATAAGCAACAGCACAATTATTGTAAAATACAGACCAACAATGTCTAGGAGATTAAAAAGAAGAGCTAGATAGGAAGAAACAAGAAAATTAATAAAAGCTTTAAATTTCCTATAATGTTTCCTTTTAGTTTTATCAATCAAGGGTAGTCGTAAATTTGAAAAAACTTTGTCCTTCTATTCAATACTCTGCAAGAAAAGTTTATGTGATGAGAATTGAAGGATGCGATCATATAAAAATATCACGTGTTAACAAGTATCTGTCAATTTTCTGTTCTCTCTAAAACAAAAAGTCTTGCTAACAAATGCCCTTAGGGCACTGGTTAACATAGCTTAAATAGTTTGAGAGTCTCTACTGCACACATTTTTATGAAGAATGTACAACCATTTCAAACTTGTTAACAAGTGCACTTAGGGCTTTCCAATCAGCTACCAATCATCAGTAAAATAGAGCAATTTTGGAGAGTTAGATTTAGGTGATGATTTAAGCTTTGATGATATTATCTGACAACAATTATGAACTGCACATTTTAGTTTGTTGTAGAAATAAAAGAGCTCTGATTCAAGCCGAACATTAAAGCTGGGTCAGGAATGCAGGCTTACAATGAAAGCTGCAAGAGCAAAAAAATTAAAATCCTACTAGGGCTTACTATTGAGAGCCATTATATTATACATTATTTTTGCGTCAGCCCTAGATTAGTATTGCAGTGTGTATTGTTATCATATTGTAGGTTCTCTTCATGTAGGTTGTTGATTGGATATCCATGTTCACTTCCTTGTCAGTAAAATTGAGAGATCAACAGACTGAATTTTTGGAGAGCAAAAGTGATGCAAATGTACAAGCACATTAATTAAGTTGATAAAATCAAATTATCATTAAGCTTCAAAAACACTCACAGGTAAAACTTTCACAGCGTATTTCGTAATATTTGGATCAGCAACCCTTCCTTGACTAGGTGCCTGCACCAGAAAAAAAATGTAAATTCAATAATTGGTGGTTAAAAGCTGCAAGAAAACAGAATTGACATGGATCTGAACAAAAATAATTCATAAAATACTTTAGCAGTAAAAGTCCAAAAGAAGAAGAGAACACAATATTCAGATTAAGCCTAGTAGGCCTCAAGAGAAATGAAGCCTTTATAGTTTGTTTTCCACAAGGCACAAATCAATCATCTAAACTGAAATTTTTACATAAATTGGAGCTCTGCCAAGGTAGAAAAGCATAAAAAGAACATAGGACTATTATATGCTTGCAATGATACATATACTTTCATAATACTACCAAACCACACCCCCTACAACTGCATTGCTGGGGAAAGAGGGGTGTTGTTGCATTCAGAAGAGAGAAACTAATAAAGCAATACAGAAACCATTCATTTAAAAGAATTTGAAAAAATATATTAAAAAAATGATTCATTTTAAAGACGTGTAAAACAAGTACTAAGACTGCATTCCAATGGTTCTCATTCTTTTAAAACAAATACAAGGAGCAGTGGCATAGTTTGCATCTGAATAAGAGATCCTAGGTTATATCTTCCTCAATTGATCACAGTCCCCTTATCCTAGCCAGGGACAGGAAGACAACCAAATTCTTGCAGTCTATACAATATAGAAGAAATGCTTTCACCACTTCCAATTATTTGAAGCGAAGTCAGACATGGAGATTTCACCATAGTAGCAACAAGACCTGAAAAAACAATATAAAAATAATATAAAGTCAAACTTACTTGCTCTGGGCTATGAAATATTTCAACAAATGGATATTCCTTCCTCTGTCGTGTTATGCAAAATCCAGGATATTTCGGACACTCAACCTGAAAAAGCACCATACAAAAAAAAAAAAAAAGAAAAAAAAAAGGGTGGAAGTTCAATAAGTTAAAAATTTAATGTGGTCATGGATGTAAATTGCTTAACTTAAACACATGTGATGTGCACACACACAGTTGTCTCATGGAGGGAGAGTGGTAGGAAGGAAGAAATACATACTAAAAAATCTGGAATTGTATACCTTCATTGAATGCAGGCATGCATTTTTACAAATAAAACAAAACAAAAAGGACTATGACGGTATAATATAACACAAACCTTTTAATGAAAAGTGCTCAGGCAATAATGCTTTCACAACATGTGTCATCTTAGAAGTAAATTCTTCCAAAATGTATGGTTTATATTGCATATACTAGGAGCCAAGAAGCATGACATGGACTCACGACACGACATGGACATACTACCACATCAATTTTCAAAAAAATTGCAGAACATGACATGTAGGAGACACGCACAAAGTATATGATTTCATGTGTTTATTATATGTCATTTATATAAATTTCATTCAAATACCATAAAAAATGCAACATAATACTAATTTCTAAAGTTTGCAGGAAGAGAGGATTACTGGGTATAAATCTATGTAGTTTTTCTTTTATCATTGTTATCCTCTAAGTTATCTTGTTCAAACTTATAATGTGTTTCTTTTTTTTGATAAATAAGCAAATATTATTAAGAAAGCATCAAGATGATGCAACCAATATAAGAAGACCACCCCAGATTGGGGAAACCAATAAAACAAGGGCTAACCAATCACCTCATCTAAAAAATTTAGAAACACAAATAAATCCGGATCTACTCTACCCTCCAACCAACTATACATAACTACAAGAAAATGATTTTGTAACCAAGAAACACCATGAGAAACCTCTAAAAAGGTACATCTATTCCACTCCAACCAAAGTGGCCACATAAAACAGAACGATGTCAATAACCATGCTCGCCACCGCCGCCAAAGGAAATCCAACACCCCTTGCGGCTAAACCCAAGCAACCCGAAAGAGTGAGCAGACGAAGCCTCACAAATATGACGCCACCGAGCAATGAAGAAACAAATAATCCACTGTTTCCGCATTTTCACAACACACACAACACCGATTCACTAGGATGTGCCCCCGTCGCATCAAATTATCCAACGTGAGATTTCGACCTAAGGCTGCCGTCTACATAAAAAAGGCAACCTTAGTCGGAACTCCCAGAACACAAACACTTGTCCATGGAAAGACCCTACCACCATCCCCCATCAACCCCCAATAAAATGATGCTACTGTGAACCATCCCTTTGCCCCCACCCCATTCCACACCATGACATCTTGTCCCATCCCAACAGACCCCAATCTATATAAAAACCCCACAACTCCACCAACTGATCAACCTCCCAATTTTGGACCTCCCGCCGTAATTAAATATCCCAAACCACCACACCCCCCGCCACCCAAATAAGAAGCCACCGAAGCCTCCTGATTCGTCACAATATTAAAAATCAGAGGGAAACGAGTCTCAAACACAAACTCTCCACACCACCTGTCTTTCCAGAACCTCACCCTAATCCCATCCCCCACCTTAAATCCTACACACTTTCAAAACTCCACCCTCCCCAGCCAAATCCCTTTCCATAACCCACACCCATAAGTATAGGACACAGCCCCCAAAACCCAACTTCCTCTGGCCACCCCATATTTAGAAGCCACCACCTGCCGCCACGATTTGTGAGGCTCTAAAGCAAAGCGCCACGATCACTTCCCTAACAGGGCTCGATTAAAAGTCACCTGCTTGAGTTGACAAATCTGTCCCCAATCAACCAAATAATACTTAAAATCATCACCGCCACTACCCCACAAAAAGTCCCTCTGAAGCTTCTCCAACCGTTGCGCCACCAACACTGGAATAATATGGGCTGACATGAAATAAGTGGGGATACTACTCAACACACTCTTAATCCATGTCAACCGTTCGCTTTCGAAAGATATTGGCACTTCTAACCAGCCAATCGACGTTGAACCTGTTCCACTACTCCTTCCTACACCCCCTTCGCCTTGAAAGAAGCCCCTAACAGCAAACCCAAATAGGACACCAACAGAACCAAGACCTTATACCCCAACACTGCTACTGTGAAAGGTAGCCTATCAACCTCCCCAACTGGAATGAGCTCCGACTTCTGCAAGTTAACCCGAAGGCCCAATACTGCTTCAAAACAAAGCAAAACACATCTCAGATATCCAGCCTGCTCCGCTTCCGCACCATAGAAAATCAAAGCGTCATCCGCATATAACAAATGCGAAACCCCAATAGGAGTCCTAGATACAAAACTTGATCCACTGATACCAATTCTCCCCAAAGCCCATACGATCCAATACATACAATAAGAACTCCCAGTTTACATTGTCGTACGTCTTCTCAATATCCAATTTGCAAATCAAACCAGGGCGCCCCTGACGAATCCGAGAATCCACACGTTCATTAGCAACCAAAACTGCATCTAGGATTTGCCTCCCCCAACAAACATATTCTGAGACTCGGACACCACAGCTGATAAAACTCCTCGCAGCCTATTTGCCAACACTTTAGCCAATAACTTATACATACTTCCCAGCAAACTAATAGGCCTAAAATCACGAACATCTTCAACCCTCTCTTTTTTAGGAATCAAAGCCAAAAAAGTTGCATTGAAACTTTTCTCAAATTGTCCAAACACCAAGAAAGCCTCCAATGTTGCCATCACATCACCCTTAACCACACTCCAACAGTGCTGGAAAAAAGCCATAGTGAACCATCCGGGCCTGGGGCTTTATCCCTGCTCATAGCCCACAAAGCCCCGAACACCTCCTCCTCTGTAAAAGCTCACTCCAACCTCTCCTGAGATCATATCAAACTGAACACCTTCCAAGCCCATCCTCTATGCCCCTTCTTGTAGATGGAATAAATACTGATAGAAGCCCACTACCCCTTCCCTAATATCCTCATTTGTGTGTAGCTCTTGGCCATCCACCCGCATCCTACTAATCTGATTAACCCTCCGATGAGCATTTGCCATTCGATGGAAGAATTTTGTATTCCGATCTCCATCCTTCAACCACAAACATCTAGACTTTTGACGAAAGCATACCTCCTCCATACGGGATATATGAATAAAATCCTATCTAGCCGCCTCCTTACGGATACCGTCATCAGTAGACAACCCATCTTGAACCTCTAGCTCATCCAAAGATTGAAGTAAAGACACCACTGCTGCTTTTTGGCCCTCTAGCCGACCAAACTTATAATGTGTTTCAAGTGTCTAACAGATGGACATGTGTGTTCCCTAAGTGTTAAGCATGTATGGGTCTAATTTAAAAAAAAAAGAAAAAATAGTATTAATCATTATGATGTGTGTCCAACACATGTCGGGAAGTGTCTGGTGAGTGTATCATGTTCAAACTTGTAATGTGTTTCAAGTGTGTCTAACATGTGTGTTCCCTATTCAAAGAATATTTGAGTCTAACTTTTTTTTTTTTTTTTTTCAAAAAAAAAAGGAAAATAGTATTATTCATTATGATGTGTGTCCAACACATGCTGGGAAGTGTCCAATGAGTGTCATTGTTGGACATGACATGGACACACATTTTCTTCAAATTGTTTGTGCTTGCTAGACTAGTAGCAAAGCACAATTTATTTATTTATTTATTTATTTATTTTGGTGGGGGGGGGGGGGGGGGGGGGGGGGTTTACAAAAGCACAAAATCGAGCTGGATATGAGCATGTTGAGATAAATAGTAGCATTACACAACAAAATAAGAGACAAACTCATCTACAGAAAGTTAGATCTGAAAGATAAGATGCAAGAAATTCATCTAAGATGATTTCTCCATTTGAAAGTCAGACCAGTGAATGCACAGTACCCCAATGGAAGAGTAATAGTGAATACACTGCTCCCCAATGGAAGAGAAATTTGATCTAAGGGAAGGTGCTAGAAGGACGAGAAGAAGCTCAAAACGAATGTTGGTTAAGGATGGAAGAAAGGAGATAACTACCTTGGTTTAGCAAGGGAATATGGATTGCAAAAAGTTAATTGGAAAAGATGGATTGCTTCTTACACGCATAAATTTAACATGTGGATAAAATTCAGCAGCTGCTTCCTCCAGTACTTTGTCAAGATGTTTGGTGTAATTACCCCTGCACCGTCCCAAATAAGTTGATTTACCAGAGAGTCAGTTTAATGAACATAGGACAACAAAAATGAGGAAAGTACTGGTCCCAAATCACCTGATTGTAAATGCAACAACCACAGGGTATCCTTTATGTAGAAGCTGAACAAACTCACGCTCGGAAGTAAAATGAATAACTCGTGATGGCCCAAGATCCTTTGGATAACCAGTGTAATACCTTTGAATGTTCATTAAAACATGAGTAAAGCAGGTGAGAGAAGAGGTCTTTCAATAAAACAAGAAGAAATGTGATCAAATAGTGCACACCAAGCCTACGTCTGAAAAGCGGGTACACATCCATTTGACACTTCTACTAAGAAACTCCTTCCCTATCACATTCGCACTCTATTAGAATTTAGTGATCTTGAGAAATAAATATTCATCTTCATCACAAACAAAAACACTCATGGGGAGGAATAAGGATCATGTCCATGGTCCATGTTTGTTGCACACCAACACTAGTACCAAGCATCTAGTTCCTCACTGGAAAAAATCAAACCTAAAAGCATCCAACACCTCAAAATGATTACTTTTCTTCAAAGGGGCCATATCGGGACATGGTTAGCATATAATTGCATCAGAAAAAAAGAAAATAGAAACTCAATAAATTTTTCAAGCCTGCCATCTCTAGAAATAGAAGACAGAAAAATATCATGTTTTCAACAGTAAAAAAAGGTTGGGGAGGTGTTTATTTCCCTAACACATCAAACTTTAAACAAAACCAAATAAGAGAAGTCCATATCAGTTACAAAACAAAAAAGTAGAAAAAATAGAAAATAAAGTGTTTCTAACTTTAAGATACCAATTCCAGAAGAAAGCATCACAAAATGTGATAACCACTTTAGAATATGCTTATCCTAGCATTTAAAGAATCAATCATATTTGAATGCAGTGTAAAAAAAAAAAAAAAAACACTTGCCCAAAATATATGATAAAAAAAATCAAAAAAAGAAAACAGGAGTGAAACATGATTATGGATATGAGCAACACAATATGCATATAAAGGCATCAAAAATTATGTACACATACATACTTGCATGTTGCACGAAGATGACTCATCATTCGATCAAAAACCGGTGACTCTGCCATTTGATGCAATCACAGAAATGGCGCCAAACCCTGCTTCTCAAATGTCCTGTGACAAAAATTAGTTAAAAAAAATCCTGTTTTCCTACCAGCAAAGGACTATTAATGACAATGATACAATGCCCTCCAATATATTCAAAATGCTAACGTGCGGTGGACTTTGAAAGTGTTTCAAGAAAATAACTTGAATGTGTTTCTGTTACCAAAATATTAGAATTTTGTGGGGCGGATTTTGAATGTGATTCAAGAAAATAACTTCTTTTTTTTTTATAATGAATTTTTTACACTATGTTTGGGAACTTGGGAAAAGAAAATAAATCATTACATAAGTTATGAGAGAAAAGAATAGAAAAATGATTTTTCTCCACTCTTTTTTGGTTGAACTACATAAAAGAAAAGAAAAAAAAAAGATTAGATATTTCATGTTATATTACCATTGCCAAAATAACCTTTTATATCAGATTGTCAGTTTTTAAATTTTTTTTCTATATCTAAATGGGCAGTTTTTGGTATTATAAAAATTAGTGATTTGTTGGAATTTTTTTTTCCCCACTCCCAATCTCTCCAAATTCAAAATGTGAGTTATGATAGAAATGGATTTCTCTCTATTTCTACTAATTTCTCTCCTTTTCACTTATCCAAACAATTAATATGAACAAAAAAAAAATTCTTTTCTTTTCTTCCCAAATCACCCAATCAAAACGAGCTGTTAAACTTGAACCCTCTGCTACATATCTACAGAATAGGAGTTGAATTTTGTTCCTTTTCCCCCCCCTAAAATCAGCATGCATTTTCTCATTAAATTTATTAATGAAACGTTGAATGCTAAAATCTAAAAACATCTGACGTTGTAATAAAATATGTAAAAACAACCACTTCACTCAATCATCATATAAACTTTTACAAAAACATATATATATTTCCTAATTCAATCAACAACTCCACAAAAACAAGCCACAACACCAATCCCCCCAAAACCAATACACAGAGACAGACAGAGAGAGAGAGGGGGGGGGGGGGGCTTAGCTTGTTAGGGTTAGGGCAAATAAAAGAATACAGTGAATTGAAATACTATATGGAGAGAGAGAGCGAGAGAGAGAGAGACCTGCTGGATATGTTCGATCGACACAGAGTGAGACCGAAAGGGAGGAAGCGAGAGAAGACACACTGCTAGAGAGATGAAGTGAAAATAATATCAATTTACCCCAATTTTACAAATATAAAATAAAATTAAAATTATTTTTATACATCAGAGATTTTAAATAAATAAAAAAAAATAACTTTGATTTTTATAACAAAATAAATCTTGAATTTTTAATTTTGTTAATTTAAATTCTAATTTTATGATTCATTTTCAATTTAATCATTTGTTTATTTTTGTTAAGTAAATGAACAAAAAAAAATAGTATTTTAATTATTAAACGCAACGAAAAATAATATTTTAAATATTTTAAAATAATATTTTAAACAGTATACCGATACTGAGTTAATGATTAAAATACTTTTTGTTTTATCATTTTTACTTTAGAAAAATAGGCAAATAATTTAAATTTACAATATATCAAAAGAACAGGATTTAAATTATTAAAATTAAAAATTAAAAATTCATTTTTTTTAATTAATCAAATCTTGAGATTTTTTTTTATAATTTTGCCAAGATTTTTTTTACATAAATTAATAAATTTAATTCTAATAGACTAATATTATCATACAGGTATACAAAATAACACAAATTATATCACTTGTCTAATTAATACTATCACAACAGTAATCTCATTACTCAAATTAAAAGTTAGATTTTTTGTTTTTTCAATTTTTTTAAAAAAATGCAAAAAAATAAAAATAAAAATGGAGAGAGTATATGATAAAAAAAATTTAAAATACTAACTTTTAACTGTATTGTCAAAATAAATCTCAATTTCATTGTAATCTCACTCAAGTTGATGAGTAATTATTTTCTTACTCATCTAGATATAGTAATGAATGTACACAATCATTTATTTTCTTTTCTCAACAATTAACACCTCCCACATGGTGCATTGCCAAAAACAATTGGACAAAATCTACTTTACCCATAGTATGGTTGGGTAGAACCTTATTTGTGTTAAAAAAAAAAAAAAAAAAACTATGTGATTTTATATTAAAATACAATATTAATGCTACTAATAATATTTAAGATAAATTATAAATATATTTCTTAAGATTTTTTTAAAACAAGAATTATCCATTGTGATTTAAAAATTTACGTATCACCCCTTATGATAATCCCATTCATGAACTATTAGAAACGTTTTTAATCGCATAACAAAATTTTATTTTTATTAATAAATTATCAAATCAATGAATAATTTTTAATAATATTATAAATATATTTCAATTAATAATTTATGGTAATTTTATTATTATATAGGAGGACAGTTAAAAATTTTATTTTTTTGCTAATTCTGTTAAATAATTTTTTTTGAAAATGGGATATTTTTAATTTTTCAAACCAGAGGAGACAATTTATATTTAAGCAAACCTCAAGCGCATATTTATAATTTAAAGAGGGTATACGGCATTTGGTTCAGTAAATATTTTTTTGTTGGTGAGATATCTACTCTTTGTAAAATAGTTTAGTGATAAGTCATTTTGTTGTTTTAAAAGACATTTTATTTCTAATTTTACCCATTAATCTATTTATTTAATTTTTTTGACTATCTATTCAATTTTTTCCTCTTATCTGTTTAAATATCTATCTAAATTTTATTATATTTTTAATTTTTTCGCTTATCGATTTAAATCTATCTATCCAAATTTTATTATATGTTCAATTTTTTTCGATGTATTCTATTTGTTTATTTTTTATTTGTTCAAACCTTTGTTATTGAAATACATTAAGCTGCTATATGTTCAAATTTTGAAGAGGATTTGATCAACGTCGTCTTTGAAGTTGTCATCGGAGGCTGTAGACGTCCCCGAACGCATCCCGGGGGAAGGGGTGCGAATCCCCTCCCGTTCTGGTTCGATATTGGGTCACTACAGTTCGAAGGACTCAAATGTCACGGTTCTTAATCTTGAACCGAAGAGTCCAAATCTGGCAAATCGTTTTGAAAACGAATTTTTTGAAAGAAGTGCCAAACATGGACTGCTTCGCCAAATACAGAGTCGCCACCTAAATATTTTAAAATGAAAAATTTAGGAAACCCTGACTCGGTGCCAAAGGCCACGTGTCCGTCATCACCAAAGTTGCCTCGGCTCGGGAACTTGGGTACGATTAGGAAGGTCACCGTGAGCACCCGCTTCGCCGTCAAAAGACGGCCTCTACTAACCATGATATCTGTTTTTGAAAACTTTGTGAGTTCTTATTCCAGTTATTAGCCTAGGTTACTATGTGATGCGCACAGCATACAAATATAGACTGAATTGCCTGAATTGGAACAAGACACTTCATGTTTGTTTGTTTAAAAATGGTTTGATGGTGCTACCCGCAGGTAGGCTAAGACGTGGATTTGCCACCCTCGGGTGGGCTTAAGAAAATATGATTTTGCCACTATCTAGTGGGCTTAAAACAAACAGTCGATGAATTGTTCCACTCCAAGTAACTCAACCTCCACCCACAGGCATTCAAGGCAGTTATATCACATAAGCACATAGTCTCATGGTAAGTATGCTATTCATGGCAATCACTCACACTCATGCAAGGATGCTAAAGCATAAAACTTACTGAGTACTCTACGCCAAAATAGAAGCTCGTTAGAAATCATGCATGATCCTAAGTATACAGCAATGCCTAATGCAACACATGCAAAAATGCAACTATAGCAGGCTCGGCTATTCTAAACATGGCATGTGGAATGCTACAACTAACACGTGTTCAATTTGGAATTGAAATACAAATGCAGTTCGTATGATGCGTAGCAAGCGTGCAAAAGCAGATGAATGATGCAAACATCTTTGTCATCTTGTATGCTAATTGAAATATGCTCTATATCTAAACATCATAAGTAAATAAATAAAAGGGAAGAAAAGGCGTGGGGTTGGAAGACATACATCACACTCACCCACACTTATTACAATTATGCCCTCATGTGAGGTCCGAATAAATAATACAATCAATAAAGAATAATACAGTCCAAAATATACAGTCCGAATAAAAAATATACAAATTCCTAATTAATTATCAAATTAAATAAGAAAGCTGTAAAATTGGCGTGCAAGCCAGGGACTGTCTTGACTCCGCTTCGGATAATGAAATGATGTATGTTGAAATTTGCTGCTTGGAAATCCTTCGATGCCCCAATTAGCCTCTGTTTGCGATGTTTCTCGAAATCGTGCAGACTCAGGAAAGTTCTTGATCCTTCATTTTCTAGCAGAGAGCAGGAGAGGGGCATAGCAATGTATTTCACAAATATATGCATGCCTCGATCCTCGTGCCACCAATCACGCATATCGACGCATGATGGTCGAGGAGCCGAATTGCACAACTCAATATGGGGTGAATGCAGGTGAATGCTACAACAAAACCTAACTCCATCATGGGTAATCCGGAGTGTCGGTGACTTGGGAATTGAGACTCGTTAAAAGTCACTTTCGGATGCGCCTCATTTCCCGTGCCCGGGGTAACTCCTATCCCGAACACAATGCAATATGCATGATATGCATGAATGCAACTAAAATACAATCCTAGCATGCACAATGCTATGAAAATGAGATGCCTCGAAATGCGTGCTCTCGGGCACGCGAACCGAGGCGATGATCCTAAGGTATGTAATGGCATATGCAATGCAATATGGGCTTACACCAACATAAGAGGGCCTCAGCCACACTCACATAAGAGGCCGAGAGATGAAAATGAAGTGCCTCGAAATGCGTGCACACGGGCACGCAAACCGAGGCAATGGCCCTAAGGCATGAAATGGCATGCAAATGCAATGATGGGCTTATACCAACATGAGAGGGCCTCAGCCACACTCACATAAGAGGCCGAGAGATGAAAATGAAGTGCCTCGAAATGCGTGCACACAGGTACGCAAACCGAGGCAATGGCCCTAAGGCATGAAATGGCATGCAAATGCAATGATGGGCTTATACCAACATGAGAGGGCCTCAGCCACACTCACATAAGAGGCCGAGAGATGAAAATGAGATGCTTCGAAATGTGTGCCCGTGGGCACGCAAACCGAGGCAATGGCCCTAAGGCACAGAAATGGCATACGAAATGAGACGTGGCATATGGCATATGGAAAATGCAAATTTCAGCAGCCAAAATGATGCAAAAACAGCCCCCGAATTATAGCAAAATTACACCCGATGCCCGAAATGCTATGCTAAGTACCCGAAATGACTTGCAGCTATGCCAAACATGCACAATATGGACATGAAGTGTAAATACAGATGCTAGGCAGTCCCTAAACTAGCATTTTTCCAATACAAAGCATGGCCAAACAACAATCACAAGTATGGCAAAAATAGCATGCAAAAATGGGGGAAAAAAAAGGGAACAATGAAGCAGATGGTATACGCAATGCTCAAACTGAAAAATACAGTTCTACAACACTGAAGAGGGACCAAAAATATGAACATTTACAGCTTATGACAACCCCCAAAACAGTATGTAGATATGCTCAACATAGCATGCAAAATATGAGCCAAAAGAGGGCTATAAAGAGAGGTATACCAAGCATTCACCAAACATCCTAAGACCCTTAACAAAACATGAAGAGTGGGTCATTTTAAGACTATTTTCAGTTCTGATCATAGCCAAAAACAGAAGCAAGATAGGCCTAAAAAATCATGCAAAATGGTGGACCGAATAGGGGTATAATGATAGGTCATGCATGGAAGCACCAAACAAGGTTGAGCCTCAAAATAAGCTCAATCACAGTTTAAGGCATGCTCCAAAAACAAATGTACATAAGCCAAAATTACTATGCAAGATTATGGCATATAAGATGGATATTGAGACAAGTAGTATATAGAAGTGCCAAACAAGGTTGAGCCCTTCTTCAATGTTGAAGAGGGGCTCAAAATAGGCCTAAGCTCAGTTAGGGTCGGAGCCCAAAACCACGAGCAAATAGGGTAGAAAAATGATGCAAAAAAAGTGCTAGAAAAGGGAAAATAGTGACTTACCCTTGAAGACTACACTTTGGTTGCTTCTTGGCTTGAGTTTGTTGCTTCTTAGCCTCTGAAAAATCTTCCCTTGCTGCTGGAATGGAAGTGGTGAAGGTAGTGCTTGGTGTTGATGAACAAATGAGGCCAAAACTTAAGGATTTTGGAGGTTTTTGGAGAGGGAGATGTAAGCCAATGTATATGAGCTCTTAAGGGGAGTTTTTCTAACCCTAATGAAGGAGTGGCCACCACTTATAAAGGCTAAGAAGGGGTGTAAAAGAGGGAATGCACCCAAGCTTTCCCTCCAAAATATCCCGGATGCAAAGATATTTTGGAGAAAGCAATATCTGGTGTAATGAACTCAAATTGAGGATCTTGGTAGGCCGTGTGCTTTCTTGGAGGTGGTAGGCCGCCACCTCCATGGTCGGCCGACCAAGGGCAAAAATGGAAAGTGAGAATTTCTGGCCGGCCACCAAAGGTTGGTGTCCTCCCATGTGTGTACAACAAGGCCCTGTGGTTGGAATTTGGCAACTCTGAAGCAGGAGAGACAACAAGCCACCTCTAGGAGAGGTCCAAAAATGAAAAGAAGAATTACTAGCCGAGCTCTATTTTTTAGGGTCCTCCCATGTGTGTACAACACAAATATGTGGTTTTGGCTCGAAGAAAATGGCCCTAGGGTGTTCAACATTAGCCCGGAAGTGAGAAAAAAGGAGCCCCGGGGGGCGCCGGAGGAGCATAACTGTAACAACCCTCATATTGACTACCGTTTAACCACTGAATTATATACTGATTAATGCTAGACTGAACTGATTATGACTGATAAATGAAGTAATTAAAGTACTGAATGAACCGATTGGAATTGAGACTGAAATTAAATGAGTTTGTCTGTTATATTGCATATTGTATCTGTATGCTTGAATGACTATCTGTTTGAATTCGTATGTTTAAACCGTTAATTGAAGGCCTTATCGGCGGCCGAATTGGGAACCGTTTGATGTTTTAGAATCAGTAGAATATTTCTGATTTTATAGTATATTTATCTGAAAATTGATTAGGAATGATTAAATTAGATTAAATATTGATTAATTGAAAGTTAGGCTTAATTACGAAATTGCCACCCTTAGTGGCCCTTGTTTATTCATCTTTGAGCCTATTACACTTGACTAAAATATTTCTTCAGCTCATTTCTTGAGCCTTGTGACCAATATAGAGTGAGAGGGAGTGGACTTGAACTCATTTTGCCATTGTTGGAATTGGTTGAAGAACTTGAAGAACTTGTAGGAAATTGGCTAAATTAAGCTTGCTAGACTTGAAACCAACACTCTAGGTAAGGAAATTCATTATCTTCTTGTTGTCTTGAGCCTCATTTTGTATCATTCATGTCTATTGTGGAGATAGAGTGCTAAGAGGTTGGATTATGTTAGAATTGTTGCATGCATGTTGAAATTGTTGGTTCTTGAGGTTGAATTCATGGTCAATTGGTGCATGCAAGCTCATATTCATATTAAGTCCATGATTTTATTTCATTTGCCAACTATGGAGCCCTTTGGAGCAAGATTTAAAGCTTGAAATTGGTTTAAAAATCATGCATTGCATGTTTTGACATTTTTCTTGGAAATGGATTTAATTGACTCACCTTTGGGGCTTGAATTCATAAATTGGCTTTTGAAACTTGTTATACATTGTTTTGGGATGTATTCTCCAGAATTTGAGCCCAAGAGGTCGAGAATTGAGTTGAGAATGCTTGGTTTGAGCTAGGAAGGCAAATCTGGAAGTTCGGTTGGCTTCTTCCTTCAGCGAAGATTCCTCGCTCGGCGACCAACGTTTTCCTCGAGCCCTCGGCGAAGGATTGGTGGCTCGGCGTAAAAATCGAACATCGATTACTTTTCTTGTTTCATCGGACCTCGGCGAAGGAAGTCTCTCGGCGAACCCTGATTTTGGAAGCTCGCTCGGCGAGAATCGGCGAGCATCGCAGCGTAAAATTGAGCATCGATATTTTCTTTGTTTCATCAGACCGCTCGAGCGAAGGATTGTTCGCTCGAGCGAAGCCTTTGTTTTTGCAACCTCGCTCGAGCGAAGGAAGGCTCGCTCGAGCGAGACCCCTGTTTTCAGCAACTTTTGAAAAGTGCCTTCCAACTGTATTTTTGCATCCTCATCGCATCCTAGGCATTCTTAGGCCTAGTTTAAAGCATCTTAATGAGGATTTAGACATAGAACCACACCGAGGGAATTTAGGGATTTAATTATCATCCTTTCCAACTGTAAACTTAGTGTGTGTTCTATTTGATTGACTGTTTAGGGTTGACTCTCGGGGACGCGCTCTAGCTACTGATAGCCCAATCACTGTGAGTAACAGATTGTGTAAAGATATGTTCAAATGGTTATATTTTGAATACTGAATCCATTTATTGAACGATATTGTTTATTGAATGAATGTATGTCCTGTATTTGAATGTATTGTGGCATCCTTAGCACTTTGTTATTGGTATTCTGAGCTCTGTCGGTTTCCTTGTGGAACCATCTTGATTGATGGCCATCATTATTGTTGGATGCATTAAGGCGGTCCTTTTGGACCCTCTTGTTTATAGGCTAATGGATGTACCACATATAAGCGATTGATTGGTGAAATCTTGAAAGATTGAAAATCTTGTATAATGAGGCGTATAATGAATTGATTTCATTCTTGTAAGGACATTCATTTATAACCTCTTTACACGCGTTATGTTATTCACTGGGCTTTAGCTCCTTTGTTTATATATATATGTAGGTTCTCAAAGAACTGCAGACGAGCTAGGGCGTGGGTTTGATCCCGATTTTGTCGGCCACTGTGTGCCTCCTTTGTGAGGTTCGAGACGCCATGCCATGGCTTGGGGTGTTTTGTTTCCCCATTGTCTCCTCTTGTATTGTACCTTTTGTATAGAATTTGACTGTCTTTGTTATCGAGGATTGAGTCCGTCTTGAATGTCTGTAAATGATTGTATAGGCTATCTTGGTTTGGAATGTATGAATGCATAAAAATGTTTTTGGCATACAGATTTTCACAGCTCAATGGACACTAGTTATTTACTGTATTGGCTTCCGCCAGGCCCTGTACTCTGTTTAACTGTATTACTATTCAGTAGGCCTTCGGTAATCTCGGATTACTGGCCAGTTACGGTGCTAAACCCATAGGGCCGGGTTTGGGTCGTGACAATAACTGGTTACTGAGACAATTGCTGTCCTCCCACCCTCCAGTGACCTTCCTTATGATAAAACAGAGGTACCTGCCAAAAATGAACAAAAACTGATGCAAAACGAATGCTCGGGGGCCAAAACACGCAGTTCGGGATCCCGAAAATCGGCCGTTAAGCACCGAAAGTGGTGTTTGGCCACGAAGTGGGTATCTAAGACCCCAGCGTCCCTTGAAAGGGAGTAAATGAGATGCATGCCAGAAATCGGAGGAATCGGAGATGGTTGGGTAGTCCCGAACCGAGGCACACGGCCCGATTCAGCACCGCAAGCTCGAAATGGGCAAAATGACCTCTGACCACGAAATGTAGCCCACGGCCCGAGAGATGGTCTGGGACCTCTCCCTCCCTCGGGAAAAACAGAAAACCGAGTTTGGTTCGCAAATCGAGGCAAGGCCTGAAGAGGTTCGAGTCGGGAGGCGGGGCGCATCGCGACTCGAGACTTGAACGAGCACAATATGAAATATCACCGAGCGCTCAATCGGTGACGTCTGAGTCTTAAGATCGATCAAAAATGGGGTGTCTACAGTCCCAAACGGCATTTGACATCATTAGTGAGATATAGAGGGAGGGACATGGTGTCCAACGCTTGAGAGATAGAGTGAAAAAAAAAAAAAAGAAAGAGATGAAGAAGATCTGAAGAGAGAGAGAAAGGTTAGGGTTTCAAATGAAGAGATCTAAGGAAAGAGCGAGATTTGAAATTTGAGGAATGTGAGAGAGAGAGAAGAGAGAAGAGAGAGAAATGAAACGGTAAGAGAAGGCAGAGGTAGTAGAGGGGTATTTTGGTCATTTTGTGGGAGTTTGTGCTTATTGACATAATATTTCAAAGTGTGGACCTTTGGACAAAGAAAATCTAAATTTGGATCTATAGATCGAATACCTGTTTTATTACCCCTTAGTTACCTTATCTTTCTCTCTCTCTTTCTTTATTCTTTTTTGGTTTTCTCATTAATTTAAATTTAATCCTCAATTAGAATAATTAAATTTGATTGCTTATGATCATGAGTCACCATTGTATGGCACTATTGTCTATGGTAACTAGCCATTCCCCAACAAGAAATTTATCCAGCGAAACTAGCAAAGCAACCATTAATAATATGGTATCAAAACGTGTTTAATAATTTGACTCATTTATACAATAGTCAATCTTAAACTAGTTTTTAATGAGTTAAACATGAATAAAGCTTTAGTAGTTTGGTTTTTTATAATGCATATATGCTTATCGAGCCAAGTAATAAGTTGCTCATGTTAGAATAATTGTGACCACACCATAATATGGTGTGCCTTTCCATATTTGACCATGACCTAATGGATGGTGCATACCTTCCCGCAAGGAAATAGAACAATCTGGAAATTCAAGTGTTTGAATTTTGAACACAATAAACACATTGTTTCATAACATTGTGGCTGTTAGTTTTGTATTTGATATTCCAAAGGTTGTGACCTTTGGCAATGGTTGCCATTATGCTTATAAATGCTTGGCAGAATGTGTTCTTGAAGATTATTCAAAATCAACGAACTAATAGCACAAGTATTGCTTCTAACTTATTGTTTCCATCTTGCATGATAAACATCCTCACAGGAATATCGATCACTCGTTATTGTTTGTTCATCTTACAGTGGTATCAGAGTGGGTTTTTGTAACAATCGCAAATGTCGAAATATAATTTAGAAAAGCAAAAATTTTTCAAAACCTTTTTATCAAAAATACATAAAGTAATTGACCTACAAGCTTAGGCATTGGTTAATTCCATTTGTTTATTCAATCATCACTAGTGTATTATCTTTCCAGAAAAATATCTGTCACGACCCGCTCCCCGTATCCAAGGGTTAGGCATTGTGATGGCCAGTAACCGAGGTTACCTCCGGCCAAATCTTTAACAAATCAATAAACGCAAGCGGAAGAAATATTTAAATATGGGTACTAAAATAATCATCGGAGCTTCTATTTTTATTACAAAATTTATTGACCAAAAAGGCCGATATTTACATATAAAAAGTACATCAATAAAAGTGCTTTGTGCCTACTCCACACGCTGATCCTGACATGCCACCTGAAAGTAGTAAAAAAACTATAAGCTCATGACAGAGTGAGAAATATTATACTAAGAGTATAAGGCATGAAATTCACCATGGATCATTAGTTAGGCCAAAAGAGTTTGATACATATAATACACAAATCATTTGCCATGTACCTCAGATCATTTAATACATGTAATATGCATTTAACATATAATACGAAAATCATTATACAACCATAACCACGGTACATCACTAAGTGCCAAGCACTACACTGGTCAATGGATCCACGACAAACACTGGACCACAGAGTGGTCAATCACTAAGCCAATGGTTATTTAAGTCCCCCAAGGCATGAGACTCACTAAGCCAATGGTTATTTAAGTCCCCCAAGGCATGGGACTCCCGTGGTGGTATTCACAAAACATATTTTCACATAAGGTCATAGCCAAATATTCTTTAAAATATAAACAAACATATCCATGGGTTTCCTTTTAAGGAAATAAGGTTCAGAAGATAAATCACGTAACTGAAACCTTTATAAAACATAACTTTTATTAATATACTAATAAAACATAACTTTTATAAAATAGATTTGGTAAGTCAAAACATATGTAAAATACATTTTGGTGACTCAAGGTATAATATAACTCACCTTAACTTGAATACCTTACTGTTTCTTTCAACTGTCAAAGACCCTTTTACTTTCCACTATTCTTTCCTTCTTTTTCTCTTTCTACGAACTGATTCATTCCTTCTCATTTATAGGGAGAAAAAGCCATACGTGGCCGATCCGTATCCCTCATCTCAGATTTGATAATAATTAAATAGATTCAATCTTATCCTTAATAGATATTTAAGATAATTACTTTTTGAGCCAATATTTTAATATAATTATATAAATAATTTAATTCTTAAATAAATTACACTTTATCATATACCAACAAAAAATTAATTATTTATTTTAATACCACACTCATTATTATTATTATTTATATTATCTATATTATTCTTATTTATATTTTGACCCCTAAACTTTTAATAATTATATTATTTTACAAAATTACGCATAATAATAAATCATATATTTTTTTAACTGAGATTAAATAATATTAGTATAAATTCTATAGCATAATTAAAAATTTGGGATGTTACAATTTTTCCCCCTTTTAAAAATTTCGTTCTTGAAATTTGCCATATGTAAGTTATCCGCTGCGCACTCTGATAAATATATATTAGATGATTAATCTGAGAGAAAATACTACCTCAAAAAAAAACTTTACCAAAAATAACTCACTATCTAGTTGTCAAAAATTGATTTGGGCTGAAATGAGAAATAATGGGTGACTTTTAAAAAAAAAAAAAAATTCACTCGTTTTATTTATGATAAAAAAAATAAAATAAGCACACAATGACAGAATTATATGCAAGAATTGAAAATTTTGAGATGAACTTTTCATTGATGGGAAATAGTTTCAAAATTAGTATCTTTAAAATTTGAACCCACTTTTTAAAAAAACATCAAAATAATTTTTTTTTAATACTGAACTGAAAATTATATGGATTTAATTATATTATAATTTTTGGTAGGTAATTGAACCCGACATCCTTCTGTTCTTATTCTTCTTTTACTATAGCAAATATAAATTATATCTAATATCCTTCACAAATTAGGCAAACTAAAAAAAAATTTATTATATATATAATCATATAAAATTATAATATAATTAAATCGACGAACAAAATATAATAATTCAGGAACTAATTACCCGCTATCTCACCTCTTAAATGTGTATGTATCCTATGCTCCAATGATTTTTTTTTTTTTTTTTTTTTATAAACCATTGCTCTGATACCATTTGTCACGACCCGCTCCCCGTACCCAAGGGTTAGGCATCGTGATGGCCAGTAACCGAGGTTACCTCCGGCCAAATCTTTAACAAATCAATAAACACAAGCGGAAGAAATATTTAAATATGGGTACTAAAATAATCATCGGAGCTTCTATTTTTATTACAAAATTTATTGACCAAAAAGGCCGATATTTACATATAAAAAGTACATCAATAAAAGTGCTTTGTGTCTACTCCACACGCTGATCCTGACATGCCATCTGAAAGTGGTAAAAAAACTATAAGCTCATGGCAGAGTGAGAAATATTATACTAAGAGTATAAGGCATAAAATTCACCATGGATCATTAGTTAGGCCAAAAGAGTTTGATACATATAATACACAAATCATTTGCCATGTACCTCAGATAATTTAATACATATAATATGCATTTAACATATAATATGAAAATCATTATACAACCATAACCACGGTACATCACTAAGTGCCAAGCACTACACTGGTCAATGAATCCACGACAAACACTGGACCACAGAGTGGTCAATCACTAAGCCAATGGTTATTTAAGTCCCCCAAGGCATGGGACTCCCGTGGTGGTATTCACAAAATATATTTTCACATAAGGTCATAGCCAAATATTCTTTAAAATATAAACAAACATATCCATGGGTTTCCTTTTAAGGAAATAAGGTTCAGAAGATAAATCACGTAACTGAAACCTTTATAAAACATAACTTTTATTAATATACTAATAAAACATAACTTTTATAAAATAGATTTGGTAAGTCAAAATATATGTAAAATAGATTTTGGTGACTCAAGATATAATATAACTCACCTTAACTTGAATATCTTACTCTTTCTTTCAACTGTTAAAGACCCTTTTACCTTCTACTATTCTTTCCTTCTTTTTCTCTTTTTCTTTCTTTCTACGGACGGATTCATTCCTTCTCATTTATAGGGAGAAAACGCCATACGTGGCCGATCCGTATCCCTCATCTCAAATTTAATAATAATTAAATAGATTCAATCTTATCTTTAATAGATATTTAAGATAATTACTTTTTGACTTAATATTTTAATATAATTATATAAATAATTTAATTCTTAAATAAATTACACTTTATCATATACCAACAGAAAATTAATTATTTATTTTAATACCACACTCATTATTATTATTATTTATATTATCTATATTATTCTTATTTATATTTTGACCCCTAAACTTTTAATAATTATATTATTTTACAAAATTACGCATAATAATAAATCATATATTTTTTTAACTGAGATTAAATAATATTAGTATAAATTCTATAGCATAATTAAAAATCTGGGATGTTACAATATCCAAAGAAGATAACAGTTGGTGGTGATATTGTATTGAACCTTGCTAAAAGTGAAGTCGAATTATACCGGTGGAAGAAATTTTATAGAATAATTTTCGATTCCATTAACGTCTCTACATTAGCACTATCTTGCTCTACTCAGAATTTCGATCACAACGGTCAACTTCATTGTGAAAAATGACGAAGAATCAATCCAAATAATTTGAATTTTCGTCTCTGGTCTCCAACTCTCGTTGCCGAAGAAGACAACTCCAATGGTAAAAACACTGCTATTGGTTTTGACAATTTGAAACATAAAGTAACTGAGCCATTTAGTCCAAAAGTTAAGGAATCTATATATTCTCTTGCTTTAGGCCCAGATCCAAAGCCCAAAGGATTAAATACATAACAAGAAAATCTGTTGCATTAGGCATTAAAATAGAAAAAGATTAGGTTGGGTTAAGTTAGACCTTAGCCCAACTCATCACACAATTTGCCAGTGCATTGCCCACAAGCACACGGTCCACTCTCGTAGACCCAGGCCTAAGTAGCCCTGTCCCATGTGTCACCCCGCGCCCTACATGTAACAACCTTGATCCATAATTAGTTGTTAAATCGTAATTAAGATTATTAATTAAGAGGTTAAGTGAAATTATGTGTTCATTGTGTTTTTGCATGCTATTTGAATTTTATATCTGTTTGTCATAGGCTTATCTATTTAGAATTTTGTTTTAACATAGAAATTGAGGGCCTTATCAGCATCTGACCACGAAATTTACTAGATCAACGTGTTATTTGGGATTTTTAGAAATGTCTAGCAAGTTTAATTAACTTCTGTTTCAGATTCAAATAATTAAAATAAACTAAATTAAATCAACAAGATTTATTATAGCTAATTACACTTAATTAGCCTAAGCTAAATGAATCTATATAAGGCTCTTATACCTTCTAGAATTCACTCATTCATTATTCTTGACCGTAAACAATGTGAGAGAGAGAGAGAGAGCAACAATTTTGTAGGAGATTGAAGAATTGACTTGGAATCTAGCTAGAGATTTGGAAATTTGGGAAGAACAACTTCGAATTCTTGCTAAATCAAGACTTTAGGTGGGTAATCAACTCCTAACTTTTGTGTTTAAGTCACAAATTACGAGAAATCAAGTGAAATAGGAGATTAAGCATGAGAATTGAACTTAGAATGTAGAATGGAAAATTAATCCATGCATGCATGTATAATTCATGGATTTTGAGTTTAATTTTCACTCAATTCTTACATGCAAGTGTTTATTTTTGTTAAAGTATGAGAGCACAACAAGATTTCATACATATCACTTAATATATTCATGTTTTGAGAAGAAAGAACTCCAAATTAACACATGCATGTTATATACATAAAGTTTCAACTTGATTATGAAGAATTGGCATGCTTTTAGGCCTTGATTTTGTGAATTGATCTGCACTTCGTAGTTTTATACAAGTGTCTAAGTGTTTTCTACAAATTGTGGCCTAAAATAATAGGTTTGAAGTTTTAAACATGTGTTTTGAACTTGAAGTCGAATTCTGGAAATTCCTGAATTTGGTCACATCGCTCAAGCGACCAAATTGTCGCTCGAGCAATCGAGCGCACATTGCAAGCTCTCAGAAGTTTTCCAAAGTTTGATGGTAGGCTCGAGCGACCAAAAGACCACTTGAGCGATTAGCATTTATTTTCAGTCTTGGCTCAAGCAACCAAGAAGTTGGCTCGAGTGCAAAATGAGAGCATCCAGTACTTTTACAGACCAAGGGGTCAATTCGAGTGACCAAAGCATCGCTCGAGCGAGCTGCAACATTTTTCTGAAAATTGTATAAGTGTTTCAAAATGCATAATTACATCTTCATCTTATCCTAGGCATTCTTAAGCCATAATAATGAGGCTATGAATTAGAAACACACTAAGGAAAGAAATGTAATAAGTTAAGTATCTACAGAATGTGTGTTTTAATGTGTATCTGTTATGTGTCTATGTAGGTCACGCCTAACCATCCATCTGATCTGTCTTTGGAGCCATATATGAGTAACAACTTTGTAAAGATATGTTTGCTTATATGTACTTTCTGATTATACGTTAAACTCTATTTTCTGAAGTGTTATTTTCGGATTAGAATGAATGATTGTCCAATTTCTAAAATGGATTCGTGACATCCTTAGCATCTGTATCTAATATCTATTATCTGTTATCTGTTACCTTGTACCAAGGTTTTATATGGGTTCCTTTCATGGAATTGATTATGCATAATCAACTATTTGATCTGCACGTGGGTTTTTATGACCAATTACTTTGTACGTGGGTCTTTATGACCAATCTGACCTGTTAGCTAATGGATGTACCGCAAATAACTATTTCCAAATTTGAATATGTATAAGAATTTATTTCTGATTTGAATTCTGATTTATGAATCTGTTATGAATATCATTCATTAAAATCTTTACTCTGATATTATTCACTAGGCTCCAGTTCATTATTTATATTATATATGTAGGTGATCAAGCGCGTGACTAGGCTTGAGACTTCCAGTCTAGATTTGTTCTGTCAACCAACTTGTGCGCCTCCCGAGGAGGTTCTTGAAACCTTTTGTGATCAAGACTCGTGGTCAATGTTTCATGATCAAGTTTTAAGTTTAATTTCTTCTATTTTGTTTGAATGACCTTTGGTTACTCTGTATTAGGGCTAAGTCCCTTTATGATTTATCTGTATATGGCTGACTTAAATATATAAAGTTTTCAATTCTCTATCTCATATAAGTCTACACAGCTTTATGGATATTGTATTTTGTAAATTGTTTCCGCTAGCCCTTTAATTTATGAATCTGTTTCAAAGGCCTTCAGTAATCCTAGGATTATTGGCTGGTTACGATGCTAAACCTATAGGGGCAGGTTTGAGTCATAACACTACACCTGACCTACAAAATTTTCTGAAATCAATTGTGGACTTTTTCTATAGATCATTGTACTGAATTTCCTAAAGATGTAATCAAACAAGGAGGCTATCCAACGGTGTTGTCTAAAAAAACGCCAAAAGAAGAAATGTTTAATAGGTGCAATCGTGTTCCTTGGGCTCATACTTGGTTTTAGAAGACTCATAGAAAGAGGAGTTGGGTTCACAATTCCTGACCATTTTCACTCTAAGATATTTAACAGTCATCGTGTTAGGGGACTGAATCCACTCAGGATTGAAAAGGTCGTGGAATTGAGTCCGAGAGTTAATTGGTCATTGGGTTTTCATCACTATTTTTACCCAAGGCATGGTGAACATGTTACTCCACTGAATCGGCGTTTTACTTATCATCAGGGTCAACTTAACAATTACAAGGCTCAAGCCTATTAAGATTCTTATTTTCTTTTATTTTACAATTATGTAATTGTTCCCATATTTGTACTTCTATTTTTAGTGAAACATTTTTTTAATTGCAATTAAAAGTTCTATTTATGTTTTAGTGATGTTTTGAGAATTAAGATACTTCATGGAATTTAAAGGCATAATTTTTCTGATTTTCTTGCACATGCAAAAACTATATCCACTCATAGACCAAATATTTGGATTCAAAACAAGAAGAAAAAAGGTGATGCAATGGTCAAGGCTACTATGTTAAATAACATGAAAGATAATGTTATTTTGCCATTTAGAGAAATAATGGAAACACTAAAAAATGAGTACAAAGTTAAGTCAGTCACTCAAATACAATTACTTTTGGACAAATATTATAACACTTGTATGAGTAAAATGGCAGTGTTAGTAACCATGATCAAATGAAATTAATTGCTAAAGCATTTTTTCAATGTTGATCATCTTTTGTTGGACAAGATGCAAGTAACTACCACACTTAAATAGTCTTACATTGTCTTAAGATCATGTTGTTACATCTCTAACACAAAAGCACATGTTTTAAGAACATGCAAAGCAATGTCCGTAGACTTCACCAAAAAGAAGAGTGGTGAAAGCAAGGTCTACATAGGCAGCAACTCTTACAATGATGTTTTGGGCATTGACAACTGTAAATTCTCTGTTAATGGATCCTTCATAGTACTCTATGATGTATTTTATATACCCAACATTGATTCTAGTCCCAGTTTTAGTCCAAGTCGGCTATAAGATTAATTTTCGATTTTTAATTTTGGTTAAATGGTACTAAATCTAATGTTCTAAATCTCAAAATTTGGAAATGTAAAGCACATGTGCTTATTCCCAAACCTTTAAGGGATAAATTAGGAAGTAAAACTTGAGAATGCAAGTTTATTGGCTATGTCAAAAATATGAGAAGTTATCATTTTTACCAAGCCGAACGTGGATTATGGAAAGTAGAGATGCTATTTTTCTTAAATCCACTGATCTTGTTTCTCCAATTGAATACATGGAATTGCTCTCTAAGGGATCTCAGGATTTTTCTCTCCATTATTTGCCACAAGAACCACTAGTTCTCATAGACCAACATAATAGTGGAAGAAAACAAAGTGATGTTATTTTACTCAATTAGAATCCTGAGATAAGTGGAAGTAAGAGAACAAAATGTCAATTTATGATTTGAAAGACCATTACATTTTTTCAATTTGAAGAACTCAATAACTTAGTAGATGACCCTACTAATTACAATAAAGGAATAAGTCATAGTGATGCTACACAATGGCTTGACACAATGTATGAATAATTTGACACAATCTAGAAAAATGATATTTGGGAATAAACTGATCTCCCAAATAGAAGAAAAGCCATTGGTTGCAAGATAGTTCTTAAAAAGAAATTCAAAGTAAATGGAAGTTTGGAGAAATACAAGGCAAGGCTAGTAGCCAAGGATTCACTTAACAACCTGGAGTAGACTTCGAAAATACGTATTCTCTTGTTGCAAAATTTGTCTGAATAAGGATTTTAATGGTAGTCATAGCCAAGATGGATCTAGAATTGCATCAATTAGATGTTAAAACAGTTTTTCTCAATGGAGAATTAAAAGAGGAAATTTATATGATGCAACCTGATGGTTTCCAGATGCAAGGCAACGAAGATAAAGTCTACAAGTTGAAGAGATCCTTGTATGGACTCAAACAATCTTCAAGACAATGGTACTTGAAATTCTGCCAAGCCATTTTGGAAATTGGATATGTTGTGAGTCCATTAGATCACTGTGTCTATATCTTGAAAATTAATGACAAGTTAGCAATATTGTCCTTGTATGTGGATGTATATTGTTAGTAGAAAATTATCCATATATGATTAAAAAAAAAAATCAAAACTTTCTTGGCATATTGATTTGAAATGAAAGACATGGGTCCTGCAATCTATGTTCTGAAAATTAGAATTCCGAGAGATAGAAATTCAAAGTTATTGTATCTAGGTCAAGAAAAATATCTAGAAAAGGTACTCAAAAGATTTAATATAAATAATTGCAATTCTTTGAGCACACTTGTTTGCAAGGAACAAAGTTTTAGTAAAAGTATGAATCCTCAAAATAAGTCTGAAATTGAGGAAATGAGAGACGTCCCATATGCTCAAACAATAGGTAGACTAATGTATGCTATGACAAGCAAAAGGCCTGATATCTATCATGTAATAGGATTGGTAAGTATGTTTCAATCCAATCCAGGTAAGGAACATTAGCAAGTAGTTAAAAGAATATTCAGCTATTTAAAAGGTACCAAGGGTTTAAAATTGTGCTTTGGTTTGTGTGATGTAGAAATAAAAGAATACACTGACGCGAATTTTGCAAAAGATATAGATGATAAAAAATCTATTAGTGGTCATTTGTTACTGTTTGGTGGAACAACTGTTTCTTGGTTAAATAAGAAACAAAGTTGTGTTGCAAAGTATATTATAGAAGTTGAGTACATAGCTTGCAGCACAACAGTTACTAATGCGGTCTAGATGAAAAGATTTGTTGAAAGTTTTCAACTAGGTATACTTGCCAAACCGGTCAATATGTTTTTTGACAATCAATCTGCCATCTCATTGATAAAAAATGGAGCTAATAGCTCTAAGGAAAAACATATTGATGTAAGTTATCACTATATTCAGAATATAGTGGAGAATGAGAGAAATTAAAATCGACTATATATCCTTGGAAGAGATGGCGGTCGACCCTATGACCAAAGGGTTGTCTCTGGAAAAATTTAGAGAACATGTAGCTAATATAGGACTGAAATGCCTAGCTACGTGGTTTAGTTACTTATATAAGAGCATAGTCGGATGACTCTGGGGATGCCTAGATAACCGATATTATACGACTCTACCTTACATAGAAACATACATTTGGTTAGGTAATAAGGTAGAGGAACTGACAAGATATGGACATCATAGTTAGCATGAGATGTAAAGTCCATGATATGCAACATGTTGACTAGGTGATATTGTTTACTTGATTAACAAAAGGTCGCTGATTAGGTGTGTTAAAGAAAACCTTCAGGAATGGGCCTTTGAGGAAGTATTAACAATAATTTCGATACAGATCGACATATGAGGAATGTGTGTGGCTGAAGTCATCAATGGTGATTGGGTATAGACTATGAACCCAACATTGAAAATCGATGTCGGTCGCTTGAAATATAGTGAATTGAAGTCATTTGGAGTGTATTGTCAGTGAAAGAACACATTCATACGAGTGAGGTCAGGTTGGTGGCAAAAACGTGCGCATGTATGGCCAAGTCACAATCAGACGTCGATCTATGAGGTAATTTCATAGATGAAAGTTGGCATGAGGCAAAATTTTGGTACCAAGGTAAACATGCTCAACTCAGGTTATATTACCTCATTATGATGTGATCAAGTGGGAGATGTTAGATTAAGTATAACCACACTATAATATGGTGTGCTTCTCCATACTTGATCATGACCTAATGGATAGTGCATACCTTTCCGCAAGGAAATGGAACAATCTGGAAATTTAAGTGTTTGAATTTTGAACACAATAAACACAATGTTTCATAACATTGTGGTTGTTAGTTTTGTATTAGATATTTCAATGGTTGTGACATTGGCAATGGTTGCCATTATGCTTATAAATGCTTGGCAGAATGAGTTCTTAAAGATTATTCAAAACCAATGACCTAACAGCACAATTATTGTTTCCGGCTTATTGTTTCCATCTTGTGTGATAAATACCCTCATAGAAATATCGATCACTCGTCATTGTTGGTTCATCTTACAGTTCAAACTTAATTTAACAATCTAATGATTTTTGAAGTGTGTTCGAATTTCACTTATTTACATAATGAATCAATTCTAAATAATACAATATAAAGTTGAAGAACACAAAAGGAGGAGGTGCCTTGTATGAGAACCCGCATTTAATTATTCTTAAAAAAAAATAAATGAATAAATAAATTAATTAATTTTACCCAGAATCTTTCTAAAATATATATTAGTGTATAAGTGAGTTTTAAATTAAACCAATTCAATCACTAACAAAGACATTATTAAGAATAGTAATTTTATGGATGTTCAATATTTGTTGTGTATAAATTATTTTAATAAGGATTCAACATGATAATTATTCTTACTAAATACCTTAGTTAAAAATCTTAGTGTTTCAATTTGAAGAAACCCATACAAATATATTTAATAAAAAAAAAAAAAAAAACTTCTATAGATTTTTTGGTGGCAGCATTGCCACTTGGTGGCATGTATGGAGATATAGAAGATAGTCCCCGTTATATTCATTGGAATTTGAAGATTTGATTGTATTAGATAGAATGATGGGAAAGAGAAAGAGCATACATGGAGATATAGAAGATAGTCCCCATTATATTCGTTGGAATTTGAAGATTTGATTGTACTAGATAGAATGATGAGAGAGAGAGAGAGAGAGAGAGCGCCTCAGGATTGAATTTATATATATGTATATGAACACTTGCATTCGGAGAACGCAGAGAACATAGAAGGAAAAAGAAGTCAATGAGCAAGGTAAGCAGTAAGGAGAAGAAGAAGAGTAGGAGATTAAGGGAGCTAAAATTTTCTACCATTTCATCATCTTATTATTAAGTAAGAAAACCCTCTCAACCTACTCATTTTTCTTAAAGTTAAAATTTCAAATTTTGTTCATAGCGATAATTATAGATAGAATTTTATTTATAGATGTATATAAATTTTGTGATGTGTATATCAAATATTTGAAGATATTGATAGTCTTAAAGTCATGGTATTATTGTGGAAATAGGCTTGCATGTGTAGCTTATACCATTAAAGAGAGGATTGAAGATTTTATTTGGCCCTTAAATTTGCCAAACAGTTATACGAATTTTTAGACAATTTTATACTCAAAATTTTTAAATGATTTCTTCTACAAAATTGTTGAGAATAATGTCTAGTTCATCTAGGAATTTGTGCAACAATTATTAAGTTTTTTATGAATTTATATAAATTTTTAATTAAATCTAGAACTGTAAGGCAGATTTTACTATATGTTTGAAAATTCATTAAAAATTATATATTAAGCCAAATCTAGTAATTTCTAAATAAAAAATGAAATCTGAAAAATCTAGTTTCATAGAAAAATTTTAAATTATGGAATGGATTTATAAATTTAAGCATAGAATTAATTTGAGAAAATATAATAAACCTATGTCATAAACTTTCTTGGAATGTTAAAGAATTATTTATAATTTATTTTTGGAAAATGGTTTCTGAAAAACGAACATAGCATGTTTATTGAGTATCCTATGGATTTTTACGAATTTAGAATTATATAAGTAATTTATTTATAATTTTAATTATGAAATATATATTCTGAATTTTCTGGGTAGATTTAAGATTATTGCTTCCATTATTTAGTTGGATAAAAAAATTAATATTGTGCTAGTCTGATCTTGTAAATTAAAAATCCATGTGTGTGATTATAGTTTATTTTCTTTATATCTAAATTATCATTTCATACCATTGTTTAAATTAGTTGTTTATTTAAATTTTGTACATTGATTTATTATTGTGTGACCTGTGTAATATTTTATGTTGGAAATTTTAATAAGTTGGTATAACATTATTGGTGATTAAAATTTGAATTATTTGTAATTAATATAAAAACTAACTAAAATGATTAACGGCTTATACAAAGTTAACAATTGAGGGTTAATACCGGTTGTTCAGGGTGAGCCTTGGTTTTTAATAATTTTTATATAATTGTGTCGTGAAACCCTAAGATGGCACGGGACTTATTTGAACCCTTATCGGTATTTGGTTTTGGAATAAGTGTAGATGTGTGGATGGCACACAGGGAGGTTACATACCCCTGGCAGACCGTTCCCTTGGGACAAATCACAGATGTCACGGCTTGGGTATATAACTCTGAGTGTGGACATTCTTGGTAGTTCTTGAATATTTGACTAAGGGGGATTTTCAAATTAACAGTGGCCAAAACTTAATGGTTGATAAGAAAATATCTTTGGTGAGATTTTGAGTGTCACCTAAATTATTAAAATTGTCGAAATTATTATAATGGTTGTTACCTTTATCATGCTATTAAATTTTATTATTATTTTAATTGTCATAATCTGATTATTTTCTCTTAAAAAGAATAGTAGGTTAGTTATATTTTCTTATTGTGTTACAAAACTGATGACATATATTTTGTTGCCTTGGCGTTTTATGCTAGATTATGACGAGAAAGGGACTGAAGCCGAAATTGGGGCCACTGCTAATATAGAATCGTGGCTAACTTGAAGTCAAGAATTTAGTAAAATAAAATTTTATTATCTCTTGTATTAGTGATTAAGAATGTTATAAAGTTGTTGTAATGTTATATGCAGACTCGTATTTTTTTTTTTTTTGGGGTTAAATTTTGACTATGTGGGAATTTAAATTTTTCTAATTAGATGTTAAAATTTTTATTTAACAAGTTATTTTGTTATTTAAATTTTATAATATTCTAAAAAATTTGGAGCGTCACACCTCGAGTCAACTTGACATCTTTAGGTAACAATCCAGTTGTGCCTAAATCCTTCTGAATCTGCAAGGTAGAAAGTTGGGTCGAGGTCAGGCCAGGCCGAGTTAGATGGGCACAAATTCCTCATAAAGTTATATATCATAAGCACTTTTTCCAAGGTTCCGTTCAAAATACAAATTGATTTGGTTTCAAGTAATAAAAACATTCATCGATTATATTTTTCGAATAATTTTTGTTATTATTATTATTATTATTTTTTGATGATTTATATGCAAGGTTGGCATTGGAAAGGCATAATACTAGTATACTTTTTTGGGTTGCCGTACATTGTTGCAAATAGAACTATTGAGGTATTCACAGGTCAGTGTTAATAATATATACATTTCTCAAACAAGGGATGATCTGTTTTTTAGTACCCAAAGAGTTTAAAAACCAAAATTGTTCTATCTAGGTAACTTTCTCATTTTAACTATTATTTGACAGCTCATATTAAAAAGTTTGACAAAGTTTTCACACCCGATGCAACAAAACATTTTGGCCTGTATTTCCTAGGATACATCAATATTGTATCAATTAATAGCCATGTTGACCTTTAAGTATTTTGCAAAAATGGATGAATCCAAATCTCCATGACAAAAATCACTTACAAGTTACTTGAAAATCGTTATACAAAAATATATAGGAAAGTCTCTACCCCATGGTTCTATGTGAATATGAAAAACTTTTGTAACTCAATGCTTTTAAGGGAGATCATCAAGAATACCTCTCTTTCCCCTCTCTGCAGTAATCCATTCACATGGCATGCCAAAAAAAGCACTAAACTCCTCAATTTCATTAGGATGGGATTCTCTCCGGACCTCATATAGATTGGAGAGCCACTCTCCGTCCATACAAGTTTTATTTTAATTATTTAAACTATTTATTTTTTAAAATTTTTTAGGTTGATCTCATAACCGTAATATTTTCATTTTATCATATTTATTTATTTTTAAATATGAATGGTTTATTTTTAAAAAATATACTTACTGTTAATTTTTAAAACAAAAACGATAAAATGAAAATGTTATGATTATCAAATCAATTTAATTTTTTTTTATTATTTTATAAATGATATAAACGAAGAGATCTAAAAAATAAATAGTACGAATCATTGAAAACGTAACCATACAATGCCTCTCTAATTCAAATGAGAATGGAAGAGAAGCACATCCCTCATTTATTAGACTTGATTTTTTTTTTTTTTTTTTTGATCAGGAAAAAAAGGGCTTTGAGATGTCATCACAACCTCGTGGGCCCTGACCTCGGGGTAACCAGTTGCCAGTCAGGAATTAACCCCCACCATGTGAGGGACCCACCACCGAGGCACCAGGGGAGCTCAACTATACGCCACAGGCCGCCGAAGGTTCAAACCGGAGTATAGATGGGAGGTCTCAAAGAGAACACTTCCACACTCCCCCCAGGATTCGACCCTGGGTCAAGCCTGTAGAGACGAGTTGCTTTCTCCACTGGGCCACCACCCCCGGTGGTATTTATTAGACTTGATTCAGTGTCCAATTTAATGCAATAGGAATGCACTATTCCATTAATAATTATAAGGGTAAATTAGACTCATCTCTCTGAGATTTCTGACAATTACATAAATCTCTCTTATAATTTTAATAATTACAGAAACTTTTCTTATTTTTTCTGACATAGTCAAAATCCCCCCCTCCCGTTAATTTAAGCCAAACGGTGTTAACTTGGTTATGCAAATGACCATAATACCTTTTGCACTTAATACCCTTTAATTGTAATTTACCTATATATTAAAATAATCATTTTATTTCTCACAAATTTTTTTTTTTTTTTTTTTTTGTGTATTTCCTTGACTTTGTATTTTTTTTTTCACTATAAGTTTTGAACTTTTATAAGTTTAAAAAAAAAAAAAAAATCAACCATTAATAAAATTAAGAAAGAATATCCATGTTTCTTATTGAATTAATTTTGAGACTTAATTTAATAAAAATAATTTAAATGAAAGAAACAAAGATGGAGATATAGATTTTAGATGTAATAAATAACAAATTATTTGAGTATTTTATTATTTTCAAATAATTTATTTCTTCAAGTAAAATTCGATTTTAATTAGATGTAAGAAATGACAAATTTAAATAGTTTATTATTCTCAAATAATTTCTTTATCTTTTATTCCCTGTCATCTAATTTTGATTTATTGTAATGTCATTAGATAGTTTTTCACTTTTACATTTATTTTTAAAATTTTTATTATTAAGGTGAGAAATATTGACTTATTTTTTTTTAATGATAATTAAAATTTGAGAATAATATAGGATTGTGAAAAGATAAAATGATAATTTTTTTTATATATATTTATGAGGTAACATTTGGTAATTTTTATAAGTCAATTTTTTTTATATTGTAAATATGAAATGCTATTATGTTTATTTTTCTTAAAAAAAATTAATACACAAATATGTTTACAAAACAAAATAAAAATTCATATTTCGTAAGTTGCTATGGTATTGGGTGATGTTAGCAAACATTGATGAAAGAGAAAAAATGATGAAAAAAATTGAGGAAAAAACATAGAGAAGAGAACAAATAATAATAATAATAATAATAATAATAATTATATGGTGTTGCTATTTTTTGCAGTGACAATATGAAAAAATAAATATAAAGAAAAATGAAAGAAATAAAATAAAGAAAATGGAAAGAGAGGGATAATTTCTCCAAGTATGTATTTTCATATGAAAAAAAAAAATCAAATACCTATTATGTATTTTTAAATTTTTATTCAAACTCTAATTTCTCAAAATAATTATTCATAAAATTGGTGGTCTTTTAAAAAATAAAACATCTTTTATACTTTGTTTCGTAATTTTCAAAAAAATGGTTGTATTTAATCTAGTATAAGGTTTAATGGTGATCAATTTTTTATTTTTATTTTATTTTTTATTTTTTAGATAAAGTAATGTTTGGTTGTTCTACTATATATATACTTGTCTTAACAATTTAGATTTTTTTTTAAAATATTGTTTAAAATTTAATAATTTTGTTTAACATTATTAAAATAATGTATGAGTTTTTATTAATATTTTTGTGAAATGTCAGGGGAGGTGAGTGAAATTTACTATTTGAATATATAAGGGCAATCTTAGAATTTTTTACTCAGTACATGACGTTAGCATAACGTCATCATATTCTGTTAAATAAATTAACAGAAGATTAATAGTGGGGGAATCTTAAGAAATAGTTTAAAAAAAAGGTTATTTCTATAATTATTAAAACTACATGGGAGGTTCTTGTAATTGTGAGAAATTTTAGGGGAGGTGAGTGTAATTTACCCTAATTATAATAGTGGTTATTATATCTCTACCAATGCGACTGTTGACTGATTGAGCTCCCATATAAATATAATATTAATATTAAAATAATATATGCATAGAATTATACACCAACAACTACAATTTCATCTTTTCATCCATCTTTTAATTATATATAATATAATAATTGTATCATGCATCATCTTTATTTTATGTTTGAATTTTGTTACCAAATGCAAACGAAAACTAATTTCCAAGCAAGCATGCATTAGTTGATTTTAGTTACACCACAGGTACAACCTAACTATTTTAAGGGGTAATTATGTGTAGGTCCTATTAACTAGATTTATTTACTTACAGGTTCTAATTAATAAATTTAATACTATAAAAATAAGAGATCGATAAATTTATCACTATAAATTTATTCATAAAAACAAAGAGACTGATAAATTTATCACTATAAATTTATTTATAAAAATAAAAGACTGATAAATTTATCTTTATCACTTAATAAATTTATCAACAGGACTTAATGGATAATAAGTCTCAAAAGTAGGACCTATTGGTAGTTTACCCCTATTTTAATGATCTTATTAGACGAGACTTTTAACAATTGAATATTGTTTTAATTAATTATTTCTTAATTTATCAAATTATAATTTTTTTATTTAAGCTTTACTCTTCTCTTTTTGAGACATAAAATAGACATAAAAAAATTCACTTTTCATTAGGTGAATTATACATAAAATTATTAATTTAAGTGAAATATCACTTTAGTTCTCGCAATTTTAATTTGAACAATTTATATTTTTAATTTTGTTGTAATGCAGTGATAAAAACTTTGCGGAATGTTATAAACTAAAAACCATTAAGGATTCAATTCTATACATGAAAACTATATAAATTTCTACTATACAAAATAAATAAATACATACCTTGATTCATGATAATATGAAATCCTCTTGTAAGAAAGAGAAACCTTGAATAGAAGACCTTTATCTTTAAGTTCTTTACTTGTCTAAGATCTTCAAACCACTTCTCTTTCTCTAGACGATGGGGGCCTTCTTGTGGTGACAACTTGAGTTTTGCGATAGAGAGTGCGGTTTGGGACCTTACACTATTTATACTAGTATTCTTCCCATCAAAGAATCCATTCATGCAATGAACTTCATTAAATAGATTAATGTATCTTATACATTTATGATACATAATGTATCTTCTATATTAATGAATTCATTAGATAGATTAATTTATCTTACATATTCATAATAGATACATATTGCATCTCTAAGATTCATTTATAATGAATCTATCATATTTAATGCATTGACATTATCTCCATTAGTCTTCTATACATTATGTATATATAGTTACATTCATCAATGTTTAGTCACCATCTAATTGATGTATATGTATCTTACTTAATAAGATAAATCTAGTATAATCATGCATAAGCCACATTAAGCCATATTTAGGAAAAATTCTTACATGTAGTACTTCCGTTATGCAATATGTTAACATTTTAAATAGAAAACGATGACCTGAAAAATTAAAGTGATCAAAATAGAATTCAAAAGAATCTATAAAAATTATCAGTGTAATTTAATTATTATATCAGTGGTCTCTATAATTTATTTTAAATTTTACTTTGGTCATGTTAGTTTTACATGTGATACTTTTTCGTTCAAAATTCTTATGACTAGTGAAAGATCATATTATAACAAAATTAAAAATGTAAAATTCTAATTGCTTAAATTAAATTAAAAACTTTCAAATAATATTTCACCCAAACTAGAAGGCCAGGCAGTACAATGTACCCTTAATTGTTTTTTTATTACATTTTAAAATTAATAATATCACTAGCAGTTGTCAAATTCACCCAATATAGGGCAGCTGTGGAATGCTCAAGAAAATGGTTGAGGAAATCAAGGAAAATAAGTGTCTTGTAGAATTTGTGGGCATTTAAAGCATACAAACAATAACAAACATTAGGAATATTGCCAAGTGGACAGAATTAAAATACAAAAAAAATATTATATAACTAAAGTCTATTTTAATTATGATTTATATAATTTAAGATGAATTTCAATTATATAATGCATTTTATATACACATTAACATTCTGTATTTTATTTATGTGCACTTATAACATATAGCCAGATAAAGTGCATTGTTTGTTACCACTTGAAAAAATTTCATTGGTTATATACTTTTAGATACAATTGGGTTGGTTTGGTATTTTTCATATTTTATAATTTCATATTTATGTTTACTTAAGATAATTACAAATAAGAATTATTTAGTGTCTCTTTTGTTTGTTTGTTTTTTTTTTTTTTTTTTTTTTGAAAAAAAAAAAATTGCAAGTAGTTTACAAAATTTATAAAATTCTTATAACTAAAAAGAATTTATTTTATCTCAATCTCTTGGAAAATTTAATTTCCACACACCTATTTATTTTTGTGTACATCATTTCTCAGTATAGACACTTATTAATTTGGTTATATGTTATTATTCTCAATCCACACATCAGATGTTCCAATTATACACCTAACTCATGTCCTTGTACATACACCACTTAAACCCTTCATCCACGTACTTGTTCAAAATTCCAAACCCATTTTCGAATCCATTTTTGGTTCCATCCACATTGAAGACATAGTGAAGACCCTCCATTGAGAACTCCATCGAAGACCTTCATTGCATTGTTGAAGGTGAGTATCTCTCTACCATTTTGAAACCTTTTTATCCCATTTCTTTATATGTTATTTTTCATAAAACATTCATTTTTTCTTAGAAGATTTTTTATTTTGTGCATTCGGCACTGGTTTTCCGAATATAAAAGTATTATTTGGCTTTTTACTTCCAAAAAAATTTTGAAACTTGATTTCCAAATTTAATTGTTGCATTTGAAACTTGAGTTTTGACAAAAATAAAATTTTTGGCTCTGGTTTGCCAAATGAAAATCGTGAAACAAGAAAAATGAATTGTTTGCATAAAAAAACTCGCCTTTTCACCACTGTATTTGTTGTAATTGGGCATATTCTTATTTGAAGTTGTCAATGGACAATAGAGTAAGTGAGAAACACGGGAGGAAGTGAGAAACAACGGAGAAATTAGCGTTTAATTTTTTTAATCAAAAGATATGTACTGAGATTTTTTGTTTTTAAAAGATGTGTATAGAGAAAATTTTGATTTAATATTAAGGGTATGTTTTGATATCTATTATGATCATTTTGTTTTAGGGTATAATTGTCATCAAAATTATGTTTCATTAAGTATGTTACACAGAAATAAATAAATGTGCGAAAATAAAATTTCCCCAATCTCCCCAATCTCCTACTCTTTTTAGTCGTTATCCATTACCCATCATTATTGTTGGCTATTCCTATCACGCCCGAAATAATGAACATAATAAAGATTTATCAATTTCCAATTACGTCATCTTGTTTCCAATCAACACTTCCAATTCTTAATATATAAACATAAAATCTCAACATAGATATTATTATCAATCTCTAACATGGATATTCATTAAACTCCTATGATGATCTACTCGAGCGATTTTTTGCCCAAAAAACCTAAAAGACTCTGTGATGCTCTAATGGCTAGCTACCACCTTTAAACACTGCCAAACAGCTACAACAACTATTTCCGAGCCCCTTCTCTCACTTAATTTCAAAACAAGTGTTTGGATGCACATCTATACCAAATATATTTATTTTTTCATATTTACCAAAATAATAAATATATTTAATATTTTTTATTAAAAAAAAAACACAATAAATTATAAATATTATCAAACAGAGCCAATGTATTTCCTTGCCTTTCCTTTTTTTTTTTTTCAATACAGTGCAATTGGAGATCAATTTTTTTTTTTTTTTTATAAGTTCTGACTAAATGAACTTATTGAATTAATTTAGCAATTATTATACTAATTGGGTGTCATCGCCTGGGCCCCAAATTTGTAATATAATATATAAGTTTGAAAAAATAAAATAAAATAAACTAATTATTAAGTCTCAGATAATATAAAAGCATTAACAAATATATGAAGAGAGTATAGCTTAACTTTTTTAGCATTAACTGAATTTTATGTTATATTATAAAATAAAATAAAATAAAATAAAAACTCCTTATTAAACCACAGACTGTTTATGGTCAATCCAAAGATTCTACAATTGTTAATGAAATGGAGCAGGCTTCTCTCCGGTTTAAAATTTCTTTTATCAACTAAAAAATTAAAAAATTAAAAAATTACTATAAGTTATCATATCACATTCTCTATTTTTTGTACATATTTTCGTAAAAAATTAAAAAATTATTAAAGTAGTATATTTCCAAACGATGCCTAAATCGAATTGAAAGATATTGTTAGGTCTTGTGGGCCCATTACGGAATATACATCGATAATCCGAACCGTTAAACATGTAAGGTCTACCGACTATTTTATTCTTCTTAAAAACCACATTGATCGGATATCGATATCCACTTGATCATATCATATTTGTATTAATGGTAAATATATTTTTAAAAATAAATTGTTAATACAAATATGATCTAATCAAATGTCTATTGATATTTGATCAATGTGATTTTTTGCAATGATGAAATAATCAATGAGTCCTATATAGTAAACAGTTCGGATCATCGATGTGGGCTCCGTAATGGACCCAAAGAGATTCAATAATACCCTCCAATTAAAAAATTCAACTGAAGACGAGCCTGCTGCTACTGAATTGCTTCAACATGAAGGGTACATAAGATACATGCAATTATTTCTTAAATTAAACTCAAATTAATGTAATTGGTTAATTTTTTTCTTTAACAACTACACTTTTAGTCAAAAACCTCAGCGACAAAAAACTGACGTCATCTTCACCAAAATCTAAGTTATCTATGAATAAAAATTACAACAAATAATTGCACCAATAATAAAGGGAAAATTACACTCCATTCTTATGAGATTTAAAAAATGTACTGTATGCTCATATTTTAAATATAATTATATTAATTTTTATTTTAAGGTTAAAACAATCGAAATTAACATAGATAATGAATTTATACCGACATAAATAAAAATAAAAATAAATTATTTTTTCATACGTTCGATTAATTATACTTTTTGAAAATTTCAAAAAAGTAAGTATAATTTATCCAAAAATTAAAAATAAGCAGCTGATTAAGCTGTAACAAACAACATCAATATTCTTAATGAATTTTTTTCAGTATATATAAGGCACTACCTTATATAAACAAATTAGTAATTTTAGTTTTTATATATAAACAAATTTTGAATAGATAATAGCAAAAATAAATTATAAATTATTACTATTTTACTAATACATATTTTTCAAAATATGCATGAAGGTCAGGTCAGGTTGCCTTGAGCTCCAAAAACTTAATTTTAAATTCATTATAAAAAAATGAGGACCAGTTATGAGGACTGATTATATATTTATGTTCATTATAAAAAATGAATTAAAAACCATAATTTTATTAATTTAAAAGTAATCGATTCAGTTCTATCGATTTTCTTAATAAGAAAATGATTCATTCCCACAAAAATCTCTCACAAAAGCATCTCTTTATGAATTTTGATAGGTAAAAATTTAACATTACAGTTTTTTTTTCCACTTCCAATCTCTCCAAATTCAAAATGTGAGTCATGATAAAAATGAATTTCTCTCAATTTCTACTCATTTCTCTCCTTTTTACTTATCCAAACAATTAATATGAACGAAAGAATTCTTTTTTCTTCCCAAATCATCCAATCAAAATGAGCTGTTAAACTTGAACCCTGTGCTACAAATCTAGAGAATAGCAGTTGAATTTTGTTCTTTTCCCCCCCGTAAAACCAGCATGCATTTTCTCATCAAATTTATTAATTAAACATTGAATGCTAAAATCTAAAAATATCTGAAGTTGTAATAAAATATGTAAAAACAACCACTTCACTCAACCATCATATAATTTTTAACAAAAAAATATATATATATATATATTTCCTAATTCAATCAACAACTCCACAAAAACAAGCCACAACACCAATCCCCCAAAACCAATACAGAGAGAAACCTGCTGGAGATGTTTGATCGACACAGAGTGAGGGACTGTTTGTTATAGTTTTTGGGAGGTGATTATAACTTATTTTGATTTGAGAGTTTGTGTCAGACTGTTTGGTGCGATTTTTACGTATAGCTTATTAGGCAAAAATAGCTTAAATAAATTGATTATTTGAAAGTTGAACTAAGGGTGCTTTTAGCTTCTGCTTTCTGATTTTCCATTTTTAACTTAAAAAAAACTCTATCAAACAGGGCTTGAGACTGCAAGGGAGGAATCGAGAGAAGACACAGTTAGGGAGATGAAGTGAAAAAAAATATCAATTTACTCCAATTTTACGAATATAAAATAAAATTAAAATTATTTTTATACATCAGAGATTTAAAAAAAAATAAAAAATTAATGGTTGATTCTTATAATAAAATAAATCTTAAGTTTTTTTATTTTATTAATCTAAACTCTATTTTTTTTTTATTTACTTTCAATTAAATTATTTGTCTTTTTTTGTTAACTACAGTGGACAAAAAAAAAAATATTTTAGTCATTAAATTCAACAAAAAATAATATTTTAAACATTTTAAAATGATATTTTAAGGGGGTATTTTTTTTAAGGTCTCTGATATTATGATTTTATAGTATAAAGGACATCAAATATTTTCATGATGTCTAAGGTCCCTCAACATCAATCCAGGAAAAATTGTTCCAGAGAAAATTCAAGTCAGAGAAAATTTGTCCAGAGAAATTCAAAATTTCTCTGCCTCCTTAGCCTTTCATGGACACTGTCAGAGAAATTTCCTTAGCCTTTCATGGACTCCAGAGAAATTTGCCGTGGGTTTGATCCTCCATCATTGTTGCTACTGACAGTTCGGGAAATTTTTTTTTTTTTCATGAAGCAGTGTGTTTCTTACCATTAAAATATTAACTATTTTTTTAAAGGTAATAAACAGAAGAATATTTTCATGGTACTACATTTATACACAAGCATACACATACCCTTACATACACACTTAAATTATGGCAAGTGTAGGATACATACATGCAGGTATTGAGTGAGCAAAAATTCTATGTTGCTTCACATACCCAGCTAGAAGGCTCTTTTCTAAGAAAACAGAAATACAAATAAGTATTTCTTAAGAATTGAACTAGATATAAAAGCTGTATTTTCAATCATATAGCTTTCTTCAGGTCAAATAAATAAATAACAATAATGAAGCTTTCTTCAGGTCAGAGAAAATTAGTCCAGAGAAATTCTGGACTTTCAAAGAATTTCTCTGGGTTCAACCCAGAGAAAAGTTTGACCAATTTTCAAATCAGAAAAAATTGATAAATTCTGGACTTTCCAAGCCAGTGAAAATTGACTTCACCAATATTGAGTGTCTTCAACATCTAAGCACTTCCCTTTACCTTCTTGGAACCATTACCATCTTTCATATGTGAGCTGTCCTTGCTCCAAAACTTTTCTTGTAGGCCATTGTTTCGCAAAGTTGCATCATAGGTCTTAACAAGTGCTCTCTGCTTTTCAGCATTAGGACAGAGTCCACCCAACTCAATAACAAGATGTGACAAGCCAAACTGATTCACATAACCTACATAAGTCTCTGCATCTATCAAGCCCTGTTGATGTTCTCCTGATATATCCTTAAATGCACTGTACTTCGCTTCATCAAAATCTAGAGCAGATCGTATTCTTTCTACCAAAGACTTGTTTGCAGTATGAACATCTTCCACCTTCAGCTTAGACTGGCCACTTGTGGGCAACTTACGCACCTGTGTTGCAGAAACTGGAGGAAAGCCAGAATCAGAAAGGTCAAAAGATGAACTGTCGGTAAGGTTCGGGCCAGACGTCATGCCTCAAAAGCTTTCCATTACGGCCAAGGTTCGCCGACAGCTCCAACGTGAAATTGTTCTCCCAAATTTGCAAGACCTCGAGATTCGGAAGATCTCTGATGAACGAAGGAATTGGACCCACGATCCGAGGATTCAAAAACCCCATCGAAAAGAGAAACCCTAATTTCGTGGTTTCTGATCGATAGGTAGGAATCAATTAATCCTTTACTTTTTGCTTTGATCTTCAGTCTCTGATCGATCGGTGTTTCAGATTGGAGAGAAAATGCCTTCGCACGCGGATCTGGATCGGCAGATCGAGCACTTGATGGAGTTCAAGCCTCTAACGGAAGCTGAGGTCAAGACGCTTTGCGAACAAGCTAGGGCTATTCTGGTTAAGAAATGGAATAGGTCAGATGATGAAGATTGTATAAAGGATTGAAATTTCTCTGATATATGTTTAGGGACCTTAGACATTAAAAAATAATTTTGTGGATCTCTTCCATTATGAAAAGTGGGAGAGGGACCCTAGACCAATTTTTCCTATTTTAAATAGTTTAGTGATAAATCCTTTTGTTGTTTTGAAGAACATTTTATTTTTAATTTTACCCCTTAGTCTATCTGTTTAATTTTTTTTGACTATCTGTTCAATTTTTCCCCTTATCTGTTCAAATTTTATTCCCTGTTTAATTTTGTCACTTATCTATTTAAATTTATCTGTCCAAATTTTATTATCTGTTCAATTTTTTTCCATGAATTCTATTTGTTTGTTTTTTATTTATTCAAATCTTTGTTATTGAAATGTACCAATCCACAATCTATTCAAATTTTGAACTGGTCTGTCCAAATTTTATTATCTCTTATATTCATTTTCTCTCTATTTTTCAAATTCTCATATAAAGAGAAATTATATCTGTCTATTTTTTTAATTAATTTGTTTCATAAACAACAACAACGATCATCAACAACAACTACAAAAAAAAAAAAAAAAAAAAAAACAAACAAACAAACAAAACAAAACAAAACAAAACAAAACACTAGAACTGAATAGATAACCATACAACAACATTATTATCATTTGAGATTTGCTTAATTGAACAGATCAGTGGCCTTCTCTACAGATCCAGATATACCAACCCCCTTACCAATCTAGACAGAGAAAGTAGAGAGCGAGAGATTGGTGTGGATCCTTTTATCCAGTCCATAAAGCCCAGACTCGCCCTTAACAACCGCGTTGAAGCAAGGAGTGTCGCTAGATAGATCTTGCTAAGCGACAACGCCGTGGAGACCGCTAACCAAAAGCATCTCGGCTACCTACCCGGCTCCAAAAACAAACCCAAACCACTAGTTGTCCTCACCAGAGACAGCGACTTCACCATAAAAGTGGCGATGCTAGAGATCGTTGTTGATTTAGATATCATAGACACGGTGGTTCAATTTGCGTGTAGACACTAGTTGGGTGGTGTAACCATAATGAATGCTTCTGGGCAATAGATGTAACGCCCACAAATGAATAACATAAAACCTAACTCGTAATAGTAAATCAAGTGATCAATAAACTGATATTCTCCATTCATATTATCTATGATCATTACAAAAGGTGACATATGCAATATACATTCATGAATCCTAGATTTTGAATCTATAGTACATGACATTGCTATAGGAATAGAAAGGAAATTAATATCAAACAGAGAAATGCTCTAATGGCTTACAACTTTTGAAGACTATGCTTGGTTACAACAAAATGAGTTTTAACTCAGGCCTCGTTTGGGAACAGGCTAATTTAGTAACTTTTTGGCTAATTGGCTAAAAAGGTTGGTAAGAAAAACCTGTATGTTTGGGCCAACTTTTTGGCTAATTACGAAACGACGTGCAAAAAGTAGAGAGAAAAGGGAATCTTTGACTTTTTGGTATGAGTTGTTGGCTTTTTGGCTAAAAAGGTAACTTTTTGGCTAATTGGCTATTTTAGCCTCTTGCCAAACGAAGCATCAATACAAATAAAGCCTGAGGCTTGAACAAATAATTATGTCAAAACATAACCAAAAAGAAGCCTTAAGCTCTGAGTCTTCCCAAGCTACGTCATTGAAAGAGGCATATCATCAGCACTTGAAAGTTGTTTCCCAAATCGAGTGAACCAAAACCCAGTAAAGATACTCTAACACGGTATATGAATCTGAGCAAAATAATAAGGTGAATGCACAATGCATGCCATTTTCCAAACATTTCCCATTTTCCTTCTCAAAACTATGCAATGCTAGATGATATATCAATTCATGAAAAATAATCATTTTATACAGAAAACAAGGCAGTGGATACAACAAACTGAGAATCTCTAGGTATGTGTCTGCAAATAGGCTATACAAGCACTACTAAAGCCATTTTACCAGTACTAACGGAAGGATTGGCACTTAATCGCGCGGGTTTCTGAACTTTCACAAAGGACACACAGACCAACATAACAAAACCACAACTACACCCCCTAACCAGATTTACCATGATATTCACCAATTTTTTCTCCAAAATTGTTACATTTACAATGTTCAATGTATAATGATGCTTAATGCACAATGGTTTGAGAAATTAGTTTCAATTCAACCTAATCCTCATGCAATGTCTGCAACAATCAAAATTATCCTCCACCGATAACCCAAAATAGTTATTTCTATTCAATAGATAAATTCTAATCAAAATACATTTTCATCAATTCTAATAGAAGTGATTATACATATCCAACTCCACCATCATCCTCAACATAATCATTATTCCAATTTCACAATATCCAACATCATTTTCCATTTCCCTTTTTACAATTTACAATATCCAAAATTAGGGCAAAAACCCCATTTTCTTTCTAAAATCAATTTTGAGAAAAGATTTCCACCATTTCAACACAACTCATCCACAACTATATTCCTACAACTATTTTCAAGAATCAATTTGGAAAACCCCTCTTTTGATTTCAAATGAATCCCTAGGTTTTATCAAAATTTCCCAAACACATAACCATTTTGAAAGGACAAATAATTAAGCTAAAACTCATAAAAAAAAAAAAAAAAGTCAAAGAAATCCCTACCTCAAAGAAGAAGACATGAAGGAAAGATGGGTAGAACTTGATGGTACCGAAAACGCTAGATGCTCCGATCAAAACGAAGCCCTCGACGTGCTCAACATTTTTCTCCAAAGAAGTAGGGTGAGGAAAAGCACGGATTGAGAGTATTTGGGGTAAAAGTTCAAGAACTAAAGAGAGAGGAAGTAGATCTAGGGTTTTGGAATATTTAGAGAGAGAAAGAAATGAAAAAGTGAGCAAAAAGGCCTTCCTCCAAATTGATATATGCACAGACTGCTTGACTGAAGGAATGGTCGCTCGAGCGACAGACACAATAAGTGACACCGCTAGAGCGACCAAAAATCACCACTCGAGCGCACAATGACCCCCTCCCAATAGTTCAGACTTGTAAAAGTTCGCTTGAGCGCAAGAAAGACCACTTGAGCAAAGAATACAAACTCTCAGTAGTTTTGCAAACTGTAAAAGATAGCCTGAGCATAGAAATGGTCGCTTGAGCGAACAAGCAAAAATCTGGGCAACAACTCTTTGAAAACTAACCTCCCAACTTGTTTCAAACACAACCAAAACTCCCAAAAGTCAAACTCAATAAACAACAAGATAGAAATGAGTTGAACAATAGCTAAATACACGGGTTCTCGGATCCAAAAGCGATCAAAGAGTTGGGTTGATACCAGAATCATTATAATCTCCCCCTTTTAAGGAATTTCGTCCCCGAAATTTAAGAACAATTTACATTAAAAGAAATTGGAAACATTTCAATATCATTCAGATTTGTAGTAAGGATATACCAAGTCTCCCAACATTAATTATCACCATTCCTTTCCTCAAAACATATACAATGCTCATATATTACAACATTTACAAAATTTTCAACATAAGTTTCAAACATCAACAAATAACTCCGGATACTTTTCCCGGACTTCTGTCTCACATTCCCAAGTTGCTTCATCGATCTTGTGATATCGCCACAATACCTTAACCAATGGGATAGTCTTGCTTCGCAACACATGGTCTCGAGAGTCTAAAACTCGTGCCGGTCTCTCCTCATAAGAGGTATCTCATCTATCTATATCTTGGTCCAATCTAACATGTGTGAACGATCCGACTCGTACTTATAGAGCATACAAATATGGAACACGTCATGAACCCCGAACAGTTGGGGCGACAAGGCCAAATGATAAGCTACCTCCCCGATCCGTTCTAAAATTTTAAAAGGGCCAATAAATCTAGGAGATAGCTTCCCTTTTTCCCAAATCTCATTAAACCTCATCTCGGTGATATCTTCAAGAATACGTGATCTACTATCTCAAAAGACAAGGGTCTTCTTCTACGGTCGACATAGTTTTTCTGACGACTCTTAGCCGAAGCCAACCTCTTACGGATAAGTGCTTCTTTTTTAGTCGTTTCCCGGATTAGTTCAGGACCTAGCATAGGTGCGTCACCCACCTCGGCCCAACACACAGGAGATCTACACAGTCGGCCATACAAGGCCTCAAACGGCGCCATACCAATACTTGCCTAAAAAATGTTATTATAGGTAAACTCCACTAAGGGTAAATGCCTCTCCTACAACCCCTTAAAGTCAAGAAAATAACCCTGAAGCATATCCTCTAAGATCTGAATGGTTCGCTCGGACAGTCTGTCAGTCTGAGGATGATAAATGGTGCTAAAAGTCAATATAGTACCCAAAGCATGCTGTAGACTCTGCCACAATTGAGCCGTGAATTGAGGATCTCTATCCAATACAATAGTCACAAGGACATAATGAAGTCGAACTATGTCCCTAACATAAAGGTCGACAAGATAATCTACTAAGTCAGTTGTGCGTATAAGTATAAAATGTGCTGACTTAGTTAACCAGTCGACTATTATCCACACGACATCATTACCTCGTTGAGTCATCGGAAGACCCACGACAAAACCCATCGTGACATGCTTCCACTTCTACTCGACTATAGGCAAGGGTTGCAACAAACCCGCTGGTCGTTGATGTTCAGCCTCCACTTGTTGACACGTAAGACACCTCGAAACAAACAAGACTACTTCTCTCTTCATCCCCCTCCACCAAAACTGGCTGCTAAGGTTGTGGTACATTTTTGTACCTCCTGGGTGTACCGCAAGAAGTGAATGGTGGAACTCTCGGAGTACCTCCTCTCTAAAGTCAGCATACATATTCAAGCCTTTTTTTACCTTTCCACTAGCTATCTTTCCTCAGATAATCTCTACCTCATGATCAGCCCACTGTGCTTCTATAACTCGACTCACTAATGTAGGTTATGTAACCATGGTGTACATGATGGCTAACTCAACAGACTCATCAAGATGCAAGTCAAACTCGCCAATAGCACCCAACATCTCTTATTCCTAGATAGCAATACTAGCCATACTGCTTACTGACTTCCTACTCAAAGCGTCAGTCACTACATTGGCCTTTCCGGGATGATAGTACAACTCGAAATCATAATCCTCCATAAACTCCATCCACCTCCTCTGTCTCAAATTCAAATCTTTCTGTGAAAGAGATACTTCAAACTCTTGGAGAACACCTCAAATTTCTCACCATATAAATAATGCCTTTAGATTTTTAAGGCAAAGATCACCCCCACTGGCTCTAAGTAGTGGGTAGGATAGTTTCTTTCATGAGTTTTCAACTACCGTGAACTATAGGCTACCATATTGCCTGCCTACATCAACACACAACCCAAACCTTCCTGTGACGCATCACAATAAACTAAAACTGGAGCAATGGTGAGTCTAAATTTAAACTCTTTGAACAACTTTTCACAAGTCTCACTCCACACAAACTTCACTCCATTCCTCGTCAATCCAGTCAATGGTGAGGCCAATCTAGAGAAGTCCTTCATAAAACCGGTCAGGCCCAAAAAACTCTGGATCTTAAAGGCATTCTTAGGTTGTTCACAATCTTGCACTGCCTCTGTCTTAGAAGAGTTTACTATTACCCCTTCCCCAGATACCACATGACCTAAAAACTTAACTTCTTTCAATCAAAACTTGCACTTTCTGAACTTAGCATACAAACAGTGGGCTCTAAGCAATTCAAGTACAACCCGTAAGTGTTCCTCGTGTTCCTCCTTGGAATGTGAGTGAATAAAGATACCGTCAACAAAAATAACCATAAAACGGTCTAAGAACTCACGAAAGATTTCATCAAATTCATAAATGAAGCCAGTGCATTGGTCAGCCCAAAAGGCATTACTAAGAACTTGTAATGGCCATTCCATGTATGAAATGACGTTTTCTGAATATCTTCCTCCTTCACCCTCAACTGGTGATAACCTGATCTTAAGTCGATCTTAGAAAAATAACAAGGCCTCTTTAACTGGTCTAACAAATCGTCTATACGAGGTAGTGGGTACTTGTTCTTAACAGTTATTCGGTTCAGCTTATGGTAATCAATACACAATCGCAGAGTGTTATCCTTCTTCTTAGCAAAGAGAGTTGGTGCTCTCTTAAAAAATGTACTAGGGCGAATGAAGCCCTTATCTAACAACTCTTGGAGTTGAATCTTCTGCTCATACAACTTGCCGGGTGCAAACCTTTACGGTGTCATGAAAATCGGTGTTGTGCCAGGCATTAAGTCAATGGAGAATTCAATCTCCCGGTGGGGTGACAAACTAGTAAGATCCTTAGGAAAAACTTTCGGGTATTCGCAAACTACCCTTGGCAATTCAACTCGAACCACATCACTTTCACTACCCAAGAGTGTTGCAAGAAGACAACTAAGCTTGCCCCTACCACGAGGGTCATAAACTGGCGATAAAACCCTATCAGCTCGATCTATCATAAAATAAAAAAAAGTTACCACTTAAGGTGTACACCATAACTTTCTTACGGTAACAATTTATAATAGCACGATACGAGGATAACTAATTCATGCCCAAAATAACATCGAAACTCGGCATGTCTAACAATACAAATGCAAAAGAAAGTTGGCACTCGGCAACCTCTATATCACAGCTACGATATCGCTAGTCCAAGTCAACCTTACCTCTAACTAGAGACTCTACTCTCAGCGGAGACGCTAACTGAGCCACCTCTAACCCCAAAACTGATGCGAATGCAGATGAAATAAAGGAATGTGATGCACTAGTATTAATCAAGACATTAGCAATTGAATTAAACAACAAGAAGGTATCTCTCAAAATAGAGGCTGCAGCCAACTGATCTAGCGTGATAACAACATATACACACCCGATAGGTCTCTACCCTACCTGCTCATCCCTCAGAAAATAGGACTGGTAAACTGATTGAGTTGAAGAGGCTCTCTGCGTGGCCCTCGAGGCCTATACTGATTGGGTAGGTTTATGGCTTTGTGTCTGTCTTGAACCAAACACACTAGGTGTGCCACTTGCCTAAGGGCAAAACCTCAGCCAATGCCCTGACTTCCCATACTAATAACAGGTGGGTAGCTGCCCTCTCCCATAACTCTAGCTCTGAGAACGAGCTGCAAACGACACTGACTGCTGCCCTTCTTTTCTTTGCGGGCAAATTGGAAACTTGTATCCTAACTGACCACACTTGAAGCAAGTGATCCCACCCTGACTTTTTCTCCCTGAACCAGAACTTGGTATAGGAAAAGTGGATTTGAACTGTGTTGCCTAGGACTGGTGCGGAGCAGAAGCCCTCTGCCTATTGTTGTCCTTCGTCTCACCTTAAACCTCCTAACTCCTCTGCCTAGAGCCCTTTATTATCTGCTTTTCCGTCTGAATCATGGTCTCCAAATGAGCTGCGCCTTTACGAGAAGACTATAATCCCAAATCATGGACACATCCACTTTGAAAAGAAGCCTGATCCCCAGTTGTTTCTCAAACTCCAAACAGCAGCGTTCCTCCGTCGCCACAAGCTCCGGTGCAACTATAAAGAGGTTAGTAAAGGCTGCACCAAACTCTACTACAGGCGTATTTAGTTGCTTTAGTTTCAAGAATTGATCCCTCAACTTCTCCTTAGTATTGGGAGGTAAGAACTTGTCCTGGAAGACGTTGACAAAGGCCTGCCAAGTCACCCCAATGCGTTCACGCGCATACTTCCACCACTGACCCACATCTCCCTTCAGCTGGAAGGATACCAAGGTCACTCTTAAGCCGTTGTCCTTAATGCCAAGAATCTCGAACGTTTTCACTATCTTCTCTAGCCACTCATTCGCCTTTAGTGGCTTCTTAGGATCCCCTAAAACTTTTTTAGATTCGACCAAAAGAACTCCATTTTTAGAAAAGATGGCCCTGTCTCAGCAACATGGGCCTGGACTTGATTTTCAGCCTTGAGAATGTCCACGGATTCCTTCAAAGCACCAACCATTTCCCAGGCCAAAGTGCCCATAGCTTGTTGACCTACTGGCTCGGCCACGTTGGCTGACCAACTTCTTCTTCTTGCGCCCGAATATCATCCAGTAATAGCACCTTCTATAGCCTAGGCCTACCACGCCTACCACCACCACGTCCGTGTCTTGACATCCTAATAAAGGTAACACAACATAGAGCACATATACAAATGTGATGAAGCTAATTCACTCATGTCCTAATGCAATGGACAACAATTAAGTCACTCCACTTAAGCATATAACTACATAAACACAAACAAATTTCCTTTCTAGATAGTTATCATTCCACGACATTGCCAGAGTTCCAGTTAGAAAAAGCAATGATCAAAAGAGTCGGGTTGAAACTAGAATCGTTATAACAGTGGCGGCGCATGGAACAAAGTGGGTGTAATCTTTGAAGAGGATCTAGTCAATGTTGTTTTCGAGGTCGTCATTGTAGGCCCATACGTCGTCCAACGCCGTTGGTAAGGAATAGAAGGAGAGGTACGACGCTTCAGAGAAAGAGAGAGATTGAAGAGATCTGAGGAAAGAGAGAGAGGGAGAGAGAGAGAAATGAAACAGTAAGAGAGGGCAGAGGTGATAGAGTGGTATTTTGGTCATTCTGCGGGACTTTGTGCTTATAATGTGGATTTTTAGACAAAGAAAATTTAAATTTGGATTTATGGACCGAGAGCTCATTTTATTACCTCTCAGTTACCTTATCTTTCTTTCTCTCTCTCTTTTGTTTTTTGTTTTTGTTTTTTTTGGTTTTTTCATTATTTTTAAACTTATTCCTCAATTAGAATAATTAAATTTGATTGCTTATGATCATGAATCAACATTGTGTGACACTGTAGTCTATGGTAACCAACCATTCCCCAACAAGAAAGTTTATCCAGAGAAATTAGCAAAGCAACCATTAATAATATGGTATCAAAACGTGTTTAAATTTGACTTATTTATATAATAGTCAATCTTAAACTAGTTTTTAATACGTTAAACATGAATAAAACTTTGGCAGTTTGGTTTTTATAATGCATATATGCTTATCGAGCCAAGTAATAAGTTATTCAAACTTAATTTAACAATTTAATGATTTTCAAAATGTGTTCAAATTTCACTTATTTACATAATAAATCAATTTTAAATAATACTATATAAAGTCCAAGAACACAGAGGAGGTGCCTTGATCTTTAAGTGACAATCCAGTTGTGTACAAGGAAAAAAGTTAGGCCAGGCCGGGACGGATTGGCACAAATTGCTCTTAAAATTACACATCATAAGCACTTTTTCAAAGTTTCCTTTCAAAATACAAACTGATTTGGTTTCAAGTGATAAAAACATTCATTGATTATATTTTTCGAACAATTTTTGTTATTGTTATTATCATTATTAGTTTTTGATGATTTATATGCAGGATTGGCACTGGAAAGGCATAACACTAATATACCTTTTTGGGTTGCCTTACATTGTTGCAAATGGAAACTATCGAGGTATTCACTGATCAGTGTTAATAATATATAATATAGGTCACTTTCTCATTTTAACTATAGTTTGACAAAGTTATATGTAGCTCAACTTTTCGTGCTCCTTTTGGATACGACTAGTCCTACAGTCGATTCCCGTGGTTGAATCGATCTCACAAGTGCAATGTGAAATAGATAAACACAAGATCCCAAATCGCAAATCTTTTAGAAAATCGATTTTGAATCATAATGCCAAAAATAGGCTGCTTTGCGAGATCTGAGTCGCCACCTAAATATTTTTGAAAAATTTAGGAAACCTATGACTCATGCCAAAGGTCACGTGTCCGTCATCACAAAGATTGTCTCGACTCAGGAACTTAGGTACGAGAGGGGAAGGTCATAAATTGAGCACCCCACTCGCCCAATCAAAGATCTACCTCTACTAATCATGATGTGATTCTTATCTACATTATATGCTCTTGTTCCAATTATTAGGCTAACTTACTATGTGATGTGCACACAAGTATAGACTAATTTGCAAAAATTGGAACACTTTGATTTCATGTTTGTTTGAAAATTGTTTTGAATATGTACCACTCGAAAAAGTGATCTCATATGTACATTCATCAAATTATTCAAATTCAAGCAATCAGCCTTCATTCACAGGCATTCAAACAATTTATCACTTAAGCAATTAGCCTCATGATAACTATGCTAAACACGGCAACAATCACACTTATGTAAGATGCTAAAGCGAAAATGCTTACCTAGTACTCGAAATGAGCCAAAAGAAACAAAAGAGTTAGAAAATATGCGTGCTCCTAACTAATGCAACATGACTAATGCAACACATGCGATATGTAATTAATAGGCTTGGCTACTAATTATGACATGTGAATCAATTTGATAGCATACAGTTTAAACACGTATTCAACGAAATAATAAACGACAATGCTTGTTAGAATGATGAACCAAGCCTCGATGCATGCAAGACAAGTGGATGCAAATCATGGAATATGCTAAAATGAAACATGATGTTCTAAAATTCCCATTATAAGTAAGTAAATAAAAAGAAGAAAGACATGGGGTTGGAAGACATACACATTATTACAAGTTTGCTCTCACACATGAGGGTTCGAATGAATGTCCTAGCTAATTAATTACCTAATTAATTAACTATTACAAATCAAATGAAATAAATTAATTACACTAGCTAATTAACTAATTATCACAACAACAAATTTAACTAACTATTCTAGCTAATTAAATAAGTACAACACAAAATTAACTAATTAGTTACAAATCCACTATTTACAACATACTACTATTACAACATCATCAGGATGGATCCCAAGAATCGAGGGATGGCTTATGCATGGATGTGGATTTCCACCCGATAATGCTCTCAATTTTGTTACCGGAATGCCTCTGTTGCTCAGTTAGAAAATTGCACTATTTTTTTTACTTCAGCCTTTGCTCCGCTCTACTGGAAAAAGGACACTGCCTGCCTTGAAAAAGTGGCTAGCAACCCATAAGTAATGGCCGGATGGCCACTAATAGTGGCCTGCTGTCCAATAAAAGTGGCATGTCAGCCACTAATGTTATTTTTTTCCTACAACAACAAAGGACAAATAGATTACAAACTAGAGTATTCTCATGGGATGTTTATCCACCCTGCATTTCCTTATCAACAAACAGGTCAAAGGAAGGGTAAGCTTGATTCACAAGCCATCAATTGACGCAATTTTATTGCATGATGACTTATGAATCATGGGACACAATTTTAATAAATGGGCAATAAAAGACTCTCAAAAAGCTCCTTCCTATCATGATTGATCAAGGAAAGTGGTTGACCTTGGAAACTTGAACCATTTCATCACTAACAAGTATGAAATGACTCAAGTCTCCATGTATTCAATTAACATATGATTGAACACCAAATCACCTTATTATCTTGTTCCATGTTAGTCCAAGTTTTATTACTTCATTTTAATTACCTTCCACTCCATAATTCATTTAGTCCAAAAATGAAGATCACGTCCACTAATGGAGAGGAGTACCAAACCAAATGTTGTTTTAGGCATGAGAGAGATGTCATGCCGTTGGTAATGAACCTTTGAAGAGATTAAACCATTAAGCATAACAACCTCAATCTCAAGCTTAAACAAACATTCGGTTTGAAACCACCCTCAAAGAAAAGGAAAAACCAAGAAATGGGGGAGGTGATGATTAGAGGTGAACACAAGTATGGAAAGTAAGAAATAAATACTATCAACTCAAATAGATTGGTAGTTTAGGCCTAAACCACCAAGCCTATGAGGACCATTATACTACAAGCATACTATACAAAACATGAATGAAGCTAAATAAAAAACAGTCCTAAAATAATCCAAAAAGGTGCTGGAATTAAGGAAAAAAAAACTATAACAACTAGCTAAAATATTAAGGGATTAAAACTAGCACACAAGTACAATGAGGGGAGGCTAACCCCTCCACTTTTGGGACTTCAAAACCTGATTTTATTCTCTGAAAAACTTCTGAAAATTAGTGATAAAAAGCTCTAAAAAAGGTGATGAGAAAGTAGGAAACACAAAAGCAAAGGCCTTAGAAGCAAGGTTCAAAGAAGGGTTGTCAAACCCTTTACCTTTACTGGCCTTAAACCACAAGTTTCAGCCCAAAAAGACAGGTAATAAACAGCTCAAAAATAGTAAGAAAATATAGAAAACAAATAGTGTAAAGATGGTATAAAAGCACTAGAATGTATACCTCCTGAAGAGGAATACTCAAATTACAAACCACTAATTCACACTCTTAAGTGCCTCAAGAGCTAAAATACAAGCTCAAATCACCTTAGCAAGGAGCTCTTTAGGTTTGGTTTAGAGTGCTTAGGCAAAGGATATGTAAGTTGCAAGAGAGAGAGAGAGAGAGAGAGAGAGAGAGAGAGAGAGAGAAAATTGTAGAGAGTAAGAAATTTTTCAAAATTTTGCTCTCCAAAATTTTCTAAATTCCAAAATTTTTTCTAACCTTGGCAACATAAGAGAGGGTCATCTATATATAGAAATATAGGAGAGACCCTAAAAAATATCCGTACAAATACAGTTGGAAATCCATTCACATGGGATGTCAAAAAAGGCACTAAACTCCTCAATTTCATTGGGATGGAATTCTCTATGGCCCTCATATAGATTGAAAAGCCATTCTCCGTCCATCACAGGTTTCATTTTGATTATTTGAACTATTTATTTTTTAAGATTTTTGTATATATCAGCCATAAAAAAAAATAAAAAAAAATAAAAAATTAGGCTGATCTCATAATTGTAGTATCTTTATTTTATCGTATTTGTTTAAAAAACTTACCGTTCATTTTTTGAGACAAAAATGATGTAATGAAAATGTTATAATTATCAAATCGATCTTGCTTTTTTTTTTTTTGTAAATGATATATATATATATATACGAAGAGATTAAAAATTGAATAGTACGAATCATTGAAAATGGAGCCAAACAATGCCAACAAAGAGACTTCGTTTATGTTGGCCAAATTCTAATTCTCATAACACAAACTAATAGAGAACATACTTGCTTTTGATGTTGTTGCTACTGCTACTAGTGCTTCCAGGCATATTGCTTGCCTTGATCATGTGTATGTATTTTGGAAGTTAGCTTTGGAAATCATTCAATCATTGTAATAATCTTGTGCTGCTGATGATAGTTGTCAGATATAGATAAATACCACTTCAATAATTTTTTCCTTTAGTGGGATGTATCCACTCACTCAACTTGCTTAGCTTGCCATTTTTATACCTCCCAATTGTTTGTGCAGATTTTACCTTGAGTTCCTTCTCTTCGTAAAAACTTTATCTATCTTTTATTTACAAGAGACAAAAAAAAAACAACAATGGGGTTCCTGCTAGTCTGCTGCATGTGTGGATGGCCGCATACATGAAAGATGGGATGTCAAATAGTGATTCAGTTAATGAAGTTATGGTATGTGATATTACATTATTGGACCTTTAATATGATTTATATTGGATTCTAATTATTGAATTCAAAACTGCAGACTCAAATGAATGAGCTAATAGAGCACATGGAGAGATCTTCTACTGACCCTGCTGCATTAAATGAGTAGATTTTCACACAAGTTATGGGCTTGAAGTGACCTAGTCGTGTTCGGACGTTTGGATTGGGACCGTCCCCTACTGATGTTTTTAGAGGTAGATATATGAAGTCACAAGAGCATAATCGTATCTTCCAAACCTGAGTTCAAGAACAAGTTGAAGAACAACTTCAATGCTATCAAATGCAATTAGAGTCGAAGATTAATGATGTAATGGAGAAACAAATTCAGGCTATACGCACAGATTTTCAATCACGAATTGAGTTTTTAGAATCTCAATTGCAAGCTGGGGGTGTGCTCGTTGCACCAGCTGTTGCACCCTCAAACCCATTACATAGGCAGTAGGTATTTTAACTATAACTATTTATCCTAGTTATTACTTTAAATTGCCTAGAGCTACTATACAACTTAAGTCTCTTATTGAATGATAGGTTGTGGATTCACTTAGTAGTCATCCTACTGTTCAGCCAATGCCACATCAACAACAATCTCATATATTTTCATCCCAAGAGATGAGCAATCATTTAATCAAAGCCTTTTTGACAATACAAGACCTTATTAATTAAAATACTTCTTCTTAGTAAATGTAGGTTCACCTTTCAAAGAAAGAGAAAAAGAAGAAGAAGAAGAAGAAGAAGAAGAACTAACAAGGTAAAAGTACCTACATCGCTAGTTTTTAATTTCTCAACTTTCAAAATCTAGCCCATATTAATAATTCCATATCCAGCCCAATATGGCTATTAATCTAGGGATTATTCCCATTATTGTTGAATCATTTTGCGGAGGAACTTCTTAGGTTTTTTGTGGATAAAATCTTGTAGTCATGGTGTGGATTATGTATATATTCTCGAGTTTGAAGGACATCTAGATTAGGTTTTCTTTAAGAACAATTGATGCACATATTTAGCGGTAAAAACATAAAAGAAAAGATAAGGGAACGATTTATGGCACACGTAGTGATTCTTTTTTGGAGTGATCCTTTTGTGTTATGCTGCAGTCTCATGGAATCCTAAATCCATTTCTTTGTATAGAAGTTTCTTGTATTCTCATTTTATATTTTTAGTAACCAATAGTTATAGTTAGACTTGTTGGAAATGGTTATAAAATTCTGGGTAAAAACTAGAATTTTTTCCTATGTTTGGTTATAAAATTCTGGGTAAAAACCAGAATTTTTTCCTATGTTTGGTTTAATTTTTAGGTGGGCCCCGTGCATCGATTTACACGGGTCAAAGTGGTAACGCGTTCTATGCTGTGTTGTGATTCACGTGGTATATTTGGTTATTCAAAACCATTACCGAGTGAATGGGAAATTGAAGCCAAAGTAAGCTCCATGGAAATGGAGTTTTGGTGGAAATTCCTTAAAGGTTGAATAAGGCTTGTCCCACATTGATTTGGTGGGAGGTTTTGAGAGGGTTTATAAGGCATGGGTTTGGTATTTGGGGTGTGCCCCAAGGGGTACCTAAGTGTTTTAGAGGGAGAGGTTATGGACAAAATGGGCTAGACCCATTGGACCCAAAAACCACCACCTTGACGCCGCCTGTCTGCCTCGGGCATGGGCGCGGGTGCGTGGTGTGAGGTTGGGTTGGGCTTATTCGGCCCAATACTAATCTTTTTATTAAATTGGAAACTGGTTTGTATTTGTTGTTCATCCAAACAGGGCCCTTCCCGTTTTTGAACCCAACAGATTTAAATCTGTTTGAATTTCAAACCAAACAAAGCTCTAACCTGCTTGTATCTTTAATTCAAATTGAACAGGTATAGTATCTATTTATTTCAAATCCTAGAGCCACCTATACATCTATATATAGACCACCTCCCATTTGGATTTTACTCCAATTTCGTACTTTTTTCTCGCTTTAGATCTCTGCCATATTGCTGCATTTTATTTCTGAAAAAAAGAGTGTAAACATTTTGTGTGTTCGACGGACGAATAAATTGTAGTGCTGCATTTATTCGTTGATAGATCATTTCATCCTGGGAGATAGACGTCCAAATTCTGAAAGCACCGTAGAGAGGACGACTCTGTCTTAAGGACACAGTGTTAAACACTGGACTTGATCAGAAAAATCATTCAAAGAAATTAACCAAGTAAGTTGTTTAATTTTATTCTGTTTTTAATTTGTTTATTTAATCAGATTTTAATTTTGTTTTTGTAACAAAATAAAATCTGTTATTTATTTATTTATTTTTATTTCGAGTTTGATTTTTGTAATCAAACATATTCTCTCATTTTCTTTATTTCTTTAATTCTAATTGTTGTTTTGTACACAATAGAATTAATATCTTTTAAATACAGTGAAGATTGCCTAACAATCTTAAGACAGATTCCTTTTTGGTATCTTCATTGTATTTAATTTTCTGTTTTTCAAAGTAATATTCTGGTTAGAAAAACAAATAGTGATTTATGCTATTTGACAGATAGTAGTAATATATCGCTCTTTTCTTTGACAACTAGTAGTACGACATCGTGTCATTAACAATTTCGAATATTATTTGGTATTACGTAAAATTATTTTGGTATTTTATTTTTCTGTTTTAGTAACAAGGAAAATAAAATTATTTTGTGTTATAATTTATTTTCTCGGTTTTAGTAACTAGAAAATTAATTTGTGTTTTAATTTTTTCGATTTTGTAATCGAGATTATGGCTACTACAACCTAAATCCAAGATCGGCAAGGGTACTCCTATTGTTACACCAACATCGTCCCTATCCAGAACCATGTTCATGTACCTATCAATCATGGGGAAAAACCGAAAAAATTTAACGGTACTGAGTTTAAGAGATGGCAGCAGAAGATGCTATTCTATCTTACAACTCTTAATTTGACCCGGTTTCTCCATGAAGAGGCTCCAAAGACTTAAAGAGGGTGAAAGTGATCGGCAAGTTGTTGCACCAGAGATGCTTGGAAACATTCAGATTTCCTGTGCAAAAACTACATCCTCAATGGCCTTGACAATATGCTGTATAATGTATACAGTCCTCTGAAGTCAACAAAAGAATTGTGGGATTCTTTGGAGAAGAAATACAAGACAGAGGATGCAAGACAAAGAAATTTGTCGCGGTAAATTTCGGATTTTGTAATGGTTGACTCAAACAAGAATATCTCAAGTTCAAAATTTTGATAATTTTGCATGATATTCATTCGTAAGGTATGTCTCTAGCGAGTCTTTCCAAGTCGCTGCTTTGGTGGAAAAGTTACCACCGGCTTGGAATGATTTCAAAAATTATTTAAAACATAAATGCAAAGAGATGACCATGGATGTACTTATAGTAAGACTGAGAATTGAAAAAGATAACCGAAAGGCTGAAAAGAGGAATGGGAAAAATTCCATTGAGTCTAAGGCTAATGTGGTTGAACAAGTTCAAAAACCACATAACAAAAAGAGGAAGTTTACTGGAGATGGTCCTAAACAAGGCAACAACAATGGCAACAAGAAGTTCAAAGGAAAATGCTATAACTGTGGCAAGACTGGACATCGAGCTTCTGATTGCCGCCGTCCTAAGAAAGATCATGGAAGTACAAGTAAGAAGACCACTAATCTGGCCAATGTAACAGAATTGGATTACATTTCTGATGGAGTAAATGACATCAACCTCTCTGCTATGGTGTCTGAGGCTAACTTGGTTGGAAATCCCAAAGAGTGGTGGGTTGACACTGGAGCAACTCGTCACATTTGTGCGGACAAGAAGATGTTCACTACCTACAATGAGGCTGCAAATGGTGAGCAACTTTTTATGGGAAATTCTTCTACTTCTACTGTGGCTGGACAAGGAAAAGTGATCTTGAAGATGACATCGAAAAGAACCGACCTCAACAACGCATCGCATGTACCGACATCCTAAGAATTTAGTTTTTGGTTCTTTGTTAAGTAAAAATGGTTTTAGGCTTGTTTTTGAGTCTGATAAGTTTGTATTAACAAAGAGTGGTATGTATGTTGGTAAGGGATACATGAGTGATGGTCTCTTTAAACTTAATGTAATGACAGTTGTACCAAAAGTTGCTATGAATAAGAATAACACATCTTTTGCTTATATTCTTAAGTCAAATTTATGGCATGGTAGATTAGGACATGTGAATTTTGATGCTTTGCATAGATTAATTGGTTTGGATTATATACCAAAGTTTGAAATTAATCCTAATCATAAATGTGAAGTTTGTGTAGAAGCAAAACTAACTAAGGCTCCATTTAAATCAGTTGAAAGGAAAACTGAACCTCTAGAATTAATTTATACTGATGTATGTGATCTAAAATTTATTCAAACTAGAGGAGGCAAAAAGTATTTCATAACATTTATCGATGATTGCACAAGATATTGTTATGTTTATTTACTTAGAAGTAAAGATGAAGCCTTAGAAATGTTTAAACTCTACAAAACAGAAGTTGAAAATCAACTTGGTAAAACTATTAAAATGGTTAGAAGTGATAGGGGTGGTAAATATGATGCACCATTAAATGAATTTTATGCACAACATGGCATTATTCACCAAACTACAGCCCCTTATTCTCCACAGCAAAATGGAATTGCTGAAAGGAAGAATAGAACTCTAAAAGAAATGATGAATGCCATGTTACTAAGTTCAAAGCTACCACGTAACTTGTGGGGAAGCAATATTGTCAGCTAATTATGTTCTTAATAGAATACCCCACAAGAAAACTAAAAGCATTCCTTATGAATTGTGGAAAAGTCGACCACCTTCCTACAAATACTTGAAAGTGTGGGGGTGTTTGGCAAAAGTTGAAGTTCCTGTTCCTAAAAAGACTAAGATTGGACCAAAAACAGTAGATTGTGTATTTATTGGTTATGCTCAAAATAGTAGTGCATATCGGTTTCTGACTTCTAAATCAGAAATACCTGATATAAATGTGAACACTATTATAGAATTAAGGAATGCTGAGTTTTTTGAACATGTCTTTCCTTACAACAAAGGACAGGAATTAAGTTCACAGAAAAGAACTTATGATTGTACACAAAGTCAAGAGACTAATAACAATCAAGCACAAGAGACTAGTAATGGTCTCAACCAACAGGATTTAACTGATGATGAACCAAGAATAAGTAAGAGAGCGAGAACATCAAAATCCTTTGGTCCAGATTTTCTGACATACTTGTTAGAAAATGAACCTCAAAGCTTTAAGGCAGCAATGACAGGTCCTGAAGCACCTTTGTGGAAAGAGGCTGTTAATAATGAAATTGAATCCATTATGCAAAATCATACTTGGGAATTGTTGGATCTTCCACCAGGTTCTAAACCTCTTGGATATAAATGGATATTCAAGAGAAAAATGAAAGCAGATGGTTCAATTGACAAGTATAAAGCAAGACTTGTAGTTAAAGGTTACAGACAAAAGGAAGGTTTGGACTATTTTGACACATATTCCCCTGTGACAAGAATAACATCCATTCGCATGCTTATTGCTATAGCAGCATTGTTTAATTTAGAAATACATCAAATGGATGTTAAGACAGCTTTCTTAAACGGTGATTTAAATGAAGAGATCTATATGGAACAACCCGAAGGGTTTGTAGTATCAGGGCAAGAAAAGAAAGTTTGTCGACTTGTAAAATCCCTTTATGGATTAAAACAAGCACCTAAGCAATGGCATGAAAAATTTGATTATGCAATGCTTACTAATGGGTTTAAGATAAACGAATGTAACAAATGCGTCTATGTTAAAAACACTGACCAAGGATATGTCATAGTTTGTCTTTATGTGGATGACATGCTCATCATTGAAGCAAATACAACATGATCAAATCAACTACAAATGATTAACAAAAGATTTGATATGAAAGATATGGGGGACGCAGATGTTATATTAGAAATGAAAATTACTAAAACATCTGACGGATATTCATTATCACAATCTCATTATATTGAGAAAATACTTGATAAATTTATCAAGAATGATTTGAATTTAGCTAGAACACCAGAGACATCGCCTTTATTTATCGAAAAATAAAGGTGATGCAAAGGTCCCGCTTAAAATACTCCCAAATTATTGAAAGCCTAATGTACCTAATGAATTGTACATTCCCGATATAGCTTATGCTATCAAGAAATTGAGTAGATACACTAGTAACCCCGAGAAGACCATTGAAAGTTTATCATTCGAAGTTCTTAGATATCTAAGATTTACTCGTGATCATGGTTTGAACTTTACCGATATCCAAAGATTTCAAGGTTATTGTGATGCCAATTGGATATCGGATACTAAAGATTCAAAATCCACTAGTGGATATGTCTTTACTCCAGGAGGCGCCGCTTCTTGGAAATCCACTTAAACAAACTTGCATCGCACGCATCCACAATGGAATCCGAGTTCATTGCTTTAGACAAAGCAGAGAAGAAGGTAATGGCTTGCCACTTCTTAGAAGACATTCCAATGTGGTTAAAACCTCGTACCCTATTTGCATTCATTGTGATAGTCAATCGCAATAGGCGTGGCACATAATCATATGTCTAACGGTGAAGTCACTTACATATTCGCCGCCGACATAATACCGTTAGCGCTTGTTGTCAAACGGAATAATCTCAATAGATTATATAAAATCTAAAGAGAATATTATGGATCCGTTAACAAAAGGTTTGACAAAAGAGCTAGTGTATAGTTCATCGAAGCGATGGGATTAAAGCCTATTACATAAGAGTCGCCATAATGGTAACCCTACTTATATGATCGGAGATCCCAAGAACTAAGTTCAAAGGGACAACTAAGTTATGTATGGCTCGCCGTAAATCACCAAGGGATTAAATTTCCCTACCCATTCCTATGGTGAGAGTGATATCCGCAATATATGTTGTCTCATAGGGTATAAGGATAAGCTTTGCTTTTAATGATTACTTATATCTTAATTAAGGCATACAATCAAGATGAGTATAAGGAGATACTCAAAATAAGAATCACCTATATGAGTGTTGAATCTGGGCTTCTATGAGAATGAAAGAGGCTACATTCTCTAGAAACACTCATGAAAACCAGAGCGCTCAAGGCCAAAATGAACACAACAAGAAGAACCACGATGTGTTAGAAGATATTTTGTGTGAAATCTATTGTCTTGGCTTACACAAACCAATGAACAATTCAGGGCATCGCGTTCATTGGTTAGCCAAGAAGTCCGATAGGTTATCACTAGGAAGGTTCAAGGCGAAAACTACCTATCCCGATACAAGATATTTTCGACTTATACTCTTCGTTAAATCTGCATATTGTTGCTACATTTCCGCTGTCATCAAATTCCATTCATGTGGGGATTGTTGAATGGTTATAAAATTCGGGTAAAACCGAATTTTTTCTATGTTTGGTCTAATTTTTAGGTGGGCCCTGCATCGATTTACACGGGTCAAAGTGGTAGCGTGTTCTATGTCAAGGCCAGATTCACGCGGTATATTTGGTTGTTCAAAACCATTACCGAGTGAATGGGAAATTGAAGCCAAAGTAAGTTCCATGGAAATGGAGTTTTGGTGGAAATTCCTTAAAGGTTGAATAAGGCTTGTCCCACATTGATTTGGTGGGAGGTTTTGAGAGGGTTTATAAGGTATGGGTTTGGTACTTGGGGTGTGCCCCAAGGGGTACCCAAGTGTTTTAGAGGGAGAGGTTATGGACAAAATGGGCTAGACCCATTGGACCCAAAAACCACCACACACGCCACTGGCCGTCCGTCCGTCGTCGGCCAGGGCCGGCTCGATTGGGCTTATTCGGCCCAATACTAATCTTTTTGGGCCAAAAACATTTGAAAGAATTCAAATTAAATTGGTTTGGATTTTATGTTCATCCAAACAAGGCCCTTCACGTAATTAAACTGGTTTGTATTTGTTGTTCATCCAAACAGGCCCTTCCTGCTTTTGAACCCAATAGATTTAAATTGCTTGAATTTCAAACCAAACAAAGGCCTAACCTGCTTGTATCTGTTTAATTCAAATTGAACAGTGCAAGACTGCTTATTTCAAAACCAAGAGCCACCAATACATCTATATATAGACCACCTCCCATTTGGATTTTTACTCCAATTTCGTGACTTCTTCTCGCTTTAGATCTCGCCATATTGCTGCATTTTATTTCGAAAGAAAGAGTGTAAACATTTTGTGTAGTTTGACGGACTAATAAATTGTAGTGTGCATTTATTCGCTGATAGATCATTTCATCCCGGAGATAGACGCCCAAATTCTCGAAGCACCATGGAGAGGATTTAATCGTTTTAAGGACACAGTGTTAAACACTGGACTTGATCAGAAAAATCATTCAAAGAAATTAACCAAGTAAGTTGTTTAATTTTATTCTGTTTTTAATTTGTTTATTTAATCAGATTTTAATTTTGTTTTTGTAACAAAATAAAATCTGTTATTTATTTATTTATTTTTATTTCGAGTTTGATTTTTGTAATCAAACATATTCTCTCATTTTCTTTATTTCTTTAATTCTAATTGTTGTTTTGTACACAACAGAATTAATATCTTTTAAATACAGTGAAGATTGCCTAACAAGACTTTGTCCATAATCAGACTGTTTAATAAGAACTGGGAATGTTTCTTGTATGTGTTTACAAAGGATATGGCCTTTGTTTCTATTTTGGAGTGATTCTTTTGTGTGTTTTTTGTGTAATCCTACAAGTCTCATGGCATCATTGTATCTTTTCTTTGTGTAGAAGTTCATTGTATTCTTATTTATATTTTTGGTAATTGATATTTATGGTTAGACTCTGTCCATAATTAGACTGTTATTATGTTCGTACGGATATATTCTTCATGCACTGATCGGATGCCGACAAAATGATTAGCTAATTAACTATCTGACTGCATTTACTTATACCCTAATCTACTTTTAGGTCCGGATGTTGAACTTATTCTCCCATTTTTTTGGGATGTTAAATTGTGCATTTTGTCTATATATGTCTTAAGTTTTCCTTATCTGGTATATGCTTGTCAACATTTAGGTTTATCCATTTGCAAAACCTTTAGGATCAGCATCAATTACTCAATTGCTATGGTAAACAATTCTCGAAGCGTTAGAAAGAATACTGCATGCATGCTAGTAATTTCATTTGAACGTGGTTGTACATGCTAGGCAAATCATGATACTCTGCAACTTGTTTCATGATCTTTTTTTATTAGGTGGTTGTTTCTTGAAATAATTTTGTATTTTGCAGAAAACTATGGAAAACAAATTCATTTTTTACATCAATCCTACGAACACCATGTGCACTAGATTTTTTTTCTTCCTAGTCATCTCTTTTGCTTCACTGCAACATGTTTAAAGTAGAGTTTCATTACTTTGATAAGCTTATTATGAGTTTTCATTTTGAACTTGGTTGCCATTGGTAATTGTCTGGGGTGCTTCACATGCTTGCAGCCATGTATGGAGAGAGAGAGAGAGAGAGAGAGGGGTGGGTGGTGTACCTAATTGAGATGCCTATGTTTAAAGGGTATTGGTTCCTATGAATACATTACTTTGAATGATTTTGATGAATACATTGAATGATTTTGAAGGTACTACTTTGAAGGTACTACATTAACATTACGTTGAATGATTTTGATGAATACATGATCTTTATTTCTATGAATTTATGGTAAATATGAGTAAATTCGTTTCCTTACCTAAAAAGGGAATGGTTGATCAAATTGTATACTTGAAAATATATGGGTTTGGCTTTTGTTGTAATTGTAATCGTAATCTTGGTTTACTAATTGAATAGTGATATTTGTTGTAGTATTATTTTTGAAGTTTTTTATTTTTTTTTTTGGGAAAATCTTCAAATGGTTGAATATTCAACTTTAACCCAGTTTAGGGTGTGGCACTGTCGGTCAAAAATAGAATCTAGCTCACTGTTTGGGGCTATTGTTGAATTTTTAAATTGTAGCTTCTAGGCTTAGTTGCACTAAGTAGGAACAGTAAACTCATTGGCCCTCTAATAAGTTTACTGCGAGACTAGATTTCTTTTCTTTCTTCTATTTTCATTTTCTTTTCTTAGGATCTTAGAACAGGTATTGTGCATGTTCTAGTGTTGGAGAGAGCACTCATGCTTTATGAAGTTTTGTTTGTTTGCTTGTTATATTAAATGTTGTTCTCTGTGATGATAGTTAGAACAAAAGGTTGGATTGCCATAGGAGCATTTTTTAATGAATAGTCTAAGTTGGAGTCTTGTCTGTACAAGCATCAATGAGTTTTGTATGTGTATACCTATGTTTTTTTCCAGCTTATAATTTATTAAAAATCTTTACTTTTTATATGTTCTATATTTCTCTGTTTTGCAACACCTCAAGAATTCATGTTTGACATTTGTTTTATCAAAATTCTGATGCATCACATAATGCCTATGAACTACACCAGGTTTTGGAAGAGGTGAAATAGGGATATTGGTGAAGTTTTGGTGAAATAGGGATATCAGAAACAAATTTTTATTTGGTTATTACTGTATAACCAAGGTTTCTTTTTCCCATTTTGTTCTTAAAAAAATTATTTATACATTCTGTTTTTTAGATGAACTCGGAGATTTCACAGCTGAACTTAACCTTTCCCTTTTCCAACTTGGAATTAGTCCTCAGATTGTTGCATCAATTCTCATGCAGGTCTGCTGCTCTTTTATCCTCAGGTTTACATTTCTTGTCCATTAATTAAGACTCTATTGTGATTGTCCTGATTGATTCTGTGTTTTTGTTATTTCTTTTATTTTCTCATTCCATTCTAGTGTTGAACATTAGCACAATGATCTGGTTGCTGTCGAATCTTTGTGTTACATTAGATGAAATGTCACGAACTTAATAGATTATATGTGGTAGTGATATGTTTCGCAACTTGCTTTAAAGCTACGCTTATTTTCTGCAGAATTTGTTTCATGTAAAATTTAGGCAACTCGAGATAAGCTATTCCTTCATAAAAGGTATACCTTATTTTACATAGATTAATGTTACTTCTCTCTTAGCTAAGCTTTCGTGATGCACGTCTTTTATGGGTGGAATTGGGATGTCTCTGAATCTGGGTTTGGGAATTTCAGAAATTTTATGCTTCTTTGCACAGGAACTGAATTGGGTTTCATTTGGTGGTTTAAGAAACACTAGTAATTGGTTAGTGAGGTTTTTGGGTATTGATTGATACTATGGGTGAAATTAGGGAAACTTCTGAATCTGGGTCTACTGGAGAATTGGGTTCGTAAGACCATCTCCAATGATTTAGCAAATTTGATATCAAATTTAAATTTTGATGAAAATGGTACTATTTATAGCTCCAACCGTTCACCAAACGTGATACCAAATTGAGATTTCATCAAAAATTTCATCAAATTGAGGACGAAGTAATGAATTCACCAAAACATCATATTAATCGTTGGAGAGGGGGATCCGGTCGACCAACCGGTTGCCCGGCCAGTTGACCAACTGGTCAACCAATAAAAGATTCAAACAGTTCAGCAAAAAAAGTTCAAATCGTTAAAAAAAATAAAATAAAATAAAATTGCCTAACCGGTCAACCGGCCGGTCGACCACCCGGTTGTCCCGAAAAAAGTTCAGAAAGTCCAAAAAATTCAAAAAAAAAAAAAAAATTTTGGCAAACCGATCAACCGGTCGGTCGACCCACCGGTTGACCAACCGGTCGCCCCACTAAATTTGATGCAAATTTGATGCAGCGTTGGAGTGGGTGATTTGAGATTTGGTGAAATGGCTCATTTTGGACTCAAATTTGATGAAAAATCAAATACACCGTTGGAGATGCTCTAAGCTGTGAAAGATGAGTCTTTTCATGAGGATGGTTTTTGCAAAGAAGTGGCTCCTTTTAGGAGAGGTTGGTCTTCGGTTCTTCTTTCATGTCTTGCTCAAACAGTTTGGAAAGGTTCTGGAAAAAAAAATCCCATATTTGCATACATCTATATACATTGACATTTATGTGTTTTGTGAACGTTTTTGTAATTTATTGCCCTCACTCTTCTCTATGTAATAATGGATGGGTAGGACTAAGAGGAAAGCTCTTCTTGCTACTCTGGACAAGATCAAGGAGGATGAGATATTGGAGTTTTTGTTTTTATTCTCTGTTTTTTATTCATCATTCTGAAAAAAAAAATTTATTTCTCCTATTTGTTTTGGGTATATTAGGGTTTTAGAGATAGGTTTTTGTTTATTCTCTGTTTTTTTAATTCATCACTCTGGTTTTGGTTGTAACATCCCAGATTAATTATTCTTTAGAATTTATACTAATATTATTTAATCTCAATTCGGAAAATATATAATTTATTATATATTATTATGTATAATTTTATAAAATAAGATAATTATTAAAAGTTTAGGGGTTAAAATATAAATAATAATAATATAGATAATATTAATAATAACAACAAGGAGTGTGGTATTAAAATAAATAGTTAATTTTGTGTTGATATATGATAAAATGTAATTTATTTAAGAATTAAATTATTTATATAATTATATTAAAATATTGGGTTAAAAAATAATTATCTTAAATATATATATTAGATAAGAATAAATCATGAAATTTATGAGGAATCCGAGATGATTCGAAAGGATTGATTGCCACGTGGCTCAGGGGCTTTATCTCCCTATAAATAGGGAGAAGGTAATGTGGAGAAGAAAAGGAAGAGAAAGAAGAAAAGAGAAAGGAAAAGGTGGTGGAAGTTTAAAAAGGGTTTTGATAGTGGAAGTAAAGAGTAAGGTATTAAAATTAAGGTGAGTTATATTATACCTTGAGTCATCAAAATATATTTTATATATGTTTTGACTTATCAAAATTTATTTTATACAAGTTATGCTTTATTACTATATTAATATTTTATAAAGATTTCAGTTACGTGGTTTTATTTCTGAACCGTATTTGCTTAAAAGGAAACCCATGGATACGTTTGTTTTACTTTTAAAGAATATCTAGCTATGACCTTATATGAAAATATGTTTTGTGAATACCACCACGGGAGTCCCATGCTTGGGGGACTTAAATAACCATTGGCTTAGTGATGTCCCATGCCTTGGAGGACTTAAATAACCATTGGCTTAGTGATTGACCACTCTGTGGTCCAAGATTGTCGTGGATCCATTGACCAAAGATAGTGCTTGGCACTTAGTGATGTACCGTGGTTATGGTTGTATAATAATATTCAGATTATATGCGCATTATATGTATTAAATGATCTAAGGTACATGACAAATGATTTGTGTATTATATGTATCAAACTCTTTTGGCCTAACTAATGATCCATGGTGAATTTTATGCCTTATACTCTTAGTATAATATTTCTCACTCGCCATGAGCTTATAGTTTTTTACCACTTTCGTGGCATGTCGATCAACGTAGGATGGGCACAGAGCCAGATTTTTTATATGTGAATATCGACCTTTTTGGTCAATATATTTTGTAATAAAAATAGAAGCTCCAATGATTATTTTAGTACCCTTATTTAAATATTTCTTCCGCTTGCGTTTTTTGATTTGTTAAAGATTTGGCCGGAGGTAACCTCGGTTACTGGCCATCACGATACCTAACCCTTGGGTAATGAGCGGGTCATGACAAATGGTATCAGAGCAATGGTTTATATTTAAAAAAAAAAAAAAAACATTATTGGAGCATAGGACACCTGTACATTTAAGAAGTAGGATAGTGGGTAATTAGTCTCTGAATTATTATATTTTATTCGTCGATTTAATTATATTATAATTTTATATGATTATATATAGATAATAAATTTTTTTTTAGTGTGCCTAATTTGTGAAAGATATTCGATATAATTTATATTTGTTCTAGTAAAAGAATGACAAGAAAAGAAGGATGTCAGACTCAAGCACTCACCAAAATTATAATATAATTAAATATATAAATAATTTTCAGTTCAGTATTGAAAAAAAAAAATTTATTTGATGCTTTTTAAAGTAGGTTCAAATTTTAAAAATATTAATTTCGAAACAATTTCCCATCAATTTTGCATACAATTCTATCATTGTGTTCTTATTTTATCTATTTTTATCGTAAATAAAACGAGTGAATTTTTTTTTAAAAGTCACCCATTATTTCTCATTTTGGCCCAAACTAATTTTTGACAACTAGACAGTGGGTGGTTTTTGGTAAAGTTTTTTTTTGAGGTACTATTTTCTATCAGATTAACCATCTAATATATATTTATCAGAGTGCGCAGCAGATAGTTTACATATGACAAATTTCGAGGACGAAATTTTTAAAGGAGGGAAGATTGTAACATCTCAGATTAATTATTCTTTAGAATTTATACTAATATTATTTAATCTCAATTCGGAAAATATATAATTTATTATATATTATTATGTATAATTTTATAAAATAAGATAATTATTAAAAGTTTAGGGGTTAAAATATAAATAATAATAATATAGATAATATTAATAATAACAAAAAGGAGTGTGGTATTAAAATAAATAGTTAATTTTGTGTTGATATACGATAAAATGTAATTTATTTAAGAATTAAATTATTTATATAATTATATTAAAATATTGAGTTAAAATATAATTATCTTAAATATATATATTAGATAAGAATAAATCATGAAATTTATGAGGGAATCCGAGACAGATTCGGAAAGGATTGGATTGCCACGTGGCTCAGGGGCTTTATCTCCCTATAAATAGGGAGAAGGTAATCTGGGGAAGAAAAGGAAGAGAAAGAAGAAAAGAGAAAGGAAAAAGATGGTGGAAGTTAAAAAGGGGTTTTGATAGTGAAAATAAAGAGTAAGGTATTAAAATTAAGGTGAGTTATATTTTACCTTGAGTCATCAAAATATATTTTATATATGTTTTGACTTATCAAAATTTATTTTATACAAGTTATGCTTTATTACTATATTAATATTTTATAAAGATTTCAGTTACGTGGTTTTATTTCTGAACCGTATTTGCTTAAAAGGAAACCCATGGATACGTTTGTTTTACTTTTAAAGAATATCTAGCTATGACCTTATATGAAAATATGTTTTGTGAATACCACCACGGGAGTCTCATGCCTTGGGGGACTTAAATAACCATTGGCTTAGTGATGTCCCATGCCTTGGGGGACTTAAATAACCATTGGCTTAGTGATTGACCACTCTGTGGTCCAGTGATTGTCGTGGATCCATTGACCAGTGTAGTGCTTGGCACTTAGTGATGTACCGTGGTTATGGTTGTATAATAATATTCGTATTATATGCGCATTATATGTATTAAATGATCTAAGGTATATGACAAATGATTTGTGTATTATATGTATCAAACTCTTTTGGCCTAACTAATGATCCATGGTGAATTTTATGCCTTATACTCTTAGTATAATATTTCTCACTCTGCCATGAGCTTATAGTTTTTTTACCACTTTCAGGTGGCATGTCAGGATCAGCATGTGGGATAGGCACAGAGCACTGTATTTTTTATATGTAAATATCGACCTTTTTGGTCAATATATTTTGTAATAAAAATAGAAGCTCCAATGATTATTTTAGTACCCTTATTTAAATATTTCTTCCGCTTGCGTTTTTTGATTTGTTAAAGATTTGGCCGGAGGTAACCTCGGTTACTGGCCATTACGATGCCTAATCCTTGGGTACGGGGAGCGGGTCGTGACATTGGTTATCTTTACCTTTTGGCAAAGCTAATGCTTTTTGGACTTATGTCATTGCTAATGGTTATTGGATCATTTTTGTGGCCAAGATTTGCATTAAATCATTCGATTGAGCTAGCCATTTCTATACATGTGTCGCAAACTCAAACGTTTTGGAGAGACTGTCTCTACAACGCCTTACAATTATTTGCTTATTATTGTGCTAACCAAGATTGTAGAAAATTGATGTAGAACTTCTGTTGAAATCATATTTTTCTGATTATCTTGTTGAATTTGTTATTTGACAGGTTTGCAATACATGTGTGTGATACAATATTTTTTCCTTTTAATTTTTGGTTGTGTTTGTTGCTTGATTTTGGTTTAGGGGTTGTTTGGTTTTTTAGTTGGGTTAAAAAATCACAAAAGGACAAAAAAAAGTCAAAAAAAAAAAAATTGCCCAAAACAAAGCTAAAAAGCCAAAAAAGCCAAACAAGAAAACTAAACAAACAAAAAAGTCTCCGGTTAAAAAAGTCAAAAAATCAACTAAAAAAGTCATTACCAAACGAGTACTTAAAATAATCATGCAATATTTGCCTAAATTTAGTCAATATATTGAAACAACAGCAAAACTTTATTCTTATTATTGCTATTTTTTAGCTTTATTAGGTATTTTTTAGTTAAATCTAACAAATTAGCACAATCTCAAAAAAGAAGAAAATATATATAACGGCATTTTTCCAAAAACACTACTACAATGTCAACGGTCATACTTTTAAAATAGGAAAAAATCTATCATGGCGTTTTTAAAACGTTGCTAAATAGTAGATGACATCATTTTACCGTTATTTACCACATTTAGTGGCATTTCTAATGATGTTTTAAAAGTGCTATAACGCTATAGAGACAGTCACATATTCGGCGTTTGGTACTAAACGTTACAAAAAAAATTAGCAACGTTTTTTTATACCTATAGCAACACTTTTTAAATGCCACTAAATGTAAAATTTCCAACAGTGCCTAATTGAAATGAGAATGGAAGAGAAACTCATCCCTCATTTGTTAGACTAGATTCAGTATCCAATTTGATGCAATAGGAAATCATGCCATCCTTATGTTTTAAAATGCACTATTCCATTAATAATTATAATAATGGTTGTTATATGTCTCTACCAATGCAACTGTTGACTGATAGAGCACCTATATAAATATAATACTATTAATATTAAAATAATATATGCATAGGATTATACACCAACAACTACAAATTCATCTTTTCATCCATCTTTTAATTATATATAACAATTATATCATGAATCGTTTTTATCTTATGACCAAATTTTGGTACCAAACGGAAACTAATTGACAAGCAAGCAGGCATTAGTTGATTCTAGTTACACCACAGGTACAACCTAAGATCTTATTCAATGTGACTTTTAACAATTGAATACTGTTTTAATTAATTATTTCTTAATTTATCAAATTGTAATTTTTTTATTTAAGCTTTATTTTTCTCTTTTCGAGACATAAAATAGGCATAAAAAAAAATCACTTTTCATTAGGTGAATTATACATAAAATTATTAATTTAAGTGAAATATTACTTTCGTTTCTGCTGTTTTAATTTGAATAATTTATACTTTTAATTTTGTTGTAATACAGTACTTCCGTTATGTAATATGTTAATTATTTAAATGGAAAAAGATGACCTGAAAAATTAGAGTGATCAAAATACAATGAAAAAGAATCTATAAAAACCATTAGTGTAATTTAATTATTACACCAGTGGTCTCTATAATTTATTTTAAATTTCACTCTCGTCATGTTAGGTTTACATATTATATTTTTCCGTTCAAAATTCTAATGACAAGTGACAGAGAAATCATATTATAACAAAATTAAAAATATAAAATTCCAATTGCTTAAATTAAATTAAAATTTCGCTCAAACAATAAGGACAGACAATACAATGTACCCTTAATTGTTTTTCTAATACATTTTAAAATTAATAATATCACTAGCAGTTGTCAAATTCACCCAATATAGGGCTGCTGTGGAATGCTCAAGAAAATGGTTGAGGAAATCAGGGAAAATAAGATGTCTTGTAGCATTTGTTGGCTTTTAAAGCATACAAACAATAACAAACATTAGGAATAGTGCCAAGTGCACATAATTAAAATATAAAATGTATACAAAAAATATACTGTATTATATAACTAAAATATACTGTATTTTAATTATGCACACTCATATTAGTCAACATGTTTATTATGAAATGATAACATATAGCCAGATAAAGTGCATTGTTTGGTCTTGCTTGTTATCGCTGGGAAAAAATTTCATTGGTTATATACTTTTAGATACAATTGGGTTGGTTTGGTAATTTTCATATTTTATAATTTTATATTTATGTTTACTTAAAATAATTACAAATAAGAATTTATTTATTGTCTATTTTGTTTTTATTAAAAAAAAAATTGTAAGTAGTTTACAAAATTTATAAAATTCTTATAACTAAAAAGAATTTATTCTATCTCAATTTTCTGGAAAATTCTATTTTCGCACACCTATTTATTTTTGTACACATCATTTCTCAGTGTATACATTTATTAATTTGGTTATATGTTATTATTTTCAATCCACACACTAGATGTTCCAATTATACCCCTAACTCATGTCCTTATTCACACACCACCTAAACCCTCATTCTACATACCAGTTCAAAATTCCAGACCATTTTCGAACCCATTTTCAATTCCACCCACATTGAAGACACAGTGAAGACCCTCCATTAATAACTCCATTGAAGACCTATATTGCATCGTTGAAGGTGAGTATCTCTTTCCCATTCCGAAACCTTTTTATTCCATTTCGTTATATGTTATATGATATTTTCCGTAAAACTCTTGTTTTTTCTTAGAAGATTTTTGATTTTGGCACTGCTTTTCTAAATATAAAAGTATTATTTGGCCTTTTACTTCCAAAAATTTGTAAAATTTTTGGAACTAGATTTCCAAATTTAATTGTTGCATTTGAAACTTGAGTTCCAACAAAAATAAATTTTTTTGGCTCTGGTTTGCCGAATGAAAATTGTGAACCCAAAAAAAAAGAGAAAAGATTTGCACAAAAATACTCGCCTTTTCATTGTTGCATTTGTTGTAACTAAGCATATTCTTATTTAAAGTTGTCAACGAACAATATAGTAAGTGAAAAACACTAGAGAAAGTGAGAAAACAACGCAGAAATTAGGGTTTAATTTATTTTTTTTAATCAAAAGATGTACACTAAGATTTTTTATTTTTAAAAATTGTGTACAGAGAAGATTTTGATTTACTATTAAAGGTGTGTTTTAATATCTATTACGGTCATTTTGCTTTAGGATACAATTGTCCTTAAAAATATTGTGGGTTTTGATTTCCAACCTTACAACTTGTAACGCCCTGAAAATAATCCCAATATGAATGATACATCAACCATATACAGTCATTAATTTCAACCATCCTCCATTTACCATATCAAGATCTCCATAGTTTATACAAAGGTTCCACATGCAGTATACATTCACTAAACAAAAGGATATATGAATCTATAATATGTGAGACACCTATCACCAAATAATACAGTGCCCTTAAGGGCTTACATCTCCCGAGGCATTAGCTCGGCTACACAAAAATGGTCACACGGACCCATACACGTTAACCCTTGGTTTTACAAAAATCACAACAAAATAACGAGCACAGTACTCTTCTTGAAATATTTCCACGCCCTTAATTCGGCGGGAGCACCACATCTTTACCTGCACCAAAACTCAGAGGGGTGAACATAAAGTGCAGTAGAGAAATACCAAACAAAGTATATACATTTATGTTTATGGCCAAAATTGAATGCAAGTGAGATGCGATACCCTATTCTTTTCAAATATTAATCATGTATTTCTTGAGAAACATCATGCATATCATTTACAATTGCAATCTCAACAGTTTCCAAATTAATCTTTTTAATCACAAGGGGCGGTAAATACGATACTGGTAATCTCTAGGCTGGCATCTACAAGTAGACTCTACGAGTACTACCAAACTGTCATTTTTACCGGTATTAACCGGAAAGCTCGACACCTATCCGCGCAGTTTTCTGGTCTGTCACCATGGACACTCAGGCCAACTTACCAAAGTCATCTACGCCCCCTAATCGGACTTACCACCGTATTTACCCCATACACAGTTTCATAGTTTTTGTCACAACGTAAACTTCTTTCATGAATTAAACATCTCCAATTGTAATTTATAATGCAAAATAACATTTATTGAATGGATATGAAATGCAAGGATTGTCCATACCAGATGGCCTTACAATTTCAACTACCTCAATGACAATGCCAATTAGCCACATTTCTTTTCTTCATTTCTACATTTCCTCATAACATCACTGTGCCATCAATCCATGGCACCAACAATTTTTCATCATGCTCAATTCACCACAACACACTTTCAAATGCTTAACAATTGTGTTAAAATCACCTTTCATTTCTCATACATCATGTAATTTACCATTTCATCAAACATGTGATGGGAATTGATTTTCTTAATACAAAACAACAAGGTATTTTCAAGACATGCTCACCTCTTTCAAAATCCCTAAAATTTCTAGGGTTTTTGTATTCACAAGCAAAACAAACATTTCTTTATTTTGGAAAGTATTTTCTTTCATGGCATCACTTCTCCTCTTAAGTGAGTAAATGTTCTCAAGAAATAGTCTTAAAAGGAGAGAGAGAAATCAAACCTACCTTAACAACCCTAGCATTTATGAGACAACACCAAACTTCCAATATTGTTAATGAAACTCTTAAAATCAACCCAATCAAACATAAATATATATATATATATATATAACTCAAGAAAATTTCCCTACCTTAAGATCTTGATGGAGAGATGGAGATGATAAGAGAGGAAAACCCTAGAAATCCAAGTTGTCCAAGCTCAATCCCCACCACACAATATTGTTCTTGCTTACTCACCCAAAATAGAGAGAGATAATGTTGAATCTAGACTCCAAGGTTTGCAAGAATGAAAGAGTTTTAGGGTTTGATGATGTTTTCTAGAGAGAAGGAGGGGAGAAATGAAGTTTAGAGTGAGAGAAAAAGGCCTAAAATGACATATAGGTTCGGCCAAAAGACTTAAAAAAACAGAGTTTCGGATGCCCAAACCACCGCATATGCGGCGCCCTTCCCTGTACATGCGTCGCAGGCGCTCCTCCCGCACCACTTCCCACACGTGCCTTTTAGATAGTGTGCAAACCACAAAAGCTCTCTCTTCCCGCACGTGCGGCTTGGCCTCCAGACGCAGCGTACCATGACCCCGCGACGCGCCTTGCCCGAGAGTCCAAAAATCTTCGCGCTCCCGGGCACTCCGGACCTGACCCTCGCACCTCCCAGAACAAGAAATTTCAATACTGACACACACACAAGAACAAGAGTTTTAACTTGGAAATAATTTCCGAGAGTATCAACCCAACGAGAACGAAAGAGAACGAACCGAAAGAAAGAAAAAAATTAGAGGAAAAAAGAACCCGGTCATCACACAGTCAAATAAGGAACTTAGGTGGAGAACGTAGCAGAATAGATTAAACAAAATACCTGTCAATAAGAAGACAAGAATACCACGGTGGCTCGTCCATCCGGAGGCATTTCGGCAATCAAGTTAGTCAACTTAAGATATTGAACAAGTATTTAGTGCACAAATAAAAGCATACCTTAGATCCACGAGCTGCCTTACTTTTTTATAGGTAGTAGTGTTCTTGTTCTCTAGAAGTGTCACTTCACAAAACTCAAACACAATGCTTATCTTACACTCTTAGTTAGATATGAATGAACTCTTCAAAAATCTCATCCTTATCCAAACTAAGCATATCACTTATCTAAAACTTGTCCCCTATCCAAATATCTCAGGATTTTGGTATTTCTACACCATATCTCAGTAATACGTAATCACCTCGGCAATCTGACTCCCCCATGTGACACATCGGCCAACAGCTCAACCACAAGACACAATCTTAAAAATATATCTCCACAATTATATTTCATTAAATATATACACATAAATGAATAAGTACATAAAAATAAAATTTTCGCGATCTCCTACTCTTTTTACTCATTATCCATTGCCTATCACTATCCTTGGCTATTCCTGACGTCCAATCACCGTCATCAACAGCCTCTTCTAACGGCTAGCCACCACCTTTAAACACTGCCAAACAATTAGCAACATCTATTTCCGAGCCCCCTTCCTCACTTAATTTCAAAACATGTGTTTGGATGCACATCTATACCAAATATATTTATTTTTTCATATTTATCAAAATAAATAAATATATTGAATATTTTTTTTTTATAAAAAGAAAACACAATAAATTATAAATATTATCAAACAGAGCCAATGTATTTCCTTTCCCTTTTTTTTTTCTTTTTTTTCAATACAGAGTAATTGGAGATCGTTTTTATAAGTTCTGATGGCCTTGTTTGGCAACATTACTTTTAGCCTAAAAGTCAAAAAATCACTAAAAAAAAAAGAACCAACAATCTATACAAAAAAGTTAAAGATTTATTTCTCTCTATTTTTTACACATTTTTTTGTAAAAAATTAAAAAGTCATCATAAACATACTAATTTTTTTTATATCATATTTTAACTAAAAAAATTAAAAAATTACTAAAAAAATCTGTTTCCAAACGAGGCCTAAACTTATTGAATTAATTTAGCAATTATTATACTAATTGGGTGTCGCCGCCTGGGCCCCAAATTTGTAATATAATATATTAAGTTTGAAAAAATAAAATAAAATATACTAATTATTAAGTCTCAAATAAAGTAAAAGCATTAACAAATATATGAAGATAGTATAGCTTAACTTTTATTAGCATTTACTGAATTTTATGTTATATTATAAAATAAAATAAAATAACTCCTCATTCAACCACGGACTGTTTATGGTCAATTCAAAGATTCTACTTGTTAATGAAATAGACCAAGCTTCTCTCCGGTCTAAAGTCTCGTTGTCACCTATTTATTTTAATCAAAAAAGTTAAAAAATTATTATAAATTATTAAATTATTTTTTTTATTTTTTTTATATTTTTTCATAAAAATTTAAAAAATTATTAAAATAACATGTTCTCAAATGACGCATAAAATAGATTGAAGGATATTGTTGAGTCTTTGTGGGCCCATTACGGAATACACATCGATAATCCAAACCGTTGAATATGTAAGTTTTATCGACTATTTTATTTTTGTAAAAAATTACATTGATCGGATATCGATATCCACTTGATCATATCACATTTGTATAATAGTAAATATAATTTTTAAAAATAAATTGTTAATACAAATATGATTCGATCAAATGTCTATTGATATTTGATTAACGTGATTTTTTGTAATAATAAAGTAATTAATAAATTCTATATAGTGAACGGTTTGAATTATCGATACGGATCCCGATAGACCCATAAAGATTCAATAATACCCTCCAATTAAAAAATCCAACTGAATATGAGCTTGCTCCTAATGAAATTGCTTCAACATGAAGGGTACATAAGATAACTTACATGCAATTATTTCTTAAATTAAACTCAAATTCATGTAATTGGTCAATTTTATTCTTTAACAACTACACTTTTAGTCAAAAACAAACCTCAGCGACAAAAAACTGGCGTCATCTTCACCAAAACCTAAGTTATTTTCATTTTATAATCTATGAATAAAAATTACAACAAATAACTGCACCAATAATAAAGGGTAAATTACACTCAATTCTTATGAGATTTAAAAAATGTACTGTTAGCTCCATATTTTAAATATAATTATACTAATTTTTATTTTAAGCGATCAAAATTAATATAAATAGTGAATTTACAATGACATAAATAAAAATAAAAATAAATTATTTTTTTATTTGTATGACTAATTATACTTTTTTAAAATTTTAAAAAAATAAGTATAATTTATCCAAAAATTAAAAATAAGCAGCCGATTAAGTTGTAACAAAACAGCGTCAATATTCTTAATGAATTTTTTTGAGTATATATAAGGCACTACCTTATATAAACAAATTAGTAATTTTAGTTTTTATATATAAACAAATTTTGCGTAGATAATAGCAAAAATAAATTATAAATTATTACTATTTTATTAATATATATTTTTCAAAATATGTATGGTCAGGTCAGGGTTGCCTTGAGCTCCAAAAACTTAATTTTAAATTCATTATAAAAAATGAATTAAAAAACTTTTATTAATTTAAAAGTAGTCGATTCAGTTCTATCGATTTTCTTAATAAGAAAATGATTCATTTCTACAAAAATCTCTCACAAAAGTATCTTTTTATAGATTTTGATAGGTAAAAACTTAACATTACAGATGTTTTTTTTCACTCCCAATCTCTCCCAATTCAAAATGTGGGTTATGATAAAAATGAGTTTCACTCAATTTCTATTCATTTCTCTCCTTTCTATCCAAACAATTAATATGAACAAAGGAATTCTTTTTTCTTCCCAAATCATCCAATCAAAATGAGCTGTTAAACTTGAACCCTGTGCTACAAATCTAGAGAATAGCAGTTGAATTTTGTTCTTCCCCCCTAAAATCAGCATGCATTTCCTCATCAAATTTATTAATTAAACATTGAATGCTAAAATCTAAAAACATCTGAAGTTGTAATAATGTAAAAACAACCACTTCACTCAACCATCATATAATTTTTAACAAAAATATATATATATTTTTCCTAATTCAATCAACAACTCCACAAAAACAAGCCACAACACCAATCCCCCAAAGCCAATGCACAGACACAGTGAGAGAGGGCTTACCTTGTTAGGGTTAGGGCAAATAAAAGAATACAGTAAATTGAAATACTACATAGAGAGAGTGACCTACTGGAGATGTTCGATCGACAGAGTGAGGGACTATTTGTTACAGTTTTTGGGAGATGATTATAACTTATTTTGATTTGAAAGTTTATGTCAGACTGATTGATGCAGTTTCTGGTTATGGCTTATTAGGCAAAAATAGCTTAAATAAGATGATTAGTTGGACTAGGGGTGTTTTTAAATTCTGCTTTCTAATTATCAACTTTTAACTAAAAAAAATTCCACCAAACAAGGCATGAGACAAAAAGAAAGGAACCGAGAGAAGACATACTGTTAGGGAGATGAAGTGAAAATAATATCAATTTACTCCAATTTTACAAATATAAAATAAAATTAAAATTGTTTTTATACATCTGAGATTTTAAAAAAATAATTAATGGTTGATTCTTATAACAAAATAAATCTTAAATTTTTTCTTTTATTAATCTAAATTGTAACGCCCCCAAAATAATTACAATAAACCAACTCCAAACACTAGTACGATGTGATATAAATAAAATAGAAAGCTTTCATTAATCAGAGTTAATATACAAAAGGTAACATATGCGATATACATTCATAAATTATTCATCTTGAATTTACAGGATGTGTTACAAGACGAAATAAGAAATGAAAACTAGACAGATATTCATATGCCCTAATAGCTTACACCTTTCCAAGACCGTATTTGGCTACAACAAAATGAGTCATCAGCTCAATACAAATAAGCCCTAGGCTTGAAAAGAAAGTAAATACAAAATAAACAAAAATTGAGCCCTTAGCTCCACTGTTCTCTCAAGCACAGTCCTTGGTGGAGATATATCACCAACACCTGAAAATGATTTTTTCTAAGCAGGGTGAACTAAAACCCAGTAGAAACAATCTAGCACAATATATTAATCTTAACGAAGATATAAGTATGACGTGCATGTACAATGCCTGTAGAAAATCATTCATATTTTACAAAATCATAACATGTCAAGTTTTCTATCTCAATTCATTTCATGTCAATTCATTTCACCTCGATTCATAAGTCATGTCTATTGTTATCTAGACAATCCAACTGAGACTACAACTTAGTGGTTTTTTAACCCATACAATCTTTGCACAAATACTTCAATTTTCCATTTATGAAAACTTCGTTTGCGAGAATCAACACCCATGTATATACGCACGATTTTCGAGACTTTCACCCTGAACACACAGGCCAACTTAATTCAATGGAGTACATCCTCTTTCTTCTCCCAAACATCATACATAGACAATATATTAAAACAAAGTCATATTCAATGACAACAAATAATAGATTAGTTTCAATTCACTTAATCTTCATGCAATTTCTACAACAATCATAGCTATCCTTCACCGGTAGCCCAAAACAGATAAACATTCCAAATTTTCATATGTGAGAGATAACAATATCAAACTCCACCATTTATATAAACATCTATCCGATTTCACATTCCTCATATCAATTCCATTATTTATACGAAATAATCATTTGAAACATTTTAGAGCAAAAACTTCATTTTCGTCCAAATCTAACCCAAAATCAACAAATTTAACACACACAACCTCATATATACTCCCACAACCATTTTCAACACCTTCATTTGTAAGTCCCTCTCTTGATTTTAAACCAAAACCCTAGATTTGTCTTAAATCCTCCAAATCTCAACATTATTTTTATAATCAACAAATAATAAAGTTAAAAATCATAGGAGAGGTTAAAAAGTCTCTACCTCAAAGTTAGAAGATGAGCAAAGCAAGGAGAACAATTCAAAGACGCCAAAACTGACTTTTGTTTAGGTCAAAATGGAGCTCTTAAGATGCTCTACCTTTTTCCCAAAGACATTAGGGTAGAGAAACTAACGGATCTAGGTGAAAATATAGAGAGAAGTTGAGTTTTAGAGAGAGAGAGGCTCTAGATCTAGGGTTTTGGAAAGAAAAGAAATGAAGAAGTGATGTGGAATGAAGCCGCTGCGAACTGATATATACATAGTCCGCTCGAGCGTCAGACACAATAAATTGTTCCGCTCGAGCGCAAGAAGTGACGCTCGAACGCAGAATACACACATCCAGTAGTTTTGTAAACAATAGGCCAACGCTCGAGCGCAAGAAAGGTCGTTCGAGCTGAGCCCGCTCGAGCGTAGAATACACTCTTTCAGTAGTTTTGCAGACCTGCAAAAGTGTTGAGAGTTTGCAAAACTCGCTTGAGCGCAAGAAGTTTCACTTGAGCGGAGGAGCAAAAATCTGAGCAACAAAAGTTTGGAAACTAAGTAACCAACCTGTTCCAAACGCAACAACAACAATTTAATAGCCAAATTTAAGGAGATACAAGGGAAGCAATATGTGAACAATAATATGAAACCATAAAACTCGAGTCTGGGATACAACAAGGGTCGGGTCAAAACTGGAATCGCTATATAAACTCTAATTTTTTTGATTTACTTTCAATTTAAATTATTTGTCTATTTTTGTTAACTACAATGGACAAAAAAATAGTATTTTAGTCATTAAACATTTTAAAATGATATTTTAAACATTTTAAAATGAAATTTTAAATAGTTTGGTGAAAAATCTTTTTGATGTTTTGGAGAACATTTTATTTTCAATTTTACCCGTTAATCTATCTGTTTAATTTTTTTGCCTATCTGTTCAATTTTTTTCCATTATCTGTTCAAATTTTATTCCCTGTTTAATTTTTTCACTTATCTATTTAAATCTATTTGTCCAAATTTTATTATTTGTTCAATTTTTTTCCATGAACTCTATTTGTTTGTTTTTTATTTGTTTAAATCTTTGTTATTGAAATACACCAATCCACTATCTATTCAAATTTTGAACAAATCTGTCCAAATTTTATTATCTCTTATCTTCATTTTCTCTTTCTTCTTCAAATTCTCATATAAAGAGAAATTATATCTGTGAATTTTTTTAATCAAGCTGTTTCATCAACAACAACAACGATCATCAACAACAACTATAAATAAAATAATAAATAAAAAACAAAACAAAACAAAACAAAACACTAGAACTGAATATATAACCACAAAACAACATCATTATCATTTGAGATATATTCAATTGAACATATCGGTGGCCTTATTTACAGATCCTGATTTACCAATCCTCTCTCCAATCTAGACAGATAAAGTAGAGAGCGAGAGATCGGTGTGGATCCTTTTGTTCAATCCACAAAGCCCAGACTCGCTATCAACAACCGCGTTGTCGTAAGGAGTGGCGCTAGAGAGATCTTGCTAAGCGACAACGCCGCGGAGGCCTCTAACCGAAACCCTCTAAATTGCCCATCCGGCTAAAAAAATAAACCCAAACTGCCAGTTGTCCTCACCAGAGATAGCAACTTTGCCATGAAACTGGCAATGCTGGAGATCGTGGCTAATTTAGATATCATAGACATGTTGGTTCAATTTGTGCGAAGACGCTAGTTGGGTAGTATAACCATAATGAATGTTTCTGGACAACAGTTGTAACGCCCCGAAATAAATAACATTAAACCCAACTCATAATAGTAAATCAAGTGATCAATAAACTAATATTCTCTATTCATATTATATATGATCATTACAAAATGTGACATATGCAATATACATTCATGAATCCTAGATTTTGAATCTATAGCATATGACATTGATACAAGAATAGAAAGGAAATTAATATCAAATAGAGAAATGCTTTAATGGCTTACAACAAAATGAGTTTTAACTCAGTACAACTAAAGCCCAGGCTTAAACAAATAATTACGTCAAAACATAACCAAAAAGAAGCTTTAAGCTCCGAGTCTTCCCAAGCTACGTCCTTGGCAGAGACATATCATCAGTACCTGAAAGTTGTTTCCCACATAGGGTGAGCCAAAACCCAGTAGAGATACTATAATACAGTATATGAATTTGAGCAAAATTATAAGGTGAATGCACAATGCATGCCATTTTCCAAACATTTCCCATTTTCCTTTTCAAAACTATGCAATGCCAGACGATATATCAATTTATGAAAAATAATCATGTTATACAGAAAACAAGGCAGTGGATACAATACACCTGGAATCTCTAGGTACGTGTTTGCAAGTAGGTTATACAAGCACTACCAAAGCCATTTTACAAGTATTAACCGAAAGGATCAACAGTTAATCGTGGGGGTTTATGAACTTTTACCAAGGACACATAGGCCAACATAACAAAACCACAACTACACCCCCTAACCAGATTCACCATGGTATTCACCAATTTTTCTCAAAAACCGTTACATTTACAATGTTCAATGTATAATGACGCTCAATGCACAATGAATGAGAAATTAGTTTTAATTCAACCTAATCCTATGCAATGTCTACAACAATCAAGATTATCCTTTACTGATAGCCCAAAACAGTTATTTCTATTCAATAGATAAATTTTAATCAAAATACATTTTCATCAATTCCAATGGGAGTGATAATACATATCCAACTCCACCATCATCATCAACATAATCATTATTCTAATTTCACAATATCCAATATCATTTTTCATTTCCCATTTTACAATTTATAATATCCAAAATTAGGGCAAAAACCCCATTTTCTTTCCAAAATCAATTTTGAGAAAAGCTTTCCACCATTTTAACACAACTCATCCACAACCATATTCCTATAACCATTTGCAAGAATCAATTTGGAAAACCCCCCTTTTGATTTCAAACCAAACCCTAGGTTTTACCAAAATTTTCAAAACACAAAACCCTTTTGAAAGGACAAATAATTAAGCTAAAACTCATAAAAAGAGTCAAATAAATCCCTACCTCAAGGAAGAAGATATGAAGGAAAGATGTGTAGAACTTGACGGTATCGAAAACACTAGATGCTTCGATCAAAACAAAGCCCTTGACGTGCTCAAAGTTTTTCTCCAAACGAGTAGGGTGAGGAAATGCACGAATTGAGAGTATTTGGGGTAAAAGGTCAAGAACTAGAGAGATAGAAAGTAGATCTAAGGTTTTAGAATGTTTAGAGAGAGAAAGAGATGAAAAAGTGAGCAAAAAGGCTTCCTCTCGAACTAATATACGCACAGACTGCTCCAGCGAAGGAATGGTCACTCGAGCAACAGACACAATAAGTGACACCGCTCAAGAATTCAAAAATCACCACTCGATCGCACAATAACCCCCTCCTAGTAGTTCATATCGGTAAAAGTTCGCTCAAGCGCAAGAAAGATCGCTCGAGCCCAAGAATGGTCACTCAAGTGAACAAGAAAAAATCTAGGCAACAACTTTTTGAAAACTAACCTCCCAACCTGTTTCGAACACAACGAAAACTCCCAAAAGCCAAACTTAATAAATAACAAGATGGAAATAAGTTGAACAACAGCTAAATACACGGGTTCTCGGGTCCAAAAATGATCAAAAGAGTCGTGTTGAAACTAGAATCATTATAACAGTGGCGGCGTGTGGAACGAAGCGAATGTCATCTTTGAGGAGGATCTAGTCAATGTTGTCTTCGAGGTCATCATTGAAGGCCCAAACGTCGTCCAATGCCATTGGTAAGGAACAAAATGAGAGGTACGATGCACAACACTTGAAAGAATGAGAGAGATGAAAGAGATCTAAGGGGAGAGAAAGAGAAAAAGAGAGAAATGAAACGGTGAGAGAGGGCGGAGGTGATGGAGGTGTATTTTGGTCATTCTACAAGACTTTGTGCTTGTGGACATAATATTTCAGAGTATGCATTTTTGGACAAAGAAAATTTAAATTTGGATTTATGGACTGAGTGCTCATTTTATTACCTCTTCATTACCTTATCTCTCTCTCTCTCTCTCTCTCTCTCTCTTTCTCTCTCTCTTTTGGTTTTCTCATTATTTTTAAACTTAATCTCAATTAGAATAATTAAATTTGTTTGCTTATGATCACGAATCAAGATTGCATGACACTGTAGTCTATGGTAACCAATCATTCCCTAACAAGAAAGTTTATCCAGCGAAATTAGCAAAGAACCATTAATAATATTGTATCAAAACATGTTTAAATTTGACTTATTTATATAGTCAATCTTAAACTAGTTTTTAATGAATTAAACACGAATAAAACTTTGGCAATTTGGTTTTTATAATGCATATATGCTTATCGAGTCAAGTAGTAAGTTATTCAAACCTAATTTAACAATTTTATGATTTTTAAAATGTGTTTAAATTTTACTTATTTACATAATGAATTATTTTTAAATAATACTATATAAAGTTCAAGAACACAAAGGAGGAGGTGCCTTGAGTCAACTTGACACCTTTAGGTGACAATCCAGTTGTGCCTAAATCCTTTTGAATCTGTAAGGAAGAAAGTTGGGCCAAGTCGAGCCGGATTGGCACAAATTCCTCATAAAATTACATATCATAAGCACTTATTCAAAGTTTCCTTTCAAAATACAAATTGATTTGGTTTCAAGTAATAAAAAACATTCATTAATTATATTTTTCAAACAATTTTTGTTGTTTTATTATTATTATTATTATTTTTTTGATGATTTATATGCAAGGTTGGCATTAGAAAGGCATAATACTAAAATACCTTTTTGGGTTGCCTTACATTGTTGCAAATGGAAACTATTGAGGTATTTACTGGTCAGCGTTAGTAATATATACATTTCTCAAACTAGGGATGATCTGTTTTTTTATACCCAAAGAGTTTAATAACCAATTGTTCTATCTAGGTCACTTTCTCATTTTAACTGTTTTTTGACAAAGTTTTCACACTCGATGCTACAAAACATTTTGGCTTGTATTTTTTGGGATACAATAATATTGTATCAATTGATAGTCATGTTGACCTTTAACTATCTTGCAAAAATGGAAGAATCCAAATCTCCATAACAAAAATCACTTACAAAGTACTTGAAAAGCTTTATACAAAAATATATAGGAAAGACTCTACCCCATGGTTCTATGTAAATGTGAAAATTTTTTGTAACTCAATGCTTTTAAGGGAGATCATCAAGCATACCTCTCTTTCCTCTCTCTGCAATAATCTATTTACATGGGATGTCAAAAAAGGCACTAAACTCCTTAATTTCATTAAGATGGGATTCTTTGCGGCCCTCATATAAATTAAAGAGCCATTCTCCGTCTATCACAGGTTTCATTTGTGGGATTTCAATAGAAATCTAAACCCAAGATCTCAAGTCAAATCAATAGAAGAAAACAATAACAGTTGTGTACATGACACCATTATGAAGATAATCTACGCAGTAGACTTCTTGGTGGTTATTGTCTTCTGCTCTAAAAGTGGTTAAATATTTTAAAAAATCTAACACATGATGTCCTTATTGAGGCTCTCAAGATTCAAACCCACTTCATCCGAGTAACTTGAATCCAACGTACCACACTTAGCTCATTGCACCACAATACCTCTTTCTAATTTTAAATGAGATATGTATTATTTATAGTGTATACACTCAATATTAACATAAAAGTATATGTATAAACAAATATATTTATTAAATATAATCAAGTAATACTATAAAATATTAATTTTTTGTGTTCGCTACTTGATTGCCAGCTAAAGTTTGATATTTGTATCAGTAATTCTGTGCCGTTGCAAAAAAATTAATTTTTACAACGACAAAATCTGCCAACTCAAAAAAAAGGACTCAAAAGCCCCTTAATTTGTAGTGCTTGTAGCATTTGTGGGCTTTTAAAGCATACAAACAATAACAAAGATTAGGAATAGTGCCAAGTGCACAGAATTAAAATATAAAATGTATACAAAAAAATATATCATATAAATAAAATTTATTTTAATTATGATTTATATAATACATTTATGTACACATAATATTTTGTATTTTAATTATGTACACTTATATTAGTCAAGATTTTTATTATGAAATGATAACATATAGCCAGATAAAGTGCATTGTTTGTTCTTGTTTGTTATCGCTTGGAAAAAATTTCATTGGTTATATACTTTTAGATACAATTGGGTTGGTTTGGTAATTTTCATATTTTGTAATTTTATATTTATGTTTACTTAAAATAATTACAAATAAGAATTTATTTATTGTCTATTTTGTTTTTATAAAAACAAAATTTGTAAGTAGTTTACAAAATTTATAAAATTCTTATAACTAAAAAGAAAATTGTTTTATTACTAAAAAGAATTTATTCTATCTCAATCTGCTGGGAATTCTATATCCACACATCTATTTATTTCTGTGGACATCATCTCTCATTGTATATATTTATTAATTTGGTTATATGTTATTATTCTCATTCCACATACCAGATGTTTCAATTATACCCCTAACTCATGTCCTTATATACATATCAACTAAACCCTCCTTCTACATATCTGCTCAAAATTCTAGACCCATTCGGTTCCATCCACATTGAAGACACAGTGAAGACCCTTATATTGCATTGTTGAAGGTGAGTATCTCTTTCCCATTCCAAAACTTTTTTATCCCATTTCATTATATGTTATATGTTATATGTTATATGTTATTTTCCATAAAACTCTCATTTTTTCATAGAAGATTTTTGATTTTGTGCATTCAGCATTGATTTTTCTAATATAAAAGTATTATTTGGCTTTTTACTTCAGAAAATTTTACAAATTTTTGGAACTTGATTTCCAAATTTAATTGTTGCATTCGAAACTTGAGTTTTGACAAAAATAAAATTTTTTGCCTCTGATTTGCCAAATGAAAATAGCGAACCCAAAAAAAAAAAAAAAAAAATTGCACAAAAAAACTCACATTTTTATCACTACATTTGTTGTAACTAGGCATATTCTTATTTGAAGTTGTCAATGAACAATAAAGTAAGTGAGAAACACTAGAGGAAGTGAGAAACAATGGAGAAATTAGGATTTACTTTTTTTGAATCAAAATATGTACATTGAGATTTTATTTATTTTTTAAATGTGTATAGAGAAAACTTTGATTTAAAAGCATATCTTAGACCCATGGGGTGTCTTACTTTTATAGTTAGTAGTGCCCTCGTCCTCTAGAAGTCTCACAAAGATGCCTTATTTTTATAGTTAGCAGTGCCCTCCTTCTCTAGAAGTCTCAGTTCACAGGACTCAAACACAATATTTATTTCGGACTCTTAGTTAGATATATACGAACTTCTCAAAAGACTCATCTTTATCTGAACTGAGCATATCACTTATTTAGGATTCTTATTCCTTGTCCAAATATCTCGAGATTCCAGTATTTTTGCATTATATCTCAGTAATACCGCAACCACCTTAGCAATCTGACTCGTCCACATGACACTTTGATCAATACATCAACCACATGGCATGACATGACCCTCAAAATACATTCCCAGTGCCGGCCCTGGGCATGGGCCAACCAAGCCATGGCCTAGGGCCCCTCAAAATAGATCCAAAAAAAGGGCCTCCTCCCATTATGGTTTAGTGTAATATATTAGGTATGTTTTAAATTCAAAAAAAATTAAAGAAGACCCTAACTAACTTAAATAAATTGACCCATTATAAAATTGAAAGGCCCATTCAAAAACATTAATATTGTTATCCATTGAAAATAGACCCAAAAAAAAGGATCCCCTCCTATTATAGTTTATTGTAATAAATTAGGTATGTTTTAAATTCAAAAAAAAATTAAGGAAGATCCAAACTCACTAAAAATAAATTGACCCATTAAAAAATTGAAAGACCCATTTAAAATAATTAGCATTGTTATCCATTGAAAATGATTTTGCAAAAAAACTAGATTATGCAAGTATGATTGATTTATTTGTTTCTAAAAATACAAGAAAAGCGAGGATCAAGCAACACTTATTAATTGTTGTAATGTAATACTGAGTATTTTTTATGATTTTGATACAAATCTTTTGTCTTTTATCTTCATTTTTTTTTTCATTCAATGAAAAAAAATGTGAATGGCCCTAAAAATTTATTAGTTGATTATTAATTTTGGGCTTCGAAAATCTCAAGACCGGGCTTGTACATTCCCACAATTATATTTCATTAAATAGATAGATAGAGATAAACAACCTCAGACATTCCTACAATTATCCATTGCCTATCACTATTGTTGGCTATTCATGACTTCTTCCAACCATCGACATCAACAATCTCTTTCAACGGCTAGCTACCTGCTATGAATGTCACTAATTATTAAGGCACTACATCATTCTATTGGGGTGTTTGTTTGGGCTTTTTTGAACTAACTTATGGCTTCTGACTTTTGAAAAGTTATTTTGGACCGTTTGGTTAAATTTATTTCAAACAGCTTCTGATTCTAACAATTTATTTTAAGTCAAAAAAGTTGATTCTAAGAAGCTGTTCACCCCTTACTTCTGATTATCAACTTCTGCTGTGATATGTTAATTTATGTTTATACTTTTAGATTTTTTTTTATTTTTTATTTTTTAAAAAATAGAAAAAGACTCAAATAGCCTACAGAATATTGTTATTATTTTTTATGAGAAATGCAGCAAGTAGTGAATAACAAAAAATAAAAGTTAATTGAAAAATTATTTCATAACTTATTTAACAAATACTATTCAGCAACTTAAATCTATAATCCAACAGTTACACCAAACATATTAACAGTTTCTAATTAAAGTCATAATCTATAATCTATTAAGTTATAATCTATAATCTGTTTTAACAATTACATCAAACAGGGCCATTAAGTGGTTACTCACTCTAATCACTAATAATTAATGACATGGATAAGCCCATTAAGGATATGGCCTATCACTTAAGGCCCAATCCATGACTCCAATACTAAAACTGAACATTCTTGGAACCCAACGTTACACCAAGTGCCAATGACATCTAGACACTTAGGAAGTGAAGAACTAGCCACATCAGCAGATAAAGATCCTGCAAAGTTATTGCACCATACATCAGTCATTAATGAGTTCCCCTGCAGCATTTATTACGATAACCCTTCACGACGGAACAGAACCAGTCTCACCATGAACAAGGCAAGCTAGAACATAGACTTTCGGCCAACATGACAGCTCGAAATGGACAAGGAAATGATGAGTAAAGGATATAAGCAGGCCTCTAAGATGAAGAAAATGTTAAGTTCTCTATCACCATCCAATCTTTACATTCCATCATCCTCTTTCTTCTCTAACTTAATCGTTGAAGGGTTCGCTAGGGGACTCCCCGTTCCCCGCCGAACTCTTGTGCAAGTCTCTCTATGGACTTGACACTCGGGCAACGGTTTGAGAAGTGTGGATCAATCTGACCCGTTCCATCTGGAACAATCAGTATCATTAGTTGGCGCCGTCTGTGGGAAACTTTTTCGCTCTGTGTGGCAATTATGCTCATTGTTGCCAGAGATCCATTCCCGATAATCCCTACCTACCACCCTCCAAGGTGGATGGTCACAACTAGATCCATGGCTTATTAACACAACGTTGTCGACCCCCAAGCCGACCTTTTTAACCCAAACAATCCACCACAGTATTTCACAGAGCTTACCAACAACATTAACCGCTTAGCTGAACAAAACCAAGCCCTGATCAATGCCTTGCTTCAAAGAGACTTTTCCATTCTTCCTCCACCACCTCAAGATGTCCCACCCAACCGAGAACGAGCCCTGAGCCATCCCATCCAACAATCCCATCCATCTAACTTGGAAGGCTTGCGACCCCCTCCCCCAGATATGAACCTGCCACCTCGGGTCCCACTTCCATTGGTCCAAGCGCTAGCCCTCGAGGGAGAGGCCAGTAGCATCCAGCCCCTATTGCATTCCGATGGTGACAACGTTTCTTTTTGGGATACGGAACTCCGAGCCATGAAACTCCAGCTTCAAGGAGTCATGCAGAACATACAAAACAAAGCCTCTACCACAACTAACTCACCATTCGTTGCCTTCATCAGGGACAAACCCCTACCTCCTAAGTTCAAAATGCCCTCGATCGACTCTTTCGACGGTACAACGGACCCAGTCGATCACTTGGAGACCTACAAGACCCTCATGATCCTCCATGCATTCCCTGATGAGATCATGTGTCGGGCTTTCCCCGTAACACTTAAGGGGTTGGCCTGACTGTGGTTTAGTCAGCTGCCGACGGACTCTGTCTGTACTTTTCAGCACCTGAGTGACTCATTTCTCAGCTACTTTATTGGTGCCCAGTGCCAATGGCGTTCGGCAACTCAACTCCTCAACATCCGTCAGACGGAGGGAGAGTCGCTGTACAGCTTCGTCACCCGCTTCAACACCGAAGCCTTGTAGGTGGCGAAAAACGATGACAAGGTCATTTTCACAGCTTTTATGGCCGGTCTATGATCATCTGATTTCTTTTTCTCCCTCTCAAAAAACCCTCCAACCTCTATGGAAACCCTCCTCTCCAAAGCCCAAAAATATATGAATGCTAAAGATTCCCTAGCCACCCGACAAGACTCCACAACCAAAAACCCTACTTCTAGAAAGAAGAGAAAGGACTCTGAAACCAAAACCACCCAGTACACACAACAAACACCTTAGTATACTGACCTACCTACTCGGGCCGACCGGTCGACTTTGCCGGCCGATTAAAGACACTCCCTCAATTCCCCCATGGAACAAGTCTTGAACTAGATCCAACGTGATTATCCCCTGAAATGGCCACAACCATCGCAGTCTCTTTCCAACCAATGGGACCAGTCCAAATACTGCCGTTTCCATCAAGACCACAGCCACAATACCGAGGAGTGTGTTAACCTTAAAGACCAGGTCGAGAGCTTAATACGCCAGGGGCGTCTCAGTCGGTTCACAGCCCACAATACCGAGGAGTGTGTTAACCTTAAAGACCAGGTCGAGAGCTTAATACGCCAGGGACGTCTCAGTCGGTTCACAGCGGCTCGCCCTCACCAACGCCCAAGGACCGAACCTACCAGAAACAACCACCAACACATCCCTTCTCAACGACCTACCCAACCTAACCAAGGCGATGATCGACCCCCACAGCAACCCTGAGCACAAGGCAACCCTGCCCCTCCCGGTTGGAGAGATCAGAGTTATAGCCAGCAGGCTGGCATGTGGTGGACCATCCCGTTCGGCCCAATGAGTATAACTCAGAAAAATCCAACAGGGCGCCGATAAGGAGGTCGCGACATTAGACCGCCCCTTCAAACACCCCAAGCAGTGGATGGAGCCCATCACCTTTACGGAGGCCAATTGCACAGGCATCCGTTACCTCCATGACAACCCCATCGTCATCTCTGCTCTCTTGTCCAATTACAAAGTCAGACGGGTGCTTGTCGCCAATGGTAGCTCTTCAGACATTATCTTCCTAAACGTCTATCGTCAGCTCAAGGTCAGAGAAGAAAGTTTGTCCCCTCTTCAAACACCATTAGTCTGTTTTACTGGGGATAGGGTGACCTCCATAGGCTCCATCGACCTCCCCATTACCATCGGAGAGTACCCAAGGCAGAATACTAAGTTACTCACTTTCCTCGTCGTCGACTATCCCTCTGCTTATAACATCATCTTCGGCCACACCGCCCTTAATGCTTTTCAAGCTGTCACATCCACATACCATTTGGCCATGAAATTTTCTATCGGCCTTGGAGTCGGCACCGTGAGGGAAGAGAAGACTGTGGCCAGAGAATGCTACGTCGCTTCACTCAAAGAGGTCAAACTGAAGGAGACTATGATCATCGAAGGACTCGACGTTAGAGACAAAGACGAGTTAGTCCGTGGGAAACCAGTGGAAGAACTTGTTGAAGTCCCCATCGACCCCACCAACCCAACAAAAACAGCCAAGATCGGCAACCAACTATCCCCCTAGGCCAAGTCCGACCTTATAACCCTCCTGACCGAGCACAATGATGTGTTTTCCTGGACCTATTCCGACATGCAGGGTATTGATTCCTCTTTCATCACTCATCGTTTCAGCATTGAGCCCCATTTTCGACCCTTCCGCCAGAAGCAGCGTATCTTTCACCCGGAACGCAACGTTCTTATTGCTTCTGAGGTGGATAAGCTACTGGAGGCACAGTTTGTCAAGAACGTGGACTACCCCAGATGGCTGTCAAACGTGGTCCTGGTTCATAAAAACAACGGTAAATGGTGACTCTATGTCGACTAATCTGACCTCAATCGAGCTTGCCCCAAAGACAGTTATCCCCTTCCTCGCATAGATCTGCTTGTTGACGCCACGGCCAGACATCAAATGCTCAGTTTCATGGACGTCTTCTCTAGCTACAATTAAATCCTGATGCACCTATCTAACCAGGAACATACTTCCTTCATCACTGACCGGGGAACCTACCACTATCGTGTCATGCCATTTGAGTTGAAAATGCCGGAGCAACTTACCAACGGTTAGTCAATGCCGTTTTTCATCACCAAATTGGTCGGAACATGGAAGTGTACGTCGATGACATGCTTGTCAAGAGCAAACTCTCCTCTGATCATCTGGCAGACTTACGATAAACCTTCGATACCCTACGTAAGTATCAAATGAAGCTGAATCCGAAGAAATGTGCCTTCGGCGTCGGATCTGGAAAATTCTTGGGTTTCATGGTTAGTCAACGGGGTATCAAGGCTAACCCCGAAAAGATCAAGGCCCTGATAGAAATACAGTCACCTAGAACGATTAAAGAGATTCAAAGGCTTACTGGCAGAGTCACCGCCCTCAATCGTTTTATTTCCAGCGCAACAGACAACTGTCTCCCATTTTTTAAAGTCCTTCGACAGGCTTTCGAGTGGACGGTCGAATCCAAAGAGGCCTTTCAGCAATTGAAGTAGTGTATGGCTAACCCCCCCTGCTCTTTTAGGCGCTCACGAGTGAACCCCTTTTTCTCTACTTAGCCGTATCGACCACCGCAGTCAGTGCGGCCCTCACCAGGGAGGACGGTTCAGTCTAGCTTCCAGTTTATTACATTAGCTGGGCTCTCAGAAGAGCAGAACAGAACTATCCATTGTTGGAAAAAATGGCCTTGGCCTTGGTCATAGCCTCAAGACGACTCCGACCTTACTTTTAAGCTCATTCCATAGTGGTCCTCACTGACCAACCTTTGAAGAAGATAATGCAACAACCAGAGCTATCCGGCAAACTTATGCAATGGTCTGTCGAGCTCAGTCAATTTGAAATACCGACCTCGAACAGCGATGAAAGGACAGGCTGTCGCCGATTTTGTCTTGGAGTTCACCAATCCCATTCCAACCACGCCCCCCCCCCCCCGGGCCGAGGCAATCTAACACTGAGGCAGAAGATCCCTACTCTTGGACCCTCAATGTCAATGGCTCCTCCTACAAAGAAGGCAGTGGGGCTAGTCTCATCCTCACCACCCCCGAGGGTGGTTATTTCAAGTGTGCTCTCCGTTTCTTGTTCGACGCAAGCAATAATGAGGCCGAGTATGAAGCCTTGATAGCAGGTCTTTGCCTAGCCTGCGACATTGGTGTCAGCCATATCCAGGTGTTCCGCGATTCTCAACTGGTCGTCGGACAAATTACGGGGGAATTCGACGCAAAGAAAGATACAATGCGAGCTTACAAGGATATTGCACTCCCTCTTGTTCGCCTTTTCAACACTTTCCACATCAAACACATCCCTCGGTTAGAAAACTCCAAGGCAGATGAAATGGCTCAATTAGCCTCGGCCAAGCAGTCAGACCTTAGCCGTGGCGTCTGCCTTGAATACCTGCCCCACCCGGCCATTTCAGCAAACCAGCAGGAGGTCCACTTTCTCCAAAATGAACCTATCCCATGGGTGGCAGACATCCTTCTGTTTTTAACAAGTGGAGAGTTACCAGACGACAAACAACAGGCCGCCAAAGTCAGGGCCCGGTTGTCCAATTACATCCTCATTAGTGGCCTTCTGTACAAACGTGGATTTTCACGACCATACCTCAGATGCCTCAATCCTACTCAAGCGACCTATGTGATGAGGGAAGTCCATGAGGGTGTATGTGGCAATCATTCGGGTGCCTGGTCACTAGCCTATAAAATACTTCGCACCGGTTACTTCTGGCCCACCCTCAACCAAGATGCCACTGAATTCGTGCTTAAATGTGATAAATGCCAGCACTTTGCCAACATCCTCCATGCTCCTCCTACAGAATTGATTACACTTTGCAGTCCCTACCCATTCGCCAAATGGGGGATCGACTTAGTTGGCACATTGCCCACCGGTAGGGACCAAACCAAGTTTGTTATCGTCGCCATTGACTATTTCACTAAATGGGTGGAAGCGAAACCCCTCGCTACAATCACCGAACGGAACACAACCAGATTCATCTGGCAGTAGATCGTATGCCGATTTGGCATCCCTCAAGCCATCGTCTCAGACAACGGCAAGCAATTCGACAATGCCAAGTTCAGAAAATTCTGTGCAGAGCTTCACATTAAGCCATGTTTCTCCTCTTCAAGTCATCCCCAAGCCAATGGGCAAGTTGAGGTTACCAACCGTTCTCTTCTGAAGATTATCAAAACTAAGTTGGAAGCTGCTAAGGGACTCTGGGCTAAGGAATTACCAAATGTACTTTGGGCCTACCGCACTACCGCCCAAACCCCCACTAGGGAGACCCCCGTTTGCTTAACATATGGCGCTGAGGCGGTCATCCCAGTGGATATCGGCCTGCCAACCCCAGGGGTTTTGCACCCGGGTCCAGAACTAACCGATGAATTGCGATAGGCTGACTTAGACCTGATCAAAGAGCTCTGTGAGACCACTGCCATCAGACGGGCCTTATATCAACAGAAAATGAGAACACACTTCAACCACACTATTCTATCCAGGGAGTTCGTAGTGAGGGACCTAGTTTTGCGCGAGGCAACTCTTGCCACCAAAAATTTTGCCGAGGGCAAGCTGGCAGCCAAGTGGAAAAGACCTTACGTTGTTAAGGCCAGACCTCGCCCAAACACTTACTGACTCCAGGATATGGAAGGCTGAGACGTCCCCCACTCGTGGAACGCCGAACACTTGAAACGTTATTTCTAGTAAAATGCCATGTCCTATTTTTGTGTTGATCAATTGCTGTAATTTCTTTTGACAATTTACACACTTGATTGTTTATGTCCTTTTTGTACATGGTGTAAACTGGTAATCAATTGGCTACACCTTAAATGACAATGATTTTACGTCTCTGTTATCTGCGTTGTGTTTCAATAATGACCTTTTAGACTGAGTTGACTAAAGCCTTAGCCAGACTGAGCACGAAAAACACAGCCAGATTGAGTTAACTAAAGCCTCAGCCAGATTGAGCACAAAGAGCTCAGCTAGACTGAGTTGACTGAAGCCTCAGCCAAACTGAGCACGAAGAGCTCAGCCAGACTGAGTCACCTAAAGCCTCAGCCAGACTGAGCACGAAGAGCTCAGCCCGACTGAGTTGACTAAAGCCTCAGCCAGACTGAGCACGAAAAGCTCAGCCAGACTGAGTCACCTAAAGCCTCAGCTAGACTGGGCACGAAGAGCTCAGCCAGACTAAGTTAATTAAAGTCTTAGCCAGCCCGACCACGAGAAGCTCAGCCAGACTGAGTCAACTAAAACTTTAACCAGACTGAGTATGCAGAGCTCAGCATTACCGGGTTAATTTAAGCCTCAGTTTGGTCTCAGTTGCCGCCATACTTAGTTACAATCCAGGTTCATGCCCATTCATTTTCATTACAAGTCAGCCCATTCATTTTTAAACTTTTTAAACATACACGTCTACAATTTTTACATCACAACTTACTTACAAATTACACACTTCACATACAAGTTTCATTTTTTGTTCAACCATTTTCATTATTCCAAGTTTACAACTCAGAAGCTTAAGGACAACAATAATGCAAAAGAAAACTTTTTATTTTATTAACAACCTCACACTTGATTACAAAGACCATTCTTCTACAATTTGTTGCAGAAGTTACAAAAAAAAAAACAAACAAACAAACAAACAAACAAAACCCACAAAAAACAAAAACCAAGCTTTTAACACTAAATTACAAAAGTCATTCTTCTTCACGGAGACCGGATCTCATTCTTCAATCCCCTCGTCTAGGGGGTCTGGGCAACGCCGTCACAGTATCTTCATGCGGCTGAAGTCCACGTCTGGGAATAGCTCTTCTGCCTTATTCTTGAAGGTCATCCAGCCACTGTCCCAAAACTCAGCCATTTCATGCTTGTAGAAGTCCGACAGTTGGAAGCTTTAGATTACTTCCTCTTCACTCCTACTTCTAGTGGCCACTCCTGACGGCCCAACCCCCCATTCCCCTCTCTCACCAAGCTCCTAGCGATTGCGGCATCCATGGCTATCTGAAATTTGGCGGACTCCTTGAATTGCTCTAACGCCGCCTTGCACAGGTCGGGATACGCCGCTCTCTCAGATGCCAATTTGGCTCTTTCCCCTACCAGAGCTTTCTCCAACTCAACGATCCGTTGATCTGCTTCTTCCTTGTCCTTGATCGACTGAGCGCGCAAATCCTCATTATTGGACAGAGCCTCTTCCCATCTTTCATTGGCGGTGGTGCAGGCTTGTCGGACCAACTCCAGCTCCTTCTTCTCGCCTGCCAGTTAGAACTCCAGCGATATCACCTTACGGCGCTCCGCTTCCAGCTCTGATCTGGTTGAGAGGAGCTCCGCCCCAGCACGCTCTGCTGAATAGCCCTGCACCACCGCCAACACTTCCATCTTCTTCGCCCTTTGCACACTCTCCAACCCCTTTGCGCATATACTCCGCGTGGCTTTCTTCCAGCCCTCTATCTCCTCCGTTAGTTTTTGGAGCTGTCCCTTCACCCCTTCCAATTGAACCCTCAGCGGCTTGACCTCCATCTTCACCCGCGTTGCTTTATTCAAGAGGGTGGCCACCAAGGTTGCGGCTTCTATCTGGGCCAAGCACAGCCCTCTCAGGAGGTCGGTCTCTCCCAACCGTGCCATCAAGTGCACGACAGCGTCCTCCAGCACTCCAACTAGGCGGTCAGCTGCCACCCTGGCTTTCCCCCCTTCGTCCACCGAGCGACTTACCAACGTGCGCGCATGGTACAACGTGGTCGTCAGCGCATCGCTCGTCCCCAGAGTTCTGGTCCTAGCGACACTCGTCCTTAGAGTGCTAGACCTAGTCTTCCCTTCGCTTGGATTGGAGGTTACTTCTGACGCAGGAACCTCCACCACCACCTGGACAGTCCCCAAGTGTTCTTCCAGCACCTGGGCGCTTGGACCCTTGTCTTCCTTCACAGCTTGGACAGTCTCCTTTTTTGGAGCCCCCCTCACCTTCCCCTTCTTCGACTTCTCCTTTTCTGGAGCCCCGTCCGTCTGACTCTCCTTCAACTTCTTCAAAACTGGGGCATCCTTACTCCCCTCAGTGGCAGCTCTCTTTTTCTTTTTCTTCAGCACTGCCTCCACCTCTTGTTTACCCCTCTCCTTCAGCGGGTCTACGGGTGGTGGCAACAGGGCAAAGGCAGTCAGGTTTTTGTCTCCCAACGACTTGGGATGTGGTCGGACCCGCTTCTTCATCACCAGTTTTGGGACAGGCCCTAGCTTTATCTCCTTATACTTGTCCGCTTTGGCGAACAGTCTTCTGTCATCTACTTCCTCCACTTTCTTCCGCGCCTCCAACTCCTTCACTGCAGGATCTTTTTCCATCGGCTATGGTCCTAACCCTAAGACATATAAAGCTGAAGGACGAACCAAGTCGTCCCATCTAATATCCTCATTCTCCCTCCACTCCTTCACCATTTTGACCCTATCTTCTACCTCTGCCCCCAACTTCGGCTCCATCAACTTCGTAGGGACCTTCCATGTCATGCGCACTCCCTTCACCCCATTTGCCGATACGTAGAACCACCTCGGCCTCCACCCTTTCACAGACGAGGGAAGCCCGGCTACTAAGCCCTTGCTCGCCACCACCTAGAGGGTCACCAACGTCTCTTGCTGACTGGACGCTTTATAGCAAGAAAAGAACTCCTCCACTGTCATCGCCGCCTCAACTGTCGCCCGCGGCTATGTGATCGTGCAAGCCATTATGATTTTCCATGCGTTCAGCATTAGTTGCCCCAGCACTGCCTCTAATCGGTTCAGTATATCTACCACTACCTAGGGAATCGGTAACCTTAGGTCTCCTCGCAGTGCTTCCTCACACAACAAGAATTCACCCAGCCGTGCATTCGACGCCCTCTCCTTAGAAGTAGGCACCCTCAACTCTATCTCAACCGGAATTTGTTCTTTCTTCATACCTCCTCCAGCTCCTTCGCCGTAAATGTGGACCTGTCGACCTTGGTATGCCAATGGTTCGGCTCCACGTAGCTAATTGGCCTAACGGCGGCGATCATCATCGTCGGACGCGCCCACACCACCTGCCTCACTTCCCTCTCCTTCCTCCACTCCGTTCGATACTGTTCCGCCAATTCCACCGCGTCATCGTCTTCCAATGAGTCAAGCCTTGCAGCTGGCACTTTGTCATGCGCCATCTCTCCTATGTATCTGCGTATAGATTTCGACACTGGCACAAGGAAGTTTACAAAGTGTTATAGAGGTATATCACGCGAAACAAATGAGTTTACTTCTAGAACGTGTTAGTTTTTTGCAAAAAAATAGCTAAAGCGAATAACCGCAAACGCCCACGGTTTGCCTATATTCCAAGGGTCAAAATTAAATTTCGCCAGTTTGAAAAATTTAGAAAAAATCCCGCCCCTGCCTTTTCACTGCCCTATATTACCCTGTCCCTTCACTCCTTACCAACGCATCACCTCCCCCCATTAAAGGATTATGCCATGTGTACGCCCACGATCCCCTACACCATTCTCCTTCCCTGTCTATTCCACTTCACATCACTACGTGCCCCACCGTTCCTCGAGCCCCTCGCACCGCCATTTCCGCTCCACTCGGTCACCCTTCGCGGTCGGCCCTCCCCGCGGTCGGTCCTTTCCCTCGGCCACCCCTCGCAGCCGGCCCTCCTAACGGTCGGTCCCTCCACTCAGCCACCCTTCACGGTTAGCCCTCCTCATGGTCGGTCCCTCTACTCGGCCACCCCTCGCGGTCGGCCCTCCTAACGGTCGGTCCCTCCACTAGGCCACCCTTCGCGGTCGGTCCTCCTCGTGGTCAATCCCTCATCTCGGTCACCCTCACAACCCTCGTTCTCTTCCATATTCCCTTCGTTGGACTGAAGCTGCACTTAGGAATGATGGACTTCTGACATGGGTAAGCCCATTAAGGATATGACCTACCACTTAAGGCCCAATCTATGACTCCAATACTAAAGCTCAACATTCTTGGAACCCAACGCTATACCAAGCGCCAATGACATCTAGACACTTGGCAGGTGAAAACCAGCCACATCAGCAGACAAAGATCCTGCAAAGTTATTGCACCACACATCAGCCATTAATGAGTTCTTCTGCAGCATTTATTACGATAACCCTTCATGACAGAACAGAACTAGCCTCACCATGAACAAGGCAAGCTAAAACATAGACTTTCGGCCAACATAACAGTTCGGAGTGGACAAGGAAATGATGAGCAAAGGATATAAGCAGGCCTCTAAGACGAAGAAAAGGTTAAGTTCTCTATCACCATCTAATCTTCACATTCCATCATCCCCTTTCTTCTCTAACTTGATCGTCGGAGGGTTCGCTGGGGGACTCCCTATTCCCCGCCGAACTCTTGTGCAAGTCTCTCTGCGGACTTGACACTCGGGCAACGGTTTGAGAAGCGTGGATCAATCCGACCCTTTCCATCTGAAACAATCAGTATCATCAATTAACATGCATAATTTTAGATAAAACATCAACATAAATGTCATAAATTTCATTATAAGAAGTAGTTTCCCTCTAATCTATTATTTGGACTGTAGGGTCAAATTCAGCTCGTTATGGACTCATTTTTGTCCATTCATTTGATCCGAATCATTGAAATTTAAAAAAAATGAAATTGATCAAAAATTGCTAGCTGTACATTTCGATCATATTTGTCTTTAAAAAAAATGATAAATATAATTTTAAAAATAGATTGGTCTATTTTTAAAGTCAAATATAATTTAATTAATTATCGATATCTAATCAATTTGTTATTATTATTTTTTTATGAATAATTTATTCAAAAGACGTTAAAGGAAATAATTTGAATTAATGAAATGAAGTCAAAGTGGGTTCATAATAAATTGAATCCAACCATCTAATTCAATTACCTCACAAATATTCTTGAAACTATTTAAAATTTACATATTTTGAACATATCACCAAAGAATATAAATAGGAATTTAATATAGAAGACAGGTAAGAGATCCATTTCAATGACCAGGACAATAACGTAAAGACAAAATATGCTTCAAATCTATATATTCGGCACCATTGCAGATTCACATCGATTGTTTAAAATTTTCAAAAAGTAAAAGAAAATTTCAAAATATTTTTAAAAATTACTAAAAATACAAAAATATGAATTAAATACTCATAAATTATTTTTAAAAAAATTCAAGCCAAACAGAGTGGCTATTGCCAAAACAAAAAGAAAAATAAACAAATTCATGGCTTTCTCACTACAAATACCAATAAACTAGAACATTAACACTCTTATTAACACATTTATAAATTTTGTGTGAGTTTCACTATCTACATAATAAGATGAGTTTTGTTAACGTAAAGAAAATTAAAAAAATTATACATTTAAAAAGTGAGAATAATGTATATTTTTTTTCTTCTTTTAATAATGACTCGAAGATTAAAAACAATTATAAAAATTGTGAACTAGGAGTTAGGGGCGCAAGTAGTTTCTATTTGATTGGGGATGAGGGAAAGTTTAGTAGCAAATGGAACTTTTTGATTTTGTTGGTTGAGTAACCAAAACATACTACATGTTATTTTATTTATTTTTTATTTTTGTGTTGTTGGTTTTATTGGTTTGGTGTAGAGAAATGATTCAAAGGAAAATTTAAAATTTTATAAAAATTTGTAAAATCTCATATTGAGAATAAATAAAAGAAAATAAGATAAAAGTTTCTCTAAAAATGCCTCTCATGCTAATAACATATGGATGACAATAGGATGGGTTATATTCCCCACCCCTGTAGGGCTGGCGTTGAGGCAAGGCGGGCAAGGTTGTCACTCGGGCCCCCGAATTTTGTTTAAAAAATGGGGTCTCGAAATAATTTTGATCTTAAATTATGTTTGATTAATTATTTTGGTTAGTTAATTGAAATGAGACTGAATAAAATAATTATTTCATTATAATGTCCATCCTCACCTTTGATTTACTAAAAAATATTATAAACCAAATCACCATTGTGAGATAATGGTCATTCTATAAAGAAATTAAGAAATGATTATTCTATTCTATTTTATTTTATTTTAGTGAACGAAATACTAAATTAGTAGTTTAAAAATGAAGTTTTATATTTTAAAAAAAAAAGTTGAATTGGTGAATTATTTAAAAGTTTTTTTTATGGTTGTTTATCAAATATATGAATTATTTATAAACTATAGTTTGACTATATTAGTTACAATTGTTTTTGAAGAAATAATTTTTTTTTAAAGTTAAAGTAAATTAAAATTTATAATTCAATCTATTACGTTAGGAAAAAGTGTGAATATATTAATAATGTTAGCAATAAAAAAATGTTCAAAATTTATCTCAATAATTATGTTTAATTCAATCTCAATGACTATGACTTATAATTTATGTCCACTATAAAAATTATATGAAATTACTTAGGAAATATAATATTATAACTGTTGGAACAATTTTCTGTGTAAATAAAATAACTTGAAATAAATTTAAACAAAATAAATAAATAATATACTGGATTTATTTATTGTACCGAATTAAAATTAAGATCAAGTCGAGTGTGTGACACTCTGTCCATAAGACAGATTCGCCCCGCTACGGTGCTTATAGTTGAGTGGCGTCTATCTCCCAGGATACAATGATCTTCACAAATTTGTAGAAGTACTTCAAACAAATTTGTTCAGCGAACCAAACCCCTGTTCTAATACTCTCTTTATTTAATTCTAAAACTAGAATGTCGAATAATGCAAACAAAAATAGTTTGGACAGCAAGACATGAAATTTCGATGCCCCAAGATTGCTGGATTTATGGAGTATTATAGGCAAAATCAATAGACCCGAATAGGTGCAATATGAAAATGAACAGGTGCACCACTGTTTTGAATAGATTTGATTCAAATGAACAGATGCACTAAAATCAAACAATTTTGACCGTATGCCATTTGAATACTTTATTCAAACTTTTGAAAATTGTTCCGTTTGTAACTGTTGGAACTAATATCTATTAATTAAACTATTTAAAATATATATATATTAAACTATTTAAATAGTTTAATAAATAAAAGAAGAGGTATAAACTTTAAGAAATCACTTAAGAATTCAAAATTTAAATTTAGAATTAAATTAAATTCTCACAATTACAAATTTTAGGAAACCACTCAGGAATCCAAAATTTGAATTTAGAATTAGATTAAATTCCCACAATAATTTTTTATTGAAAAAATTCAAATGAATTTTATCTAAAAAATTAATGTTAGACTCGAAACACGACGTCAACTTCCCATTCACTCATAAATGATTTTGACATTCTGTCTTCACCTTTTCGGACCCACTCCAAACAACGTTTAGGACCCACTCAAACTTGGGCTAAAAAATATGCCTATGTTAAACCATTTTTCCAACAATTCCCCACATGAATGGAATTTGACGGAGAAAAAATGCAACAACATGATCTAATTACAGAGAGTACAAAAATTGGAAATATTCTGCAAAGGATAGGTAGCTTTTGGCTTTGAACCTTCCCTTGTGAGACACTATCGGATTTACTAGCTAACCAGTGAACATGATGTCTTGAACTGTTCAGCCGTTTGTGTAAACCAAGACAATAGAACTCACACAGTATATTCTCAAACACAGTTTAGTTCTCACTATTGTGTTCATTTTGGTCCTGAACAACCTGGTCTTTCATGAGTGCTCTAGAGAATTGTAGCCCTTCACAAATCTCACAGAACCGGCCCAGTTCACACTCACATAGGTGATGCTTATGAAGAGTATCCTGCCATACTTCACTAGGTTTACCTAGATATAAGAATCATTAAAATTTTACCTAACCTCAAACGCTACAGTCATCACTATTTCAACATAGAAATGGATAGGAGTTAGACTCTCCAGTGATTCTTCTGAGTCATTCACAACTCGGTTGTCCCTTTGAACCTAGATCTTGGGATCTCCAGTCAATTAGGTTGGGTTACCGTTGTGGTAACTCTTATTTAATAAGCTTAAGTCTCATTCCCCTCAATGAATTCTCAACTAACTCTTTTGCTAACCCTTTGGTTAGTGGATCCGCTATGTTATCCTTAGACTTCACATAATCAATGGAAATAATTCCATTAGAGAGTAGTTGTCTTACGGTGTTATGTTGACGACGAATGTGTCGTGACTTACCGTTATACATATGACTCTGTGCTCTACCTATAGCTGATTGACTATCGCAATGTATGCATATAGTAGGCACCGATTTTGGCCATATTGGAATATCTTCAAGGAAGTGGCGAAGCCATTCTGCCTTTTTTCCTGCTTTGTCTAAAGTTATGAATTCTGATTCCATAGTAGACCCAGCAATGCAAGTCTGTTTGGAAGATTTCCAAGATACAGCCGCCCCACCAAGAGTAAAGACATACCCACTAGTGGACTTTGAGTTTCTTGTATCCGATATCCAATTTGCATCACAGTATCCTTCAAGTACTGCTGGATATCTAGCATAGTTTAACCCAATGTTACGAGTAAATCGGAGATATCTTAGAACCCTTATAATTGCTTTCCAGTGTTCTACTCCCGGATTACTCGTATATCTACTTAATTTACTTACTGCATAAAGCTATATTCGGGCGAGTGCAGTTCATCAAGTACATTAAGCTTCCAATAATTTGGGCATACTCTAATTGAGAAATACTTTCCTATACATTCTTAGAAAGATACAAATTAACATCTACAGGTATTCTAGCAAGATGAACATCATCTTTGCTGAATTTGTCAAGTATTTTCTCAATGTAATGAGATTGTGACAAAACATATCCTTCTGATGTTTTGGTAATTTTCATATCAAGAATTACATCAGCAATGCCCATGTCCTTCATGTCAAAATGTTTATTCAACATTTTCTTGGTAGTTTTAATCATATCATTATTACTACCTATGATGAGCATATCATCTATACAAAGACATACAATGACATAACCTTTGTCGGTGTTTTTAATATAAACACATTTGTCACACTCATTAATTTTAACTCTATTTGATATCATTGCCTTGTCAAATTTCTCATGCCATTGCTTTGGTGCTTGTTTTAAACCATATAATGATTTAACCAATTTACACACTTTCTTTTCTTTCCTTGGAACAGAAAACCCTTCTGGTTGTTCCATGTAAATTTCTTCCTCTAACTCACCATTTAAGAAAGCGGTTTTAACATCCATTTGATGAATTTCTAGATTGTATAGAGATGCAATGGCAATTAGCATTCTAATGGATGTTATTCTAGTAATCGGTGAGTATGTGTCAAAATAATCTAGACCTTCTTTCTGTCTAAAACCTTTGGCTACAAGTCTTGCCTTGTATTTGTCTATTGATCCATCCGCTTTCAATTTTCTTTTGAAAATCCACTCGTATCCAAGAGGTTTACAACCTGGTGGCAAGTCCACTAATTCTCAAATGTGATTTTGCAAGATGGATTCAACTTCACTGTTGACAGCTTCTTTCTATAAATGAGCTTCAGGACTGGACATAGCCTCTTTAAAAGTTAAAGGCTCATTTTCTAACAAAAATGTTAAGAAATCTGGACCAAAAGATTTTGAGGTTCTAGCACATTTACTACGCCTAGGTTCCTCTTCCTCATTTTGATCTAACTCTTGCTCTTGATCATGTTCTTGATTCTGACTAGTAATAGCATCATAAGATCTTTTAATATTACTAGTCTCTTGTCTAGTCTTATTTGGAAATACATGTTCAAAGAAAGATGTATTTCGAGACTCAATAATAGTATTTACATGTATTTCAGAATGTTCTGATTTATGAATCAAAAATCGATATGCACTACTATTCTTGGCATAACCAATGAAAATTCAATCAATGGTCTTAGGACCTATCTTAGTCTTTTTAGGATTAGGAATAACCACTTTAGCCAAACACCCCCACACTTTTAAGTATTTGTAGGATGGTACTCTTCCATGCCACAATTCATAAAGTGTTTGATTTATTTTCTTTCAGGATACTTTATTTAAAATATAATTAGCAGAAAGTATTGCTTCCCCCCACAAGTTCTGAGGTAATCCAGAACTGATTAACATGGCATTCATCATTTCTTTTAAAGTCCTATTTTTCCTTTCAGCAATTCCATTTTGCTAAGGTGAGTAAGGAGCGGTGGTTTAATGAATTATTCCATATTCTTTACAAAATTCACTAAAAGGTGATTCATATTCACCACCTCTATCACTTCTAAGTTTCTTGATTTTCTTACCAAGTTGATTTTCAACTTCATTCTTATATTGAATGAAAGTTTCCAAAACTTCATCCTTGGTTCGAATTAAATAAACATAACTATATCTAGTATAGTCATCTATAAAAGTGATTACATACTTTTTCCCACCTCTGGTTTGAATTGATTTAAAATCACAAATGTCACTATGAATTAATTCAAGTGGTTCCGTACTTCTTTCAATTGAATGAAAAGGAGTTTTAGATAATTTTGCCTCAACACAAATTTTACATTTATGATTTGAATCAATGTCAAATTTAGGTAAACATTCCATATTAATTAATCTACGCAAAGATCCATAATTAACATATCCTAGTTTACCATGCCATAAATTTAAAGACTCAAGCAAATAAGAAGAAGATGTAGTATTATTAATAACTAAGGGTACAACGGTCATTACATTTAACTTGAAAAGGCCATCAGATATGTAACATTTTCCTACATACATCCCATTCTTAGTAAGTACAAATTTATCACTCTCAAATACTAGCCTAAACCCATTCTTACTCAACAAAGATCCGGAAATAAGATTCTTGCGAATGTCCGGTACATGCAGCACATTGTTGAGAGTGAGTTTCTTTCCAGATGTCATCTTGAATACAATCTTTCCTTGTCCTTTAACTTTGGAAGTTGAGGAGTTGTCCATAAAAAGTTGTTCACCATTGTCCACTGTAGAATAAGATGTGAACATCTTTTTGTCGGCAAAAATATGACGAGTAGCACTAGTGTCCACCCACCATTCTTTAGGATTTCCGACAAGATTTGCCTCGGAAACAATAGTAGAAAGATTGATGTCATCTACATCATTGGAAATTTTGTCCACTTCGGTCATATGGGCTTGGCGGGGCTTCTTACTTGTACTTCTTTTGCTTTTGCCTTTGCTACGGCAATCTTTGGCCCGATGTCCCTCTTTGTCATAGATGTAACATTTGCCATTAAACTTGTACTTTTTATTTTTCCCTCTTTTAGAGCCTTGTGATGAACTTTCTCCAGAAGACTTTCGTTTCTTGGTTTTTAAAGCATGTTCCACCATATTTGCCTTCGACTCCATAGGAAGCTTACCAGCCCGCTTTTCAGAATTGCGGTTGTCCTCCTCAATCCTCAAACGCACAATTAACTCGTCCATAGAAATTTCTTTGCGCTTATGTTTGTGGTAGTTCTTAAATTCCTTCCAGCCTTTTGGTAATTTTTCAATTAAGGCTGCAACTTGAAAGGATTCACTGAGAGACATACATTCCGTGTGAATGTCATGCAAAATGAGTTGGAAATCTTGAGCTTGGCTGATCACAGTTTTTGAATCAACCATTACAAAATCGAGGAATCTGCCAACCACAAATTTCTTTGAGCCGGCATCTTCCGTTTTGTATTTTTTCTCCAACGATTCCCAAAGTTCCTTTGCTGTCTTGATTGGACTGTAGACATTGTATAATGTGTTGTCAAGTCCGTTCAAGACGTAATTTCGGCAAAGGAAATCGGCATGTTTCCAGGCATCAATTGCAGCAATCACTTGCCGATCGGTTTCATCTTCTTTTCAAGATAGGAGCATCTTCACGGAGGAAACGAGCTAGGTTCAGAGTTGTAAGATAGAACAACATTTTCTGTTGCCATCTTTTAAAGTCAGTTCCTGAAAACTTCTCTGACTTCTCTCAATGATTTATTGGTACTGTCATTACAGGAGAGGGGGTTGGTGCAATCGCAGCCACCATAGTAGTACTTGTTTAGGCATTAGTTTCAGTAGCCATCAATTCTAATATATAAAATAAAATTATAATTAGAATTTACGCTACACAGAAAATTAAACCAAAATTACAGAATTAAATTCTGTAAAAATAAAAGAAACAAGAATGTAACTTTTATTTTTCAATTAATTTGAAAATAAAATAAAATTTTATTTAAACAAATTAATTCTACATAGAAAATTAAATTCTGTAAAATAAAAGAAATAAAAACTATAACTTTTATTTTTCAATTAATTTGGAAATAAAATAAAATTTTATTTAACCAAATTAATTCCACACAAGAAATTAATTTCAGTAACACTTCAATAATTAAAATACTGAAAACAGAATTTTAATTAGTGAAAACTCAGAAAATAATTTGTAAAAAACCAAAATTAATTTTTTGACAATATTCCACAAAAATATATTCTGAATTGTTAATGACACCAGTATCGTACTACTAGTTGTCAAAGAAAAGATACAGTATATTACTACTATCTGTCAAATAGCATATAATCACTATTTGTTTTTCCAACCAGAATATTATTTTGTAAATTCACAGAAAATAATTTTCTTAAAAGAAGAAAGAGAAAAGGAAACAAACGAAAAAATTCTATAAACAGAATAAATTCGAATCTGTCTTAAGATTGTTAGAACAATCTTCTGTGTAAATAAAATAATTTGAAATAAATTCAAACAAAATAAATAAATAACATACCGGATTTATTTATCGAACCAAATTAAAATTAAGATCAAGTCGAGTGTGTGACACTCTGTCCTTAAGATAGATTCGTCCCGCTACGGTGCTTTCGGTTGAGTGGCATCTATCTCCCAAGATACAATGATCTTCACAAATTTGTAGAAGCACTTTAAACAAATTTGTTCGGCGAGCCAAACTTATGTTCTAATACTCTCTTTATTTAATTCTAAAACTAGAATGTAGAATAATGCAAACAAAAATAGTTTCGACAGCAAGACATTAAATTCAGACTATTTTTGCATGGAATTTCGATGCCCCAAGACTGCTAGATTTATGGAGTATTTATAGACAAAATCAATAGACCCGAATAGGTGCAATATGAAAATGAACAGGTGCACCACTGTTTTGAATAGATTTGATTCAAATGAACAGGTGCACTAAAGTCAAACAATTTTGACCGTATGCCATTTGAATACTTTATTCAAACTTTTGAAAACTGTTCCATTTGTAACTGTTGGAACTAATATATATTAATTAAACTATTTAAAATATATATATATTAAACTATTTAAATAGTTTAATAAATAAAAGAAGAGGTATAAACTTTAAGAAATCACTTAGGAATCCAAAATTTCAATTTAGAATTAAATTAAATTTTCATAATTACAAATTTTAGGAAACCACTCAGGAACCCAAAATTTGAATTTAGAATTAGATTAAATTCCCACAATAATTTTTTATTGAAAAAATTCAAATGAATTTTGTCTAAAAAATTAATGTTAGACTCGAAACACGACGTCAACTTCCCATTCACTCATAAATGATTTTGACGTTCTGTCTTCACCTCTTCGGACCCACTTCAAACAGCGTTTGGGGCCCACTCAAAATTGAGCTAAAAAATATGCCTATATTAAACTATTTTTCCAACAATAACTATTGTGAAAATTAAATTATAATTGATTCACTAAAACAATAATTTAAAATTGGATCTGTTACTTAATATTTTAAGTGATTTCCATGGGTAGAAAAATAGTAATTTTAGTTTTTATACATACAATAAATTTTGCGTAGGTACTAGCAAAAATAATTAAAAAATATTCAGTGTGTTTGGTTTGAGTTTTTTGGTTTTCGTATTCTTTTGTTTTTAGTGAATATTTTTTAAATTTTAAACATTTTTTTTTACTTTTTTAGATGCACCTTAGTTAGATGTATCTAAAAAGTAAAAAAATTGTGAAAAAATATTTTACAAAATTAATAAATACGTAAAAATATAAAAAATGTATTGAATTCTTGTATTTTTTTTTGTATTTTTGGTATTTAGTGAATTTTTAAAATATTTTTTTTATAATTTTTTTACTTTTTAAGTGTATTTATGTTAGGTGTGTCTAAAAAGTAAAAAAAAATTGCTTAAAATATTAAAAAAATTCAATAAAAATAAAAAAACACGAAAAATAAAAATGTAAAATTTTTTGAAAAACGTTTTTTGAAAAATAAAAACAAACAAGCTGATTACTTCTTTACTAATATATGTTTTTCAAAATATATATGAAGGTCAGGTCTCGGGTTCGCCTTCAGCTCCCAACACTTATGTTCATTATAAAAAATGAGGACCGATTATTTATTTATGTTCATTATAAAAATGAATTAAAAAACTTAATTTTATTAATCTAAAAGTAATCGATTTTCTTAAGAAGAAAATTATCTATTTTCACAAAAGTCTATCACAAAAAGTATCTCTTCATAGATTTTGATTGGTAAAAATTTAACGGTACAAAGTAAGTGAATAAATTTTTAATGATTAGAATTTATAAATAAATATCTTGTTGAGAAATTTTCAAAATGATTTTCAAAATTTATAGTTTAGTTTTTGGATGTTTTCAAAATCTTCCTTTTTTTTTTCTTTAAAAAACTTGGAATAAGCTTGGGAATTTTGTCCTACATTCGAAAAAGAGGCAAATACGAAGTACTTAATAAAATACTACATAGAATATTTCTTTGAATACGGAATTGTGGAATGGATGCTAGTGCGTATGCACTCACACCGCAAGGATGGTACTTCACACCATCTGCACATACTCGCGCACGTGGCGTAGGCAGTGAAGCGTTTGATGGCGCACTTTACACTTAGCACAGACGCATCAGCGCCATCAGGGCGCTTTCCTATACGGATGAGATGTATAGCTATTCTGATTTTAACCCGACCTGTTCATTGTTTTGGATCCGGGTTTTCTTGTCTTGATGGTTGTTCATTTTTTCTTCCATCTTATTCCTTGTTGAGTTTAGTTATTGGAGTGTTTTGATTGCGTTTGAAATAGATTGGAAATTAGTTTTTCAAAACTGTGTTGTCCAAATTTTGGCTTGTTCGCTCAAGCGAACTTTCTTGTGTTCGAGCAAACTTCGAGAACTTTTAATACTTTTGCAGGTCTGCAAAACTACTGAGAGTATGGCATTCTTTGCTCGAGCTGTTTTGGCTCGAGTGGTCTTTTGGAACTCTCAGTACTTTTGCAGACTTGCAAAAAATACTGGGAGGGTGGTGTTCTTCGCTCGAGTGGTCACTTTGTTTGCTTGAGCGACCATTCTTGCGCTTGAGGGGTCTGCGCGTATATCAGTTCGTAACAGCCACATTTTACTTTTGTCATATCTCTCTCTCTAAACACCTCCAAACCCTAAATCTAGATACTCTCTCTCTATAACTCATCTTCTGCCCTTAAATACACTTTGATCTAGTGGTTTCTCAACTATTGTCCTTTGGAGAAGAAGGTAGAGCTCACCCAGAGCTTTCATTTGATTGGAACAAAGTTCGTTTTCGGCTTCGTCAAGTTTCAACTCTTGTTCTTCTTAGCCCTTGTCTTTGAGGTAAGGATTTCTCCACACTTTAGTATATTTTTAACTTAGTTATTTGTCTTTTCAAAGAATCATGGGGATTTGGGGATTTTGATAAAAATCTAGGGTTTTGGTGTTGAAATCAAAAGAGTGGTTTTCAAATGGATCATTGAAAATGGTTGTGGAATTGTAAATGTGGTTAAGTTGTGGTAAAACGATGTATTTTTATCCCTAGAATTGGTTTATAAAGAAAAAAGGTTCGCCCTAAAATGTAAAAATTTGATTTTGTAAAGAGAAAATGGAATTGATATTGGTTTTATGAAATTAGAATGATGATGATGGTGGTGGTGGAGTTGGATATGAATTACCACTCCTATCTTGAAATGTTGGAAAGTATATCTTTATTAGAAATTATTTATCTGTTTAGAGATATCTATTTTGGGCTATCGGTGAAGAATAGCTATGATTGTTGTAGAAATTGCATGAGAATTAGGTGAATTGAAACTAATTTTTCATCCATTTGCATTGAGCATTGTAACATATTTAACACATTGAAAATGTTTACTGTTTTGAGAAAAATAGGTGAATGCCTTAGTGAATCTAGGTAGGAAATGTAATTATGGTATTAAGTTGGCTTGTATGTCCTTAGTGAAAGTCCAAAAATCTGCGCAGATAGATATTGAGCCTTCCAATTAGTATCGGTAAAAATGGCAATTGGTAGTGCTTGTAGCCTACTTGCACACATCCTAGAGATTCCCAGTGTCAAATCCACTACCCTGTTTTCTATTATAAAGGAAATGATTTCATGAATTATGATATAACTTGGCATTGAATGGTTTTGGAAAGAGATGTAAAAATTTTCGACATGGGCATTGCATATGCATTCATCTTATAACTCTGTTAAGATTTATACACAGTGTTAGAGTATTTTTACTGTGTTTTGGCTCACCCTATGTGGAAAACCATTTTTAGATGCTGATGATATGCCTCTGCCAAGACAATAGTTTAGAAGGACTTAGAGCCAAGAGCTTCTATTTTGTTATTGTTATATTTATTTTGCACAAACCTATGGTTTTATTTGTATTGAGTTTAAACTCACTTTTATTGTAACTAAGTGCCGTCTTGTAAAGTTGTGGCCAATAGGGCATTACTATATTTGTTTAACTTTTATTTCACATCTTTTGTTCATAACACATGCTATAGATTCGGGATTAGGGCTTATGAACGTATAAATGCATGTATTACTTTTTTGTACACTTGAAGTATATGAATGGAAAGACTTTATTCTTGAATTATGATGTTGTTTAATTAATCATTACTCTCAGATTATTGTAATTATTTCGGAGCGTTATAAAATGGATTCCATCAGGGTACTTTCCTATACGGATAAGGCTTTTCTATACGGATGAGATGGACGGATGGGATGGCATCTGACTATGATCAGGTATGATCAGATGTATCAAGGCCTATAAATAGGCTATGAAATCAACCATTTCAATCATCTAGAAAGCATTCCTGCAATTCTCTCTCTCTCTCTCTCTCTCTCTTTCTCTCTCTCTCTCTCTCCTTCTCCCTCTTGATTGAGAATTTTTGATCAAAAGTTTCTTAAGTAAGTTTTTGATTTTCTTATTGGTAACCAAGCTATGTAGACTTGATTATCAGTGTCTTGGTTTTCTTGATTATATCAAGAGATTCTGATATACTGTCGTCAGTGCAGACGTCGGTAGACTTGATCTTTAGATCAGGTTTCATTGTATCTTGGAGACGAATTTGCTGTAACCCTCTACATACGTTTTAGTGGGTGCAAATATTGTCTTTAGGAAAGCAACTAAGTAACGCGACTTGAAGCATCAAATTTTTGTTCTACATAGACAAGATCATCGCCAAGTTTTAATGACCCAAAAATCACCAATTAAAGAATTCAAGACGAATTGTTCAAACAATCTAAAGACAATATTTAGATATGGCAATGTCTATTTAGAAAATGACTCAATATTTCATGAAGCTTAACCGATTTGATGGAGGAAATTTCCAAGGCTGGCAAAAGAAGATGCACTTTTTGTTCACCACTCTTAAAGTGGTCTATGTCGACTACCCCTATCGGCATAGCAAGAAGAAGGCGAAATTGTGGAGCAAACACAGACTAGAACCAAATGGGAGAATGAAGACTACATTTCTTGAGGACAAATTCTAAATGCACCGTCGACTTTACATTGATGTGTATTAACATTTGGAAATGACAAAGCAATTCTAGGACATATTACAGTCAAAGTACCTCACCAAGGATACCACTAGTAAGAAATTTCTTGTTAGTAACTTTATGCGTTTTACTATGATTAATACAAAGCCCATTATGGAACAACTCTATGAGATCCAACATATTCTGAGTCAGTTTCGACAAAAGAATATGAACATGGATGAATCTATTGTAGTTTCATCTATAATAGAGAAACTGGAAACTTCTTGGAAAGATTTTAAGAAAACTCTGAAATACAAAAAGGAATATCTAACTTTAGAGGAATTGGCTTAATACCTCTAAGTTAAGAAATCTTGAAAGTAAAGATAACCAATTAGCTCAGACTTCTAAGATTCACATGGTGGATGATGGCAAGAGGTTCAACAAAATGAAGCGTAAGCACGACCCCCAACCTAAGAAAGATGCTAAGAAGCCAAAAGGCGCTTGTTGGCACTATGGCAAGTTAGGGCACTTCAAAAATGAATGTCGGTCATACAAGAAGAAGCCAGAAGCATTAAATGCCAAGAACAAGTTCATGACTGTTGTATTCGAGGTGAACATGCTCGAAGATACTTGTGACTGGTGAATTGACTCAGGAGCAACAAGACACGTTTGCAACGACAAGAGCCATTTCACTACTTATAAACAAGTGAGTGATGGAATAGTTCTCTACATAGGCAACTCTTCAACTGCTGCTATCAAAGGCAAATGGACGGTAGATCTAGAGTTCATATATGGAAAAGTCTTAATTCTTAATGATACTTATCATATACCTGATGTCAGGAAAAATCTTGTATCTGGAAGTCTGCTTAATAAGCATAGTTTCAAGTTAGTATTTGAGTCGGACAAATTTGTATTGTCTAAGGGTGAAATTTTTTTTGGGAAGGGCTACGTGTATCAAGGAAAGTTCAAACTTAATGTTATCAATAATACATATGTTTCTTCTTATATTGTTGATTCTTTTTCTTTATAGCATGCTCGTTTAGATCATGTTAATACTAGGGAAATGCATGATATGGTTAATTTAGATTTAATTCCTAAGTATAACATTGATATGTTTGAAAAATGCAAATTTTGTGTGCAATATAAAATTATTCATATTTCATTTCCTAAAGTAGATAAAACCATATCTCTGCTTAAACTTGTGCATAGTGATGTATGTGACATGCATAGCACCCCACTAGAGGTGGTAAGAATTTTTTTTGTAATATTTATGGATGATTTTTTTAAGTACTGTCATATCTATCTTTTGCATTCAAAAGATGAGGTGCTTGATAAATTGAAGATTTTTAAAACAGAAGTAGAAAATTAGTGTAATGTCAAAATAAACAGACTTGGGTTTGATAGAGGCGGTGAATACCATTTTCTAAAATATTGTGAAAATATTTGTATTATTCATGAGAAGTCTGCACCCTACACACCATAACAAAATTGAGTAGATGAAAGAAAGAATAGGACATTAACAAAAATGATTAATGTTATGTTTTCTTACTCTAGTTTAAGTTCTGGTTTTTGGGGTAAATCCTTGTTCACTGTACTCCTTATGAACTTTAGAAAAATAAGAAACCTAATCTATGCTACTTGAAAACGTGGGGATGTAGAGCAATAGTCAAATTGCCTGAACCTAAAATGAAGAAATTAGATGAAAAATGAATTGAATACATATTCCTTGGCTATGCTATACATAGCAAAGCATATAGGTTTTTGGTAGTAGAGCCCAATAGTTCAGTAAAAACATATACCATTATTGAATCACGTGATGCATTATTTTATGAGAATCATTTCACAACCATTCCAAGGTTTGGATTCTAATCAAGGATATAACTCAACTCCTTTGATGTCTACAGAGGAAAGTGAATGACATGAACCCATTGAGCCTAATGAACCTAATGATCCTGTTGAGCTAAGGAGGAGTAAGAGGGCTAGGACTGAGAAGTCATTTGGCATTGATTTCATTGTTTACCTTGTAGAAGGAACTAGAAAAGCTTATTATAAGCAAATAATGATTTATTTGAATATGGATTCAGATCCATCAACCTTTGAAGAGGTTATAAAGTCTCAAGATGTTACTTTCTGGAAAGAAGCAATAAACGATGAGATGGATTCTATTACGGGCAAAAATACCTGGATACTTGCAGATTTGCCACCTGGATCCAACCAATTGGTTGTAAATGGATTTTCAAAAGAAAAATGAAAATTGATGGCACAATTGACAAGTTCAAAGCAAGATTAGTTGCTAAGGATTTTACTTAAAAGGAGAGTATTGATTATTTTGATACATATGCTACGATGGCCAGAATCACCACCATTCAAGTGTTGATTGCCTTAGCCTCAATCAACAAGCTTGAAATCCATCAAATGGATGTTAAGACCGCTTTCCTAAATGGAGAGTTAGATGAGAAAATCTACATGTAACAACTACAAGGATTTTTTATACAGGGTCAAGAACACAAAGTGTGTAAAATTGTAAAGTCACTATATGGACTGAAACAAGCTCTAAAACAGTGGCATGAGAAATTTGACAAACTAATAGTGTCAAATGGTTTTAGGATACATGAATTTGATAAGTGTATATACAGTAAGTTTACTAGCAATAGAGGTGTAATCATACGTCTATATGTAGATGACATGCTTATTTTTGGTACTGGCAATGATGTCATTGAAAGTACTAAAAGTTTATTGTTGTCTAGCTTTAGTATGAAAGACATGGGCTTGGCTGATGTAATTCTGGGTATTAAGATCAAATGAGAGGACACTAATTTGATTCTTACCCAGTCGCACTATACTGAGAAAATTATTAAGAAATTTAATCAATATAATTGTACACTCATGTCTACATCTTTTGATTCAAATTTGAAATTGTATCCTAATACTGGAAGAGTTGTTGATCAGCTAGAATACTTAAGAGTGATAGGTAGCCTGATGTATGCCATGACTTGCACTAGACCTGATATTGCATTTGCAGTGGGAAAACTTAGTAGATACACTAGTAATCCTAGTAGTGTGCATTGGCATGCTGTTAATCGAATACTTAGGTACTTGAGAAAAACGATAGACTATGGAATGTCTATAATGGCTATGCAGCAGTGTTGGAGGGATTCATGGATGCTAGTTGGATAACTGACCGTGAAGATCACTAGTCAATGAGTGTTTAGATTTTTACTCTTAGAGGAGGAGCGATCTCTTGGAGTTCTAAGAAGCAAACATGCATAATAGACTCAACCATGGCGTCAAAGTTTGTAGCATTGGCTTCTTGTAGCAAAGAGGTAGAGTGGCTACGGAATCTCTTGTTAGAGATTAAAATATGACCAAAACCTATGACATTAATATCTTTTCATTGTGATAATGAAGCAACTCTATCACGACCCTATAGCCATGTCTATAATGGAAAGTCTAGACATATAGGATTGAGACATAGTTGTGTCAAGTAGTTAATCACAGAAGGTGTGATTACCATTAGTTATGTAAAGTCAAGTGAAAACTTGGCTGACCCGTTAAGAAAGTGACTCACAAGGAATTTGGAAAGGAAAACATCAAAGGGGATGGGTCTTAAGCCTACTTGACATAAACACTCTTGGTGAAAACTCAACTAAACGCTTGAAGAAACATCAAATCTTAAACTCAATGAGCCTAAGTATACCATATGTCGTGATTGCAAGCACTTAGTTTTATTTCATTTTCATTTGGTACCTGTAATGTGAAAAGAAAAGAATGGGTTAGCAAACTCTTAATAAGCTTACAATTGGGTTGTTAGGGTACTGTAAATCACAGGGGTACTCTTAATAGGCTTACCTATGTGAATGTAGGAGGTGGTGCCGCTTCTTATGAGTCTAAGTGCTTGACTCTAGAGTACTCATGAAACAGGATAGAGACACAAGGCCAATCCACGTGTCAATTTGTTTGAATACTTGAGGTAACCTATATTGTGTGTGAGACATGTCCGGTTAGTCGTATAAGATCGCTAGTTCAAAGACAACTCTACTATGCCATCTTGATTAACTTTGAGGTGTCTTCACTAAGTGAATGATTCAAATTGTACGATATCGTCACCCATGCATAAGGTTGCCAAGTGAACCAAGAGTCATCATCTGCTATTTTGAAAATGATGGGGAAATGTTGGGGAATTTTCAAAATGATTTTCAAAAATTATAGTTTAGTTTTTGGGTGTTTTCAATACCTTTCTTGTTTTTCTTTGGAAAACTTGAAATAAGCTTGGGGACTTTGTCCCACATTGGAAAAAGAGGAAAACATGGAGCACTTAATAAAGTGCTACATGGAATATTTCTTTGAATATGAAATTGTGGAATGGATGCTAGTATGCATGCACTCACACTGCAAGGATGATGCTTCGCACCATCCGCTTACTTACACGCACACGTGCGCACGTGTGGCATGGGCAGTGGATTGTGTGACGTTTGATTGCAGACTTTGCACTTAGCACAGACACATCTGCGTAAGGAGCCATGAGGGCGCTTTCTTATTTGCATCGGACAGGTTAGAGCGATAATGTGGATCCAACAAGGCATTTGCACAAGGCGCCATGAGGGCGCTTTCCTAGTTGCATCGGACAGGTTGGAGTGATGATGTGGATCCAATATGGCATGGATGATTGTGGCATACAGTCAGCTCCGCGAGGCAATGATGTGGTGTTCGTTGGCAATGAGTCAACCAACAGATCGAACAGTTTCGTGTCCGATCTGGACCGGTTTGGTCATAACTGTTGATTGGAAATGCGCGCCATTGTAGGGATAAGATAGCACCCGTCCTTGATTAGGTATGATCAGATGCATCAAGGCTTATAAATAGGCTGTGAAATAAGCCATTTCAATCTATCCAAAAATTCAAAAAGTATTCCTGTAATTCTCTCTCTCTCTCCCTCCCTCCCTCTCTCTTGATTTAGAGTTTTTGATCAAGAGTTCTTTTATGCAAGTTTTTGCTTTGCTTACTGGTAATCAAATTCTGTAGACGCTGGTAGATTTGATCTTTAAATCAGGCTTCATTGTATCCTGGATATGAATTTGCTGTAATCCCTTGCATACGTTTGGTGAGTGCAAATATTATCTTTAGGAAAGTGACTAAGTGACGCGACTTGAAATTCGAAATTTCTATTCTACATAGATAAGATCATCACCAAGTTTTAAAGACCTGAAAACCACCAACTGAAGAATTCAAGACGAATTGTTCCAACATATCTTTATAGGAGATTTTTGTGAAGATGTAGCACGATTGTTTTTAAACTTGTTTTGAGAAGTGCATTTTTTTTAATTTATTGATTTATTACAAAATAAGTGTAAAAAAATAATATAACTTAAATAAATCAATAAATTAATTTTTTTTTAATCTTCCCAAACGAGGGGTTAATAATGAAGAAAGGCGTTAATAATGAAGAAAGCGGGGAAGGGTCAAGCTGCTTACTGCGTTTGTTAAATACTGTTTGGACAAAGAGAAAGAGACGGCTGGCTGCTTGAGGTTCCTTGTGGAGTTAGTTGCAATTAAATAGTCAACAAAACACAATTTTGGACTTTTGAATTTAATTAAATTTATTTATTTACTTTTTTTTTTGCATCTTTTGAACAACTTATAAGTTTATGTGTCATCAACACTACTCCCAATTAAAATTTATCTAGACCATTCTCTCTCTTCCCCCTCACCCCTCTTTATTGATGTATGGAAAGCTTCTAAAAGCTTTCTTTGTTCAAAACAAGCAAACATCTGTTCCAAGACATACAGACCTTTCACAAAACCATCCTCACAAAAACAACTCTTTTACCCAGCCAACCTCTGCTCTGCTCTCTGCTCTCTCTCTCTATATGCTATCAGACCCATCTCTTCAAATGGTATCTCTCTCTCTCTCTCTCTCTCTCTCTCTAAAGCACTTTTCCGGCTATACACACACACACACATATATATAGACATACCCATCTCTATATGTGTATATATAGGCATACCCATGTAACCCATCTCTCTATGTGTCCTGGTATTGATAATTACAATCTATGTTCCAGATATTAATGAACAGAAATATATATATATATATATATATTATTGTCTTGTTTTGATATAAATATATATGTCTATAGGTGTATATACATATATATTATTGGTAGGTAAACGCGATGGATTTGTAATTTGATTTTATAGTTTGATGATTGAGGTGTGATTTGATGAATGACAATTTTTTGTATTTTTTATTGTTCATTAAATTTAGGTTTAGACTTTATATAATAATAATAATAAACATAATATATATTATATAATAATCTCTGAATATATACATGGTATTGTTGATTTAGATTGGAATATTGAAATTTTTATTATATATTCTTTCATTATATTCTTTTTGTTTTGGATGGGATAAGAATGTGAAAGCCAAAAGGAAAGTAGCAACTGGGTTGGCTTTTAAATTTATTTATTTATTTATTTTTGTATTTTCTTTCTTGAAGATGAAGCCTTTGATAACATGCGCACGTCTCTTTTTAATTTGGGACTGTACAAAAAAAGAGGATATGCTAACATGGCCTACTTTGGATCGTCTCCTTTTGAATGACCGAATTTTGGTCAGCAGTCCTTATACATATATATATTTAAAGTTAGGTCCTTCAAAATTACTGAGTGTCTTTTTTTTTTTTTTTTTGGCAAATTATCAGTAAGTTCTAATAGTTAGATTTAATTCCTATTAAGTTCTATTGAAAATAAGTTTTGGTAAAATTATTGTTAAAATAATTTTTTACAAACGTCGCTAAAAATTAACAATTAGTGACTTTTTTATCATAATTTTTATAAATTGTTACTAAAATTTATAATTAGTGACGTTTTTTATGATAAATTTTTTTCGTAAAACCTATTAAACAATAAATTCACTTATTAAGATTTACCCATAAATAATTTTTTTCAAAAGAAGCTACTATGAAATTACTTGCAACTTCTGTCTTTTTCTTGAAGGTCGGTAGACTTTGTAGTCAGTAACTAGGCAATTCATGTTCTGATATTTTAATTTTGGGACACTTTTTTGATAAATCTCTTTTCATCTATTTATGTTTTGTTTAGTTTATATTATTTTCTTATATTCTAAAAAGTTCAATAAGTAATATAGTAATTAAAATATCTCTAATAATATTCACATTTATAGTGTGAATGTTTCGTGATATGAATATCTACACCATCAATGTGAATGTTTACACTATCAATGTGAACATTCACACGTCAATGTGAATGTTTACACTATCAATGTGAATATTCATATTATAAAATATAAATGTTCACATCACCAAATTACTAACTATTCAAAAATATTTGTAAAGGCAAAAATGTCTATAAAATACTTTAAATATGAGAATTAGGATTTGGTAGATTAAATGTTTAAATAATAGGACTTATTGGAATACAAGAATATCTTATAGATTAATTAGGATACATATCACTTGAAAAAAGATTTTCTAATAAATCCCCCATTAATGGGGTAGGATTAATTACATTTTTATTCCCTGAAGTTTGTAATTTGTGTCATTTTGATCATTAATGTTTTAATTGTGTCAATTTAATTTCTAATTTATAGAAAGTATTTCAATTCAGTTTAGACCCCATTATTAGACTTTTGTTAAAGTTAGCTAATGTAGAATATAAACGCACTTAAAATTCAGGATCCTTTGGTTTAAATATATATTTAAAGTTAGGTCATTCAAAATTATTGAGTGCCCTCTCTATTATGAAACTACCTGGAACTTTCGTCTTCTTCTAGAAGGGCTGTAGACTGTATGTAGTCAATTACTAGGCAATTCATGTTTTGAAATTTTAATTTAGGATTAATTACATTTTCAGTCCCTCAAGTATGTATTTTGTCTTATTTTAGTCCTTCAAGGTTTAATTATGTCAATTTAATTCCCAATGTAGGAAAAGTGTGTTAATTTTCCCCAAACCTAACTCTACATTGTTAAAATTGGGGATTAATGTAGAAACGTATTTATAAAATTGCACTTTTAGTCTCCAAAATATGTGATGTGTCATTAATGTGAAAATTTACTTAACAAATTGCACTTTAGTCCATGAAATAGATGATCTATTTTATTTTGGTCTCTTAAATTACACATTTATCCCTGACTTTAGTGGTGGCTATTGATAGAGTTAGGTTTAAATTGAAACACTTTTTATAAATGAAAGACTAAATTGGCACAATTTAAATTTCAGAGACCAATATGACACAAAACTCGTACTTTGGGAGCTAAAAAATGCAATTCAACAGTATAAAAGTTAATTTTTGTTTTACCTGGAAATAAACAAATTCAGCAGCTGCCATTGTATAGTGTTTATATTAATTTATGTTATTTTGGGTTACTAAAAAATTTGGGACATGCCATTATATAAGGATTGTGTAGATGCATTAATTCTTAAAAAATTAGTTAGATTAGAAGAATTTTGACCCTATTTCTTCAAACAATTTTGAATTTTTCTTAAAGAAATTCGAATATTATTATTAAAAATAAGGATTGTAACCATTTGTTGTATATAAAATATAAATACACCTCATACATGTCTAATGTTAATTGTCCAACAATGTTATACAAATATAATGTATTTAGTTCCTCTACTTCGTATTTCTCTCTATGAAATGAATTGTATGTAGAACATTTTTATGCTATGGGTTTGTAGTTTTGTTTGATCAATGTGATGTACTATACCACAAGAATGAAGTGAACGTGAATGAACAAATCTAGAAAATTTCTTCTCAAGGTTTGAATTAAATTGCGGTCAAAGTTGGTATATCCAAAGCTTTGACCATTATTATACCAAACATGCACTAGTCAAAGATAAACATGTTCATCAATTGCTTTAAAAGACATTGTAAAGATGGTTTGAACCGTCAAGGCATGAAGGTCTCGCTATAGAAGTTGCTTCTCTAGGGAAATATCTATTTGGTAATTAACATGATCTCGCTCCTATAAAAATAAAATTAGAAAAATATTTAATGAGTGAAGCTTCTCTAATACCAATAAAAAATTCTGTATGCTCTGATATCAATTGAGAAAAATATTAGATTTGTTGATAAGTATGTTGTTTTGGTTGATTAGTTTTTTTAATCACACAATTTAAATGGCAAGAATAACAATAAAGCAAACACATAAGATAGTGACTCGCGATTTTTAATGTGGAATATCTTACTTATAAAAACTATGGGACCTAGTTCACCCAACCAATCCACTATAAATAACAAAAATACAGTTTGCAACTTACAACCAAAGCTTAAAGGAATCCATGATTTCAAGCCACAAAATTGCTGGCCATGAACTTGTACTCACCGAATTCTACGATCTCCATCAACAATGGATGCTTGAGTAATTGAATCCACACTACTTAAGGGATCCACTGCGGATTGAACCCAATCTGCCAAAACACCTTTGAAATCAGCCAAAACCCTTGGAATGCACCAAGCCAATCACCATTGTATGAAAATGATGTAGAATAGCTTAGAGATGGAATGATTTTCAGCCATAGCAAGTGCTCCTTATCTTTCCTTTTGACAATTCACTTTTTTCTTTCTTTTTGGCCAACTGAGCCAGTTTAGTTATTTTTCCAATCATCTCTCCCTCACTTTTCTTTCAATATGTTGATTTTTGTGATTTTTGTATCTAGTTGTGTTTAATCTTAAATTAAAATAGTGATTTGTATAAGAAAAGGAAAAGGTGCGGGAAAAGTTTAAAAAAAAAAAAATTGTAATTCATTCACTTTTTCCTTCTCTTTGCCCCTTCCCTCTACAAATTACTTCACAAATAAAAAATAAAAAAAAGTCTAGATAGTACACATTAATGTGTGTTTGGGAGGGAAAGATTGGGTACACACTTAACTTTTGGCATAGTGCACAAAGTGGTTGTCCCGAAACTTAAACCCATAATTTTAAGATTATTAGGCCAAGATTTTACCATTAAACCAATGGTTACCCCTATACAAATTACTTCACAAATCCAAAATTTAAAAAAAAAGAAAAAAAATTGTTTCGTGTTGCTTTTCTTAAGCTAAAAGTTGATAATCAAAAAGTATAATCTAAAAACACTCTTCTCTCAACTTCTCGATAATCAAGATTTTTTAAGTTTGTTTAACCTATTTTGTCTCTTAAGTTATATACAACGGTTACACCAAAAACTCCAGCACATATATTCCCAAAAAAATTTTAACAAATAAAAAATGAAAAATAGAAAAAAGTTTTAAACAACTCTAATAAGATACACTAAATGTCTAAAAATAAATTGATCTTTCTTTTTACTATTGATTTGAACATTTTTATTTGTTTTGCAGAGATTAGAAATAACCCTCTCTTCTTCTTTTTTCTTTTTAAAATTTTTTTTCCCCCTTTGATCATGATTGATGAATTGTATAATTTCATTACTCCCTTTTAAATGGAAAAATATTTTAAACACAACATAATGGGGTATGTATGTGGTGTGATGCAGGTGAAGGAAAAGGATGTGAATGGGAATGGGGATGTAATTGGGACAGGGACAAGGACAAGGGTGGCTGTTCTAACACCACCATTGAAATTAGAGGGGGAATTGGATGGTAATGATTACAGAGCCCCAAATTTTTTCCAACGTGTACTTAGTCTCTTGAAGAGTGTTCGCCCTGGAACTGATCTCACCCGCTTCCCGGCAAGTTATACTATAATTCTCATGTGCACATACATATATTTATGCTTGTTCATTCAATTTTTTCACTCTTACAAAAAATATTAATGAACCCCTAGAATTATGTGGAATTCACTCACTCATGTCTGAAAAATGAGAAAACATAGTGAGAAACGGAATTATGTCAAGATTTTTCATAAAAAAATATTTAGTTAAAATTACCTATGTATTTTTAATTTGGATTGTCCAATTGTCTAGACAACCTAACTTTTGTTTGGCAATTGTATCCTCTGTATGAAACAAATGACCTTGAGGGGCTTTGCTTTTTTTTAGCAATAAGGCCACTATTGCAATTTATATAGGAATATATGCTTCTTTTTGAGAAATGATATTCAGACACCTCTTTTAGTCTCTTACACTTCCCTTGTGATTACTGCTTTAAAGTTAAAAGAAATTTAATATCAAAGGCTACATTTAGGAAGTATTGGATTTGTATTATTGGGTATAGGTATTCGATATGAAAATTGCAGAAATGTTTTTCGTTTTCTATGAATACGATTTCTCTAAAAAATAGTTAGTAAACAATTTTGTCAGCATACTGATGTGTTCATGTGTTCTCACAGTGCCTTTGCTATATCATATTGTCATACAAATTGCACACAAGAATCTGTCTCATTTTCTCCTGTATTCCCTGTCTCAGACATTCTCTTTATCACACGATGTTTCTCTTTGACTCTAATAGTACAATAGAGAGGAGACCTGGAACAGGGAGACAAGGACTAATGTGCGGAGAGGATGTGTTCTATGCAAATAGACAAATCGAAATTTGTTACCATTAAATATAGTGGTTTGAATTTTGTGAAACAAATCTATCTGAATTTTAAAATGAACTTGTCCATTTGGATAGAGTGTTTTGAAAATCTCACAACTAGCAGCTTTCTTGCGATGGTGTTGATAATAGCACAGCTGATGTGAAGATTTGTTTTATTTATTTTTATTTCTTTTGGGGTTCTCCCTACAAGTTCAGGTGCCACCACTCTTCAACATCCCAAAGACAATGCTCCAGTGTTATGGGGAGTCACTTTATTGCGTCAGTAAAGATATGTTGAGTCCATGTGCCAATGGGAAAACCCCACTTGACAGGTTTATATCTGTCGTTGCATGGAACATATCTACCCTCGCCCTCTCATGTTTGGTGTTGCTCCTTACAATCCCATTCTTGGAGAGACTCACCATGTCTCTAGGGGCACTCTCAATGTGCTTCTTGAACAGGTATTTGCTATAGCACTTCATTTTCATTTCTATCTGTACTTAATTGTCTACTCTACCAGGTGAGACATCAAGGGTTTTATAGCTTATTAAGCTTGTTTTTAAGCTAGTAAAGCCTAAGCCCAGCTCAACAGACCCTTTTGAGCTTAGAATGAGTGGAGTATTGGCATGACGAAATGCAAAAACAATGGGCCATAACTGCTCCTAAAATCTTCTTGTACATGATCAATTTGAAGAATAATAAACTATATTTGATTGAATGTGTAATTATTAGAAGAAAATTGCTCTCACAGTTAAAATTACCTTAAATTCCAATAGACCTATTGCATGTTCCCATTCCTATTCCTCATAACATAGGTCCAATCATAACCATGAAGAGCTTGAAGTAGTTTGAATACGAATTATATGCTTTTGCCTAAACTGTGTGAACTTGTGTGAATAATGCTTGCAGGTTTCCCATCACCCACCAGTATCTGCACTTCATGCGACTGATGAGAAAGAGGGTATTGAGTTTATATGGTGCCATCATCTTGTCCCAAAATTCAATGGTAGTTAACTTTTCCACCCTAGCTTTGATTATGTAACTTGTGGCATTACTGAAATAGTCCAAACAATTATCGATTTGCAGCTAAATTAATCTTAAATATTTTCAACTACTTGACATAGGTTTAATTGGTTAGAAAGGCCAGAATTTCGAAAGTGCTGTTGAACTAGTCTGTGGTCAGAACTTATCATGGGTTTATGCTTGCTCACATATGATCAAATGAGTTCATGGGCTGTTTGACTAAAACTGAAAACTAGTAATAAAAATAAAATAAAAATATAGTGCTGAAATATTTAAGCAATGAACTTTTAAGATTGAAGTTTAGATTTCAGTTTGCCCATTAACATTTACTTCTTAGACCTATTCAAATTGTAATTCAGCCATCTCCTCGTAAAATCAAGTGCCTTTCTAAGAGGGTTTTCAGTTTTTAGTGGATTATCAAATGCAATAAATGAAACTTTCACTGAAAATCTACAGATTTAGCACCTAATCGTGTTATCAGACAATTTTGTTAAGGTTCATCAATTAGAAAGTGGTGTTTATACCTCAAAAGCATTTTAGCATTTCGGTTTGGTATGACTGGCTACATCTGCAAATTGAAATTTTGAATATCAAGAACTTTGTTCATGCTGTTGATAACATCAGTAACTGTCCAAATAAGTTTGGATACTTGCAAGAATCATTGCTTCAGAAAGGAATTAGAATTCAAGAGTAAGCAGCTATTCAATTTATCCAAATAGGTTTTGATAAAATATTAACATCTTTTAATTCACATTTAGTCTAATATTCTTATGCTTCAAATTCAACTGCAAGTTATATTTCATAATAATGAAATATTGAATTCAAATTCAGTATTGAAATAATAAGCTTCGTCACTTGGGACCTATTTGGTGCGGTTTCTTGTGAGTTGGAAGCTCATAATTAGAAAGTAGAAGCCAAAAACACTCATTTTCTAACTTTCAGATAATCAGTATTTTCAGCTTATTTAAGCTATTATGAAATATTGAATTCAGATTCGATATTGAAATAATACGCTGCATCACTTGGGGCCTGTTTGGTGCAGTTTGTAGCCTCAATATAAGTGTTCAGCCCCGAAGCCCTTCCCTTTTGTGACCATTAGGAACATAATTTTAGTCTTTTAGATCAAAATGTTACGGATCATTCAGGGATAAAAAAGTCAGTTGAGGCCTTGTAATTTTCCATTTGATAGTAACTTGGTGTTAATTTATCTTATGTTCCCAAAATACATACATGGTGCAGGTACTACGGTAGAAACTATGGTGCATGGTCAGAGGCATTTGAAACTCGTGAATAAGGGCGAAACCTACGTAATGGACCATCCAAATCTTTTAATAAGATTTCTACCCGTGCCTGGTGTTCATTGGGTGGGCAAGGTCAGAATCCATTGTCAAGAAAGCGGCCTTGAAGCCGAGTTACATCTTGGAGGCAGTTCTTTTATAAGCCGTAGAGCATATTTTAGATCCATTAAAGGAAAAGTGTTTATGTCGTCATCAATGAAGACCATTTACGAGATTAATGGCCATTGGGACAGGTAATTTTTATTCGTGATATCAATTTGGACCGTGCTTAATTTCATTTTTTTATGTTTCTATGATTGATGGTAGATTAGTTGAAAATGCAAATTAGCTCATGTCCCTTATTTTAATATTTTCATGATAACTCTTTTAATGTTTGTTTTAATCTCAATTAATTTATTTGCAGAGTTGTCACAGTTAAGGATGTCAGCAATGGAAAACAAACGGTGATATATGATGCCAAGGAAGCACTTTCAGGACTTAAAGCTCCCATCTTAAAAGATCCAGAGGTAATAATCAATCTCTGCCTTTCGCTCTCTAACTTTTTTTGTATGAAGGTAAAATTGATGAAAAGATAAACAATTTGGATCTTGAATTTATCAATCTCTGCCTTTCACTCTCTAACTTATAAAATATGCTCTACGGCTTGTTCAAAGACTTGGGCTTCTTGTATCAGTGTTTGGATCTTGAATTTGAGTAGGTATTATTTGTGAAAGAGAAAAGAAAATTGAAGGAAATTAGTCTCCTCTTTCTTTCTCCACAAATCCCTTCTCAAATTATAATCCAAATACAAACCTTACTGAGCTGACCATATCGGTCAATTAAAAGATGCCTTTGATTTTGATCAGTTTTGAATTAGGGTATGATAGGAATTGATCCAATCTGCTGAACAGACTATATATTGGCTACTATATATTGCAGTTCTGCTAAAAAGAAAAAAGGGAAAAAATATCAGTGAACTCAGTTATTACTATTATTTTCTAAAATTTTATCTACTGTGGAAAAAGCTTAAATAAAAAATTTATATACATATAGGTTTCTTTTGCTTGGCATATCTATTCTATTATATAAACAACGTAACTCAATTGGCAAAGCTATGTCACGTATTCTATGTGCCCAAATTACCCTTATATAACTACAATTTCAAATTTTGATTTCTTCAGCTTATTTTCTTCCATCAACATCTGTTTTTTTTTTTAAAATCATATAACAGCAACAACCGTCTTTCATTTCTGCATATGTTTTGCATGTGTACATAGCCTTCTTTATATATGGTTATTGAAGATTCTGTGAGGTGTATGTGATTTTTGTTGTTTTTTGCTGTTTAAATAGAGATTGTGGGCAAGTGAATCAAGTGTAGTGTGGGCTGAGGTAAGTAAAAACATCCTGAGCAAATGCTGGGACAAAGCAAGGGAAGCAAAGACAACTGTTGAGGAAAAGGAGAGAGAACTTCTAAGAGAGAGAATGGCCAAAGGAGAAATATGGGTTCCTAAGCATTTTACAGTCTCCCAAAGCAAGGAAAGTGGTTGGGTTTGCTTACCTAATCAAGAATGGGTCCCAACTGCTCCAATTGTTGTCCCTACTTGATCTTATGTTTTGTACAGCAGTGTTAAGAATATAGACAAATTTCACAGAATGAGACACAGATGTGAAACAAAAGGTAAGTTTTACAAACTTACCATTTCTCTCACATATGTTTATATGAGAATTCACAGTTTATCATACTGTGTTTCATTTTGTAAAACTCATATGTGCATTTAGACTTATTTTGTTTTGTATTTACACGTGTTTGATTATATTATATTAGAAGTAATAAAAGCTTATGTAAGATACAGATAACGCAGCAGGTAAAAAGATTTAAACCATACCTTGTATAAAAGGATCTGAAACGAAGAACCTTGTGGGTAAATCACGTGCTTGACAACCACGAACTATGAACTCCTAACAATGGAGTAATACCACAGTATGAGTATCACCCTCTTTAGTCATTGTGTAAAGGCTTGATCGTTTTACATGTGGGAGAGAGTTAAAGAGAGAGTATGGGACAAAAATTATGGGTAAAAACCACATAACATATATGATGTTCTATATTATTCAAATATATAATCAAATATATAACCATATATATCTATCTATCCATATCTCCTAAGGATATGATAAAGGTAGATAGATAGAGGGTTATCCTAACAAATAAGATAATCAGGAAATCAAATTCATATTACATAGGTAATTTGAATGGGTCATGGGTCACGCCACATAAACGCCCAAATCCGGGTCTAATACGCGATCCAATTTCTAAAATCTCATACTCGCACATGAGTTGGCATGACACTGCCACATCTCTATCTCAATCTCCCCAAATATTGAACAATTCCATACTAGCCAATGAACCGTGTGACCGTTGAGAACACTTGCATCTGGGAGCTCTATACTATAAACTCAAAATGAGCTAGCATAGGGACATATTAACCCAAAAAGAATAGAAATAGTGTCTCATATACCCTAGACCCATCTAATTACACCGATCTAAAAAACATCTCTAATCCCTCAAAAAAGTATGTTTGACCTTCTCAATTCTTGCAACATATTCACACTTAATCTGCCTCTTATATAGAGCAATATGAATTCTTAAGATAAATATACAATAGTGGTGTAATATTAGATGATCTTCCATTTGCCCTTATGCCATTTAGTTTAAGATTGAACGTTTTCTCAGTGATGTCCCTTAAGACCGAACCATACATAACCGTAGGCAACATACCAAAGTAGCAGAACATCAACCCCTTACCTTATGACATAGTCAAAGGTCACAAAATGGTACATAAGTGAAAGTCATATCAATAGTGACACGTAAGACTCACACGGTGAGCAAACAAGAATCCATTCTCTCACCTCATTACTCGGTCGCCAAGCACATCTAGTATGAATACATGCTACGGTGAAGTAACTCTTTCAAAAGAGTGACGTCATACTCGATACACTGTACAGATCTTAGTCTAGTCGCTTTCTAGCGTTTAACCTGAATTCTCTATTTGCTTATCTTCCAAGTGCCAAATAAGATCTCGCATCTGGCTAATCAAAACAAGCATAACATGGAAAGTGGGTACTAACATCCATGTTTGGTCATTAACGTGACCTCATCTTGGTTGTAACCAAGGCGACATATATAGTGGATAATTTAAGCCTCTCTTGGCTCCAAATAAAAATAAACCACTAGTCTCATCCTTGTTCGCTCCCAAGCGCCAAGGGCGATTGCTCGTGTGAGTGAGCCAATCTTGCCTACTAACATCATCATTTGCTAATCATTATGGCACAAACCATAATAGTGTCATCATCCCATCATCTCACAACAAATAAGTGATCAATTTTAAAAAACACGACCACAATCTGTGCAATTCTAGATTCCAAGCATAAGCCTAATCAGTACCTCTTGCGATAAGCATGTACAACGGAATTCACCATGTGCGCCTCACATGAAGTAGTTCAAGATCCCTACTTCTTGCCCAATTATCTCTCTAAAGATATTTTGGTGACCAATCTGCATTCATTCAAGATGCGCCCAACTAGCGCATTAAATCTTACAAGGGGCAAATTTATATACTACTAGTAAAGTATTCTATCCACAGTTTTCTACATTCATTCAAGATGCGCCCAACTAGCGCATTGAATCTTACAAGGGGCAAATTTATATACTAGTAGTGAAACATTTATATCCACAGTCTAATGAGCAAGGTCAATGTCTAAACTACTTAGTTGACCATTTACCAAAGATAACACTCATCATGCCGAATATGCCTACATAGCGTATTTTAGGCTCCCACAACAAAAAAGATCAAGGAATATAGGTCATTTGTTTCTTCTAAAGACAATTCGAGGATTCACTCAATAGCTAAGGCTCTGATTTTTACCGATAGGTAAGTCAATGGATTTGTAATTTTGCATCTAGAATCATTCTAAGATATTCCTTATGTAAGTCATCAAAGACAAACCAAGAATTCTCCCAAAACAATCCCTAAGGATTGTACATCCGAGCATATAAATTACATCACCCATGTTTATCATATCTAAAACAGAGGATTGTCCACCCTAGGTAGTGACAACCTTATAAATTCCTGGCTCATAATGATTAATTAAGGAAAAACTTCTTTTGGACCATTGATCATGCTTTAGTGGTCTTCATCGATCATCGTTGGCGTATCATGGCTCTACGAAATCTAAGAACCACTATTTGGATGACTGTTTTAGGGTATAAAAGATTTATTGGAACTAGCAACCTTTTTGCGCTTCTAACTTTTCACCATAAAAGCAGAAGGTAAATCCCTACGGATCTACATATCCAATTCTCCAACGAGAAATTGGGTCACAATGTCCACAAATCAATGTTCCAAACTTATGTCAATCATAGCCTAAGTTGAAATAATCTCACTACCCAGAAAGAAGTCTTCTCATGGTCTACACCTTCCTCAATGGTGTGACTTTTCGGTATCTAGCGAGCCTTATGCCTCGACAATGACTATCCAAATTGTGTATAACTTTAAAACAGTTTTGCGTGATAATGGAAAGTCAACCAAATTATAGAAATGGTTAATCCTCAAAGATTTTGTCTTAAACTGCGTAACATTGATCCACTTTCTAAAAACAGGAAACTAGAGCCTTTGGCATTATCCTAGGCTCTTTATCATCTTACGGAGCAATCATGAATGTTTCTCTCTCAATCACCCAATGATGTCGTGAAAAATTTTCACATTCACTACCACGCAACAAAGAATATAGAGTATTATTCTTTAATGGAGTAATCCACTAGTAGGCATATCACTCCCACTGTCCCTAGGATATTGGAAATTTCTTTCCATTTTCAACTAGGCTACATAAAACGTTATACTTAGAATTCTCTATCTTATAGAGTTCCAGAACTCTATTCATGTTACCTTTACTAAAAAAACTTTATGTGACTTAGTTACACTACCACAAAGCTGCTTACCTATATGCACATGACCGGGAGGGTTTACATGACAGTATACAATAATGCGCCACATGACCCTAAGTGTTAACAAAACAGTATACAATAATGCGCCATAGAACCTTAGGTGTTAACTTCACAACCTTATGAGAAGTAAAATAAAGATAAGTTGTATCTTGATCGGTCGCCCATAGATGGCTCTCTGCTAACCCATTGCTCAAATGGAGTGTAAAATCTGATATGGAGGGCACTTAGTTAAGGATATAGGCAACAAACTAAAGTACAATTCTCAATTGGAAAACATTTTGCGCCATCATCTACCTAACATAAGCAATACTTAATTCTTTATCTCTACTACACCATTGTGTTGCTGAGTACCAGGAATAATCAATTTTCTAAGCATCCATTTCTCTTCACAGAGCTTTCTAAAATAACTCAAATAGATACTCGCTACCTTGGTCAAAACTAAAAGCACGAAAGTTGTTATTTAATTGATCTCGACCTCATATGTGCAATGTCAAAAATCATCTCAAAACTTTTGACTTATGGGAGATCAAATAGTCTTGACTCAGATGCGTATCGTAATCTATAAATGTGTCAAGATTGAGGCTAGCTATCATACCCTTACACATATCCGGTCACAAATATCATAGTGGACTAAATGCGCCAATACAAATGCCCTTCTGCAGCTTTCCTACTTACTTGTGCGCAACCATTGCGAACAAAATTACACATTCACATGAGAGCAGGATGTCATAAGTGAGTGGGCCAAGAGGGCCTACTCAAACCATCCATGTCATCTTCTCATTAATGTGATGAAGTATAACAAGCCACCGGTTCATGACCAATGTCATAAACTAATTCCAATTATCCTAATGTGTGAGTTCTCGAAGACAAGTTTTAAAGGTTTAGGCCCAACTAAGTAATGGCTCACGGCTAATTCATGTTCACTAGATTACAAAAAGATATCATGGAGATATCAAGTGCGCCTAAGTCGCAAATTTAACTAGTAAGTGCTAATCCCCTGCACCTTCAAGTCAATTTTATTCTCCATACACTTTACTGTATCTAGTTGAAAGATGACAATACTCCTCTTGCCCTCTATTTCTCGCTTCATAGTTACTTGCAATTAATTCTACTATCCACAAGAATGAGAGAATAAGCTATCAATCTATGACAGCTCCCAAAGTAACTTAAACGCGAATTAGGCTAAAGAGTCTGATTCAACACAATGCTCTTACGAGCCATATGTCAAATTCTTAGAGTCATAACAACCTTGTCAGCCTTGATCTTTTCATTACTATGCTGCAACGTTTGTGCTTAGTGGTAAATGTTATTCAAAAGCATTAGCCTAGTTAAGGAATCATACAAAGAAGCACCTCCTCATGTCTCACACTCAAGTGTGGAAACAGTAAATATCTAGACTTAGACAAGTTGGCAATGCTAATAGATTTTGCAGCCACTTGGTGTTAATCTTTTCACTTAGTGTTAATAGATTTTTTGCTGCTACTAAGCGCTAATCTTTTAACTTCAAGTGATATTTTAATGCACACTATTATAGTGCATGAAATTTTGCTCCATCCACTCCCAACAGTTGGGTAGAGAGCAAAACACTGCTCATACTGACTACTCATTTTACACTTAATGACTAATTCATTTAAGCTCGCATTTCTTGGATGACGTGGCTCTTGAATGTTACTTTATCCTATGATGCAACATTATTACAAGTCAAATTACAAAGCCAATCTGCGCAGCTTAGTAGTCAAGATCATATATAGATCTATTGAGGGTTTACTAATTTCACAACTTCAAAACTTGCCAATCAAAACTACGTAGCATGCCGCTAACCATAACGTATATATCAGTTTTTATTGTGTCAAACAAGACAACAAAACCACGGCGACTTTGAGTCATGTTTCTTTACTTTTGCTCAATTAAGGTCTGACCTAAAGTCTCAAAGACTTTTTGCTTATCTAAAGAATATGATTGCATTGTTCACATTTGAACATCTCTATTAAGTCTAGGTCAACCAAATTAACTTCCATAAGCTAAGTCAATTTAAAGAGAAATTCGCATTGGAATTAATTTGATTAGTATAATATAATTTTGCACAAAAATCTAAATTAAATAGTAACAATATTACACAAGTCGCAAGATCAAAAATTCATAATACTCGTAATCATCTCTTGCCCACAAGTGACAATTATTCAAAATTTAATTTAATTCATGCACAAAATATTAATTTTTTAGAGTAAATCTACAAAGATATCTCTCAATCGAATAACCTCTCATTAGCTATGGCATGTCTAAAGCATGATAAAATATTTTAATTCCATATAATAGCATCTTAATGTAGATTCACAATTAACTCATGCTATGTTACATTTAATAATGGAATTTAAATAAATAATAAAAAAATTAATCATGCTATTCTAATCACAATATATTAGAAATTCTTGGCAAAAAACAACAATATCATGTGTTTAATATTCAGATTATGCCATAACATAAAATACATCACTTCTGAAATTTTTTGAAATTTCTTGGTATTTTTTGAAATTTTAAATAATTAATAAATACACATAAAATCAGAAATAAATATTCTAGAATTTGGGAAAATGCCAAAATTATACCAGTAAATAGTAAACCATTACAGTAGTCTACTGTAAAAATTTTAGCCTCAAAAACTTAGTCATGCAACATTTTAAAGCAGAAATAATGAATTATTATTTTAGAAAAATTATTTTTTATGTTCATAAAATTTTGAAAATCTTAAAGTAGATAAAAAAAAATTAATTTTGAGTCTAACAGTACCAACCACGCTTAAAACAAAGTTATAACGAATTACTTATGACCATTTAAAGTAATTCTGAATTTTTAAAACAAACAAACATAGCCTTAAAAAGCAGCAACCAAGCCGGTCAAAGCAGCCTGGCTCGGCTCATTTCGGCTCGTGAAAGCAAAGCATGGAGTGTATGGACGGCGCAAGACGCGCGCGTGGCAGTGCATATGACGTGTACACACTTGGTGGGGCGTGTAGCGTGTGTGATGTGTGGCAGCGGACGTGGCGTTAACTAGCGTGAACTGCAGCGCGCCTTTCGGGGTGATTTCTAGTCCAATTTTAGTACTGTTGGACTCCATTTTCCAAAATAAAAATATTTGTGGACTCAAAAATGGAATTTAACAAACACAAATAATGGAGTGTGGCAGACTCTCTCTCTAATGAGAGTGGAAGTGCAGAAACTCTGCACTTCATTTTCTTCCTTAAGCCATCAAAAACACAAAACGAACCCAAATTAGGATTTGCTTTTTCTCATCAACCATAAGTCAGAATCAGGCCTATAATATATCATTTCGAAGGTATCAAAACAAGGATTCCAAATATATAATTTTCATTACATAAAAACAAAGCATGTAAAACTAACATGCAGTCAAAGTTACGAAAAATTAAATATGAATCTCCATTTTTCTCAAAATCCGACGGTTGGATTTTCACGAAACTTTGCAGATATATTCTATATGAAATATATTACAACATATGTAAATTTCAAGTTGATTGGAGAAAGTTCGGAAAAATATTAATTTTTTCATGCATATATCATGTGTATATATATAATTATATATATATATATATATATATTTTAATGCACAAAAAAAAAAAAGAGAACGAAAATACCCATTTAAGGCTCTGATACCAATGTAATATATAGATAACGCAACAGGTAAAAGGATTCAAACCATACCTTGTGTAAAAGAATCCGAAACGAATAACCTTGTGGGTAAATCACGTGCTTGACAATCACGAACTATGAACTCCCAGCAATTGAGTGATACCATAGTATGAGTATCACCATCTTAAGTCACAGTGCAAAGACTTGATCGTTTTACATATGGGAGAGAGTTAAAGAGAGAGTTAGAGAAAAAAGTTATGGGTAAAAATCACATAACGTATATGATGTTTTATATCATTCAGATATATAGTCAAATATATAACCATATATATCTATCTATCCATATCTCCTAAGGGTAGGATAGATGTAGATAGATGGAGGGTTATTCTAACAAATAGGATAATCAGGAAATCAAATTCAAATTCAAATTACATGGGTAATTTGAATGGGTTATGCCACATGAGCACCCAAATTCGGGTCTAATACCCAACCCAATTTCCAACAGCTTAATTAGTGTTTATCACTCTTCACTCTTTCAGTTTGTCATTAGTGTTTGAATTGAATTGAAGTGCCCAATTTGGAAGCTTTGTTTTTTTTACTGTTATCTTTCCTGTATGTGGGTTAGTTTCGTTTAGGTTGATACTAGAATCAATCCAAACCAATCATGTATGTATTAGAACCAACTCAATCCAACCCAACCCAATATATAGCTCGGGTTGAAACCACAATTTCACTCTACAAAATTATGTGAATCAATTACACTTTACCCCGTTTATGTTTGACTATTTTCTCATTTTGGCTTTAACATTTGTTTTTTCTTATTTTGACTCTACATGTTTTAATTTTTTTCTCAATTTACTCATAAATATAATTTCTATTAAAAATTAAATAGAAAATAACACATTTGTAGTCACGTGGCATAAAAATATATATATAACTCACATATTTAACACAAACTCAAATCTCAATATAACAATATATATATTTTGTATATTATGTGACAGTTATCGTGATATTTTATATCAAATTTTGAACATAAATTAGTTTTAGAAGTAAACTAAGAAAAACTTTAAAAAAATGGTCAAAGTAGAGAAAAATAAAAAACAAAACATTGTTTAATACACGCCAACCACTGTGAACAGTATAATGAAGTTCAATTCAAGCTTAAATGCAACAAATACAAATTAAATTCAAGAAGATTTTTTTACTTGAGAAATTAAATGTAATCAAGTCTATTGTAATAGCTTAATTAGGTAAAACATGTCAAAATAAATAAGATTTTACATAATATATGTAGGTTTGGTTTAGACAAGATCTAAACGAATACTCAATCTAATCCTATTGAGTTAGTGATTTAAAAATCCAAAACAAAACAAATGTACTAAAAAATCGAACCAAACCAACCTAAAGAGGTCGGATTGGTTGTTTTTTGGTTTATTGGAATTTTAGTACACTCTTGCTTTTGACAATTAGAAAAACAAAAAGTCTAGAGACCCAAAAAATCAAACCCATAAAATACCCAGAATGCTAAATCTATGGTGTATAATCAAAGTTGTATGCATGGGACCATATCGTCAATGAATCTGGATCTTTGATTTCAAATTCTAAGTAGTTTCTCTGGTCGCTTAGAAAAATATAATTGGTCCACTAATTTGAAATAATTATATTATTTATTTTTATAATTGCATAATGCTTACTCCTATTCCAAAAATTGCCATTTTCAATTGGATTAAACCAATTGACATCATGAATGTTAATGTGTGAACCAAAATGTCAATCTTCTCCAGCTTTTCCCCACCAAACCTACCGACGCTGGACCTTAGCTAGTCCCATCTTATTCACATTTGGCCTTTAAATTGAAAAGGATGCAAAGGTAAAAGTGTAATTTCACATCATATGTTGTAGCTTCATAGATTCAGATGATGAGCAATTAGGATTTCCAGGGATTGGGTAATCATGCATGGTATTCAAAATGATGAAACATGCGAACACATGTGTTGTATATGGCAATTACAAAGTTTGGTAATAGAGAAAACCATCATAAAATTCGACCCAATCTTTTTTTTATTTTTTTATTTAGAGGGGGAGGACACAATCCTTGTACATACATTACTACTTGGTTACATAATAGCTTCTCTTTTTGTTTACAGAGAATAAGTAAAAGAATAAAAGTCTATCTTATAACTCAAATTCTCTTTTAGAGTCTCCAATTGATTGAGTTTCTTGTAAATCCGATTCGCTTCTTCTATTAAATGACCTCTCTCTAATGGTGTCCAAAAACGGCTTCCATGACCGTGCCTTAACGGACCCAGAAAGCCGGTTATGACTTGTAGCCGGTGAACTCCAAACCGGACTTGAGCCAGAAGAAAGAAAATTTCTTAGGGGTGACTTGTTAGCCAATTGGGGTTGGCTAGTTTTTGCAATCCGGGTGAGCTTTTTAGCAATAGAGGCCAAGTCTACTGGAGAAATATCAGACTGAATAGTCGAGTACGGTAACATGAAGTAAACATTACCAAGTTCGAGTTGAGTTTCTTGCTTGAGTGGCTTGGGTCCTCCGGACACGAGTTGAGCTTGAGTACACACAAAATGCCTCGGTGGCTTGCCGGTGACTTCACCGACGGTCACCGAATGCTCAAAGTCCTCCACATGGCCATTCATGTGTACCACTCTAATGGTCTTCAACAATGTTGTAGATGATGATGATGATCTGCTAGAAAAACAAATACCCATATTAGTGTTTGTTTCTCTCTTTCTCTATCTCCCTCTCTCTAATGCAAAGAAGATTGGAAGAGATATAATGCGTATATATATGAGATCTAATCTATATTAGTGAGTAGACTTTTGTTGGAATGTCAAGTGGACATGAATTACAAGTTACAACCCCCCCAAGTGGATTAAGACTGGCCAGCTACTATTGGTGTATTATTCTGAAAAGTCAAGTGGATATTAGATAGATAAATAAATCACACCCTTCACCTATATATATGCATGATCTATTATTGGTGGGACAATTCCAATTGGACTCAAATCTAACCAATTTTGAACTTGTCGCAGCCGTGGGGTTGGGGGCTTGGGAATAATGTCATTGTTAATTTTTGAGACATTTTACATATTTTTTTACCATTGCTAGATTTATCTTAAAATTTTTCAAATTGGGTTTTACAAAGCACTAATTTTTTGGATCACTATTCCTTCATACCTTTTTTTTTTTTAATTTTAAATTTGTTATAATTATACTCAATTATAAAATTATAATTTTATTCTTGTTAACCTTCTAAACCCTAATATTATTTCACCCTATCTCGTTTATCCCTAACTTTGGTCACCGTCTCTAACCCCTCCAATCTCCAACCCAATTATTATTTGCCACCGTCCAACTACAATGCCGAACCTTGAGAATGCCTTGTGTAAGTTCTTTAAAACCTTGTTAGAGTCAATGTCATTAGCGTTGAGCTTAATGAACTCATCTGGATTAGGGGTGGAAATTTGCAACACGACTTGAATCATACACGAAATTAGCGGGTTAAGATTAATCATTTTCTAACACGAACATGTATATGACATGATCCAATAACACAAATATTAAATAGATTGGGTTAGTGTCTAATTTGTATAACATGAAATTGACACGGATAACCCATCTAATGAAGGATTAGTTACACATTTTAATATTATTTCTATTAAAGATTATCTTGACATTTTTTAATCTCTTACGTAATAACATCCAATTTATTAAAAAGTATGTAAAATATGATTTTAAGTTTAATATAGATTTTGTTTTTGTTTTTGTTTTTGTTTTTAATTAAACTTAATATATTTTTTTTGTCTATTATTTGATTTAATCTAGTAAAAAATATAATAATAAAATATAATTTTTATAAATTAAGAAAATATTAAGTTGAAATCAAATATTTTTATAAATAATTTTTTTTATAGAGATTAATTTCATTAAATTTAACTTGTAAATAAATTTTTAATTTTTTTTTCACACATTTGATATTTTTTAACATGATACATTAACACGACACGAATTAGAGACAGACAGAAAATGATACGACATGACAACACAAAATAATAAACAAGTCGAATTAGTTTTAAGATAGTTTTGACATAAACCCGAGATGACACGACACAAATAGGACCCAACACGACACGACGCCTATTTCTAATCTAGATTGATGCACTTGTCCTCGTCGGAGTCCACCCCTTGATTGGATCTTTCAGTAGGGGTTGTGGGGTTTGTGAGGATGGAGGTTTTTTAGGCCAAAGGGTTGCAAGAGGTAGGTGTCATGGTGATCGGGAAAGGCTGGAGAGGGGTGACAACAGATATGGATAGGGTTGGAGAGTGGCAGAAGTGAATGGGTGAAACACAAAATGTATATTAATAGATATGATTTTATAAAATTTATTAGCATAACTCGCTTTTAAAAATTCTTATCTATCCATGTGTTTGATCCTATGAGCAATTTCTGTATTAGTAACCTTTAGGTTATTAAACATCACCCTAACTAAAAATCCGTAACATACGGCAGAGCCAGCTGGGGTACCCATCAAGTGAAAGTGACCAACCTAAAAGGACTTCCTTTCCAGTCACAAAGTGGCCAAAGGGAAACAAAACATAAGAAAACAAAGTAAACAAGAAGAAGAATTTCCAATAATGAGCCAAGATATCAATTATTTGAGCCGCATGATTCAAGATTGGTTTTGTTTTCTCTTACCCCTTTTTCACGTTGAGCCTCTCTGATGAATCAATCCTTGGTCAAAAATGGAGAAAAATATTTCTTCACAAAAATGAATTCAAGAAAAGGTAAGAACCACTCTTTTAAGTCATACAATATATTATAGGGTTTAAATTACACCATTAGTTCTAATAATTTAAGTAAAGTATCATTTTAGTCACTGTAATTTCCATTTAAATAATTTGACTATTACATTTTTAATTTTCAACAGTGTTATATCCACACAATTTCTTTTCTTCACAATTCCTAATAAGATGGTAAGACAAAATACATATAAAGAGAGTTTTAAGGGAATATTTGAATATAGGTCAACTTTTAAAATTTTACTTGTCATGTCATTGGGGGATTGTGGATGAAATAAATTGTGTGGATGAATAATTTTTCTTTAACTTTATTGCGAGTGGTCCCTCTATCACTTAATGTTAGAATATAGAACGGAAAAAGACTACTTGTAAAATTAGAGGGATCAAAGTGGAATTCAAAATAAATTATGTGGACTACTGGTGTAAGTGGTCTCTCTATAGTTTCTTTTGAATACTATTTTGATTTTTCTAATTGTGCAAGACGTTTTTTCCATTCAGTATGTTAAGCAACGCATGACAATGGAATCACATTGTTCAAATTGAAATTACGGAAACTAAAGTGAAATTTCGCTCAAACTAGAGGGACCATTGGTGTAATTTATCCTCTATTATATATCGAGAGACGGGGCTCATTACGAGTTTTATTTCGATGTTCTCTATGTATATTATTTATAAAAAATAGTAGATCAATTCAATAATCATAATATTTTTATTTTAATGTATTTATTTCTAAAAAATAGAAAATATTTGAAAATACATCATTTATCCTTAATTTTTTAATTGTACTATAGGTCTATTACTAAACTAGAGGTCTCCATTCCTAAAAAAAAGAATGTGTTATGCGGATAAGAATCCATTTCGGAGTCCGTTTCAATAATTTGAATTATTCACATTTTAGAGTATATCGAGTACAATATACTTGTAAAAAATCAAGTTAATCAGATATTGTTAACCATTTCATCTATTCACATTTGTATTAATTTTTATATTTTTGTAGATACAAATGTAATTTGATAAAATGGTTAACGATATTTGATGAATTTAATTTTTTTCAAGTTCATTCTAGTTGATATATTTTAAAATTTAAACGATTCTGATTATCGAAACGGATCCCGAAATAAATTTACAATTGTGGGGCACAACAGAAACCCCATTTCTGGTAGGTAATTGTCACATAGATACTCAATAATCCACCCATTTCTTTTTAGCCACACGTGGACTTTAAATAGTGAGTTGTTTGGTACAATTTATATGACCTATTTATTATTATTATTATTTAATTCTCTTTTAAAGTTTGAATGAGACTTTTTATAACTTATTAGATTTAAATAAAATAAAAGAGTTAATTACTAGAAAATTAAGAGAGATGTGTTTTTAAAATCTATATTTTTTATTATCAGTACTTAACTTGTAAAAGTTGTATCAAACACATACAAATAAATTTTTGAAAAGTTCTGTGCGTTTATTTGTTATTACGAGAAATAGGGAATGGCTTGGGTATTTATACCAAAAAGAGCTAGCAATAAATAAAAACAAAACAAAATAGTTATTGGAATTTGGAGCAACCGATAGGTTTCAAATGAGCTGATTCCAAAGGAGTAGTATATTCAAGTTTAATTGGAGAACTTGAAAAACAGTTAACTGGAATTTGGAGTAACCGATAGGTTTCAAACGAGCTGATTCTAAAGTAGTATTTTTCAAGTTTAATTGGAGAACGTAACGAATTTTAAAGCATATTCGAGTTTGACTTGTTTATAAGCTTATCGAGTTGACTAATAAGTCATTAAAGTTTAATTTTAAAACTTGATCATTTTTAAAATTTGTTTAAATTTGATTTGTTTAAATAATAAATTGATTGCAAATAAATTTTTAACAAGTCAAACATGAAGCCCAAACAATCACCCAAAAAAAAGGGGCAAATTATACCCGTGCCCCCTATATTTTATCCCTTATATTATTTTGGTTCTTACATGTTCAATTGACTCGATTTTGACTATTAATTTTATATTTTATGTCAATTTGATTTAATTGATAACATCATTAACATTTTTTTACAAAAAGTATCAGTAAATTGGTTTAGATTAACTAACTGAGTTAGGTAAGTTTATAATTTTGTCCTTAAAAATACGACACATGACATTTATGTGCATATTTTATATATATATATATATATAATATAAAAAAAAGAAGAAGATACTTAGCATTGTAACCAATCGAACTAAATTGAGATTAAATCATAAATTAATAATCAAAATCGAACTAATTAAAATTACAAAAATTAAAATGACATAAAGACCAAAATATGAGTATCACTATAATAATTTGCCCCCAAAAAAATTACTAGACCCCAACTTGGAATGACTTGGGTATGAAAATAGAAAAATGCTTGGGACCTCTAATTTAGAGGTACCATTAGTGATACCCACTGCCACAGCCAATCATGTGTTTTGATTTTGATCTTTTTTTTTTTGTTTTTCTTTTTCCACCTCATTAGAGGTGAGTTTAGAGGTCCCTTTTTAGAGGTCTCTAGCATGGTTGATGAAAATATACTATGCCCAAACTTTGTCCAGGGCTAGGGGAGTTGCCCTCTAGGGCTATGGACCAGACTAGATAGGTGTGGGCCATGGGCTATTTTTCCATACAACCAGGTTGCATTGTACACCAGATGGACATGCCTGGAGCACTTGGTTTGCAGTCATCTGTTGGCAAATCTGGAAAGACAGAAATAGATTCGTCTTTTGACAAGGCAGAAATCAAACCTCATGAAAGCCTAATGAGGATTCACACTCTTGTCAAAGAAATTAAGGAAGCCTTTCTGTTTTGAACTTCAGAAATACAAATACCAAAATTAATTAAATGGTTTTGTCCATGTGTAGGAAAACTGGAAGCTAAATATTGATGGAAGTGCAAGAGGGGAACCAGGAAAAGCTGGATTTTGAGGCTTATCCTGGGATGAAAAATGCACCTGGATTCAGTAGCGGAGGTATAGAGGGTCCAGGGGTCCGTGTCCCACTTGGGCTTTTGATTTTTTGATTTTATTTTTTTGCTAACATAAAAAACATATTTTAAATAAAAAAAATTATAAAAACATTATTTAAAGTGAAATATCAATCACATTTTTAGAATTATGAGAACAATAATGGAAGTTTTGATTGAAAATAAAGAGATTATAATAAGTCATATTATTATCTATGAAAATTTTAATATAATGGTGATATCTATCATTATTGACATACAAACATAATTAATCTCAATGAAGATATGAGATTTATTAGATTGTTAGTTACATTTGACATGTGGGGTTAATCCTCTATATGTTTTTTTACTATTGATTAATAATATCACATGTCAATGATGGCATAGTATTACCATTATATTGAATTTTTACTCAAATTTTGTATAAAAAATTACTTTATCATTATATAATTTAAGAAAAATTATTGATAAATCCTATTTAGAAGTGTTTTAGCCCAAGAAGTCCATGAATGAATTTTTTAACTCATTTAGTCGCATGTATGTATAGTTTTATTCCATAAAGTCTTTTTTCTTGATTTACACTATTTTCTTGGACACTTATGCCCTTATATTTAATTTTGATACCCTTATAAATATTTTTTGAACGGTTAGCAATTTATGATGTGAACATTCATATTTTAAAATTGACATTGGTAGGAATGTAAAATTGGGCGGCCTGAAATCCGTCGCCAATGAAGCGGGCGGTCCGTTGACAATGTGAATATTCACATTGACATGTTAACATTCACATTAATAGGAGTGTAAAATTGGCCCGCGTCCTGTGGTGGCACAAAACTCGCCATGATCCATGGGCGCCGGCAGTCAAGCCGTTGACAATGTGAATATTCACGTTGACATGTTAACATTCACATTGATAAGAGTATAAAATTGGTCCGCAGCCAATGGGCATCCAAAAGCCCGTCCGCGGCCTGGGGTGGGCCCGGCTCAGCCCGGCCCGTTGATACTGTGAATATTCACATTGACATGTTAACATTCACATTGATAAGAGTATAAAATTGGCCAGCGTCCCGTGGGTGGCCAAAAGCCTGCCCGAGGCCTGGGGCGGGCCCGGCCCGGCCCATTGACAATGTGAATATTCACATTGACATGTTAATATTCACATTGATAGGAGTGTAAAATTAGCCCGTGCCCCATGGCTGCCGAAACACTGGCGGCCATGGCGGGCGGCCCGTTGACAATGTGAATATTCATATTGACATATTAATATTCACATTGATAAGAGTATAAAATTAGCCCACGCCGGCGGGTGGCGGCTCGCATTGATAATGTGAATATTCATATTGACATGTTAATATTCACATTGATAAGAGTATTAAATTGGCCCGCGTCCCGTGGCTACCCAAAACCCGCCCATGGCTTGTGGACAACCCGGGGCGGGCTTGACCCGGCCTGTTGACAATGTGAATATTCACATTGACATGTTAACATTCACATTGATAAGAGTATAAAATTAGCCCGCTCCCCGTGACTGACCGAAACCCTCCCACGGCCAATGGACGGCCCGGGGCGGGCCCGGCCTGTTGACAATGTAAATATTCACATTAACATATTAACATTCATATTGATAAGAGTACAAAATTGGCTCCAAAATGCCCATGACCTAGGCGGCAGCCATTTCGTTGATAATGTGAATATTCATATTGACAATGTAAATATTCACATTAACATGTTAACATTCACATTGATAAGAGTGTAAAATTGGCCCATGATAGGCGGCCCGACTTGACCACGGGCTTGGCGACCGTGACAATGTGAATATTCACATTGACATGTTAACATTAACATTGATAGAGTGTAAATTTGTCCATTGCGAAGCTCGCCCTCGGCCGGGGTAGGCTCGGCCCGGCCCGTTGACAATGTGAATATTCACATTGACATGTTAATATGCACATTGATAGGAATGTAGAATTGGCCCGCGGCCCGTGGGCTGCTCGAAGCCCGTCCATGGCCCGGGGCAGGCTCGTTTGGATCTGAGCCCGAGCATGTCCGAGACCCTAAGCTAGGGCTTAGACCATCACTTTGAAGCCCGGCCCGGCCCATCGGCCCACTTAAGGCCCATTCATGGCTCGGTCCGAGGCCTAGCCCACCTGAGGCACAATGTCTTTTTTTGTGGAAAATAATAAAATTTTGGTAGAAAAAATTAAAAAGAATTTAAAAAAAATGGCCAGGCCCGCCCAAGCCCGGCCTAAGCTCAAGCCTAGGCCCAGGCCCACCGGCCCGACCCGAGGCTATCATCTTCGGGCCACGGGCCAATTTTACACTCTTATCAATATGAATGTTAATATGTCAATGTGAATATTCACATTGTCATGACGGTACGGGACACGAGTCAATTTTACACTATTATCAATGTGAATGTTAACATGTCAATGTGAATATTCACATTGTCACGGGCCGGGCCGGGCCCGCTCCTGGCAGCGGGCGAGCTTCGGGCCTCCCACGAGCCACGGGCTAATTTTACACTTCTATCAATGTGAATGTTAATATGTCAATGTGAATATTCACATTGTCACGGCTCGCCGCCTCGGCGCTTCAGCTCACGGGCGCATGCGCGGGCCAATTTCTGATCTTATCAATGTGAATGTTAATATATCAATGTGAATATTCACATTGTCACGGGCCAGACCGGGCTTGCTCCGGACCGCGGGCTAATTTTATACTCCTATCAATGTGAATGTTAACATGTCAATGTGAATATTCACATTGTACATGGGCCGGGCCCCTATACATTGACGATATGAACATTCACATTGACGATGTGAACATTCACATTAGGGGTATTTTGGTAATTATGTCACACATAGGACTTATTAAAACATAAAAAAATAATATGAACTAAATAGAACAAAAGTAGATACATTAGGGATATTTTGGTAATTATGTCACTCATAGGACTTATTGAAACATAACAAAATAATATGAACTAAATAAAATATAAGTAGATGAAAAGGGTATTTTGGTCTTCTTATCTCATATAGGACCTAATGGAATAGTAAAAAAGAATATGGGTTGAATGGAACATAAGTAATTAAAGATGGATTTATGAAAAAAGTTCCCTATAATTTATTTTAAAACTTATATCCATGACATGATACACTAGTTACAAATAACATTAGTTTTTTCTTTTAATTTTTTTTTTAAGTCAATTGTAAAAATTTGGGTAAAATATATTTGTTAAAATTTTTAATGTTATAATTGATAAATGGCCTCTTTAATTTAATTTCTTGGCTCCGTAGTTTGAGATACACAGGAAAGCTGGAGATGGGGGACAACCTAGAAGCAGAAATGTAGGGAATACGTAGAGGGTTGACCATCATGTTTGAGCAAGGGTGGAGGAAGATCCAAGTAGAAACAGATTGCCAGAAAGCAGTGGACCTACCGATCAAAGGTGCACCAGGTGAATTTCCTTTCAAGGCACAAATTGAAAGACTCAAGATTTTTGCTCCAAAGAACTGGATCATGTAACAAGCACATTAATCGAGAGGCAAGTCAATGTGCTAATGCATTAGCTAACATAGGGGTAGAACAATCTAAAGACGAGTTAGGTATTATGAAAAAATTTTCATGAAAATGATCATAAAAAATTTATGATCCTTGCATTACACTTAAAATAAAATTCCGCACACTAATCAAGATAGTCCAAAGATTATAAATCTTTCATGATTATTTTTATGAAAGTTTTTTCATGATCCCTAACTTTTCTCAAATCTTTGTGGTCACTGAAGACCCACCTGTCCAGATAAGGCGGTTGATTGTAGCTGATACGCTAGGTGTGGTGTATGAGAGGGAGTAACTCTCTTTTCTTGCTGTTGTAACTTTTCCTTTGCACCTTAAAAAAAGAGATTGGATTGCACAGTAATAAAATTCCGGACTAATCAAATAAATTTAAATTTTTAGAAATCATATCCCTTGTTTGATTCCCCTGAAAACATAATCTAAGTGACCTATGCTTGTCTTGAATCTTGATTAAATAATTTTTTTTTATTTTATAGCTGATGAATTTAAATTGCTGATTATAGGCATCAAATTCATGGAATCTTTGTACATACATTACTACTTGGTTACATAATAACATCTCTTTTTGTTTACAGAGATTAAGTAAAAGAATAAAAGTCTATCTCATAACTTAAATTCTCTTTTAGAGTCTCCAAATGATTGAGTTTCTTGTAAATCCGATTCGCTTCTTCGATTAATTGACCTCTCTCTAATGGTGTCCAAAAACGGCTTCCATGACTGCGCCTTTACGGACCCAGAAAACCGGTTAGGACTTATAGCCGGTGAACTCCAAACCGGACTCGAGCCAGAAGAAAGAAAATTTCTTAGGGGTGACTTGCTTGCCAATTGGGGTTGGCTAGTTTTTGCAACCCGGGTGAGCTTTTTAGCAATAGAGGCCAAGTCTACTGGAGAGATACCAGACTGAATAGTCGAGTACGGTAACATGAAGTAAACATTACCAAGTTCGAGTTGAGTTTCTTGCTTGAGTGGCTTGTGTTCTCCGGACACGAGTTGAGCTTGAGTACACACAAAATGCCTCGGTGGCTTGCCGGTGACTTCACCGACGGTCACCGAATGCTCAAAGTCCTCCACATGGCCATTCATGTGTACCACTCTAATGATCTTCAACAATGTTGTGATGGTCTGCTAGAAAAACAACTACCCATATTAGTGTTTGTTTCTCTCTTTCTCTATCTCCCTCTCTCTAATGCAAAGAAGATTGGAGGAGATGTAATGTGTACATCAACAATGCTATAGAGTTCTAAAAGTAAAGCTTTAAAAGAGCTCTAATGAGTTGGCATGTCTAAAAAAAAAAAAATTTCAAGCTAAAACATCACATCAGACTGGACTCCACACACTTTCATATTATTAGTGCATGATTTAGAGCTCTTATCCTAAAGCTCTCAAGCATTTTTCATGTGTACATATATTTGAGATCTATATTAGTGAGTAGACTTTTGTTGGAATGTCAAGTGGACAGGCTGGCCAACTACTCTTGGTGTATTATTTACTTTCTAAAAAGTCAAGTGGATTAGATAGGTATATAACTCGCATTCATCTGTATATATGCATCATCTATTATTGGTGGGCCGATTCTAATTGAGAAAAGTTAGGAATCATAAAAATTTTATCATAAAAATGATCATAAAAAATTTAAAATTTTTGGATTACTTTAATTAGTGTGTGATGTTTTATTCTAAGTGTAATCTAAGGATCACAAAACTTTCATGATTATTTTCATAAAATTTTTTTCATGATACCTAGTATTATTAATTCCAATTGGACTCAGATCTAACCAATATTGAACTTGTCGCAGCCGTGGGGTTGGAGTTTTGGAAATGATGTCATTGCTAATTTTTGAGACATTTTACATTTTTTTTTTTTTTTACCATTGCTAGATTTATCTTAAAATTTTTCAAATTGGGTTTTACAAAGCACTACTTATTTTTTGGATCACTATTCCTTCATACTCTTTTTTTTTTTTTTAATTTAAAATTTATTATAATTTTACTCAATTATAAAATTATAATTTTATTCTTGTTAATCTTCTAAATCCTAAGGATGTGTTTGATTGGACGGACTGGATAAAGGGGATTAGAATCCATCGGACTTGAGTCTTGAGACTGTGAATCCCCCGGACTACTTGGTTGGATTGGATAGGTATCCGATGTTTATTTTTTCATGGGATTAGATATCTGGAAATGACTATTTTTAGTGAATACAACGTTTGGTTGGACGGACTGGATAGGATAAATGAACAAAAGACTATTTTACCATTTTTCAATTGTTTGCTAAGTAATAGCAATATTAAACATATTTTTAATATTTTAATTATTTTTAGCTAGATTAAATAAAAAATTATTTTATTTTATTTTTTACACAATTAAATAAATTTATTTTTTAAAATTAAATAAATAAAATATCAATAAAAATTTATATTATTTTTTTAATTAAAATTTTAAATAAATTTGTTTTTAAAAATAATAATAATTAAACAATGAAATTAAATAAAACATCTATTAACATTTAAATAATGAAATTAAATAAAACATAAACAAAATTTTAAAATAAAACATCAATAAAATATCTATAAAAAATTATTTAAAAAATAAAAAATAAAACATCAATAAAAAGTTAAATAAAATTATTTTATTTTTAAATTGAGACATTTAAATTTTATTAAATTTTACTAAATATAATACATAATTAAATAGTAGAGGGTCAAAATGGTCATTTCACCACCTAATCCCAACAGTAAATAATCTCCCAAAATTGTCCCACACCCCTCCTAGGATAGTATAATCCTCCATATGGGAGATAAGGAGTCCGGCCGGACTCCATATCTGACGGATTAAAAAAAAACAAACATCAGATTGGATTTACTGTGCGGATTACAATCCGCACAGTAAATAATCCCTCCCTTATCCCCCCAATCAAACACACCCTAATAATATTTCACATACCACCAACAGCTCCAATCACCCTCTCTCGTCCATCCCTAACTTTGGTCACAGTCTCTAACCCCCCCCCCCCCTTTCACCTACCTAATCATTTTTTGCCACCGTCAAACTATGATACCGAAGATTGAGAACGCCTTGTTTAAGTTCTCTAAAATCCTAATAGAGTCAATGTCATTGGTGTTGAGCTCAATAAACTCATCTAGATTAGGGGTGGAAATTTGCAACACGACATGATAACACGATTCGAATCATACATGAAATTAGCAGGTTAGGATTAATTATTTCTTGACACGAACACGTATATGACACGACCTGATAATACGAATATTAAAGAAGCCGGGTTAGCGTCAAATCTATATAACACGAAATTGACACAAATAACTCGTATAATGAAAAATTAGTTACACATTTTAATATTATTTCCACTAAAATGTATCATGACATTTTTTAATCTCTTACGTAATTACATCTCATTTATTAAAAAGTATGTAAAATACGATTTTAAGTTTAATATAGATTTTGTTTTTGTTTTTAATTAAACTTAATGTATTTTTTTTTTAATCTATTTTTTGAGTTAATCTAGTAAAAAGTATAATAATAAAATATAATTTTTATAAATTACGAAAATATTAAGTTGAAATCAAATATTTTTATAGATAATTTCTTTTAATAGAGATTAGTTTCATTAAATTTAACTTGTGAATAAATTTTTAAATTTTTTTCATACATTTGATTTTTTTAGTTAATAGTGAAATTTTTTAACATGACGCATTAACACGACATGAATTGGACATAGAAAAAAAATGATACGACACGATAACACGAAATAATAAACAGGTTCGGTTAGTATTGAGGTAGTTCTGACACGAACCTGAGATAACACGACACAAATACAATCCAACACAACTTTACGCCCACTCCTAATCTAAATTGATGCACTTGTCCTCGTCAGAGTCCACCTCCTTGATCATCATCTGACCTCCTCCATTGTTGTATGGCCAAAACTGTCCAGGATTTATCCCAACTTTGTCGATGAGATCTTTCAGTAGGGGTTATGGGGTTTGTGAGGATGGAGGTTTGTTAGGCCAAAAGGGTTGCAAGAGGTAGGGGTCATGGCCAAAGGGATGGAGGTTTTAGCTACTACATGGATTAGTTGCAGTAATTATACATTTAGCAATCAAAACTTTAGTCGGCAAATAGAACTTTTTCCTAACTAATTTTTTTTTTAATCATTAATTACTTTTCCCAACCCTCCATTGCCGACCAAAGTGGCAATCCAAAAAATTAGTCATGGATAACATTTGCCGACTAAAAATGAATTTTTGCCAACTAAATTTTTAATCGACAAAAGTACGATTTCCTGTAGTGTGGTGATGGAGGAAGGCTGGAGAGGGGTGACAATAGATATGGATAGGGTTGGAGAGTGGCGGAAGTGAATGGGTGGAATACAAAATGTATATTAATAGATAAAATTTTACAAATTTTTTTAATATGTCACTTTTAAAAATTCTTATCTATCCGCTTGTCTGATCCTTTGAGTAATTTTTGTATTAGTAAACTTTAGGTCATTAAACATCACCCTAACTAAAAAACCCTAATATACGGCAGAGCCAGCTGGGGTACCCATCAAGTGAAAGTAAACAACTTAAAAGGAGGACTTCCTGTCCAGTCACAAAGTGGCCAAAGGGAAACAAAACATAAGAAAACCAAGTAAACAAGAAGAAGAATTTCCAATAATGAGTCAAGATTTCAATTATTTGAGCCGTATGATTCAAGATTGGTTTTGTTCTCTTACCCCTTTTTCACGTTGAGCCTCTCTTATGAATCAATCCCGTGTCAAAAATAGAGAAAAATATTTCTTCACAAAAGTGAATTCAAGAAAAGGTAAGAAACACTCTTTTAAGTCATACAATATATTATAGGGTTTAAATTACATCATTAGTTCTAATAATTTAAGTAAAGTATCACTTTAGTTACTGTAATTTCAATTTAAATAATTTGACTATTACATTTTTAATTTTCAGCAGTGTTATATCCACACAATTTCTTTTCTCCACAATTCCTAATGAGGTGGCAAGACAAAATGCATGTAAAGAGAGTTTTAAGGGAATATTTGAATATAGATCAACTTTTTAAATTTTATTTGTCATGTCATTGGGGGATTGTGGAGAAAATAAATTGTGTGGATGAATAATCTTTCTTTAACTTTATTGCGAGTGGTCTCTCTATCACTTAATGTTAGAATATAAAATGGAAAAAGACTATTTGTAAAATTAGAGGGATCAAAGTGGAATTCAAAATAAATGATGTACATCATTTTGCGACAATTTATAATTTCAATTTATTTATTTATTTATAATTTATATAAATACTTGTGGACTACTGGTGTAATGATAAATAAATTATACCAGTGGTCTCTATTGTTTCTTTTGAATACTATTTTGGTCCTTCTAATTTTGTAAGAGGTTTTTTCCATTCAATATGTTAAGCAATGCTTGATGAAGGAATCACATTGTTCAAATTAAAAATACGGAAACTAAAGTGAAATTTCGCTCAAAGTAGAGGGACCATTGGTGTAATTTACCTTCTATTATATATCGAGAGACTTGGAACTTGTGGGGCTCATTACGGATTTTATTTTGATAGTTTAAACTATTGATTTTGTAAGGTTTTTTATGTATATTATTCATAAAAAATATTAAATCAATTCAATAATTATAATATTTTTATTTTAATGTGTTTATTTCTAAAAAATAGACAATATTTGAAAATACATCATTTATTCTTATTTTTTTTAACCGTACTATAGGTCTCTATTACCAAACTAGAGGTCTCCATTCTTAAAAAAAAAATGTGTTGTGCAGTAATATGAGTCCATTTTGAAACCTGTTTCAATAATTTGAATTATTCACATTTTAAAATATATTTTGAGTAGAATATATCTGCAAAAAATTAAGTTACTCAGATATCGTTAATTATTTCATCCACTCACATTTGTATTAATTTTTTTACTTCTGTAGATACAAATATAATTTAATGAAATAATTAATGATATCTGATTAATTTAATTTTTTTTAAGTATATTCTATTCGATATATTCTAAAATTTAAACGATTCGGATTATTGAAACGGACTCTAAAATGAATCTATATGACAGTGGGACGCAGCAACCACCCTAAATCAGATAGGTAATTGTCACAGATACTCAATAATCCCCCCATTCCTTTTTAGGGCCTGTTTGGCACAGCTTATAATCAGCTTATTCCAGCTTTCAGCTTAATTTAAGCTATTTTGATGTGTTTGGTTTAGCTTATAGTTTATAGCTTATAACTTTTTGGAAGTCAGAAATCAACTTATTCTTTGAGTAGGGCAGGAGATGCTTTAAGAATAAGCTGGAAATCAACTTAAGCTGAAAGTTATAAGCTATAAGTTGTTTGGGCATAAGCTATAAACAGTTTCCCACAGCTCTACCAAACAGGGCCTTAACCACATGTCAACTTAAATGGTGAGTTGTTTGCTACAACTTATATGACCTATTTTCCCAACCCGCACCCCATCGGGCTGGTTCAACCCGTCACCCGAACCGCATGACCAGCCCTAGCTAGGGGAGTTGCTCTCTAGGGCTATGGACCAGACTAGATTGGGGTGGGCCATGGGCTGTTTTTCCTTACAACCAGATTGCATTGCATACCAGATGGACAAGCCTGGAGCACTTGGTTTGCAGTCATCTGTTGGCAAATCCGGAAAGACACAAATAGATTCATCTTTGACCAGGCAGAAATCGAACCTCATGAAAGTCTACACTTTTGTCAAAGAAATTAAGGAAGCCTTTCTGTTTTGAACTTCAGAAATACAAATACCAAAATTAATTAAATGGTTTTGTCCATGTGCGGGAAAACTGAAGCTAAATATTGATGGAAGTGCAAGAGGGGAACCAGGAAAAGCTGGATTTTGAGGCTTATTCCACGGTGAAAAATGCACCTGGATTTAGTGGCCGAGGTATAGAGGATCAGGGGTCCAGGGGGGCCCGTGCCCCACTTGTGTTTTGGATTTCTTTTTTTTATTTTATTCTTTTGCAAATATAAAGAAAATATTTTAAATAAAAAAATTTATAAAAATATTATTTAGAGTGAAATTTCAATCACATTTTTAAAATTATAAGAACAATAATAAAAGTTTTGATTGAAAATAAAGAGATTACGATAAGTCATATTATTATTTATGAAAATTTCAATATAATGGTGATGTCTATCATTATTAACATACAAACATAATTAATCTCAAGATATGAGATTTATTAAATTGTTAGTTACATTTAACATGTGGGGTTCATCCTCCATGTGTTATTTTACTATTAGTTAATAACATCACATGTCAATGATGGCGTAATATTACTATTATATTGAATTTTTACTCAAATTTTGTATAAAAAATTACTTTATCATTATATAATTTATTTTAAAACTTATATCCATGATTTTCTTTATTTTTTATATTGTTCATGATACACTAGTTACAGATAATATCACTTTACTTGTTTTTGGTTTTTCAAAAGCATTTTTCAAAAAATTTTACTTTCTTATTTTCCGTATTTTTTTTGTTTTTACTAAATTTTTTTAATATTTTAAGCAATTTTTTTAATTTTTAAGCACACCTAACATAAATACACATAAAAAATATAATTTTTGTGAAAAAACTCTTTTAAAAATTCACTAAATACCAAAAATATAAATATATATATATATATATGAGAATTCAGAATATTTTTCATATTTTTATGTATTTATTAATTTTTTGTAAAATATTTTTTCACAAATTTTTTACATTTTGGAGATATTTAAGTAAGGTGCATCTAAAAAAGTAAAAAAAATGTTTAAAATTTTAAAAATATTCACTAGAAAAAAAAAAAACTCAATTTTTAAAAAACTTAATCCAAAAAACTCAAACCACAAAACACATTAGTTTTTTTTATTTTTCTATATTTTTTTTTAAGTCAATTGTAAAAATTTAGATGAAATATTTTTGTAAAAAATTTTAATGTTATAATTGATAAGTGTCCCTCGGATTTAATTTCTTCACACCTTCGTTGCCTGGATTTTGAGATACACAGGAAAGCTAGAGATGGCAGACAGCCTAGAAGCAGAAATGTAGGAAGTATATAGAGGGTTGACCATCATGTTTGAGAAAGAGTGGAGGGAGATCCAAGTAGAAACAGATTGCCAGAAAGCAGTGGACCTGCTGATCAAAGGTGCGCCAGGTGAATTTCCTTTCAAGGCACAAATTGAAAGACGCAAGATTTTCGCTCCAAAGAACTGCATTATGTATCAAGCGTATTAATCGAGAGGCAAATCAATATGCATTAGCTAATATAGGAATAGAACAGTCTGAAAACTTTGTGGTCACTGAAAACCCACCTGTCCAGATGAGGCAGTTGATTGTAACTGATACCGTAAGTGTGGTGCATGAGAAGGAGTAACTCTATTTTCTTGCTGTTGTAACTTTTCCTTTCCACCTAAAAAAAAAAAAAGATTGCATTGCATAGTAATAAAAATCCAGACTAATCAAATAAATTTAAATTTTTAGAAATCATATCCCTTATTTGATTCCACTGAAAACCTAATCCAAGTGACCTATGCTTGTCTTGAATCTTGATTAAATAATTTTTTTTTTACTTTTTATTGCTGATGCATTTAAATTGCTGATTATAGGCATCAAATTCATGGAATCTTTGTACATACATTACTACTTGGTTACATAATAACATCTCTTTTTGTTTACAGAGATTAAGTAAAAGAATAAAAGTCTATCGTATAACTCAAATTCTCTTTTAGAGACAGAGTCTCCAAATGATTGAGTTTCTTGTAAATCCGATTCGCTTCTTCGATTAAACGACCTCTCTCTAATGGTGTCCAAAAACGGCTTCCATGACTGCGCCTTTACGGATCCAGAAAACCAGTTATGACTTGTAGCCGATGAACTCCAAACTGGACTCGAGCCAGAAGAAAGAAAATTTCTTAGGGGTGACTTGTTAGCCAATTGGGGTTGGCTAGTTTTTGCAATCCGGGTGAGCTTTTTAGCAATAGAGGCCAAGTCTACTGAGAGACACCAGACTGAATAGTCGAGTACGGTAACATGAAGTAAACATTACCAAGTTCGAGTTGAGTTTCTTGCTTGAGTGGCTTGGGTTCTCCGGACACGAGTTGAGCTGGAGTACACACAAAATGCCTCAATGGCTTGCCGGTGACTTCACCGACAGTCACCGAATGCTCAAAGTCCTCCACATGGCCATTCATGTGCGCCACTCTAATGGTCTTCAACAATATTGTAGATGATGATGATGATCTGCTAGAAAAACTACTACTTGGCCTGGTGTCACAGGCCGACTCCTTAAGAGGCGCAGCGGATCAATTTTTGCCCGTGTGGCGCTCAAACTCCACCAAGTTTAAGCCCGCCATAAGCTCGTTGACAAATCAAGTGTTGATGGTCTCACCCGTTTAAACATTAGGGCCCAATGCTTTGTCAAGCAAAACAACTTCACAAAGAAGCTCCGTCTTCACCCGGATGCCACAAGTAGGCCTGACGTCTCAAGTGCACCAAGCATGGCATAAGTCGCTTCATAGCGCAAAGCTTACTCCAAGCAAGGTGCTCGCCCAACTTAGGTTTATGTCATCAAGGTGCCTAGCCACACAACAATGTGTTAGCGAAGGTCCTCAACTTAGCCGACAAACCAACGCTGCATGTTGGGTCTTTAATAGCGTCTCGAAGTGTCACAGGGTCAAGCATGCCTCAATAGATACATATTAGATGGCCACTTGGTCATGCGAAGCCCACAAGCCACCGAGGGTGAATCTCTCGCCCACGGCGTAATCCTCGTGCCAACACGCGTGTTAGATTCCGCCTAAGGCCATTGCGCACCTTAGCGTTGCACCAACGTGTAGCATGAGTAAGGCAACATCTCAATCCGTAGCTCGCTTGTAGCATAATGTAGTCCCTCAATGGACGTAGACATTGCATAGCTCGATGCCTTCATTCGATAGCCCACATATGCGGTGTTGCCTTCCGACCGCTTAGCTTAAGCCACGGAATCCCCTCGTGCAAGGTTGAACCCAAACCAAGCACTAGAGTTGGCACACGAGGCCTTTAGTGGTGCCTCGATAGCCCATTCGGTCCAAAACGAGTCCCAAAGATGCCATATTGCGTGGCATAATGGAAACTACGTGGTGAACCTCACGCTTGGGAGACACGCGCAGTGCTTACATAATTGCACTGTCCACGGGGCTCCCAAACCCACATGGAGACTCTAGACACCCCTCTGGATGCCTAAAGCCCACCCTTGAGTTGCCCCAAGGTTGCTCACTTCAAGCCCAGTTTGGGCGGGGAGGTTGGTAGGTAGCACACCATACCCCCTTATAGTAGCTTGTTAAGCCCTTTTTCATCTGGTAGGAGGAAACATCATACATGTCCGAGGAGTCATAATGATTTTTCATAAATTCTACAAATTAAGAAAAATCATGAAACTTGGTCGGGAACACCCTTCCCCTAATAGCTCTTTACCATAAAAATTTCAGCCCGAAACTCCTTCGTTTGAGTGCCGAACCAAAGCGACAAAACGCCGCGACCGCCTCGCCATCGCTGTTGTCGGCATTTCTTTCAGCCGGCAACGCTGTTTGGGTTCTAACATGGGCTGCGGCTTGGTCCTTTGTTGGCTATTGATGGCGTACATGCCTTGGGCTACTTGGGGCCAATGTTAGGCCACGTTGGGGCACTTCCAACGGCCACTCTTGAGCACTCAAATGGCCACACCACCGCGGGCGACACGCCACGCTGAAGGCCTTGCAAGGCAACCCGTAACACTCTCCTCCACTTCAACCATCAACGTCCTCGTTGATGTAGCACAAAGCGGTCTTGCAAACTCCTCTCCTCTGATGAGTCCAACACCTCCGTGTTGATGGCCTACCTTCAACGTCTAACTCCTTTAGCCAAGCTCTCCTCTCAAAATGGCCTCTGCCAAAGCTCCTCTGAGCGTCTCTGACTCTGCCCTTTGCCAAAGCTCTTGAAATGCCAAGCCCTCTTCTCAAATGGCCTTTGCCAATGCTCCTCTGAGCAAACTCAAGCTCCTCTGAGCACTCTCAAGCTCCTCTGAGCTGACTCCTCCGGACGATGTTCCTCTCAAATGGCCTCTGCCAATGCTCCTCTGAGCTAACTCAATGGCCTCTCTGCCAATGCTCCTCCGAGCTAACTCGCAGTGGGTCGTCGCATCGCGACTTCCTCCTCCACTCGAGTTGTTGACGCCCTCGTCGACTCAATGCAAATCAACAGTTGCTCCTCAAGATGATTAAACAATGCCCTCTCTGGCAAGCTCAACGCCCTCTGGCTGATATCTTCAATAACTCCAATATCTCAATACTGTGCCCTCTGGCAAAACAAAAGCCCTCTAGCTGCTGCTCATTAGCAAGCTCATGTCTCTGAAGCCTTCTGGCTTATGCCCTCTGGCAAACTCAATCTCTGAAGCCCTCTTGGCTGTTGCTCTTTAGCAAACTCAAACTCTGAAGCCCTCTTGGCTGTTGCTCTCTAGCAAGCTCAAACTTTAAAAAACATTTTTTTTTTTAGCTGAAGCCCTCTGGCAAATTTGTAGCCCTCTGGCTAAATTGAAGCCCACTGGCTTTGCTCAACTCATACCCTCTGGCAAAGTGTAGCCCACCGGCTGAATCTCATGCTCGTGCCCTCAGGCAAGCCCTCTGGCTGAACTCATATCTTCTGGCTAGTATTAACTCATGCTGCCCAGTGCCTCGGCCACTGCCTTAACCCGAGTCAGCTATCTCATCAAGCTCAAAGATTTCGCCTTTCAAAGGCTCACCGCTCCTACCACCCACAAAGCTAGCCATTTCAACAATCATGCTCAAAACGGTGCGCTGGTCCTGGCACCAAATTATGTCTTGACTTTACAATCCCGCTACATGGTTGTCCTCCAACAACGGCGATTTCATCCATCACCCTGCTCTCTAGCAAGCATGTACACTCGGTGCCTCTGCACACGGGAGTCAAGATCTCAAATTTGTCTTGAAAATTTTCCGATCAAACCCTCTAAGAGTCAACAACCATGTGTCTGAAGATGCAAAACCACTGACAAGCACAAGTTGCAAATGCCACCACGAACGATCGAAACATAGGCCCCCTGAAGCGAACCAGTGATAATGCCATAGCACGTGCACGGCTGCCAACGAAAATCCGTCTCTAAGGCTCAATAGCTGAAGATCACATGCCCACAATCTGATACAAGCATTCCACAAGTCCAAACTGTAGTAGAGATCCCCATGTAGCCAACAAAGTAACACAATCATGCCAACCCTGCTGGTTAGGAAGCAACCCGTCAACAAATGTAGCAAACTCACACCACAGTGTGCCCACAGAGTAGAAATGCTCATCAAGTCCACAAAGTGAGAGGGAAACACCAAGTTAGCAAGGAAACACTAGATGCCACAATGCTGCTTAATTTGTACCCTCAAGAACGGTTGCTGCGTTCAAGGCATCGCTGAAGGATAGCACAATAAGCACGGATACCCCAAGACATCACCAATTAGCTCCCACAGTTCAAACATGACCAGAAAACCAACGGCGGTCTTGTATAGAGTCTAGGATGTCATACACGTCCCCCAGGATGAGTTTCATGCATAACTCCTTCAAACAGCGGCATCGGGGTCCACGGAAGAATGATATCACAAGATAGCTGCATGTCCGCTCTAGATCGAGCTCACCCCAAATGAGTGATCTAGCTCTGATACAAACTGTCACGGGCCGACTCCTTAAGAGGTGCAGCGGATCAATTTTTGCCCGTGTGGCACTCAAACTCCACCAAGTTTAAGCCCGCCATAAGCTCGTTGACAAATCGAGTGTTGATGGTCTCACCCGTTTAAACATTAGGGCCCAATGCTTTGTCAAGCAAAACAACTTCACAAAGAAGCTCCGTCTTCACCCAGATGCCACAAGTAGACCTGACGCCTCAAGTGCACCAAGCACGGCATAAGTCACTTCATAGCGCCAAGCTTACTCCAAGCAAGGTGCTCGCCCAACTTAGGTTTATGTCATCAAGGTGCCTAGCCACACAACAATGTGTTAGCGAAGGTCCTCAACTTAGCCGACAAGCCAACGCTGCATGTTGGGTCTTTAATAGCGTCTCGAAGTGTCACAGGGTCAAGCATGCCTCAATATATACATATTAGATGGCCACTTGGTCATGCGAAGCCCACAAGCCACCGAGGGTGAATCTCTCGCCCACGGCGTAATCCTCGTGCCAACACGCGTGTTAGATTCCGCCTAAGGCCATTGCGCACCTTAGCGTTGCACCAACGTGTAGCATGAGTAAGGCAACATCTCAATCCGTAGCTCGCTTGTAGCATAATGTAGTCCCTCAATGGACGTAGACATTGCATAGCTCGATGCCTTCATTCGATAGCCCACATATGCGGTGTTGCCTTCCGACCGCTTAGCTTAAGCCACGGAATCCCCTCGTGCAAGGTTGAACCCAAACCAAGCACTAGAGTTGGCACACGAGGCCTTTAGTGGTGCCTCGATAGCCCATTCGGTCCAAAATGAGTCCCAAAGATGCCATATTGCATGGCATAATGGAAACTACGTAGTGAACCTCACGCTCGGGAGACACGCGCAGTGCTTACATAATTGCACCGTCCACGGGGCTCCCAAACCCACATGGAGACTCTAGACACCCCTCTGGATGCCTAAAGCCCGCCCTTGAGTTACCCCAAGGTTACTCACTTCAAGCCCAGTTTGGGCGGGGAGGTTGGTAGGTAGCACACCATACCCCCTTATAGTAGCTTGTTAAGCCCTTTTTCATCTGGCAGGAGGAAACATCATACATGTCCGAGGAGTCATAATGATTTTTCATAAATTCTACAAATTAAGAAAAATCATGAAACTTGGTCGGGAACACCCTTCCCCTAATAGCTCTTTACCATAAAAATTTTAGCCCGAAACTCCTTCGTTTGAGTGCCGAACCAAAGCGACAAAACGCAGCGACCGCCATCGCTAGTTGTCGGCAAATAGTTCTTTGGCGCCGCAACATTCTTGGGTTCTAACATGGGCTGTGGCTTAGTCCTTTGTTGGCTATTGATGGCGTACATGCCTTGGGCTACTTGGGGCCAATGTTAGGCCACGTTGGGGCACTTCCAACGGCCACTCTTGAGCACTCAAATGGCCACACCACCTCGAGCGAAACGTCACGAAGTTGGCCTTGCAAAGCAACCCGTGACACCTGGCCCGGCTCATGTCCGGCCTCGCGGGCTTCTGTCAAAATTCAGGCTAGGCCAGGACGGCCAGCTCTTGAGCTAGAAAATTAGGCCCAAGCCCAGGGGTATTCGGACCTTGGGTGGGTTGTTGGGCCGATGGGCCTGGGCCTGTGCTCTAGCTTGAGCTGGCCTAAACAATTTTTTTTATTTTTTCTACTAAAATTTTATTATTTTTCACTAAAAAAGACATTAGGCTTTGGGTTGGCCGGGTCTCGAGCCGAGCCTTGAGTGGGTCTTAACGAGACAGATGGACTAGGCCACGGGTCAAGCTTAAAAATGGTGGCCTAGGCCCAGGGTCTCAGGCTAGGCTTGGCCTCAAGCCCAAACAGGCCTAAACAAGCCAAGCCCACCCCGAATCTCGAGCTGATTTCAAACCGCCTATAGGCCGCAATCCATTTTTACACTCCTAACAACTACCCATATTAGTGTTTGTTTCTCTCTTTCTCTATCTCTCTCTCTCTAATGCAAAGAAGGTTGGAAGAGATATAATGTGTGTATATATATATATATGAGATCTATATTAATGAGTAGACTTTTGTTGGAATGTCAAGTGGACATGAATTACACCCCACAACCCCCCCCCCCCCCCCCCCCGTGGATTAAGGCTGGCCAACCACTCTTGGTGTATTATTTACTTTCTTTACTTTCTGAAAAGTCAAGTGGCTATTAGATAGATACATAAAGCACAACCTTGACCTATATATACAACATATGCATGATCTATTATTGGTGGGCCAATTCCAACTGGACTCAAATCTAACCAATTTTGAACTTGTCGCAGCCGTGGGGTTCGGGGCTTGGAAATGATGTCATTGTTAATTTTTGAGACATTTTATATATTTTTTTAACCATTGCTAGATTTATCTTAAAAATTTTCAAATTGGGTTTTACAAAGCACTACTTATTTTTTGGATCACTATTCCTTCATACTATATTTATTTATTATAATTTTACTCAATTATAAAATTTGAATTGTATTCTTATTCTTAACTTTCTAAACCCTAATCTTGTTTCACTTATCACTAACAATTTCGATCACCCTCTCTCGTCCATCCCTAACTTTTGGTCACCGTTTCTAACCCTTCCCCTCTTCAGCCCAATCTCTTTTTGCCACAGCCTAACATTAATACTGAATATTCAGAACGCCTTGTTTAAGTTTTCCAAAATCCTGTTAGAGTCGATGTCCTTGGTGTTGAGCTCAATGAACTCATCTAGATTGATGCACTTGTCCTCGTCGGAGTCCACCTCCTTGATCATCATCTAACCTCCTCTATTGTCGTATGGCCCAGACTATCTGGGATTGATCCCAGCTTTGACGATGAGATCTTTCAGTCGGGGTTGTGGGGTTTGCGAGGATTGAGGTTTGGTGGGCTAGAGGGTTGTAAGAGGTAGGGGTCACGGTGATAAAGGAAGGCTGGAGAGGGGTGACAACAAATATGGATGGGGTTGCAGTGTGGCAGAAGTGAGTGAGTGGAATACAAAATATATATCAATAGGTAAGATTTTATAAAATTTATTAGTAAAACTCGCTTTTAAAAATTCTTATCTATCCATGTGTCTAATCCTATGAGTAATTTCTATATTAGTAACCTTTAGGTTATTAAACATCACCCTAACTAAAAAAATCCTAATATACGGCATATCCAGCTGGGGTACCCATCAAGTGAAAGTAAACAACCTGAAAGGAGGACTTCCTTTCCAGTCACAAAGTGGCCACACGGAAACAAAACAAAAGAAAACCAAGTAAACAAGAAGAAGACTTTCCACTAATGAGTTAAGATATCAATTATTTGAGCCGTAAGATTCAAGATTGGTTTTGTTTTCTCTTACCCCCTTTTCACGTTGAGCCTCTCTGATAAATCAATCCCTTGTCAAAAATAGAGAAAAATATTTCTTCACAAAAGTGAATTCAAGAAAAGGTAAGAAACACTCTTTTAAGTCATACAATATATATTATAGAGTTTAAATTACATTATTAGTTCGAATAATTTAAGTAAAATATCACTTTAGACACTATAATTTTAATTTAAATAATTTGACTATTACATTTTTAATTTTTAGTAGTATTACATTCACACAATTTCTTTTTCCCACAATTCCCTAATAAGATGGCAAGATAAAATACATGTAAGGAGAGTTTTGAAGGAATATTTGAATGTGAGTCAACTTTTCAAATTTTGTTTTCCACATCATTAGACGAATTGTGGGAAAGAAATTGTGTGGATGAATAATTTTTCTTTAACTTTATTGCTAGTGATCCCTCTATCACTTAATGTTTGAATTTGGAACGGAAAAAGACTATTTGTAAAATTAGAGTGATCAAAGTGGAATTAGAAACAAATTATATGGACCACCGGTGTAATGCATAAATTATATCAGTGGTCTTTACAGTTTCTTTTGAATACTATTTTGGTTCTTCTAATTTTACAAGTGTTTTTTTCCATTCAAAATGTTAAGCAATGCAGGAATCACATTATTCAAATTGAAACTATGGAAACTAAAGTGAAATTTCGCTCAAATTAGAGGGACCATTGGTGTAATTTACCCTGTATTATATATCAAGAGGCTTGGAACTTGTAAGGCTCATTACGAGTTTTATTTTGATAGTTTAAACTATTTATTTTGTAAGATTCTGTGTGTATATTATTCATAAAAAAAAAAAATTAGATCAATTCAATAGTCATATATTTTTATTTTAGCTTGTTTATTTCTAAAAAATAGACAATATTTGACAATACATCATTTATTCTTCTTTTTTTTAGCTTGTTGCGGGCCACAACAATCACTGTTGTGCAGTAATATGAACCCATTTTTGGACCCGTTTCGATAATCTGAATCGTTCACATTTTAGAGTATACCGAGTAAAACTTACGTACAAAAAATCAGGTTAATCGGATATCGTTAAGCATTTCATCCCTCACATTTATATTTATTTTTATACTTTAAATCACAATTGTCATTTATTTTTGTAGATACAAATGCAATTTGATGAAATGATTAATGATGTCCGATTAATTTAATTTTTTACAGATATATTCTACTCGATATACTTTAAAATATAAATGACTCAGATTATTAAAACGGACCTCAAAATAAATCCATATAGCTACACAACAGCCACCCCATTTCCAGTAGGTAATTGTCACATAGATACTCAATAATCCACCAATTCCATTTTAGCCACATGTCAACTTTAAATAATGAGTTGTTTAGTACAACTTATATGACCTATTTATTATTATTATTATTATTTAATTCCTTTTTTGAAGTTTGTATGAGACTTTTTTTATAACTTATTAGATTTAAGTTACTTAAATAAATTAAAAAAATTAACTAATTAAAAGTTTGAAGAGATGTGTTTTTAAAATTTATTTTTGATTATCCGTTCTCAACTTATAAAAAATTGTATCAAACACATGCGAAGAGATTTTTAAAAAGTTTTGTGTTCATTTGTAATTAGGAGGAATAGGGAGAGGCCTGAGTATTTATAGAAAAAAGGGCTAGCAATAAATAAATAAATAAATAACAAAATAATTATTGGAGTAACCAATAAGATTTCAAACGAGCCAATTTAAATTGGGTAGTAAGTTATTTAAATTTAATTTGAGAGCTTGACGAATTTTAAAGCATGTTTAAGCAGTTATTCAAGCTTGATTTAAAACTTGATGAGTTTTAAAATTTGTTCAAACTTGACTTGTTTACATAATAAGTTGATTGTAAATGAAATTTTAATAAGCCAAACATGAAGCCCAAACAATCACTCAAAAAAAAAGGGCAACCGGCTCCGGTGGCCCTTATGTTTTATCCGTCATGTTAATTTGGTCTTTAAACTTTCAATTGATTAGATTTTGACTTTTAATTTTAGATTTTGTGTTAATTTGATCAAATTGATAATATTGTTAGTATTTTATAAGAAAAATTATTACTAAATTGATTGGAATTAACTCACTGAATTGAGTAAGTTTATAATATTGTCCTTAAAAATATGGCACATGACACTTATGTGCATATTTTTTATAAAAAAAAATATTAAGCATTGTAATCAATCGAACCAAATTGAGATAAAATCATAAACTCGGAATCAAAATCAAGTTAATTGAAATTATATGGATTAAAATGATACAAATAGCAAAGTACAGATACCTATCATAATTTGCCCAAAAAAAAATTACTAGACCCAAACTTGGAATGACTTGGATTTGAAAATATACTAGGCCCAAACTTTGTCCAGGGCTAGTGGAGTTGCTCTCTAGGGCCATGGACCAGACTAGATTGGGGTGGGCCATCTGCTATTTTTCCACATTACCAGATTGCATTGCATACCAGATGGACAATTCATCTTTGAGAGGGCAGAAATCAAACCTCATGAAAGCCTAATGAGGATTCACACTCTTGTCAAATAAATTAAGGAAAAGCCTTTCTGTTTTGAACTTCAGAAATACAAATACCAAAATTAATTAAATGGTTTTGTCCATGCGCAGGAAAACTGAAGCTGAATACCGATGGAAGTGCAAGAGGGGAACCAGGAAAAGCTGGATTTGGATGCTTATTCTGGGATGAAAAAGGTATTTAGATTTTGGGATATACAAGAAAGCTGGAGATAGCGGACAGCCTAGAAGTAGAAATCTGGAGAATATATAGAGGGTTGATCATCATGTTTGAGAAAGGGTGGAGGGAGATCCAAGTAGAAACAAACTGCCAGAAGGCAGTGGACCTGCTGATCAAAGGCGCACCAAGTGAATTTCCTTTCAAGGCACAAATTGAAGACTCAAGATTTTTGCTACAAAACTGGATCATGTATCAAGCATATTAATCGAGAGGCAAACCAATGTGGTAATGCATTACCTAAAATAGGAGTAGAACCAAGGATGGATCTTTCGTTTTGGGGAGGGGGAAGAAATATCATATATTATACTAAAAATTTTAAAATAATTTAAAATTATAGGAGTTTGCAGGGGTATTTTTTTTCAGGTCCTTGGTATTATGATTTTAGAGCATAAAGGACACCAAATAGTTTCATAATGTCTAAGGTCCATCAACAATATTATCATAATGTCTAAGGTCTCTCAACCTTGATCCAGAGATATTTCAGTCCAGAGAAATTTCAGTCCAGAGAAAATTAGTCCAAAGAAATTTTGGCCCAGAGAAATTTGGTCCAGAGAAATTTCAGTCCATAGAAAATTGGTTAGAAAACTTCTGGCCCAGAGAAATTTCTCTGGATGAGTTTCTCTACTTTTCTTCTCATTTCTCCTAATTTCTCTCATTTTACTTACATCCAAGGCTTTTACATCTCAATAGTTGAACCAAAAGGTACAGAGAAGAAATAGCAGAGACTATGATAGTGTATTATTCTCAGAATTTCTCTGGCCCAATTCTTCCTAGAATTTCTCAACATTTCTCTAATGCATTGGCTAAGTCCCAGAGAAATATTTCTCTGGTCCAATTCTTCTCAGAATTTTTCTAGCCCAATCCTTCTTAGAATTTCTCTGATGCATTGACTAACTGGAGGAGTGGTTGATGGAGAAAATTCAATCCAGGGAATTTCTCTTTTGAAATTTCTCTGAGTTGAGAATTTCTCTAGACCAAGAAAGAATTTCTCTGGACTCACTTTAACTCAGAAAATTTTTTTGAAAGCCAGAGAAATTTTCCTCACCAGTCTAGAGAAATTCACTCAAATCAGAGATCTTCAACTCCTACATTTGAATTTGAATGGAGAGGTTTGACAAAATGTTTCAACAAATAGTAAGGCATTAATATATGAAATACTGAGCAAGATTTGAAAAACTCAGTAAAATTCCAAAAACAATTTTGTAAAATTCAAGGATTTATAACAGAGGAGGAATAGTAGGTATAGCATATCAATCAACATAAGAACTGCAAATTTACAAAAGGATTTGGAAGTTTCATGAACATGCATGATAACTAGCTATATCAACATTATCTCTCCAGAGAAATTTTGAAATTTCTCTGGATCAATCCAGAAAAATTTTAGTTCAAACCTAGAGAATTTCTCTGGGGATACCACTCACCACTCTAACCTTCAACTTTCCTCTGCTTCACCACCCTCTCTTTCACACACACACATATATATATATATATACTGCATATAATCATCATCAAAGAACAAGACAAGAAAACAAATATATACAAAAATGGAAAAAAAAAAAAAAAAAAAAAGGACACTCATATATTATCAATGATTTTACACCAGAAAAAAGAAAAAAAGAAACATATAACAATCACCTGAAATCTGCACATATAGTAATCGTCGCCAAACAGAGCTCAGAGAGATTAGAGAGGTTTAAAGGAAGGATGCCTGGGTTGAAAAGGAACGCTCATGTTGACGAGAGCTTTGATTCGGTCAGGGCGGAGCAAGCAGAAAGCCCAGGCGATAATGGCGCCCCAATCATGACCGACGAGGAAAATCTGGTGGAGATCCAAGGAGTCGAGAAGGGAGATGAGATCGCCGATGATGTGGAGGACGGTGTAGCTGGTGGCAGAAGGAGGAGCATCAGTGTCGCCGTAGCCGCGGAGATCGGAGGCAATTGCTCTATAGCCGGAAGAGGAGAGAGAGAGCATCTTGTGGCGCCATGAGTACCATAGCTCAGGGAAGCCGTGAAGAAAGAGGTCAAATTTATCTGTGATATGTTTAGGGATCTTAGACATCAAAAAATAATTATGTGGATCTCTTCCATTATGAAAAGTGGGAGAGGGACCCTAGACCGATTTTTCCGAGTTTGCACCCGTAAATTTTTTTTAGATAATGTCAAAATTATATAGAGTAGCTCCCCAATTTTTTAAACTATTTGGAATTTTTTTTTTTTTTGAATTAGTTAACATATATAATAATCTATTTTAAATTTTTTAAGTGATGTCACACTTATGAGCTTGCACCTCACATATTATTTTTTTTATTTTGCTATTAGGCTTAATATTTTTTGTTTGAGCTTAATTTTCTTATTTTTTTTCTGCTTTTTCATTTCATTTTTCAGTACTTAAACATAAAAACAAAAACAACTCAAACTACAAATATTTACATTAACACAAAAAAAAAAAAAACAAAAACAAAAACAAATACGCCGATCAAACTAAACATATTTAAAAAAAAAAAACAAAAACAAAACAAAACAAAATAACCCTTCATTTTTTTTCCCAGTCATACGCCGATCTCACTTACTCCCCTCTTCCACCGATCTCTTCTTCTTTTTATCACCTTGGGCGACCCTTGACACCCCTACCTCCGTGCTTTCGTTGAGAGCGACGACTCCACGCTGACTATCAAAGGCCAAGAACGACGTTGCTCCAAATCGGGCCATGGAGGTGGTCTTCCGTTTAAGCTCTTTATTTTCGGCCTTCAGTGCGCCTATTTCTGCTCACGCATCTATGTACATACGCTAAAGCAGAGAGAGTTGGGCGTTGACCTAATGGAGCTCACTCGTCCTGTTCTACAATCGATGAGCCAATTTTGTGACTGCAGTCACCGTCTCCATACAGGACATTAATGTGAAATGATTGGCTTCAATGTCTGATTGAGTTGTCATGATTTGCTCAATCGACATCATAGGAAGGTTAGGCAGAGGAATGACAAGAAGAATAGAAGTAGGGGCACTTGGTCCAACAGAGCTTATGGGATCGTTCAAGTCCGGAAACAGAGTGAGGGGACAGAATGAGGAGGCCATGTAGTAGGAGAGAGATATGTAATCGAAAGGAGGGTCGTTTTTGGCAGCTTTTCTGCTCTGATCAGTCTCTCTCACGAAGACGAAGAAATGGATGGAAGCGAAAGAGGAAGAAGAAGGAGAAGAGAGTGATTAAGACGAAGATGAAGGAGAAGATGACAAGAGGGAGAGAGAGCCGAGGCCGTTGATTGACCCGTCTCGCTTTTGTCGGTCGGCTGACGCAAAAGCGAGGACGCATGTCCGACGCGATTTTCGACGGACACAATAGAAACGCGCAAATCATATATATATATGTTGTGATTATTCAAATTGGTAATGATGGTTCAATATTTTAGTTCAATATGTATATATAGTTCAATATTTTATCGTAACATTATTGAATTTTTTTTATGTTAGTAGAAATTGGTATTGAACTTCAAATTTTATTGGTTAGAGGTTAAACGTACTTTGGCCCCCCTCCAAAGTCATAATCCTGGATCCGTCCCTGAGTAGAACAATCTGAAAACTCTGTGGTCACTGAAGACCCACCTGTCCAGATGAGGCATTTGATTGTAGCTGATATGTTAGGTGTGGTGTATGAGAGGGAGTAACTCTCTTTCTTGCAGATGTAACTTTTCCTTTGCACCTAAAAAAAACAAAAGATTGCATTGCATAGTAATAAAAATTCAGACTAATCAAACCAAAAAGACACACCATTTGACTTTAAATTTTTAAAAATCATATCCCTTAGTTGATTCCACTGAAAACCTAATCCAAGTGACCTATGCTTGTCTTGAATCTTGATTAAATAATTTTTTTTATTGCTGATGAATTTAAATTGCTGATTATAGGCATAAATTCATGGAATTTTGATTATAATTGTTGATGCTAGGATATCATCTTCATTGTTGACTTCCAATATTGTAGAGGAAAAATAATTTATGATGCATCTGTAGTAGGGCGGTTGCGGAAACGGTACGGAAAGGTAGAGAAGAATAAGGGATCGATGGGTATGAATTGTTAACAAGAAAGTTAGGTCGAGATCAAGGAAGGGAGGGATGAGGGATAAGAGGTGAAGGAAGAGAAAAAATTCATCGGTGCATTTTAAAGGATCCATGGCCAGGAAAATGGCTCGAGTGGCAGTGTATGAAAGGGCCACTATACCTCAAAGGAAAAAGGGCTTTCAGAAGTTGTTATTGCAAGAAGAAGACCAGCCAGGTATGAAACAATGCTCGGATTCAAAAGATGTTGCTACTTGCTCATTAATGATGTGGAATGGTGTTCAATTTGATGATTTTTTTTTTTTTTTGGAATATGAGACTACTTTGTTGCTGAATTTGATTTTGGATTCGGATAGCTCAACATCACTAGGGTTTCTGGAGGAGGATTGTAACAACCCCCGCATGTGATTAACTGTTAAACCATGATTAAGAATGCCTAATAAGTAATTAAGAAGAAATTCTACGTTAATTGTATGTGTTACATGTTATTTGTGTTTATATCCGTCTGTTGTAGAAATATCTGTTTGTGTGTCTGTTTTGTTCTGCAAATTGAAGGATTTATCGTCATCTGATCATGAAATTGACTTGATTTATATGATATTTGGGATTTGTAGAAAATTATGGTAAGTTTAATTGAAATTCGATTCGGAATGAATTAATTAGGATAATTAATACCAATTTGATTAATTTAAATCAAGCTTGATTAGCCAACACTAAACCAAGCCTATATAAGGCTTCTAGATTACAAAACACTCCCATTTTGTCACTCTTGAGAGCAAAAATGTGAGAGAGAGGGAGAAGCCTAGAAAGAGAGTGAATTCAAGCTTAAGGAAGCAAATTGTAGAGAATTAAGCGAATTTTTGGAAGAATTAGCTTGGAAACTCTAAGAACTAGTCATCTAGAGCCCAATTGAGCACCTACAATAAGAAATAAAGCCTTTAGTTTTATAATTGAGTTGGTCCATGCATGAATTCAAGAGATTAAAATGGTTAAATAAGAGAATTTAGCTTAAAGAGTAAAGTTTAAACCAACTCATCATTGCATGCATAATTCATGAAGCTTTGAAGTTGTTTTCTAAGAATTCTTACATGCATGCATTAATCATAGCTTGGTTTTGAAAGTTCATCATGTTTTACATCGTTTTATCTCATTTGATCATGTTTTGGAAGGTTGAAGTTCATATCAACTCATGCATGTTATGTTTTCCAAATTTCAAGCTTGAGTTTGAACAATTGGCATACTTTTGGCCCTTGATTTTGTGAAATGATCTTTAAATTATGATGTCATACAAGTTTAGACATGTTTTATCATGTTTTGGGCCCAAAATGATGTATTTTGAAGCGTTGAATTTGAGTTTTGAACTTAGAACTGCAATCTAGAAATTTTAGAATTTACACCATTTGCTTAAGCGGTGGAGTCTGCACTTGAGCGGAAAATGTGAGCACCTAGTACTTTTACAGAGTTTGGGGGTTGGCTCGAGTGGTAGAATTTACATTTGAGCGACCACCCTTATTTTTGACCCTCCGCTCGAGGGACCGAAGTTGTGCTCGAGCGTAAATGAGAGCTCTTAGAAGTTTTATAGACTTTTGCAGACCGCTTAAGCGTAGAAAGTTGTATTCGAGCGGAGAACCTTTTTACTCAGTCTTGTTCTTGAGTAACCATTGAACGTCCGTCGAGCGAAAATGTCATGACCCAAACCCGCCCCTAAAGGTTAAGGACATAACCGGCCAATAATCCTGAGATTACCTACGGCCTCAATATAAAGCAGACATAACTCATCAAAGTAAAGGGGCCAAATGGAAGCAAAAATTTAAAACTTTGTCCATAGAGCCGTGCTTATATGCACACCAAACCAAACTATACTCACATATGTTAATAACCCACATCAAAAGTACAGTAGTATAAACTTCCTTACAGACAAAATCATCTAAACTGAGTCAACCCATCACAAACTATATACAAATATACACAGGGTCCTTGCCAACTAGACAAAATGTAATGTATAACAAAATGGCAAGACTAGGTCTCGTACGTGAGACGCAAGGCTGACTCTCCCAAAACTCATGCCGTTCCTGGCAGACTTCACTGGGGCTGGGGTTGGACCTCACTTGGCTCACCTACAAATACATGAATGAGCGTGAGCGAATGCCCAGTGAATAATATCAATTAAACAAGTTACATAAGCAATTATTGGAACAGTCTAGCAAACGGCCTTCGGTCCAATCATTTATATTAATCGGTCTTCGACCCAATCATTTAGGTCAATCGACCTTCGGCCCAATCATTCATGTCAATCGGCCTTCGGCCCAATCATTCATGTCAATCGGCCTTCGGCCCAATCATTCATTTCAATCGGCCTTCGGCCCAATCATTCATTTCAATCGGCCTTCGGCCCAATCATTCATTTCAATCGGCCTTTGGCCCAATCATTCATTTCAATCGGCCTTTGGCCCAATCACTTATTTCAATCGGCCTTTGGCCCAATCATTTATTTCAATCTTTGTCCACCATTCAATTTAATGAACTTGCAAAACTTACGCAGACGTAACAATTGGACAGTAGCATACTACAAATATCTTGTTAAGATATTACTCACAGTGATCGGTTGATTGGTTCGCCCTGGAACTCGACCCTACACATGCCATGAACATAAAAGGGTCACTAACAATTCAATCCGTTCAAAATTCACATTTTCCTCTTTAGGCTTCGTTCTTATCCCTTTAACTCATTTACAATATTTAACATATGCCTAAGAGTGTTTGCAAGTGAAAGAGAACGGAAAACAGAACATAAAATGCAAAAACAGGATTTTAGAAAATAGGGTCTCCGCTCGAGTGTGGGATTCCCCGCAAGAGCGGAGCCTTAAGGTCTGCAAAAGTACTGGTTGCATCAAAATCCCGCTCGAGCGTGAACTCTGCCGCTCGAGCGGGTTTCCTATCTACATGGCTCCCCGCTCGAGTGCCAACTTCCCCGTTCGAGCGGACACCATGTCTGCAAGAGATGCTGGGAGCATGAAATTCACACTCGAGCGGCGGTTTTCCCGCTCGAGCGGACTTCAAATTTCTGGGTTTTCCAGATTTAGTTCTTAAGTTCAAATTCGATGTTCAAGGGTCTAAACTCATAATTTTTGGCTCAAACTTCATATATTCATGTACCAGCATAGTACAAGCACTAGATTACATCACAATGAGACTCAATTTCATGATTTATCTACATGCATGCCCCAAAATATCTCAAACTCCACACCAACATGCTCCAATTCAAACATTCAAGACCTATACTTCCAAGATTTGTACATGCATGTGGAAGATGCTCATTCTTCTCAACTTAGATGGCACAAATGATGACTATAACATGAGTTTCAATTAAAATTGCTCATGGATTATACATTTTCATGCTCAAACATGTCAATTCAAGGTATTTTCTTACATGCATGCACACAATGGCCTTCAATTCAACAAAACCAAATTAAGTTCCCTCATAATCAAACTAAACCATGTTCTTGACCATTATTCCAACTTGAACTCACAACATTACAACTTAATATTCATGAATTCACTTACCTAGAGGCTCAATTCTCCCAATTTATGACCAAATCTTGGATTAACCTTCAAATCTCCAAGTCTCAAGACCAAAGTTACACAATTCTTCTTCCTCTCTCTCTATAATTCGGTTCTCTCTCTTTAGTGTTGAAAACCAGCCAAGAATGATATAAAGAGAGGGAATTTATTATAATAAGGCCCCTATTTGCCCCACTCAAGTACATTGTCTTAATATAAAATAAATGGGCACTTAATTTATCAATTTAATCAGTTTAATCTGACCAAAATCAATTTCCAATTAAATTTCACCGTAGGCTCTAAAAATTATGCCAATTACAATGGCGTAATCAATTTCGAGTTCCGTGGCCGATAAGGCCTTCAATTTTTAATTTCCAAAGTAGATAATTCAAATAGATATTCCTACGGTGAACAGATAAAAACTCAAAATCACATATATTCACATAATGGCACACCAAATCATGTTAAACACATAATCATACTCAAATTAAGAACCAATTACGGAACAGGGGCATCACAGAAAAAATCATGCAACTAGTATTTTTGCAGACTTTTCTGACTGCTCGAGGGACCAATGTTGCGCTCGAGTGGACTAACATGTTTTTGAAAATTTGACTAAGTGGTTTAAGTTACATTTTAGCATCCTCATTACATCCTAGGCATACCTAAGCCCTAATTAAGACACTGTAAGGTCCTAGTGTCCCACATCAGGAATGGAGGGAGAGTTCCTGGACTATAAAAGTAAAAACCTAGACCTTTATATAGCATCGAGGCCTTTTTCCAGGTGGTGAGATTCCTAGCAGAACTCCCAAGTTAAGCGTACTTAGGTTAAAGTAGTTCTGGGATGGATAACCCATTGGGAAAAAGCGGACAATATCGATGACATGTGAAGGATTGGAGTGTTACAAATGGTATCAGAGCCGACTTTTCAGAGTACTGAGTGTAGGCCCCTGGTGTCTCTCGGTGCATATGAGCGAGCTTGTGAGCTAGCAGGCTACTGCACGTAGACATGCAACCCTAAGGGGTGTGGATTGTAAGATCCTAGTGTCCCACATCGAGAATGGAGGGGGAGTTCCTAGGCTATAAAAGTAAAAACCTAGACCCTTATACAGCATCGAGGCCTTTTCTCAGTGATGAGATCCCTAGTAGAACTCCTCAGTTAAGCGTGCTTAGACTGGAGTATTTTTGGGATGGGTGACCCACTGAGAAGAACAAATCCGTGCGGGCATGGCCCAAAGCAGACAATATCGATGATATATGAAGGGTTAGGGGCGTTACAAATGGTATCAAAGCTGACTCTTCGGAGTATTAAGTGTGGGTCCCTAGTGTCTCTCAGTGTATGTGGGCGGGCTTGTGAACTGGTAGGTTACTGTACGAGGACGTGTAGCCCTAAGGAGGATGGATTATAAGGTCTTGGTATCCCACATCAGGAATAGAGAGGGAGTTCCTAGGCTATAAAAGTAAAAACCTAGACCCTTATATAGTATTGAGGCCTTTTCCCAGGTGGTGAAATTCCTAGCAGAACTCTCCAGTTAAGCGTGCTTAGGCTGGAGTAGTTCTGAGGTGGGTGACCCACTAGAAAGAACAAATTCGTGCGGGCATGGCCCAAAGCGAACAATATCAATGACATATGAAAGGTTGGGGGCATTACAAACACAATAATAAGGATAAGGATTAGAAACATACTCAGACAAGAAAGAAAGAAATAAAATGATTTCCGAGTGTGTGTTTCAATGTGTATTTGTTATACGTTTGTGTAGATCACGCGCCGTGAGCTGTTTGATCCATTTATTCTGTTATCAAAGCTATCTGTGAGTAATAACTCTGTAAAGTTATATTCAACTTTAAGTATTTTCTAAATGACTTAACATGATATGCTTCCTAAAATGTTATTTTTTGTATGAATGAATAATAGTTCAAATTTTTGAAATGTATTTGTGGTACCCTTAGCAAAGGCTCTTGCCCAGGGGAAATAATACTGTAGCTTATGGTCATGAGACCCTTACTCGGGGGAAACAATACCGTGGCATAAGGCCCTCGCCCGAGGGAAACAATATCGTGGCCTACGTATGTTACATAATACCCGGTACCAGAGGTTCCATTATAGAACTTGATATGAATGACTAATGTGATTTGTTAATGAATATACCATACATGATTTGAATATGAATATGACTCTGTTTCTAATACGAATACGAACATGATTATGTTTCTGACTTGACAAGAGATTTGAAATCTGATTTCTAAATCTGTTATGGACATCATTCATTAAAATCTTTACTCTGTTATTATTCACTGGGCTCCAGCTCACTATAATATTTATGTACGTAGGCGATCAGGTGCATGACTAGATTCAGTGATGATCGTCTGGACTTTAGTTTTGTCGGCCACCCTTTGTGTCTTCTAAGGAGGTTTCGGAAAGAGTCAATGGTCAAGTTTTTGTGAATCAAATTATAAGTTTAATACTTTTGGTTGTTTTAAGTGAACAGTTCTTTTGAATTATATGTTTAATGACGATCTAAGATGGATGTGTACACATCATAAGTCAGTATATGTATATAAGTTTTAAATTTACTGTCTCATGTATGTCTACACAGCCCTATAGACAAAGTATATTGTATAATCGCTTCCGCAGCCCCTTATATTACATGATATTCTGTTCAGAGACCTTTGGTAATCTCAAGATTACTGGCCGGTTACGATACTAAACCTATAGGGGTGGGTTTGAGTCGTGATAAGGTTGTCCCAAAACAACCTCTTCAATCACCATGAAATTGTTAAGCTGGAACTGTCGAGGGATGGGTCATCCTTAAACAGTTCGAACAGCTCAATTATTGACCCAGTCTCATAAGCCAGATTTAATATTTCTAATAGAGACTAAAATGGAGGCAAAAAATTAGAATGGCTAGGACTTACAATGGGGTATCAATATTGGATGGGTGCTAATAGTGAAGGGCAATGGGGTGGTCTTTGGGTAGCTTGGGATGAGTTTACGAAAATTCTTGTTTTGTCACGTACTGTCCATTTCATAGGCCTTTTAGTTGCAGATGAATAAAGGTCAGATTGGGTGACTATCCTATTTTATGGGCAACCTAATGTATCCCAAAGGCCATTTTATGGAACCAAGTATCTAGTTTCATTGCAACTATTGCTCAACCGATTGTTATAATAGGAGACTTTAATCAAGTGTTGTATTCTCATGAAAAACAGAGTTAAGTGAGTAGACCTATTCCAAGTGTCAAGGATTTTTATGAGTTTTATGAATGATCATGGATTTGTAGACTTGGCTTCAGCTGGGGGTTCGTTTTACTTGGACTAAAAATTGGCGAGGACATGATGTGTCCTATGAAAAACTTGATAAGGCGGTGGCCTTATCAGATTGGATGCAACGGTTTTGGTATGCGGTTTTATTTGATCTCCCAATTCAAAGGTTGGATCATAGGCCTTTGATTTTGGATACGAGTCCTATAGCCCGGTTCAAGGATCTTATGCCTTTCAAACAATGCAACATTAGAAGTTTGTAATATAGTATATGAGGAATTAGAATAATCTGCCATAGAGAACTTTAGTTGCGCAGATTGTAAGGGTTGCAACTTAGTTGTCAAAGATTTAGAGCATACCAAATTTATTGTCGTTATATAATGAAAAACAAAAATTAAGACAATGTCTAGATGATTTGTTGCAAAAACTGATTTGTTGTAAAAACAGGAAGTATATTGGGCCGAAAGAGAATGACAAAAATGGCTTCAATTTGGGGATAAAAACACCAAGTTTTTCCTTATGGCTGCAACTATCCATGCTAATAAAAGAATAATTTTGTTTCCCAGAATGGAGAATGGTCTTTTTGTACTAATTAGATGGACATTCAGAATGCCTTCTTAAACTATTTCAAGACTTTGTACCAAACCTCTGTGTAACAACCTCGACCTATGATTAACGTTAATCCATACTTAATTATGCTTAATAAGTAATTAAGAAGAAATCCTAAGTTAATTACACGTGCATCACATTATTTTGTGTTATATCTGTTTAACATAGAAAGATCTATTCATGCTTTTATTTCGGTCTGCAAGTCCAAGGCCTCATTGGCAACCGATTCAGAAATTGACTTGATTTATGTATTAATTAAAATTTTTAGAATTTTATGGTAGGATCAATTAAAGTTCGATTTGAAACGAATAAATTAGATTAATTTAATACCCACTTATTTAGCTTTAACTAAATTATCTTCAAGTGAAGCCTACATAAGGCTCCATATAAGCCTCCACTAAACTCTTTTCTTCAATTTCAAACATACTTGAGCTACTACACACACAAACGTGTGAGAGAGGGAGGGACCAAGAGAGAAAGAGTTGAGATCAACAAGAATTGTTGGAATTGGGGAGAATTAGCTTGGAATCTTAGTGTGCTCATCATCTAGATCTTACTTGAGTTGAGGTATGAATTCAACATCTAGATTATATAATTATGATGTTTAGAACATGAATTCATGAAGATTATGTTGAGTTAAGCAAGACTTGAGTTAAATAAGTTAGTAGAAGAACCATATCATGCATGCATGTTCATTTCTCCACATTGTGAGTTGATTTCAAAGAACCATATCATGCATGCATGTTATCCTTCTACCCAAGCTTTGAGAATTCATCTTGTTTTCCATTCATTTGTCTCATTTAATCATGTATTGGAGGCTAAGAACTCAAGTGATTACATGCATGTCATATTTAGAGCATGTTCTTATATTTTCAGTTGAATTTTTGCACAATTGGTAAGCTATTGGGTTATGATTTCTTGAAATGATCTTTAATTCATGATGTTTTAGGAGTTTCCATGTATTTTCTCAAGTTTTGATCCAGAAAAATCGAGTTTGATGCTTTAAAATTTGAGTTTTGAGCTTTGGGAACAAATTTGAAAATTTCATAATTTGCATCTACGCTCAAGCGTAGGAATCCACGCTCGAGCGACCACTCTGAGTGCGTGCACTTCTGCTCGAGCGACCTGAAGTACGCTCGAGCGTGAAATGCAAGCCCTCAGAAGTTCTTGTGTTTTGCAGCACGCTTGAGTAACAAAAGTCACACTCGAGTGAGGGTTTGAGTCTTACACTCGAGCGAGGATTAAGCATCCGTCGAGCGTGAAAAATAAGCAACCAGTACTTTTTTCAAAATTTACAGACAGTTCGAGCGAAGGAAGTTGCGCTTGAGCAAACCCTCACATTCTGCATGTCCACTCGAGCAAGGAAAGCCACGCTCGAGCGTAGACCTTGTTTCCAGTAAGTTTTGAAAAATATTTTTAAGTACATTTTTGCATTCTCATTCCACTCTAAGCATTCCTAGGCCATGATTAAGACTCCATAATGTGGTTAAAGGCTAGAAACACACACTAAGGACAAATGAAATAAGTCATGTACAATCCGAATGTGTGTTTCAATGTATGAATCTGCCATGTTGTGTAGGTCACGCACCTCAAGTTAAGTGAATTGCCCACTTTGGCCGTCTATTTGGAGCTGCCAGTTATCTGTAAGTAATAACTTTGTAAAGTTATGTTCAATGTTAAATATTTTCTGAACGTTATGATATGAAATGCGATCTTCTGTATGAAAGAATGAATGATTGTCCAAATTTCTGAAATGTATTCGTGGCATCCTTAACAACATTCGATATGCGTCCCTCTATGAGTCATCGAAAACGTCTCTATGCATATGAGTCATCGGAATGCCTTATGGTTGTCCCTTTATTGGCCATCAGAACAAGTTTATGGTTATCCCTCTATGGGTCATCGGAAACGTTTCTATGCATATGAGTCATTGGAATGCCTTTACGATCGTCTCTTCAAGGGTCATTAGATTTGTTAACGCTAATGGATGTGCCACGTACCATGGTATGAAATATACGAACCTTAATTACGAATGTAACTATGTTTATGAATCTATTTCTGCTTGACGACTGATTATATATGAGACCCTGTTTCCTTATGGACATTATTCGGTAAAATCTTTACCCTGTTATTATTCACTGGGTTTTCGCTCACTAATTATATTATATATGTAGGTGAGTAGGAGCGTGACCAGGCCTAAACTGTCGCCTGGAGTTTTGGTGTCAGCCAGCCATCATGTCTCCCAGGGAGGTTCCTTTTTAAAATCTGCTCAAGTTTTTGTGTCCTTGGGACTTTTGTACCTTCTAAATATTTATGTTTGGTCTAAACATGTTTGGAAGTTTTGTATAAGTGGCTTGGGTGACGTAAGACTAATATATTTATAACGTCACGTAAATTTGTATAAAATTTTAAATTTTTGTCCCATATATGTCTCCAATGCTCATTAGACTATGTATGTTTCTGTATTTGCTTCCGCAGCCCCTACTTATAAGTTATTTTGTTAAGAGGCCTTTGGTAATCTAAGGATTACTGGCCGGTTACGACGCTAAACCCATAGGGGCAGGTTTGGATCGTGACACTCCGACTCATTTCCTTTAGGTACTTTACCTCATTTTTCTTATCTTAAAAATTTTCAATTATTGTCTACTTTCAATTGTAGATTGTCGGAAGAGCAAAAAAGGGTTTTGAGTTTTTTGTTTTTAGCTCAAGAAGTGAAATATGTTGCTTTTCTATCGAAGGGGTTAAGGCCCTGGGACCGGATGGTATGATTGTGGCCTTTTATCAAAATTTTTGGGACACGATTGGGGATTCAATAGTCTTTGTAACGTTGTCTTTTCTTAATTCAGGGATCATGCTTAAGGAGATGAACTGTACTTTCTTAGCTTTAATCCCCAAGAAGAGAGATCCTCGGTTTGTGAATGATTTTTGACCCATAAGTCTTTGTAATGTCATTTATAAAATTATTTCTAAACTCTTATCGAATAGATTGAGGAAAATTCTACCTACTTTGATTCACCTATCGTAGAATGCTTTTGTTGCTGGTTGTCTCATTACTGATAATGTTCTGGTGACTCATGAATTAATGGAATTTATTAGGGGAAAAAAGGGGGAATAAATCTTTTTTTTGCGCTTAAATTAGATATGAATAAGTCCTATGATAGAGTGAGTTGGGATTTTCTTTGTAAAATCTTGGAGGTTTTGGGGTTCAGTCCACATTGTGTTTAGTTGATTTATCAATATATATCAATTGTTTCTTTCTTGATATTGGTGAATTCTCAACAATCCGAATGATTTCAGTCGAAATGTGGTCTGAGACAAGGGGACCCATTGTCTCCATACCTTTTTTTATTCTGGTGACTCAAGCCTTATCTTTTGGGTTAGATGCTATTGTGTCCTAGGGTGTTTGTAAGGAGATATCTATTTGTCGTAATGCACAGGTCATTTCTCATCTCTTTTTTTCGCAGATGATTGCTTATTTTTCATAGAGTTTGATTTGGAGTCAATTTGGTGTTTTAAATGTTTTCTGGAAGCTTTTTGTGACCAATCCAGTTTTTAGATTAATTTTCATAAATCTGAACTTTTTGATAGTTCTAATATGAGCCTGGCTTAGCATGGTTTTCTTAGTGATTGTCTTGGGGTCAAACTGGTTGTGTAACACCCGAAATGATTAACATTAACTCAACTCATAATTGTGCTACAAATTAATCAACAATCTTATAATTTCTATTTTTTTATATCTTTGATCATTATAAGATGACATATGCAATATATATTCACCAATCTTAGATTCAGAATTTATAGCATATGGCATGGATACAAGAGTAATAAGAGAAATAAGAACAAGTAATGAAATGCTTTAATGACTACAACTTTCGAAGACAATACTTGGTTACAACAAAATGAGTTTAAACTCAATACAAGTAAAGTCCTGGGCTTAAACAAAAATAATTACATAAAGAAACAAAAAATGAAGCCTTAAGCTCTGAGTCCTCCCAAGCTACGTCCTTGGTGGAGGTATATCATCCGCACCTGAAACTTATTTTCCACATAGGGTGAGCCAAAGCCAAGTGGAGATACTCTAACACAGTATATAAATCTTAGCAAAACATAAGGTGAATGCACATGCATGCCATTTTTCCAACATTTCCTTATTTTCTATCTCAAAAAAATGTAATGCCATATTATATATCACTTCATGAAAATAATCATTTTATAACAGAAAATAAGGTAGTGGATACAACACATTGAGAATATCTATGTACGTGTCTGCCAGTAGGCTATATAGGCACTACCAAAGCCATTTTACTAGTATCGACTGGAAAGATCAACACCTAACCGCGCTAGTTTCTAGACTTTCACCAATGACATAGAGGCTAACATCATAACCACAACCATACCCCCTAACTAGATTCACCAAGGTATTCATCAATTTTTCTCAAAAACTAGTACATTTACAATGTTCAATGTGTAATGATGCTCAATGCACAATGGATGAGAAATTAGTTTCAATTCAACCTAATCCTCATACAATGTCTACAACAATCAAGAATATCCTTCACTGATAGCCCAAAATAGATATCTTTATACATTAGATAATTTCCAATTTAAAAGATACAATTTTATCATTTACAATGGGAGTGATGCTACATATCCAACTGTTAAATAGGTAGAATTATTTTTAATATTTTATGTTAGTAATTCTTCTTCTAATTTAATTATTATTTTTAATATCAAAATGAGTATTTATATGATAATTATACTTTTATAAACGATAGAATTAAAATTATCAAAATATATAAATAATTTAATTAAAATTAATATATATATAAGTATTTAAGTAATACTTTTATAGACCGATAGGGCAAATATTATCAAAATAAATAATTAAAATTATATTTTAATTTTAATTTTAATTTTATTTTAAAATTAAAATTAAAATTATCGTTTTGTAATACATCTTGTATCACCAAATATTTTTTTGAAAAAAATAAAACGTATATTACACGAGTCAATTACTAATTTGTTATAAAGTGGTAATTTCACATCTATCCATATCATTGTATAAAAATTAGGGAGACTTATTTATAAGTCCTTTTTCAGAACCTTATGCTAGGCTAAGTCCTGTGTAATTTCTTATAGAGTCTCAAGTCCTATTTTCATAAGAATATATTCCACAAGATCCTAATATTTTTACCCTCATTTTCACATCTTCCCTCTCGCGTGTCGAAGCTTGAATCGGAGGTTGGGAGGTTAAGGCAGAAGCTTTATGAGAAGGATCGATTGATACTGGAGCTCGAACAGAAGGGCCCGCACCTCGAACAGGTTCACATCAATGATATTTCATTATCAGGTAAATTAATCGAAACCCGTAACTTTGATTTTGAAAATTTTTGTTGCTTAGAGAGATTTTCAGAATCATTCATGGAATTGGGAAACAGGGGAGCTTGCTTCAGTATGCTCTTTAGCCGATCATTCATTGATTTTGTTATGGAATTGTAATCGATTGATTGGTTGGAATTGCGTTGATCTTCATTTGAGATCTCAGTCTTTGGAATTGCAGGTGCTATGGAAAACAGGGCAGCATTGAATGTGGCTATGCGAATCGGCTTTTTTGGGAGGTTTTCTGTGTTTTGATTGAGTGTTTGGATAAACAGTTGCTGGCCGTCAATACAAAAGTTCTGCAACTTCTCTGTTTTTGGTTAGATCTTTGTTTGTATTCATCATCGTTTTCTTTTTTGGTTTTTGATAAGTATTTTTCACATCTCTATCGCTAATCAATTTTGTCCTTTATTTTGGGTAATTCACGTGCCCATTTTCAAATGTCCACCACTATAATTTTGTCCTTTATCACAGACTGTGAAAAAGGTCTCTTTCTCTCTCTCTCTCTCTCTCTCTCTCTCTCTCTCTTTCTCTCTCTCTCTAATGCACACATGATTGACGAGATTCTTCATATATATTATCAATAATTTTTTAAATTTTACAATTAATAATACAAAATAAAAATATATTAAGATTATATATCTATTTCAAAACAAACGGATTAAAAAACTAAAAACTTATTAAATTTGCGAAACGTAACGTGACACATTACGTTACGTTCATATTGGTGTCACATTACGTTACGTTTATATAAGTGTCACGTTACATTACGTTTATGTAGATATGTCACGTTACGTTTATATATGTGTCACGTCACGTTACGTTTATGTAGATATGTCACGTTACGTTTATATAGGTGTCACGTTACGTTTATGTAGGTGTCACGTTACGTTACGTTTATGTAGATGTCACGTTACGTATAGGTGTCACGTTACGTTTATGTAGGTGTCACGTCACGTTACGTTACGTTTATATCAATTTTCCTATATATGGTTTTATTATTAATTATGATATTAACAACTAATATTGAGGGTAAATATGTCAAGAAACTTCTCATAGGACTTATGGGAACATAAGTTTTTTTGTGGGACCAAATGTAGTACAAGTCTCCCTAATAGGACTTCTAAATAATTTTCCCTAAAAATTATGTATAATCATAATTATTTTTAATATTATTATTATTTTTGAAATCTTATTTTTGGCTAGAGTATTGATATCTGAGCAGCCAAACAGATCCTATCATCTCCCCAAAATCATCCCTCATCACACCATCCTCCATTGTTCAACATCCCCAATCCTTCTCCGCTCCAACATCAACGTTCCCTAAATTCAAAATACCCAAAACAAATAGTAAATGATCTTCTCTAAGCTCTCCAACACCAAACTCTTCTCTTCTCTCTCTTCTTCTTCTTCTTCTCCTTCTCATCACAATCCACCTGAAGCTCCAACCTTGCAAACTCTTCTGAAAAGTGGTTTCACTCCAACCCTGAAAGATTTCAACCAATTCCTTCTCTTTCTCTCTCAAACCCACAAATTCAAATCACTCATCCACTTCTTCTCTCAGATGAAATCAAATAATATCAAAGGTAATGCTCATTCACACTCAATTTTCACCTGGGCTCTTCTCAAAGAACATAAATATGAAGAGGCTGAGCAGCTCATGAAGACCCAGATGGTGGATTCTTCGCTATTAAAGAAAAATCGCGTCTGGGACTGTCTAATACAAGGGTTTTGTGTCAACAGAAAAGACCCAGAAAAGGCACTTTTGGTTTTGAGGGATTGCTTGAGAATTGATGGTATATTGCCTTCTTCTTTTACTTTTTTTTCTTTAATTCAAAGTTTTAGCTCTCAAGGGAAGATGGATAGTGCAATTGAAGTGTTAGAAATGATGACTGATGATAAGATCAAATACCCATTTGATAATTTTGTTTGTAGTTCAGTGATTTCTGGGTTTTGTAGGATTGGGAAACCTGAATTGGCAGTTGGGTTTTATGACAATGCTGAAAATTCGGGTGCTTTACGGCCTAATGTTGTGACATATACCGCCCTTGTGAGTGCTTATTGTAGACTGGGTAGATTAGAGGAGGTCTGTAATTTAGTTTCTATGATGGAGAAGGATGGATTAGCTTTCGATGTTGTATTTTACAGTTGTTGGATTCATGAGTATTTTAGGGAAGGAGTTCTTTGGGAGGCATTACAGAAATATAGAGAGATAGTGGAGAGAAAAGTTGATATGGATACCATTGGCTATACTATACTCATAGATGGGTTTTCGAAGGAAGGAAATGTGGAAAAGGCTGTAGGCTTTTTAAACAAGATGAAAAAGGACAGGTTAACTCCCAATTTGGTTACCTATACTGCAATCATGTTGGGATTTTGCAAGAAAGGGAAACTGGAGGAGGCGCTTGCGGTGCTCGAGATGGTTGAAAACTCGGGCATTAAAGTTGATGAATTTATGTATGCAACTTTAATTGACGGGTTTTGCAGGAAAAGTGATTTTGATCGGGTGTTTCATCTGTTAGATGACATGGAGAAGAAGGGTATTAATCCGAGTATTGTTACATACAACACCGTGATTAATGGGTTGTGCAAAGCTGGAAGAGCATCCGAGGCAGATGAGTTCTCAAGGGGGATACTTGGAGATGTTGTCACGTACAGCACATTGTTACATGGGTACATTGAAGAAGAGAATGTCATGGGGATGTTAGAAACAAAGAGGAGATTAGAAGCAGCTGGAGTTTGTATGGATGTTGTTATGTGTAACATCCTTATCAAAGCACTATTTATGGTGGGATCCTTTGAGGATGCTCTGGCAATTTATAAAGGGATGCCAGAAATGAACTTGGTTGCAAATTCTGTGACATATTGTACTATGATTGATGGGTACTGTAGAGTTGGTAGGATCGATGAAGCTCTTGAGATATTTGACGAGTTTAGGGCAACATCAGTTTCTTCAGTTGCATGCTACAATTGTATTATTCATGGGCTCTGCAGGAAGGGTATGGCAGGTGTGGCAATTGAGGTATTTATAGAACTCCATGAGAGAGGTTTTGCTTCAGATGTAGGTATTCATATGATGTTGATCAAGGCAATTTTTTCAGAAAAAAGTGAAGGAGGAGTTCTAAATTTAATATACAGAATCGAGAATTTGAGGAGTGAAATATTTGATACTGTATGTAATGATGCTATTTGTTTCCTATGCAAGAGAGGTTATTTTTACTCTGCATGTGATGTGTACGAGTTAATGACGAAAAAGGGATCAGTTGTTGAAAACAAGTCTTACCATTCAATCATGAAGGCACTTATGGATGATGGCAAAAAGTGGTTGACCAACCCTTTTTTGACCATCTTGGTGAAAAGGTATGGCATTGTTGAACCAAGATTAAGCAACACCCTAGTCCATTACCTGTGCACGAAGGACATAAACAATGCCATTAAGTTTCTTGACGTAATGAAGGAGAAAAAATTAAGTGTCACCTTTCCTGTTACTGTTCTTAGAACACTTACTAGGGATGGTAGAGCTTTGGATGCATATAAACTTGTCATTGGAGGAGAAGAAAATCTACCTGTTATGGATGTGGTTGATTACTCGATGGTGGTTGATGGCCTTTGCAAGGGAGGACATATGGATAAGGCCTTAGATCTCTGTGCTTTTGCCAAAAGAAAGGGGATTACCCTTAGCATCGTCACTTACAATTCAGTTATAAATGGGTTGTGTCGCCAGGGATGTTTTATTGAAGCATTTAGGCTATTTGATTCATTGGAGAAAATTGATATGTCTCCATCAGAGATCACTTATGCCACACTGATTGGCACTCTATCCAAGGAAGGGTATTTATTAGATGCCAGGAAGTTATTTGAAAGTATGGTCCTCAAGGGCTTTAAGCCAAAAACACGTGTTTATAACTCATTGATTGATGGGTATTGCAAGCGAGGTCAAATGCAGGAGGCCTTGAAGCTTCTACTTGAATTGGAGGAAAGGGGCCTTAAGCCTGATGAATTTACTGTTAGTTCTGTGATTAATGGCTGCTGCCAAAAGGGTGATATGGAAGGAGCTCTTGAATTCTTTTTTGAATTCGAAAGGAAAGGTTTGTTACCTGATTTCTTGGGTTTCATGTATTTGATAAGAGGCCTATGTGCTAAGGGAAGGATGGAAGAGTGCCGGAATATCTTAAGAAAGATGCTTCAGACGCAACCTATTTTGGATCTGCTAAAGATAGCTGAAACTGAGGTTAAAACAGAGTCCATAGAAAGTTTTCTTGTCTCTTTATGCGAGCAAGGAAGTGTCCAAGAAGCCATTATGGTCCTGAATGAAATTGGACCTATATTTTCCCCTATTTCGAGGAGCTTTGGTGCTTACGATGGGTCTGAAAAACTAAAGGAGCTTTGTGACAGTAGAGATCTTCCTACAGTTGATCCTAAGTCTTTAAACGCCACTTGTGAAACTGATAAGGGATTTGGATTAAGTGATACGGAGGCATTAGAGAACATGGTGAAAGCACATGGTAATCTAGATAAAAGATATCCACTGCCTGACTTTAATTCTTATTATGCCCTAATTGCTTCACTCTGTTCAAGAGGCGAGTTAAAGAAGGCTAATAAACTGGCAAAAATGCTCTATGATCCAGAGAGAGGTTGTTGGTAAACCTGCAATAGTGGCTTTTAGTAGCTGCAGCTCCCTTTAGTTTCATTGTGGTGGACAAGAAACCATGCAGGTACGCCCTGCAGGTATGTACTGTCTGTCCTTTCATTTTTTTTTTTGTTGCTTTCTTTTGTTTGTTTGTTGGTTTTTGATTTTTATTGGATAGACTTTTCTAAAGTTATTTGTATGTGGATATTTTTTTATTCACTCTTTTCCTTAGACTTCATAAAATATTCTTTGGTACAGTGATCTCATAATCAAAACGTTGTAGAACTTCAGGGAGTTCAGCATGTTGTTAATAGTGTTGGATAACTGGATATAAATTGTAGGGCCCATTTCCTAACAACTTAAGCTTTTGAGACAATTGGTGACTTAACAGTGTCAAAGCTAAAGTTGGGGAGGTCTTGGGTTCAAGTTTATCTGTTTGCATTTGTTCCTGTTTGCATTATGCTTATCTTTGTGTAAGTCTCTTTTTATCTCCACATGCAAGACAGAGTTGCATGGGACAGGATGGAGGGTGTTGAATAGTTTGATATACATTGTTGAACCTGTATTCTAACAATTTAAGCTTTGTGGGACAATTGATGACCTAACAGACAGTAAATCCTAAAATTTATGTGCGACTCTCTCAGTTATTTTGAAGACTTTATTAGCTTGTGTATGGCTGCAAGTTGTTGAGTAAAGATAATACAATTAGGAGAGGCATTGCAATTCAGTCCTCTTTTTGCTTTCAGGGTAGGAAACTCCCCGGTCAAGTTCATTGGATAGCACAATATCTCTCCACATGTTTATGCACCATGAAATGCATACTAGCACATTAAATAATGGTTCTGTAGAGCTCTTGGCTGCTTTCTTGTTTGTCACTGAAGAAAACTCTTAATAGAGATAGTATCATGGTTGGCACTTTGGCAGCACAATGGTTGTTTGAGGTGGCCCCATGGAGGTAGGGGGCAGCAACATAGTGGATGGCGCATGACTGTGAGATTGTGTGGAGACCAAAAGGAGCACATAGGTTGTTGTGGAGGGGGAACAGATCTAAGAGAGGGAGAGAGCACGGTGATCGGTGATGAACTTTTGAGAGATCGAGAGAGAAGAGAGGAGATTGGAGGGGTGTAGGCTTTCACTCTGTAGATCTAGAAATCATCACTGAAATGATTGGTGTGCTAGATAGGGTTTTTGAAGGGGTGATTGGGTGTGTCCTGTTGGGGAGTCCAAAAATGTATTTTAAATTTGGCATGGCTGGTCGGTGCAATTATATCCTAAATTTTGTTGTGAAGAAAATGAAGAAAAATACTATAGTTCAAAATCCATTTAATGTTATTTTTTTGGATTAGCATTCATGTTCCTAAGAATGGGAATACTATTTTACCCATAAACTCTTTTTGTGTTTTGTTTTTTGTGAATGTGTAGAGGGCCCATCTTTAGAGTCTGCTAAGGACTTCAATGAACTTAAAGCAATCTCCAGCCTTGGTCATTTGAACAGTCAAAAACTTGATCCATCACGGCTTGGCATTCACTCTGGGCCCCTCAATGACCAACTCCTGGCTCCGCCCATGGGAATAGGAGTGAAGTTCTCTTGGTGGTGTTTGAAGCTCAAAGCCACACATCATTCTCTACTCTTTGATTGAAGGTATGATATGTACTCCACGAATTATTAGTTTGAATTGTGAACAAGAGAACTTGTGTATAAGTTTGAATCTTTTTTTTATTTAATAACAAATATTTTTCCCGATACTTTACTGCAAATTGTTGTTATAAGCGAACTCAATCAACTGTATGTGCTCTTCCAAGGTTTGAATATCCTCTGACTGACCACCCGTTTGAGGATGAAACACAGTGCTAAACTTCATTTTAGTCCCTAAGGCCATTTGCTAACTCTTCCAAAACATAGAAACAAAACCAGATCTCTCTTGGGATACGATGGAAACCGGACTGGTGTACCATGCAATCAGATAATCTCCCATACATATGAGGTTTCAAGTTTGTTCAAGGATAAAGTCAATCTGTATATGATCACCTAAATGGCATCATTTCCAATAGCAATCTTGGGCAATTCAGTGGCAAAAAACCAGTATCGGGACTTAGGGACTCTTTTGTACTCATTTGTTCCTATTGAGAACATTAATGGCCATAAATTTGTACTCTCTGGTTTGTGGCTATATGCTGGACTTTCTAGTGAATGTCGTGTTTGATGTAGTTCTCATGATATTTGTAATTATATCACACTACAAGAAAATGGGCCTATTATGGCATTTAGAAAAACACCACTTTTGATATACAATGACAATGTGTAAGAAATGTTGTCTAAAGGACTGACTCAAACAGTGTCGTTTTAAACTTAAATTGGTGACACCGTTATTTGTACAAAACTCACCGTGAAGTGGTGAGATCCACCATTTTCTTTTTTCTTCTCTAATGCAATCAAACTTCTTTTCCTCTCTCTCTCACACAATCAGACTCTCCATCTCTCTCTCTCGCGATCAAAATCTCTGTCCGGCTTCGCTCTTTCCAGCTTCGCTCAAGGCTCTCCTTCAGTCTGAGTTTGAAGGATACTCATCTCTCAATCAGTCTGATTGAACATTAATTTTGTGAGTCTCAGCCTCTGATTTTCTGATTTTGTGTGTATATACAAACTCAGATCTGTATATACGATCTCAGATCTGTTTGATATATATATACTAATTTATGTTAAAGGAGAACACAGATCGATTGATTGATTGTTATTTTACCAATCGCGATCAAACTCTCTCTCTCTCTCTCTCTCTCTCTGGATTTGATCGATCTATTGCTTTCATTCAGATCTGCAAGTTTTAGTCTCTAGGTGCATATTAACCTCCTGAAACCAACTCTGTTTTTGCTTATTTTTCAGTTCTCTCGTTGAGCTTCAGATCTGTTTCGCCTACATTTCAGCACGAACTCGCATAAAGGTGATGAGCTTCAATTCCTTTCTCTTTCTATCTCTTTGTGTACTTTTGAAACCGGCTCTCTGTGTTATGTGCTTATCCAGGGTTGGGGTGTTTTTTTAGTATTAATGTTTTTGATTTGTAGTGTAGGTTAATGTTAATGTTTTTGAATTTTTTTTGTTGGGTTGTGAATTTGGATCAGCTACATCCTTTGATTTCTGACCAAAATTTTGAATGGTTAAATTAGAAAGTTTGGTTGTGAATTTGCACTCAAGAAATTTTTGCTATTGCTTTTGTTGATCTTGGGTTTCAAATTATTATCTCTTCCACAATTTGTTGTCGACTTTCTTTTGTGTATATATATGTGTGTGTGTGTGTGGACAAGTACTTATATAGAGAAATAAATGGAAAACTGTTTAATTATGAAGGACACCACTCTTTAGCAAGTTTGGCCTGTGTGTGTGTGTGTGTGTGTGTGTGTTTTGAGGTTATGCTTGAACGACTGCAGTGACTGTGGGTTAGACAAATTCGTATTTTTTGAATCAAATTGTTGGTCCTAGATTTGAAAGCATTGTTGACTATGACTTCTCTGTTTTGACTTTTTATTTGCCAATTTTGTTTTCTTTGTATTTTTTGAAGCATCTTAAGAAACTGGGACAAGAAATAAATGTGTCTTCTATACTCGGTGATATTTGCTGTCATATGTAGTGCCTGCAATGTTCTTGTCTTGGGATTTATTTATGCTATTTGAATCAACAGCTGAATTTAACACTTCTTCTTTTTGAACGTTGATTGAAATGATATGAAAGAAATGATAATTAAAACACTATTGAAGACGGCCACTTTCTTTTCTCTCTCTTTGAGTTTAGCTTGCACTGTCTCCTCTCTGAGTTTAGTTTGCACTGTTTTGATGGCTTATCTTGATAGAGTAGTTTTATGCATACAGTGCAGGAGGCTCTAGAAGCTGCCTTTTCTGTCATCACTTTTTATACCACCGGGATTAGTCTAGTGGCTAGCACCATTATAAAATGTTTCATCTTAAAGTATTTCTAATGATTTACCTGTGCTATGTGAATGTGACAGTCCATAATAGACATACCAAAATACCTTCCACCAAAATGGTAAAATGATCCAAGTTAGTTCTAAGCCTTGGATTCTTGAGGTTATCTGATAATTATCTCAAGTAATTTCATTTCTTTTTCGTTTACCTCCTGCGCAATTTCCTCGATGACCTAAAATGTTCTTATCGCTTCTCATTATTTATGGTATGTTATACTTTCCCGTATAACAAATTCTAGATCGTTAATATGTTAGATCATTGTTGTGTCATTTTATATTAGCTTGTCTGCATTTTTTCCTGTGTTTGTCTGCATATTTTGTGCCAATTTCTGCACATATCTTGTGGTTGAGTGTTTTTGTTATATGATTGAGTGTAAACTAAACCAGATCAGCTTATTGGAATAATGGTGAAAGTAGTTTGTGGCTCTTTCAAGAGTTTCATATGACAAATTTGAGTGTGGCTTATTGACAGTGTCCAATAAAGTACCTACCTAACTGCTTCCTCTTTGGCACCTATCACTCTTGACAGAAAATACGAAATCTAATGATCTCAAAAAGACACAAAAAGGCAACAATATGATTTAAATAATTTATGGTTTTTAGTTAACAAGTTTTGTCTTTGAGTTTTGCCGCTTTAATCTGCTTTGAAATTCTGTATTCTTAAAAGTAGTGGTGTGCATTAGAGCTATCCTCCATATAATTTTCTCTCTTTTCAATGCTGCTAAATGGTCACACTATAGTTAAGAAATGTTATTGTGAATTATTTTTTGAAGCACTTTATTTATCATCTCTTCCATTGTTCTGTTCCCAATCAATTTATAATTCCATTATGGTCCAAATTCTGTATTCTGAAGAAGGCTTGCCTCTCGGATCGTTATGCTCTATCCTGTAAAAAATCCAATTGATTTGATGAGGTATACTTCAATTATCTCAGTCTTTAGTTTTTAGGTTCTATTTGATTGGATATGGATATTTCCTAGGGGACTTACAAGTAGGTCCTACTAAGTGGATGTATTATCCAATAGGTCTTATGATAATTAATAGCATTTTTCATCATATACTATTAAAAAACATCATTAATTGTTAATTTTCAGCGACAGTTTGAAAATTGTCACAAAAAATGTCACTAATTAAAAGTTTTAGAGACAGTTTAAAAAAATCGTCACAAAAAAAGTTACTAATTTTCAACTTTCAGCGACAGTTTGAAAAATTCGTCACAGAAAAATGTCACTAATTATAAATTTTAGCGACAATTTATAAAAACCGTGACCAAAAAAAAAAAAATTCGCTAATTGTCAATTTTAGCAATGTAAAAAATCGTCACAAAAATTATTTTTAGCAGCGATTGTACTAAGACTTACTTTCAATCGGACTTGATGAGAACTAAGTCCAACTATTAGTACCTATTGGTAGTTTACCCTCTATTTCCTGTGAGTGTATTTTCTTTTGGGCTGAAGAAGTGAACTTGGTTCTATTTGGTTCGAATTTGAGCCATTTGTTTTTCTTTTCTTTTTTTTTTGGGGGTGTGTGAGTATAGAGAAAATTTGAAATTTGGCATTTGTCTCATGCATATCAAACTGTTCTGTAAGGATTTTGATGAACGATTTAGTGGTCTCGAGATGATAACCAGGTTTTGCAAGCTGGTAGGCACTCGAATGGTTTAAAAAAGTTCGCAATGGTCCCCAAAGGATCAAAGGTTTGTTCTTGTTCTGTCATTGTTCATAATAAAATTGTTTTTTTCCATTTATCCTCTCTATTTTATATGTATTATGTGCAAGATTTTTCCAATAGAATGTCTATATTATTGTACTTAAAGAGAAAGCTTCAGTAGCTTTATCCGATTTTGCTTGCAAGGTTCTTATGGTAATTTGCTTTGTTGTCGTCCATGAACTTATGGTCATTATTTTGCTTTCTTATGGTCATTATTTGTTCTACAGGAGAAGCAGAATTCCAAGAGGGAAATTGAATGGCCTGAGCATTCACTAGCATACTAATAAAACAGGTATATCCCATGGCTTAAACACACTAACCAGTAATTAGCAGACAGAGAGTAGTTGCTTATTCTTGTCTATAAATTTATAGACACATTATGTTAGTATCAATTCTTATTTTTATGAGTGATATTTTGTTAGTAAAGGAGCCTGTGTATCGATTGAAATCAAAGAAAGGGGCTATTGAGATCAAGCAGCACCCCCTACTTTGATGGCTTGAATAACAAGTGCTAGAAAATAAAGGATCCCCATCAGAGGATGGTGCTGGCACTGTCAACTTGAATTTATCTCAACTTCTTGGTTAATATATGTACTGATTTGTGATCATGTACATCTTTTACCTTGATGAAGGAACTAACCTCTTGAAAGAAGCTCTAGTTTCCTAGCAGCTTATTGTGTTGGATTATCTTTTAAAAATTGGCGGTTCATGGTAGGAGTAATTGGAAAATGAGGAACTATAGTTAAGACACCTCAACATGAGAGACCATTTGTGAGGTTAAAAGTTGTTGGTTTAGTGGTATTCTTGGCTCGTAATCCTACTGCTAGTTACTAGTGGGGAATTACTACTAATTAATTTGATATTTTTATTTTCTGCAGTAATAAATTTACAGGTACTTTCCAAAAAAATTTATATTTAAAATATATTAATATATAATACTGCCTTACTCTATTTTAGTTGCAGGTTTGGAATTCTATGTTTGCAGTGGTTTGGTGTCCTCAAAGAAGAGGGGATATTCTCAAGTTGCATCTTGCTATAAGTTCTCTATTTTCAAGTAATTTTGAATCAGATTATTACATTTATCATGGTCAAGCTACACTGAAACTCTTTCCAAATTCTGACCCAATAGTTCTGTATTATTATTATTATTATTATTATTATTATTATTTTTTTTTTTTAAAATCATGCGAGCTTTTGATAATTCTGTTTTTGTAGAAGCAATCAAAGAAAGATGACTTCTTTATACTATTGCAAGGGCATGCATGACAAGATGCTTGAGGTACTTCAATTAAAAATCCTCGAGGCCTTTTTATGTTTGCCGCCTACTTGTTCTGTAATTTATTTATTTATTTTTGAATTCTATTTAGTTTTACTTGCAGTGGTTGTCATACTAGTGCAACAGGATGGTGGGGGGCAAAGATGATAATCAGGTTTTGGCAGCTGATAGGAACTCCAATGGTTCAAAAGAGTTTCCAAAGGTCTTAGAAGGATTTAAAATGAGAAAATATTAGGCAATTTTTTAATTTTTTTTTTCTCCAACGGATTGTGTTTCAAGGCAATTTTGTTTTATTTATTCTGTTCTGTGTATTAAACTTCTCTAATGAATTATTGTATTCGGTTGGATTTAGACTTGCTATTATGAGAAAATGATAAGATTTTTTGTTATAAATTTTTGTTATGGGAAAATAAAGATAGAGACAGATAATGGGGTTGATTTGATCAAAAGTTTAAGAAATCATATAATTTGATTATGATAAAAAGAAGAAGAAGAAGAAGAAAAAGTGGCGTTTTATAAAAAAAAAAAAAGAAAAAAAAGAAAAAAAAAAGCCATAAAATGTTGGCATGCTTATTTCTCCGACAGTTTCTTTTAACTAAGGTTAAGAATTAGTGACGTATAGAAAAATGTCATCTAAAGTATTTAGTGGCTGTTTTAAAACGTCACAAGAATAAGATGACGGCCATATCCACGACAAATATTATAAATATCACCTTTAGCATTTTGTATCCCCTTAACATTTTGTGGCGCTTTTCTAGTGTATTGCGGCGTTTTTTATACGTCTTTAATTTTAAAATTTCTTGTATTGTTTAGTATATAATCATGGTGGCACAATTGTAAGGTTAGTTTAAAAAGAGTTATATGGATTAAACAAAGCTTTCAAATCTTAAAATGTGAAATGAGCGATTAGGCAATTCAATATCTCTTTAACACTTTATTGTTTGTTATAATTAATCCTAAAGTAAATTAAATAAGGAATTTGCAGAGATAGGCAATAACTCAATATTCAAATACTCACTCTTCTATAAAGCCATGCTAGCTCAAAGAAATACAAAGCCCTTAAATTATTTCTACCAAGCATGAAAATAACTGGTAATTAATTTTAGGCCTAATAAAGATTTTTGCAGTTAATCCTTTGGAAATAGAGCTTTTGGCCAAAAATATCATACCCAATATTATGATATTGTTGAGCCATTAATCCAATGACAGAGAGGCCTTCCACTTTGGTCTCAGCCACAGCCAAGCAAAACTCATCAGGCTTAGTTTGATGAAATTGTTGGAACAATCTTCTGTGTAAATAAAATAAACTGAATTAACAAACAAAATAAATAAATATCATACCAGATTTATTTATCGAACCGGGAAAAATAATTCAAGACCAAGTCAAGTGTGTGACACTCTGTCCTTAAGACAGATTCGCCCCGCTACGGTGCTTGCGGTTGAATGGTGTCTATCTCCCAGGATACAATGATCTTCACAAATTTATAGAAACACTTCAAATAAATTTATTCGGCGAACCAAACCTGTGATCTATACTCTCTGAATATTTATTCCTAAATCTAAAATGAGGAATAAAATGCAAAAGGAAAAAAATATGGATAGCAGTATACAAGAAGCAGACTAATTTTTTTTTTTAGATCGGAATGAGATTTCAAAGACTGCTGGATTAATTGAATATTTATAGGCAAAATAACATAGCCCCGAACAGGTGTGGAAAGACTAAACAGGTGCCACAAAAAGTCAACAGATACTATCAGAAAATTCAAACCGATTTAATACAGTTATAAAACTGAATCTGTCTGATGCCCCTTTGAAATAGCTTTTTCACACAACAATTGAAAAAAGATCCGTTGGTTTTGGCAAAGTTCAAAACTGTTTGATTTTAATATTTAAACCACTTGAAAAGTTTAAACAAAAAAGTCAATGGTCTAAAGTTTAACAAACAGTTTGGAATTTAAACTATTTAAATAGTTTAATCTGTTTTAGGAAACCATTTAAGAAAACCAAAAATAAAATTAAATTCCCACAATAATTTTTTATTGAAAAAATTCAAATGAATTTTATCTAAAAAATTAATGTTAGACTCGAAAAACGACGTCAACTTCCCATTCAATCATAAATGGTTTTAACGTTCCGTCTTCACCTCTTCGGACCCACTCCAAAAGACGTTTGGGGCCCACTCAATTTCAGGCTAAAAATCTGCCTATATAAAACCATTTTTCCAACAATCCCCCACATGAATGGAAATTAACGGAGAGAAAATGCAACAACATGATCTATTACAGAAAGTACAAAAATTGGAAATATTCTGCAAAGGATAGGTAGCTTTTGGCTTTGAACCTTCCCTTGTGAGACACTATCGAATTTACTAGCTAACCAGTGAACATGATGTCTTGAACTGTTCAGCCGTTTGTGTAAACCAAGATAATAGAACTCACACAGTATATTCCCAGACACAGTTTAGTTCTCACTATTGTGTTCATTTTGGCCCTGAACAACCTGGTCTTCATGAGTGCTTTAGAGAATTGTAGCCTTTCACATTAATTTAATATTAATGTGGGTGTTTATCTTTTGAATGAGAAAAGATAATTCAATTTTCTTTGTCCCAAATATTCATCAAAAATGAATTATTAGTTATGATGAATGCCATGTTACTAAGTTCAGGCTTACCACAGAACTTGTGGGGGGAAGCAATACTGTCTGTCTTAAGATTGTTCGAAAAATAGTACCAAACTATTTGAAAAATATAATTTATAAATATGTAAATGCATTTTGGGCAAAACCAAAAAAACTGAAATATATCAACATAATAACGTGATAAAACTTACAGTACATAACAGGATAAAATCTGATCGAGTCGAGTGTGTGACATTCTTTCCTTAAGACAGATTCGTCCTCCCACCGGTGCTTAGGATTTAATGGACGTCTATCTCTCAGGATACAACGATCAATGTCTTACACTAGTAGCACTACTATTGCAAGCCTAGCGAACTTCGTTGTGTATGTACTCTCTTAATAGGAAAATTAGACTCATAAAATATGAAGAATAATGCAAAGTGAAGAAGAAAATAACAATTCACAACTCAAAATGAAATGAGGGGGAAAGAATATATAGACTTCTATGTCTCTTGAGATGAAAGGTTCCATGTCTACATATGTTGTAGAGTTGACAATCAATTTATGATGTCATTAATATCAATTTGGTATGCGGTGTATTATAAATGGATGTCAATTATTTATCGATGTATTGATAAAAATGTGAACTTATGTGTTTTGACATAAAGAGGAATTCTAATTATTCTTTGGAATACAGACTAAAATTGGTGTGGTGACTGATAACTCTATAATGAAATATTATAAGTTAAAATATTTCATGGGTGAAAGACACTTTGATAATTGTCGACGTAGTCACCAATACTGGTTAAGACAAATAAGATGTAAATGTATTTATACAGTGATATTTATATTCTATGTTGAGATTGGAATTAAGGGTTGCAGTAAACAAAAAGAAATTAATCATGGCTAAAGAAATGTTATTTGACAAAGTGTTGTGGCCACAATCGGTTTTAGTCATTTCTTCGCAGTAATTTAAAAGCAAGTTATGAAGTCTAATTGGTTTTAGACAAATTAGTATTGTGATTATATTCACAAAACAGTTTACATCTTGTTATTTAATTCAAGCACGCCAATTAATGATATATTCTGATTTATCTCAGAATTGTGGGGGTGTATTAATATTTTGTACAATTATACATCAACAAGAGGAATTAAGTTTCTTTAGAATGCTTAAAATGTGGGGGTGCTTGGAGGATTTTACCTAAGTAACGGTTCCGATAATAGGTCCACAAAGAATCTCAATTCTTTATATAGGACAAAGTTGGAGTAGAAACAACAATGGTTTCATCAACTCTTAAGGAACAACTCTATGTTTATTGTTTAAATAGAAGTGACATAGAGTAACGATAAGTCTCGATGTAATCAAAGACTTAACACCGTTTGATATTTGCTTTTAGTTGTGAATATTGTCTAATGATAATATAATGGATTCACTAACTACTCAATGATATCTAACTGAGAAGGTCAAATGGAACAATAGCGGCCGCTAAACAAAAAGTTTGACCAAAGAGCAAATGAGGGAAAGTTTATCGAGGGGAATGTGATTAAAGCCTATTACATCAGAGTCATCATAATGGTAACCCTACTTAGATGATTGGAGATCCCAAGAACTAAGTTCAAAGGGACAACTAAGTTATGTGTGGCTCGCCAGAAATCACTAAAGGAGTCTAACTCCTATCCATTCCTATGATAAGAGTGATATTTGCAACATGTGTTGTATGCAGGGAACTTAGGGTAAGCTATGCATTTAATGATTACTTATATCTTGGAAATTCTAGAGGGGTATCTTTCAAGAGGAGTATTTAAGAGACTCGAAATAAGGATCACCTATATGAGTGTGAAAGGGCCGCTTCTATGAGAATTGATAAGGCTAAATTCTCTAAAGCACTCAAGAAACACCAGGACTTGCCCAAGGCCAAAACGGGCACAACCGTGAGAACTAAGTTGTGTTTGAAGATATTCTGTGTGAATTCTATTGTCTTGGCTTACACAAACGGCTAAACAGTTCAAGGCATCACGTCCACTGATTAGCTAGTAAGTCCGATAGGCTTTCACTAGGGAAGGTTCAAAGCCGAAAGCTACCTATCCCGATGCAGGATATTTCCATAATGTACTCTCTCTTTGTTTGCATGTTGTTGCAAGTCCTTTCCGTAAATTTCATTCATGTGGGGGATTGTTGGAAAATTTGAATTTAAATTTACTCCAATGCTTATGTCTCTTGAGATGAAAGGGTGTGTCCTTTTAAAGGATCACAACCTTTCTGAAAAGTCACATAGAAGTCTATATATTCTTTCTCCCTCATTTCATTTTGAGTAGTGAATTGTTATTTTCTTCTTCACTTTGCATTATTCTTCATATTTTATGAGTCTAATTTTCCTATTAAGAGAGTACATGCACAACGAAGTTCGTTAGGCTTGCAATAGTAGTGCTACTAGTGTAAGACATTGATCGTTGTATCCTGGGAGATAGACGTCCATTAAATCCTAAGCACCGGTGGGAGGACGAATCTGTCTTATGGAAAGAGTGTCACACACTCGACTCGATCAGATTTTATCCTGTTATGTACTATAAGTTTTATCACGTTATTATGTTGATATATTTCAGTTTAATGCCCATGTCCTTCATATCAAAATGTTTATTCAACATTTTCTTAGTAGTTTTAATCATGTCATTATTACTACCTATGATGAGCATATCATCTACATAAAGACATACAATGACATAACCTTTGTCTGTGTTTTTAATATAAACACATTTGTCACACTCATTAATTTTAAAACCATTTGACATCATTGCCTTGTCAAATTTCTCATGCCATTGCTTTGGGGCTTGTTTTAAACCATATAATGATTTAACCAATTTACACACTTTCTTTTCTTTCCCTGGAACAGAAAACCCTTCTTGTTGTTCCATGTAAATTTCTTCATTTAATTCACCATTTAAGAAAGCGGTTTTAACATCCATTTGATGAATTTCTAGATTGTATAGAGATGCAATGGCAATTAGCATTCTAATGGATGTTATTCTTGTAACCAGTGAGTATGTGTCAAAGTAATCTAAACCTTCTTTCTATCTAAAACCTTTGACTACCAGTCTTGCCTTGTATTTGTCGATTGATCCATCTGCTTTCAATTTTCTTTTGAAAATCCACTTGTACCCAAGAGGTTTACAACCTGGTAGCAAGTCCACTAATTCCCAAGTGTGATTTTGCAAGATGGATTCAACTTCATCAAGGATGCCTTCTTTCCATAAAGGAGCTTCAGGACTGGATATAGCCCCTTTAAAGGTTAAAGGCTCATTTTCTAACAAATATGTTAGAAAATCTGGACCAAATGATTTTGAGGTTCTGGCATGTTTACTACGCCTAGGTTCCTCTTCCTTATTTTGATCTAACTCTTGTTCTTGATCACGTTCTTGATCCTGACTAGTAATAGCATCATGAGATCTTTTATTGTTACTAGTCTCTTGTCCAGTCTTCTTTGGAAATACATGTTCAAAGAATGATGCATTCCTTGACTCAATAATAGTATTTACATGCATTTCGGTATGTTCTGATTTATAAATCAAAAACCGATATGCACTACTATTCTTAGCATAACTAATGAAAATACAATCAATGGTCTTAGGACCTATCTCAATGGTCTTAGGACCTATCTTAGTCTTTTTAGGACTAGGAATAGCCACTTTAGCCAAACACCCCCACACTTTTAAGTATTTGTAGGATGGTACTCTACCATGCCACATTTCATAAGGTGTTTGATTCACTTTCTTTCGGGGTACTTTATTTAAAATGTAACTAGCAGAAAGTATTGCTTCCCCCCACAAATTCTGAGGTAATCCAGAATTGATTAACATGGCATTCATTATTTCTTTTAAAGTCCTATTTTTCCTTTCAGCAATTCCATTTTGCTGAGGTGAGTAAGGAGCGGTGGTTTGATGAATTATTCCATGTTCTTTACAAAATTCACCAAAAGGTGATTCATATTCACCACCTCTATCACTTCTAAGTTTCTTGATTTTCTTACCAAGTTGATTTTCAACTTCATTCTTATATTGAATGAAAGTTTCCAAAGCTTCATCCTTGGTTCAAATTAAATAAATATAACTATATCTAGTATAGTCATCTATAAAAGTGATTAAATACTTTTTTCCACCTCTGGTTTGAATTGATTTAAAATCACAAATGTCACTATGAATTAATTCAAATGGTTCCGTACTTCTTTCAATTGAATGAAAAGGAGTTTTAGATAATTTTGCCTCAACACAAATTTCACATTTATGATTTGAATCAATTTCAAATTTAGGTAAACATTCCATATTAATTAATCTACGCAAAGATCCATAATTAACATGTCCTAGTCTACCATGCCATAAATTTGAAGACTCAAGCAAGTAAGAAGAAGATGTAGTATTATTAATAACAGAGGGTACAACAGTCATTACATTTAACTTGAAAATACCATCAGACATGTAACCTTTTCCTACATACATCCCATTCTTAGTAAGTACAAATTTATCACTCTCAAATACTAGCCTAAACCCATTCTTACTCAACAAAGATCCGGAAACAAGATTCTTGCGAATGTCCGGTACATGCAGCACATTGTTGAGAGTGAGTTCCTTTCCAGATGTCATCTTGAGCACAATCTTTCATTGTCCTTCAATTTTGAAAGTTGAGGAGTTGCCCATAAAAAATTGTTCACCATTGTCCACTGTAGAGTAAGATGTGAACATCTTTTTGTCGGCACAAATATGACGAGTAGCACCAGTGTCCACCCACCATTCTTTAGGATTTCCGACAAGATTTGCCTCGGAAACAACTGCAGAAAGATTGATGTCATTGACACCATTGGAAATATTATCCACTTCGGTTATATGGGCTTGAGCAGGCTTCTTGCTTGTTCTTTTCTTATTTTGGCCTTTGCTACGGCAATCTTTGGCCCGATGTCCCTCTTTGTCACAGATGTAACATTTGCCATTAAACTTGTACTTTTTATGATCCCCCCCCCTTTAGAGCCTTGTGATGAACTTTCTCCAAAAGACTTACGTTTCTTGGTTTTTGAAGCATGTTCTACCACATTTGCCTTAGACTCCATAGGATTCTTACCAGCCCGCTTTTCAAAATTGCGGTTGTCCTCCTCAATCCTTAAACGCACAATTAACTCGTCCATAGAAATTTCTTTGCGCTTGTGTTTAAGATAGTTCTTGAATTCCTTCCAGCATTTTGGTAATTTTTCAATTAAGGCTGCAACTTGGAAGGATTCACTGAGAGACATGCCTTCTGTGTGAATGTCATGCAGAATGAGTTGGAAATCTTGAGCTTGGCTGATCACAGTTTTTGAATCAACCATAACAAAATCCAAGAATCTGCCAACCACAAATTTCTTTGAGCCGGCATCTTCCGTTTTGTACTTTTTCTCCAACGATTTCCAAAGTTCCTTTGCTGTCTTGATTGGACTGTAGACGTTGTATAATGTGTTGTCAAGTCCGCTCAAGACGTAATTCAAGAAAGGAAATCGCATGTTTCAAGCATCAACCGCGAAGAACCACTTGCGGTCGGTTTCATCCTCTTTCAGTGATAGGAGCATCTTTACGGAGGAAACGAGCTGTTTAGAGTTGTAAGATAGAACAACATTTTCTGTTGCCATCTTTTAAAGTCGGGCCTCGAGAACTTCTCTGGCTTTTCACCGTGATTTACCGGTACTGTCATCACAGGAGAAGGGGTTGGTGCAATCACAGCCACCACAGTAGTACTTGTTTGGGCATTTGTTTCAGTAGCCATCAATTCTAATTTATAAAACAAAATTATAATTAGAATTTACACTACACAGAAAATTAAACCAAATGCACAGAATTAAATTCCGTAAAAATAAAAGAAATAAGAATGTAACTTTTATTTTCCAATTAATTTGAAAATAAAATAAAATTTTATTTAAACAAATTAATTCCACACAGAAACTAAAAGAAATAAAAACTATAACTTTTATTTTTCAATTAATTTGGAAATAAAATAAAATTTTATTTAACCAAAATAATTCCACACAAAAAATTAAATTTTGTAAAATAAAAGAAATAAGAATATAAATTTTATTTTTCAATTAATTTGGAAATAAAATAAAATTTTATTTAACCAAATTAATTCCACACAAGAAATTAAATTCTGTAAAATAAAAGAAATAAAAATATAACTTTTATTTTCAATTAATTTGGAAATAAAATAAAATTTTATTTAACCAAATTAATTTCACACAGAAATTTAAATCTCTTGTTACACTCCAAAAATTAAAATACTGAAAATAGAATTTTAATTAATGAAAACTCAGAAAATAATTTCTAAAACCCAAAATTAATTTTTGAAAAAATTCCACAAAAATATATTTTGAATTGTTAATGACACCAGTATCGTACTACTAGTTGTTGTCAAAGAAAATAGACAGTATATTACTACTATCTGTCAAATAGCATATAATCACTATTTGTTTTTCCAACCAGAATATTATTTTGTAAATTCACAGAAAATAATTTTCTTTTGAAATTATTTACAAAGAAAGGAAAAAGGAAACAAACGAAAAATTTCAGAAATGTAATAATTCGATTCTGTCTTAAGATTATTGGAACAATCTTACGTGTAAATAAAATAAATCAATTAACAAACAAAATAAATAAATAACATACCGATTTATTTATCGAACCGAAAAAATAATTCAAGACCAAGTCAGTGTGTGACACTCATCTTAAGACAGATTCGCCGCCACTTAGTGCTTATGTTGAATGGTGTCTATCTCCCAGATACAATGATCTTCACAAATTTATAGAAACACTTCAAATAAATTTGTTCGCTAACCAAACTCGTGATCTATACTCTCAATATTTATTCCTAAATCTAAAATGAGGAATAAAATGCAAAAGGAAAAAATATGGATAGCAGATACAAGAAGCGAGACTAATTTTTTTTAGATCGGAATGAGATTTCAAAGATCTTGGATTAATTGAATATTTATAGGCAAAATAACATAGCCCAACAGTGTGGAAAGACTAAACAGTGCCACAAAAAGTCAACAGATACTATCGAAAATTCAAACCGATTTAATACGCTTATAAAACTGAATCTGTCGATGCCCTTTGAAATAGCTTTTTCACACAACAATTGAAAAAGATCCGTTGGTTTTGGCAAAGTTCAAACTGTTTGATTTTAATATTTAAACCACTTGAAAAGTTTAAACAAAAAAGTCAATGGTCTAAAGTTTAACAAAGCTTTGGAATTTAAACTATTTAAATAGTTTAATCTGTTTTAGGAAATCATTTAAGAAAACCAAAAATAAAATTAAATTCCCACAATAATTTTTTATTGAAAAAATTCAAATGAATTTTATCTAAAAAATTAATGTTAGACTCGAAATACGACGTCAACTTCCCATTCAATCATAAATGGTTTTAACGTTCCGTCTTCACCTCTTCGGACCCACCCCAAAAGACGTTTGGGGCCCACTCAATTTCGGGTTAAAAATATGCCTATATAAAACCATTTTTCCAACAGAAACATGCCCCATCTGTCTACAACCAAGTCTGTCCCATTGCCAAAGTGAAATTTCACAGTTGGAAATTTATGAAGGTCCTCTCTCATAGTCCCATTGTAGCACAATTGCGACGAAGAGCCTAAAATCACCTTACCCAAGTGTTGTTTCTTCACTTCGTCGGCAAGTCGACAAGTGGATAATACGCAACAGTTGCTAGCCAAGTTAGCATTGTACCAGAGTCTAAAATCACCCCTCCAAACCCTGATGGTGACCTTTTAAATGAAAACGGATCAATAATAAGTCTAGTGTCTCCCACACTAATACCCTCTAGTGTTACATAGTAAAGGTCATTGAATGTGTCAAGAGGGGTTGAAGAGCCTAGAAACTCTGCCTGACCACCTAGAACTAATCGGTTGTGGGTGTAATTGGGATTGCTTATGTTGCCAAAACAATGAGAGAATTTCGACCCCATTTGAGAAACCATTGATACATTTCCGGGGGCAAGACCAAGAATCCCACTTTGTTGTCCATCGGTTGAACCAACATTTTCATGTCCACAACCAAATACCAATGGGATCGTGGTGGAGGTATTGTCATTGAGGATTAAGTAATCCTGAGCCATAGTCCCGGTTGAGTTGATTCCATTGTTGAATGACACAGTGTATGGGCACGCATCGTCAGAAGAACATTGGCCACCGGTGGTAAAACAAAGTTGACTGTTGCATGATAAGCTGGTGAATTGGGATGACTTGGAAGGATCAAAAATTGGAGCGGATTGATTGAAGCAATTGATGCAAGGGAGGCATTGAATCCAGAGGAGGTTGTCGACAGTGTCGATACTGACGAGCTGTGGAGAAGGTGGATCGCCCAAGTAAAGATTTGCAAGAAACTGTAGGCTAATGTTGTTGGGAACAACGTTAACACCGGCATCATGATCATCATCATTGGCTGAATTTGTTTGGAGCTTTTTTTGTAAGTAGGTGAAATGGGCTGTGGAGCTTTTGATGGTTTGTTCTGCATGGTCAGTGATTGTGGCATTTGGGTTGTAATGTGGGGAGAGAATGGAATTGATATGAATGAGTTTGATGACTAGCCTTTGTGGCTTTGTGATGCCAATAGGGGTGGTGGTGCTGGTGGTGGTTGTGGTGGCTAATGAAATGAAGGAGGTGATAGAAAGAAGAATGAAAAGAGCATGAATTGTTGTAAATACAGTAGCCATGTCTAAAGGTATAGTAACGCAAGTATATATGGGACCTCTCAAGATTGTCTTCTAGGTTATATATAGGGTATTTTTTACTTATTACTTTTTCTTTTTTTGTTTTCGTTTTTTGTTAATAATTAGGAAGGAGGAGGATCATCTCCAATTCAAAGCCTTTTGTTGTCAAATTCCATGGATCAAAACCAAAGTTGTAACAAGAGTTCTTTAAGAAGTTGGTTTCTTTTAAAAACAAGATTACTTTGGAGTTCTGCAAGAAGTTGATTTTCTACAAGAAGTTGGTTTTCTTTCCCAACTAGGATTGCTTTGGTTTTCTATAAATAGTTGGGTTTCTCCCAAATCTAGGCTATTCACTGATTGATTCATTGAAGTCCTCCAGATCTTCTTTTTGGTTCTTAAAGGTTTATATCTGGGGATATTTTGTTTTTTTTTTTTCTTTGATGTTTTATTGAGTATTCAACTCATGGTTTAAAGAGAGTACATCAAAGGTTTGTTTGTTATACACAAAAGAGAGAGTTGTTCTTCAGTTGTGAATTCTGAAGAATTCGAGCCTGAAGCTTTGGAGGGAATCCGGAGTGGCTCATTAGAAAGACAATTCCGTGCTGAAGATGGGGTTGGAAGAGGCACATAGAGGTTGGTTCAATTAGGCGTTGTGAATTCGCTAGATAATTGAGAGTGATACCTGTGTAATTCCTTTATATCTTCTTAGTGGATTGTTCTTGTGGTCATGTTGCCGTGGTTTTGATCACAATTGGAAGGTGTCCAATTGTGGTTTTTCCACGTAAAATCTTTGTGTCTCTTTCTCTTGATTGTTTGATTGGGATTGTTATATTCTGCTTAAAATTGATACATAATCACAAATCAACATCTAGGTGTTTTCTAGATTTTTTCAATTGGTATCAGAGCGGGTCATTCTATTTTGTTTAAAACAAAAATATTTTTTTTAGAACGAGATCTTGTTTGATTTGTGATAATGGATTTAAAGAGGTCGGTTGAGAATACCACTGATAATGAATCCTCTGAGAGTGATAATGAAGAGCTTGAACAAGCTTATAAAAAGTTGTATAAGGAGTCTCTTAAGTTATTCAAATTGAATGACAAACTCACAAAGAAACTCAAAGCATGTGAATGTGAGAATGTCAAACTTAAGGAGGAGATTTCCGAGGCTAGGATCAATGCCATCAAGATAGCTGATGATCAACAAGTTCTTTGTGCAAAACTGTTGACTTGTGAGACAGAGAGGAATGAGCTACAGGAAACTCATGCCATGTATGAAGAAAAGATTGAATCTCTCGAGATGTCTCAAGTTGCTTTGGAAGAATTGATGATCAAGAAAGAGGAAGAGCTCAAGGTTGCCATGGTTACCATTAGTCTTTGGAACAAAGGATCAAAAACTTTGGAGGATATCATTGGATCTCAACAAATCTGTTCAGACAAGAGTGGCATTGGCTTTGGAGATAAGAGAGAGCAAAAACAGAGTACTTCCACATCTCATGATACAAGAACTCAAGGAAAAGGAGGACAAAAGATTCAACAAGAGGAAAAACTTCTCAAACTCCCTAGAGTTGGTAAGGTAAAAGAAAAGAAGGTACACCCTGTTTTTATTTGTCATCATTGTGGTATGCATGGTCATATTCGCCCTTTTTGTTATAAGTTGCATGGGAGAATGTCTCAAAAGGGTAGAAATTCGAATACTTTTTGGGTTAGGAGACAACCTTACTTGTCTAGGTGGAATACCAAGATTCATGAGGGTGTTCACAACACCATGACATTTACCAAGACCGCTAGACCTGATTTTGTTAAAACCAAAAAGATTTGGGTAAGAAAACTTGACTTGTGTTAATGTGTTTTCTCTTTTTAGTTTTTTGGGTCTCTGTTCTTTTTAATAAAAAAAAAAAGTGTGCATGTTTTGTTTTTTTTTTTTTTTGTCCTGCTGGATTGTTGAAAAAAAAAAAAAAAAACCAAAAAGATTTTCTTAGTATGGTTTTGCAAGTTTGAATTTTTGAGATGTCCTTGGTGCATATTGGAATTGATGAGAATAACCATTACGTGTTAACATGTGTGTACTTTCTGTGGTCATTACTCATTTTGGAGTGTGTGTTCTTTGATTAGTATGTCTCATTCTGTACACACTCTTGGATTAGCAAATATTGGAGTCTTTTGCCTTAGTGGTTATTTTTTCTATGGACTTCTGGCATGATATCTTTTGCTTTTCTAGAGGAATTGACCTATACTAGCATATCATGGGTGATGTTGAGTCTCTTAACCACCTTCCATCTTTTTGCATCTCCATGGCTTTCCCCTCTATTCTTTGTAGTCCAAGCATGAGGAAAAGGCTACCTCAGAGTCACCAACCAGGCCATCCTTATTATTTCCATGCTTCTCTGGTTCGGTTTCCATACTCTTGAGCGTGTCAGCCGCCGATGAGTGTGCAAAAGAAAAGAAAAAAAAAATGTGCACAAGAAAGAAAAGAAAGAAAATAAATATGCAAAAGAAAGAAAAAAAATGTGAAAAAAAATAAATAAATAAAGGATTCATTGATTGAGGGGGAGCCTCCGCCTTTACTCACCAAATACCCCTTGATTCCTAGTGGTTTGACTTTCCTTAGTTGTGCTCAGATTCTCTTGTCGGAGGTCCAGCCTTTATATCACTACTAGGATTTGAATCTTGTGTTTGTCGAACTCCAAGAGTCACACACACACTTTTATCATGGGATCTATGCTTTTCACATAATGCATCACTTTCTTTTATGAGAAATCTTCTAGAGACTGTGCACATTGTGTTTTCATGTAATTATGCTTCTTGGATAATCTTGTGTGTTCTAAGGTACAAATTTGAGATTCCTTGCTTGCTCCACCATATTATTTTTTGTCGTTTTTCTTCTTGTTCACTATTTTCAGTGTTTGTGATTGTTTTTAATGAGGGGGAGTTTGGTTCATCATTACCAGTATCTGATGTATATTGATGGTACAGTTGGATTGTTACTATTTTGTTTATGGATTGATTTATATTTTGTTTATTTAATCCAGTTCCACATATTTTGGTTGGCTTGTGTGTGGTTATTTTATTTCAGAATAATTGTTCAAGAGTATGGATTTGAGTGTTAGTTCATAGTTGGTGGTGCTGCTTGAGAGATTTTGTTAGGAAATTTGTTTTAGATTGGTTTTATCCAGGATTTGACAAAGGGGGAGATTAGTAGGACCTTTTGTTGTCAAATTCCATGGATCAAAACCAAAGTTGTAACAAGAGTTCTTTAAGAAGTTGGTTTCCTTTAAAAATAAGATTACTTTGGAGTTCTGCAAGAAGTTGATTTTCTACAAGAAGTTGGTTTTCTTTCCCAACTAGGATTGCTTTGGTTTTCTATAAATAGTTGGGTTTCTCTCAAATCTAGGCTATTCACTGATTGATTCATTGAAGTCCTCCAGATCTTCTTTTTGGTTCTTAAAGGTTTATATCTGGGGATATTTTGTTTTTTTTTTTCTTTGATGTTTTATTGAGTATTCAACTCATGGTTTAAAGAGAGTACATCAAAGGTTTGTTTGTTATACACAAAAGAGAGAGTTGTTCTTCAGTTGTGAATTCTGAAGAATTCGAGCCTGAAGCTTTGGAGGGAATCCGGAGTGGCTCATCAGAAAGACAATTCCGTGCTGAAGATGGGGTTGGAAGAGGCACATAAAGGTTGGTTCAATTAGGCGTTGTGAATTCGCTAGATAATTGAGAGTGATACCTGTGTAATTCCTTTATATCTTCTTAGTGGATTGTTCTTGTGGCTGTTGCCCGTGGTTTTTTTATCACAATTGGAAGGTGTCCAATTGTGGTTTTTCCACGTAAAATCTTTGTGTCTCTTTCTCTTGATTGTTTGATTGGGATTGTTATATTCTGCTTAAAATTGATACATAATCACAAATCAACATCTAGGTGTTTTCTAGATTTTTTCAGGATTGGAGGGTGTTGTTTGGGTCCGTGGAGCCTACCACGGGCCCTGTTTCGATAATTTGAACTACTCATTTTGTTGAGTACTTCATGTATTTCGTTCACAAAAAAATTAGACCGATTCGATAATTGTAATTTGTTTAATTTAGGATCCAAACAGTACTCTCTAGTCCAAAATTGGAGGGAATCCTCCTCCTCCAATTAAGAACATGTCCTCTTAGGCAGGCTCTTTTGAGCCCACTCCAGGAGCGTAAACTCGAGAATCAAATAACTCTCTTTAATCGCATGATTTGGGCAAATAAAAGGGATTGAGATGAGTCAAACTTGAGTTGGGTATGTGGGTCTTGTTAATGTGTTAGTTTAGTGCACATTTAAGATTGCTTAGTAATATTGTATATTTTTTTTATACAAAAAATATTATGGTGTACATCCCTTTAATATACAAGGAGGTGATAGAAACAAGCATGAAAAGAGCATGAATTGTTGCAAATACAGTAGCCATGTCTACAGGTATAGTAACACAAGTATACATGGGACCTCTCAAGATTGTCTTCTAGGTTATATATAGGGTATTTTTTACTTTCTTTGTTTCTTTTTTTTTGGTTAATAATTAGGGAGGAGGATGATGCTCTCCAGTTCAAAATCTAGATTGGAGGGTGCTGTTTGGGTTTGTGGGATCCATCACGGGTTTCGTTTCGATGATCTGAACCATTCATTTTGTTGGATACTTCTTGTATTTCGTTCATACAAAAAATGAGGCCGATCTGTTAATTGTAATTTGTTCAATTTAGTGTTAGATAAAATTCTTCAATAAATAACAGAATTTACAAAACATTAAAAATAGAACAGATTAAAAACATAAACAGAATCTTATTCTTAACAGAATAATAAAACAGATTATAAATCAAGACAGAACTTACAACTTTTCTGCAGAATCAAACTAAGAATAAATTTGTGATTGAGGCCAGTGTTTGGACACTGTGTCTTTAAGATGTAAATTGCCTCTCCTAGGTGCTTGAGAATAACGGACGTCGCCTCCGAGATTCAACAATCACCCCAAACAGATGCAAAGATCAAGAACCTAATGTACTACGAACCAGATTGTATTTTCGAACTTACAAAAGATGCAAAATGAAGATGAAGAAAAGCAGAGAGTTGTGAAGACAGTTACGGGTTCAAAAAGTGTTTAACAAAGAAATGGAGGGTTGATATATATAGGCTTGAGAAGTGCCTATTCCGGAATAGAAGACTGTTGTGAAGAACAGTCACCAAGTTGGAGACACGACTGTTGGAGAAGAAGAGAAGTTACAACTGAATAATTTTAAATTCAAAAATTCAGATTTTGAATTTTTCCTGCAGAAAATTATTTGAAAAAAATTCAAATAATCTTGGTGCAAAAAATAAAGGACGGCCTAGACCCACACCCGCGCCGACTCGGCCGGACGGACGACGGCGGCGGCGCGCGCGTGTGGTGATGGTATTGGGTTTGTCCATAACTCTTCCTCCTACAAAACTTGGGTACCCCTTGGGACGCAACCCAAGGTCTCCAACTTAGAGCTTATAAACTCAATGAAACTCTTCTAAGTTTCCTATGTGGGACAAGGTTTAGAATACCAACTCAAAGGAACCACATAAAATATTTTTCATGTTTATGAGGCTCACTTCGGTATCAATTTCTCATTCATTCGTAAATGGTTTCGACCACCCGAGTATATATTCTTGTTCACCACATGGCAAGAAACGTGTTGCCACTCGGACCCACCCAAACCGAGGTGTGGGACCTACTTTAATGAAAGCTCAAAATTACCGGAAATTAATGGTGAAAAACCATTTTTCTCTAACAATCCCCCACATGAATGAAATTGAAAACGAATATGCAACTACATGCAGACACTGAGAGTACAAAACTGAAAATATCCTGCAAAAGATAGGTAGCTTTTGGCTTTGAACCTTCCCTTGTGAAAGACGGTCGGATTTACTGGCTGATTAGTGAACATGATGTCTTGAACTATTCTGCCATTGGTGTAAATCGAGACAACAGTCTGTCACACAGTTTTATTTCCTTACACAATCTGGTTCTATCGGTTGTGCCCATTTTGGCCCTGGACAATACCTGGTTTTCCTGAGTGCTCTAGAGAATTAGCCTTTTTCCAATTCCCATAGAACCGGCCCAGTTCACACTCATATAGGTGATTATCATTAAGAGTATTTTGCTATACCCCACTTGGATTTCCAAGATATGAATATCATTAAAAGCAAAGCTTAACCTGATTAGCGCTGCAGACATCACTATGTAATCATTTAATTTCAGGTAGAATAAATATTATGTCAATTTTTTTTTATGACAATATACAATTTTTTAGTAATTTTCTAGTCACATTAACTTTTTTAACTTCTCAAAAGATTAAGAAGGTCTTGTTTGAGGAGTAACTATTTTAGTCAAAAAGTCACTATAAGTTGTCACATCACTCTCTCTACTTTTCTGCACATCTTTTCGTAAAAAATTAAAAAATTACTAAAATAGATTATTCCCAAACGAGGCCGAAGTCTTTAAAAAAGCCAATCCCAATCCCACGCCCACCAATATCATTATTTCATCAGTCTTTCTTTTTTAGTGTCCCATAAAGTACTATTCAAGAACAGTTGTTTTTAACTAATAAAAGAGAGATGCTGAATATAGAATTTAATGCCCTATGAAGAGAGGATGTTAAGTATCAAATTATTAAACAAATCTAATTATCAAAATAATAGCTCTCACCCATCCCATTAACCCCACAAACTAACCTAGGTGAAAGTAAGATATAAATTTTGTAAAATCTATATTATTATAAAGAGAAGACCTAACTTGGTATTTATATCTTTCTCTTTTTTTTTTAAAAGTGGTTATGCTTTAAATTTAGGTTTTTTCTTCTTTTTTTTCTTTTTCTTTTTTTCAAATCTCTTAATTTTTGATTTCTGATCTTGAATTCAATTATAAAGTTTATAATATTATTTTTCTAAAAGAAAATGATCTTATGTGCACACATCTATATTATTACAAAGATAAGTATTTATGTTTTATTTTTTTATTTTTTTTTTAATTTCTGCAACTTCTGATTTTAGATTTTAAATTCAATCATATAGTTTACCATCTTATCTTATTTTTTTAAAAATAAAATATCATATACACACGCATCACATGTTCCATCACTTGAAGATAATAGTTCCAATGTAATTTTGTTGCCAAATGTGCTTGATAAAGCTGAAAATTAAAAACTAAAAATTGAAAATTAAGTATTGAAACCTGAATGTTAAATTTTTTAAGTTGATAAATTGTTTGATAAAAATTTAATTGTTGAATTAAAAATAAATTATTTGATATTAATAAGATCAAATTTAAAATTTATTATTTTCAAATTTTATATTGTGGTGGTGATGATAATTGTGGTGGTGATGCTATGATAGTGTTGGTGGTGGTCGTGGTGATGGCGGTGGCAGTGACATGGTAGCAGTAGCAGTAGCATTGGTGGTGGTGATATAGTAGTGGCGACGTGGGGGTAGTGGTAGGGATAGTAGTAGCGATGGTAGTGGTAATAAAATAATAGTGGTGCTTATGGTAACACTACAATAAAAATATATTTTAGTGGCACTACACTAGTGACATATTTTTAGAAAATGTCACAAAAAATGATATTTAGTGGCACGTTTTTGAAAAATGCCACAAAACGACAAACATAAAAGGTTCTAGTGACATTTCAATGAACAAATGTCACAAAATTACAACAAAAACATACTTTAGTGGCACTACACTAGTGGCATATTTTTAGAAAATGTCACAAAAATGATATTTAGTGGCACGTTTTTGAAAAATGCCACAAAACGACAAACATAAGAGGCTCTAGTGACATTTCAATGAACAAGTGTCACAACACTACAACAAAAACATATTTTAGTGACACCATACTAGTGGCATGTTCTTAAAAAATGTCACAAAAAGAATATTTGGTGGCATTTTATAGAAAAATGTTATAGAACCACAAACATACGGGGCTCTAGTGACATTTCAATTAAAAAAAGTGTCACTTTACTACAACAAAAATGTCACTACAACAAATTTATACTTTAATGACACTACACTAGAAGCATGTTTTCAGAAAATGCCACAAAAATAAAAATTGGCATTAAATGTTTTAGAAAAATGCCACAAAATCACAAAACATATAAGACTCTAGTGGCATTTCAATAAAGAAATGTAACATCAATTTTATAGCATTTTATAAAATAATGACACAAAAAATTATGTTCGTGACATTTATTAACAGATGTCACTAAACTTTAGTTGCAATGACATTTTTTAAAAAATGTCAGGACACTAAGTAGGTGCAAATTACTTTTTATGGCACTTAGGTGAAAAGTGTCATAAACAAATATTTTATAGCATTTTGAGAAATGCCACTAAGTCAAAAACTTTCCAAGCTTATAATGACATTTTTGAAAAAATAAAAAATGTGAATATATTTTCTAAATTTTTAAAATGCAGTACATGATTAAAAATAAATGAATTAAACTCAATATATACTACAGGAAAAAGCATATTCGGCGACTAAATTTCCTGACCAAAACAGCATTAGTCGCCAAAAGTAAAACTTTTTGACGACTAAACCATTTTAGTAGCCAAAAGTCTACAATTGGCGACTAAAACTAAGTTTGGTCGCTGATTATATGGGTTTTAGTGACTAAAAAATTTTTAGTAGCTCAAAGTAAACCTTTTTGGTGACTAAAAAAATTTAGTAGCCAAAAGTCTACAATTGGCGACTAAAAATAAGTTTGGTTGCTGATTATATGGGTTTTATCGACTAAAAAAATTCTAGTAGCCAAAAGTAAAGCTTTTTGGTGCCAAAAAAAATTTTAGTAGCCAAAAGTCTACAATTGGCGACTAAAAAATAAGTTTAGTCGCCAAAAGTGGTCATTTTTAGCACGGGAGAACTAAAATCCTAAGGCGGGAATAAAATTTTTTGGTGACCAAAATTTTGGTAGCTGAAAGTGCATCTTCGGCGACCAAATCCGATTTTGGTCGACAAAAGTTAAGTTTTTTAGCAACTAAAAAATAATTAGTAGCCAAAAGTATAGAATTAGTGACTAAAAAATATTTTTAGTCGCCAAAAGTGGTCTTTTTTTATTTTAGTAGTAAATAGTTTATTTTACATAAATTATGTTCAATAAAATAATTATGTTTATACATATACTTTTATTTTAATATGGATGTATGTACTATATAAATAATATATGTTGCATATATAATCATGTGGTGCTATAGAGGTGTAGTGGGAAGAGTGTGGTGTATAAGGTTTATGGTGTGGGAGGTTGGCGGTTCGAGTCTCCGCAAGAGCGAATCAAATTGTTCTACAACGAATTATCATCACGAATAGTGCCTACATGACATTAAAGTGTCACTGAAAGGTTTTAGTCTTGATGGTGTAATGACACTTATAAGTGTCACTAACTCTTTTTTTAATGGCGCTTAATAGTGCCACAAATAATATCTACCATGACATTAAAATGTCATTGAAACTTTTTAGCCATGATGAAGCAGTGGCACTTGCAAGTATCTACCGTGGCACTCGTATCTACCGTGGCACCGATAGAAGTGACATTTGTTCAAAATGCCACAAGATCAAAAAATGCCATTAGAAGAATAGTTTTGTGACACTTTCAAATGTCACTAAACTAAGAAAATGTTGTAGTGTAACAATGACAACGATGATGAAGGTAATGATAGTAGTGGTGGCGGTGGCAGCATGATGGTGGTGGTAGTGGCATGGTCGTAGCTATAGCCGTGGTGGTGGTAGTGGTGGCAGTAGCATGATGGTGATGGTGGTAGTGGTGATGACGGTAGCGATGATAATGGTGGTGGCAATGACATAATGGTGGTGATTGTAGTGGTGGTGGTAGTGGTAGCAATAAAAGTGGTGGTAATAGTAGTAGTGAATTTATAATAGTGTATATCGATGCGTATATTTAATATTTATAAATTCAATTAGAATTAATTAATATGACTTAAATTTTTTTTAAGTTTTAGTCAATATTTTGAAAAACACTTAAATTTTTAATTAATATCAATTATGCTTATCAAACAGGCTAAATTAATTATTACTTAATATATTTAATTTTAAGTATTAAATTACGTTATCAAGCACCTTCAAAGACTTACACTTAGGCCTAGTTTGGAAAGACTAAATAAGTGTACTTTTTGACTTTTTATGAAATATGGGTTGGGTTTGGGTTGGGTTTGGGTTGGGTTTGAAGTGATGTGTTAGAGAGGTGATGTGACTTAAATAAGATAGTGACTTTTTGACTTTTTGTCTTTTTTCAATCATGCCAAACTTGGCCTTAATTGAAATCTGTAAGTTTATAGTTTTTTAAACTCTTAGTTAAAAATCTACTATCTAAAATAAAAATAAAAATAAAAAAGAAAAAAGAAAAGCAGTTAAAAGTCCCTAACTCAAATAATACAAAATATAAGCCATTTCTTTTTATTCGTGACATTTCAATCTTCAATTCTGCATAGATTGACCATTTTCAACCTACTAATTTCAACCCAAAAATCATACCTTTCTTTTTTTCTTTTTCTTTTTTGTGTGGATTTTATATGTTTCATTGTTTTCTATTCAATTATATGTTTCATTTATAACTTGGGCAATGGTGCTCAATATTTAAAAGAGTAGCAAGTGCAGTTTTTCAACTTTGAATTGTGTACTTCAAAGCTTAGTAAGCTAATCAAATGCAACTATATTATCACATTATCAAACAAAGACGAGATATAAAGAATGAATGGGACACATCAGTGGGCCTCACAACTCTCCTCAATCAAATATAATTGTAGTAGAGTATCTCTAACATTTACTCTCTTTTATTATATATATATTAAATTTGAGTAAAAGTTTTATCAGGTATCGTGTGTTCTAATGGAACAATTTGAGATTTCATCAAATCACCGATCAATCGGGAAGACTATCAGGAGGATGTCCGGCCGATCGACTGGCCAGTGTAAATTTTCTTTTCAATTATAGGCAATTTTCCTGGGGGTGGTTGATCGGGAAGACAACCAGCTGGACATTCGATGCTCATGTATAGTCCAACAATCACCTATAATGCTAACGGTTATCTATAGTAATTTGGTGAAAGATTACAACATCCTCAATTTTATGAAAAATTTAACATATTCTCAATTTGACATTGATTTGGTGTTAACGTTGGAAAGTGTTTTTCATCAAATTTAAATTTGATGAAACAAAAGATGAAGCGTTGGAGACGCTCTTAGAGTATCTCTAATCGTTCATTAGTTATTTCATCAAATTTGAGTAAAAATTTAATCTGATGCAATGCACTCCAACCCTTTGATCAAATCTGGCAAGTTGTCCAGCCGATCATTCGACTGGTCATCCGTTTAGAGTAAATTTTCATTAAATTCATCTCAAAATTGGTTGTCCGGGACGACGCAACAGACACCTACAAATTTGATAAAAGGATAAATGCTCCCTTCATTTGATGAAAAAAAGTATTGCTTCCTTCATTTGATGCTAAACTGATAAAATGGTTGAAGCACCGTTTTCATCAAATTTTCATCAAATTTAAATTTAATAAAAGATCTTATGAAGGATTAGAGATGGTCTTATTTATAGGAACGGAACCAAGATTTTATTATCGGAGAGGTCAAAAGAATAATAATTTTTTAGGTAAATTACAAATACACCCCCTGAGGTTTGCTTAAAATATGAATTGTCCCCTGAGGTTTAGAAAATTACAAATACCTCACAGTCAGAATTTTTTATTTAACAGAATTAAATGAAAAAGTGAAATTTCTAACCGTTTACCTATACAATAATAAAATTATCTGAATTATTAATCGAAATAAAATTTTAACATTATTAAAAAATGTTAATTAACTTGGTAATTTATTAATAAAATGATCTATTTGTTATGAAATTAAAAACCTTAGGAAGCATAATGTAATTTCTAGAATTATAAGAGGTAATTTGTAATTTAAATAAATCTTAGAGGATGTGTTTATAATTTATCCTAAATTTTTTTTTACCATATAGACAAACACACATGTATATAAAACATGATATATATAAATCATATATGCACATAGAAAAAAATAATTATTTACTATAGAAGCAATCTCTAACAAGATGATGAAATTAAAGAAAATGCAAGATATTAGAAAAATGAGATATATATTTTTTATACTGTGAGTCATTTTATATATAAAATGATATATATATATATATATATATAAAGTATTATAAAAATTAATATTTTTACAAAAACAAAAAGACCATAACTCCTTATAATTTTCTCTTAATTTCGTCCCTAATTATATGCACAGAATTGAAGTTACTCATGTTTGGTTCTGTAAAATAATTTGGTGCATCTAACTTTTTGTCAATTAAATACAATTGTGCTGTATGCATAGAATTATTTCACAAAAACAATCAAGGATAAAACACAAACAACCAGACTCATTTACCCACTTAACAGTCACACCCCTTCTAGTATTGTGAAAAGCATTTAATGTCAATCCAAATCCAACCTTCTTTTTTCTTTTCTTTTCTTTTCTTTCTCTCTTTCTTTTTTTTTCTTTTTTTCCCCTCCTAAATCAGCATTAATTATCATCATTAATTTCTGTCAAATGTATGACATAAGAACAGTGGGTGGCACACTATATGCCTTTGTTTGGGGGTGTGAGTAGAATTTTTGACTTTTTTTTTTATTTTTTGATTATTTTAATTTGGAGTTAAAAAGTTTCGTTGGGATGAACTTTTTAATTTTTTTGACTTTTAGGAGAGAAAAAATAAAATAATTATGATTTAAATATAATATTTTGTTTTTTAGTCTATTTTATTTTTATAGCTAAAATAACCCCAACTCAGTCCAAACTTTTATGCCAAATGAACCCATAGATCAACTTCTTAAATGTTAAGGGGTTTTAATAAATTATATATTCTACATAAAAATGAAAGTATAATAAAAAAAATAAAAAATTATATGGTGTGTAATCGTTTAGGGGTGCATAGTATATACACTCTATCACAAAAATGTGTAATTTTATCACAAATTGACATAATAAAATGTCTAAAATTTTGCGGTCGATGTTGCAAAAATTTACAACTTAATTACAACATTTTTTGTTACATCAATTTATTATAAGATTACACATTTTGTGATTGATGTTACGAAATTTTTCTAATAAAATTACACATTTTGTGTATATTAAAAGACTGCACACCGTAACATTTTTCGTGAAAAATATATTAAGCAATCTCAAATGTGCACTAAAGGTACACATTAACAAGACCCACATACCCAACTCAAGTTTGACTCTTCTCAACTCTTCTCATTTGCCCGAATCATGTAAGGAGAGTTATTTGATTCTCGAGTTTACGCCTTTCGAGTGGGCCCAAAAGACCCGGTCTAATAGGACATGTTAATAATTGGATGAGGATCCCCTCCAATCCAAATTGGAGGGTACTTTTGGGTCCTAAATGTTAGAGAAAAATGGTTTTTCACCATTAATTTCCGGTAATTTTGAGCTTTCATTAAAGTAGGTCCCACACCTCGGTTTGGGTGGATCCGAGTGGCAACACGTTCCTTGCCATGTGGTGAACAAGAATATATACTCGGGTGGTCGAAACCATTTACGAGTGAATGAGAAATTGATACCGAAGTGAGCCTCATAAACATGAAAAATATTTTATGTGGTTCCTTTGAGTTGGTATTCTAAACCTTGTCCCACATAGGAAACTTAGAAGAGTTTCATTGAGTTTATAAGCTCTAAGTTGGAGACCTTGGGTTGGGCCCCAAGGGGTACCCAAGTTTTGTAGGAGGAAGAGTTATGGACAAACCCAATACCATCACCACACGCACGCGCCGCCGTCCGGGTCGGCACGGGTGTGGGTCTAGGCCGTCCTTTATTTTTTGCACCAAGATTATTTGAATTTTTTTCAAATAAGTTTCTGCAGGAAAAATTCGAAATCTGAATTTTTGAATTTAAAATTATTCGGTTGTAACTTCTCTTCTTCTCCAACAGTCGCGTCTCCAACTTGGTGACTGTTCTTCACAACAGTCTTCTATTCCGGAATAGGCACTTCTCAAGCCTATATATATCAACCCTCCATTCCTTTGTTAAACACTTTTTGAACCCGTAACTGTCTTCACAACTCTCTGCTTTTCTTCATCTTCATTTTGCATCTTTTGTAAGTTCGAAAATACAATCTGGTTCGTAGTACATTCAGTTTGCAGTGCTGCATCTGTTTGGGGTGATTGTTGAATCCTGGAGGCAGGACGTCCGTTATTCTCAAGCACCTAGGAGAGGACGAATTTCTGTCTTAAAGACACAGTGTCCAAACACTGGCCTCAATCACAAATTTATTCTTAGTTTGATTCTGCAGAAAAGTTGTAAGTTCTGTCTTGATTTATAATCTGTTTTATTATTCTGTTAAGAATAAGATTCTGTTTATGTTTTTAATCTGTTCTATTTTTAATGTTCAGAATTACATTATTTATTGAAGAATTTTATCTAACAGTTTAAGACAGAAATTCCATCTTCTTTGTTTCCTGTTTTACTTCGGTAACCCAATGCATATATTCTTCGATTAAGAATAAATTTACAGAATATTAAAGTTGTCTGTGTGTAGATTCCAGTTTTTTTTGTGTGTATTATAATATTTTGAGTTGTTGGTTTGTTCTTTATTTCATAGAAACAGAAAGTTCCGTTTTATCACATGCACTGTCTGTTATATAAAATGTTTATTTATTTATTTTTTCCATAAGTGCACAAGTAGTTTTAATACATGCACTGTATGGTGAATCAAATCATTTGGGTATAAGTAAGTTTGTTTATTCTTTTTCCAGACTCTAGTAAGTTTATTCACTGGTTTAGTGTTTAATATGTATGACTAGAATTATAGTTTTCTAGTTTTAATATTTTGAAGTGTTCTTACGCAAGTATGAATATGTGATTGGTTAGTTTAAATTGGTTTTATTCTGTTGGTTCTTTTATTTTATTAACTTGGGTAGACAATTAATTTGGTCAGTTTAATTGAATCTTTTGACAGATTATTTGTTTGTTTTGTTCATACTTTACAATCTGTTTTGGTTTTAATTCCAATCTCGTTCTCCTCACTTTTATGTTGTTATTTATTTTCCTATACAGTATTTTGTTCAAGAATTCTGTTTAGAAATTAATTTCTGTTTATTTTAATTTATTTTATTAATCAGAAAGTTAAAGTTAAAGTTAAAGATGGCAACTGAGGGTACTATTATTACTCCTAATCCCATTGTGCCTCCACCGGTGATTTCTATTCCGGTCGTTACTCCAACTGTGACTCATGGCCCGGGTCATGGACATGTTCCAGTGAATCATGGAGAAAAACCTGAAAAATTCAGTGGTACCGATTTTAAAAGGTGGCAACAAAAAATGTTATTTTATTTAACCACCCTGAATTTGGCAAGGTTTTTACGAGAAGATGCGCCTACTCTGAAAGAAGATGAGAGTGATGCGCAAGTTGTCGCTGCAGTAGATGCATGGAAACATGCAGACTTTCTCTGCAGGAACTATATCCTCAATGGATTGGACAACACACTTTACAATGTGTATAGTCCGATCAAGACAGCAAAATCATTGTGGGATTCCTTGGATCGCAAGTATAAGACGGAAGACGCAGGAACAAAGAAGTTTGTTGTTGGCCGCTTCCTGGATTTTAAGATGGTGGATTCCAAGACAGTGATCAATCAAGTCCAAGATCTACAACTTATCTTGCATGAAATTCATGCAGAAGGTATGTCTCTGAGTGAGTCTTTTCAGGTAGCAGCTATGATTGAAAAATTGCCGCTGTCATGGAAGGATTTCAAGAATTATTTAAAGTACAAACGCAAAGAGATGTCACTGGAGGACTTGATTGTTCGGTTGAGAATTGAAGAAGACAACCGTGGGTCTGAAAAGAAAAATGGGCGTAATCTGATGGAGGCCAAGGCTAATGTGGTGGAACAGAAGCCTAAGCACAACAGTAAGAAGAGGAAGTATCTTGGTGAGAGTTCAAAACGTAGCTCTGGTTCAAAGACAAGTGAAATTCAAAACTTCACAGGCAAATGCTATGTGTGTAACAAGCAAGGACATCGTGCCAAAGATTGTTATAAGCGTCGAACTCAACAAACCATGAAAAAGAAACCTGCTCAAGCCAACATAATAGAGGAGGAAAATCTTTGTGCAATGATTTCGGGATTACATGTGTCCAGAATGGTGTCTGAAGTGAATTTGGTAAGCAACCCCAAAACATGGTGGGTGGACACAGGTGCTACACGTCACATTTGCTCTGAGAAAAAGATGTTCTCCACATATCAAATGGTAGATAACGAGGAACAACTTTATATGGGCAATTCTTCTACCTCCAAGGTTGAAGGCAAGGGACAAGTAGTACTCAAGATGACATCAGGCAAAGAGCTTACTTTGAAAGAAGTGCTGCATGTACCAGAAATTCGAAAGAACCTGGTATCAGGAACATTGCTGAGCAAGAACGGGTTTCGCCTTGTGTTTGAATCTGACAAATTTGTACTCTCTAAAAATGGGATGTATGTGGGGAAAGGGTACTTGAGCGATGGGCTCTTTAAACTTAATGTAATGACAGTGGTTCCTAGTTCTAATAAGAATAACACATCTTCTGCTTATTTTGTTGAGTCTTTATATATGTGGCATGGTAGATTAGGTCATGTTAATTTTGGTACCTTGCGTAGATTAATTAACTTAGAATATCTACCTAAATTTCATATTGATGCAAATCATAAGTGTGAAGTATGTGTTGAATCAAAATTGACTAAGGCATCTTTTAAATCAATAGAAAGAAATACTGAACCTCTGGATCTAATCCATAGTGATATTTGTGATTTGAAATTTGTTCAAACACGAGGAGGGAAAAAATATTTCATAACCTTTATTGATGATAGCACTCTGTACTGCTATGTATACTTGTTGCGAAGCAAAGATGAAGCCTTAGAAAAATTCATAGAATTTAAGGTTAAGGTTGAGAATCAACTTGGCAAGAAAATAAAGGCTATAAGGAGTGACAGAGGTGGTGAATATGAAGCACCTTTTGGTGACTTATGTTCACAATTAGGAATAATACATCAAACCATCAAGATTTTATACACCTCGGAAATGGAGTTGCTGAGCGGAAAAATCGTACTTTAAAAGAAATGATGAATGCCATGTTAATAAGTTCAGGGTTACCTTAGAACTTGTGGGGGGAAGCTATTCTTTCCGCTAATTATATTCTCAATAAAATTCCTCATAAGAAGTCTCATAAAACACCTTATGAACTGTGGAAAGGTCGAAAGCCTTCCTACAAATACTTGAAAATGTGGGGGTGTTTGGCTAAAATGGCAGTACCAGAACCGAAAAGGGTTAAAATTGGACCCAAGACTGTTGATTGTATTTTCATAGGATATGCAAACAACAGCAGTGCCTATCGGTTTTTAGTACATAAAAGTGAGAACACAGAGATTCATGTCAATACAATTATCGAGTCTAGGAATGCATCATTTTTTGAAAATGTGTTTCCTTGTAAATTGACGCAAGAGCCTAAAAGGATATATGATACTGCTTTTGACAATGATCAAAGGCAAGTTGAGGAGGAAAAAGTCGAGGAGGAACCCAGACGTAGTAAAAGAGCTAGGACAGAAAAATCTTTCGGTCCTGATTTCTTAACATACTTACTGGAAGAGGAGCCTCGAACTTTCAAAGAAGCAATGTCTACTCCTGAAGCTCCTTCCTGGAAGGAAGCTATCAATAGTGAAATTGAATCAATCCTGCAAAATCATACATGGGAATTGGTGGATCTTCCACCAGGCTGTAAGCCTCTTGGTTACAAGTGGATTTTTAAAAGGAAGATGAAGCCGGATGGTTCAATTGATAAATACAAGGCGAGACTTGTAGTTAAAGGTTACAGGCAGACTGAAGGAGTAGATTATTTTGATACTTACTCACCTGTAACAAGAATAACGTCTATTCGAATGTTAATAGCTATTGCAGCTTTGTATAATCTTGAGATCCATCAAATGGATGTTAAGACTGCATTCTTGAATGGCGATTTGAATGAGGAAATTTACATGGAACAACCAGAAGGGTTCGTGGTTCCAGGGCAAGGGACAAAAGTGTGCAAACTTGTGAAGTCTCTTTACGGTTTAAAACAAGCACCCAAACAATGGCATGAAAAATTTGACAATGTAATGATGTCAAATGGATTTAAAATTAATGAATGTGACAAATGTGTTTATGTGAGAAACACAGAAAAGGGATATGTCATTGTTTGCCTATATGTAGATGATATGCTCATCCTTGGTAGTAATAATGAAATGATCAAAGCTACCAAGAAAATGTTGAACTCTAAGTTTGACATGAAAGATATGGGAATAGCAGATATTATACTTGGAATAAAAATTACAAAGACATCTGAAGGATATACCTTGTCTCAAGGACATTATGTTGATAAAATACTTGAGAAATTTAACAAGCATGACTATCGTCTCGCTAAGACTCCTATAGATGCTAATCTTCATTTGATGAAGAATATGGGTGAAGGTATATCACAAGTAGAATACTCCCGGATCATCGGAAGCTTAATGTACCTCATGAACTGCACTCGTCCAGATTTAGCATATGCAGTTAGCAGATTAAGCAGGTATACTAGCAATCCAGGAACAGACCACTGGACAGCAATAGTTAGGGTACTTAGATATCTAAAGTATACTCGAAACTATGGGCTGAACTATATGAGATATCCAGCAGTTTTAGAAGGTTATACTGACGCTAATTGGATCTCAGACACTAAAGACTCTAAGTCTACCAGTGGTTATGTCTTTACGTTAGGAGGTGCAGCAGTCTCATGGAAGTCATCCAAACAGACATGCATTGCAAGGTCCACAATGGAGTCCGAATTTATTGCTTTAGATAAAGCGGTGAAGAAGGAGAGTGGCCGTCAATTTCTAGAGGATATCCCAATGTGGCCAAAACTCGTGCTGACCATTTGCATTCATTGCGATAGTCAGCAAAGAATGGCAAGAGCACAAAATAAAATGTATAACGGTAAGTCTCGTCATATTCGACGTAGACATAATACTGTTAGGCAACTGCTCTCAAATGGAGTGATCTCCATTGAGTACATAAGGTCAAGAGATAATATCGCGGATCCGTTAACCAAAGGTTTGACCAGAGAGCAAGTTTTAAGATCATCGAGGGGAATGGGATTAAAGCCTTTTTAACTAAAGAGTCGCCTTAATGGCAACCCAACCTAGTTGACTGGAGATCCCAAAATCTAGGTTCAAAGGGACAACTGAGTTATGTGTGACTCGTTAGTATCACTAAGGGAAAATTTTCCTACCCTTTCCTAACTGAATTAAGTTCGAAAATACAATCTGGTTCGTAGTACATTCAGTTTGCAGTGCTGCATCTGTTTGGGGTGATTGTTGAATCCTGGAGGCAGGACGTCCGTTATTCTCAAGCACCTAGGAGAGGACGAATTTCTGTCTTAAAGACACAGTGTCCAAACACTGGCCTCAATCACAAATTTATTCTTAGTTTGATTCTGCAGAAAAGTTGTAAGTTCTGTCTTGATTTATAATCTGTTTTATTATTCTGTTAAGAATAAGATTCTGTTTATGTTTTTAATCTGTTCTATTTTTAATGTTCTGTAAATTCTGTTATTTATTGAAGAATTTTATCTAACACTAAATTGAACAAATTACAATTAAAAAATTGACATAATATTTATTCTACCTGAAATTAAATGATTTGGTGGCTTTTAGTTCTTTTAGCATAAGATGATTTTTTTACGTTGATGCCAAAGGCCCACTGCTATAATGTCATCCCATTTGTCTAAATATAATTTTAGAAATATGCTAAGTATAATTTTGAAAATGGGTTGTACTATTTTTTTTTAAGATAAATATAATAAAATTATGTGATTATGATTATTGGGTTAATCTATTTCTTTTTTAATAAATTATCCATATAAGAGGATCTAAAAAAAATGAACAGAATGAATTATTGAAATAGGCACTATAATGAGCACAAGACCAAAACTAGATCAACAACGCTAAATGCACAAAATTATAATATAGAATGTGCACACAAAATGCATTTTGTGGCTAAAATCAATCTTCAGTGAGATGTAAGTTTATATTTAAAATAAATCTTAATTATTGATATATTTTTGTGTATACACTCTGTTTACTAACTTTGTGTGTAGTGTTATTGAAACTAGATGGTTAGTTGGAGAAGAAGATGGAGTCATTTAGGAATTAGGATTATCTCTTCTTGAATAGTTATTTAAGAACATTAAATTCTATTTAAAACATCTAAGTGTTGAGAGGTATTAGTGAGGGGGGATATGGGATGGCTGCTGTGTGGTTAGATGGGCTCATTTTGAAGTTCATTTTTGATAATCTGAACCGTTTACATTTTAGAATATATCGAGTAGAATATACTTGCAAAAAATTAACTTAATCGGATATCGTGACCCTTTTCATCCACTCACATTTGTATCTACAAAAATAAATGACAATTGTGATTTAAAATATTAAAATGAATAAAAATGTGAGTCGATGAAAGGGTTAATGATATTTGATTAATTTAATTTTTTGCAAATATATTCTGCTCGATATATTCTAAAATGTAAACGGTTTAAATCATTAAAATGAGTCTCCAAATGGGCCCATTTGACTGCATAACAAGCAGCCACCCCAAATCCTAAGGGGCAGCCATTAGCCCGATGGCACCCCTCCATATTTTTAGGGTTTAAAAAATTATTTTGCTCATAAAATCGGGTTGAGCTTAGGATAAAGAGTTTTAACTCAATCCAACCCATTCTGACCATTTATAAAATATTAATACAATTTTATATTATTTTAGTTATAAAATCAAGTAAAAAAATTATAAAAGATAAAAAATAAACTAAAAAAAAAAAGGTCTATATATATACTTCTTTCTAGGATTTAAATTAAAACATTTGTTAAAAATCATATATTTTTTACCATTGGATGTTGTTAACATTCCAAATTTAAATAATAAATAAAAGAATCTAAATAATTTAATAGCCATTCCGGACAAAAATAAAAAATAAACAACTAATAGCTTCTATTTTAAAATTGAACTTAGTGGGCTTGAGATTTAAAATTTTTTTAGGACCGGACATGGGATGGTTACATCAGGCTTACTGTCGGGCCCGGCCAAGCTAAGCCATATTTGATGTGATACATATCCTCTCTTTATATATGGTAAGTCCAACCTGACCTTGACTTGACCCAAGGCAATTTTCTTTAAGCAATTAAAAGTTAGATATTATAATAACAGTAATGCTACAATTTCCATCTTATTTCACCACATTAGTATACTACTTGAGGTGGCACCTCCACCTCATCTTCCGTGTCAACAATCAGCCAAAAAAATAATTCTCTCTTTCACACCGCTTAAGCTGGGCTATTTGCCGATTTGGAATAGGGAGGTGATGGTGCTACCTTAGAAGGAATATTAATGTGGTATATCATCTATGATAACACCTCTCCCTCATCTTCCATGACAACAATTGTCAAAAAAAAAAAAAACTCAGGAGTGTAATTCAGGCAAGTTTTATCAAATTAAAGGGTTGTAAGTTCAACCCGAAAGAGTTGCCTAAGCTCGATCTTTAACTTGAATTTATCTATTCAAGCTTGGCCCAAGCTCAGTAAATTGAACTCAGATTAGGCCCAAATTACCAACAAATTTAAAATAAACTCTTATTTATTTTTTCTTTCAAGTGGTTTAATTTTTTAACAAAGTTGGGCCCTATATATATATATATATTAAGAAAATCATAAGAAACATTGAAAAAAATAGCTTGCAACAATACAATAGCAAATAATCTTTTTCCCAAAATAATCTAACAACATAACAAACATTACTATAACAAAATACATACTTAGAACGAAGAGTAGACTTAGAGAGCCTGCTTTATATCATGTTAAATTTAGATGAAGAGATTTGAACACATAATTTTATTGCTTACTTTATATTATATTGAATTGTTGATCACTAATTCATCTAAAACAAAGCAACATGAGACAATCAGTCCAATTGTGGTTGGCCAAATCTGATACCTATATAAGCCATAAGTATCTTTGAGAAGGAAAGTAAGGAATGTCAGGAATTATGTATCACATACCTTGCCCTATAAGGTTGAGTAAGTACTTACACAATGAGATTCCTTTTCTTCTAAAATTTATAATCCTGTCATATTATCACTTGTCATCAAGCTACTATCTTTTGAGTAATTTTCTTTGTAGTTAAGATATGGTATATCTTCTAATCAATTAAACATTTTGTTTTGCTTTTTTTTTTTTTTTTTTACAATGTTGCTGACTTATTATTTGACAACCAATCGAGGTGTTTACCGACCATATCATGCCACATGGTTTTGTTTGGACTCGCACAATAAAATCTTTCTAGATTGGTCTTGTTTCGACTCACACAACAACATATCGCGAGTTTGAATCACCATGATGGGTCACTGAAGGTTTTCCCAATCATTAAATTAAGGGTTCCAAGATTAGTTGAGATGCACGCAAGTTGATCCAGACACCCAGCTATTCCCCCATCTCCCCTCCCAAAAAAAAAAATAAATAAAAGAAAAGAAAAAGAAGTATAATATTCAAACTTTCATGGTGACGAATTAAGGAGGGTACAAGTGCCATGTTTATAACACTAACTAGATTATGAAATCATTCCATTATCGGATAATTCCACTATACAAAAAAATCAAGATTCACAAGGAGAAGACAACTAAAAAATTCAAAGCCAAGTCTTGCCTCTATTCAGCAGTTTCTGAAGCTATTTTCACAAAGATCATGACTTTGGAGTCAGCCAAAAACATATGTGACTATCTCAAAACTGAGTCTCGAGGCAATGACAGATCAAGGAGCATGCAAGCGATGAACTTAAGGAGGGAATTTGAGATACAAAGGACGAAGGAATCAGAGACCATAAAGAAGTACTCTGACAGGCTGCTGAGCATAGTAAACAAGGTAAGGTTGCTTGGAGAAGACTTGTCTGACCAAAGGGTTGTTGAAAAAATCCTAGTTACCATACCTGAAAGGATTGAGTCCAAAATCTCCTCTCTTGAGGAATCTAAAGACTTAACTAGTATTTCTTTTGTAGAATTTTTGAATGTTTTATAGGCACAGGAGTAGAGAAGACTAATTAGGCAAGAAGGGTTTGTGGAGAGAGCTTTGCAGGCCAAACTACAAATCCAAGATATAAATAAATGCAAGAAAAAGAAGGGCAATAAAGACAACTCAAGCAAAGGTAATGCTGGAGCTGAAGACAGCAACAACAAATGAGGAACTTACCCTCAATGTTAGCATTGCCATAAGACAAATCATCCCCAATCTAAGTGCTAGTGGAGGCCTGACATCAAGTCCAGAAAGTGCAACCAATTAGGCCATATAGAGAAGGTTTTTATAAGCAAACAACAATAAGAGGATGAAGCTAAAATGGTGGACCAACCGGAGGAGGAGCACATGTTTGTTGTCTCATGCTATGGAAGCAAAAGCTCTAATGAACATTGGTTAGTTGATAGTGGCTACACTATGACAAAGAGCTCTTTAGAGAGCTAGATAGAACTAAAATTTCCAAACTCAAGGTTGGAAATGGTGAGTTCATTGAAGTAAAAGGCAAAGGGACAATAGCAATTGAAAGTGTTTCAGGTACAAAACTAATTGTTGATGTTTTATATGTGTCTAAAATTGATCAAAATTTGCTAAGTGTTGGGTCAGCTATTGGAGAAGGGCTATAAACTGTTGTTTGAAGATAAAAAGTGTATGATTAGAGATACAGATGACCATGAGGTGTGTACAATCAAAATGAGAGGCAAGTGCTTCTCTTTGGATCCAATGAAGGAGGAACATGCAGCATATCAAGTCTTTATGAACACAACATAAATTTAGCACAAGAGATTGGGCCATTTTCACCATGTAGCACTCATATATATGCAGAAAATCAGCTGGTACAAGGGTTACCTCCACTAGAAAAGCATCTACTTGGCTGCAAGGCTTGTCAATATGGAAAACAAAGTAGATTGGCATGTCCTAAAAAGGTTTGGAGGGCTTCATAGAAGTTGCAACTAATACATATTGATCTTGGAGGACCTTAGAGAACTCTCTCATTAAAGGGAAGTAAATATTATATTTCTTTTATAGATGATTTAACAAGAATGTGTTGGATTTACTTCTTAAGGTTTAAATCCGAGGTTGGAGCTGTGTTGTAGAAATTCAAAGCTTGAGTGGAAAACCAGAGTGGCTGCAAGATGCAAGTATTAAGATCAGATAATGGCAAGGAATATACCTCATAACAGTTTGATTTGTTTTTGAAGAAGTTGGAGTCAAGCACCAAGTGGCAACTCCATATACTCTGCAACAAAATGGAGTGAGTGAGAGGAAGAATAGAACACTCATGGAGATGACTAGATGTCTGCTATATGAAAAAGGGCTGACAAAAAATTTTTGGGCAAAGGCTATAAATACTGCTATTTTTCTATTTAACATCCTTCCAACAAGGGCCTTGAAAAGAAAAAAAACACTTTGGGGCTTGGTATGGATACAAACCTTCACTACATAACTTCAAAGTATTTGGTTGTCTGTGTTTTTTATATGTGCCTTAGGTGAAGAGAGACAAGCTTGATAAGAAAGCAGAACCATGAGTCTTTATTAGTTACATCAACATCTCTAAGGCTTACAGAGTTTTCCAACCTCAAATAAGGAAAATTCTGATAAGTAGAGATGTTAGTTTCATGGAGAATGAGCAATGGAATTGGGATGATGGAGAAAAAGATCAATTTTTAGAAGATTTGCAACCTTTTGAAGACAATGTTGATGACCCACTAGTCAGGGAGCAAGACTATTTTCTGACATTTATCAAAGATCACTACAACAATTTGCAGCTTCAGCGACCAAATTTGGCGACTAAAATCTTTTTAGTCGCCAAAAGTCAGGCCTTTGCCGACTAATTTTCCTTTTAGTCGCCAATAGTCAGAATTTTAGCTACTAACCATTTTTAGTAGCCATATATTAGTTATTGGCGACTAAATAAAAAATTAGTCGCTAAAATTTATGTAAATAGGCGACTAAAATGATTTTAGTAGGCGATTGTGTATTTGTTTGGCTACTAATTCTAATTTTAGTCAGTGTATATAACCTTTTGGCGACGAAAATAATTTTAGTTGCCAAAAGATAGGATTATTTACTAAACTACCAATGACAAAAATAATTTAGTGATTCTATGGTTAGTTTTTTCCAACAAAAAAAATAATTAGTAGCCAAATTAGAGAAATAGACATTTACTTGCCGACTAAAAAGAATTTAGTCGCTAAAAGTAGGGAAAAAATTAGAGGGAAGCTTTTGAATTGGCGCCCTCCTGTTTTGATACATATGTTTTGTATCTATTCTGTCTCACAAGCACAAACCACTCACCACAAATCAGACGCCCACTCACCACCGATTGTGATTACCACACCGTCGCTGGCCACCGTCCATCCCCACCATCGCACGTCGCCACCACCGTCAACGCCAAAATCACCACCAACACTACCGCAAATCACAAGTTTGTCTCTGTCTCTCTCTGTTCGGTCCTCTCCTGGGTGTTACGATTTGGTTCTTTCTCTCTCTATGAAGCCATCTCTTGGGTTCCCTCTCTCTCTCTCTCTCTCTCTCTCTCTCACTTCCCCTATTTCTCCATTTCTCACACTTAATCTAGGGTTTATATAATTTCTTAGTTTATTTGTGTATTGATTTTGGTTAAGGGCTCATTGGTTGAAGTGTTTGATTTATATGAAATTAAGAAATTCTTTATGTCCAAAATGGGTTTGATTTTTGTTTTATGGGTTTGAGTTTTGTGTTATGGATTTGACAGAGAAGAATAATACCACAGCTGAATCTACTTTAAATGTTTATGTGTCTGACTTTAAAAATAATGTTTAATGAGCCATTTACTGAACTAGTTCAATGTATACTGGATATTTGCTGAGAAGTTGGGTTTTCTGTTAAAAGTTAAATTGGGTTGTTCTATGGGATGTAGACTTGTAATCCTTCATGGTTTGTGTCGAGAACTGTCGACTGAAATGTAGTAGCACACTTGAAGACCTACTTCAAGTCATAAAAGCTGATTAATTCACTAGCATTCCATTCCCTGTCCCCCCAAAACCATTGTTGTGTTGTCAATTTTCAGCCCTAATGATGCTGCAGCAGGGAAATAGTTAAGCTCATCCTGTAACTGACGCAGTAAAATTAGTGGATGTGTTAGTGGCATCAAAGATGCATAATTTGCACACTAGTTAGGTGAGACGGCTTTGGAAAGGTGTGTGACTAGAATTATTTTAGAAAAAAGTGAACAGTAAGTCTTCTCTTAATTAAACAAAGGGAAAATTTTACTTTAGCCCATGTGGTATGGCTTCGGAGCACTTCCCTCCCTGACATTTGAAAATAGCCAAAGACCACTCATGTGGTTTGGAGTAAAGTGCTACCCTGAATCTGTTACATTAGCTATGAAAGGGTGTGTATGCCCTCTTTGTCATTTTCTTCTTTTGATTCTCCTTTGCAAAAATTTAACATAATTTTATAATTTAAACTAGTGAAGCAAATATTTTATCTGAATTTCCCTAATTTTTAATTTAATCACATATTAAGCTATATGTGCACTGTGTGTGTATCATATATATACATATACATATAGGGGAGAGGGGATGGCGGGGAGGGGGAGGTGACTGGAGATGGGGGAGGTAACTGGTGATGGAAGTCAGAGCAAAAGAATCTTGTTAGAATTGTGTTACTGTTGAGATAAAGTTGCAGTTCGAACTGAGATGAGACCACTCAAATATTCAAATCAGAAATAAATGAAAGAAAAGACAAAAGAAATTGTGTAAAGAACATATATTTATCCTAAATTTTAAAATTCCTCCTAGGATTTGAAGTATGGAAATTTTTTTGATAGATCTTTCAATTTCGATTTTATGAGAATTAAGGTGTAAAGATATATATTATTGGTGATGAATTGTTATTTTTGTAATAAGAATTTCCCATGCTTATGTTTAATAATTTAAGTCATAGTGTAATTTAACCATTTAACATATATATTATAATTTATAACTTAGCAAGAAAAATATTTCTTACGATCTATTTATATGACAAATACATAAACACTCCCCATGGTCCTCACAACATTTGGTACTCTTTATGTACCATAGCTCCCCTGCCTCCACCCCTGTTTTGTGCAACTAAGGTTGGGGAGGGGGACTATTTGGTATAAATATTGGAGCTTTCAAGCAGGCAACCAGCCATCCTTGCACGTGAATCGAGTGCTCCTGAAATCTTCTGACACCCTTTGGTGGGTGAATTTGATACCAATTGGTTAATCATTTTCTATCTTTTTATGTTTTATGCTTTTAGGGTGTTTGGATAGTTATTTACTACTAAATACTTCTTAGATTCTTAAGGTTTATAGAAACTTCCGTTGGATGTATCATGGCTTGAGGTCACAGCGAAGCCATTATTTAACATTTTCTAGAGTGGCCCAACCTTATATTGTTGATCAGATATGGCCCATATGGGCACAAGAACAATGTTCACGTTAATTATCTGTGATGGTTATGAAGTTGATGATTGCTGACAAAAGTGGCGCAAATACGGAGATCTTTATGCATATAGAATCCAGTTTTTAATGATGTCACCGTGTTTCTTCTCATATAGTTTGTAAGCAAAACTGCAAAAATGATCACCTTGTCTTTATCTTAAATTACGTTAGTTTTAGTATGACTTGCGGTATATGAAAATATTGCTTGCATCCAAGTGAGTTCTAATTTCCTGAACTGCTGCTGTATTCTTTGCTGAATGTGTAATATATATACATACATACATGCTTACACATGATTTGTAACTGAGATAATGATTGCTTTTACCTTCTCTTCTCTTGCACCTGCTTTGCTGAACTGGAGTTTGATATCTTTTGTTTATTTGGTAGCTTTTCTCCTTATTCGATTCACTGCTCCAAAAAGAGGTAGGCGACTCGTCTATATCTATCTTTTCTGATACCAGCATTGATCATCATTGACTTTCCTATAATATATGATATTAAATTTTTGCTTCTGTGATGTTTTCACTATGGGTTTATGGTACAAACACTCCCTTCATTGAGGGGGATGAGGGAGGTGTTATTAGTTGAGTAAACACTAACTTAGTGAGCAAATAACATGTGCATTGTTTGATTTTTGGAGCATGTTTGTTGTACATTTCCATTTATTCTAAATAATTGAATGCAGAAAATTCAGAGGAATACCTGCGTCTTTTATTTTCTTCCCCTTCATTTTGCTGAATTTATCTCATTTTTATGCCAAACTTCCTCAAAAATCTTTGATGTGTTTACTTAATATATCATGTTTGCTTCTACTTTGTAGGTACGAGCATGGTTCTTGGGACGAAAATAGGGCGGCGTAAGAAAACAGCAACTAAACCCATAGCATCACCCTCGGGAACATTTGCACTTGTTATTGTCACACCACAGACTTTATAGCAAGATTGGTTAGAATTACACTTATACACACTTAGATTTATTACAGCCTTCCCAAAAACATTTTGTGCATTGGGTCCGTAATTTTGGTGCTGGGTAGTTAAAACAAATCTGGCAAGGTTGGTTAGAATTACCTTTTTCAGGTATCCGACGATGTTCACAATCTGTACTTAACTTAAATTCTTTTAAGGAAGAAAAAGGGGTAAACTTAGGCCAAGTTTGGCATCCTCAAAATAATCCAAAAAGTCAAAAAGTCACTATCTTATTTAAGTCACATCATCTTATTTAAGTCACATCACCTCTCTAACACATCACTTCAAACCCAACCCAAATCCAACCCATATTTCATAAAAAGTCAAAAAGTGCACTTATTTAGTCTTCCCAAACTTGGCCTTAGTCATTTTTCTTTATAAGGATTAAATGTGGTTGATTGGTAAAGATAATAATTTAGCTTATTGGTTGGAACATGTAGACCATTTGATTGACAAGGTTCATAATCTGAATCATCATCAGCTCCTTGAGCAAAATGATACATATCAGTAGGGTCTTTAATAGTAGACACTATAAAATTGTTTATGTTTCTGAAACATGTCCATCAATAGTTGCAAAATCAGCATTAACCCATGCTGTGAGAGCAGTGCGCCTATCATCAGCAGTGTGTTTTAATGGGCATTTTCTAGAAAAATGTCCAGGTTTATTACATGTGTAAAAATTTAAACTATTATTATATGTTCGTTCAGGATTTGCTTTACAAACATGTCTGTTTGGATTTAGGAATGGAGCCTTATTTGTGGAATGTCTTGCAGCATATTTAAGTTTATAAGGTCCACTTGGTTTAGAACTAGCTGTGTTACTTTGGCTAGGTGTAACGCCCTCAAAATAACAACATAAAACCCAACAATATAGACATGCATTAATATATAAAAGATCCATATTCTTCCATTAACAGAGTTTCCTTACAAAAGTATTACATGTTAACAACAAAAGCAAATGCCCTAAGGGCTTACAGCTTTCCAAGTTAACACTTGGTTACAAAAAGGTAGAGTACTAACTCATTTACACATTAAGTCCTTGGCTTGAATTTACATGTAGTACATCAAAAGAAAGACAACAAAAGTCTGCCTCGCCCCTAGCCTCCCAAGCTATGACCTTGGAGGTGGCATGCTGCCTGTACCTGAAAATGATGTTCCCATATAGGGTGAGCCACAGCCCAATAGAAATATACTAAACCAATTATGAATTATGACTAAAAGATTAGCAGTTGATAATAGATGGTCAACACTTTTACACTCTTTCTTAACACATTACAATTCCAAGACCTTCAAGTCTATGTTCATTTCATTTTCCATTTTCCTTAAATTCTCAACTTAAAATCCATGGCTCAGAACCTGGCCACACAACTCATATGAGACATTAACTCATACTAACCACTTTCAATCTCATCACAGATAAACATTTTAGTTATATCAGTACTTCCACAGATAAGCATACTAGCTATATCACACTCCCAAGACATGCATATGAGCTCTGCCAACACATTTCTAGATAAGCATATGAGCTCTATCTACGGAGTCCATCCCCTATCTTCTCCCAAACAACGTCCGGTTTAGAGGTCCATCCCCTATCTTCCCCTAAACCGTGGAGTACATCCCCTATCTTCTCCAACACAACACAATGCATATAAACAATAACTATACACATCACAGATCAATACATAAGGTTAATGTAGTCTTTCAACTGTCATACTCAATGACACATTCCAATGATTAGTTTTAGTTTGCCTAATCATCATGCATTGTCTACAACAATCAAGACTATCCTCCACCGATAGCCCAAAGTAGATATTTCTAAATAGAAATTAAATGCACAAAATGGATATTGAATCAACATTTCAATTCCTCATTTCTTATAACTAATTATCCCAATTAATTAATCAATGTAATTAGGGCATTTTCCATAATTAACATTATAACCCTTAGGTTCTATTTTCATCAATGTTTCAACATTAATTTCATTTCTCTATGCCAAACATGCATCTAGGTTTATTATAAACGAAACCCCAACTTTTATAAAATTACATAAAAGCCCCAAACTTTCACAAAATTACCAAATCAACCCCAACATCTCAAAATACTAAAATTTAAAGACAAAACTCATAGAGAGGAGTAGGTTATCCCTACCTCAAAGTTAGAGCTCCAATGGAGAAGAGACCAAAATCAAAACGCTCCAAACACCAAACTTTTTGGATCAAAACGACGCCCCCGACGATCAACCCAACCTTTACAAAGGCCGAAGGGAAGAAGAACACCCTACCTAGATCAAACCCTAGAGAGAAGTTATGGTTTTAGAGTGAGAAGCTCTGAAAATGGCGTTTTGGGAAAGTAGGAAAGAGAAGGAAAAGTGAAAAGTGATTTAAAATGCCCAGCCACTCTCAGTTATATGACAGGTACGCTCGAGCGTAAAGACACACAAAACATGGTCCGCTCGAGCTCAACAAGGTCCGCTCGAGCTCCAAGAAACAAAAAAAAGTTCGTCCGCTCGAGCGTGAAATCCAGCCCGCTCGAGCGTAAATCTCCCTCTCCCAGAACTCTCACCCAAAAGTCTTGTCCCGCCGGCGCCAACAATCCCGCTCGAGCGCAACCCGCTCGAGCTCAGAAAACTCGCTCGAGCGTAGAAATCACACCTGCAGAAGTTTTGCAGAAGCACAAGATACTGGATGGGTGTATTCTCCGCTCGAGCTCCCAAAACCCCGCTCGAGCGTAAAAGCAACAACAAGGTCCCCGCTCGAGCCTAAAACTCTCGCTCGGCGGACCCAAAACACAGGCGACTAGACTTGGTTCCTAAGTTCAACCAACTCAGAATAAACCTGCCCAACACATCCCATAACTCAAATACAAGGTATAAAAGGATGTAAACAAGATAATAGTCAACTACCAACATCAACGGACACATGTCCGGATCACTGTACAACAAGGGTAAACCCGGGATCGCTATACTAGGTCTTTGATTAAATGTTCTTGATCTAGATTGACCACCTTGTTTCCATTTCTGAGTGTTTCTAGGATTCTTAAAGGCTGACCTACATTGTCTATACTCAGGGGGATCATTTAAACAACTTAAGGGAGTCTCAATCTTACTACAAATGTTCTTGATCTGATTTCTTTAGGGATTGTTGGATTTGTATTTTTACACAATGGTCTCTAACAACTCCTATTGCATGTGTCATTCTTTACAATATAGTTGCAGCAGCATGTGGATATTGTATTCTACCAGGGAGATTATTCCATTTATCTAAAGTTTCTTTACCTATTGGTCCTGGTAGTTTTTGGAAATATTTGTCACCATTTGCTTGGTCAAAACTTTACCTGCTAAGCATGCCTTATTAGCATAAGCTTTGGAGAATTCAAGGACATGCATATAGTTAGTTAAATAGATGTGCTCTAAATACCTTATTCCAAACAGCCCTTGAACCATCATGTGGCCGACACGAACAGCTTCCCCATGCTAAATATGACTTGTGACAACGGACGGAATTTTATTCGAACCCGTAGGTTGCGAGTTAGAGCCGAATACGCCTAAAACTTAGTCGAAAAAGGGCGTTTTGGGGACAAAAATTTAAAACAGCTCCCGAACCGCCATGTGGCCAACACGAACAGCTTCCCCATGCCAAATACGACTTGTGACAATTGACGGAATGTTATTCGAACCTATAGGTTGGGAGTTAGAGCCGAATACGCCCAAAACTTAGTTGAAAAAGGGCATCTCAGGGGCGAAAATTCAAAACAGCCCCTGAACCGCCATGTGGCCAACACAAACAGCTTCCCCATGCCAAATACGACTTGTGATAACTGACGGAATGTTATTCGGACCCGTAGGTTGGGAGTTAGAGCTGAATACGCCCAAAACTTAGTCGAAAAAGGGCGTTTCGGGGGTGAAAATTCAAAACAGCTCTCGAACTGCCGTGTGGCCGACACGAACTACTTTCCCATGCCAAATATGACTTGTGACAACTGACGGAATGTTATTCGGACCCGTAGGTTGGCATTTAGAGACGAATACGCCCAAAACTTAGTCGAAAAAGGGCGTTTCGGCAAACTCAAAACAAATTTTAATTGTCGCTGACTCTCACTTTCCCCTTACAAATAAGAAATAAGACTTGTAACAACTGACAGAATGTATTGGAGATGTAAAGTAATGGAAAATTATGGGAAAAATATTCAGAAACCAATATGAACTCAGTTAACGCCTTATTATATTATATTACTTTCTTGAACGTACACATGTGTGTTATATTATATTTAAGCTTTCATACAAGTATCAAACATGCTCATCGTGTTTCTGAGGCCATGTGCTTCATGAGATATCAAGTATTCTTTCTTTGATGAACCATTTATAGGTGTCTCAACATACATTTCTACATATTTCCTTTTATGATTGAAATTTATTTTTGTTTTTATTTTTCTCACATGTTCTAATATCTTGAATGAAATGGCACTGACATACATTAATAAGTAGGGATGGTTTTTTATCCAATCTAAAAACAAAAATAAATTTCAAACCTTTGGCTACTAAATGTTTTGTAGCCAAAAGAAAATCAAACCTTTCACTACTAAAAGTTTTGTAGGCAAAAGAAAATCAAACATTTGGCGACTAAAATATTTCGTATCTAAAAACAAAAGCTGAAGAATAAAAATACTTTTGCCGACTAAAAATTTAGTAGCAAAAAATGTGGGAGTTTAGGCGACTTAATTTTTAGTAGCCAAAAATGTAGAAGTTTAGGCGACTAAATTTTTAGTAGCCAAAACAAATACTATTTGCTGGCTAAAATTTTAGTAGCCAAAAGTTTGACTTTAGGCGACTAAAATTTTAGTAAAATTTTAGTAGTCAAAACACTAGTATTTGCTTTGGGCGACTAAAAAATTTAGTAGCTAAAAAGTTTTCCGCGACAAAATTGAGGCTTTTGGCGACAAAAAAATTAGTCGGCGAAAATGTATTATTTAATTAATTTTCCAACCTTTTGGCGACTAAATTTTAGTCGGCAAATGCATACATTTGGCGACTAAAATAAGTTTAGTCGCCAATTAGATTTCTCGACTATTCTTCGGCTACTAATTTTGCGACCAAAAACTTTAGTCGCTGAAGCCTATCGGCGACTAAAAATGACTTTTGGCGACTAAAAATTTAGTTGCTAAAAGTGAAAATTCTTGTAGTGGATGCAATGTTGCTGTAACGAAGCCTACAAGATTTGAAGAAGTTGAAAAAGACTAGAACTGGATGGAAGCTATGAAAGAGGAGATGAGAATGATAGAGAAAAATCACATTTGGAAGCTTATGGAAAAACCTCAAAATAGGAAGATTATAGGAGTTAAATGGGTGTTTAGAACCAAGTTAAATGTAGATGGATCAGTTAACAAGTATAAAACAAGGCTCGTGGTGAAGGGTTATGCTCAAATCTACGGTGTTGATTTCTCTGAGACCTTTGCACTTGTGACAAGGTTAGATACAATTAGGTTGCTGTTAGCAATTGCAGCACAAAAATGTTGGAAGGTGTATCAGCTAGATGTTAAATTAGCTTTTTTGAATGGTTTTTTATAGAAGAAAATATATGTAGAGCAACCAGAGGGATTTATTATGCAAGGTGTTAGGTTTTTATTCTTGGCAACCCCGTTTGACAAAACTCCTTTCAGTTGTATTTGTTTTTGCACTTTTATTTCAGTGAGGCTATGAGTTTATTAGATGCGAATCCAACACGAATCAAGCCTTGTAGAGAAGTTTGTGATGTTAATGCTTTCAAGATTGCCACTTCACTGATTATGACTGGGGTCGAGCTGCCTGGTCAGCTCGTGGGTCGAGGGGCAGCGCCCTCGAAGCAAAATGAAAAAAATGCATTCAAAGTTACCTGTCCGCTCGAGTGGACATTCCCCCGCTCGAGCGGAGAATGCTGAGTTTCAGAAGTTTGGTAAGTCTGCAAATATACTGTGATCCATGTTTTTACACTCGAGCATCCATTTCCCCGCTCGAGCGTACACCCTAGTGCGGAACACGTCATATAGAGTCCCCGCTCGAGCGTCAATTCCCACGCTCGAGCGAACCTCGCCATTTCAGATTCTATAAATTGACAAGTTGCTCCAAATCTAGGATTACTTCTCCAGATCTTCTTCTTGGGTTCTAGGGTTTATATCTGGGGATATTTTGCTAGTTTTCTTTGATGTTTTGATTGAGTATTCAACTCATGGTTTAAAGAGTATACATCAAAGGATTATTTGTTTGTTCTACACAAAAGAGAGAGTTATTCTTTGGTAGATTCTGAAGAATTCGAGTCTGAAGCTTTGGTGGATTCTAGAGTGGCTCATCGTCAAGACAATTCCGATGTGAAGACGGGGTTGGAAGAGGCACATAGGGGTTGGTTCAAGTTGGGCGTGGATTCGCTAGGTAATTGAGAGTATACCTGTGTAATTCTTTTATGTCTTTTTAGTGGATTATTTTGTGGCTTTTGCCCATGGTTTTTTATCACAATTGGAGGTGTCCAATTGTGATTTTTTCACGTAAAATCATTGTGTTGATTTGTCTTGATTGTTTGATTGGGATTGTTATATACTATTTAAAATTGATACATAATCACAAATCAACATCCAGGAGATTTCTAGATTTTTCAATTGGTATCAGAGCAGGTCGTTCTATTTTTTTAAAAAAATCTTTTAGAACGAAATCTTGTTTGATTTGTGATAATGGATTCAATTCGTGAGGGAAATTCTATGGTTCGACCACCCCTACTTAACGGATTCAATTATTCGTTTTGGAAAGCTCGGATGAGATCGTTTTTAAAATCTATTGATGAAAAAGTTTGGCAATCTGTCATATATGGGTGAATTGAACCGACGATTACCGTTGATGGAGTAAATTTTCCCAAATCAATTGATAAGTGGGACACAATTGATTACCAAAATAGTAGCTGGAATAGTAAAGCTATCAATTCTCTCTTTTGCGCTGTCACACCTGAAGAGTTTAGTCGAATTTGCAATTGTGAAGTCACAAAAGAGGTTTGGGATATCTTACAAACTATTCATAAGGGCACTCCTTTTGTTAAACGCTCAAAACTTCAAAGGCTCACGTCTAGTTTCAAAAACCTTTCAATGAAAGATAGTGAGACCTTTGATGAATTTTATGCGAAGTTGAGAGACATTGTAAATTCCAGCTTCAATTTAGGTGAAAAAATACCAGAATCCAAAGTTGTGGGAAAAATTTTGAGATCCTTGCCCGATCGGTTCCAACCAAAAGTTACAGCTATTGAGGAGGCTCAAGATGTTTACAACCTCAAGCTGGATTACTTGGTTGGAAATCTTCAAACTTATGAGGCACATAAGAATTTCAAAAAGAAACAAAAAGATGCTATTGCTTTTAGTAGTGCTCATAGAGTTGGAGAGGATTCTGATGAGGATTGTGAGATACATTCCAAGATTACAGCTGCTTTTGTTAAACAATTTAAAAAATCTTTTTTGAAAAAGAATCCTAATCTTTTGGAATCTACTCATACTCATAAATCTAAAGGCAAAGATAAACTCAAAATTAATTCTATAGCTAAGAAGGAGAAAGGAAAGATACAAGGGAACTCTGAAAGAGTCCAATGCTATGAATGCCAAGGATTTGGCCACTTTGCTTCAAAATGCCCCACCCGTTTGAAGAAGAAGAAAGCCCTCGCCATCACTTGGGATGATGAATCAAAATCTGATGAAGATGAAAGTGATAATGAAGATCAAGGCGAAGAGAGACATAAACAATTCATTGCTTTCATGGCGGCCTCCGAAATTGAAGAACGAACAGAGTATCCAAAGAAGCCGGTTGATAATGCCACTGATGATGAATCCTCAGGGAGTGATGATGTGCATGTTCGTTTTATGTCTTGCTTTGTTTAAAAAAAAATAAAAATAAAAGAAGAAAAAAAATCCCAAAAAGATTTTCTTAGTATGGTTTTGCAAGCTTGAAATTTTTTAGAAGTCCTTGGTGCATATTGGAATTGATAAGAATATCCATTACATGTTAATATGTGTGTGCTTTCTGTGGTCATTACTCATTTCGGAGTGTGTGTTCTTTGATTAGTATGTCTCATTCTGTACACACTCTTGGATTAGCAAATATTGTAGTCTTCCACCTTAGTGATTTTTTTTTCTCTATGGACTTCTGGCATGGTATCTTTTGTTTTTCTAGAGGAATTGACCGATACTAGTATATCTTGGGTGATGTTGAGTCTCTTAACCACCTTCCATTTTTTTTCCATCTCCACGACTTTTCCCCTCTATTCTTTGGACCCCAGCCATGAGGAAAAGGCTACCTCAGAGTCACCAACTAGGCTATCCTTATTATATCCATGCTTCTCTGGTTCGGTTTCCATACTCTTGAGCGTGTTAGCCACCAATGAGTGTGCAACAGAAAGAAAAAAATGTGCACAAGAAAGAAAAATAAATGTGCAAAAGAAAAAAAAAAAAATGTCAAAAAGGAAAAATAAGGATTAATTGATTGAGGGGGAGCCTCCGCTATTACTCAACAAATACCCCTTGATTCCTAGTGGTTTGACTTTTCTTAGTTGTGCTTAGATTCTCTTGTCAGAGGTACAGCTATCAGATCACTGCTAGGATTTAAATCTAGTGTTTGTCGAACTTCAAGAGTCACACACACACTTTTCTCATGGGATCTATGCTTTTCACATAATGCATCACTTTCTTTTATGAGGAATTTTCTAGAGGCGGTGCACATTGTGTTTTCAAGTAATTATGCTTCTTGGATAGTCTTGTGTGTTTTAAGGTACAAATCTGAAATTCTCTGCTTGCTCCACCATATTATTTTTGTTGTTTTCTTCTTATTCATTTTTTTTTTCAATTTGTGGTTGCTATTAGTGAGAGGGAGTTTGATTTATCTTTACAGGAGATTGTTAGGTTTTATTCATGTCATGTGTCAGGTGCATGTGTCTTAGTTTTCATCTATTCATACTACATGTTCTTAAAATCTCCAAGTCGCATCTATTTATGTTTTCCATCTCATGCTTCAAGATAATCTTGTCATATGTTTATTGCTTTTTTCATATACTCTTGTGGGACTAATAGTTGTTTTGGAGATTGTGGCACTGATAGTGGTTTTGCAGATTATGACCTTGAGAAAGAAGTTTGCGTTTGTTGGCCGTAATGGGTTGGGGTGATTAGGATTTTATTTGTTAGGTGTGTTTTGTCACGGCATTGCCAAAGGGGGAGATTGTTAGTTTTTATTCTTGGCAACCCCATTTGACAAAACTCCTTTCAGTTGTATTTGTTTTCGCACTTTTATTTCAATGAGGCTATGAGTTTATTAGATGCAAATCCAACCCAAATCGAGCCTTGTAGAGAAGTTTATGATGTTAATGCTTTCAAGATTGCTACTTCGCTAATTATGACTGGGGTCGAGCTACCTGGTCAGCTCGCGGGGTTGAGGGGCAACGCGCTCGAAGCAAAATGAAAAAAAATGCATTCAAAGTTGTCTATCCGCTCGAGCGGACATTCCCCCGCTCGAGCAGAGAATGCTGAGTTTCAGAAGTTTGGTGAGTCTGCAAATATACTGTGATCTGTGTTTTCACGCTCGAGCGTCCATTTCCCCGCCCGAGCGTAGTGCGGAACATGTCATATAGAGTCCCCGCTCGAGTATCAATTCCTACGCTCGACCGAACCTCGCGATTTCAGATTTTATAAATTAACAAGTTGCTCCAAATCTAGGATTACTTCTCCAGATCTTCTTCTTGGGTTCTAGGGTTTATATCTGGGGATATTTTGCTAGTTTTCTTTGATGTTTTGATTGAGTATTCAACTCATGGTTTAAAAAGTATACATCAAAGGATTATTTGTTTGTTCTACACAAAAGAGAGAGTTGTTCTTGATTGGATTCTCAAGAATTCGAGCCTGAAGCTTTGGTGAATTCTGGAGTGGCTCATCGTTAAGACAATTCGGAGGTGAATACAGGGTTGGAAGAGGCACATAGGGGTTGGTTCAATTCGGGCGTGGATTCGCTAGGTAATTGAGAGTATACCTGTGTAATTCTTTTATGTCTTTTTAGTGGATTGTTTTGTGGCTTTTGCCCGTGATTTTTTATCACAATTGGAGGTGTCCACTTGTGATTTTTTCACGTAAAATTGTTGTGTTGATTTGTCTTGATTGTTTGATTGGGATTGTTATATACTGTTTAAAATTGATACATAATCACAAATCAACATCCAGAAAATTTCTAGATTTTTCACAGGGGCATGAGGATAAGGTGTATTTGCTGAAAAAGGCATTGTATGGTCTTAAATAGGCACCAAAGGCCTTGTATAGCAACATAGATAACCACTTATTAAGCCTACGCTTTGTAAAAAGCCTAAGTGAATTTACTTTGTACGTGAAGGAGGCTCCTGACTTAATTACTGTGTCTGTTTATGTTGATGATTTGCTTATAGCAGGGAGCAATGAGAAGCTTATAAAGGAATTTAAAGCAGAGATGCTTAAGGTGTTTGAGATGAAAGATTTGGGCTTGATGTCCTATTTTTTGGAAATGGAAGTAAAGCAAAGGCAACATGAAGTTTTTATCTACCAACAAAAGTTTGCAAAGGAGATTCTCAAAAAATTTCACATGGAAGATTGTAAAGCTATATCAAATCCTATGAATCAGAAAGAGAAATTCAACAAGGATTATAAAGCTGATAAGGTTGATGAAGGTTTGTACATGAGTTTGAATGATTGCTTAATGTGTCTTACAACAACCTGACCTGATATAATGCATGTTGTGAGTTTGCTTTTGAGGTTTATACATTGTGAAATTGAGGTGCATTTTCAAGTTGCAAAGAGGATTCAAGTGAGGTGCATTTTCAAGTTGCAAAAAGGATTTTGAGATATATCAGAGGCATTTTCAATTATGGCATAAAGTTCAGTCATTGTTTAGATTTTAAGCTCCATGGCTTCTCTGATAGTGATTGGGGAGGTTCTATTGATGATATGAGAAGTACAATTGGTTTTTGCTTTAGTTTTGGATCAAGCATGTTCTCTCGGTGTTCAAGGAAGCAAGAGATTATTGCACAAAGTATTGCTGAAGTTGAATATGTGGCTGCTACAGCAGTCGTAAACCAAGCTTTGTGGTTTAGGAAAGTGTTAACAGATTTGCATATGGAACATGAAAAGTCTACACAAATCTTTGTTGATAACAAGTTGCTATATATGTATCTAACAATCTAGTTTTCCATGAGAAGACAAAGCATTTTAAGATTAAACTTTACTTTCTCATAGAAGTACAGAAAGAAGGAGAAGTACAGTTGTTCCATTGCAAAATAGAAATCAAGTTGCTGATATATTTCTCATGATGCATTTCTGTTATATTTCTCATGTATATAAAGCACTTTCTAATCAATAAAATATATAGGTCATTTGGCAGCTTATTTATGTTCTTATATGTGTTTAATTTGTTACTGTTCTTGTGCAAGAGAACAACACCAATGCAATTAACCAAAGATAAATGATGTTGACCAAGTCCAAGAACCCCACTATACCCACTTGGTGGGAATGCAAATTTATTTTCATGACCACAACCAATCATCATATCAGGAACACTTGTTGTGCCTTCATCTAATGTTACAAACCTGAGTGATTCCTTATATGGTAGAGTTATCGACATAACGTTCATTATACATGCAAGTTCTAAGATGATCATAATAATTTCATGAAGGATTAGAAGTGCAATAATCAGACTTACATGATAAGTTACGATATGTGAATGAATTGAAAGGATCAAATAAGGGACTTAATTGCTTTGAATATTTGATACAGGGTGAGAACTAAATCCAAAATAGGTTGCTTCCACTGTTTAACACCACAAGTTATAGAACAGGTGGTTGTCCAATTAAAACATTCACAAGAAACAAAGTGCCATCATTGGTCAGTATGATACCGCCTCGAACATCACCAGTACTAGTGGTGGAAAAACTTCTATTCCTCGAGCTATTTATATCCCTCCCAATATGTTTGGAGATGGTGGCATTAGGGTTGTGATATGGAGAGAAAATTGGATCGTGGTGGATAAGTTTCATGACTAACCGAGGAGGTTTAGTGATGGTAGTAGTGGTGGTCATGGTGGTGCCTCCTGTATTGGACAATGACAAAAGAGCAATAACTACCAAGAGAAAGAAGAAAGAGTTTATGATAAATTATGGTAACAAATTTATTGATACATGTTGATCTTTAACACTGTATTTGGTTGGGAGATTTGAGGAGGAATTTGGAAAGGAAAAGGGAAAAGGAAAAGGAAAAGTTAGGTGAAATGTGAATAAAATATATTTATATTTCAACTAGTTTCATACACATTTTTCCTTTCCCTTTCCAAATCATTTCTCAAATTCTCCAACCAAATATAGTATTAAGGTTTTAACGATGATGTAATTATTCTTTTGGTCTAACTATTATATAAGTTCTCACTTTGTTTTTGGTATCATATTTATAGCCTCAAAAAATGGCTACAATTACCCAGGTGATATATTTTGTAGGAGACTATATAGTCATAAAGAAGCATTAACTACTTTTTCTATTTTCTTTCCTTCTTTGAACAATTTTTAAATATCTAGTACAAAGATTGTTGCCTACCTATCACCTTTTTTCCCCCCATAACATCATTATAGCATACTACAACATATAAGGGTTTTAGGAATTAAATCTTTTGTCTCCAAAAGTAAAAATTTTGTTACAAAAAATATTTGGAGAAACATTTCTATTGTATTAGGTTGTCGCTAAAAATTTTGAGACAGAAATTTTAAAGGAGAATATGGGTGCTATAATTATAACACTAAATAAATGTAGTAACAAAGAAAAAGAAAAATGACTTGTTAAATCAAGAACATCAAACAACCATCTTCGACTTACCAAATCTTAGATGCAAACTTTATTTCAAAATAATTATAAAACAATTCAAACTAAGATAAATGAAAGATTAATAAATTAATTCTCAACAAGTTGACAGTCTATCCTTTGGAAATAGAGTTTCATTGCATCAAGGTCATAGGCAACATTATAAAACTGTTGAGCCCTAATTCCAATAATAGTCAAGTTGTCCTCCTCTGAAGCTAGAGTCACAGCCATGCAAAGAAACTATATTGAAGTTGCATGAACATAGTGTTGACGTCTAGCACCAAATCAGCGCCTCCAGCAAAGTGGAATGTGATCACTGGAAACCCTTTAAGGTCTCGGCTCACCTCGCCCATGTAACACAGGCTATCTGATTTTGAGTATTGTGGGGAGTCACTTGTTGCAACAGTCCACCTATCAAACGTTTCACTTCTTCCATAAGTGGTTCGAACCCATCTCTGTCAAGTTATATCAATGTTGGTCCAGGAAAATGATCACTCCACTAACACCTGATAGACCTCTTATGAATGTCTTTGGGTCAATTTCAAGCCATTTCTCACCTGCACTTGTGCCTTCCATGGTTACATAGTATCTATCCATAAACACTTGTATTGGTGTTGAATAGCCATCAATTTTTGCATCTGTTAAAATAGTAGAGAGAGATAGAAAATAATATGTATTGTATTCAATGAATTGTATATAATGAGTTGTATTGAATGATTTGTCATATACAATAGAAGGCCTGTATATATAGGCTGAGAAAGAATATCTCATTAGAAATCTAACTATGAGAAAAAGTATCCTATAAGAGACCTAACTGTGGCAATACCTAATATATCTAAGAAATCAATACCTAATATATGTAGGAATATATACCATATATATATTAACATCCCTCCTCAAACTCAAGGAGGATAAACATCTTGAGTTTGGAGAGAGAAACTAAAACATGAAATAAAACTAAATAAAATAAAAGGCAAATAGATTGCAAAATCCGAACGGGAGCGCAAGGGTGCTTGAAATAAATCAGAGGTCGGAACTGAAGCCGGGAGACAGTTTATGGTCGTGTCAGACCATTGTAGGAGCTAGCTGAAATTAATGCCAAGACAATTTAAGGTCGTGTTGGACCGATATAGAAACTGCTTGGAACTAATGCCAAGAGACAGTTTATGGTCGTGTCGGATTATTGTAGAAACTGGTTGTCAAGATAGTTTAAAGGGGTCATGCCGAACCGATATAGGAGCTAACCGGAATCAATGTTGGGACAGTTTACGGGATTATGCCGGACCGTTGTAGAGACTGGATGTTAAACTAGCAAGCGTAGCACATACATAACTTATGACGTGGTGTTGAACGATGATGGCAACAGATGATTGAGTGCACCAGGAGGTGACTAATGAGTTGTATTGAATGATTTGTCCTATACAATAGAAGGCCTGCATATATAGGCTGAGAAAGAATATCCCATTAGAATTTAACTATGAGAAAGAGTATCCTATAAGAGACCTAATTGTGGCAATATCTAATATATTTAAGAAATCAATACCTAATATATGTAAGAATATATATCATATATATATATATATATTAACAACACCATTTCCTATGGTCAACTAGTTATACTCATAGTGAGTATTTTCAGTGTTGCCAATGCAATATGAGAATTTAGAACCTATGTGTTTAACCAAAGAGAGATTATTTGGATCAAGTCCAAGAATCTCACTAAACCCACTTAGTGGTTATTTAAAACTATTTTCATGACAACAACCAATCACAATATTTGGAACACTTGTTATGCCTTTATCAAATGCCACAAACCTAACCTCTTCCATGCCAAGGATTCCCCTTGTGCTAATTGTATCGACATAATTTCCATTGTAAGCGCAAATTCCACCAGAATCACAATAAGTTTGTTGGGGATCAAATTGACAATAACAAGAGATGCAAGTTTGGTTATGATATGAGGATGACTTGGAAGGATCAAACAAGGGAGTTAATTGCTTAGGACATTGAATGCAAGGTGCATATTGAATCCATACTAGGTTGCTTCCATTGTCCATCATCATTCATAACCAATTGTGGACCATGTGATTGCCAAATTGAGACATTCACCAGAAATATAGAGCCTTTGTCCCGGACATCATCATTGTGGCATTATTAGGGTTTTGGTGGTATGGAGAGATGATTGAATCATGGTGGATAAGTTTCACGACCAGTTGAGGAGATTTAGACAACAGTGATGGTAGTAGCAACAGCAGCTCTACATTGAACATTGAGAAAAGAACCAAAATTACCAAGAGAAGGAGTTTATGATGAATTATCATTGAAGAAGCATCCTTTATGGCAACAAATTTATTCATCTTTAATAGCCTTTATTATTACAAGTACCATGCTTTTTGTTTTGGCCTCATAGTTATAGTATCATAAATAATGACAATATCTAAAGAAATTCTCATAATTGTATATGTGATATATTTTGTAGGAGACTATATAGTCATAAAAAAAATGTTATTATGAAATATTGAATAGTTTGAAGAGGAATAATATTGTCAATTATATCATACAATAGCACACATGTGATGAATATTCTCACTCGTACATTAATTTTCTGTTTTCTTTTTTTCTTTCAACTTTCTTTAAATTCTAGTAACAATATCATGTCTAACCATCATTCTTTCTCTTTCTCTTTCTCTTTCTCTTTCTCTTGAGAGCTTTCATTTTTAGATGTTTTATTTAAAACATATTACTACATGTGCCTAAGAGATGGTGCTCATGATTTTAAACAATTTTTGTATAAAATTATGTTGGCTAATGTGAATATTTCAGTTTAAAACAAAATACTTATAAAGATAATTTTAATTTATAAAATGATACTATCATATTATTTTGAGAAAATTAGTCTAAGGTCCTTCTCCCATTTTTAGTAATGGAAAAGATCCACAATATTATTTTATGATGTCTAAGGTCCCTCAACCGCACATCCATATATCACAAAGAAATTTGACTCTTTCACATCAAATCTCATTTCTCTTTCTATCTTTTGAGGCTCTGATGAACAAGATCAGAACTCTTGACTCTCAAACCAAGGACTCCCTCAATACACCACCCGGTAGAATAACCTAGAGGCTCAAACACGACTGCCAACAAACATGGCTACCGAACCGGACCAAGAAAGCATTTACCGGAGTGGTATAGGCACCCAAATTGCAACAAATCTTACTAGAATGAACCTGCAGAGTAGTGCTGGAGCACCTACTCGCGTGAGGCTACCGGCATAGACCAGGGCAACAACACACTACACAATCACGCTGGCATAACTAACCCCGAAAGAGAACAAACCAGGGCAGAAAAGTATCACAGATGGAACACTTACAGCCAGAACCAGTGACTTACCACCTCCGACGCCAATAGAAACCATCTCGCCAGCGAACATGCCTAAGACGAACCCACTATTTGGGAAAAAAATTCCAATTCTCACTAGACCAACTTCTCTCATATGACTAAATAACTAGATCATGGATACAAACTAGTTTAATGGAACAACCATGAATCACAGACCCACCATGAATCACAAGCCAACCAACGGGTGGAGCTTTCTCTCTCTAGAGAGAGAAGCAATGTAATGACCCCAAAATGCGTATAAGAAATCATCTTTATTTCCCTATGAAATGATGGGGTTTAATTTAATTATATCTATTAGAATTGAAGCATTATCAGTTGAGTTACGGACTTAAAATGGAAATTACCGACCTTTATGGGTTCAAAAATCAAAATTGAGTACTTGGATATGTTAATGGGAATTTTTGAAATTATTTGGAAAAATTAATTTAAAATCTAATTTGTCTGATTCGTTAATGGACGTTTGGGTGATTAACTTTATACTGCAAATTAAAGGCCTTAAAAACTTCAGATACCGGAACAGGGGACATATTTATGATCAGTATAATTTTTAGAGTTATCTGGGAAGTTTAATTGAAATGTGATTTTGTGCGATTCGTAAGGGCGTGTTTGGCCCTTCCTATTTGTGGGAAGCTTTTATATATACATATATGCCTTATGAGTTGTTGAACTCATCTATTTGAACCAAACAAAAAAAAAAATATCTAGAGAAAGGGGAAGGAGAACTGTGAGAGAAAGAGAGGGAGAGAGAAAAGAGGCAAAGTTTCTCCCCAAGGAATTAAACATCCATGGAAGCTTGAAGATGGTTGAAGAAGATAAAAGAGAGAGGAAAGATCAGCCAAAAGCTTGGGAAAATTGAAGAGACTAAGGGAAGAACAAAGGTTTGGGTAAGGTGTGTGGCTTTAATTACTAACCTTGTATAGAATCCATCTACTATTTGAAATCATGGATTGATATAGAAGATGTGAGCTTTGAACCCATGAACCTTGATTTTCTAAGAATTTCTTGATTAAAGAAGTAAAATCATTAAATTTGTTTATTTTGAGATTATGGTGTTTGATGAAGAATAATAATGTGAAATTGGTCATGTATTAAAGGGTTTTGGGCTTTGAATTACATGTAATTAAGTTTGATTTTTGAAAATGAGAAGTCCCAAAAATTCTGCGATTTTCGAATCAAGCATCGTCCGCGTGGGGCCGCAGGCGATCAAGACGACAGCTCTGTCCAACCAACTTTGAATAGGCATATCTTTTGCATCCGGACTCTATTTTGAGTGATTCTTAAGCCTAAAATCAAGCCCCGGAAATCTAGTTTCCAATGGCGCTAGTCTCACTCCCAAATTCTAAATACAGAAAAAGTTATACCCAAATTAGTGACGACTGTTCACGTTATGTCAATTAGTTTTGTACCATTTCTTCACCTAAACCATTTCCCATCGATTTCTCCTGTTTTCTAAGACATGGATTACAAATTATTAAAGAATAATGAGTTTGGTACCACCATGACTAATTGATTGAACGATCAAAGAGAATAAGTAAAGGATCGAGTATAACCTCATATTATGTGTTGTGCACTGTAATTGTAGGTCGAGACGAGGACATTGTACCATTACCACCGGGAACCGATCACTGTGAGTAGTGGTATTGTTATAATATGTTTTCTTGTGACTAATAAGTTCAATTAGCGCTATATAACGCATGTTAAGTATGGAAATATGTGCATGATTAAGGAATGTGAATGCATAATGGTAAGGATGCAGGTACCTTCTCATGACTCTAAAACTTTATAAAATTCTATAGTAAGTCTGCTCTAATAATTATTAAGAATGTCCTGTTGAACTTAAGTCTATGCTAACTCATGTGAATGAGGTAATGGTTACCAATAGTACTTAGTTAATTACAAATCAACCATGTTAACACATATGAACGATTAGACAAAGGTGCATGATTCTATATGTTATCGATTAATAGATTAAGTTAACTACGCCATTTCTTCATGAATAATTAATTAAGACCATGGATGATTTTAATCGTTAATACTTGTTAAGCATTATGATGAACAACGGATTGACTTACGGATGACTCAACCTGAAGACAGAATTAAATATCCATGACCTTGTTTTGTAACTCACGTTATGATGTAAACTGTTCCGTCTTTACTAAGTGTATTGTAATGGCATGATAACAAGAAATGCCCTATGTCCTGATGTAATATGTCACATTTGAAATTAATGAACAGTTGTCCATAAATGTAAAGTATTCATAACATCCGTAGCACACGGCCTTCACCCGGGGGTAATAATGCCGTGGTTCAAGTAATCATGTTACAAGTTTAAGCCTGTTACAAGTTTATATATATATTATAAGTTTAAGTCTGTTACAAGTTCACGTATGTTATAAGTTCTAGGATATTACAAGTTCTTAATACCGAGGAACGAGAATGCTGTATATGGACTTGTTAGCACTATTGAAGTGCCAGGTATAATTAAGTTTGAATTCTGATTTCTGTTTATGAATTAAGCATAATACATATGTATGAATTTGTTTCCGTTATGATATGACATGATATGTATGGTTGGTCTGTAAAACCTGTTAATTACTGGTATGGAACAAAGTGCTACTTGGAACTAAGTGCTACACTGTGAGCCACCTCTAGAGTCCATGTGAGCCACCTCTTGAGTCCATACATATATGAATGAGGCTATTAGCCATTCTATATGATCTATGAGGCCAGAGGCCATTCTATATATTTGGTATGGAGCAAAGTGCTGTACGGAACTAAGTGCTGCGATGCGAGTCACCTCTAGAATCCGTACGAGCCACCTCTTGAGTCCATACATATGTGCAAGTTATGAGGCCTATGGCCATTCCGGACAAGTTATTATAATATGAAACAAAGTGCTACACAGAACTAAGTGCTACGAAGTGAGTCACCTCTAGAGTTTGTGTGAGACACCTCTTGAATTCATATACACATGTTTTAAGGGCCTCGTGCCACATGTTCAAGGGCTTCGTGCCATATGTACAAAGGTTATATGCCAACATGGTAAAAGTTTAATGCTACTATATTCAAGGGCTATCGCCACTTTATTCAAGGGTTTAAGGCCATTATGTTTCATAATATTACGTTTCAAGTCAATATGTTTCAAGACTGGGCCTTAGGCCGTTCCAGAATTAATACAGGATCAATTGACCTCATGCTTCATTATTTAAGAATGCATCGATAGTATTTTAAATTCTAGTTGAGCATTGAATTGTTTATGTACTATTATTCACTGAGCTTCGCTCACTTTGTATTATGTCTGTTTTGTAGGTAACCACTTTGGGAGTCCATCTTAACCCTTGAAGCTCACCCTTCAGTCGTCAACCTCAGTTTGCCCAGGTCCCTAGACCAAGTCTATGCATTTATGTCAAGTTTTGTTAAGATTTTGGCTTACACTTTAATTATTTACCTAAGGTTAAAAAGTATATATATGACCCCTTTCTATACTAATGTTCATTTATGCGGTCATATATGTGCATGAGTATGTCTAAACATAATGACTTTCACGAATGTGATCCTGGCATGTTGGGTTTAGCTTAATGGATGCTTTTCTGTGTTATTTTATTATTTTAAATGCTTCCGTTCAGGCCCCATGTGATATATTTATCGGGATAAGTGTCCGTTTCTATATGGGTCATGCCCGAACTTTTAGGGGCCAGTTTGGGGTGTGACAAGCAAGCTCCTACTTTCTGAGATTTTCTCTGGGTTATGGAGTCCAGAGAAATTCTTTGGGTTGAGAGAATTTCTCTGGAAATATTTGTTTGGGAATTTTCTCTGGGTTGTGGAGTCCAAAGAAATTCTCTGGGTAAGAGAATCTCTGGAAATGTTTGTCTGAGAATTTCTCTGGGTTTGGGGAGTCTAGAGAAATTTTGAAATTTCTCTGTGATGTGTCTAGAGAAATTTTGAAATTTCTTTGCATCGAATTTTCTCTGGATCAAATTTTCTCTAGATCAATGTTGAGGGACCTTAGACATTATGAAAATATTGAGTGTCCTTTATACTATAAAATCTTAATACCAGGGACCTTAAAAAAAAATCCCCTATTATTTTTTACAACGTTTCTTATATAAATTTTAAATATAATGTAACAATATAGTTCTTCTCTCCATAAATTTGTTCATAGTAAAGCACTAATGCTTATTGATTGAAAAGCCATTTTCTATTTTCTTTTTTCTTTTCTTTTTTCTTTTCTTGATTAATGTTATAAAATCAATTTTATCATATTTTCTTATTATCAGACACAAAAGTTATGGGTTTGCATTTATACATACATTTTTCTTTTCCTTTTTGGTCGAAGTTAATATGTATAACTTCTTTTAGGAGAATTTTAGGAAAATAAACTTTGGGCCAATTTAATGACTAGAAAAAAAAAATGGGGAATAAAAAAAATTCAACAAGGTACAATCAACCATTGCGATTACAAAAATGCACCTCCCTCTTTCTCTTTTTTTCTCCTACCTCTTTTCTCTTTCTCTTCAGTTCCCCAATTGTTGAACATTCCTCTACCACCAACCTCGCACTCACCCTCCCTCATCCATCTCTACCCATTCCTAACCTCTTTTTTGTTGGCGACGATACAACACCAAACCTTCCCGAATCCCTCTACCCACCCTTAGCACCCTTTGTTGTCACTGTCGTTGCCACCTTGCCACCCTTACCTTTATTCAACCCTATTCGCCCAGCCTCCAGCTCCTTTCTCCCACGATACTCTCAACCCCCTCCCAACACCCCAGATCTTCAATCCCTCTCTATGTCATCGCAATCTCCATCTCTCTTGTCACGATCTCCTTGTGATGAGTGGCTTAAGTAGGGGAGGTGGGTAGCAAGTGGAAGGTTAATTGGTAAAGGTGTAAAGGGGGGAGGATAGAGAGTATGGTCAGCCTTGAATTTTTTAGGGTCCTAGGCAAAACCATAATATGGGGCCTTTATATATACTACAGTTGCACACACGCGATGCGTGTGCAAACTCGTTTGAAATTATAATATGAAATTTACATTAAATTTTTTAATAATACACATATAAATCACATGTTTAACTATGTGTAATGTAACATTTGATATTAAGATATTTGATAAATAAAATATAAGTACGTTAAAATTTGTTCATTTTTTTTTAAAAGAAAATATAATATTATCTTAACTAAAGAAAACTCTACAACAAAAATTCATATAAAATCTCAATTTGGTAAGATAAGACTGAAGATCTTACAAATCTTGCAAAAAATATATAAGATGCATGTAAAAATTAATTTACAAACAATGTACATCGATTAAATTAGAATTTTATGTTGTTAAAGTGAGCCACAATTGTACACATGTGTACTTTGACTAATAGAGTACAATAATAATTTTGGTTTTCTAATTGGCTTATTATATATAAAGGCACAAAATGTAAATATTATTGAAGTTTTTTATAAATGAAACTAAAAAAATTGAAAAATACATTTTGACATAGATTAACATAGTCCAAATCAATTGGAAAAAAAATCCCAAACTTTTTAAGTCTAAGTCTAAAGAATTACACACATTTTATGCTTCACAGTTTTTTAAATATGTATAAAAAAAATGAATATAAACTTACAATATAAGTTCCCCCCCCCCCCTCCTCTCCCCCGAAGGAACTTGATATAACATAATGGATTTGTCTATTTTCTATGAAAAGTATAATTAACAGTAATAAACCAAAAATTACAAAAATACAAATTCAAGAATCTCAAAACACTTACAATTATGTAAAATTTAAGAATACTGAAGAACACTAAATTTTTTAAACACACCCAAAAAATTTAAACACAACTATAGAAGTTATTTGTTTTGACCATCACAAACTCATTAAGTAAACATAAAAAAAGAAGGAAAAAGAAATTATAAATTTGATTTTTTTTAAGCTTAGAAAAAGAAATTACATATTTGTTTAAGCCCAAATAGAATTATTTTACAATTATTCAAGTTTCAAGCATTACAAACCCAATGCTCATATAGAATATTTACTATCAAAGCAAATAGGTGTCGATAGAAAATCAACCGAGAAATTGTTTATTCTGAACAATACAAAGTCAAAAAGTAACCTACAAAAAATATAAACGAAGGAAAGTCAATTTTTTCTCCAAGAAATCAAATAACATAGTTTTTTTCTTTTACTTTTTAAGGAAGAAAATAAAAAATGTAATTAATAATGGTACACACAAAATACTAAAACACAAACCATACTCTTGGAACACTCACAGAGATGTGATATACACACAAAAAAATAATAATTAAATATTAATATAAATAACAAAAAACCCAAAAACTTTTTAAAAAAAATTAAGACTATTATTTTTTTTAAATAAAACAAATTTTATGATTATTGAATTGTTTTTAAAAAACATACACAAAATTACATAAAATAAACATTCCAATTTTTTGACAGCCTGATTTATGAAAGCACAAACACAAATGTTGATATAAACCAAGAAAAATAATAATTGTTATTATTTTTTTAAATAAAACAAATTTTATGAATATTGAATTGTTTTTAAAAAACACACACAAAATTACACAAATAAACAAACCAATTTTTTGAAAGCCTAAATTATAAACACACAAACACAAATGTTGATATAAACCAAGAAAAATAATAATTGTTATTATTTTTTAAATAAATTTTTTTCATGAATATTGAATTGTTTTTAAAAAACACACACAAAATTACGCAAATAAACAAACCAATTTTTTGAAAGCCTAAATTATAAACGCACAAACACAAATGTTGATATAAACCAAGAAAAATAATAATTGTTATTATTTTTTTAAATAAAACAAATTTTATGAATATTGAATTGTTTTTAAAAAACACACACAAAATTACACAAATAAACAAACCAATTTTTTGAAAGCCGAAATTATAAACACACAAACACAAATGTTGATATAAACCAAGAAAAATAATAATTGTTATTATTTTTTAAATAAATTTTTTTCATGAATATTGAATTGTTTTTAAAAAACACACACAAAATTACGCAAATAAACAAACCAATTTTTTGAAAGCCTAAATTATAAACGCACAAATACAAATGTTGATATAAACCCAGAAAAATAATAATTATTATTATTTTTTTAAATAAATTTTTTTTTATGAATATTGAATTGTTTTTAAAAAACACACACAAAATTATGCAAATAAACAAACCAATTTTTTGAAAGCCTAAATTATAAACGCACAAACACAGATGTTGATATAAACCAAGAAAAATAATAATTGATTTTTTTTAACCTAATAACACAATGAAACATTTTATTTTGTAATTTTTTTTTTATAGAAAGTATAACTAACAGTATTACACCAAAAAAAAAAATACAAAATAAAAACTCAAGACACTCATTTTATATGATTTTTTTTTAAGAGCACTGGATTTTATTTTAAATAACATACAAACAAAATTAAGTGAACAAACAAATTCGATTTTTAAAAATGGAATTTATACAAACACAAAAAAAAAAACAAACAAACAAACAAAAAAACAAAACCGAAAAAAAAAAAAGCTTAAAAGAGTTAACTGTGGGAAAAAGAAAAAAAAACCCAAACTTTTTAAGTGTAATCTAAGTCTAAATAATTACACACATTTTATATTTCGCAATTTCTTATATATATATATATAATTTGAATATGAACTTATACTATATGTTTTTTTTTTCCCAAAGGAACATGGTCACATAATGAATCTTTTTATTTTCTATGAAAAGTATAATTAACAGTAATACACAAAAAAAAAAAAAATACAAAAATACAAATTGAAGACTCTCAGAACACTTACAGTTATATAGAATTTAAGAACACTGAAGAACACAATTTTTTAAATACATCCAGAAAATTTTAAAATGCTTAATTTTTTTTTAAACAAACAAATGACACCAATGATTCTTAAAACACTTACAGATAAAGAGATTTAATATACGCTTAACAGTTTAAAAAAATTAAAACAAATTTAAAAAAATAAATTTTACGAACATTGATTATTTTTTATACTATTTTCCCCAAAGAACCTGAACACTATTAATGAAGAGAATAAAAATTATAATGAACTATATTACACAAAACATTTAGTGATAAAGAGATTTGATATATACTTACAATAAAAAAAAATTAAAACAAATTTTAAAAAAATAAATTTTATGAATATTAAAACAACAAACAAATAAATCAAACTCAAACAATTGCATCAAACACAAATGATGTACATAACATCATATATAAAATTGCTGTATACATTAACTTGAATCCAAAATAAACAAAACTGTGAATTTTCAATTTTCATTGTAATGTATATATATAATCCATACAAAAATTTCTCATACATACATGATCCGAAGAAATTTAAAGAATATTTCTCGCAAACAATTACATCAAACAGCCTAAACTTGTATTTCCTTGGGTACAGAGAAGAAGGCGTACTTCAACAACCATGGAAACCAATTTCTTCTTGTTGGTTATCTCTACTCTTTCTTTTTCCTTTTTTCTCTTTTCTTTCTGTGTAGTTTGGGTTTGGGGACAGAGAAGAAGGGGAGGAGAGAAAGGAGCGAAGAGAGGGAAATGAACAAAAGCATGCAATAGAGGTGGCAAAGCCGTATGGTGGGGTTGAAAGAAGATGGAAGTTGAAAGAAGTTATTGAACATGGGAACGAATTTGGGAAGTTATATTTTGTGAGTTAATAATTTATGATTTTATCCTTAATTATAAATTGATATGAGTTTAAAAATAGTATAATTATTGAAGAAGTTAAGGTTATTTTAGGAAAATTAGTAAAAAATTATGAGAGCATGGCTTCAAGACACCAAAGTAGTTGTTGACTTTTAATAATAGTATAGATATATGTACTTTTTGTTTTTGCCTATTGGTAGGAGATTAATTACAAATATGAAAATCATTAGATAAAATTGGGCAATTATACATATCCACAAGTCTAACAACTAATAAAAGAAACTTCATGGTCCAACCCAACAATCACCTCAAAGAAAGCCCAATAATCACATATACAATGCAACCTTCATAATGAGGCAAAAATAATGGGTATCAAACTCTTTTTCATAGAAGTTGAATCCGCAACCTCGCACAGAGAGTGATACTACACAATTATTAGGCGAAAGGCCAAAAAAAGGTTTGCAAATATGGATAATTATCAAAATTACATATTAAAATTTAGGGCAAATTACAAAAAAAAAAAATTGCGCGTATTTTTCAATCTAAACCCCAGGGTTTCAATTGTAACAATTAAAACCCTGATGTTAATTTCGTGTCACAATTTAGACCCTCCGTCCATTTCTATCTGATTGAATTAATGAAAATCTGGGTAAAATTTTCAAATTCAAACCTACATGTTCAAGTTTTTGTATCTCCTTCGTGATAACTCCGTTTTGCCACATTTTTGCATCGTTGGATTTACCTTATGGCCTAATTTTCATTTCATCCCTCATGCACCTTGTTTCATCTCTTTTTGCGTGCTGTCAAATCTCCAAAAGTTGGTCAATTTTTTTTTTCCAAGATTTAAACCCATCTGTTCAAACCCTTGTATCTCCTTCGTCGTAACTCCGTTTCGCCTCATTTTTATGTCGTTGGATTCACCTTATGGACTAGTTTTCATTCCACCAATCATATGCCTTGTTCCACCTCTTTTTGTGTGCTATCGAAGCTCCAAAAGTTGGCTAAAAATAAGATTTTTCTCTCTCTTTTTTTTTTCTTCTTTCCTCTATTTTCTATCTCTGTGCTTCTTCTTTCCTCCTTCCTTCACAACCTTTCCACCAAGCTCATCATGGCCACTGAATCTCCAACGGTGGCAGTGTCATCGAGTGGTTAAAACATTAGTTTCATTTTGTTATAGAGAAAATATTCTTAGCTTAGTTTTGTAGTCGAGAAAAGAAGCCAAGAGAGAAAAAAATTATTTTTAGCCAACTTTCGAAGCTCCGATGGCATGCAAAAGAAGTGAAACAAGGCGTATGAGAGGTACAATGAAAACTATGCCATGAGGTGAATCCAATAATGTAAAAATGAGACGAAATAGAGTTGCAGGGAGAGAGGTACAAGGGCTCAAGCATGTGGGTTTGAATCTAACAAAAAATGGAGAAAAATCTTTTTTGGCCAACTTTCGAAGCTCCTACAACATGTAAAAAGAGGTAGAACAAGGTGTATAGGGCGTGGAATGAAAACTAGCCTATGAAGTGAATTTAACGACATAAAAATAAGGTGAAACGAAATTACGACGATGGAGATATAAAAGCTTGAACATGTGGGTTTGAATCTAAGAGAGGGAGAGAGAGAGAGAGAGAGAGAGAGAGAGAGAGAGAATCTTATTTTTGGCCAACTTTCGAAGCTCCGATGGCATGCAAAAAGAGGTGAAACAAGGCATATGAGGGGTGGAATGAAAATTAGGCCATGAGATGAATCTAACAACATAAAAATGAGGCGAAATGGAATTATGATGAAGGAGATACAATGATTCGAACATGTGGGTTTGAATCTGGAAAGAAAAGAGAGAGAGAGAGAGAGAGAGAGAGAGAGAGAGAGAGAGAGAGAACAAGGTTTATGAGCAGTGGAATGAAAATTAGGTTATGAGGTCAATCCAACAATGCAAAAATGAGGCGAAACAAAATTACGGCGAGGGAGAACAAAGGACTGATCATATGAGTTTGAATTTGAAAATTTTGCCCAGATTTCTATTAGTTCAATCAGACAGAGATAGATAGAAGGGCTAAATTGTAACACGGAAGTAACATATCAGGGTGTTAATTGTTACAATTGAAATCCTGGGGTTTAAATTGAAAAACACGCAAAATCTTAAGGATTTTTTTGTAATTTGTCCTAAAATTTACTTATATAGACAACAAAATCAAGTTTACAATAAGAAAAAAAAAATCTAAAATATAATAGCAACTAAAAATAAAATAATTTGCGGCAAACTAACATAAGTATAAACACCTAAATGCCAATCCACAATCTAATAGAAAATTTAACCCATTGAAATTAATAAACAATTGGTAATAATTCCCTCTAAAAAAAGGGAGAACTTTAATATAGTGGGACAGACAAAAACATTACAAAAACATGTGGGATGCAAGGAGAAATGTTAGGGATCCCAAATATTTTACCAACATTTTTACCAAATATCTCACAAGGGTGTGGGATTCATACTATGTGGGTCTCATGTGGGTCTCACACCCATGTGAGACATTTAGTAGAAATATTGGTAAAATATTTGGAATCCTTAGCATTACTCGAGGTGTAAGTAATTTGGTGATAGGGTGCAAGTGAAAGGTTGACTCCATGTTATTATAAAAAAAAAAATTTCACCTACTAGGATGTAATTCTCCCCTAAAAAAATCGAGACATACTAACATTTATATTGAGTTATACAATAAAATTAAAACCTATCTAAGAATAATTAAACAATAATTGATAAAAAAATATAATATTACAAAATTTTTAAATAATAATAATAATAATAATGAGGAAAAGGTTTTGAACTATACTAAGGGGAGAGGGAAAGGGAGAGGATGAGTAAGGATATACTCATTGATTGCTTCATATTCGTATTGATTTTCTAAGTTCTAAATAGGTTTGATTTCATTTAAATAAATAAAGTGAAAACATAAAGTAAGATTCTAGGGCACAAAACAAGTTCTCCTAATGCAAACTACCAAATATTTTATTGGTGTGAGTGATTTTCTGACCACACTGCCAACTCAGTATTCAACTAGAGAGCATTGGCAGAATAGATGACATCTGAACGACCTGCAACAGAAAGAAGAGATTCTGACGGTGGTTCGTCCACCCGGGGGCACTCCGACGATCAAGTCAGTTATCTCAGAGATTAATAGTGCTTAACTCATTGTTCAAAATATAAATTGCGTACCTTAGACCCATGGGGGTGCCTCCCTTTTATAGCCAACATAATCCTAGTCCCAATAGAAGCCTAGCTCTAATGGACTTAGGATTACTGCTAATCTTGGACTCTTCAATAGATAAAGATAAACTCTCTAAGAGCTTTATCCTTATCTAGGCTAAAGTCCTTCCTCATGCTAGGACTCTTGTCCCTTATCCGCTTATCCCGCATTCCGATATCTTCAGAGATAATCTCGGCCTATCCGAGATCACCTCGGCATTATGACAGGACATGTAGCACCTCGGCTGACACGTCGGCGTCACCTTGGCCACGTGTTGGTACACAGAAATATATCCCCACAACTGCCCCCTAGGTCCTATTACCTTGGCATTCTAAGGTGATAGAACCTATATCAGTACTTGATTCCAGTACGTCGGCTTAAAATTTCTCAGCCGAGATCACTATATAAGCCGACATGTCTTTTTCCAAGAGCTCCTTCACGCGTATGAGCTGTCACGCATAATAACTCAACCGTTTTTAGCCACGCGTCTTCCTCTTATTGGATCGTACTTGATACGCGACTACAAGTCGAATTTTTCTTGCGTGCGCCGTCTGACGTATACGTCGTTTTCTGCCGCCGTTTCGAGTTTTGACAAAACTTCCCTCCTCTTCGCGTCTTTTCACTCTTCACCGTCGTTTCTGAGGCTCTCTCTCTTTAGCTTTTTCCAAAAGATCTGCCATTGTTCAAGCTTTTCCTAGCTCTGCAACTTGCTGTATTCGTCTCCTCCAGCGTAATTTTCACCATTTTACCATTTTTGCAGCTGTTGTCTGACTTCGGCGATCCTCATACTGGCTTCACTTTTTCTGGTAAGCCACTGTTCTTCCTAGTTTTAGTTCTTGTTGCTTTTCAAGAAGTTTCGCTTTATTACTTGTTGCCATTGCTGTTTTGCTCAAGTATTCGATTTATGAATCGTGTATCTGAGTGTGTCTATTTCATGACTTTGCTTTTGCCCATGTCTTGAACACACACACTGCTCACAATTTTCTTGCACTTTTGTCACTGTTCTTGGCCTTATACCCTTACACTCACTCTGGCACAATGTTCTTGATAGTTCATCACTGTTCTTGATTCTGAAACACATTTTTGTTTTTCTGTTTTCTGTGACTTTTCCAGATTCGTGCCTTTAATCTTCGTTTCCATAGATCTAGGTTTGGGATTTGTTTGTAGAACCCATGAATTTTAGGAAAAACTGAAACGATTCCCCGTAGATTCTATGTATTTTCAGGCTTTAGCCGAGGTCCCTAAAACCCTACAAAACACTCCCATCTGAAATCCAACTCCTCCAGTTAAGCCGATATAATGGGTATGTGGAAGCATAGGGTACACACCCCGGCCAAGTTAGGGCACTTTAGGCGAGAATTTGACATCCCTGCCGACGTTCATCTGAGGTTGGCTGGGGAGGATAACTCTATCATGCCCACAACTGATTCTATGCCCTTCCCTGTTGTAGCCTTTATCGAGTGCGGACTTCGGCTTCCACTCAATATCCTTTTCCGTGAGATAATCTATTACTATAAGTTGAACCCAATGTAGCTTGCCATCAATTTCTACCGAGTCATAAATGGTATAATAGTCTTAGCCAAACAAAAGAATGCTAGGGTTACCTTAGCCGGCATCCAATACTGCTACACCATGTATGGCCTTAAAAGGGACGCATGCTATGTTTACTACCTTAAACCGAGGTCCACAGAGTACAAAATCGTTGCCGACCTCCCAGACTCCAACAAGGGAGCTGGGGATGATTACTTCATTACCTCGGGGAACTGGGAGTTCGCTCCAGATGAGGACCTCTACCTCTACCCTTTTCCTCGTACAGTCTTTGTAGAGGGTAATGGTAAGAGCCCAGTGTTTGTACTTGCTCGTTTTTAAAGTCTTCAATACTTCGTTTGTTTCTAATGTCTGTTTTTCTTGCAGCTCTTCCTCAGCCACCAAAGGGCTTCCGTCAGTTTTTCTTTCCCAGTAAAGACTTGAGGAAACTATTGGATTTGCCAGTCCACAAGCGAAGAGCCCCTTTGGTACTCAATTTCATTCCCACCTGTAAGTCGATTCTTCCCGACGTTCCAAAGAAGAAGAAGAAGAGTCAGTCTCCTCCTTCCGCCACAACTCTACCAACAGCTTCTTCATCTCGGCCGGATCAGGGTTCAACCTCAGATCCAATAAAACAACCATCTACCTCGGCTTCACAGCTGATACCGCCTTCTCAACACCGTCGACGACGCAGCTTTTTGTCACGAGATAGGCGCCAGATCGCTAAGGATCAGGATCTTTTAGCTAATATCCCTGACTCAGTCGATGCCCAACCAGCACCAACCCAGCCAAAGCCGAAACAAAAAAGGATAAAGAAGGCTCAACCAAAGGCAACGGTGACTCAGATTGATACTGAGGACACCTTGCCAATTTCAAAATTGGCTTCGAGCGAGAAGACTACCTCCGGTCCCGAGAAGAGGCCCGCCAAGGTCGAACCCTCCCAATCAACTCGGTCAAAGAGGCCGAGGTCAGAGTCTGCCACAGCATCGGGTTCCATGAAGGCTAGTGCCCCCTGGGCTCCACCTATTACTTTAGAGGACAGGCCAGTCTTTGTTGAGGATAGTGTCGAGGACATCAACGTCGGTGTTGCCCTCAATACAGCCTTACTCCTCCATGGGGATCTCGACCACAACGCCGAGATGACTGAGCATGAGAACTTCGCCTTGATGCTCCAGCGTTCTGTTCAAGTAAGTCTTCACACTTGGTATCTCTCTTTCTTTTTTGTACTTAGAAAATTTTCCAATAACTTCTGCTCTGTTCACTTTCAGGCCATCCAGCATGCTCATTCCTTCTCAATGCAAGCCTTTGAGAACTGGAAGAAGCTGGCCAACAAGAAGAGGGAGGTCTCCAATCTGCAGAAGACCATTAAAAGCTTATAATAAAAAATGAAGACTTTGGCAGACCAGGCCGAGGCTGCTGCTAAAGCTAAAGATGATATCAAGGAAAAGAAAGATTCTGCAGAGGCCATCAAGAAGGTTCTTGAGGCCCAAAAGAAGGAGGCCGAGGAAAAGATGGCTCAGGCCCAGAAAGAACTGCAAGACACCTTGGCCACGAAAGACGCCAAGCTCAAGGCCGCCGATCAAAAGGGATACAATAAAGGGGTAGACGATGTCACTTCGGACTACGAAAAATAGGTGAAGCAGGCATGCAACAAGGGTTTCACCCTTGGTTGGATGACTTTGCTGAAAAAGCTCGAAGTCCCCGAGGACTCCCCCCTTAGGAACGCCGACGTCCTTCCTCTTCCATTCCCCCTAACTCCAAGCCAATCTGACGACGATTCTGAGTCTGAGGAGGAGGCTTTGGTGAGGAAGTCCAAGGAAGCTGTTGGGGCCAAGTCCCCTACTCAAAATGAGCAAGTCCTGGACTTGACTCAAGATGAGGAGGGTGAGGAGGTTCCCAAGGATGCTGCTCCTGAGAAGGCATCATCGGACGGGTCTCTCGCTGACAAGAGCCTCAATCAAACCGTTCAGGAAATAGATGCTAAGCTTATGGTGAGAAAATTTCTTGAGATGTCCTCCCAATGATCTTTTGAACTTCAAACCCAACCATCTGGTGTTGCCGAAGAGTCTTAATTTGATCTTCTCCTTCTTTTTTCTGTGCTTCTTTATTTTTCTTTGAAACAATGTAAGATCTTTATATGGCTGATGTGCCTTCTTTTGTAATCTCTGAACAATTACTCTTTTGGTAGGCCGAAGTGCCCTCTTTTGTACATAAATGCAACTTTTTTTCCTGAATGCTTGTATCTTTATCATCCTTTTACTGCTTTTGTATGACTTTCATACTTAGAATAATTTTGTGTCTTCAATATACACCTCAGTCTTGTGTCACCTTCTCGGGGTGACATACCTCATTTATACAAGCCAATGGTGTACCTCGGTAAGTACATAAGTACCTTTCTTGGTACAGTCTTGTTTCAAATTTTCAACAAGTGTTCAATATAAACTTAGTTTAACTTCAACTTGCAAATTTTTCACAAATTTCAACAAGCGTTAAACATGATCTCGGTTTAACTTCAACTTGTAAATTCTTCACAAATTTCAACAAGGGTTAAACATGATCTCAGTTTAACTTCAACTTGTAAATTTTTCATAAATTTCAACAAGTGTTAAACATGATCTCGGTTTAACTTCGACTTGTAAATTTTTTTCAAATTTCAACAAGTGTTAAACATGATCTCGGTTTAACTTCGACTTATAAATTTTTCTCAAATTTCAACAAGTGTTAAACATGATCTTGGTTTAACTTCCACTTGTAAATTTTTCTCAAATTTCAACAAGTGTTAAACATGATCTCAGTTTAACTTCAACTTGTAAATTTTTCTCAAAGTTCAACAAATGTTAAACATGATCTCGGTTTAACTTCAACTTGTAAATTTTTCTCAAATTTCAACAAGTGTTAAAACCATTTTCCAACTCTCTGCCCCTTAATGTGAACTTAAGTTCCACTTGGATTCTCATTATACATGTATTCTGGAAATGTCATTAACTATCATATCGGTCACGAAAATAAAAAAGAACAAGAAAATTTAATGATAAAAAAACTTAAGATTGCAAGTATTCCAAGGCCTTGGCAACTCTTTGCCCTCATTATATTCAAGCCAATATGCCCCATTTCTTAGTACCGAGATGATTCTGTAGGGTCCTTCCCAATTTGGGCCAAGCTTGCCCTTTCTGGGATCCTTCTTGTTGCCGATGACTTTTCTCAAGACGAGGTCACCGACTTGAAACTCCCTTGGGTTAACCTTTTTATTATAAGCTCTGGCAAGCTGCTGGTGGTATGCTGCGAGCTGAATTGCAGCTTTCTCCCTTCTTTTTTCTATAAGATCCAGATCTCGAGCTAAGAGTACATTATTAGTCCCATTCTCTACTCCCCGGGTTCTGATCCCTGGGATACCGATCTCCAGCGAAATAACAGCTTCTGTGCCATAAGCCATGGCAAAGGGGGATTCCCCTGTTGATCTTCTCGACGTATTTCGATATACCCAGAGTACACTGGGCAACTCATCCACCTACTTTCCTTTTGCTGCCTGCAGCCTCTTCTTTATCCCATCCAAGATGACTTTGTTGGATACTTCTGCTTGTCTATTGCTTTGGGGAAAGCTTGGGGTTGAAAAGTAATTCTCGATTTTGAACTTTGCACAGAAGCTCTTGATTAGCTTACTGTCAAATTGTGTTCCATTGTCCGCAACTATTGCTCTTGGAATCCCAAACCGAGTGATGATGTTCTTCTATATGAAGCTCTTCACATCCACATCTTGAATTTTAGCAAGGGGTTCAGCTTCTATCCACTTGGTGAAGTAGTCTGTTGCCACCAGCATGTACTTCCTTTGTCCAGTTGCTTGGAGCAGTTGCCCAACGAGATCCATGCCCCATTGGGCAAATGATCAAGGATTGGATACTGGGTTTAGGTCTGCTGCTGGTTAGTGTATCAGAGGTGCAAACCTTTGGCACTTTTCGCACTTCTTGACATAGGTTTCTACGTCTTTCTGCATGTAAAGCCACCAATACCCCTAGGTAATGGCCCTATGAGCTAGTGATCTGCCCCCAGGGTGGCGTCCATAAATTCCTTCATGTATTTCATAGAAAAAATCTTCAACCTGTGAAGGATGTACACACCTTAACAAGGGTCCAGTGAAGGATCTTCTGTAGAGATGTCCCTCTGTTATCAAACTGAATCTTGCCGACTTCAATCTAATCTTGTGTGCCTCTTTGTGATCGTCTGGTAGTCTTCCTTCTTTTAGGAATGCTACTATTGCATCCATCCAGCTTGGTCCCATGTCCACACACATTGCTTCATGCTCTGTGGTCAGTGGTTCGATGCTCGGGCCCGACAAGTAGTCAACCATTATCGTCCTTGCTTTTCCAGGTTGTACTGCACTAGCTAGGTTGGCCAGTGCATCAGCGTGACTGTTATTATCTCGGCTAACCTGATGTAGTCGGCAATTCTGAAACAAGGCCACCAACCTGTTGACCTCCTTTGCGTAGGCCGACATCCTTTCATCTCGGGCTGCAAACTCGCTCGTTGTCTGGTTGACTATAAGTTGGGAGTCACAAAAGACTATTACCTCATCTGCTTCTACTGCCACTACCAGTTTCAGTCCTGCAATGAGTGCTTCATTGTTTGAGGCCTTGAACCCCAAACGAATCGATTATTCTAGCATCTGTCATTCTGGAGATACCAGTACTACTCTTGCCTCTGCTCCTTGTCGGTTTGAACTCCCATCAACAAACAGTCGAAAGGAGTCGCCGATGTAAATGCTGCAGGGTCTAAGTTTTTCTTCCTTCCTTTGTTCCGTTGCCTTCGGCTGGGCTTCTCCTTGCTTGCTTGGACATCGTTCACCTCAGCTCAACGGAGCCCAATGTGAGATGGCTCCTAGAGTGAACTCGGCCACGAAGTTAGCTAAGACTTGGCCTTTGATCGCTGTTCTAGGTCTGTATTCCAAGTCATACTGCCCAAAGGCCACTGCCCATCTGGCTATTCTGCCTATCAGATCTCCTTGCTGCAACAGGGACTTCAAAGGGTATTCTGTTAGCACCACAATTTTGTAGACTTGAAAGTAATGGTTCAACTTTTTTGAAGCCATTACTAAAGCCAGCGTCAATTTCTCTAGGGGTAGATACCTGGTTTCTGCATCAGCCAGGGTTTTGCTTACATGGTAAACAGCCTTTTGCTTCCCTTTTTCTTCTTAGATTACCACTGCGCTTACTGCGTGCTCTGAAACTGCTATGTACAAAAACAGCTCCTCTCCAAGTTCTGGATTTGAGAAAACCGGAGCTGTGGTCAAATATTTCTTTAAGTCGGTCAGGGCGACTTCGCACTCTTCTATCCATAAGAAGTCTTTGGCCTTCTTCACTAAGCTGAAGAACGGTTTGCATTTGTCAGAGCTTCTACTTATGAACCTGTTCAGGGCTGCAGCCCTTCTAGTTAGCATTTGCACCTATTTTGTCGACGTCGGGCTCTTCAACTCTAGGATGGCTTTAATTTGATCCGGGCTGGCCTCAATGCCCCTTCTAGTCACCAGGTATCCCAAAAACTTACTAGATCCAACTCCAAATGCACACTTCGATGCATTAAGTCGGAGCCGATATGTTTTAAGGATGTCAAAGACTACTTTCAGGTCGGCCGAATGACCTTCAGGTTCCTTGGTCTTCACGACCATGTCATCAATGTAAACTTCCACCGTTCCGCCAATCAGGTGTTTGAACATCTTGGTTACCAATCTTTGGTAAGTTGCTCCTGCGTTTTTCAACCCAAAAGGCATCACTCAGAGTATCTGACCCTTTTAGGGTGATAAACGCAGTCTTCTCTTCATCGGGGGGGTACATGGCTATCTGATAGTACCCCCTGTAAGCATCCAGGAAGCTCATCCTTCCATGCCCTGAAGTGGCGTCTACCAATTGGTCAATCTTGGGTAAAGGAAAACTGTCTTTGGGACAGGCCTTGTTCAGGCTGGTAAAGTCCACGCAGACCCTCTATTTACCATTCTTTTTCTTCACCACCACTGTATTTGATAGCTATGTCGGGTAATTTACCTCTCGAATGGCCTTGGCCTCCAAAAGTCTATCTACTTCCTCTTCCACTGCTTCGACGTGCATCAACATCGGTCTTCTTGCTTGTTGGATTATAGGTTTGGCCGACCTGTCAACGTTTAGTTTATGGCAAGTGACCTTGGGGTCAATGCCAGGCATTTCGTAAGACGTCCAAGCAAACACCTCAATATTTGCTCCCAAGAAAGCTTCCAACTCTTTTTCCTCTTCTTCGGCTAAGCCTGAGCTAAGAAGAAAGAAGCATTCTTCATCCCCCTCCTGGACAAGGATTTTTTTCAGTGCTTCTTCACTCTTCTCGGCTGGCTCCTTGCCAACATCCTCTAGGACTTCCACGTCCTCGTCTTCGATCTCTACCTTCTCTAGTTCTCGTATGCTGCAGGTGGATTTCATTGCTGTCATAGAGCAATTCTTTGCCTGTAGCTGATCTCCTCTGACCTCCTCTATCCCATGCTCTATTGGGAACCGCAATAGTTAATGCAATGTTAAGGGAACAGCCCCCATTGTATGCAACCATGGCCTTCCCAAGATAATATTGTAAGGGGAAGGTGTGTCGATTACGGTGAACTCTGTCTTTATCTTCTTCGTGCCAGCCTGCACATCTAAGTTTACTACTCCCAGTGGCCATGTCAGCGTTCCATTGAACCCGACCATTGGGGCATTAGATTATTCCATATCGTTTGGGTAAAGGCCAAGCTCCCTATAACATCTAACATACATGATGTCACAAGAGCTGCCTTAGTTAATGAGGATGTGCTTCACTTGGCACTCCCCAACCTGGAGGGATACTACCAAGGCATCGTTGTGCGGATGTTGGACCATCTCCAGGTCGCCTTCAGTAAAGGACACTACTAGTCCCTAGTACTCCTCGGCCCGAGGTCTTTTCTCCCTTACTTGGTACACATGCTGCAAGTGCCTCACCTTTTGGGTCTCTCCTCGTATTTCGTTTTCGTTGACCTTCGAGTGAATTACATTAATTACCTGAGTACGCTGCTTTGTGCTAGGGAGGTGGAGCTAGGTGCTCGAGGCGATCTTGCCTGTTCTTCCCTTGTCCTAGCCTCATCTACAAGATCCCTCAAATGGCCTTGCCTTACTAGGTCTTCCAGGTGCGCCTTCAAGGCTCTGCAACCCTGGGTCATATGCCCATCTTCATTATGGTAAGCACAATGCTTACCAAGGCTTCGTCCCATAAACTCTCCTGGTACCTCTGTTGGTGCTTTGAAATAGGGTTGGGTTTGGATTTTATCCAGGACTTTGTGAATGGGGATTCGGAACACAGTTGTGACTGCCTGTGCAGCCCTTAGTCCTATCTCTTGCTTGTTGGATCCGTTGTTACCTCGGCCTTGCTTCGGCGAGCCGTTTCCTTTTTCTTGCTTTATCGTCGTGGTTCCTGGCGTGTCTTCCTCGAGTTTGGCATATTTCTCGATTCTGGCCATGAGCTCCTCCATGCTTTTTGGCAATGTCTTTGCCAGTGATTTTCAGAGTAGGCAGCTATCTTTCAGGCCGTTTTTAAATGACACGACGGCCAATTCTTGGTTGCATTCTGGTATTCGGTTGAACATCTCATAATACCTCTTGGCGTAGACCCTCAGGCTTTCGTCCTCGCCAATCTCAGAGCCATTAGGGCGTCTACCCTCAAGGGCTATAGTTTGTTTGTCACGAACCTGGCCACAAACATCTCGGCCAGGCCTTCCCAGGTTTTCACACTTCCTTTCGGCAATTTGTGAAACCAATCCGATACAATCTCCTCGAATGATGAGGGGAACACTTTGCAGAGCAACGGCTCGTTTCCAGTGTACAATGCCATCGAGTTCAGGTATAATCCGACGTGAAAGTTGGGATCCGACTTCCTATTGTATATCTGGAACCTTGGCATACTGAATCTCTTCAGGGCCTCAACTTTATCTAACTCTACTGAGAATGGTGTTCTCGGTTTAACCGTGGAAGTTACCTCGACATGGTTGTACTTCCTCTTGAGGTAATCTCTCAAGTCCTCTTTGGTCTGGCCAGGAGCTTGGCTATCTCCTGACTTCAGTCTTTTCGGCGCACTACTCTCAGCTTCGTTGTAAGCCATTTTCGACCTTTCTCCATGAGTTGTGTCGAAGCACAGCTCCTGTCTTTGAACATGCCAGTGTTCTCTAGGGTCTGCTTCCTTAGTGCGATGTGTCCTTCGAGATTCTTCCCTTCTCGACTCTCCTCGTCCGACCTCCCTTGAAGGCCGGTGAGAGTGTTTTTCGCTCCTAGTGTGCTGGGGGGCTACAGGAATTGTGTTCTGCCCTCCCTTCTGGGCATTGGTTGCTGGAATCGGCCTGTCCTACAGCGGGAATGGTGGCTGCATGACGTTGTTTTGCATCATGAAATTGACGACCGATTGCAGGTCGGCCAATTTGTTCGCTATCTCTTTCACCTCTTCATCCCTCCGCAAGCATCTATCCTTCCATACCTGGAGGTTGTCCTCGTTGTAATACCCGTTTTGATCTGATTTCTTTGGTACGTCGCCCTCTTGGCCGACGTCTTTCTTACCATGATTTCGACCCTGAGTCTTCTCGTTGCAACCATCTTCCTCCATGTTAAGGTCAACGTGTTTACCGTTCCCAGCAGGGATTTCGTCCCCAACCTTTTCTTTCTGTCCGTCACTAGCCATCTATCCTCATTTCTTTCCCACAGACGGCGCCAAATTGTGTGAGTGATTTTCTGACTACACTGCCAACTCAGTATTCAACTGGAGAGCACTGGCGGAATAGATGGCACCTGAACGACTTGTAACAGAAAGAAGAGATTCCGACGATGGTTCGTCCACTTGGGGGCACTCCGACGATCAAGTCAGTTATTTCAGAAATTAATAGTGCTTAACTCACTGTTCAAAATATATATTGTGTACCTTAAACCCATGGGGGTGCCTTCCTTTTATAGCCAACACAATCCTAGTCTTAATAAAAGCCTAGCTGTAATGGACTTAGGTTTACTGCTAATCTTGGACTCTTCAATAGATAAAGATAAACTCTCTAAGAGCTTTATCCTTATCCAGGCTGAAGTCCTTCCTCATGCTAGAACTCTTGTCCCCTATCCGCTTATCTCGGATTTCGATATCTTCGAAGATAACCTCGGCCTATCAAAGATCACCTCGGCGTTATGACAGGACACGTGACACCTCGGCTGACACGTCGGCGTCACCTTGGCTACGTGTTGGTACACAGAAATATATCTCCACAGTTGGGTCCTTTGCTCTGGATTGAACAATTTTTTTTTTTTAAATTTATTTATAATAATTTTAGGGACATCAATAAACATGTCAACTAAATCTATTGTTAGTGAGCCCCATGTCAAGTGATAGAACCTGCGTATAAGTTTCTCTTGCTATTTTTGTTGGTATATTTGTTAGTGTTCATAGCATAATAGTTTTATTTTAAGGTTGGTATGGGATGTTCTAAAAAATTACACTTTTTGACTTATTGGCTTATATGGGTTAGGTTTGGGTTGGGTTTGATGTTAGAGAGGTGATGTGATTTAAATAAGATGATGTGACTTAAATAGAATAGTGATTTTTTGACTTTTTGTATTATTTAATTTATGTCAAACCAACCCTAGTCTTAAATGGTAAATAAAAAAAATTTAGACCTAGTATAAGTGCCAAACTGTTTTGGAGGCCTAAATTTTAACAAAAATTGGGGGCTGTACATAGGACCAACCCTTGTTGAGGGAGGTTTGAGGGGTGGCGGAGAGGATATGAGATATCAATTGATTTCTCATTTTTTTGTAATTTTTTCTAGTTTCCATTTATTTGTAATTTTCCCCAATAGTTCGGATTTTATTAAAAAAAAATTTAAACACCAGAATTGATAAATCAAATTGAAACCATCAACACATTCTTTTCTTTTTTGATATATAAAATATTTCGAATACATGACACGTGCTTTTTGTTTTGCAAACTATAGATCTTGTAGTTAACAACACGTTCTTTTTTCACTAGAAAGAGTAGCAAAAATTATTTCTCAGCAATGGAATACCATCCAAGCCCGGCCCTGCCCATAGGTCCACAAAGTCATGACTTAGGGCTCCTTAAAATAGGTTCAAAATAGGGGTCCCTCCTATTATAAATTAGTATAATATGTTAGGTGTGTTTTAAGTCCAAAAAAAATTTAAAAAATGCCCAAACTAACTTAATTTTTTTGACCTATTAAAAGGCCAATAGTTTAAGGCCCAGCCCAACAATTTGAAAGGCCCATTTTTTTAATTCCTAACCCTATCATCTTTTAATTCAACCTTCCCTACATTTGTTTGATAACACACACTAGCAAGGACACACCAGCGGTAGCCCAGACGAAGCACACACCAGCACAGGTAAATTTTTTTTTTTTTTCTATTCAATTAATTAAATATTTATCTTGTCTTTTGCACAATTAATTACTATTATAATATTGGTATTTACATCATCAAGAAAATTTTATTTAAGTTTAATAGTTTACATCATATAATTTAAAAGTTTTGTGTTTTGTTAAGTAAATGTGCTCTTATTTTGAATTTTGATTTAAAAAAATATTTTGATCTCAGTACAGTAAGCATAGGTAAATATTTTTTTTCCTATTCAATTAATTAAATATTTATCTTATTTTTTGCACAATTAATTGCTATTATAATATTGGTATTTACATCATCAAGAAAAGTTTATTTAAGTTTAATAGTTCACATCACATAATTTAAAAGTTTTGTATTTTGTTAAGTGGTGGCGCTTTTGTTTTGAATTTTGATTTAAAAAAATATTTTGATCTCAGCACAGTAAACACAGGTAAATATTTTTTTTTCTATTCAATTAATTAAATATTTGTCTTATCTTTTGCCCAATTAATTGCTATTATAATATTAGTATTTACAAATCTTTTGTCCTTTACCTTAATTTTCTTTTTTTCATTCAATAAAAGAAAATGTGAAGGGCTCCAGAAATTTAGTAGTTGATTATCGACTTTGGGTCCCAAAAATCTCAGAATCGGGCATGATACCATCTCATATGAAACATGTGAGAGCTTGTAACGATATATACTCCTTGCTATGTCCAAAAAACATGGATAGGAAAATCGGATGAGGAATCCGGATTGTTTAGTAAACTGGATAAAGGACAGGGTTATAAGTCACTCCTTGAAATAAAAAACATCATAAATATTTGAAAGAGATATCAAAATTTCAACTCTCCTTACAATAAATTTGACTCAAATAATTTATTTGAATCTCACATGACATTCTTGGATTTTTTTTGAAGAAATTAAAAAAATAAAGAAAGTCGAAAATGTCTTACTCAAGCGACTTGCTTTTAGTTCGACCGAATCTCCAATCTAACTATAATTACCACCGACTTTAGCAAACTACGTTGGTTGGTTTTTCCATTAGAACAGTTTTCAATGTTAGTATGAATCAAAGCCTAACCCAATTCATGTCAATCGATTTAATCGTCCAATCCAATTTTTAAAACACTAATTAAACTATCAAAGGCCATGTTACCTACCAATTTCACATTGAACAATTTGCATATGTACTTATTTATCTATCAAATTGTTACAATATTTAGGATTTAATGCGTTGGCAATTTTCTTAGACAAAACATGTGTCTAGATCTGGTGTAGAGGTTCGGGTGCTAGAACCAATGACGATGTAAAGTGCGGCAGTGATAGGTAGCTCGAAACCGAGCGGCTCAAAATGGCTCGAATTCAAAAACGGCCTCGTTTTTTAGATGAAGGTGAAGCAGAACCAAAAGCAGGGGAGGGAGGAGGAGGAGGAGGAGGAGGAGGAGGAGGGAAGGAGGAGGTACTGGAGGGAGAGGAGGAGGAGGGACTGGAGGGGGCCCAACATTTGGGGTCGGCGGGGAGGCGTGAGGCCGTGATCAATGACGATCCCGATGATCGGCAAGCGACGATCCTCTCTCCCTCTTTCTCCTCTCTTCTTCCTCCTCTCTTCTCTCCCTCTTTCGTGCCAATTCGAGCCATTAGATTCGAGCTACGGCTCATTTCCGATGTAAAGTGTGTTCCGAACCGAACTACTGGTAATTCTTTGGGGCTAATTCTACTTGTAATACTATTTCAGCTCATTACACTTCTTGTTTTATTACATTTCTATCAACATATAAAATCACCTTTTAAACTTTCAAATTCTAAAAATTATAACCCTAATTTCTCCTCACCCTACTTCTCTCCACGACCTACAACCATTGTCAGTGTTGCCCACCCTTCCCAACTCGTCGACCGTGCCCACCCCCTCCATTTCTTGTCGCCCCCGTATAGCGACGTCATTGCCTCCATCACTGCCACCCTTTGCAACCCGTCATCCCATTTCCCGTTGCCCTTTTGCAACACCGCCCGTCCAATTCCCCCCCCCCCCCCCCCATCAACAACCACAATGACTTGCCTCATTGATTTTCCCCCACCCCCATTGCATTGCCCAACCTCTTCCCCCACTCTAACATACCACACAACCTCTTCCTTCCCAGATCTTCATTTTACTTTCCCTTAGAATTGAAACCCTTCTACTAGATTTGAAACACTCATGCACTCTCTCTCTCACAAACAATAGAGAGTTGTAGAAGTGGCACTCACTGAGTACTTTAGGCAGAGGGAGGTCACCAATGAAGAAAAGAAGGCCGGGGAGAGGAGTTGTAGTAGAGGGAGGGCTGAAGATGAAGGCTGCAATAGGGAGGGTTGGGATTGGTTGTGACAATAGCAGCCGAAGGTGGTGGGGTAGTGTTGGGATTTAAAAAGTGGGGTATAAAAATGAGGGTAAGATTGGCATTATGGACGGTAAAAATTTCATACTTTGATATGGTGTAATGAGGTGAAAGTGTGGTGTCAATTAGAATAACCCCTATACTATTTACATTCTGGATTTCAAATCTTATATATAAGATGTAGGATGCTGTTTCTACTAAAAATATTTGCAAATTCACATTTCAACCTTTACAAAGGTCAACAATTAACTGCACTGCAATAAAGTACCCAAAATTTCTGTCCAAAAAAGCCAAAAAAAAGTGAGCAAAAGAATAAAAAAAAAAATACGATGAAGCTACAATTATAACATAAATAGGCCCAAAATGGAAAGAGGGAGCCAAAAAAAAAAAAACACTAAATTCACTCAATCCTCAAGGCAGCGATGCTAGCAACAGCTTGTCAACTTCCAGATCAACCCAAAGTCACACTAACAGCTCCGCTAGTTGCCCATTGCACTCAAAAAACGAGCCAGGTCAAGGGCAATGAATCCTCTTCTACCTTGAGGAACGCTTTACAACACTGTAAACTACAGGAGAAAATGAAGATGATGATGATGAAGGGTCGAGATCAACTGTTTGTCCGACCAAAGAATTAGAAATGAAGATGATATCCCGTTCAAATACTAGTGTAATTCGAGAAAAGTTCCATCAAGTTATCCAGAGTTTCTGGCATGAACTTCCTTCCAAATAAATAACATGGCCGTCGCATTCCATTCCATAAACATGGTCTAACCTGGATTTCTTTCTGCACCATATGACAGACACGATTGTTTTCAGAATTTTTTAAAGTCTTTTTGAAACCAATTTTAAAGGCGATTTTTTATTTGGAAAGGTCAGTCAAGTACATACCCGTTCATCACTTGTGACATGCACACTGTCTTCAATTAACTGCATTATAAAACAACGCAGACAATCAACTACCGTAAGTCCAAAAATCAATACACTTGGGGCCTGTTTAGTGCAGCTTATTGCAAGTTAAAAAGACGTAATCATTTTTTTTAGCTTATTTAAGCTATTTCTGCCTAATAAGTCTAATAAGTAACAAGCAGAAATTGCACCAAGACTTCCAAAATAAATATTAAAAAAAAAAACTATAGGCAGCTCATATAAGTCACCTAACAGCTTTGTTAAAAATAATGAATTAGACTCTTTTTTTTTTAATTATTATTATAATGAAACAACTCTTTTGTTTAAAAAAAGATGTAGCAGAAACATGTAACACACAAATTACAGAGCAGCAGTCTTACAGTAATATTTCTCATGAGCTGATAAGTAATATCTTGAGCTCTGTATGATTTTGGATGCCACTTTCCTTCAGACCAATCAACATGTGTCACTGACCAGTTTGCAATACCAGATGGATCAAGCATCTGAAAATAAACAAGTTATTCGGTTAGAAATGATTTGAAAATGGCAAGAGTTGAAAACAACAATTAACCAAGAGCAAAAAATAAAAGATGCTCTCACATGGAAAAAGGTAGGCAGGTAGTGTTCATCAGAATAGCAATTGCGCCCATCCATACCCGGCTGTAAAAACCAAAAGCATCAACATCAGTACATTCTTGTTACAAACCATGCTTACAAATTCCATATTTCCCAAGAGTCAAGCTTACATAAATGCAAAACGTACTTTACATACTAATTATGATATAATACAAGAATTTTGTGATTAGCACAGAAGATCCTCACTAGGTTTACAAAATGAAACAACATTCCAGTTCAACCAAACTTTGTCCAGACCTAAACCTAATCTAAGCAAACCGATACAGTTCCTAATATCAACTAGATCCCTCACATAGTAAAACCCAACATTGCACATGCCTGATACACAATCTTGATGGCATACTACTATAATGCCTTTACATAAAAATGTTGGCAATCTCATGGCAATCACATAAATGCTTTCCATTGTCCCCCTACTCGTGTCTCCCCATTTTCTCCCCCTTCCCAACGATTGAAATACTGATAGAAAGATACACTCATGATCCAAATGTACAAGTTCAAGTTTTCCAGACTGAACTGAAATTAAGACCACGTCTCAAACTGGTTTTTGTGGCAAGAACACAAAGGGAGTCAGTATTCGTGAGAAGGATGTAGAAAACCTTTACACCAACCAAAAACATGAAAGCCCCTCCTCCTTTATCCGGGCTTGGGACCGGCAGCATTAGTGTAACACTGGCGGAGTTTTCTCAATATATGCCTTGTCACAAGCCGAACTCAAGCATACACAACCACATGCACTGGTAATAAGGCATATAAAATTATAACAAATGGAATGATGGCATATCTATCAACCCGGATTGTTAATCCAGTTATTGTCTTCCTTTTTCCTATAGTTTCTTCCTTTGGTAGTCACCAATTTAGTCTAACCCTTCTGTTTACCTATATTATTTATTGATTATAACTCTTTTCATATTATTTTATTCAAAAAATATTCTTGTTTCTAAATACATAAGCGGTGATATAGCACGTGGTACATGTCAAACACTCATTCAGGAGTATTAATTAATTGACAGTGTCTAAAAATCATTAATTCTATATTTGGACATTGAAAAAGTATTGAGTGTTCAAGATATGTTGAAATACATTAAGCGCTTCCCTAGAAGCTCCGAACCGTAGTCTTCTACACGCCCCCACCCCCGCCCCCACTTCATGCAACTAAAAAGTAAACTAGGTCGAATTTGCTCAATTTTGACTTGCAAGTTCTTAGGTTTTAAAATTTTGGTGCGAGTAGTTTTGCCTACTAGGAAAGATCAAGAAATGGCTTCATCAGTAAGTGTTCCCTGTCCAACTGGTACTTTCCCAATGAGGCTACAGGGGCTAATTTCATTTGAGGCTAAACTAGTTCAAATTTGCTTGATTTTTAACTTGCAAGTTGCTAGATTTTAAATTTTTGGTAGAAACTTTGGAAAATCTCGAAGGCATCTAAAGGGTGCAACTTCCATATACAAATGAAGAAATGGTAAGACATGGGTAAGAGTTCTCGCAGATCTCCCTGTTACCAGGAAACCTACAGAAGTAAGAATGGGAAGAGGAAAATACAACCCTAGTATGAGAGTACTGGGTTGGGCCAACCTATGGCAAACATATTCAAAAATATGCAAAATGAATTGTTTTCCAAGACTAAAATGACAAAGAAATGGAAAGATCGTATAAAAAAACAAGCTAAACAAATGTAAAAAACCTCGAAAGTAGAAGACCAAGAAAGGAAGAAAAATTACACCAAGCATATATAAATAAAATGCTCAAAAGACTAAAAGCAACATTTGCATATCATAACCACGGAACATGTCATAAAGCAAACCATATTTATGAATTGAACCACCTTGCAGTATTCTCGGAATTTTTTGTAGTAGAGATTGTCAGCCGTTACTACCACTGCATGTTGGCGCTTCATTGTAAACCACTGCACAAATTCAATATCAAAACCTATCCAAATAAGACAATTGGAGAAATTCAATCAAGTATGCTGCAATTTCATATATGTTAAAAATATATATATATATATAAAGACTTTTTTTACCTATTGACATAGGAATTCCTTATTAAAACCCCTGACATTCAGGGTTCAATATCATGATAATATGGAGTTTGAAATTACTATTAATTTATGTCCAGTGTCCATACAACCAAAATGTGTTCATATGGTCAACGGCTATGATGAATGAATATACTGGAGTTTCACAGTCCCTTGCATGGTAAGGAAAGAGCTATGGCAACTGTTAAAGTAACCACTTGTTAGCTCAAGTAACTTTTTCCTTATAATTAATCACATCACAACTTGTATAGATTGACACATCATGTCATGCCGAGCCTCCACATCAAATGTGTGAAAATATACCTGTGCACCCTTCCGAAAGTCAGCTTTCTCAACTTCAGGCAACATATGCTCCGAATACCTGCCAGTCCCATGTGGACCAGGATCCTCAAAGCTGAAGAGAATAAAAAGCATGCATCAGTAATGACAAATAAACATAGATACGTCAAATACAAACCAATTTAGCATATATAATACATAATATGTAATTGTGTTTTCATGTGTAGTTGTACAAGTTCTCGCTGAAAAGATTTTAATCCAAAGAGACTACTATAAAAAAAAAAAACAGCAGAATAATATGAAAACACCGAGCGCACCAGTCAATAAAGCTGACATTTGTGTACATCAGATAGTTGTACACGTAATCAAAATGATGCAATGGTACACAACTGCAAAGCAAGAGAACAAAGTCAGGAAATTGTTTGTATCAAATTCATAACAAATATTAATAACAGTAACTATCATCCAGCCACCTATCAGATAATAACACAAAGTGTTGGTTATCAGGGTCTTTGAGTGCATTTGCCAACAGGCGTCTCTCTGCATCAACCATTGAAATCTTTCCCCACACTACCTGCACATGCGAAAAAAACTATCATATTATTTAGCTCATACAATGATAATAATGGTAATGACAACAGCCAAAGCAATAGTAATTATTTTAAACACGTACTGATTATAAAGTCCATAAGAATACTTTTCCCAAATATTTTGAGCATTTATTAATTTGTCCATACAAGTAGTAGTTTTTCAAAACACGCACAAAATTACAAGCCATTTATTGAAGGAAGATTTTTCTACTCTAATTACCATTAATAAGATAAATCATCTATATATAACTTTATCCTCTTAAATTAGAAACCATCATTAATATGTACAAGGTTGTACCCGGTGCAAGAGGTTCTTACTTACAATGGTGAAGGAGACCCTACCTTCTTAAGGAGCATTTGATTCCCTAGAGTCCTAGACACAAACCCACACCACAACGCTGGGAGCAGATAGCACTTTGCATCACTCCAAGTCAGGACCTCTAGGGTCAATGAATATGCACTTATATAAATGTTGATCTATGGTTTTATATGTTCCTCAAGTATCAAGAAATCTCACCAAGTATCACCAATGAGGTAAGTGACAGGTCTCAACACCATCCCCACAAAAACCAAAGGCACTTTGCTGATTGGTGATAAACAAGAATTCTCAATCAATTATTTTAATATGTATATTTCAGTGTTCTTAACATGTATAGCTAATATGGAAGCTTGTGATAAGATGCTATAAAAGTCATCATCCACAAATCATCATATTGCATTTTAATAGTTACATACATATAAGTTACAAGTTACAACATGTAAGTTTCCCACTTTTATTGGAAAATTATTTAAGAAATAGGATTGCAATAATCATGTTACCAGTAAACACTAATGAACATCTACAGAGGCAAACAAAAGGGAAGGTTTCTGCCTATTTTCCAAAAACATATAATTATCACTCTTTTAAATCTTAGGAAAAGTCAGTAAGCCACTTCCACCACCAGACCATCTCCCAAAGGAACATATAAAATTTAAAATATCCCATATAGAAAGGGAAAGCAAGGGTAGAGAAGAAGATGATGATGACTTGTACCCAAAAACAAAAATTTTGAGGACTACTTGAGGTCATCCACAAGAGCACTCCAACTAATTAAACTGAGATGCAATAAAGTTGCCCTACTTTTTAACATTTTGATTCTGTGATTGTCTATTTTAGTTTGTCTGTACATATTTCATACTTGGTGATAACACTACCAATAAATCCATCCATTAGGCCTTGCAAATGTTGAGACCATAAACTCTAACAGCTTCCAATTTGTTTAGCAATATTCATGGTTTTCTAAAATAAAAACTAGGACTTTTGTTTCCACTTCTTTTCCAACATATAAACAATTTTTGAAAGAAAAGGAGTAATTCTTATCTTATGTTACCTAGAACGTGGATCGTTCCGCACACGTAACAAGAACAGAACGGGAACGTGGTACACCACATGCTCTAAAATGTGGTACGATAAGAGTAGACTTGTATATATTACACTTAAGAATTTAAGGTACTTTTAGAGTAATTTTCTTTCAACAATTAAGTATCAAATAAAAATTTTCTTCTTTTATGTAGCAAATCATTTCTATGAAAATTATGACTCATTTTTATTTTTTGTCTTGTCAAAACTTAACTCACCTTAGCTTTTAATTCATATAATTGTTTTTATTTTCTCTTAAGTTAACATTTATGGAAATATATTGGAAAAAATTTGGGGATTGCTTCGGATCACTAAATTTATTGTTTTGGAAAGAAAGTGTACCATGTTTTGGAACGTACCAATACATAATTAGCTAGCGTATTAGCGTTTTTTGGTAACATAGTTCTTACCTATTCTCATATGAAAAATTATACATGTATATTGACATCTTCCTTTCCCCACCATGTCCTTGTACTAATTCTTGAACATTTGCCATGTGGGCATGTTCATATCATATGGCATCCATGACTAATGTCCATACTGATGTTTCTTAAAAGTCCATGGCTTAATACAGTGGTCAATGCATCATTGTCAATGTGAAAGGCAATTAGAGTACAACGGAAGACACTTCACACAAGTACACTAATAAAGAAATCGACAGAATTAAAATAATAAAAAAAAGCAGGAGGTAAACAAGAAAAAAAAAATCTAACAGTATGAGGTCACAACAACATGAATTGCAAATTTATCAAACAAACCACTAGGGAGATATAAATTTCGGGTAAGAAATATGAGATTTAATTTTGCATTAAGATAAGTAACCTTGTCACTGCGAATCTCTCGATTGATAAAGAAACGGCTAAAATGAACTGGTTTGTCCTTAGATGCATGTACATAGACAGAAAATCTGCCCTCGTGGCCCTGCCAAGAAATTTTTTTTGTTAATATATAAATTCAATTTAACAGAGTCTAACAGCTTCCTCAAAAAAATTAAAATGTGGGGCACATGAGAAGTATGCAAACCTATTACCATGTTTTCTCTCCTACCAATGGTCTACAATTTAATCAACATCAGTATACTGGAGACAATTAATCCAATGTATCAATGACTGCCTGTCCAACTCATATCAGCTTTCCAAATTCCAATACATATATCAGGACATGTTACTCAAAAGGTAAACCTTTTTCAGCCAAATACCACAACATACCAATCCATTGAACATCTGGAAAACAAATAAACAGGAATTGGTCCTTCGTTTCTAGCAACCTCACTTTCTAAGTAACAACATCACCTGAGCAGGCACAAACAACCCTCCTAATTGGTGCAATCAATAAAATTTACTCAATTTTTCAGCTAAAACTCCTTCCCTACAGAACACCAGTTCTCCAAATTTCTTGCTCCTATACCTGTAAACCCAATTTCTCACCGAAGACCAAAGATATCACTTACGACTCCTGATTCAATGACAAACTAACCAATAGAATTTGGTTGATCTATATTAGGAATAAAAGTACAAGAGATCAGTGAAGCTCTCATACAAAAGGTGTCAAGAGGGGTAATTTTGCATAGATTACAACACTTTTTAATAAGTCTGTTAGCTTTTTTAATTCCTTTTAAACTTTTATGTAAATTATAGTAATATCAGTTGAAATGCATTTTGTGAAGCAATTAGTGACGATTTGTGTTTGCATCAAAATATTTGATATAATACAATTATCGTATTTGAATTTTCACTACAAAGATAATTTCTGAGCAGAGGCACATGTAAAAAAAGCATAAAGATTGAATGATCAACCTGATTTTGACCTACTTAAAAATCATAATAGAATCTGCAAGATAATTGAACATGAAAATCAAATGGCATAAATTCATCAAATACCATCATAATTAATATTACACAAAAGCCTAGATTGATAGAAGGGATCACTAAAATTCAAGGATTAAACAAAAGTTGCAACCACAAAACATGCCTGATATATGATTTCAAAATGGTCAGTCCATCAAATAATACCTAATTCTAGTTGCATGGATGAGATAAAAACCTATATCATCTTGAGAATGAATCAGCATGCATATCATATTTCATTTTATATCCAGAAATTAGTTTAAGGCCAGCTCATATAAAACGGTATTGAAGCTAGACAAAAAGGAGATCACAATCAGTTGGTGGTTTGACAAAATTAATGAAACAGGATTCTTGGTTCCACTCTAAATTATTTTACTCTCCTTTCCTTTCTAATTCTTGGACATAGGAAGACCATATGCTATTGAAGGCAAAACTTTAATTGTGATATCTAGAGTTGAAAACTAGGATTCTCTAATCTATCTTGTAAATGAACATTACTTGGTTATGTATTTCATGTTCCTTGTATTAAAAACTCTTTCAACATATTTTCTATTCAATACATGACTCAGAATGATACAAAACATGATACAAAAGTGCAAATAGCAATGTCAATACACAAAATTTGACAACTGACTATATCAGAATCTATATTTTTTCACTCAATTAAAAACTGTCAAATTACCCTTGCCTAATATTTCATAATGGAACCAAGTATAGTCCGTAGTTTAATGATTGCACCTCTTGGAATCTTCTATAAATAGTTCAATCACACACACACACACACACACATATATGTACCACGTATTCCATTCAGGTAAACCCAAGACATGATCCATGTAAGAATTGAGATCATCCTTACATTATTGATCATACTTTTAACACAGTAATAGTCTCATCAATACATCAAACCATAATTCTGCCACACTGTGTTGCATCTAGTTCTTGCCACATTCATAAAACCATGTTCCGATGACTTACCAAAGCACTCCAGTGATAAATGGTAAGTAACTCTTACCATCAATCCATCATTTTCCATTCTGTTTCATCTTAAGGCACATTCTATAGGCACTTCAAACATATTTTCACTTAGATGTTCACAAGATCAACCAGATTATTACATGTTACCTCTTTCTACACAAGAAAAAAGAAACAAACATATGGTAGCAATTTTTTAAAATGTTGACATATTAAAAGAAAGGTTCAAATTAGCAAACAACTAATTCCAATCATTAATGTTAAGAAAAAAATGTCTTACATGGAAAAACTTATCCCACAGCTTCTCGAAAGGTAATGAACCTGGTGTTAAGTACATGAAAGCAATTTTAGGATTCTTCGATTGAACTGGAGGCATATTCAAAATATCCCTAATCACAACATGAGAAGCAATCTCATCATCAGTAAACTCCCTTGAAGGAGGAGGTGGCATCCATTGGGAAAATCTGTTGCAACCATTGGAAGAGAACACATAACAGGCAGCAGAGTTGTGGGGTGGATAAATATAAGCGCAAATCAAGAACACGCAGACCAATGAAACCAAGACAATTATCCATGTTGGCTTCTTCAAGTGGGCACGGTGGCGAGGCGCGGGCAAGATCTGCATGTCCTTCATTCTTAGACGCCACGCCTGAGCTGTCTTCATTTAGAGTAGTTTACGCATAACAGCTTGACCTCAAAATAACTCACTGCCTTACCACTGTGTCCATACAGCACACTCTTTATTAAGAGAAAACACCTAAGATCCTTCAACCAGCCTTCAATAAACTGATTTAGTTTGTGGAATCTGAATCTGCAAGCAGAGACAAATATAGCACAGTAAGGAGTACCTTAATCTCAAATAATTTAATTGCAATGAGTAACCTAGAATCAATAAGAATCTCAGCCACTTGAAAATTGAGAGAGAGAGAGAGAGAGAGGAAGGGAGATTATGCAGATTTTCATAAGCATAGTATGAATGCAGGTTGCCACAGAACTGAGAAATGCGTGAATTTATTATTTAATCAATGAAGAAAATTTTCCCCCAAAAGCCGGTTGAAGGGAGTATCATCCAAGACCAGCCAGAAAGCCTAACTGAGCACCAGAAATTTCCTAATAATGAGAGTGGCCAACAAATGCCTACTCTTCTTAATGACTATAAAAAATAAAAATCACATGATCCAGTCACTGATTTACAATCGCTAACATAACATACTAGCTAGACACCAAGCAAGCAGGAAATCTAGTAATGTAAACCTTTAGGGCAAGCATCTAGCTTCAACTAATAAGAACATTAGAATTGAAACGGGAGGCCCCTAGTTTGAAACTGAAATCAATTTCCCAAAAACCCAATTGCACAAAAAAAAAAAAAAAATGCAACTCCAGACTGAAACAAATATCTTAAAAATCCACAGAATTATAATAACAAATCATATCAGATTCTGGGCAAGAAAACTTAGACCTTGCCGAAAAATTGATGGGATTTGAAACCCAAACTCTGATTTAGAAAGAATAATAACATGAGGGAATATTAAACTAATTATAACCAAATAATTCTATTCAAAATTCTTAAATTGCCCAACCAACAAAACCAACGGATATCCCCCACAATTAATAAATAATAGAGGTTACAACAGAAATCAAACCTACCTAGTATCCATCTCAATTGAAGCTACCAAACCCAACTCCAATCAAGATCAAATTAATATATATATATATATATGTATAAATCAATAAATATACACATAGAAGAAGCTGCCAAACCCAACTCCCATCAGGACGAAGCCAATTTACAACATATATACACACATTTAGATATAGACGTGCATATTTGTATCCAGAATGTACCCTCCATTGTCCCATTAGTCAAACCCAAAAAATTATTATCTTTTCACAAAACCGAATATATGAATTCAAAACAATTACAATCAATCTACATCTATATAAATTTTTTTTTTTTTAAAAAAATTTCATATTTCTCAAATTCCCACAATTAAGAAATTTACTCTAATCACTCATTTCGATTAATTTATTTGAAAATCAAAAGCGAAGAAAACAGCAAAAACAATAATGAGAATGAGACGCAATACCTGATTGAGCGAGACGTGAAAGCTAAAGAGAGATCTAATAAACCACGAAGTTGAGAGTAATTAACGAAAGAAGATCTACAGAGGCAAATCTCGGTGTTACAAGTGTTTGAGATCTAGGGCACGAGAGGGAAGAGGACGATGAGAGAGAGCCAGGAGAAGGAGAGAGATAGAGAGAGAGAGGTACAACACAAGGTCATAATTGTTACATAATAATACAATATAAAGGTATATATGTGTGTGTGTGTGTAGGTATATAAATAATTTGAATACTTGTTTAACGATTCGCTTGTCTGTTGTAATTTTTTTTTTTTTTTTTTTAGTCTCTCTAAGAATTTTCTCGGTTGTGTATAAAATTTTCTCTCTTTTTCTCGGTGAGTTGAAAAGAAAAGAAAGAACGCTCGAAACAGTCGTTTTTTTTCCTTTTTTTTTGTTGGCTCTCCGTTTCAAACGATATTCATTTTCAGCCGGCGAATATTATTTATTTAGATAAATTATAAATATATTTTTTAAAATTTAATTAAAATATAAATCACTTTTACTCTTTAAAATTTTTTATTTCATACTAAATTGTTCATTTTATTAACTAATAATCAAGTCAATTAACAGTTTTTAATGATTTTAGAAATATATTTTAATTAATAATTTATGTAATTTTATTATTATATAGAAGAATAATTATAAATTTTATTTTTTTAGTTAATTCTATTAAATAAAAAATTCTAATAAAGGGATATTTATAATTTTTTTAAATTACAATGAATAATTTCTATTTTAAACAAATCTCAAATGATGTATTTATAATTTATCCTATTTATTTTTACTTATCAAAAGAAAAAAAAAATATGGTCGTACGTGAAGTACACTACCTCTCTTAAAGTTTATAATAATTACAGATATCTCATCTGAAGTTTTTTAAATGACACTTAGGCCTTATTTAAGAACATATTATTTTAGTAATTTTTTTACTTTTTATAAAAAGATGTGCAGAAAAGTAAAGAGAGAGAGTGATGTGACAACTTATAATGACTTTTTGACTAAAACAGAAAGTTACCAAATGAGGTCTTACATCCTCATTTATTTCAGAATAGTATTTCATATTCCTTTCTCTGTCACTATTTTATTTTACAGTAGTGATTTAGACCCCCTCAAACTTTCAGGTCAGAGTAATCGACACAGAGTCGCCATTTGCCATTATTCTTGCGGACTAGGACCACGTTTGACAGCCATTCAGGGTAGTCCACGTTTGTGATGAATTGGGCCTCAAGAAGTTTATCGACCTCTGCTGCAATAAGAGTATTGTTCTCCATATGGAAAATGCATTACTTCTGGCAGTAGGGTCAAAAATAGGGTTCGATGTTGAGGCGATGGGTTATGAAGAAGGGATCAATACCCGGCATGTCTGAATGGGTCCAGGCGATACTGAGACGATGGGTTATGAAGGAGGGATCAATACCCGGCATGTCTGAATGGGTCCAAGCAAATACATTATTGTGCTCGGTCAGGAGAACGGTAAGGTCGGCCTTGGCTTGGGGGGATAGTTGGCTGCCGATTTTGGCAGTTTTGGTTGGGTTGGTGGGGTCGATGTTAACTTCAACGAGCTCCTCCACAGGTTCTCCTCTAACCAGCTTGTCCTCATCTCAGACGTCAAGCCCTTCGATGATCATTGTCTCCTTCAGCTTGACTTTTTTGAGTGAGGCAACATAACACTCCCTGGCCACGGTCTGCTCTCCTCTGACTGTTCCGACCCCGAGGTTGGTGGGAAACTTAATGGCAAGGTGATAGGTGCATGTGATGGCGTGGAAGGCATTTAGGGCAGTGCGGCCAAGGATGATGTTGTAGGCAGTGGGGCAGTCGACCACAAGGAAGGTGAGCAGCTTTGTGGTCTGCCATGGGTATTCACCGATCGTGATAGAGAGATCGATTGAGCCGATGGAGGTCACACGGTTGCCAGTGAAACCGACCAGAGGGGTTTGGAGAGGAGACAAACTTTCTTCTCTAATCTTGAGCTGGCGGAAGCAATTGAGGAAGATGGTATCTGAAGAGCTACCGTTGTCGATGAGAACTCGTCTGACCTTGTAGTTGAAGAGGATGGCAGAGATGACAATGGGGTCACCATGTGGGTAACGGATGCTTGTACAGTCGGCGTCCGTGAAGGTGATAGGTTCGGTCCACTGTTTTGGCTATTTAGAGGGTCGGTCCACTGTTGCCACTGCTTTGTCTGAGCCCTGCCTTATTTTTCTGAGTTCGGCCTTTTGGGCTGAGCGAGATGGTCCTCCACAAGCAAGGCCGCCTGAAATAACTCTGATTTCTCCAACTGGTGGAGGGGGATTACCTGGCGGTCGAAACTGTTGTGGAGGGCGATCATGGCCTTGGGTAGGTGGGACTGGCTGCCGGGGGAGTGCGCCGGCAATTGTTTCTGGAGGGGCTCGGTTTTTTGCCTCTACTGAGGACGGGTGTCCGTGAACCGGCTAAGACGTCCCTGACGTATGAAGGTCTCGATCTGATCTTTGAGGTTAATGCACTCATCAGCGTTATGGCCATGGTCCTGGTGAAAACGACAATATTTGGACTGATCTTTTCGATTTGAAGGGATTCGTGAAGGCAGGGGACATTTGAGGGGGTAATCCCGTTGGATCTGATTGAGGATGTGTTCCATGGGAGAATTAAGGGGTGTCTGCTTCGACCGAAGCAATTAGGTGGTGCCGACCGTCACCGAAGGGTCATCATTATAGTGGGTGTTTGGCTATTATCGGGCGTTCTCGCTTTAAATCTTTCTCTTGTCTCTGGGGGTCGGGTTTTTAGTTATTGGATCCTGCCGAGCGGCCAGTGAATCTTCAGCACTCATGTATTTTTGGGCTTTGAAGTGTAGGGCTGCCATAGAGGTCGGGGGGTTTTTAGAGAGGGAGAAAAGGAAATCGAACGACCGCAGACCGGCCATGAAAGCCATGAGGATGACTTTGTCATCATTTTCCTTCTGCTTGAGGGCAGTGTTGTGGCCAGGTCACAGCTGGCCGACTCGATCTGACGAATGTTGAGGAGTTGGGTGGCCGGGCATCGCTGGCGCTGGGCTCCAATAAAATGGCTCATGAAAGAGTCACTGAGGTGTTGAAAAGTGGAGACGGAGTCTGCCGGTAACTGGCTGAACCACAGTCGAGCTAACCCCTTCAGAGTCACGGGGAAAGCTCGACACATGATCTCGTCAGGGAAAGCATGGAGGATCATGAGGGTTCGGTAGGTCTCCAGATGGTCTACTGGATCCGTCGTACCATCAAAAGAGTCAATGGTGCGCATCTTGAACTTGGCGAGCAGAGGTTTGTCCCGGATGGAAGCAACAAATGGTGAGTTTGCTGTGGTAGAGGGTTTATGCTGGATGTTCTGCATAACCCCTTGGAGTTGGAGCTTCATGGCTCGAAGCTCAGTGTCCCAGAGGGGAACGTTGTCACCTCCGGAAGGAAACAAGGACTGGACACTGCTGGCTTCCCATTCAGGAGCTGGTGCTGTGACCGATGGATGTGGGGGTGGAGAGGGTGGATTTATATGTGGGGGAGGGGGTTGCAAACCTTTCAAGTTTGGTGGATATGGTGGCTGGACAGTATGGTCCGGGGCTTGTTCTTGGTTGAGTGGAATATCTGGAGGTGGTAGAAGAGGTATGGGGAGGTTTCTTTGGAGTAAAGCATTGATCAGGGCCTGGTTTTGCCCGGCCATGCGGTTAATGCTGTTGGTAAGCTCGATGAAATACTGTGGAGGGTTGTTTGGATTGGGAGGGTCGGTTTGAAGCTCGGCAGCATTATGGTGAGAAGCCATGGATCTAGTCGTGACCATACACTTTGATGGGTGTGAGGAAAAGGTTACTGGGACAGGGTCTCCGACGACAATGAACACAACTGGCGCACGGATAAACCAGTTTCCTACAGACGGCGCCAACTGATAATGCAGTTTGTTCCAGTGGATGGATCAGACTTGTCCAAGCTCCTCAGGACCACGTCTAGATGGTCTAGCCCACCGAGTCACCTGCAAACAAGTTCAACGGGAAACGGGGTAGTCCCCCAGTGAACCCTCCGACGAGCAAGTTAGAAAGGGGAGTAGAATAGAGAGAGGGAGAGTGGAGATAGAAAACTTAACCTCCTTCTTGTCTTCAATGTTTGCTTATATCCTTTGGTAATCATTTCACTATCCCTTCCGACCTGCCCTCCTCGCCGAAAGTCTATGCTGTAGCTTACCTTATTCAGGGTAAGGTGGTGCTGTTTCGAGGAGAGGTGTTGTCGTAATAAATGTTGTGATGGGCTGCATTAATGGTGATGTGCAGTGGCAATAACTTTGCAGATCTTTGTCTGCTGATGTGGCTTGTCTTTTACCTGCCATATGTCTGAATGTGATTGGCTTTCTATGCCATGTTGGATTCCAGCTGTTCTGGGTTTTACCAGCTGGGTTATGTATTGGGCTCCAAGTGATGGGCTTGGGTTGTTCATAGTGGGCTGTGGCCTTTATGGGCCTCACCACGTCAACATCAAACAACCCGAAATCCGAATTATACATGTATAGATATATATAAAAATATTAAATATATATATATATATAAATTATTAACAATTACATGATATTAAAGTAATTTAGATTATTAAATCATATTAAATATATATTATATATACAAATAACATAAAGTCTTACTTTTTTTTTGTTTTCACTCATAAATTGTAAAGACTACTATAACGGCATCTCTCTTATATTATATAAATTATTTGTTTTGATGATATTAATGATTTTCTATATATAAAAAAATGTAAATAAAGTCAAATTTTAATAATTTAATAATGTAGCTGGAAGAAGAAAAAATAATAATAATAATTCGAGCAACTCGTGCAATTATGGTTTAACTCGGTTTGGGCTTGGGCATGCAACCTCAAGTTATAATTCGGGCTTGGGTGAGCCTGGACAAATCTCAGCACAAATTGGGTTGAGCTTGAACAACCTCCCAACTCAACTGAACCCGCCTGAGTAGCACCCCTAACCATATGCATAAACGTATGCAATTCTAAAAAGAAAAAGAAAAAAAATTGTTAGCACAAAGTTTTAAATGAAAATTGCATCTACTAGAAAATATGTTAAATAAAATAAATGAATTGGTCGGGTTGATTTCTTCAACCCGCAGCCATTTTAGTCCAAATCATTTATAAACGGATTTGGATTTAGATTTTGACTCATCCAAACCCGCCCATTTGCCACACCACTAAATAAAACCCATCCGACCTAAAAGAGAAAAAAAAACCCTAGCTCACACAATTTGAGTCAATGGCCCATATAATTCCGAGCCCTAGACGGCCCATTATTACACAGACACGACTATAAACGCTAGCGCTCAATCCAATTCACTGTCTTTACACACACAAACCCTAGTCAGAGCTCAGGAGGAAGATCTTCCGCCGCAGAGGAGCCGAAGCAGAAGCAGAAAATGGAGGCTGCAAGAACTGTGAAATATGTCTCTCCTTACGAGTTCGTCAAGGCCTACGCCGCTCACCTCAAACGCTCCGGCAAGGTCTCTCTTTCTCTCTCTCTATGTATAGACTTTAAAGTTAGTTTTGAAGCTTGATTTAGAGTTTTGACATTGGTTTCCTTTTGCTATGCTGGTATTTGAGCCATCTAATTCTGTGTGGTTCTTATGCAAATGTGTTTGGATTTAGAGATTTTTATTTTTTTTTATATTGGGGAAATCTACGAAAGTTTAAATTTATGGTGTGAAAATAAAAAAATAAAAATTGATGAGCAAAAGGTTATATTTTTTGTGGTGAGAAAATTTACGTGATTTTAGGGTTTCTGTTACAAAATTTTATTGCCTTGTTATCAAGTCAAATACCATATGCACCCTTTTTTAGGGGTGCACATTTTATTTTTTCTTTTTGTCATTCTGTTTTCATATATATGAACTACTCATTTGCTCTCTACAGTATGTGTGTTTTGTTAAGGTTCATGAATTTGGCATATTAAGGTACTTTGAAGACCAAAAAGCTGCTATCTTTATCTGCAATTCAAATGTAATTTTTTTCATTTTGTTTCTTTTTGTAGCGTTTGCGCTTTAATTCACTAAAATTTTGGGATTAATCACCATAGTTGGCTATTAGAGTGATGAAAGATGAATTGGGCGGTGCTTTCAACATATTTTTGTTTGAACTTCCAAACTTGTATTTATTTCCCTTAAATCTGAGAAAATATTTACCTTGCTTGCATATTGGAATTCATTTCTGGTTCCTGATCACCAAATTTGATTTAAACAATGTTGCTAATTGCTACTGATATTTTAAGCAATAGAGGGATTTGTATGTTGAAATGTTGTACTGTTATTTGTATTTGGTATGTTGGCTTGAAATAATACTATTTTCTGACCACTGTGAAGGTGGCAGCTAGCTTAGCTGGTAAAGCCCCTTGGGTGGTACCAAGATTGACTCCCGTCTTTTCTAAGTTGGTGAATTATGTTCAGAGAGGCTTACCACTTAACCATTTGACTTTTTTTTTTTTTAATGTGTGTGTATGTGTGTGTGTGCACGTGGGGTGGTGGGAGGGGGAATTTGAAACCAAACAAGAGAAAGAAAAAAAAGAAGAGTACAAGGGGTCAACATGTGTGAGGAGTTCATTTTAACCAACTTCTAATTTTGATTCTGTTCTTCTGAGCAGGTAGATATTTTTAACAGAAGCATCCTTTTCCCCCTCCAGTGCTTTAACCGACGCATGTCCATTTTATCTGTTAATCTCATATTTGTTAGTAAGATTTCTTATGGTTCCTTGCTTCTATATCTCACTTGCACATCCTCTCATTTTCATTGCACAAGCAAGTGTTTCTGATTCTAAGACTAGACTACTGTATGCCAGATTAATGGGTTCCACAATTCAATTTTGTGTTCCTCTTCATGTTATCTTCTGATATTTTTTTGTTGTCTGATAGATGGAGCTTCCTCACTGGACTGACATTGTGAAGACTACGAAATTCAAGGAGCTTGCCCCATATGACCCTGATTGGTATTACATTAGAGCTGGTGTGTGATTCTTTTTTTTACCTTTTTCCTCTATCTGAACTGCGTGCAGACATGCATATGCGTTATCAACCACTCTATATATCGTACTCAATATATCCTTGATTTTGTTGGCAGCTTCTATGGCTAGGAAAATCTACCTGAGAGGTGGTCTTGGTGTTGGTGCTTTTCAGAGGATATATGGAGGGAGCCAGAGGAACGGGAGTTGCCCACCCCATTTCTGCAAGAACAGTGGAGCCATTGCACGACACATCCTCTAACAATTGCAGAACATGAACATTGTTGACTTTAACTCCAAGGGGTGAGTTTCTTTTATAAATTTTTTGGCTTCTTGATTCATATCCCCAGGTGGGGTTGCATTTGTAGTTGGGAGGACTGACAACTGATCCAACTCTTAATGTTCTATTTATTGTATTTCTCATTCTACATATTTATGAAAGGGGATATTGTGGGGACAAGAAATGAAAGCTGATAAAATACATTACGATGAGAACTTACTAGACAATTGAAGCAATCATCAAATACCTTTTTATTTGTTACTTTTTTTCACTTTATGCTATCATTCTGGAAGTTGAAATTGTTGGGGTGTTTGTTCTTCCCTATTGGAGTAGTTTAGTATCGAGTACATTAACATTATTTTTGTAACAGACCTCTGAAGAAGAAATATTACATATATAAGGCGTAGACAGTGAAAAATAATGAAGGGTCCAACTTGATATGATGAAATTAGTCGCTGTATTGCTAAATATTTTTTGAGAACCTAAGTGTCTTTTTATATATTTATGTGCAAGTCGAGAATAGTATAGTTGTGTAGGGAAGTTATTTTCATCTCATTATATATTTATATTTTACAATGGGTCAATTATTTACTGAAACATTGTTCTTTTGCTTCAGTGGGAGGAAAATCACGTCAAGCGGCTAGCGAGATCTTGATCAAGTTGCTGGAAGGATTGCGGTGGTTGTACAATGAGAGAGGAAATCAGAGGTCTTTGTCTTTTAATACTCGGGAAGGATTCATAATGGTGGTTGTTTGGATGAGAGTAGATTTGTAGTGTTAAATCAAATTTTTCGCCCAATTGCATGGTGCCCTATAAAGACATTGCCTATTTGGGTCAGTGTTCTTGTTCACTTATGGTTTGTTGGTTGTGTTTTTCCTGAAATCCTTTTTTTTATTATTATATATTTTTTACTTTTGACAACTCTATTTATGGTAACTTGTTCATCAAAACTTTTTGCTGGTTATTCTAAATGTAACCTTTTCTTCTCATTTTCTTGATACGGAGCTGCTACGTAGCTCAAATAACGTTTGACCCGAAATGGTTCAAATCCAAAACGATGTCGTTTTGGTTTTTTGTTTTTTGTTTTTTTTCTTCTTTTTTTTCTTTGTTTTGAAACAGAGAGAATAAGGACTGCAAAGTGTGATCAACTCTGTAGGAGGAGCATGGGGGATGTTAGCAAAACGTTGACACTTATCACATTTGAGCACGAAACCTGTCGTATCTCGATTGAGAGTTGGCCAGAAATAACTAGTACGGAGTATTTTGTGGGCAAGAGACCTGCCGCCGGAATGATTACCACAAATTCCCTCATGGATTTCCCGCATTACATAGGTTGCTTGAGCCGAATTGAGGCACCGCAAATACGAGCGTGAGAAGCCACATTTGTATAAGATGCCACTGACGAGTATGTAATTGGACGACCGAGCCCTAACTTTGGCGGCTTGCTGTTGGTCGTCTAGAAGTTCCCCCGTTGTCAGAAATAGAATGATGTCGGACGCCCAAGGGATAGGCTCGTTGTGGAGGAACTGTACTTCTTGCTGGTCGGGGGAAATGGCAGAGTGGGGCAAGTATTTGAGGCGGACACCGTGGCTGAGGTCGGACTGGTCTGCGGAGGCCAACTGAGCCATCTCATCTGCCTTAGAGTTTTCTGCCCAAGGAATGTGCTTGATGTGGAAGGTATTGAAGAGGCGAACAAGGGGAAGTGCAATGTCCCTGTAAGCCCGCATGGTGTCCTCCTTGGCGTCGAATTCCCCTGTAATTTGTCCGACGATGAGCTGGGAGTCACTGAACACTCGGATGTGACTAACACCAATATCCCTAGCTAGGCGAGGACCTGCTATCAATGCCTCATATTCGGCTTCATTGTTACTGGCATCAAACAAGAAACGGAGAGCAAATTTGAAGTAACCGCCCTCAGGGGCGGTGAAGATGAGGCCAGCCCCACTACCTTCCCTACGGGATGAGCTGTTGATGTTGAGAGTCCAAGAATGAGGGTCTTCGGGCTCGGTAGGGGTTGGTGGGGGTGGAGGGGCAGTGGTTGGGATAGGATTAGTGAATTCCAGGATGAAATCTGCGACAGCCTGTCCCTTAATTGCTGTTCGCGGCCGGTAAGTGATGTCAAACTGGCTGAGTTCCACTGACCACTACATGAGTCTGCCAGAGAGTTCTAGTTGCTGCATAACCTTCTTCAAGGGTTAGTCGGTGAGGACCACTATGACATGGGCTTGGAAGTAAGGACGGAGCCGTCTGGAGGCAGTGACTAGGGCCAAGGACAATTTCTCTAACAGTGAGTAATTCTACTCTGCTCCCTTGAGAGCTCGACTGATGTAGTAGACCGGCCGTTGGACAGAGCCGTCTTCCTTGATAAGAGTTACACTGACTGCGGCGCTTGACACGACTAAATAGAGGAAGAGGGTGTAGACACGCCCGTGGGCTTCCATCTAACAGTTCGGACTCGATTTTGCGTCGGTTCTAAATCTGAACCAAAGAGTCCAAATCTGGCAAATCGTTTGAGAAAACAGATTTTTGAAAAGTAGTGCCAAACATGGACTGCTTTGCCAGATTACAGAGTCGCCACCTAAATATTTTAACTTGGGAAATTTAGGAAACCCTGACTCGGTGCCAAAGGCCACGTGTCCGTCATCACCAAAGTGGTCTTGGCTCGGGAGCTTGGGTACGATCGGGGAAGGTTAGCTATGAGCACCCCCTTTCGCCCGGTCCGAAGACCGGCCTCTACTAACCGTGATATCTGATTTTGAAAACATTACATGCTCTTGTTCCAATTATTAGCCTAGAATTACTATGTTATGCGCGCAGCAAACAAGTATAGACTAGATTGCCTAATTCGGAAATAAACATTGCATATCCGTTTTGCCTCGAAAAACGTGTTAGATTTTGCTACTCGCAAGTAGACTAAAATACGGATTTTAAATGAGTTGTTCCAACTCAGGCAATCCAACCTCCACCCACAGGCATTAAAGCAGTCTATAACATATAAGCAACTAGCCGCATGCCAGGCATACTGTCATGTTAACATTCACACGCATGCGACATGCTAAAGCATAAAACTTACATCGTACTCCGTGCCAAAACAAGAAACTAGTTAGCAAAACATGCATGACCTAGTTTATGTTAAGTGACTAATGCATCGTATACGGAATGTAATCTAGAGTAGGCTCGGCTAACCCTAAACATGGCACATGAAATGCAACAACTATCACGTATTCAATTTGGAATTGAAAATACAATGCAGTTTGCATGATGTGCCGAGCCCGGTGCATGTAAACAAATGCATGAATGCACGCATGCATTGCATAAGGTATGCTAATTTAAGTATGCCCTAATCTACCATCGAAAGCGGGTAAATAAAAGGGATAGAAAGAAATGGGGGTTTGGAAGACATACACCCACCCACACACACTTATTACAATTTTGCCCTCGCTCGAAGGGACCGAAAGAATATACAAAACTGAATAACTAATTAACTACGCAAGCTAATTAATTATTACAAATCAACTAAATTAATTAAATAGAATAATTAATCTAATTAAACAGTAAACCGCCTCAGGATGAGGGCCAAATGCAGCACGCGCTCGGGACTGGCTCGGAATCACACTGTTATGCATGATTTGCCTCTGTTTCCTCTGCTCTCCTCCTCAGAAAATTACCAAAGTCTCAGGAGTGCTTCTCAGGGCACTGGGGAGTACCACCGGCTGGAGTAGAGCACCACCGGCTGAAGAAGGAGGCCACCGGCACTAGATGAAGCTATTGGCTGGCAATTGACTGCCGGTCGGCACTTAACACTTGCAGAACCTGCAACTCACAGCAGCAGAGGACAACAACATGCATGGCAATGTGATTCAAGGTATTTATGCACTATACACACCCATTATCATGTTATTGACTCAAAAGGGCATGTGCCTCGATTCCCGGGTCACCAATCGCGCATTTCCATGCGTGATGGCCCAAGGAACAAAGTGTGCAACTTTGATTTCAAATGCATGCAACCAAATAAACACATAAAAGTGCCCAACCTCTATCACATTTCACTTCAAGAGGCCAAGCATGCATGCTCATGTGATGCAACTCTAAGCATGTTATCTAACATGCAACATGGATTGTGCAAGCAAGCTAAACATGTTAAGTATGCAACCTAAGCAAAGAGGCATACAAGCCAAGCAATGGAGTGGACGAAAAGCATGAATTAGGCTACTCCTAATTGGCCTAAAATCAGCGGCCAAAGTGCCTAGAAATGGAGACTAAACACACACACACACATGCAAGTGTTATGATCCAAACCCAAGGCATAAACATGGCAACTCCCAAGCACACTTGAAGATACCAAACAAAGACAATGAGCATGCATTGTAAAGCTCTGAGAATCATGCAAAGCATGGTGCCAAACCAAGTCGAAGATAGACCAAACAAAGCATGCAAATGGTCCAAGCATTAAGGCAAGCCAATGAGGCTTTGAACCACACCTAGCACAACCACTCATGGCAACACTTAAGCAACTAAATCAGAGTTTTAACACGTAAAACTAAGCCCAAAAGACCACCTAGATGACATCTAAATGACTCAAATACAAAGGCATGCAAAATGGCCAAAACATGGAAGCATACAAGACATGCTTTTGAGGCATTAAAGAGACAACAAAGGCAAGCATACAAGCATACCAAAAGATCTGAAATAACATGCTAAATGGTTCCAAACCATTGAAAAGATGGAATCAATGCATACTACACATGCACCTACTTGAAGCATACAAGCTACAATGCAAAGGGGCCATATTAGGCATGCTAAGATTGATCCAAATGACTATGGACAGAGCTAAAACATGGCAAAATAAGCATACAAGCTTCATGGATCTAGGCCTAAAACATGCTAAAAAAAAGGCATACAAACCTAGACATGTTAAGGGACCAAAGAGGCATTACAAAGCAACCATGCAAAACATGCAAGGCGTACTAAAACCAACTTAGAAACATGTTGTATCATGGCAATATAAGCATGAAAAACAAACCAAACATGCTCAACACACAACCAAACATGGTGCTCCTTTGGAGGTCAAAACTTGCCCTTTTCAAGGACATCAAGGATAGGGGGTGGCCCTCTCCTCTTGGAGACTTCAAGGCACCATCTCCACCACTGAAATCCCTCAAGATTTCAGTGGTGGAGAGGCCCAAGCACCAAAGTCTCGGAGCTCTCACAAAATGGCCTAAAATGGGCCCTTTTCAAGGCCTAAAGAGGGTCAAAGTTCCCCACAGTGCAACACACTCTTGATAAACAATAAAGAGGCTTAAAAAACAGAACTTTTATGTGTTAATCACTAAGCACAAAAACAACTCTAAGCTAGGCAAAAATGGAATGCAAAAATGGGGTAAATAAAGCAAGTTTCTTACCCTTGATGATCTTCTTCACAAATGTTGAAGTTGTTGGTTCCTTAAGCTCCAAACCAGTCAAGAACACTAAGAACAAGCCCTTAGCACCTCAGCTCCAAGAGGAAGGTGAAACACTAGGTGTTTAGGTGCAATAGTGTGAACTAAAACACCTAGAACACAAAGGAAAAGAGAGAGATAGGATGTGTATCTATCCTAACCCTAAAAACCAGAGCTTCTCCCTCTCCTAAAATGTCTAACTCTCCCAAAAATTCTCTCTCTTGAGCCAAGAGAAGAGCCTTCTCTTGTATAGGCACAAAACTTACAAGTTAAGGCATCCAAAAGGCTCATCCCTCCATACACGTGTATGGAGGGGAAACAAGCACCGTAAAGTCATGAAAATATCTCCAAAAACAGCTGTAAAGTGGTCGGCACGGCAAAATGGTAATTTTGCCAAAAAGAGTGCCGGTCGGCACAAAAGAGTGCCGGTCGGCACAATAAAGTGCCGATGGCAACACCAGACGGCCGGTGGCCTCTAGCCACAGCCGGTGGTATATGGGAATGCCTGAGAAGGCATTCCCTGCCCCTCCAAGGCAAAACACAAGTGTTTGGTGCAAAACCAGACACAAAACGGTCAAGTTCGGAGGTCCTGAGGCAAGGCGCGTAGCCGAGAACTCCGGGAACTCCAAACAAACACAAACATGGATAATCACCGAGTGTTCAAGCGGTGACATCCAAGTCTTGAGGACGGTCAAAAATGGGGTGTCTACAGAGGGGTTCGCCCGTGATTGCCTGTGAAAGGAGAGGGGGTTGGCCATACACTGTTTCAACTGCTGAAAAGCCTCTTCGAATTCAGTTGTCCATTCAAAAGTTTGCCGAAGGACTTTGAAGAATGGTAGGCACTTGTCTGTTGCGCGGGAAATAAAGCAGTTAAAACCCGCGACTCGGCCAGTGAGCCTTTGAACCTCCTTAACTGTCTTAGGTGACTGCATCTCAATCAAGGCCTTGATCTTTTCGGGGTTAGCTTCAATGCCGCGCTGGCTAACCATAAAACCAAAAAACTTCCCAGATCCTACGCCGAAGACGCACTTTTCTGGGTTGAGCTTCATTTGCTACTTGCGTAGGGTGGCGAAGGTCTCTCACAGGTCGGTCAGATGATCAGTGGAGAGTTTGCTCTTGACTAGCATGTCGTCGACATATACTTCCATATTCCGACCTATCTGATGATGGAAAACGGCGTTGACCAACCGTTAGTAGGTGGCCTCAGCATTCTTCAGTCCGAATGGCATCACACGGTAGTGGTAAGTACCTCGGTCGATAATGAAGGAGGTATGTTCCTGGTCGGACGGGTGCATCAGGATTTGGTTGTACCCAAAGAAAGCATCCATGAAGCTGAGCATCTAATGACCGGCCGTGACGTCGACCAGTAGATCTATGCGGGGAAGAGGATAGTTGTCTTTGGGACAAGCTCGGTTTAGGTCAGAGTAATCGACACAGGGTTGCCATTTGCCATTATTCTTGTAGACTAGGACCATGTTTGACAGCCATTTAGGGTAGTCCACGTTTGTGATGAATTGGGCCTCAAGGAGCTTATCGACCTCTGCTGCAATAAGAGTATTGCGCTCCAGATAGAAGATACGCTGCTTCTGGCATTAGGGTCGAAAATGGGGTTCGATGCTGAGGCGATGGGTTATGAAGGAGGGGTCAATACCCGGCATGTCTGAATGGGTCCAGGCAAATACATTATTGTGCTCGATCAGGAGGGCAGTAAGGTCGGCCTTGGCTTGGGGGGATAGTTGGCTGCCGATTTTGGCAGTTTTGGTTGGGTTGGTGGGGTCAATGGAAACCTCAACGAGCTCCTCCACAGGTTCTCCTTTGACCAGCTCGTCCTCATCTCGAACGTCAAGTCCTTCGATGATCATTGCCTCCTTCAGCTTGACTTCTTTGAGTGAGGCAACATAACACTCCCTGGCCACGGTCTGTTCTCCTCTGATTGTTCCGACCCCGAGATTGGTGGGAAACTTGATGGCAAGGTGATAGGTGGATGTGATGGCTTGGAAGGCATTTAGGGCAGTGCGGCCAAGGATGATGTTGTAGGTAGAGGAGCAGTCGACCACAAGGAAGGTGAGCAACTTCGTGGTCTACCGTGGGTATTCGCCGATCATAATAGGGAGATCGATGGAACCGATGGAGGTCACACGGTCGCCAGTGAAACCGACCAGAGGGGTTTGGAGAGGAGACAAACTTTCTTCCCCAATCTTGAGCTGGCGGAAGCAATTGAGGAAGATGATGTCTGAAGAGCTGCTGTTGTCGATGAGAACTTGTCTGACCTTGTAGTTGGAGAGGATGGCAGAGATGACAAGGGAGTCATCATGTGGGTAACGGATGCCTGTACAGTCGGCGTCCGTGAAGGTGATAGGTTCGGTCCACTGTTTCGGCTGTTTAGAGGGTCGGTCCACCGTTGCCACTGCTTTGTCTGAGCCCTCCCTTATTTTTCTGAGTTCTGCCTTCTGAGCTAAACGGGATGGTCCCCCACAAGCAAGGTCGCCTGAGATAACTCTAATTTCTCCAACTGGTAGAGGGGGATTACCTGGCGGTCGAGGCTGTTGCGGAGGGCGATCATGGCCTTGGTTAGGTGGGGCTTGCTGCCGGGGTGGGGTGCGCCAGCGATTGTTTCTGAGGGGCTCGATTCTTTGCCTCTGCTGAGAGCGGGTGTCCGTGAACCAGCTAAGACGTCCCTGACGTATGAAGGTCTCGATCTAATCTTTGAGGTTAATGCACTCGTCAGTGTTATGGCCATGGTCCTGGTGGAAACGGCAATATTTGGACTGATCTTTTCGATTGGAAGGGGTTCGTGAAGGCAGGGGCCATTTGAGGGGGTAGTCTTGTTGGATTTGGTTGAGGACGTGTTCCATGGAAAAATTAAGGTGTGTGTATTTCGAACCAAGCCGGGTGGTGGTAGTCTTGGTCGAATCGGCGAAGTCGGTCGTTATAGTGGGGTGTTTTGCTATTATACTGGGCGTTCCTGGGTTCTGAGTCTTTTCTCTTGTCTCTAGTGATCGGGTTTTTAGTTATTGGATCCTACCGAGCGGCCAGTGAATCTTCAGTATTCTTGTATTTTTCGGCCTTGGAGAGTAGGGCTGCCATAAAGGTCGAAGGGTTTTTGGAGAGGGAGAAAAGGAAATCGGACGACCGCAGACTAGCCATGAAAGCCGTGAGGATGACCTTGTCGTCGTTTTCCGCTACTTGCAGGGCTTCGGTGTTGAAACGAGTAAAGAAGCTGCGCAGCGACTCCCCATCGGTCTGACGAATGTTGAGGAGTTGGGTGGCCGAGCGTCGCTAACGCTGGGCTCCAATAAAATGGCTCAGGAAAGAGTCACTGAGGTGCTGAAAAGTGGAGACGGAGTCTGTCGGTAACTGGCTGAACTACAGTTGAACTGACCCCTTCAGTGTCACGGGGAAAGCTCGACACATAATCTCATCAGGGAAAGCCTGGAGGATCATGAGGATTCGGTAGGTCTCCAGATGGTAGACTGGATCCGTCGTACCGTCAAAAGAGTCAATGGTGGGCATCTTGAACTTGGTGGGTAGAGGTTTGTCCCGGATGGAAGCAACAAATGGTGAGTTTGCCGTGGTAGAGGGTTTATGCTGGATGTTCTGCATGACCGCTTGGAGTTGGAGCTTCATGGCTCGAAGTTTAGCGTCCCAGAGGGGAACGTTGTCACCCCTAGAGGAAAACAGGGCCGGACGCCGCCTTGGGCTTCTATGACCGATGGATGTAGGGGTGGAGGAGGTGGATTTATATGTGGGGAAGGAGGTTGCAAACCTTCCAAGTTGGGTGGATAGGGTTGCGGGACAGTATCGCCTGGGGCTCGTTCTTGGTTGGGTGGAATATCTGGAGGTGGTGGAGGAGGCATGGGGAGGTTTCTTTGGAGTAAAGCATTGATCAGGGCCTGGTTTTACTTGGCCATGCGGTTAATGCTGTTGGTAAGCTCGATGAAATACTGTGGTGGATTGTTTGGATTGGGAGGGTCGGTTTGATGATCGGCAGCATTATGGTGAAAAGCCATGGATCTAGTCGTGACCATACACTTTGATAAGTGGGAGGAAAAGGTTACCGGGACATTGTCTCCGGCGACAATGAACACAACTGGCGTACGGATAAACCAGCTTTCCACAGACGGCGCCAACTGATGGTACAGTTTGTTCCTGTGGATGGATCGGACTTGTCCAGGCTCCTCAGGCCCACGTCCGAATGGTCTAGCTCACCAAGTCACCTGCAAGCAAGTCCAACGGGGAACGGGGTAGTCCCCCAGTGAACCCTCCAACGAGCAAGTTAGAAAAATGAGTAGAATGTAGAGAGAGAGAGAGAGTGGAGATAGAAAGCTTAACCTTCTTCTTGTCTTTAACGTTTGCTTATATCCTTTGGTAATCATTTGGCTGTCCCTTCCGACCTGCCATCTTGGCCGAAAGTCTATGCTGTAGCTTAACTTGTTCAGGGTAAGGGGTTGGTGCTGTTCCGACGGAGAGGTGTTGTTGTAATAAATGTTGTGATGGGCTGCATTAATGGTGATGTGCAGTGGCAATAACTTTGCAGATCTTTGTCTACTGATGTGGCTTGTCCTTTACCTGCCATATGTCTGAATGTCATTGGCTTTCTATGCCATGTTGGATTCCAGCTGTTCTGGGTTTTACCAGCTGGGTTACGTATTGGGCTCCAAGTGATGGGCTTGGGTTGTTCATAGTAGGCTATGGCCTTTATGAGCCTAATCATGTGAAAATATGTTAAATATACATATAAATTATTAATCATTGGATGATATTAAACTAATTTAGATTGTTAAATCATAGTAAATATATATTATATACACAAGTAACACAACTCAAAAATTCTCACTCAAATTGTAAAGACCACCATTGTGATATCTTTCTTACATTATATAATTTTTTTTTGATGTTTTCATGATTGTACATATAAAAAAATGTAAATACAATCTACTTTTAACAAAGTAATTAGTTTAGTTATACTAAAAAAAGAGGAAAAAAATTATGTGCAAGTTGGGCAATTTAAATTTAACTCGGGTTAGGTTTGGATAGATAACTTTAGGTTACAATTTAGGCGTGGCCAGACTTGGACAGCTCTCAGCACAACTTAGGTTGGGTTTGAACAATCTCTAAACCTAAGGATGGCCATGGGGAGGGTTTGCCATTCCTTGCCCCTGCCAACAAACTCTACCACCGCACACACTATGGGTGAAAATTTTCAACCCCACCCTGCCCCCGCGAATACCCAATACTTGCGGATATCCGATCACATTTCAAATAGTCAAAAAAATTAAAAACCATTTAAATTCTTAACACACTAAATAATTTTTTTATTTTCATATATATAAACAGTAAGACTTTTAAGATTATTATTTATCTATATTTAAACAAAATCATAGACTTTTAATATTATTTTCTTATATCTAATTATATTATATATATATATATATACATATTATTTATTTATATATTATTAATTATATCGGGTTGGGTTTGTTGGACAATCTTCACTGTATTTGAAAAATAAATTCTGTTGTGTACTAAACAACAAACAAAATATAAAAGAAATAAAGGAAATGAGAGAACTTATTTGATTACAAAAATCAAACTAGAAAAATAAAATAAAATAAAATAAATAAAACAGATTTTATTTTGTTACAAAAATAAAATTAAAATCTGATTTAAATAAACAAATAAAATAGAAAAGTAAATTAAACAACTTCCTTGATTAATTTCTTAGAATAATAATTTGATCAAGTCCAGTGTTCGACATTGTATCCTTAAGACAGATTCGTCATCTCCTCAATGCTTTCAGAATATGGACGTCTATCTTTCATGATGAAATGAACAACAACAAATAAATGCAGCACTACAATTTATTTGTTCAACGAACACACTTAGTATATACACTCTTTCTGGATAGGAAAAATAATGGAATTAATGCAGCAAAAATGAAGAGATGATATTGTAGCAAAGATGGATGAAAATTGAAATAGAAATCCAAATAAGGGACTAGTCTATTTATAGAGATGAAGTGGTGGCTTGGTGGCTGCTTATTTTGAATTAAACAAGTACAATACCTATTCAATTTAAATTAAACAGATAGGCACTGTTTGGTTTGAATTTCAAACAATTCAAAAACCTGTTTTGGGTGGATTTGAATTTGAACAGAACAAATTCGGTTTGAATCGCATGCGTGAAGAGATGCAACAATTTTGAATTCAAAAATTGAAATTTAAATCTGGAAAGAAATTCGGAATGAATTTTTTGACAAATTTTATTTCAAAAAATAAAATCTAAATTCAAATATTTTTTGCCCAAAAAGATTAGCATTGGGCCGAACAAGCCCAACCCAACCTCACATCAGCGCCCAACCGGACGGATGGCGGCGCGCGCATGTGGTGATTTTTGGGTCCAATGGGTCAAGCCCATTTTGCCCATAACCTCCCTCTCTACAAAACTTGGGTACCCCTTGGGGCATACCCCAAGTTCTAATCCCATGCCTTATAAACCCATTCAAAACTTCTCACCAAATCAATGTAAGACAAGTCATTTTTCAACCTTAAGGAATTTATACCAAATCTTCATTTCCATGGAGCACACTTTGGCTTCAATTTCTCATTTACTCGATAATGGTTTTGAGCAACCAAATATACCACGTGAATCACAACACGGCATAGAACGCGTTACCACTTCGACCCGTCAACTTTGGCGTACGGGTCCTACCTAAATAATTGACCAAAGATAGGAAAAAATTCTGTTTTACCTAGAATTTTTCTAACCATTTCCAACAGGGTTTGGATCAGGGAAAGCGATACTCGCCCCCGCGCCCACTCCCGTTGTGGGTGACCAAATATAATCCACTCCCGCCCCACATAGTTGTCGGGGCAGGTAAAATCCGCCCCATTCAAGCAGGTATGGATGAGCCATCCGCTGCAGATCGGATTTAAATGCCCATCCTTATCTCAACCCGTTTAAACTCTCTTGAGTTGCACCCGTACAATAAGTATACAAGTATCATTTTCATTTGACATTTGATGAGAAAAATAGAAAATAACATTTATTCTATTGAAATAAGATTATCAAATTATGTACTTTTTATATTGAAACCCTAGCCTAGACTTTACTTAAGGGAAAAAAAAAATCAATATTTTAAATTCATTTTACTTATGGATCTCACATTTTATCTAATTTAATTTTGACCACACAAATAAATTCAGAATAAATTATAAATTGATAAGAGTAGGATCATAACATTTTTGAGAAGAAAATATGAAATTTTTTGACTTTTAGCATGAATTGAATTAAGGGGAACTTACTGATAAGTCCCATGTACTAAGTTCAAAGCCCAGCTAATCCCAAAACAAAATACTTGCACCAATTAGTTCAACACATTTTTAATTGTTACCAAAAAATCCTTTTTTTTTTTTATAAAATTTACGACATCGCTCACATCTTACTATCAGAGGACTTAGTCAAGCGGTCACGGAGACTTGTCGGAATGTTCAACATCGTAGAAGTCATGGAGTTTCGCCGGAAGTTCGCCGGAGTGTTAAAAACGTTAATGGAAGTCGCCGGAATGTTCAGAATGTTCACTGGACGTTAAGAACATCACTGGAGACTCACCGGAATGTCTAGAATATTATCGGGAAAAAAAAGAAGAATAAATGGATAAATTATAGCAAAAAAACATAGCAAAATGTGCTAAAATATTGATAAACTAAAAGGAAAAAAAATGAAACAACAAAAAAAGCAACAATGAGGAAAACATATATTATTTTTCAATTTTTGTAAGGTTCAAGCAAATAATCTCTAAATAGTGATCAAACTGAAAAGTAAGTTTTGAAACTGTAAAATGTTACAGTTTCAAAACAAAAATCTATTAAGCATTTATCTTTATTAATCAAACTGAAAAACATGTTATGAAACTGCAAAATTTTACAGTTTTAAACCATGATTCATTCCAGCACCAAAAAAAATTTGAAACTGCAAAATTTTATAGTTTTCACCGCCTGTAACTAAAACTCGAAAACTACTTGTTCAGAATTCGAAAATTTTCTCCATTAGAACAGAAAAACAGAAGTGTATAGCAGAGAGAAAAAAAAAAAAGAAAAAGAGATTGAAGGGGAAAGATGGATGTAAGGAGAGGATTGTACTCCGGCAACTATTTTTTGTTTAGATCTAGCCAAATCTGTGTAGATCTACTCAGATCTGATGTAGATCTGAGTAGATCTACATCAGATCTAAGTAGATCCACTCATCTTCTTCGTCAGAAAATATATCATCTTCTTCGTCAGAGTTGATTTCGATGGTTGGTGGTTATCAATGAACCCCGATCAATGGAGAAAGACATAATCACCGGTGGTCGTCTTCCATGACAAACACGATGAGAGAAAAATGCAGAAAAAAAAAACGAGAGAGGAAGGGAAACAAAAAGCAGAGAGAGAGAGGAAAGGACTTTTGGGTGTAGTGAAAAAGCTTTGGGATTAAATGGAAACCACATGTTTCACATGGGACCTATGGATAATTTCCCCTTGAATTAATGAATCCACTTCCATACAATTGAAATGTGAATACAAACATGAACCGCAGCCCATCCGACCCAAAAGAACAAAGGGGCACTTACCAGCCGGTCCCTTCCAAATAACTTAATACCCACCAAGTCCTGCCCTATTTCAGTTTCCAATTTTACCCCTGAATGTCACACCACACGCGTGAATGAAAGAGCATATCAGAGGTCTCATGTCTTGGCGTGAAACACGCTCCTTCTCAATTGTTCGATTTGGAAACCATTCGAGGCGATTTCCAAACCATGGCGATTTGCGATTTCAAAATCGGAACAAACAAAGAGTTTTCCACTGAATCTCCCATCGTTTCGAGAAAAAAATAGCTCTGTTTGATCGTGATTACGATTCAACAGATACACAAATCCTCCACCGTTTCGATCTACATTCCCTGCTTCATTCATCTTCAACAAACATGTGAATCAAACGTGAGTGATATTCATCTTCTGTTCTTCTTTTATAACTATATTTTGCCAATTCAGTGAGAAAATTTGCTATAACCATGATAGATTTGCTTAATTTACTTAATTGAGTCATAAAATTTGTTCTAATGATAGATTTGCTTCCTTTCTTCTTTCATAACTGTAATTGAGTTATAAAATTCGAATTCAAGCTATTTTGAATGTGTATCATATAGTATTAATTTATCATTGATATTCAACTTCATAATAATCACAACTTCATGTCCATTTGTTAAACAATGATGGATTTGCTTAATTTTGCTAATTCAGTGATAAAATTTGATATACAATAACAGATTTGCTTACTTTACCCAATTCAACGATAGGTTTGCTTAATTTTCCTAATTGAGTGATGAAATTTGTTATAATGATGGATTTGTTTCTCTTCTTATTTTATAACTATGCATTTGCTTCCCTTCTTCTTTCATAACTATAATTGAATAATAAAATTCAACTTCAAACTACTTTGAATGTGTATCTTACATAATTAAGTTATGAGTGATACAATTTGGCTTGAAGCTATTTTCAATCTGTACTATCTGAGATTAATTTATGATCATGCTCAACGTCATAATAATCATACCTTTATGTTCATTTGCTATACAATGATGCATTTGCTTACTTTTGCTAATTCAGTGATAAAGTTTGCTATACAATTGTTTTCATCTTCATCTTCAACATCATACTTCATGTTCTTTTGCAATTTGGAATCTAAACTTTGCTATACAGTTATATATTTGCTTAATATACATAACAGAGAGATAAATTCTTCTTAGTTTCCCTAGTTCAATGATAAAATTCTTCTTAATTTTCAATGTTTATGTTCAATGTTTTTATACAGATGTTGCCAGTCATTCTAAAAGATTACGTCGTCGACAAACAAGTTTCTCAAAGAAGAAAAAAGATTGAAAAAGTCGACTTTGTTATAGAGCCAACAACACATGACAGTGAAAATCAAATACAAGTTAAACCTGAATCTAACATTGACAATGAGAACCCCAAACAGGAACAACTCAAACCAGCTACAAAGCTCCACAAAGCAAGAGGGAAGAAAAAAATTGATAGAAGAAAAACTAGGACTGAACAGATACATGATAATGAAGCAAAATATGTCTACCGTTCTAACATTCAATCTCTTATCAAATTTTTCAAGACAACAAAACTCAGAGAGGAGCATTTGATATTATTGAGAAAGACACCTTTTTCACTTTTGGTTGATGCATTGAGTAAAAACAAGGTTAAAAGAAGAGATTCAATTAAATATGATGATGTGGTTGCAAAAATTTTGCAAACTTACCAAATGGATGGAACCACATTTGAAATTCTTTGGGAAGAAATTTGAAATTGAAAAGAAATGACTTCAAGTTAATTTTTGGGATTGCATGTGGACACAAGAAGATGAATCTTGCATATGGAAGAAAAAATGACGTAGCTATGGTGCAAAGAAGAAAAATCACCGAGAGCAGAATGACAAGTGCTTCAATCCAAAACTTGATAATGAAACTTTTGAGAAGCACCAACAATGAAGATATAGAAGATGTCGTTAGGCTTGTGTGCCTTCTGGTTTGTTTGCTTTTGTTGTTTCCGGGTACTGGGACAACAATCGGTTGGGGGTTCATAAAATACCTGGAAAATATTGATGAAATGAAATCTTATGATTGGTGTGGCGCAGCAAAACATCATCTTACAACATCAATAGCATGCAACATTAACCAAATTGATAAAGTGTGCGGATGTGTGATCATCTTGTTGGTAAGTAAATACCTCACTTACAACTTATAACCTACAATAACTACATTTACTAAATACTAATCTACAACATTTTTTTGGTCCTCAACAGTATTGGATATGTGAGCATGCAAAGATCATCAAACCAAATGAGAATAATCCAATACCAAGATTTGCAAAATGGAACATTACTCATCTCGGAGAACAATTGGCAAAGTCATCCTTGCATGATCTGAAACATATTGAGGTATGCATTCATATCCTTTGTTTTGTTTAAACAAATATTAAACTTTGTTATGCAGTGATAAATTTTAGCAATACTAATAAATTATTTTAATGTTAATGCTGTCGCATTAGTGGTAGAAAAATTATTTAGGCATTTCATCTATGCTAGGAAATTATTCAATAAACAATTTTTATCAATGTTTAACCTCTATTTCTTTAATTGAGTGATGAATTTTGCTATGCAGTAATAAATAATCATATGCAGTGATAACTTTTTGCTCACAGTTATAAATTCTCTTAGTTAGCTTCATTGACTTATAAATTTTGCTTAGTATTGCTAATTCACTAATAAAACTTGTTATCATGAACCAAATTACCATTCTTATTATAAATTTGAATCACCGAATGATAAATTATTACTTAACTCTGCCTCATAACATTTTTTTTAATAATTTTCATTCATGTAGGAAAGTAATTTGAAAGACATAATTGAAGAACAGAACATATACAAACAATTGCAACCACAAACAGATGATGAGCATGATGATGAAAAATGTAACTTTGAGGAACAACAGGAGACCGAATTATCTGAAAAGGAAGAAGAACCAATTAGCAGAAATATATTAGGTCTCGATCTGGAAGAAAATCACGAATCCCAAGAATCAAACAGTGCTCCAAAAAGAGGAAATCAACAACAACGCAATCAAAAAGAATGCACGAAGGAAAGCCAACTTTCAAAGATGAAACTCAAGAAGGTCCACTTCATGTGCAAACAAATGACTGTCTTTTGACAACCTAGAAAATAATGAAGAACAAACAATGATCAAACAGAAAGCTGGTCCAGCAACTTCCCCGGGATTGAAGTATGAAACACCGGCTGAAAAGAGGAAAGCAAAAAGGAAACTTGCCTATGAAAGAAATATCTACCATGTCAAAATCAATGAACATACTTTTCAGAAACTAGAAGAGAATGTCCTGATAATCCAAAGGCTAGAACTAGAGAAGGCAATAATCCAAGCAGAAAATGACAAGCTTAAGGACCAGCTCATGAAGCTCAGTAAACAAATGGAAGAACAAAGCAAGAAAGCAAAGACACAAATGGAAGTCAAAGATGTGGAAATAGTGCTACTTAATGAGAGAATCGCAATGTTGGTTGAATCAAATCTCTACCTGGACACTGAAGAAGAACAAATCCAAGTTGAAGTTGAAGCCACCACTCCCAAAACATCGCCTCTTGTCAGCTCAATGATAAAAAGGGTCAAAAATAGAGAAACAAGAAAAGAGCACAAAGATCCAGATTTTTGCTACATAATGAAAAGACAACCAAACCAGAACAAGGCAGGTTGATCAAGTAGAACCAATGCTTGAAGAAAATCCAAAACCGAGAAAGAAGAGCACACCCAACATCAACATCCAACAAAACAAATTAACACTTCCTATCCAATGTTTCACAAATTGCCAAAGAAATCAATGATGAAACTCACTAGTCTTTGGGCAACAAAACCGGAGTATACAAGATATAGTCATGCATTTAACAACGTATAACTTTCATTTATTTCACTCATTGATAAATTTTGATATACTGATGATAAAATTTGCTACATAATGATAAATTTTACTTAATTTGTTTGGTATAGTGATATATTTAGCTAATCTTCCTGTTGTCTCATATATGGTGTCAAATTATTTAGGCATTTGGGTTTATGATCGTACTTCATTTCATGCTTCATATTTGATACATGAAGTAAAATTTCATGCTCAATTTGTTCCCCTAACCTTTGATTTGTTAATTGACCAATAAATTTTGGTATCTGATGATAAATTTTGTTTTCACATTTCCAGTTATCCAATCTTACAAGGAAAGGAAGTAGGCAGCTATTTGTACTTGGATGACATTGACAAAATAGTCAAATGCGAAGAACTTCCTGGAAATGTAAAATCAAATCCCTATTTGTGCATAAATCAATTGTAATACCAAACTATAATTCTCTCATTAACCTTGTTTGCTTTTGTTTTTAAAACAGGCAATAAATGCATACAAGGAAATCTTAATGACAGAAGAGCAACTGAAACCAAACTTCAGCCTCAGCTCACAAGCAGGAACAACATATATATTTACTACATCATGCCATGTAAGTAAATTACATATATATATATTTCATTACAATATAAGTTCTCATTCATCCAGTCTTATACTGATAATTAATGAATTCCATTGTAATCAAAACTAATATATTTTGCAAAACACAGTATTTGTTCACCACAAAGGATGAGGCAGAAACAAATCAATTGTTGAACAAAATGATGTTAGAAGCTGTCAAGGAAAGATATCTTCTCTTCCCAATTTTCAATGAAAAGCATTGGACGTTGTTGGTACTCGACACTGAAAATGGCTCATGGAAGTTTTACAATTCAATGACACCAAGCACAAAAACAGATAACCACTTAAATGAGGCAAACAAACTGGTAAAACACCAATTAATTGTGATATCATCCATTCCCCTTGTCTATATGAAATTTTCTTATGCATTTATTTGTCAAACACCAATTAATTATTAATATATTTTTCAGAGAAAGGTTATTGAAAAATACCTTCAATATCACAATCCCAAAGTCATTGAACGTAACAAGTTTCATGAAAGCGAAATTGCAATGAATTGTCCCCAACAACTTGATCATTCGTAAGTTTCTGCAAACCAATACATATTATATAGATAAAATTATCGTTGATGACTACTAACTTTGTTTTTCCAATCTCATTGTAGACTTGATTGTGGCGTCATAATTTGTTACCTCATGAGAGAATATGTCTGTAACAAAGACATCTTCCCCAACTTAACAAAGGAGGAGTGCCACCAAATCAGAGCAGATATCATAGATGCTTTGTTGACTAACCAACAGACAGACACCCAGCAAATCGTTGATGAGGCAATAGAAGCGGTGCTTGAAGACAAGGAGTTTTGGGACACAATACACAATGACAACCATGCTTGAATAATTTTCCACAAACATTATAAACATTTTGGTTCTTGCTTTGCTTCAATGAATATTACAATGCTTGGTTGTTACAATGCCAAATTTGCTTCAATGAAACATTCAGTCTTTTTTAACCAAATTGTTACCAGATATAACTTTTTGATATAGGTCTTCTTTTATGCAAATTTCATTCAAAAAATTAATTATGATCTGATTATTTGTGTCAAATTTAAAGCTTAATAACAGGTTTCGAGTCACTATACTAATATTTTTTTTTTTATATAGTGTTTTGTTTTCACTCATAAATTTATCCATGTTTCAACAAATTTATCACTGTAAACACTGATAAATTTTTCACTGTTTAAACAAAAAAACCAGCACCACTGTCTCTTATTCGTTTTTCCAAACTCAATTAAACAAAGCACTATCAATAAATAAAAAAATTATCTAAATTGAAAATTCAAACACAGACCCTATTACATTGTTTTGATTATTTTGGTTCTTCATTTGCTCCAATGAAACATTTAGTCTTTTTTATCCATATTGTTAACATATCTGGCTGTGGATATCAGTCAAATTTCATTCAAAAAATTGATTATAATCTGATTATTTGTGTCAAATTTAAAGGTTAAAAACAAGTTTGGAATCACTATACTGATAAAATTATTTTTTTATAGTATTTTGTTTACAATGATAAATTTATCACTGTTCCAACAAATTTATCACTATGAACACTGACAAAATTTATTACTGTTCAAACAAAAAAACCACTACCACTCTCTCTCTCTCTGTCTCATTCTTTTTTACAAACTGAATTAAACAAGGCACTATAAACAAATTAAAATTAAAACACATACACTATTATATTGTTTTGATCATTGTAAAATTTTTAAAAATAAGATATAAGTACAGTTAGAATAAATTTGTAAAAAAGAAAACCCTTATTCGTAGTTACTTACACATGAGCTAAAAAATATTGAAAAGTCATATTATAATTTTACAATAAAAAATACTAATATTTAAGAATTAGCTGTTATTAAAATGCTCAAGAGTGTTCTCATGTTTATAAAATGCTCAAGAATGTTCTCATGCATTATATTTCATCTAAACATGAGAACACTAAAGCATTCCCTAGACTGAAATTTTGAACAATTTAAACTGAAAATAAATTTTAAAACTCAAAATATCGTGCTACTGTAGCAACATATTTGCCACTGATAAAAACAAGGGTAAACTACCAATAGGTCCTACTTTGAAGACTTATTACACAATATGTCCTACTTTGGAGACTTATTACCCATTAAGTCCTATTGATAAATTTATTAAGTGATAAAAATAAATTTATCAGTCTTTTATTTTTATGAATAAATTTATAGTGATAAATTTATCAGTCTCTTTGTTTTTATGAATAAATTTTTAGTGATAAATTTATATATAAAAAAAAACACTATATATAAAAAAAAAATTACATAAAATAAAACATAAATAGTATTACATTGTTTAGATCATTTTCCTTCTTAATTTGCTGCAATGAAACATTAATGTTTTGTACATCATTACATTCAATGTTTAGAATACATTCATCAAAAAAAAAAAAATTAAAACAAATTATTTCTACTTAATTACACATGAGCTCAAGAATGTTACTATAATTTTTAATTTTAAGAATGTAACTTATTAATTTTAAATTGACAGGTAATTTAATTTTTTTTCATAAGTATTACAAGTATTTTATTTCAACCCCAAATATAATATGTTTATATTTCATCTGAATTTGAATATGAATTTGAGAAAACTGAACAGTTTTCTAAACTGGAATGTTGAAGAATTTAAATTGAAAATCAGTATGCGAAACCTGAAGCATTTTCTAAACTCAAAATATCTTGCTATTGTACAAAGATATTTCCCATTTTCTAAGCATCTTCTAAGCATTTTCTAAATTTATCACCGATAAAAAAAAAAATACTTTCTAAACACAATATATTTGCCAGACAGGGGAAACAAAAGCGTGAGTCACGCGATTGAAGTGCTGTTTTCTCAGCCTACACCATTGGCGAATCACTTCCCCTCTCACGCAAAACGACCATCCCAACTCAGGCGATTCGAAGCATTACTTGGAGGAAACATGCCTGTAAAGCGTAAGCAACTGAAACCCTTATTTCTCTCCCTATTCAACCACATTTTCAAAAACCCTAGATCACGTTCAACTACAACTTGCAAAATTTCAACAATATTAGGGCATTTTCGGAAAATAAAACTTGTAAATATGTAAAATGTTAAGTGATCAACTGATAAAGGTGTTGGTTTTGAAGTTTAAAATTACGTTCATTTTGATTTTTTTTTTTTTTAAATTTTTGATACAAAAAAATCAGTTAACAGGGAGTCGGTTCAAGAAACTAAAATAGACAGTGGGTTCAAGATATCAAAAAAACTTGTTCACATATATAATACTAATTAGAACGTTGCACACAGTACATGTGTGTAATTTTTTTATAGATTAAATTTTGTGTCACTTTTGTTTCATATTTGATTCATAATAACTTGTATCCTCCTTTTGATATATATATATATATATATATTTTTGGTTATTTCAGTATGCCCAATTTCTCAAAAATTGAAATTTTTTGACACCTTTTGGATTAATTTTTTGTCTCATTTTTCTTTAATATTTGATCGATTATAAATTACACCTCTCTTTTGGTAACTCAATGATCTTTACCAAATTTAAATATACAAATCATGCTCTTGATGTAACTTACAAAAAGAGCCTTGCAATACTTTTACCTTATAATAATATAAGTGCATCAAATCAAGTCATAAGTTTGCTACACATACCAAACCAAGTGACAAGTTTATCACTTACACATCCATCCCCATTTCTATAGAGGGATACATTTACATAAATTTAATGTAGGTAAAGATGAATGACACAGTAGTCAATAGACTCACCAACTTAAACAAATTTCATCTGTTTTGGGAAAGAATTTGACTCACACTATTTTTCTTCTAACCAACAAAATGAAAACACAGGAATTATGAATATATTCAAGTTTTATCAGTGTTTCTTTGCTTAATTAAATGATAATTTTGTCATATATCCATAAATTTTGCATGCTTTGCCTAATACATTGATAAACCTCTTTGACATAGATGTTGCAAGTTCTCGTAAGAGATTATCTCGGCCTGCAACAAGATCTTATACTGCAAAAAGACAAAAGCGAGAAAAGCAAGACAACAAAGAGGAAACCACAACAACAGCAACAACAACCAAAAAGCAAAAACAAGAACCTGTAGATGAAGCCATTGAAGGTAAAAAACAATAGCAACTTATATAGATGTCACACGTGAATTGCTACACTGAATTCCTTCACAACTATTGTGACATGCATCTGACCGAACCCAATTGACTGCTCTGTTTTGCTATCATTATTACAACTCTTCACTGTATAAGCTTTGTTTGCTTAATTACATAATAAATTTTGTCATAATTCTTCTTATTCTTATTTGATTGTTTGAATTATTTTGTTTGCTAGCTAACAAAATCAATACAGATGACTTATAAATATATTCAAGTTTTATCAGTGTTTCTTTGCTTACTTAAATGATAAATTTGGTTCTATATCAATAAATTTTGCATAGTTTGCCTCATTCATTGATATCCTTCTTTCATATAGATGTTGTGAGATCTCTCATGACATTATCTATGCCAGAAAAAAGATCTTTAGCAGCAAATACCCAAAAGCAAGAAGAGAAACAAAACAAAAAGAAAAAAAACCAACAAGGCAACAAAAAGAAAACTGCAAGAACATCAACAACAACCAAAGAACAAGAAAGGGAGAAAAGACAGAGACATCAAAAACAACAACCTGCAGATGAACCTCAAAAACCAGCACAAGCAAAAGAAAAAATAAGCAAACAGCAACAATCCATTGAAGGTAAAAAACAATACCAACTTATTTATATGTCACACATGAATTCCTTTCCAACTATTGCCAAATGCATATGACCCAACTCAATTGAGTGGTCTATTTTACTGATCATTATTAGAACTCTTCACTGTATAAACTTTGTTTGCTTCATTACGTAATAAATTTTGTCATAATTCTTCTTATTCTTCTTTCATTGTTTGAATTATTTTGTTTGCTAGCTGACAAAATCAATACAAATGATTTATGAATATATCCAAGTTTTATCAGTGGTTCTTTGCTTAATTAAATAATAAATTTGGTTGTATATCCATAAATTTTGTGTGCTTGGCCTACTTCATTGATATCCTCCTTTTATATAGATGTTGTGAGCTCTCTCATGACATTATCTATGCTAAAAAGAAGATCTTTCACAACAAAAACTCAAAAGCAAGAAGAGAAGCACAACAAAGAGGCAAAAAAGCAACAAGACCACAAAGAGGAAACAACAACAAGAGAAACAAGAAGCAACCAACAAGAAAGGAAGAAAAGACAGAGACGACAGAAGGATGAACCTCCAAATCAAACAGGTTTGGAATCACTATACTCATAAAATTATTTTCTTATAGTGTTTTGTTTACACTAATAAATTTATCCTTTGTTTCTAGAAATTTACCACTTGTGAACAACGACAAATTTCTTCTTGTTTAAACAAAAAACCAAAGACATCTCTCTCTCATCATTCTTTTTTCCAAATTCAATTAAACAAAACACTATAAAAAATTACAAATTTACCTAAATTGAAAATAAAAACACATACCTTTGTTACATTATTTTGATCATTGAAAACTTTTTAAAACTAACATATAAGTATGCTTAGAATAAAATTTTAAAAGTAAATATTATATTTGTATTATATTTCATCTAAACATGAGAACACTGATGCATTTCCTAGACTGAAATTTTGAACAATTTAAACTGAAAATAAATTGCAAAACTCAAAATATCTTGCTACTGTAGCAACATATTTGCCACTGATAAAAACAAGTACTATTGTAACATTTTCAAAACAAGTCGTTCTTTGCTTAATTAAATGATAAATTTAGTTCTATATCCATAAATTTTGCGTGCTTGGCCTACTTCATTGATATCCTCCTTTTATATAGATGTTGTGGCCTCTATCATGACATTATCTATGCCAGAAAGAAGATCTTTCACAGCAAAAATCCAAAAGCAAGAAGAGAAGGACAAGAAAGACACAAAAAACAACAAGACAAAAAAAAGACAACAACAAGAGAAACAAGAACCAACCAACAAGAAAGCAAGAAAGCACAGAGGCAAAGCAGAAGGATGAACCTCCAAATCAAGCTCAAAAACAAGGAGACCAAAAAGAAAGAAAAGCCAAACACCAACAACCAAAAACAACAACCAAACCCCAACAAAACAAACAAGAAACAAAGCGGCACCAACCAAAAGACAAGAAAAAAAGCGGAGGAAGAAAAACAAGAAGTGATCAAATTCATGCCCATGAAGCAAAATATGCCTACCGCTCAAACATGCTATCCTCATCGATTCTTCAATGCCACCAAACTTCAAAAGGAGCATTTCCAAATATTGAAAAAGACTCCCTTCTACCTTCTAGCTGACATTTTGTCAAAGAATACCGTCCAAAAAGCAGATTCAATAAAATATGATGATGTGGTTGCAAAAATCTTGCAAACATACCAAATGGATGGAACCACATTTCAAATTGGAGGAAGAAAATTTGAAGTTGACAAGAAATGATTTCAAGTTAATTTTGGGATTGCATGTGGACAAAAGAAGATGCATCTTGGATATGGAAGAAAAGATGAAACAGATTTGGCAAAAAGAAGGAAAATAAGAGAGAATAGGATGACAAGTGCTTCAATCCAAAAGTTGATAACCAAACTTTTGAGAAGCAAGAAGAAGGAGGACAGAGAAGATGTTGTGAGGCTTGTGTGCCTCTTGATTTGCTTCTTTGTTGTTATATCCTCGCACTTTGGAACTACAATTGGTTGGGGGTTCATGAAATATATTGAGGATATTCACAAAATGAAGTCTTATGATTGGTGTGACTTGACAAAGGAACACCTCACAAAATCAATAAAAAGAAACATCAACCAAATTGATAAAGTGTCAGGATGTGTGATGGTTCTATTGGTAAGTAAATATCTCACTTATAACGTATGAACTATAATATTTATGTTTACTAAATACTTGTTCATAACAATTTTTTTCTCTTCAACAGTATTGGATATGCGAACACACAAGCACCATCAAATCCAATGCTGAAAATGCAATCCCAAGATTTGCTAAATGGAACATCACATGTTTTGGACAGCAATTGGCAACTTCATCCTTGCAAGACCTAAAAGATATTGTGGTATGCAATGCTAACCTTTGTTCTGTTTAAACAAATGATATATTTTCTTATGCAGTGATAAATTTTTGTTCACACTGATAAATTTATTTACTTTACCTAATTGAGTCACAAATTTCCATTACTATACCTAATTGAGTAATCAATTCTTTTACACAATGAATGTTTTTCTATTTGTCTACTGTGCATGAGTTTTGTTTCATAATTACTTCATTTGTGTTACTTTATATTCGACTATAATTGATTAGATTTCTGTATTGATAAATTTATCCGCACAAATAAATTGAATTAGACATTTTCTCTTACATTTACTTTATTAGATTGCCTTTGCTAATTCAGTGATAAATTATGATATGCAATGACAGATTTGATTACTATGCCTAGTTCAATGATAAAATTTGCTATGACAATCATTGATTTGTTTAATTTTCCTAATTGACTAATAAAATTTGCTATGAGAAATTTATCTCTGAACTTTGTATCATATCATTCATTTTTTTAATTTTCATCTATCTGTTGAGAACAATTTGAAGCACACGGATGAAGAGAGAAAAATACCAAATTTTGCTAGGAAAAATTCAGGATAAAGATGAAGATGAAGACAAAGATGAAGATGAAAATGAAGATGCTACTTTTCAGGGAAAAAATCAGACTGAAACTTCTGAAAAAGAACAACAAACATTGACTGAAGACAAATCCAAACATGAAACATGGGAACCAATTCCACACATAATAAGCCCTGAAAAGAAAAAGAAAACAGTACCCGTTGAATCAGAAAACAGTGAAGGAAACAAAGTTCACAAAGAGCCTGAAGTGGATCCTAATCTGGTAGAAGTACTTGTTTTTGAGAGGATAGAAGATGACATGCTCAAAATACAAAAGTTACAAATGGAAAGGGACATCCTTCAAACTGCAAATGAAAACCTGCGTGACAACTCAACAAAATTTGAAAAAAAGAAATGCCAGATCGACACAAAAACAAATGCAAAGAAAAGATGAAGAAATCAAAATTACGCATGAGAGAATTGCAACATTGGTGAGGCAAACAAGCACTCGGAAGAACAACACCTGAAGCGGCGTGCAATGAAGAAATTCAAAACTTCAAGCGAAATTTTCAACATCCTACCAGAAAAATCAAGGCAAAATCTCATTGCACATTGGACAAATACAAAAAAAAAGTAACAATCTTCTCTATTGACTCTTGTACTTCACTTTTGCCATCTGTTTATCATTAACTCATATTGAATTTATAAGTATCAAATATTCCAAAAATATTAATAAATTTATTATTCAAACACTGATAACCTTTTTTTCAAGGATCAGCCGGTGTGGCAAGGATCTCATCCGAAACCTATGTCTACCTAGCGACATTGACAAAATATTAAAGGCTCAAGATTTGGCGAGGCATTGTAAGTTGAATTTGTAACTCATTAAAACAACACTCTCTTTGTTTCATTTATATTAATTCCTTCTTTTGTTTTTTGTTTTCAACACAATTAATAGATGCATATGCGAACATTTGCTTACCTGAGAAAAAAGGGACAACATCAATCCCATTCATTTCAAGTTGCCATGTAAGTAACTAGTTTGCTAAAGCGAATAACAACACTTGTTTTATTCTTTATCGATGTATAACCTCTGTTTCCTTAAGCCGACTAACTAGTTTAAAACATAGGGTTTTTCTTGGCCGAGCTTGACATGTGAAAACAAAGAGTCAAGCAAACCAAACGAAATTTCGACTCAGATTTTGTAATTCTTGTTATATATTTTGACCTTGTTATTGTGGTGTGACATGAGTAAATCCCATACTTTGATTAAAAATTCAGGCACTTTTGGGTTTTGGAAACTCGCATATGACATTGACAACTTCAACAAATATTGAGATGTCTTGAAATTGAAATAACTTGATTATATGCTATGATGTTCCAGGATATAGTTTACTTTCATTTTGTTACTGGTCAAACCTCATATAGTTCTTCTTTGTTCTAATTTATTAACTAATGGACAACTTTCATTACTACTATGGAATGGACAGAATCATCATATATCTATACATATATTAATAGATGTGCACACTCACATGAGTGTACTTCAAATAAGCAGTATAAATATATAGCCTGTTACAGATCATCTACGAATATTTACATAATCAAACAGAAGCATAGTATACATATATTAGGGGATATAAAGATCCATTTCACATGCAGGAGAAAAAAAGACATCAAGACACCAATAGATGTGTTCCCTTTATATATAGTATACATGAATTTTGCAATGCACTGATAAATTTTGATATGCATTGATAACATTTTGATCATGATGACAAAAAGTTTCATACCCACCACCTATTTAAGTTGAAAAAGTTTAAAGTTAAATTAACATTATTTTTCTTTATTTTTATTTGTTAGCACTTGTTCACTACAAAAGATGAGGAAGCAAGAAAAAGAATGTTGAACAAAATGATGCCTGAAGCAATGAAAGCAAGATACCTTCTCTTCCCAATTCACCAAAATTTTCATTGGACAATCATTGTCCTTGACATTCAAGAAGGTTCATGGAAATTCTACAATTCCATGAGACCAAGGGAGCAATACCTAAAGATCCACACTACATTCTGCAAATGAAGAGGTAAAAATCTTTTCACTATCATTCTTACATTAAACCCAAAACTTAAATCCTGATCCATGCTAAATAAAACATGGAAAACTTAAACAGTAATGTATTTATCATTCTTTAAATCCATGGATTCTCATTAATTGTTTCAATGACTTTCTAATACAACAATTATACAAATGTATATGTTGCGAGTTATTGAAAAATAGATAAAGGATGAGAACCCAACTCTCATTCACCACGATAAATTTCAACGGAGAGCCAGTCGTCATCAACGACCCACAACAAGAAGAAGCATCGTAAGTTTATCAACAATAAAACAACATTATTAAAAAAAAAGCGAAACCAAATTATAATATTTTGTTTTCAATATATTTTTCAGGCTTGATTGTGGAATCCTTGTTTGCTACATCATGAGGCAGTATGTTCCCCATAAGACCATAATCCCTACTTTTTCCAAGGAAGAATGCAATCAATTGAGAGCTGATATGATAACTATCTTCTTGACGGACCAACAAGTTGCTCAACAACAAATGCCTGATGAAAACATTGATGACTTGCATCTGAAATAATCAACAGATCTGGAATAGAAGAAAAAAAAAACATTGAATCATCTGGTTGTTAGAATGTCAATATTCATACATTTTGCTTGTATGCTTGTTACAATGTCAAACTTATGGACAGTTCTTGGTTCTTACAATGTCAAAACTATGGACAATGCTTGTTTGTTACAATCTCAAATTTGCTTCAATGAAACATTCAGTCTTTTTAATATCGGTCTTGTTATCCAAATTTCATTCAAAAATTGATTCTAATATGAGTATTTGTGTTGAATTGCAAGGTTAATAAGGTTTGGAGCCACTATACTAATAAATTTAATTTTTATCTTTGTTTTGCTTACCGATAAATTTATCCTTTGTTTTAATAAAATTATCCTTTGAACCGATAAATTTACCAATGTTCAAACAAAAAACCAAAGACTCTCTCTCTCTATTTCTCTCTCCTCTCATTCTTTTTTCCGGTTCAAGTAAACAAAACACTATAAAAAATAATAAAAAATTTACTTAATTGAAAATTTAAACACAAGCACTATTACATTCTCCATATTGAAAATTAAAATACTGTTACAATTTCTAGAAATTCCCAACTTTGAGAATGAATGTAAGAACTTGCCATCCTTCGTGATTTCTGAATAATCAAAACCATTTGATACTTCAGTTAAACAACTCAAACATCCAAAGCTACCTTCTGAGTGACGACAAAAGAGTACGCAGACTGAAAACTTGTTGCTAAACCAGATAAACATGGTAGTTCATCCAAATTTTTTTGATTTTTAAAGAACTTAACACAGCAGATATACAATTATGTATTCTAGATATTTGATTTACACCTTTGTATTGTGGAAATTTTTCATGGGAAAACTACATTACTCCAGACAATGAAAAAATTTTCAGTGTAGAAAATAACATTAGCTTGGATATCACAGTGATAAATTTATTAACCACTGACATAAATGTAATAACCCATCAACTCTTTGAACACAATAAATCATAAATTATCATTCTTCCAAATAACAAAATTCAAGAACCACATCAATGGTAAATTTATCATTCTTACAAAAAAATAATCCATCAACTTGTCCCAACCAACCAGTGATAAATTTATCACTATACAAAACAGCAAAAACAGCAACTACATTTAACCCAAATCAAATAATATAAATCTGTGAAACTTAATCCTGTAAAAATATCGGTAAAAATATAATTTACATTCAACAAATTCCTCAATCATTCAATCCCGGTACCAAAATGATACATCTTTCCAAAAATACTCAATCATTCAATGCAAGTAACACCTCTCAACTCTCAAACAAAGTAATTCAATTAAAATCAATACAACTAAAGCAAAGCTTATTTACATGTTTTCCGATTTTGAGTTCCCATCTTTCCACCTCTGCATCTAATTCTCTTGATTTCGCCCTTAGAAGGTATTCTCTCCGTTCTTGGGCGTCCGGTGGTCTCTTACAAAGAGGAGGCAAAACAACATCATCAACACCAACTACATTTGGCTTCCACATACTAGGGCGGATAGATAGAGTGTGAATAAGAATCACAATAACTACAAACACGGTAGTAATCATCAAGAAAGCAATTCAGATCCTTCCCACTCCTCGTTATAGCACAAAAACCATGTTTGCAAGGAAAATAATTAATTTCCCACAATCGACAAGAACAACAACGTTTCCCAATATCAACCATAACTGATTGATCCAATTGGATTTCATAAATGTCATCGCTACATTTCTTAACTATCCATGCTTTTGTATCATTAAAAGCCTCTTCCAACTTTTTCTCTGCAAAAGGACAAACAATACGATTCCACTTATTACCAACTTCTCTCCTTCTTGAAAATTGCTCCATTAGTTTCACCCGTATAGCATCAACAAGACTAGTTGAAAACAAATGGCGTTCATCCCTAATCCATGAATTAAAAGATTCCGCAGCATTTGTGCACATTTCACCATACCTCTTGCCTTGAAAATAAGCGTTACACCAACACTCATTAGGCAAATCCTCAAGAAACTTCTCAACACTCGACCACAACGACCCTTAAACTCTTCAAATAGCTCATTAAACAACTCTATAGTAGGAGCATATGCACATCTACTAAAAAGAGTAAGCAAATACTCTTTAGATTCACGACTCTTCACGACAAATAAGTCTTCAAGTTTGTCTTCAAATGCATTAAACAAAAGAATGAGAAGAAAAGCGGAAACACCTCACTAATGCTTTCAACAAACCTCCATGTCGATCAAGAACAAACGCAATATCCTCTCCTGAGTCAAAGCAATGAGATAATTTTGACAAGAACCAATGCCAATGTCATAACTTTCACTATCAACAATACCAAAACATAATGGATATAAACCTACAAACAAAACATATATACCGTTAACAATAACAAATAAAAAATTACAAAAACAAAATCAAAACACAAACTATATAACATATAGCACCGACCATAGATAAATTTATCCTCAGTATAAATATAAAAATTTAACAAAAGTATCTGACATAAATTTATCACTAATAGATTCACCATACTCAATAATGAGCACTCTCAATTAACATAAATGATAGAATTATTACTGTTTCAATAATAATAACAAAATAGACATAAAATATACCTTGGTTACCATCTTTTGCCGTAGCAGCCAATAAACAACCTTTGTGTCTTCCTTTCAAGAAAGTTTCATCAAGCATCAACACAGGCCTACAATACTTGAAACCATGAATACATGCCTCAAAAGCAAAAAACAAACATTTGAAATGTCTTCCTTTACTATCAAAATCAAATTCCATATCAAAAACACTCCCCGGATTGCAAGCATTAGCAGCATCAACATACCAACGAAGATCGTCAAATGATGATGAATAGTCACCAAAAACAAGACCCCTTGCTTTTTCAACACCCATCCAAGCTCGCCGATAAGAAACTTCTGTTCCATAATAGTCCTTGAAATCACAAACCACCTCACTAACCGATGTCAAAGCCTTCTTACGAATATCACTTGAAATTAACCCACCAATCATACTTGAAGTCATCCTAGCATGTTTAATTGTACGAAAAGAAGATCCACAAGTATGAACATCATCAAATTGTTTAATAACAAAAGCTTTACTATAATTTTCCACTCTAGCATGCACGCTCCATAAACATCCCAAATCAGCCCTTCTCTTACAATGAACAGTGACACGATCCTTATCATTCTTAACAAAATCAAAATCAAAACCGGAATGAATAGAATACTTTGACAACGCATCTCGAAATTCAACAACTCCTTGAGCAAACCTTTGTCCCACTCCTTTCAAACAATTAACCCACCCATCGAGAGTAAAGGTTTCAGATTGATTTGAATAAAATGAAGGCAAAAATCGGTTTCACAAACAACACTACTACTACTAGCTTCACCATCACAAAGCATATAACCTTCACCTAAAGAACAACACTTTACAAAATCATCAATACAATGAATATCACAAGAAAGTGCCAGTCCAACCATAATCTCCAAATCCTCCTCACTTTCTAGACCACAGGAAGAATGTCCAGGCATTGAATACGATATATTCAAATAACTACCAACTAACTCACTCCACTTTGCACACAATTTATATACTAAATCCTTGAAATTAAATCCATCATTATACTTGATAACCAATGTCACACCTCTAAACTTGCACATAAGAAACAAACAATTCTCTATCACTATAAATCCTGCAACAAACAACAATTACATATCAGCATCACCCCCAAAATACACAACCATTATTCTGTGTGACAATCCATTATTCATGAACATATCAGAAACACACTGCCCAATTCAACGTGTTCCATAAAATCACATACAGTCATATCAGATTCAAATCAAATACAGTGATAAAATTGTAAACCAACTCAAACACATCCAAAAACCAACACTCATAACTTAAACAGTTAACACCACCAAATACCAAGAACAGTGAATAAGGCTTACACTTATTAGACATGGTAACTCGATTTGAATCTTACCATTACATTATGCAACCTTTTCATATCCTATTCCCATACTCATAAATCTATCCTTTGTTAAAAAGTTAATCCAACATCACCCCAAAATACCGTACCATAAAATTATCATTTGTATAAAATAACAAACCAACACCTCTGTTCAATCAACACAATTTCTTAACCAAAAAAAATATAAATCTAAAATTCAATCAACAAATACATATCTCAAAACTTTCAATATCATGATGAAAACACAAATTCAATCCCAACAGAAACAACACAATAACAACAATTTCACCACAAAACCAAAATCACAAAATCAAATTAAAAATAAACAAAACATTAAAATTGAAATCAAAATCAAACAAACCAGTCGACCTAAACACCAAACGCGAAATCGCAAATAAGAAGAATCACCAAGCACGCAATCGCAAATCACAAATCGCAAAAACACACCAAACACGAAATCGCAAAGACACACCAATCGCGAAATCAGAAATCACGCAGCTCCACAATAATACATTACCAAATCGGGAAGCTCCACAGAAATCCAAACCACAAACAGAATATTTTGATGGAAAATCCAAACAGAAACGCGCCAGAACACGAGAGGGGTAAAACGGTACCAAAAAAAAAGTCTCAGGACCTGTTGGTGCACACGATAAAACCTCAAGAGTAAGAGAGTAATAAGTCCAAAACTCAGGACCGGCCAGTAAAAAACCCAAGAACAAAACCCCTAGCACACACAATTGAGTCAATAGCCCACATAATTTCCAGCCCTAGACGGCCCACCGTTACACATTCATGACTATAAACCCTAGCCCTCACTTCATTTCGCTGTCTTTACACACGCAAACCCTAGGTGGAGCTCAGGAGGAAGATCTGCCGCCGCAGAGGAACCGAAGCAGAAGCAGAAAATGGAGGCTGCGAGAACTGTGAAAGATGTCTCTCCTCACGAGTTCGTCAAGGCCTACGCCGCTCACCTCAAGCGCTCCGGGAAGGTCTCTCTCTCTCTCTCTCTACATATATATAATATGTTAAAGTTTTGTCTTTACTGTTTGATTTCCTTTGCTATGCTGATTCAATTACACAACAGGTTTAAGATTTTGAAAACTGGATGCTTTTTTTTTTTTTAATATATTTGTTTTTATTATTTTGCATGATATGATTGAATCACTCCATGGTTCTCTACTGTTATGTTTGTTTTGTTGAGGTTCATGAATTTAGGGGTAGGGGTGTTCATGGACCAGTTTGGTTGGGTTATGAGGTAAATCAGGAATCAAACTAGTCTATTAGGAACCAAAAAAACCTTGAAATAATCGAACCAGAGTTTTTGTATTGTTCAATGATTCCATGTTGCAAAATTCATTATTATGTTGTGTCTATCTTATTTAATGAATTGATTTTACTTATAGAAATTCCCCCAAAAAATTAATTACTTCAAATTTCATTATATAATTCTTACTAATTTTAATAAAATGTGTATTGACACAAGAAGTTTTTCATATTTTGTACTAAATACTATAAAAATGTAATTCACTATAATATTGGAGTCGTAAAAATCATGTAAATATTAAAAGAATATACATAAACATATATATCTTTATTCATAGAGAAAACACCTTACAAATTAGGAAGACATAATGAGATTGGGGTTCTAGGAAGCAGATGAAAAGGCAAGCAAGTATCATGTGGACCTCCCTATATATATTAAAATTAATATAAAAAAAGGAAAGGAATGGTTTGCCTTGTTTTATTTCCTTTTTTCCGAGTATTCATGCATGAACCAAGTTACCAAATCATAAACAATTGTTTTTAATTACTTACCGTCCAGATTGGTTATGGTTTCATTGTTTTTTTAAAACACCCCTACATGGATTAGCATTTCAAGGTAGTCTTAGAACAAAAATTGTTTCTTGATGATGAGAATCAAACCAAGAAGATGATCGGAGCTGCGACAAGTTCAAGAGGTACCAATGTTAGTTCCTTGATGGGTGGTTTGATGGGTGCATTTTGACGCTGAATTCACTGCACCATCATAGTGGACATATCAATGGAGAGATTGTATGAGTGATGACATACCTTAACTTGTAGGCAAGGTTTTGAAAAGCGGCCGCAATAGTTACGTAACGGTTGTGGTGGTTTCCACCACCCATTACGGCCGCGATAGCGGTGTGATGGAAAGTCACATGTGTAACGGCCGTAGTGGTATTGTAACAGTCTGTTAGACACCGTTATACCCTTTTACAATATTATGAATAGTTTCTTTTTTCCAAGAAAAACAAAAGTTTACAAAAAAAGAACAAATACTCAAATGATCCAAGCTCAAAGAAAAAATCTTATATGAATTTTTTTTCTTTATAATTTTTTTTTAAAAATTTATGGCACAATTTTTATTTTATAATCGTTTCATTTAATAATTCTGAATATTTATTATTCAGTTAGTTCAGGTGTTGGTAAAAAATAATTTGTAGACATTTAAAATCAATTATTCTTAAAATCATTAACTATTGAAATAAAATGTTAAAAGCTCCTTTTGTAGTGATTGAAAATATGAAATATATTAGATCATACTTAAAAATTAATAAAAATTGATTAAAATTTATTTTAAGCCCCAATAAATGTGATTTTGAAAAGCAAAATATATATATATATATGTATCGGTAAGTTTTCTTCAAATTGTGTGAAAAATAAAAAAAATATTGTTTCGGTTACCGCAACCAGTACACTACGGTTTTTACAACCTCCAACCGCTACTGTGTTACCGCAATCGTTACAGCGACCGCAATCGCACCGCTTTTCAAAACCTAGCCTGTTGGAGTGTGGGTGTATATATAGGTTAGTATTCCTTGGTGAGTCATTCTAGATGACTATATGAGTATGTTTTGGAATATTCTTACTGAAGTTATTAGATTATTATCCTTCTAGAAATGTCACCATCTGCAACACGTGGTCTTTTTTATCATGCCATGTGGAATTATTAAGAACGTTTGGTCTTTTTTTACAAATTTTTACTCTTGGTGAGTCATTCTATTTTTATATAGTCATCTAGAATGACTTGGTCATCTATCTCACTTATATATACACTCACCCAACCACGGGTTAATGTGTGCCATCACTCATTACACTTTGATATTTCCTCTATGATGACTTGAGTGTCTGAGTGCCCTCAAATTTTTGTTTCTTCTACGTTTGATTCTCATCATCAACTAGTAGGGGTATGATTTAGGCCAAGTTTGGGAAGACTAAATAAGTGCACTTTTTAACTTTTTATGAAATATGGGTTGGATTTGGGTTGAGTTTGAAGTTATGTGTTAAAGAGGTGATGTGACTTAAATAAGATGATGTGACTTAAATAGGATAGTGACTTTTTAACTTTTTGAATTTTTTTGAGGATGCCAAACTTGACCTTATTTTTCCCTACATTTTTTGGGTACAATTTAAGTATTGGTTGTACTTCACTAAATGTTGGGATTAATCATCAAAGTTAGGTGCTGGAATGATGAACTGGGTAGTGCTTTCTAAATATATTTGGTCCATTTTAACTTAATAACTTGTTAATATTTCTCTTAATTTTGACCCAAGATCTACCTGGCCTGCATATTGGAATCCATTTTTGCTTCTCTATCATCAAATTTGAAGTTAATAGTGGTGCTATTGTATTGTATGTATTAGAGGGATTTGGATTTTAAAATATTGTACTGCTATTTGTATTTGGTCTGGTGGCTTGAAATTGTACTTTTTCCTGATATTATACCAACTCTTTTGGCTTTTTTACTCATTCTAATTAGAGGACACCAATCAACCATTGTAAAATTCTTCTACCATGAAAGTGGCAGCCTATGAAGCACGGACACGGACACGCATACGGACACGGAAACGGACATGGGACACAATAATTTCTAAAAAATAGGGACACGAACACGGCAGGGGACACGACAAATTTTTTAATTTTTTTATAAATATTTTTATTTTAATACACATTAATTATTTTATTTATTTATTATATTTTTTAAATAAATAATTTTTTATTTTATTTTATATACATGTATTTATTTATTTTTTTTATTAATATATATTAAATATATTATATGTTATATAATAACTATTATATAATATATAATAATATGTTAACTATTATATAATATATAATAATAATAGTTATTATATAATCAATAAACCCTCAGATAAAATAAAACGACAGATGCACAGATGCAAGGGAGAGAGACAAGGAGAGAGAGTGAGGGAGACAGGGTCGAGGTCGAGGTCTCGATCGCGATTGTAATCGCGCGAGAGAGAGAGAGAGAGAGAGATCGCGATCATCTGGGGTGTTCGATCGACTGATGGAGCTTCGATTTGAGAGAGACAGATCGCGATCGTCTGGGGTCTTTGATCGACTGATGGAGCTTGGAGCTTCGATCTTTGACTAGATTCATGGAGCTTCGATCTTCGACTGGTTTGTCTCTCTTCACTCTCTTCCTTCACACTCTCTCCTTCGTCTCTCCCTCCTTGCCGTGTCTCACGCTGTGTCCAGATCTGGACACACGTGTCCCCTACAAGAAAAACAATTAAATTAAAGGGACACGGCAGATGGCGTGTCCCGTACGTGTCCCCGGCGTGTCCCCGTGTCTAACACCGCCACGGCGCTGATTTTGCCGTGTCTATGCTTCATAGGATTGAATCGAGTCGTTCTAGGTTGGTGGGTTATGGGTAGGGAAACTCTCTCTTCCCCATCACTGTTTGACCCGGGGGTTAAAAAAAATGTAAAATGGTTGATGGGGTTTTCATTCTATTGCTGTTGAGTTTCCTTAGAAAAAGTTGTTTTTAGTCATTAAGTCACGAGATCCAATATTAGGTCAACTGTTTAAAGATGTGAACAAAAAGAAGCTTATGAGAGAAACAGTTTTGAGGTTGGCAGTGATGACTTTATGATCTGTTAGTAAGATTGTTTTAGGTGTCATGCTTCCATCTCACCTGCACGTTCTTGTATCATTTTTTCCCCATTTTTATTGCACAGGCCAGTGTTTCTGATAAGATACTTAAAATCTAAGAAGCTACTAATTTGGAAATCTTCAAGTTTGTGGTGGTTGACTTGCTGAAATGAACTAACTTTATCTATAATTTATGTTGCTTGACATGAGATTTCTGATGGGAATGTCTCTGTGGGTTTCGGATGCAACATGATCATTGGGTGATGGTACAATATTTTTTTGTTATAAGTTAGAAATTGTCAAGACCAGGCTACTGCAATGCAGATGAATAGTTACCATAATTTTATTTTGTGGTCCTTTCTCATGTTACCTTTTGATATTTCTTTGTTTTCTGATAGATGGAGCTTCCTCACTGGACTGACATTGTGAAGACTGCAAAATTCAAGGAGCTTGCCCCATATGACCCTGATTGGTACTACATTAGAGCTGGTGTGTGATTCTTTTTTTTACCTTTTTCCTCTATCTAAACTGCATGCAGACATGCATATGCATTATTGACCATTCTATATATCGTACTCATTATAGCCTTGATTTTGTTGGCAGCTTCTATGGCTAGGAAAATCTACCTTAGAGGCGGTCTTGGTGTTGGTGCTTTTCAGAGGATATATGGAGGGAGCCAGAGGAACGGCAGTCGCCCACCCCATTTCTGCAAGAGCAGTGGAGCCATTGCACGACACATCCTTCAGCAATTGCAGAACATGAACATTGTTGACTTTGACTCCAAGGGGTGAGTTTCTTTTATACATCTTTTGGCTTCATGATTCATAGAATGTAGTGAGTTCAAATTTTTGGAAGAGCAGCGGCTAAGCAAAACTCGGTTTTTGGACTGCCTGTTAGTTATAATTGTGTTAGGAAGTCGTTATTTTCATTTTTTGTATTTAAGTTCTCTTTTCTTATTTCTATATTATATAAAATTCTGTTAGAATGAGTGCTTTATTTATTGAAACATTGTTGTTGTGCATCAGTGGGAGGAAAATCACATCAAGTGGTCAGAGAGATCTCGATCAAGTTGCCGGAAGGATTGTTGCGGTGGTTGCTCAATGAGAAAGAGAAAATCGAGTGCCTTTATGCATACATTAAATACTCTGGATTTATAGTAGTAGTTGTTTTGGATGAGAAGAGTATATTTGGAGTACTGTTAAAATCAATTTTCTGCTTGGTTGCATGGTGCCCTACATTGAACATTGGCTGTTTGTTATTTTTGGATTCGTTGTTCTTGTTGACTCGTGTTTTTTCAATTTTCTGTAGTTCCAAAACCGTTTTTATTTTGGTGTTATTCTATTCTTGTTTGCCTACTTATAGTTCTACACTTGGGAATGTTTTGTTTGAACCTAACAATGTTTGTGCCATGGGACAAAGCTCGATAGCTTTTTCTTGTAGCTTACCATTCTTCTGATATTGTCATCTTGTCCAATTGTGCTGGTGCCTAACCCTAGTGTAGTCTCATATTGCTTGAAAATATAAATGTGTTTTTGGTTTGAGTTTTTTGAATTAAGGTTTTTGAAAATTAATTTTTTTGTTTTGTTTTGTTTTTTTTTTTTGTACTTTTAGTGAATATTTTTAAAATTTTAAATATGTTTTTTTATATTTTTTGGTTGCACCTTACTTAGATGTATCTAAAATTTGTAAAAAAATATTTGAAAAAACTAATAAATACATAAAAATATGAAAAATATATTGAATTTTTGTATTTTTGGTATTTATTGAATTTTTAAAAGATTTTGATCATAAAAATTATATTTTTTATGTGTATCTATGTTAGGTGTGTCTAAAAATTAAAAAAAAAATATTTCATTTTTTAAAAAAAAAATTAGAAAAAACAAAAAATAAAAAAGTAGAATTTTTGGAAAAGTGTTTTTGAAAAATAAAAAACAAGCAAGGTGGGTTTTTAGTGGCATTTTATTTATTGTTTGTAAACTTTTTTAGCCATAGGCCAAAAGTTCTTAGTCTTTTTAATTTTTTGTTCTTGACTATAGCAATTAGGGGCGTTTGCGGTTTGGATTTAGACGGTTTGCTGATCGGTTTAGACTTATTTGCATCTATGCGGTTTGGAGAAAAGATAATAAGATAATCCGCAATCGCCCGCAATGCGGTTTGCGGTTGGTTGCGATAGGGTTGCGGATTGGATTTTTTTTTTCAAAAATTTATTTTTGAGCCTTATTTTTTTCTCATTTTGTAAATATTTATTTTGGGCTCCTTTCTCCCCATTTTCTAAAATGCTCTAACATTAATAATTAATGAATTAAAATTTATAAAATTAAAAACATAACAAAATCAATTCGTAACACAGACAAATCATTCAAAATCTTAAATAAAATCATAAACTAACACAAATACATATTTCAAAATCCTAAACTAGAGCTCCATATTCATTAACGAATTTAAAATTCCAAATCACATTTCATCTGAGACAAATTCAATTATGTAACAATAATAATATGATCAGTATTTATTCAGTTTCAGTTGATATAATATTATTAGCAAATGTAATGCTAGAGTAAGTTCAAATAATAAAATGTGTTTTGTTTTGGGCAAAAATATCTAGGTAGAATATAGGAACGAAATCAATGGTTAAGATAAAAAAAATAAAAATACGGGCGGATTCTTACTAGTGCGGGTTAAACTTGCAACCCGTAAATATGTCATATTTTAAACTACATTCGCCCGCATTGTATTTGCGAAACCGCCTATTTATATGCAAATTGGGTGGATTAGACTATTTTTGCGAATCGGATAAACCGTTACCCACTCCTAACAGCAACCTAGAGGTCCAATCTGTTAGTAATTTTGAAGTATTAGAGGCCCCTCCTCAGGTTTTGGTCAGTCCTCTATTGAATGCTAATCTTCTTGGGGTCGTGTCGTGTTCATCGTACCCTAGCTTTTGTTGTTGCTATTCTCTTTTTCCTTGTACTGAAAAAAGATGGAAAAAGACTGCCCCCCTTGCTTCATAAGAGCACATTGCTCCATGGTTGCATGTGCTCATAAGTAAAGGAACATGTGAACATGAGAACTTGTTTTTGTATCTGTAAAAGGTGTATATAAAAAATATGGTAAGTATATGAAAATATATAAAATATGTATTAAAGATAATTTTTTATTTATTATTTAATCCCTGACAAAAGTTGGTTAGATGATCGGTAACTATATCTTGTTTATTTATGTTTGGTTCATTTTAATTATTCATAAAAATAACTTTACATGTTCATTTGTAATATTAACATACATTTATAACATTTCTTGAAAATAGTCCTTTTGTAACCTTTTGCCTTAAAATTTTGACTTCAATTGTTTTTTTTTTTTAAAAAGAAGTTTACAATTTGTTTGAGTTGACACTAGTTTTTTAAAATTGTTTTTTTAAAAATATATTGTTATCATTAAAAAAAGGGCAAATTACATATACCTCCCTCGAGATTTAGCTAAATTACGGATAACCCTTGAGATTTTAGAAATTACAGATACCCTCTGAGATTTATATTTTCATAACAAATTATCCCATGAGATTTATATTTTCATAACAAATTACCTCTTAATTTGTCATGTAAATATAACTTTCAAAGAGATATCTGTAATTTCTCAAATCTCAAAAAAATATTTATAATTTTACTAAACCTCAAGGTATATGTAATTTGCCTTAAAAAAAAAAGAGTGAATGGGTTTGGGATAAGGGCTAGACTTTTTTCAGTTCACACGTGGACAAGAGTGCTAGACTGTGAATCTCACTGAAGATTTTGTTTTTATTTTGGAGAGATGTAATAATTTGAAAAGGTTCTCATTATCCATCTAATTCTTTTTATAAATAATATATTTGAACAATTTAAATGGAGCAACATTCACTCTGTTTATTTTCAATTTTCAGAATTTACTTTTTAAAAAATTTTATTTTTTTATTTTTTGTATTTTTACTGAATTTTTTAAATATTTTAAGCAATTTGTTTAGCTTTTAAATACACCTAATATAAATACACTTACATAATATTTGTAAAAAAAAAAAAAATTAAAAATTCACTAAATACCAAAGATACAAAAATATATATATAAAAAATTAGTACATTTTTCATATTTTTGTATGTTTATTAATTTTTCTAAAATATTTTTTCATAAATAATTTACTATTTAGATACATCTAAGTAATGTACATCTAAAAAAAAAAAAAATTTTGTTTAAAATTTTAAAAAATATTTACTAAAAAAAACACGCAAAAACAAAAAACTCAACTTTTAAAAAACTGAATTCAAAAAACTGAAACTAAACATACTGATTATTATTCTATAACTATTTTATACCGTTCATTGCTAAATTATATTATAACTTTAGCTATTCATTTTATCTATCCACCATTAGAGTTGGTCTAATATGTAAAGTGTCAATTGGTAAAAGATAATCAGCTTGTTTGGTTTCACTTTTTAAAAATTAAAATTTTTTATTTTTTATTTTCACTGAATTTTTTTAATATTTTAAAAGATACACCTAACATAAATATACTTAAAAAGCATAATATTTGTGAAAAAAAAATCTTTAAAAAATAACTAAATACCAAAAATATAAAAAAATACAAAGATTCAATATATTTTTGTATTCTTGTATATTTATTGATTTTTTAAAATATTTGTTTCAAATATTTTACTTTTTAGATACATCTAAATAAAATACATCTAAAAAAGTAAAAATATTACTTAAAATTTTAAAAATATTCACTAAAAATAAAAAATACAAAAAAATAGAAAAACTTAATTTTCGAAAAATTGAAACCAAATATAGCGAATGTTATCCATATTAAAGTTATAATATTTGTGATTCAACCATAATTTAAAAAAAAAAATGAATTATAACTAAATAACATATGAGATATAATTAATTTTTTTAAAAAATTATGATTAAAATAATTTCATAATTAATATCACAATAAATCACAACTCACCATAATCAAATCATAATTAAATTACAACTAAGAATAGGTGATAAAAGGTTGTAACTTGGATATATATGGTACACAAGGTTTGTACCGGTTCACCATTGGTAAACAGAAGGACGATTATCGTCGAAATAACACTGAATAATTTCTCTAGACCCATACCGCTTTGTGAAGAAGTCAGCACGTGTCAATGTTGGAAAAATTACACGTTAAGCTGTCTGCTGTTAGATCGAATCCAACCACCCAATGGGGTGTTAGGATCCTCTAGAGTGATCCCTCTAGAGTGATCTCCTAAAGTAAAGAAGAGGAGCTCGACACGTGTCCCACTCACAAAACTAAGGGTTGAGATTTAAACTGTCACGACCCAAACCCGGCCCTATGGGTTTAGCAATGTGAATCGCGATAATTCGAGATTCTAGAAGGCCTCAAGATCTGAATCTGAAGAGAACGAGTTAGGGGCTGGCGGAAGCCAATCTGATAAATAACTAGTGTCCATTGAGTGTGGAAATCAGTATGCCAAAAACATTTTCATGCATTCATACATCAAAAACAAGCAGTCTATATACAAATATATACAACATGTACAACATTCAAGACGGGGACCCAACCCTCGATAACAAAGACAAGAAATACTATACAACAAGACAAAACAAGAAGGAGACCTATGGGGACACAAAACACCCCAAGCCATGGCATGGCGTCTCGAACCTCACAAGTGAGGCACATTGGTGGCTTGACAAAGCGGGGACTAACCCACGCCTCCTAGCTCCGGCCCGTCACGAGAACCTACATATATATAACGATGAGCTAAAGCCCATGAATAACATAAAGCGTAAAGAGGTTATGAATGAATGTCCTTACTGAATGAAATCAATTCATTTAACAAAGATTTCACCAATCAAGAATTCATCTTTTCAAGATTTCAATCAATCACCATATATGGTACATCCATTAGCCTATAAACAAGAGGTCCAAAAGGACCGAGTCTTAACAACAACAATAATGATGGCCATCAATCAGTATGGTTCCACAAGGAAACCGACAGAGCTCTGTAACAGTCAATAACAGTGGGTGCTAAGGATGCCACAATACAGTTCAGAAGACAGGACATACATTCATTCAATAAACGATATCAGTTCAGTAAACAGTTTAGTTCAGTATTCAAAGAATAACCATTTTGAACATATCTTTACACATCTGTTACTCACAGAGATTGGGCTATCAGTAGCTAGAGCGCGTCCCCGAGAGCCAACCCTAAACAATAAACAGAATAGAACACACACTAAGTTTACAGTTGGAAAGGATGTTAATTAAATCCCTAAATCTCCTCGGTGTGGTTCTATGTCTAAATCCTCATTAAGATGCTTTAAACTAGGCCTAAGAATGCCTAGGATGGAATGAGGATGCAAAAATGCATACAGAAAACATTTTCAGAATTTTGACAGAGTCCCTTCGGCGCACAATTCCCGCCGAGCGTCTGAAACGTTACCCGCTCGAGCGTAATTTCCTCCGCTCGAGCGGTCTGCAAAATATACTGGATGGTCGAAAAACCCGCTCGAGCGTGAATTTATCCGCTCGAGCGCACTGTACAAGGTATGCAACAATTACTGGGAGTGCGATTTCTACGCTCGAGCGCAGATACCTCCGCTCGAGCGGACAACAGAAATCTGGAAAATCCAGAATTGTGTTCTGAATTCAAAACCAAGGTTTCTACCTCCAAAATCGATCCTCTTGGGCCCATTTTCTGGAAAACTCATAAAAACACATAATATAACATGTTTCAAACCTAAATTTAAGAAATCAAGGCCCAAGGGTGTTTAATTCAAACCCAATTTCAAACCAATTCCAAGAATCATGCTCAATCAAGACATGCATGAGTTTCAAACCAATTTCAATCTTTAAATCTTGCTCTCAAGAGCTCATTAGTTGGAAAACAAAGTGAAAACATGGACTAAAGCTTAGACATGAACATGCATGTACAATCAACCATGAATTCAACTCCAAATTCACTAATCTCTACATGCATGCAACAATAGAGCTCCAATTCAACATTCTTGAACTTCAAACATGGCAATGATGCATGAAACATGCAAGATGGAGCTTAAAGATGACAAGATGACAATGAATTCCTTACCTAGAGTGTTAATTTCAAGTCTAGCAAGCTAAATTTGACAATCAACCTTCAAGTCTTCAAGCAATTCCACAACAATGGCAAGGTGAGCTCAAGTCTCTCTCTAAACTCTCTCCCTCACTCTATTCTTCTTGTTTGGTCGGTTACGAAGAAAAGAAATGGCTGAGCAAAGAGTCTTAGATCAAGTGTATGAGGCTCACTATAATTAGTAAACAAATAGTAAACAAAGGCTCTACTCAAGGGCAATATAGTAAATAAGCCTAAGTTCTCAATTAGCTCAATTCAATCTAATTTAATCATTCCTAATCAATTTTCAGATAAATATACCATTAAATCACAAATATTCTACTGATCATGAAACACTAAACGGTTCCTAAATCGGCCGCCGATAAGGCCTTCAATTAACAGTTTAAACACATAACTCAAACAGATAATCATTCAAGCAAACAGATACAATATGCAATATAATAGACAAACTTATTCAATTTCAGTTTCAGTTCCATTCAGTCTGTTCAGTAGTTCATCCAGTTCACTTATCAGTTCGGTTTAGCATTAATCAGTATATAATTCAGTGGTTATCCGGTAATCAGTACGAGGGTTGTTACATAAACTCACCAAAACGACGTCGTTTTGGTGAGTAAATTGAAAAAAAAATTCAAAAATCAAAATTATGGGTTTCACTCAGTTTGGTAGAGAGAGGTAGATCTGTTTCACCAAAATTCTGGGTTGTGTTCATCAAAATTCTCGGTTTCAAAGCTCAAGATTCAAAGATTCAAGATTCAAAATTCTGGGTTTCACTCAGTTGGGTTTCACTTAATTCTTGGAAATGGCAGTAACATCTATCTTTTTCACTCAGTTCTTAGGGAGGATTAGAGAGAGAGAGAAGAGACCAAAGCTTTGATTTTGGGTGTTTCTATTTCTTTTAAATCAATACAATCTGTTGATTTAGCTTCTATACAAACAAAGCTTTGATTTTGGGTGTCCAAGCTTTGAAGATCCTCCTGAAGATCCTCCTGAAGAACTGAGAAGGGACCAAAGTTTTAGAGAGAAGGCGACAGGAGTATCTTCAAGAATCACTACTGGTTTCTTCAATGGGTTTTAGTTTGAAAATACTCCGACGCAAAGGATTCCCTCCTCACACCCACAATCTCAGCACCAGAGAGGCTTGACGACAAGCCGGCGGTGGAGCTAAGATCGTCACTTCCTCCGTCGCTCACGGCAAGTGTTGCCATAGCCAATCTACCAAGGTTCGAACGAAAGCCGACTAGGGTTGCCGCCATCATCAGCCCACGCAATCGCCGGCAACGACGATGCCTTGAGCGAGATCCTCCTTCGCAGCGGCGGCAGCAGCGAAGTCGGACGTTCAAACTCTCGGCCTTCTCTCTCTCTCTCTCTTGAAACGATGATGAACACAACCCAGGGAACCGTTGTTTCAAATCCTAAATCGATTTTTTTCTTTTTTTTTGAAAATACTCACCAAAACGACGTCGTTTTGGTGAGTTTTATTCATAGCCGTCCGATCAGACACTTTAGGAGATCACTCTAGAGAATAACTCTAGAGGATCCGGACGCCCCAATGGGACCCCCTAACTCTCTCTCTCTCTGCCGACTGATCGAGCAAGGATCCTATAGAGTTTTTTTATCCTAAAGTTTTATAGAGTGGTGTATTGTATGGTTGAGATTTAATGACAAATCACATTAATTTTTTAGCATTAAATCTCAACCATACAACACATCACTTTAGGAAATTTTAAGAAAAAAAAACTTGATCCTTGGTGCGACTGATCGCCTTCTCTTTTCGCCACGTGTCCACCCCTGGGGGAATCTCATTCGATTTCCGTCTAGACTCTCCACCTAACACCATCCAATCCGATGATTCATCGATTCTTTTAATTAATATATCAACTATTGTTATTATTATTGAGCCTTCGTTCGGAAAGTGGGTTGACTTTTTAACTTTTTGATTTTTTTAATTATTTTAATTTAGGTTAAAAAGTTTAATTTAGGAATGAATTTTTAACTTTTTGATTTTTTTGACTTGGAGAGAATAGTGTAATGCTTATGAGTTAGATGTGATGTTTTATTTATTGTGACTAAAATAGTCAAAAAAGTTCTTGTCAAACGGCGCATGATTTTATTTATTAAATAAAAAGTAACGGTGGATTATATATATCACCAACATTAATTATGGTATTATTACTAACTCCACTCATTAATTACATTATAAATATTAAAAAAAATTTAAATTATGTCACATCATCAATTGATACACTAGTTACTACACGAATTGATGCATATACCATTATTCAAATAGTAATATTATATACATCAATTAATACATTAATTAGTTTACTAATTGATGATGTGATATAATTTAAGATATTTTTAGTATTTGTAATTTGTATAATGAGTGAGTTAATAATAATGTCATAACTAGTGTTGGTACATTAGTTAATACACTAATTAGTGCATATAGCATCACTCATTATATAAATTACAAATGCTCAAAATCTTTAAAATTGTTCTACATCATCTGTTAGTAGACTAATTAGTACATATAGTATTATTCTTGTATTAAATTTAAATTTAATAAAAATATTTATTTTTCGGTGGTATTACATGCACCAATTAATGGAGTTGAGATTCTCTCCTTGGGCTCTCTCCTGTCTCCCTACTTGCAATGGTGGAAACGCATTTTGAGTTAATCTAACGATTCAGATTTGACTATTTAAAAATAATAAAATAATCAAACAAATTTAAATTTGCTTTTCTCACTCAAATCTGGACCGTTGGACCAACTCAAAGTATATATCCACCATTGCAAGTAGAGAGGCAAAGAAAGAGCCCGAAGAAAGGATCTAATATATAAATGTATTGTTATATCATTATTACTGGCCTCACCCATTATATAAATTATAAATACTTAAATTTTTTAAAATTATACCACATTGCCTATTAATATACTAATTAATACATTAATTAATATATATAACATAATTTTTTTTTACTTTAATAATTTTATCAAATTAATATTAAATCGAAAATATTAAAAATCTTTCACCAAAGAGATGTGTGAAAGTTTTCAGTAAAATCAGTATTCCCGAATGCCTATCTTTAAATAAAAATTTATAAAAAAATATATACTAACCGATCGACCAACCAGATGTTTGTCCGATCCACCGCTGTTTTGATGAAAATCCATGCTCTAATAGAATCTTCGGGTCTGTTTGGAACGATTCTAGAAATCGTTTTCAACATGTGAGTTTGAAAATGGTGTTTGGTAGGAGTTTTGGAATTAATTTTCCAAAACTCTGCCGAAAGCTCTGTTTTTCTGCGTTTGTTCTGCTAGCGTTATGCGTAATTTTTTTCACTTCAAGATTCGTCCGCGGTTGATTGATGACAATTTTTTTATTTTTATTTTTTATTTTTACAATTGATATGTTAATTAATTTATAATCGAAAAAAATGTTTTCTGAATTTTGTATGTGCTTTAAAATAATTTTGAATTGTATGTTTAGTTATGAGTTGTAAATTTTTGTATCATATATCAAATGTCACATCAACAATTTCCCACTCAAATCAAACCTCTTTTTCAAAACTATTTTCAAACCTCTTTACCAAACAAATTTTCTACACTCAAATTATAATTCCACAACACACAAACTCAAAATACAACTCATACTCTCAAATCACATTTACAAAACTCTACCAAACACTACCTTCATCTTCACAAAAACAAAACAAAGAACTAGAAATTAATACAATCAAAAACGCAAATCGAAAAATAGAGAGGTACTTACGTGTAGGTCTTATTAACTAGACTTATTTATCTACAGGTTCTAACTGATAAATTTAATACTATAAAAATAAGAAATTGATAAATTTATCACTATAAATTTATTCATAAAAATAAAGAGACTGATAAATTTATCACTATAAATTTATTCATAAAAATAAAAAACTGATAAATTTATCTTTATCACTTAATAAATTTATAAATAAGACTTAATAAATAATAAGTGTCAAAAGTAGGACCCAGTAATAGTTTACCCAAAAATAAAAGCATTTTGCTTTACAGTTTCATGTACAACAAACAAGAACATTCTTGAATTCTCTGATTCTTGCTTCATTTCGAATTCCTCCTCTTTTTCTCTCTTCTTTCTCTCTCTAGGGTTTGCCTCATCTCTGTCGCTCACCGATTCCTCGCAAACTGCTATTGTAAGTGCTCTCTCTCTCTCTCTCTCTCTATCTGATCTTTTCCCTCTCTTGTTTCTATTGAACATTTGAGAGGTGGTGTATATGTATGTGTGTATTGAAATCGTTATTTAAGAGCATTTCCAAGTTTTGTACCAATTAAATTTGAATAATCAAATTGATAAGTAAGTAGTAGGTGAGCATTTCAGTTGATATGTGATGAAAACCAAAACAAGTGATGGCGTTGTCGTGATCTGATGATGAACAAGTTATTTAGGTGCAATTATATTGCCTTTTTTGTTGTAGTTATGTTCTAATTCGAGTAAAGTTTTACTTGAATTGGAACTGTAATATATTATTGGGCAACGAAGACAATTACAATTACCCGAAAAAAAGAAAAAGAAAAAAAAAAGGGGGAGTTTTGAATTTTTGATAATGGTGCTCAATGGGGCAAGTTTACAATTTATTGGAAAATGCTCAGTTTGGATGTGTCTAATAGTTTGCGCCATAGTTAGAGATGTTATTCGGCCCCCTCGTAACTTAGATTACTCGATGCAAAGCTCCGAGTGTAATCATGGTGATGTTCTGCAACATAGTCCAGGCTGCCTTTACTGACTTTTCCTTCAAAATTGTCGTTATTTTTCTGACTTTTGTTGCTGCTCATCTCCTAGTGTACTGGTGCTAATAGATAATCAAGGGGTTTTAGTATTTCGCTTTTGAGTGATGTCATAGTTTTGAACTTCTAAAGTATTGCAAGTAGCAGTATATTATTTTTTTGCTTCATTCTTACAATTATAGTTAAAAAAAAAATAAAATAAATTATGGGGCCGTTGTGTTATTAACTGTTGAGGATTTAAAGAATAAAATTGCCCTTATCTTTAAAAGCTTAATTAGATGAGTTGGTAGTTAACAACTCAACATGATATCAGAGCAAGCAATAGATCTTGATCTTGTGTTCGAATTTCACCCCATCTCTCTAACAGCTTATGCTTGTGGATGAGTTGGTGGTTAACAATTCAACACTAACATCCAACAAGGATTTGTGGTTGCAAACATTGAACATTTTGTAATTAATTATTATTTTCCAATACATTCACTTCTGCTTGAGACTTTTTTAAGTTTGTAGTATAATTTTAGATCTTGTCACAACTTGTATGCTATTCTTGATTACTTGTTCTCTTTATACAACATAAGTTAACTTTATTTTTATTGAGAATTTTTATTTCATATATTTTGGTTTCAATTTTCTAATCCTTTCCTGTGATTGACAAATTTTAATATAAATTTCATTTAGGCTTGTGTCTAGTTTCATTGAAATTGATTTTGTGAAAGTTCTTCTGAATATCTAAAATCTTATGAGGAGGTTGGAGATTTGTGAGGAAGTTGCTAAATTTAGGAAGCCTGAACCGAGATTACAAGTCATCAGCTGACACCTTTGCTAGGAGGTTCTTCATTGTTGGCGGAAAAATAAGTTTTAACAGCTAGAGTAAATTGTATTTCTGAATTGAGTATCATAAACTTATATTCCTTTCGTGTTACATTCACAAGTTTTATGCAAATTTGGACACACTGACTGCAATCCTTTCTTGGTAGATGCACTCGGGCATAAATTTGCTACTCAAGCAAGTGAATTCACCAATTATGTTCCAAGTTATCTGTTTGTTTTGTTGACATCTTCTATCTTATGGAATCATGATGAATCATATTCTGTTGGGGTGCTGAACTAGACTCCTGGGCATAATTCTTGTTTTTGTTTTTGTTTTGTTTTGCAGATAATTGTTATTTATCCTTACACTGCATTCTTCTCCAGATTTAGGAGTTGTTATCAGCTTCAAGAACTGATGTTTGGGTCTTCAGGGAATTAAAGGATGATATTTGAATGGATTTTGTCTTTGGTGTCTCTGAAAAGAGAGGATAAAATGGTCACATTTATTGCATTTCTCTGAAGTTTGTTGGACTCTAAAGTGATTCTATATAACTGAATGCTGGATAATAGTGCATTTTTGTCTTTTGTGATCATATTTGAATGATGGGAACATGGTGCAGAGTTTTTATGTTGGTTCCACTAACGACTGAGTCAGAATTATTGTTTTATCGATATGCAGTTGGTTCCATTTCTGCATGTAGGGTGCAAAACTATTGATTTTGAAGAATGGATGACTACAGAGAACCTGAGATTCTGCTTCCTAGTTGGATCAGCAAGAATCCATTTGGGATGGCTGAATCTCGCCTCTTCATTGTCTCTTGCTTTGTTGCTGGCTTAATTGGGATCCTGACTACAGCCTACACTGCCTACCAATGGAGAAGAAATATCAACTTGAGTTGGATGAAAGCAATAGCCAGGTCGAAGAAAAACCCAAAGGCAAGGAGTAAGGTTCTGGTTGTCCCTCATGCATGGATGTTGGAATCCGTGACGCGAGGAAATAGTTTATACTGCTGTGTATGCTTAAAGTCGATGTCCCCTTCTCAAGCTCTCGGACCGATGGGGGCCTTAGACACGCGTTATACACCTGTAGTATATGTGGTGTGGCAGCTCACCCGGCTGCTCGTCGAATGCACATAAGGATTGCAAGTGTGTGTCTATGGTTGGCTATGAGCACGTGATACACCAATGGGCTACCCGGTGGGAGGTCAGATCAACTGATGAAACTTCTTTTTGTAACTATTGTGAAGAGCCTTGCAGTGTCTTTCCTTGGGGGATCCCCTATATGGTGTTGCTTGTGGTGTCAACGGCTGGTACATGTCGACTGCCAAAATAGCATATCCAGCGAAACAGGTGATATTTGTGATTTGGGCCCATTTAGAAGGCTGATTTTATCTCCTCTTTTTGTGAAGGAGCTGAACCGTTGTTCCTCGGGTGGATTTTTGAGTTCCATAACCCATGGAGCTAATGGTCAGGGGTGGCAGGCTATGGCCACGATGTTGGAACGAATCATTCATGGAGGCTTCAGGGTTTCGGATGTTGAAAGGAATGTGAGGTCTACAGACAAGGGGGGCCATAATAACAATAATCGATTTGGTTTCAGTAGTCGTAAAGGAGATTCAGAAGGAAACAGGTCTATTTTGCAAGAAACAGGGGCAAACAGAGCAGTCTCATACGCTGATGTTCTTAAATCTCGATCAAGTAGTTCGGATGGCAACAATTTTTTCCTGGAGATACGCAAGATGGTGGTCTGTACCAGAATGAATTTCTTTGATAAGTGGGCTCAGATTGAAAAGGAATTAAATAGATCGTTTAAAACTTCAATAGTTTTGAGGCCTTTCCAACTTAATAAGGCTATGTTTTTTGCAGAAAACTCCGATGAAGCTGATTATTACGGTACTCAAGGAGTCTGTTTTTTCAAAAGCATTCTTTGTGAGATTGGATAGGTGGTCGGAGGAAGTATTCATCAAGACGCCGTCATCGCTTCAAATGGAAATTTGGATTTCGTCGTGACTTACCGCTCAATCTCTCGGAAGGACGAGTTTTTGAATGGATTAGGTCAAAGTGTGGTGGGTTGATTGAGGTGGATCGCAGAACTGTGAATTTTGGAAATCTCTTGAGGCTCGATTGAAGGTTAAAGGGTTTGGAAATGGGTTCTTACCGCAAATATCCATGTTCGGATCGAGATTTCGGTGGTAGTAAGATTAAAGGCTCTGTCAAAGCACATCGGTAGAAGGAAGTTTTATCGGCAATGGAGATTTCGAGAACTTAGCGGAGAAGACGGCGAGGAGTCTCGAGGGCGACTTCGACGTGTACGAAAGAGATGAGAAGTCAGTTGGCAGACACGCTCGTGGGGGGTGAAGATAATGGAGGAAGTGCAAGGGTCAATCGGGGAGGTCAACCTGGGAAGGATAATTGCACTCGGCTTGGTTTTAATTCTAATGGGCTTGGTAATGAGGTGGGCTCACCCTAACCTGTTAGTATCAAATTTTAGTCGTGATGGTGGGCCTGTGGTCTCAGTCCCACATGCTTCTCATTCTCACAAGATTAAGGGCCCATTTGTTCTTGAAAAATCAGCAGCTGAGCTGACTTTTGAAAGGGGCCCAAATGCTTTTATAGGCCCAAGGGTCTCTTTTTCAAACCCGATTGAGGTTTCGGGGCCGGGGCTCAAACGGGTTATAGGTTGCGATGGAGAAGATGGTCTTCGATGCCGTTCAGCGATGGAGTCTACCCAATTTCCACCATGCGATGGTTCAGACCAAGTCGCTCGTACTATACGAACCTTGTCACCCACTCACTGAGAATTGAATACAGAGGAAATCCATCTTGGGCTGGCAGATGTTGTCGATCGATCAGTGGGGGGTTTACAGGGGTTCAATGAAGGGACAGAGACTGGAATTCAGGAATTGATGGAAGTGATAAGGACCTCGGAAAAGCAGATTAATGAGGTGGAAGAGGGCCATTTTGAGATACATGAGGTATTGCAAAATTTGGAGGAGTATGGATCATCTGCAAGCTCCGAATCGAGGTCTAAAGGGGAAATTAGTGAGGATGAGCAAGTAGATAGTGATTGGGATCTCAACTGTTTCTTTAATATAGATTGTACCACTTTGGATGAGAATTTCGGTAAGGTTTCTGAAGCTTTGCATCAGGTCAGTTCTTCCATTACCCAGGGTGTAGCAGGTTCATCTTTTCATGGGGGGTTACATGCTCTTCCAGATTTTTCCTCTTCTGGGGGTGGGGTTCAGGATGGGTTGTCTTCGTCTCTTCAGTCCAATTCTTTGTGCCCTGTTCTTGATGTCTCATTAGTTGATACTGCTGTACAAGGGGTTATAGCTATCCCGAGGGCCACAGTGATTGAATCTACCTTAGTGTCTGAGTCCTTACATGCAAATATAGCTCAAGGTCAGGTGAAAGATAATCAGTGTAGGATTTCCAAAAATCATTTTGACAAGGGGGGACAGGTCTTCAGTGGAGCGAAAGAAGAAACAGAAAGATGGTTGAATGAGTTGAGTAAGTATGCAACCTGCCCAATTGAGGAGAGTGAGATTCCTCATTTTTTGCAATTATTGCAGGTCATGGGGTTGTCATTAGTTAGAATTAAGGATATGTTTGGGTCGGGAAGGGTAAGTAATAGGTCCACAAGGGGGTCAGTTGTTAGAAAAGAAGGTGATAGTAGTAAAAAAGGGGTAAGGGAATTAAGGAATTTAGCAAGTTCAGTGAATTATGAGAGGAAAAGTGGGGCGGTTAGGGGAGATAAGGTTTCCTTATGAAGATATTTAGTTGGAATGTTAGGTGCAGGCTCTCGGAAAAAGAGGGTGTTATTAAGGATTTTCTTAGACATCACCAACGGATATTGTTGTTTCTGAGGAGACTAAAGTTGAAGTATCACGAGAGAAGGTTTATGCAAAGTCTTTGGGGGTTAGACATAGGAGATGGGTGTGCTTGCTAGTGGTAGATCGGGAGTATTGATATTGTGGGATGAGAGAGTTGTTTAGAATGTGAAACAATAGTAGGGGAGTTTTCGCTATCAATCAGGTTTAGGAACTTAGATAGTTCGGAGTGGTGGTTGACAGGGGTTTATGGCCCTAACAGGCCTTCTAGGAGACAGGATTTTTGGGAGGAGCTAGCTGGATTATTTGGGTTGTGTTCACCAAATTGGTGTGTATGGGGGGATTTTAATGTGGTTAGGACGGTCTCAGAAAAACTTAATGGGTTTAGATCGACTAGGGGGATGAGAGATTTTGATTCATTTATACGAGAGTGTGAGCTGGTGGATCCTCCTTTGTGCAATACCAGATTCACTTGGTCTAACCTCCAAGTGAATTTGGTATGCTGTAGACTGGATAGATTTCTATATTCCTTGGGGTGAGATGGGGTTTTTCCCAATTCAAGACAAGAATCGCTGCCTAGAGTAGTTTCAGATCACTGTCCTATTGTGTTAGAAAGTTGTCCATTAAAATGGGGTCCGACGCCTTTTAGATTTGAGAACATGTGGTTGGAACATGTAGGTTTTAAGTGAAATTTTGAGGAATGGTGGTCCAATGCAAGTTGTCACGGTTGGGAAGGTTTTAAATTTATGAGAAAGTTGAAGATGGTCAAGGAGAAGGTAAAGTGTTGGAATAGGGAGGTGTTTGGGTCTTTGGAATCTTCAAAAAAAGGAGTAATGAGTAGAATAGTAGAGTTAGATGAGTTGGAGACGCATGGGGGTCTAGTTGAGTCATTGAGGAGGGAAAGATCTGAGTGTAGATTGAAACTGGAGGAGTTGACTTTTAGAGAGCAAATTTTTTGGGCTCAAAAAGCAAAGATCAAATGGTTGAAGGAAGGGGACGTTAGTTCAAAATTTTTTCACAAGGTTGCAGATGGGAAAAGAAAAAAGAAGTTCATCAAGAGACTTGAAATAAGTCCAGGGGTTGTGGAGGATAGGGAGAATCAGATTGTCAGTGGCATTTATGAGTTTTATTCCCAACTTTATTCGAAGGAAGAGATGAGTAGACCGGGGATTGAAGGACTGGAATGGGGAACCATTGATCCGGAAGTTGCAGCATGGCTTGAAAGGCCTTTTGATGAAATAGAGATTCGAGGCGGTTTTGATTGTGAGAGATAAAGCTCAGTCGGATGGTTTCTCTATGGTCATCTTTCAAGATTCTTTGGGAGGTGGTGAAAGGGGATTTGTTGAGAGTGTTTTTGGAATTTTATGAGTCGGGGATTGTTAATTTGAGCTCAAATGCCACATTCATCTGTTTACTTCCTAAAAAAGTCAATGCCGTTAGAATTGGAGATTTCAGGCCTATCAGTTTGGTAACGTCATTGTATAAGATTTTGGGCAAGGTTTTATCAAAAAGACTAAGGATGTCTTTAGGGGATACGGTGTCTAGGGTGCAGGGGGCTTTTGTGAAAGGAAGACAAATTTTAGATGTCGCCTTAGTGGCAAATGAAGTAGTGGAGGAATATAGGAGTTCAGGAAGGGAGGGGCTTATTTTTAAGGTGGATTTTGAAAAGGCATATGACAATGTGGATTGGCAATTTTTAGATTTTGTAATGGATAAGAAAGGATATGGGGGTCGGTGGAGATCTTGGATTAGGGGATGTTTGTCGACTTGCAATATGTCAGTCATAGTTAATGGTAAACCAGGGGAGTGTTTTAGGGCTACGCGAGGGCTTCGACAAGGGGACCCACTTTCTCCCTTTCTTTTTATTTTAGTGGCGGATGTTTTGGGTAGAATGGTTGATAGAGCTAAAGAAACAGGTCTTGTTGAGGGGTTGGAGGTGGGGAGGGATAGAGTTAGTGTGACCCATTTACAATATGCAGATGATACTATATTTTTTTCCACGAGGATGAAAATCGGATATTTAACCTTTATTCGATCTTGAGAATTTTTGGGCTTATTCGGGGCTCAAGGTTAATTTGGGAAAAAGTAGTGTGGTGGGAATTAATATGCTAGGTCAACTTCGGAATAGGGCGTCTCTTTTAGGTTGTGGTATAGAGTCCCTTCCGATTAAGTATTTGGGCCTCCCATTGGGGGGTAATCCTAGAAGTGAAGCTTTTTGGACTCCAGTAATGGAAAAGATTGGTAAAAGGTTGGAAGGTTGGAGTAAGGCTTTATTATCTCGAGGGGGAAGGTACACTTTGGTTAAGACTGTTTTGAGCGGAATTCCTATCTATTATTTATCTCTGTTCAAGATTCCGGTTAAGGTAGCAAGGTCAATAGAAAAGTTGATGCGGGATTTTCTTTGGGAAGGTAAGGATGAGGGGAAAAAGGATCATTTGGTGAATTGGGAGGTGGTGTCGTTACCTAAGGAGAAAGGGGGTTTGGCTATTGGTAACATTGTAGCTAGGAATTTGGCCCTTCTTGGCAAGTGGTTATGGAGATTTCCACTGGAAATTGATTCACTATGGCATTCGGTTATAAGGAGCAAATCTGATTCAAGACAATGGGAGGATTCACGAGTGGTTTTACGGGGTAGTTGCCGTGCTCCTTGGAAGTCAATTTCTCAAATTTTCTCGTGTTGGTCTCGACATCTTTCTGTAAGGGTGGGTAACGGGGAAATTGTTCGATTTTGAGAAGATGTTTGGATGGGTCAGTCTTCTTTTGCTGCAGATTTTCCTCATCTTTATCGAGTGGCTCGGTCTCATAATTCTTCAATTGCTTCCATGGCTTGCTCTCTCTCAGCTCCAATTGCTTGGAATTTTGACTTTTCTAGAAATCTTAATGATAGGGAGGCTTCACAGTTGGTTTCTTTATTATCTAGAATTGATCACTTTTCTTTATCTCCTCTTTTGGAGGATAAGAGGGTTTGGGCACTTCATTCGTCCGGAATATTTTCTTCTAAGTCTTTTTTTGATTACATCATCGATAATGCTCAAATCCCTCAATTTCCTTTTTGTAAAAAAGTTTGGAAGGCTTGTGCTCCTTTAAAGGTAAAGGTGTTCATGTGGGCCTTGGTTCATGGGGGTATTTTGACAAATGATACATTGCAGAAAAGGAGACCCAATCGTTTTTTAAATCCTCAGTGGTGCATTCTATGTTGTAAGAGCGGGGAATCCGTGGATCATTTATTCTTGCATTGTCCAATAGCTTTGATGTTATGGCATAGATTGTTTTGTGTTGAAAGTGGTATGTGGGTGGCCCCGGAAAAGAGTGTGCATATGCTCCTTATTGATTTCCAAACATTTGGAAGATCGAAGAGAGCCAAAATTTTATGGACTTGTGCTGTCTTTGCCACTTTTTGGGTGCTATGGCAGGAGCGAAATCAGAGGTTGTTTAAAGATAAGTTTCGGGAGGTGGATTGTTTATGGGATCATGTTTGTCACTTATCTTCTTTTTGGGCGTCGGGGAACTCTTTATTTAAGGGAGTTTCACTTTTTTTGTTAGCTAGAGATTGGTTGGCAGTGTGTGCTTTGTAAGCTTTTGTTTGTTTTTAGCCGGTTAGGGGCTTTTTTGTTTGTCTCTTCATTGCTTTGTATTGTGAGGATGCCTCATCCTCCTCCTTCTCTTTCAGTTTTATTAATAAAGCTTTTGTTGTTCATCAAAAAAAAAAAAAAAAGATTGCATCTTCTATGCGTGCTACTATTAGGAGTCAAAGCAAGAAGCACAAGCAGGGAAATGAAACCACTGCCGACACAGGTGATAGCAGTAGCATTGCTGACACATCCACAGAAAGTACATCTGATACCCATCATACAGTTAACGGTTCTCACAGAATGGAGGAAAGTAGCAACAGCAGCAGAAGTATTGGCAGTGTGGATGAGCAACACAAAGGCGATACTGTTAAAAAATTGGATTCTAAACCTAGTTTTAAAAGAAGTTCATCAATTGATCAAAAGGATGAATCTCAAACTGTGGGATTGAAACAGAGGTATGAGTTGATTGATTTGCCACCAGATGCAAGACCCTTGTTAGTTTTCATTAACAAGAAGAGTGGGGCTCAGCGAGGAGGTTCACTCAGGCAACGTTTGAACATGCTCTTGAATCCTGTTCAGGTCAGATTTTTTTGACCAAAATTTATTGCTTCCCCTTCCCCCTCTCACTGAAGCAGTACAACATATATTCCCTCTGTAATCTTTTATTAATAATCTTCAGCTAATTATGGTGAAAACTGGATCTGGGATGTGATTTCTTAAAGAGATGTATCCTCTTAGTTAAGTTTTAGAATGTTTGATCTTTGATACTGTTTCCTATAGGTTTTCGAGTTGAGTTCAACACAAGGACCAGAAGTGGGTCTCTATTTATTTGGACGAGTGCCCCACTTTAGAATTCTTGTATGTGGAGGAGATGGTAGTGTTGGCTGGGTTCTGAATGCCATAGACAAGCAAAATTTTGTTTCTCCTCCTCCAGTTGCAATTCTTCCTGCAGGAACAGGAAATGACTTGGCTCGTGTTTTGTCATGGGGAGGTGGTTTGGGTTCAGTGGAGAGACAAGGGGGCCTTTGCACGTTGCTGCATCACATAGAACATGCTGCTGTAACCATTCTTGATCGATGGAAGATAGCAACTCTAATCAGCAGGGAAAGCAACTTCAAACCCCAAAATTTATGAACAACTATCTAGGTAAGTCAATAGATTTTATTTTCTGACCACTTAAAGGCATATCTAGAGGATGAAATATATGCCCTGATATAGATTACAAGTTCAGTTTGTATAATGACATATACACATGCCAGACATGTTAATTTGTTGTGACTGGATTCTGGTTTTGCTTGTTTTCGAAATGATACCTTAGCTGAATGTCTAGAGTGTCTTCTGGGATCATACCCAACGTGCTTGACCATAAGTAAAGTCATCCAAACCTTACTTAAACCTAATTTTGGAGGTTTAGTTTGGGGTGCAACATCTACCTGTGTTGGGTGGACATGATAGAATCTACAATATTTGATCTTTCTCAATGTATGTTCTTTATGCGTATAAATGTGAACATTTCTGTATGCATTACTATATATTCTTACCTTAATCTAATTGATATTTGTATCAGATGTTCCTTCTTTGGTCATTACATAGTGACCAATTGAATGGGATAATTATTAGTATTATGGTTCGCTAATGGGTGCGATGTAGGGTAAGTGTGGGGAACACTCTTTTACAAGTAGTAAGCCCATAGATAAGGTTTGGCAGCAATTTGAAGACTTTGTTAGGGTTAATATTAACTGATTTATAGTGGCTGGAAGATTGGTAGAATATGGGCTTTTCTTAGGGTTGTTGAGGGGGTAATTCAAAGGTAGGCTTTTTGAGCAAAAACAAAGGATTTATGGGCTGTTCATTAGGGCTGTAAGAGGTGTCCAAGAACAGTAAGTTTGGTTTCTGATGTGCTTATGTTGTATAATTTGACGGGGGATGGATCAAGCTTGACCTATGGAAGGTTACTGGTAAAATATGTTACATGGACTCTGCTGAGGTGCAGGGGTAGCTTAAAATGTTGCAGAAACTAAAGAAAATAAAAAGAAAGATAATCCTAGGCATCACTCTTAATATTATAAACTTATAGTTGTATCAAAAATTCAAAAGAGCTTTGAAAGTTTCACAAATCTCTAAAACATGTTCTCTGTTGAGTTAGAAAAATTCCATTGCTATTTAAGCTTCAAAAAATCTTATACCAACTAGAAGTAGGTTTCCTAAATAGGAAATTAGATTTTCAGAAACTTGACATTGACTTCTAAAACCCATGTAAACCCTATTATGACACCTAATAAAACCAATTACAGAAGGCAACCCGTATTATGACCTATGGTGGCTCCTAAAGTCCACACCCATAAATTTAAAATTACCAAAACACCCTTAACCCTTTGAAAAATAAAGAAACTTAGAGAGCATATAATAAACTCATCAGATAAGGGCTAAATTATTGTAAAATCAAGCCCTCGTGAGATTCAAAACTTGAGGATGCATGTTCTAATGGCCCATCCATGAGATCATGGAAAATTCCAACTTCTTTAAAATTTACTTTTTCTTGTTCTCTTTATGGACTGCATAAGGGTGAGTTTTGTATGTGTCGCTTTCTGTTGGGACCCATTATTGGTGGTCATTTAGTGAGGTTGACATATAAGATTATGTAGGCAGTTCCCGATATGCATCCATTTCTTATTTACTTCTTTTAGTTTCATATTTTAACACCTCACATTGGTTTGTCATGGATACTCTTTTGCATTATGGTGACAAACAGGTGATTATTGTCACAGGGGTTGGGTGTGATGCAAAGGTTGCTCTGGAAATCCATAATCTAAGGGAGGAGAACCCAGAAAAGTTCTATAACCAGGTAACTACAATTATGCTTCACACTGTCTTCCCCCCGTCCCCTGTATTATTGTGGAGTGTTTTGTTGATTAGTAGACGATAGTCCAATGCATGTGCCTTTTGGTGTCATTCTTTTTTAAATTATGAAGTGTTATAATGTATTCAAGGCATCCATTGTAAGGTAAATTGCATTTCATTCTAGCTTTCTTACCCTTAGTTACCATCTCTCACGAGAAGCACGGACACTTCTAAAAGGTGGTGTGTGCATGTGTTGGACACCGACACTCGTTGAACACTTTCCCGACATGTGTCTAACACTTATCTAAACGTGTCCTATTTTTTTAAAAAGAATTTAGACTCGTACACTCTTTGGACGCTTGGACGATACACATGTCCATTGCTTAAACACACGTGTCCATTGATTAGACATACATGAAATTAATTATAAGTTTAAACAAAATAACTTAGAATATGATGATAAAGAAAAATAATGTCAATTTATAGAAAATAGTGTTATATTGCATTTATTTATTGTTTTAAAATGATATATTTATATATATGACATATAATAAATATATAAAATTATATATTATATACGTGTCCCCCATGTGTTATGTCTTGCATTTTTTGAAAATTGCCGTGTTGGTGTGTCTGTGTCCGTGCTTCGTAGCCATCTCTTTTCCCAACTCTCATGCTCTTGCTTAAACAATAAATAGATGCAGACCTACTGGAATCAGTAGTTATGCTCTGATAATAAATTATTCCACTTCATTCTGTTTTATTTTATTAAGTCAACCTCTTTCACTAGTTCTGGTCTTGGGTTTCTATGTGAAAATAGAATCCTTAACTACTGAGTTGACAACCAAAGCGTTGTGTACCAATCAATTGGGATCAACTATAAGGATCCTTTTCGAATTCCCTCTATCAAGGCTGTATGGTTAGTTGAATTGAAGTGTGGTTATGGACATAGGATACAATTACGACACAAAAATGGACACCCTGACATGACAATTTTTAAGAAATTCAGGACACGACAAATACTTTTTTTTATATGCATTTATGAAATTAGTAATTACTTTTTTTTTTTACATTAAATAGACATTGATATTTTATTCTATCAAAATGGTAAGAAATCATTTTTCACATTTTACATATTTTAGAAAACAAGTGTGAACAAAAAATCCTAATTTTATCATTATATGCCAACTTTTTTTTTTTTTTTTCAAATTTACAACGTGCTTTTGATCAATGGACGCAAGTGTTCGAAGCATCTGGTTCTAAAAAGATTTTAAAAAATAGGACTCTTTTAGATGCATGTTTGACACTTGCAAATGTTTGACGAGGGTTAGTGTCTGACATGACATGATACCTTGTTTGAGGTGTCCATGCTTATTAGTCTGCTACCTTTTAATTAGATTTCAAGGTTCTTACCAGTGCCAGTTCATTTAGTTCATTTCGTGTACTGATTTTTACTGCTGCTATGACTGCAGTTTATGAATAAAGTTCTTTATGCAAGAGAAGGCGCTAAGACTATAATGGACAGGACATTTGCGGACTTACCTTGGCAAATTGGGGTGGAGGTAGATGGTGTAGAGATTGAAGTCCCTGAGGTGGGTTTGCAAGCTGCTCAACTGTTTGTGTAGAGCTTATGGTCTCTTAACTCTTTCAGAAATCATAACTATACTGGTTGAGATACATTGTTTGGTCTTTCTAAACATGATTGAATGAATTGGTTATCAAATTTTTGAGAATACATCTGCAGATACTGAATCTTGAAATTTAACACGAAGTTCCAAAATGATACTCTGTGCCACCTGTTTTCAAATTATTTATTGTTTCTATATGTTATGCATTTTGTGTGTGCATAATTAGGCTTCCTGTTTCTGGCTTCCATATTTTCTTCTTTTTGAAGTTTATCACTACGTTTATTTCAGCACTGACTTGTTCCCAGTTTTGGAATGTTCATCATGCTTGTAAGTTGTAGCAGCTAATAGATTTTTAACCAATCTGGTTCTACAGTATGAAATATTGTCCTTAAACTTTGCAGGATGCAGAAGGCGTTCTTGTTGTTAATATTGGAAGCTATATGGGTGGTGTAGATTTGTGGCAGAATGAGGATGAAACTTATGATAATTTTGATCCTCAGTCCATGCATGATAAGATACTGGAGGTTGTGAGCATATCAGGGACTTGGCATCTTGGAAAGCTTCAGGTAAGTTGTATCTCCAGTTTAATTTTTAATTTATTTTGGTAAATAGTTACATCTCCAGCTACTGTTTTTTGTTTGTATCCTTAATGTATTTCCTCCCTAAATCTTTGTTGTTAAAGTGGGAACTCTTTCCCATAGTGCTCCAATAGTAAGTGTTACTTCTTATTTAGCTCACACTTCTGCGAATCAGCCCATCTACAAACTTTGAGAAAAAGGTTCAAAAGCGTACAAGGCATACAGTCAAACCTTGGAACATTTTTGTTTGGCATATTACAAAACTTGTGATTGGATGTGTGGTGCATAGAGGAGAAATAATGTTTTAGTTTATCTTTGTTTCAAACAACCTACCTACCTTCAAGACATCTTTATTCGATAGAACTTTGATGTTGGTAGAGATAATAGTTACTTGTCTCAACTCAGACTTGGCACCATATATTAATATGAGTTTGCAGGGTACATTTCAACTAAAGCTTCTTTGCACTTCTCTGAACTGTTGTTTTGTGTGTAACAGGTGGGGCTTTCTCGTGCTCGAAGGCTCGCCCAAGGGCAATCAATTAAGATTCAGCTTTTTGCTGCATTGCCTGTTCAAATAGACGGAGAACCTTGGCTTCAGCAACCATGTACATTGGCCATCACTCATCATGGCCAGGTTCTCTCTCTCTCTCTCTCTCTCTCTCTCTCAAATACAGCATGGAAGCCCGTAAGGCACTATTTATCAGATGTTGGTCAAAACCCTCTTCCTGTGGTAGGTGTCATGAAATTCACCAAGTATTATTAAAAATAATAACATGCCACAATGTGTGGTTGAAAGCATTCATATCAGTGAGTTTCTAGTATCTTGTGGGTCTGAGAAACCAATTTACTACTGTGCTTCATTTCTGGTTTCATGTTGACCAATGATTCTGGTACTGGTAAAAAGAAACAGTGAGAAAATGATAGGAATTAAATACCTTCCACACCCTCTCTTTTTCTATAGTATACTGTTGGGCCCTCAAAGGACTTATGGTGTCGTTAACAGCCCCTGTTAAATCTAGCTGGTTACTCTAGAAATCATTCTTATCGTATATTACTATAATTGACCTCTCACCACTGTTGCAGTTGCAGTTGCAGCACACATTAGGAGTATTCGGAGAAGTGTAATGGCAATTAGTTTTTGAAAGAATTTAGTCTTTTCATTATTAAACCGTAAAAACAAACAAATGCACATCTTTGAATGATCGATGTACTGTATTCCGGCATGTTTAATTATTTTTATTTTTAGTTTTGCGTTTTTGTTTTTCTGTTGACAATCAAAGACTTGATTTGTTATGAATATTGCACTGTATGGTGGCTCTTTAGCAATGCATGTAGTACTTGCTGTTATTGACGGCTCACTACTTTTCCATGCATAGGTCATGAATCATGATAAGAATCAGAAATCACATTATAATAAAATATATACATATATCCATGGAAAATGCAACCAACTATGATTGACATCTGTCATGGAGCTTTTTTGGACTCCTGAATTCATTGGTCTAATGACGAGCCAACAAGGGAAGCTGTTGACTATTGTCTACCATATTGTTTTTGAGTTTTTCTTCAAATATGGCATAGTGCCTTAGCACCTTTCATACTGAAGATTTGAGTTCATATCTTTTGACCCCGAAAATCATAAATCTAGCTCTTGAAGGTTGCTAGTGTCTGAATGAAGAAATAGGTAAAATAATGAGGTCGGCAAATTTTTTTACACCATTCTTCTCCTGTAATCTCACACCTTCAGTGGTGTCCTTATTTCCCTAACCAACATATTTCAGTCATTGCGAACACTACCATCCATATCTAAAATGGAACCAACTTTGATCTTTTTTCTTTCGGATATAGATTGGAAGAGAAAATATGTTTCTATTTCTGATCAACAGCATGATTCGAATCATTTTGGTTGAAACTCTTATTGAATTATGAATCTAGCATGATTCTGACAACCATATGACAATATGACGTTTAACAGTTGCTATCCAGGCCCATTACTCTTTTGGACATAACATATGTGTGTGCTGACAAAAAACACTCAAATGATTTGGATCATGTGACAATCAGTGTTTTGCTTTTGCACTTGATGCACAGGCCTTCATGTTGAAGAGAGCAACAGAGGAACCTCTTGGTCATGCCGCAGCCATTATTACTGATGTTCTTGAGAATGCTGAAACAAATCGTGTGATTAACGCATCACAGAAACGAGCTCTTCTTCAAGAAATGGCGCTGAGGCTGTCCTAGAGTCAGCCTACCGTGCCGACACTAGATAACCATTCAGGGGTTGAGCTGCAGCTGTTTTTTGGCGAGTTTTTTTGCTTTGTTGGCTCTTTGTACAGTGTATATCATCATTGGTCTCTCTATTTCATGTGTGACATCTTTTGAAACTAAACTCAATGCTGCAAGTTCAACCTTGTGTATATGAATCTTGATTAATAGCAAAATTAAGAGGGGTTTTTATTTATTTTTATTTTTATTTTTTTTGAGTTTGCATCGAATGAACAATTTGATGGGTTTGGTTTGTTATTTAACTCATTTTATCACCGCCCTATATTGCCTTTGACCAACCTGAAGGTGAAGGTTTCCAGCAAGCCAGGATTTTCACTTCTCAACCCGGCACTTTTAAAATCTATATGCATTTGCGTTAGGTTTGAATCTTGAATTTATTAGGGGAAAAAGACAAAATAAAAGAGAAGTGAAAGAAATAAATTTGGTTGCTATTTATTTATTTATTTTTTTGGGTCTATCTCATCTTTTATTTATTTATTTTTTAACAAATTCATGATCTACACAGAATTTTTTTATTACATTTTTATCTTAAAATAAAATTACCAAAATATCCTTATGTTCTTCATCCAAAACCTTAGGCCATGTTTAGTTTCATTCTCATAATTTTTTTTGAAAATATATATATATAATTAACAACAAAATATATAAAATTTATAAGGGCTTTTGATTTTTTCATTTTTTTCACAAAACTACTTTTAGTATTTTAGAAAAAGAATATTGAAGTTTTTGAAAATTAAAACCCAACATGGTCCTAATTTTTAAATTCAATTTCTTCAATCTTTAATCACCATTGTTGCTATTGTTATGGCAATTGCAAATTTAGGGCTGGTTTGGCAAGTTCAAAATAATTTAAAAAGTTAAAAAGTTATACAAAAAGTAAAAAAGTCATTACTATTTATAAATAAAAAATATTAAAAATATTTTATATATTTTTATAATACAAAAGTTTGATGGATGCTATTAGCAGTACCTGTGAAGCAGGAAGGTTATTATATACTTTTTGGGCCCAAAAAAAAAATTGCATATGTAAAAGGTCAAAGTTTGATAGTAATGTTGGGCCCTTAGGGGCTCACTAAGGGTTCCGTTTTGATAATCCGAACCGTTGTAGAACTCGTCGAGTAATATATGCCTGTAAAAAATTCACGTTGATCAGATATCGTTAACTATATGATCAAATCAGTTTTGTATAAACTAAACGAATGGTGTGATAGTTAACTGTTGAAAAAAAAACTAATCCGATCATATAGCTATCGATATCCGATCAACGTGATTTTTTACAAGCATATAATGCTTGACAAGTTATACATATTCAATGGTTCATATTATTAAAATGAGACCCATGGTGGGCCCCACAAACCGACCATCATTGTCCAAACACTTTGCCCCGAAGGAGGCAATTATTTTTTGGGTAAGACATGCTGGGCAGCAGGGCAACCGTACAACCACTCAACTTTCTTCCACTATACGGTTTATTTATACAATTTTTTGTTACACATTTTTTTTGTAAAAGACAAAAAATTAACCTAAACATCCATCTTTTTTTTTTCTCAACTTTTTAATTCAAAAAGATAAAAATTGCACTTATTTAAGACACCCTTAACAACCCTTTAAGAGTGTGCCTTGGTAGGAGATGTATACATTGAGAAATTAGTGTGTGAAAATATACATTTTCATGATGAGTCCACGAAAGCTCAATAAGATGGACCGGTTGGACCAAATGAAGATTATCTTTTTATATTCTCAATGAAGGGTTGTTTTGGTAACAATCTAAAAAAGTCAAAAAATCACTATTAAAAAGTCAATTATTATTTTTTTAAAACTTTTTTATCACTCTTTTTATAAAAAATTAAAAAATCAATTAAAATAATCACTTTTAAAATAATTCAAAGAACAAGATATGAATTTTGGAGACAGAATCCCTTGGCCTAAACTGGTAGCCATGACGTTGAAAGGCCACCCACCAAGACATGGAAAGGTCTTCGAAGACATTCATCATAAGAATATTCAGTGTGTCGGTTTTAATTTTTTAAATTTAGTTTTTTTGAAATTGAGGCCTCGTTTGGGAACAGGCTAATTTAGTAACTTTTTGGCTAATTGACTAAAAAGGTTGGTAAAAAAACTTGTATGTTTGGGATGACTTTTTGGCTAATTACGAAAAGATGTGCAAAAAGTAGAGAGAAAAGAGAATCTTTGACTTTTTGGTATGAGTTGTTAGCTTTTTGGCTAAAAAGGTAACTTTTTGGCTAATTGGCTAATTTAGCCACTCCCCAAACGGGGCCTCAAAGTATTTTATTTTTTATATTTTTATATTTTTAGTGAATATTTTTAAATTTTAAGTAAATTTTTTTTTAACTTTTTAGATACACCTTATTTAGATGTATTTAAATAGTAAAATATTTTAAAAATTAATAAATAAACAAAAATACAAAAAATATATTGAATTTTTTTCCTTTTTTTTAAAATTATATTTTTAGTATTTAGTGAAATTTTTTAAAGAATTTTTTCACAAATATTATACTTTTTAAGTATATTTATGTTAAGTGTTTTTAAAAATTAAAACAATTACTTAAAATATTATAAACAATTCATTAAAAATTTAAAAAATAATTTTTTTTTAAAATTTGAAAACCAAAACCAAACCAAACCAGCTACGACTCGTACTTGCTTTTGCAACTTTCAAATATGGTGCGACGTTGCTTTGACTTTGACATGCCACTCAGTTCAATCCGAACCACGGTTTAATTTTGTGTTCCAGTGTTGCATAACAGTTGGACAAAAAAAACAAAAACATACAACTTCAGATTGGTTTGGACCGTGGATTGATTTTTTAATTTTTTAACTATTTTAGTTTGAGGTTAAAAATTTTATTTGGGAGAGAAAAAATAAAATGACCACTCTGTTTAGTTTTAGTTTTCAAAAAATTTTACTTTTTCATTTTTTATATTTTTTGTATTTTCACTGATTTTTTTTAATAATTTAAATATTTTTTTAAATTTTTAGACACATCTAACATAAATATATTTACAAATTATAATATTTGTGAAAAAAATCTTTAAAAAAATTACTAAATACCATAAATACAAAAAAATATATATAAAAATTCAGTATATTTTTCATATTTTTGTATATTTATTAACTTTTTAAAATATTTTTTCACAAATATTTACTATTTAGATACATCTAAGTAAGGTGCATTTAAAAAAATAAATAAATTGTTTAAAATTTTAAAAATATTCACTAAAAATAAAAAAATACGAAAAATAAAAAATCTCAATTTTCAAAAAACTGAATTTAGAAAACTGAAACCAAACACATGATTTGGATGTGATATTTTTTCTTACTAATTTTTTAACTTATTTTGTCATTTTATAACTAAAATAACCTTTTAACCCCAAAACTTGCTATGCCAAACGATTCTTAAGCCAAGTTTGGCATATTGTAAAAAAATTAAAAAGTCAAAAAGTTATTTAAAAAGTTAAAAAGTTAACACTATTCACCAAAAGTCAACAATTACGGCTGCACAATTCCCAATCCTAATTTTTCCTTACAAATCAATTTTGACATTTTTTTATTACACATTTTTCCATAAAAAGTCAAAAAATTAACCCAAACATCCATATTTTCTTTCTTAATTTTTTAGTTTAAAAAGATAAAAAATACACTTATTTAAAATACCCCAAACAACCTTTTAATAGCAATGGTAGGAACACAAAATATTCACATATGTGAGACCAGTCCAAGCCTTCAAGTCGCAGCCTCACGACTGAGGGTATGCGCAGTGCTTCAAGTGGCAGCCTCACGACTAAGGTATGCGCAGTGCGATTTAGTGTGATTTTAGAATAAAATTAAAATTAAATCGTTTATGACGAATTGACGAATTTGTTATCCATAACTAAATCATAGTTTGAACGGTTTCAACTAAGTTGATTGAAGAATGACCTTAAACAATTATCAACCATTTGCATTATATTTTTCATATATATAATATTAATTGATTTTACATAATATTTTAGATATATAACACTAAGGCTTGGTTTGGAGTGTATCAGAAAATTCAAAAAGTTACAAAAAAATAAAAAAGTTATCACTATTTACAAATTAAAAATATCAAAAAATTAAAATATATAATATTTTAATCAAACAAAATTTACACAATTTAAACCGCTGAAATGACCCTGCACTAACGTAAGAGGGAAAAAAAAAGAATTACATATATAAAATCACTAAGTTTGACGGAAATATTGGGCCCGTGGGGGACCACCACGGGTCCCGTTTTAATAATCCGAACCGTTGAATATGTAGAATTCGTCTAGAACTATATGCCAATTAAAAATCACGTTGATCGGAAATCGATAACTACATGATCAAATCAGTTTTGTATAAAAAATGGATGGTGTTATAGTTAACAGTTGACAAGAAAAACTAACACGATTAGATAGCTATTGATATCCAATCAACGTGATTTTTTACAAGCATATAGTACTCGATGAGTTCTACACATTAAATGGTTCCGATTAGTAAAAAGGGACCCGTGGTGGGCCCCCATGGGCCGAACAACACGGTCCAATTTATGCCTAAAAAGGAGAGAATCAATCTCCTACACTATACCCTCTGCCGCGCTGCCCCTCATGCTTCCAACCGTACGGGCTATTCCATCTATAACTTCCCCTACACACTTATTTATATAATTTTTTAATACACATTTTTTTATAAAAAGTCAAAAAATTAACCCAAACATCCATATTTTTTCTCTCAACTTTTAGTCTAAAAAGACAAAAAGTGCACTTAATTAGGATACCCCAAACAACCACTAAGTTACACAAAATTTCATATCGCAGATCTCACTCACACTAATTTCTACTTTGACATTTTATTGGAAGTAAGAAAAAATTATGTGTATTAACAATGACAAGGTGGGACTATTTTGAAGGTGAATTATAAATTTCAAATCGCAATTAGCTAGTGGATTAGACAGTTTTAATAAATTAGATGATATTTTGCATGACCTTAGTCACAACGACTCCACACCTGTGATTCCCATGGGCACATGGGGTACAGTGACAAAATTTACCTTACAAAAATTTGTCCACTTTGGATTCATTCTGGGCTGTTTTGCATCTACAATTATTGTGTTCTTAGAATTTTTTCTAAATTGAAATAACTTGAAATTCCAATTATAGCAGACATTGCCACTAAAATCACACACTACATCATATATGTACACAAGTTATTGCAGACCACTTTGTACACAAATCATTTTGTAAAACATAAGACACATCACACTAGTCTTCTCTATTGCCTATACTTGTTCCACCAAATAATTTTACGAACACAAAATCAATTACATATATTTTTGTAATCGGTTCTGTGCCCGTAAAATTATTGCTTGTTCCACAAAAACCTGCATTTGATCTTCTTCCACAACCGTATCACAAAATGTCCTCTACCTCCTCCAGTATCTTTTCCACCTGCCTTGGCATCAACCCTTGCTCTGTCCACTCGCCTAGACGCGATTCTCTTAGGAGTCTTTGCATTCTCTCTGTAAATGTTGCCTAAACGTTGCCGGTAAAAAGGGGACCTCAAGTAATATAAGTAGGGTGACAATGGATGATTCGAATTTGGGGCTTGAAGGGCTCTATTAAGCTGCTTTGTCACTGCTTGGAGCTCGAACGAGTCGAATAGGGTGCTTCCATTGTTCTTTGGGCTCACCCTCCATACCGGGCTCACCACGTAGGCCGATGATGGGTGGGCCTGAGCTGCACAGGATTGTTTCTCGGCCAGGATGTCCGTTGGAAGAACTCTTTGGTTTGAAGGTTCTTCATTCATGTTTTTGAGAGAGAGAGAGAGAGAGAATGGTGAGAGGTTTGTTTAATTTTGTTTTGTGCAAGTCTTGTGGATTTTAGAGATGGGTTTTGAACCCTGTGGAGTGTGCTTTGTAAGTAATGAAAGGGGTTGAGTAGTACATATGGTTCTAACAAAGCAAATTTCATTGTATTCTACGCATTCATGTTGGCATTTTCTTGCGTTGTAGGTTGGAGTGTCATTGTGGTCTTGTGAAACGTGAAAATGATTTTGTTTAGTGTGAAAAAGACACAACATATAATTTGTTAAAATCAGTGAGTTCCGTGCTTACAAGTGTATTGACCCAGCTATTACAATAGACCTCATTTCTTTGCACGAATCAAAATTTGTGTACTATATATGTTTAACATTATTTTTCACTCATTTATTTATGGACATGGCTCCCCTCCAATCATGGAGTGGGGGTCGCTGTCGAGGTCTATAGGGCTCATCAAGAATCTTAATTTGATAATTTAAATTGTTTATTTTGTAGAATTCTTTCTGTAAATTATCTACACAAAAAATTAAGTCAATTCAATTTATTTCTAAAACATGAACAACAAGTGTATTTTTAAAAATAAATCGATCTAATTTTTGTATGTGGATGATAAATGTGAAGGACCCTACAACTGAATGATTTGGATCTTTGAAATGGGATCCAAGGTAGCCCCATGGACCGGACAACACTGTCCAATTCAAATCATGAATAGGTAGGAAGTCCTTTATTTATCATCTTAAATTATTTGTTCAACTCTTCTCAGATATAAATCACTATTTATTATATTGTATTTGTAATAACCCTCACCACTGATTACTGATGACCCTACTAATTGCTGCTAAACTGAGACTGATCACGTTAATTGATTGAATTGACTGAAACCCTGAACTGATTGATTGACTGTATCTATTTAAGTGTATTTCTATCTGTTGACTGTTTAATGATCTGTTCATGTTTTATGTTGAAATTGCGAATTGAAGGCCTTATCGGCGGCCGAATCTGAAATTGATTGATGATTTGTGTTAATTAGAATTTATGTGAATTTATGGTGTATTTATCTGAAATGTGATTTTGTATGATTAAATTAGATTAAATGAAGTTAAAATGCATCAACTTGAGTTATTTGCCAAAATGCCATTGAGTGGCCATTTCCTACATTGTTATTTGGACTTAATTGTGAGATCATTTCACCCACTTCCTCAAAACATAACCGAGAGAGAGGGAGAGTAAGGAGAAAGCTTGATTTCATCTAGAGTTTGCTTGGAAATTGGAAGAATTGTAGAAGGATTGCATAATCGAGCCTCCATACTTGGAATTGTAGACCCAAGGTAAGATATTCATCCTTTAGTTTATGAATTCTAGTTGTACCTTGCATGGTTCATGGGAAATTGGTAGTTAAAGTCAAGAATTAGTTTTAAATTGTTAGATTGAAGCTTGAATCTTGCATGCATGGCATACTCTTGCATTTTGAGGTTGAATACATGGAATTTGGTACATGCATGCTCATATTTTTACATTGGGCCATGAATTCATCTTGGTTTTAAAAGAATTGGCTCATTTGAGCTAGTATTTGAAGCTTTGAAGTTGTTGAATTCATGCATGTTACACATTCATCATGTTCTTGAAAGTTTGGTTTGAAATTGGATTTAATTGAATTACCTGTGGGTTTTGATTTCTCAAATTGATCTTTGAAACATGTTGTTCTATGAGTTTTGAAGTGTTTTTCAGAAAATTAGCCCAAAAGGATAGAATTTGGTACTTTAAAACTTGATTTGAGCTTGGAGGTTCAAATCTGAAAATTCCAGATTTTGGACTCCTATTCGAGCGGGGGAAGTGGAGCTCGAGCGGGGAATTCGTGCTCCCAGCACTTTGCTGTGTTTTGCAGTCCGCTCGAGCGGAGTAATTGACGCTCAAGCGGGACCTTGTGGCTTAAGCTCAAGCGGGTGTCGAGCGCCCAATCGAGCGTGATTTTCTTACATCCAGTACCTTTGACTGTTTTGCAGTATGCTCGAGCGGGTAAGTCTACGCTCAGCGAAACCTTTACTGCCAGATGTCCGCCGGCGAGTAACCTACGCTCGAGCGGGACCTCTGTTTTTTGGAAATTCTGAAAATGTTTTCAAAGTGCATCTTTGTATCCTCATTCCATCCTAGGCATTCTTAGGCCTAGTTTTAGACATCTTAATGAGGATATAAATGTAGAACCACACCAAGTCTAAGTAGGGACTAAGTCTTTGATTCCCGAATGTGAACTTAGTGTGTGTTCATCCTATAAACTGTGTAGGGTTGGCATCTGAGGACGCGCTCTAGCTTAACTGTAGCCCAGAACTCTGTGAGTAACAACTGTGTAAAGATATGTTCAAATATGAATATCTTCTGAATGGTTAAACTGTACTATTTCTGAATCGATACTGTTAACTGAATGAATGTATGTCCTCTATTTTGAACTGTATTGTGGCATCCTTAGCAACTCATCATTCTTTATCACAGAGATCTCCGGTTCCTATCTTGGAACTTCATTTCATCGTTATGATGGCCATCATTGACGCTTGGTCTTTCAAGACCTCTTGTTTATTATCTCGCTATGCTAATGGATGTACCACATATGACTGTTATGACTGAATGACTGATATATTGAATCAATTGACTGTTTTCAATACTGAAAGGATATTCATTCTTAACCTTTTTACGCATCATATTATTCACTGTGCTTTAGCTCACTGCTCATATATATATGTAGGTGTCCAGACACCGGACCGCTGCTAAGGGCGTCAGGCTAAGCACTGTTTTGTCAAGCCAACCTTTGTGCCTCACCGAGGTTCTAATCTTTCAAGCCAAGGCTATGGGATGTTTTAGTTTCCCCCATCTATCTTTGTATCTGTTTTGTAATACTGTATAGACTACTAGCACTTTACTGTACTGTCTTAATAGGGATTAAGTCCCTGTCCTGAATGATTGTAAATATTGTGCATATTGTTTGGTACTAACTGTTCACATGATATGAAAAGTCTATTTGCATACAGACTGTCACATTTCATTGGACATTGTCTAATTACTGTTTTGGCTTCCGCTAGCCCCTATACTCTGTTTTACTGTTCTACTGTTGAGCAAGCCTTTGGTAATCACAGATTACTGGCCGGTTACGGTGCTAAACCCATAGGGGCGGGTTTGGGTCGTGACAGAGTGGTATCAGAGCGATACTTAACGACGAGTTATATCGCACACACGTGTCCAAATGAGCTATAGGGTGTCCTAGAAAAGCAAATAGGGCATCACATGAGCATGAAAAGTGTGTGTGGACATGACATGAATATGTGTTAATGTGTTAAAGCATATAACTGCTTATGTTTATAATTGCTATAACTGCTTATAGTGAAATGGACAATGTAAGAAATGTTGATGAATTTGAATCCTCTGAGGCAAGAATGGCAAGACTAGAGAGATTGGTGGAACTATTAACTGAAAGACTAGGGCAACAACAGAACCAATAGCCCCCACCTTCTCCAGTACAGCCAGAGCCACCTGTTAATGGTGATATAATAGCTCTGACACAGAAGTTTAGCAAGATGAAACCGGCATCCTTTCAGGGAGGCCTTGAACTACTAAAAGCTGAAGCTTGGGTTCTTGAAATGGAAAAATTGTTTGAAGTGTTTTCTGGACTGAAGCACATAAAGTATTGCTAGCTACCTTCACCTTACAAGAAGAGGCCAGAAGGTGGTGGATGCTGGTCCGTGACACTAACACTGTTGTAACTTGGGCTCAGTTCAAGGAGTCCTTCTTCGAAAAGTATTTCCCTCAGTGTGTCAGGGACAGAAAAGTGACTGAATTCGAACAACTGAAACAAGGCACTATGTCGGTGGCAGAATATGAGTCAAAATTTACTAAACTTGCCAGATATGCACCACATATGGTGGACACTGACTACAAGAAGGCCAGGAAATTTGAAGGCGGCCTGAATGTGGAAATTCTTGATAGGATAAATGTACTGAAACTGCTGAAATATGTAGATGTTCTTGACCGGGCCATCATGGCTGTCATGGCTGAAGCAAATATTGAAGCTTTGAAACAAACTGAAATACCCGCAACTGAGTGGCGCAGGAAGAGACGGGGTTTGAAATTTAAGAAAGGCAAAAATAATCCATTGAACAAAAAGCAGAATACAGGGTCAACGACTAGTTCTAGTCAATGGAACTGTTCAATATCACCCTGTTCTGAATGTGGTAAGAATCATAAAGAAGTTTGTTATGAAATTTCTGGTGCTTGTTACAGGTGTGGCAAGGTGGGTCACACAGTTAAAGACTGCCTCTCTGATCCTCAGGGCAATAGTAAAGCTGCACCTAGCACAGCAGCATCAACTGTTGCACCAAAACCGAACCCCAAGGCTACCGGGAAAGTGCCTATGAGGCAGAGCCGAGTGTTTGCCCTAGTACCGGGAGATGTACAGAATACCGAGACCGTTGTGTCAGGTATCCTCTCAATTTGTACTCAAGATGCATATATTCTGATTGATTCGGGGTCTATACATTCATATGTATCGCTTTTTTCGAAAATTGAATAGACCATTGGAATCCATGAATTACTTATTAGCCGTATCTTCACCTGTTGGGGGATCTGTGACTTGTGCTTATATGTACCTTGCATGTGAAATTATTGTTGGGGATATGCATCTATATATTGATTTACTGCCATTAAATATTGACCATTTTGATGTAATATTGGGAATGGACTGGTTACGAAAATACCATGCTACTATTGATTGTGTAACAAAACAAGTTGTTTTTCGTCCACCTGGACTGCTTGAATTTATGTTTAACGAAGTTGGGGTAGTACCTCCCCCATACCTGATTTCATCTATGAAAGCCTTTAAACTGATTAAGAAATGGTGTAAAGAGTACCTGTGTTCTGTATAGACTGTATCTATTGATGATGATGCTAATGTGAACAGTATTCCTATAGTCAGAGAATTCCCAGATGTTTTTCCAGATGATCTACCAGGGGATTTGATTGATAGGGAGATTGAGTTCATCGTTGATGTGATTCCGGGGACACAACCAGTATCTAAAGCTCCTTACCGAATGGCTCCAACCGAACTGAAAAAATTGAAAGTGCAGCTACAAGAACTGTTAGATAAGAAGTTCATCGTGCCCAAGATTTCACCGGTAAGACTGTCTTGTTTGTGAAAAAGAAAGACGGCTCACTGAGACTTTGTATCGACTACTGTGAACTGAACAAGGTAACTGTAAAAAATAAATATCCATTGCCACGTATTGATGACTTATTTGATCAGTTACAGGGTGCTTAAATTTTCTCTAAGATTGATCTCAGATCCGGATATCATCAGCTGAAAGTTAAACTAGAGGACATTGATAAAACTGCTTTTCGGATGAGGTATGGACATTACGAATTTTTAGTTATGCCTTTTGGAGTCACTAATGCACCTGCTGCATTCATGGACCTTATGAACAGAGTTTTTAAACCATTCCTCGATGACTTCATTGTTGTATTCATTGATGACATTCTGATTTATTCCAAGAGTAGAGAAGAACATGAACATCGTCTGAGACTTGCCCTACAGACCCTAAAAGAATAGAAACTTTATGTTAAACTGACTAAATGTGATTTCTGGCTTGATCATATTATGTTTTTGGAACATGTTATTAGCAAGGATGGAATTTCAGTTGATCCACAGAAAGTTGAAGCAGTAGTAAACTGGCCTAGACCAACAAATGTTACAGAAGTTCGAAACTTTTTGGGATTAGCCGGGTATTACAGAAGATTCGTCAAAGATTTCTCCAAAATTGCCCTACCATTGACACAGTTGACTTAGAAAGGGATATCATTTGACTGGACTGACCAAAGGGAATCAGCATTCCAAGAATTGAAAACTCGACTTGTGACTGCACCGGTTCTTACCCTACCTTCAGGTACGGATGGTTTTACCATTTTTAGTGATGCTTCTCATAAGGGTTTGGGATGTGTTTTAATGCAAAATGGGAGAGTTATTGCCTATGCTTCCCGACAACTGAGACCACATGAAAAGAACTACCCGACCCATGACTTAGAACTTGCCGCAGTACTGTTTGCATTGAAAATCTGGTGTCACTACCTTTGTGGGGCGGCATGTGAGGTGTATACCGACCACAAGAGTTTGAAATATTTCTTCACACAGAAAAGAACTGAATATGAGGCAGCGGAGATGGTTAGAACTGATAAAAGATTATGATCTACAGATTTTGTACCATCCAAGGAAGGCCAACACCGTTGCCGATGCACTGAGTCGGAAATCAATTGGGAATTTGGCATGTTTGCTCACCGGGCAGAAATAGTTGCTTTGTGATCTTGAAAAATCTAAAATCGAAATTGTGTTACGAGAACAAGGTGGAACATTGGTTGCTATATCTGCCCAACCGGCACTGATTGAAGAGATTAAAGGGAAACAGTAACAGGATGACTTCTTGAAGAAGATCATCGAAGAACGGGAATTTAAACCGAGGCCAGAATTTAAATTTGAAAATAATGTACTGAAATTTCAGGGAAGACTGTGTGTACCGAGTGATACTGAACTGAAAAGGAGAATCCTGTAAGAGGGCCACAATTCAAAACTATCTATCCACCCAGGGAATACAAAAATGTATCAAGATTTGAAACTGAATTTCTAGTGACTGAGAATGAAGAAAGAAATTGTTAACTTTGTATCGAAATGTCTTCATTGCCGACAAGTCAAAGCGGAACATCAACGACCCCCAGGCTTACTACAGCCCTTACCGATACCAGAGTGGAAATGGGAGCATATTACCATAGATTTCATTGTCGGTTTGCCTCGCTCCAGTAAAGGTATGGACTCAATTTGTGTTATTGTTGATAGACTGACTAAATCTGCTCACTTCTTACTAGGAATGGCAATGGGGGTTAATGGGGTGGATATTAATTCCCCATCCCCATTCTCCTATAATAAATTTTCCCCATTCCCCATTCTCCATGGGTACCACTCTCCCTATTTCTTAATGGGTTTGGATTTTCCCCAACCCACTTTAATCCCCATTTTTATTTTATTTTTATTTTTTATATTTAATGTTAACAACCACTTTTTTTTTTTTTTTTTTTTTTTTAAGATTCACAGCAAAAGCTAAATATACCTTCAATTTTTTTTCTTTCTTTTTTAATATATTTAATGTTAACAACTTCTTTTTTTTTTTTTTTCTTTTTTTTTAAGGTTCACAACAAAAGCTAAATATACCTTCAATCTTTTTTCTTTCTTTTTTAATATATTTAATGTTAACAACTTTTCTTTTTTTCTTTTTTTTTCTTTTTTTTAAGGTTTTAGCTAAATATACCTTCAATCTTTTTTCTTTCTTTTTTAATATATTTAATGTTAACAATTTATTTTTTTATTTTTTTTTATTTTGTTTTAAGGTTGACAACAAAAGCTAAATAATTTATTAATGTGTTTATTTTTTTTAAAATTCAAATATCAAAAAAGGTCAAAATATGCATGACGCCTACTAATGTGGTCTCTCTCTCTCTCTCTCTCTCTCTCCTATTCTTCCACCTCTGCTGGCCTCGTTCCACTCATGTTCTCTCTTTCTAATTTTTTATTTTTTATTTAAAAACTAAATTATTGGTAAAAGAAAAAAAAAATTGACTGAAACAATTTTAAGACCTCACTTTTCTCTTTCTTTTTTTTTTTTTTTTTTTTTTTTTTTTTTTTTTTGTGTGGAGAATATCAAAAAAATCAAAAGTAAAAAATAATTACAAAATGATGAAGATAAAAGTGATTTATGCATTTAATTATGGCAGTGTTTTGAAATGAAATTTATAGATCACTTTAGCCTCTTCAAGAAAAAAATTCAAAAAGTATTGTTGTTGACTTCCCATATGATACACAGCTGTAACGGACAAAGGGTAAAATGACGCTTTTGCCTTTTTAATTTTTGAGAAACTCACAACAACAACGATAATACACATAAGGACATTTTGGTCATTTATTATTTCTACATTATTTCAAACACATTTTTCAATACATCAATCTAACAAAAAATCCAACCCATCTTCTTAAATGCAAAAACTAAAATAGTTTACTAAAATAGTCAAATAGGCAAAACCTCTAAAAAGAAAAAAGATTGAATGTATATTTAGCTTTTGTTGTGAATCTTAAAAATTAAAAAAAAAAACAAAAGAAAAAAGATTGAATGATATTTAGCTTTTGTTGTGAACCTTAAAAATTTAAAAAAAACCAAAAGAAAAAATATTGAATGTATATTTAGCTTTGGTTGTGAATCTTAAAATTTTAAAAAAAATGGTTGTGAACCTTAAAAAAAAAAAAAAAAAGATTGGATATATATTTAGCTTTGGTTGTGGATCTAAAAAAAAAAAAAGTTGGTTGTGAACCTGAATAAATAAATAAATAAATAAAAGAAAAAAGATTGAATGTATATTTAATTTTTGTTGTGAATCCTTAAAAAAAAAAAAAAAAAAAAAAACGTATAAGGAAATTAGTGGGTACCCATCCCCTGTGGATATTTAAAGAATATTACTTACCCTACCCAATGAATAAGAAAAAAAAGGAGAAAACCCATGTTTTTGGGTTGGGTCTCCATGGATACACACAGGGTAGGTTATCCATTGCCATCGCTACTTCTTACTTGTCAAAACAATTTATAATGCGGACAAATTGTCTATACTCTATATTGATGAGATTGTTAGACTGCATGAAGTACCTGTGTCCATTGTTTCTGATAGGGACTCAAAATTTACATCGAGATTCTAGCAAAGCTTACAAACAGCACTGGGTACCGAACTAAGATTGAGTAGTGCATACTATCCTCAGACAGATGGCTAGTCAGAAAGGACCATCTAAACTCTGGAAGACTTACTGAGAATGTGTGTCCTTGATTTTCAGGGAAATTGGGAAAGCCATTTGCCATTGCCTGAATTCGCCTACAACAACAGTTATCACTCAAGTATTGGTATGGCACCTTTCGAGGCATTGTATGGCAGAAAATGTCAATTTTCGATTTGCTGGGCAGAAGTTGGAGATGGGCCTTTACTTAGGCCCGAGATTGTATATGAAACGACTGAGAAAGTAAAACTGATACAACAGAAAACTGCACAGAGCCGATAGAAAAGTTATGCGGATGTCAGAAGGTGAGACAGAGAATATGAAGTAGGTGATCACGTTTTTGTGAAAGTGACACTGATGAAAAGCCAGACTCATTTCGGAATCAAAGGTAAGTTAGCGCCGAGATATGTCGGACCGTATGAGATTATTGAGAAGATCAATCCGGTGGCGTATCAGGTAGCGCTTCTACTTGAAATGGAGCATATGCATAACGTGTTCCACATTTCTATGTTGAGGGATTATCTTCGAGATCCTTTCCATGTGATTGAGCCGACCCGTGTAGTGCTAAGTGATGACTACACTTATGAAGAACGGCCTATTCAGATTGTGAACAGACGGATCAAGAAGTTGAGAAACAAAGAGATTCCGTTAGTGAAAGTTGACTGGCAAAACCATGGTGGCATAAATGCCACTTGGGAAAGGGAAGATGACATGGCTAAGAGATATCTTGAATTGTTCCCACTGAATCCTGTTTTCTTCCAGAATGAAAGTAATTCGAGTTTTGAAGACCAAACTCTTTTTAAAGAGGGGAGACTATAATAACCCTCACCACTGATTACTAATGACCTTACTGATTGCTGCTAAACTGAAACTGATCACGATAATTGACTGAATTGACTGAAATCCTGAACTGATTGATTGACTGTATCTATTTAAGTGTATTTCTATCTGTTGACTGTTTAATGATCTGTTCATGTTTTATGTTGAAATTGCGAATTGAAGGCCTTATCGGCGGCCGAATCTGAAATTGATTGATGATTTGTGTTAATTAGAATTTATGTGAATTTATGGTGTATTTATTTGAAATGTGATTTGGTATAATTAAATTAGATTAAATGAAGTTAAAATGCATCAACTTGAGTTATTTGCCAAAATGCCATTGAGTGGCCATTTCCTACATTGTTATTTGGACTTAATTGTGAGATCATTTCACCCACTTCCTCAAAACATAACCGAGAGAGAGGGAGAGTAAGGAGAAAGCTTGATTTCATCTAGAGTTTGCTTGGAAATTGGAAGAATTGTAGAAGGATTGCATAATCGAGCCTCCATACTTGGAATTGTAGACCCAAGGTAGGATATTCATCTTTTAGTTTATGAATTCTAGTTGTACCTTGCATGGTTCATGGGAAATTGGTAGTTAAAGTCAAGAATTAGTTTTAAATTGTTGGATTGAAGCTTGAATCTTGCATGCATGGCATACTCTTGCATTTTGAGGTTGAATACATGGAATTTGGTACATGCATGCTCATATTTTTACATTGGGCCATGAATTCATCTTGGTCTTAAAAGAATTGGCTCATTTGAGCTAGTATTTGAAGCTTTGAAGTTGTTGAATTCATGCATGTTACACATTCATCATGTTCTTGAAAGTTTGGTTTGAAATTGGATTTAATTGAACTACCTTTGGGCTTTGATTTCTCAAATTGATTTTTGAAACATGTTATTCTATGAGTTTTGAAGTGTTTTCCAGGAAATTAGCCCCAAAGGATCGAATTTGGTACTTTAAAACTTGATTTGAGCTTGGAGGTTCAAATCTGGAAATTCCAGATTTTGGACTCCCGCTTGAGCGGGGGAAGTGGAGCTCGAGCGGGGAATTCGTGCTCCTAGCACTTTGCTGTGTTTTGCAGTCCGTTCCCCCACCACCCCCACACACACGTGGCGGGTAGTGATTGGAGGATGAGAAAAAAAAGAAAAAGAAAAAGAAAAAGAAAAAGTGACCAATCAAAAAAAAAAGGGGGTCAAAAGGGGGTGGGAGAAAGGGGGTCTCAATCTTTATTCTTTATTTTATTTTATTTTTGTCAATAAGAATAATTGAAATTGAAGATTTCTTTTTAAAAAAAATATTTCACCCTTCATCCACTCTAATAAATAGATATTATCACCTCTACAATACTAAAAAAATACAACAATGCTAGGTAGCTCAAAATTTTATGGTTCAAATGGCTCAAAACGACGTCGTTTTGAGTGTAAATGAATGTAAAACGACGTCGTTTTGACAGATTTGAGCCATTTGAGTCACAAAATTTTGAGTTACCAAACATTTTTCAAAAAAATATAAGGTCTTGTTTGAGAATATGTTACTTTAGTAATTTTTTAGTTTTTTAGCTAAAATATGAGATTAAAAAAATTAATATGTTTAGAATGATTTTTTAATTTTTTATGAAAATATGTGTAAAAAGTAGAGAGAAAATGGAATCTTTGATTTTTTGGTATAAATTATAAACTTCTAATTTTTTTAATGACTTTTTGATTTTTAAACTAAAACAAACACATGTGAGACGAGGCCTAAGTTCTCTAGCAACACTACCAAATTAATGATCCTAGTGTTTTTAAAGAAGGATTTTGTTAATGATAATCCTAAAAGCTATCAATAAGAAGCACAAAATATCAAAATATTTATAAACTCATACACTTTATGTATTTTTTCAATGGTAACAATACCTTGCTTTTAACATTTTTTGTAAGATTATATTTGAATTATGGATTTATGTAAGAATTTAGAAGGGAAAAAAAAAAAAAGGTGAATTATGAATGGAATAGTTACTCATATTTTTCATATTCAAATTCTTACTCAGATCTATGATCCAAACCCAGCCATAAGAAAGCCAAAGTTGTTTTATTTTATTTTATAGAAAAACAAATTTTGATTTTGCTTTTTATGAAAACAATTTAATATTTTCTTTTAAAAAAATAAAAGGTTGCTGTTTTTTTTCATAAAACTATTTTTAAAATTTTATATTTTCAATATGTGAATCACACAGCAAAATAACTAAAGGTAGTATTCGTACAGCTTAATACTATTATAATTATTTTAAAATTTATTAGCATTTGTTAATCAAAATGTAGTTTAATCATTTAACAAATCAACCACAGTTGATATGATAAAATCAACTGAAAAACAAGTTAAAAAAGATAACTGTCATTTTAGAAACTTGAGGGGGCAATATCTGCAATTATTATAAATCTCAGGAAAAGTGAATATAATTTACCCTATTTATATTCATTTTTATTTATAAAAATCCCTATTTATATTCATTTATATTTATAAAAATCTATATATAATGCTTTATTTATTTATTTATTTTCTCTGGACTTATAACACATTTGACAGCGTGCGTGAGAGAGCGCAATGCCCGTTAAGCGCTGACCTGCAAAGTTGTCCAATTATTGCCAAATGTCTCACTACTCTTGGTTAAGGCGTCTAAGCGTCTTCAATGATGTATTAATTTTTTTTATTAAATTTGAATAAAAATTTAAATAACTTTTTTTTTTTATATTAAAGTCAAGTTTAGCATGTGTCCAAAAAGTCAAAAAGTTATTCAAAAAATTAAAAAATTATCACAATTCGCCAAAAGTCAAAAAGTACGGTTGCATAACTCTCAATCCTAATTTTTCCCTACACACTAATTTATATAATTTTTTAATACACATTTTTTCATAAAAAGTCAAAAAATTAACCCAAACAACCATATTTTTTCCCTTAACTTTTTAGTCTAAAAAGTCAAAAAGTGCACTTATTTAGGACATTCCAAACAACCCCTAAGTGCTTTAACGAAAAGTTTTATAACTTTATTAAACCACCGGTCTACCGAGCAGGCGACCGGCCAGTATAATTTTTTTTATAAATCTTTGTCTTGAGATAGTCATCTGAGGATATCATATCCGGTGGTAAAAATCCAATAGTAATGAATAGTGATTTAATGAAAAGTACATTGGTCCTCAGTTTAATGAAAGAAAAGTAAAATCTTAAATTTGATAATGAATTTAATAAACCGTAGTAAAATGTAATTTTTTTCATCAAATTTAAATTTAATGATAAATTTGATAAACCATCAGAGATGGTCTTAGTTTTCCATTAAAAGTTTATAATTTAAAGCAAACTAATCATGTATAAATTAATATTTATAAATATTATAAATATTTATCAATCACTGAGGAAATATTTATAATATTAATTATAAAAGAAAATTTAATATTATATCATATGGAAAGTCTAACATTAAAATAAAATTAAAATTAAAAAAAAGCCCTTCATAAAATATTAGTTAAATAAAGAGGCTTGCAAACAAATGACATTGAAATATAAGAAAAAGACAATAATAAATAAATAAATAAAATAAAATACGAGACATTTTTTTTACTGTATTCAATACATTTTTTTAACTTTTTCATTTAAGGTTGTTTTAGATATAGTTTATAAGCTGATGTTTTTACCTATTATGAAAAAATTTGTAAAAAAAATATAGTATCAATAAATTAACTTTTTTAAATATTGCCAAAAGATTATTCCCGAGACACATTTTATCTCAATCCTAATATTAAACAATGGTTATGGACATGTGTTAGCATTTGGCTTAAATAAATAACTAAAGATAAACCTCTAACAAAAGTGTTTAAAAATGGACAACTACATTATTTAGTCGATGTTGTATAAATTTCAAAATTTTATTATTCAATGTCACCTTTATAAGTATTTTTTTTTTATTGATTTGTATTGTATTTTTCATTTAAAACATATCAGGGCAAATGCCAATTATGAGGATCTATCTACGAATTTCTTAAATGATAATCAGTCTCGTTATTTTGACTTTCTATTTTAGGTCTTCTTGGTCGTCTTTATGCAATTTTTTAAATTATATTATCCCCCAATACTTTGATTGCCTATTTTATATGTCGCCTTCGACATCATGCGGTATCTTTTGTCACTACTAATACATTATCGTCAGAACCAATTTAAGAATTTTTTAGATTTCAGACTAAATATTAAAATGAAATTTTATTTTATTGTGTTTATTAAATTTAGAGCCTTCAATAATAAAAATGTTTTAAATTTTTTTTTTACTGAGCTTTAGGCAAGTGTTTAAGGGGTGGTTAAAGATGTTTTAAATAAGCATATTTTTTGATTTTTTATTTAAAAAAAAAAAGAGGTTTTTTTGATAAATCCTCTTTTTTAGAGTTTTATTTTATCCAACCAATATTCTTTCTTACTATTCCATTAGATCTTATTTGAGGTAAGAAGATAAAAACACCCTCAATCTCTCCTACCCCTATTAATGTTGATATTTAATATTGATTGTCATTATATTTTGGTAGTTTCCATGCATCAAGATGTTAACTATCATTATATTCATATTAATTTAAAATGAATTTTTGTCATTGTATTGTCAATTACATAATGTGAATGATATTCACATGTAATTGAAATAAATATTCACATTATTATATTCAAATTAATTTGAAATGAATTTTTATCATTGTACTGTCAATTACATGATGTGAATATTAATACTAAAACGTACAAATTTGAACGTTCACATCACTACATTAGATGAGAGAGAATGTTCACATCACTACATTAGATGAGAGAGAATGTTCACATCATTACATATTGTGAATAGAATGTGTTGTCAATTAAAAATATAATGAACATTATTTTTAATACGTTGTCAATTAAATATAAGAAAGTTCACATTGACAAAAATAAGAAAGTTCACATATTATGAACGTTCACATCACTACAATAGATGAGAGAGAATTTTTCGGAAAAGTGTTGTAAATGTTCACATCAGATGAGAGAGAATGTTCACAATTATTTTTAATAGGTTATCAATTAAAAATATATTTATATCAGATGAGAGAAAATGTTAACATTATTTTTAATGTGTTGTCAATTAAAATATACTCACATTATATAATAATATAAAATAATAACATCAATGTTATTTAATTTGTGTATGAAATTTCCAATGCCTTAATCATTTTCCTTCTCTCTCCTCCCCTAACATTAAATATCAATATTAAATATAAGGGCATAAAAGTCTAAGAAAATAGTGTAAATTAAGAAAAATGACTTTATAGAATAAAAGTATAAATACATGGGACTAAGTGGGTTAGAAAATTCCTTCATGAACTTTTTGAGTTAAAACACTTCTAAATAGGATTTATCAATAAAAATCTAAAAAAAAAAAAAATATGTAGAAAAGTAAAGAAAATGAGTAGAAAAGTAGAGAGAAGATGTTGATTGATGTAACACAAATAAATGTATCTATGCAAAAAAAAAAAAAAAAAAAAAATACACTTTTTTAAGTACATACCAAACACCTACTAAGTAAGTTGATAGTTAAGCTACCTGTAATTATCATAATGTATTTCTTTCTCACATTAATATGGAGCCTACATTTGTAGAACTTGCATCTATGTGATAAGAAAGCTACACCATTGTAATGTAATTGTTATACAAAATATAAAATCCCTTTCTCCACTCTTATTAACTAAAAACGAAAAAGATAATGTCATCTATTCTCTCTTTTATACCCACCAAACTTGCTCTCATTCAAGTAGTTTGAACAAATATACCTATCTATACTATACATTAAGTAAAATGAATTTTTAACCCCAAGGTCTGTGGGAGCTCCAATCTCTTAATTCTAATTTTCTAATTTTTTGATTTTTTAAAAAAAAAAAAAACCTCAGCATTTATTGATTTCTCCCAACCTAACCTCAGCATTTATTGACTTCTATCCCTTTGACTTCTCTCATAATTATTGCAACACCTTTGTCAATTTCTCCCTGTTAGGTTTTTATTCTTGGCAACCCCGTTTGACAAAACTCCTTTCAGATGTATTTATTTTCGCACTTTTATTTCAGTGAGGTTATGAGTTTATTAGATACAAATCCAAACCCGAATTGAGTCATGCAGAGAAGTTTGTGATGTTAATGTTTTTAAGATTGTCACTTCGCTGATTATTACGGGGGTCGAGCTCCCGGTCAGCTCGCGGCCGAAGCAAAATGCAAAATTACATTCAAAATTGCATTCAAAATTGCATGTCTGCCATTGGTCGCTCGAGCCAAGAAGAGCTCGCTCGAGCGAAGGTTTGCTCGCTCGATCCAAAGAAAGTTCGCTCGAGTCACGGATTGCGTCCATACAAAAACCTGAAAGAGTGTATTCCTCGCTCGAGCCAAGGATCCGTCGTTCGAGCCAAGGCACTAGTAGAAATCATGAAAAATACACTCCTCGCTCGAGCGAGCCTCAGAATCCGGATTTCTCAAGGAGTTTGTTTTCTTCCCAATCTAGGATTACTTTTGGTTCTCTATAAATACTTGGTTTTCTCCCAAAACTAAGTGATTGATTGAAGTCCTCCAAATCTTCTTTTTGGTTCTTAAGGTTTATATCTGGGGATATTTTGTTTGTTTTCTTTGATGTTTTTGTTGAGTATTCAACTCATGGTTTAAAGAGAGTACATTAAAGGTTTGTTTGGTATACACAAAAGAGAGAGTTGTTCTTCAGTTGTGGATTCTGAAGAATTCGAGCCTGAAGCTTCGGTGGATTCTGGAGTGGCTCATCAGAAAGACAATTCCGTGGTGAAGATGGGGTTGGAAGAGATACATAGAGGTTGGTTCAATTAGGCATTGTGGATTTGCTAGATAATTGAGAGTATACCTGTGTAATTCCTTTAATTCTTCTTAGTGGATTGTCTTGTGGCAATTGCCCGTGGTTTTTTTATCACAGTTGGAGGTGTCCAATTGTGGTTTTTCCACGTAAAAATTCTTGTGTCTCTTTCTCTTGATTGTTTGACTGGGATTGTTTTTTTCTGCTTTTTATTGATACTTAATCACAAATTAACATCTAGGGTTTTTAGATTCTTCACTTCCATACACTATGGTTACACACAAAAATAAAAATAAAAAGATAAGAATTTAACTATAGATCTCAAAAAGGTATAACATCTAAATTTGAATTATGATTTAATAATATAATTATGTATTTTTTTTATGTATATCTATCAAAATTTTAAATCACTTAATGGGACAAATTAATCAATTTTCCAAAATTATTGATTTTTAATTTACAAAATAGATTAAAAAAAACTATTGACTAATTTATTTATTTAATAATAATCTCTCCCTCCTAATCTCTCTCACAAATTTTCTCTTCCCAAAAAAATCAGATAATATTTTCTATTAAAGTTGTAGATATCTACCTATATTTTATATATTTTATTATAACATAACAAAAAAAACTATCAAACTAAAAAAAAATCTTTAAAGTTTATCTAAATAAACTTTAAATCAATAAAACTCATATGTCTATCACATATCTAACTCACATCATAACTTACCTAAATAATAATAATTAAAAAAAATAGAAACTACAGATAAATTAAATTTTAAAAAAAAAGATACCCACAACTCCGTCTTAAATCTATACTTACTATATATTAAGCAAAAGGGGATTTTTAACCCCAAGGTCTGTGAGAGCTCCAATATCCTAATCCTAATTTTCTAATTTTTTGATTTTTTTTTTAAAAAAAAAACCTCAACATTTATTGACTTCTCCCAACTCGCAATCCCTTTTGACTTCTCTCATAATTATTGCAACACCTTTGTCAATTTCTCCCATACACTATGGTTACACACAAAAATAAAAATAAAAAGATAAGAATTTAGCTATAGATCTCAAAAAGATATAACATCTAAATTTGAATTATGATTTAATAATATAATTATGTATTTTTTTATGTATATCTATCAAAATTTTAAATCATTTAATGGGACAAATTAATCAATTTTTCAAAATTATTGATTTTTAATTTACAAAATAGATTACAAAAAACTATTGACTGATTTATTTATTTAATAATAATCTCTCCCTCCTAATCTCTCTCACAAATTTTCTCTTCCCCAAAAAATCAGATAATATTTTTTATTAAAGTTGTAGATATCTATCTATATTTTATATATTTTATTATAACATAACAAAAAAAACTATCAAACTAAAAAAAAAATCTTTAAAGTTTATCTAAATAAACTTTAAATCAATAAAACTCACATGTCTATCACATATCTAACTCACATCATAACTTACCTAAATAATAATAATTAAAAAAAATGGAAAGCACAGATAAATTAAATTTAAAAAAAAAAAGATACCCACAACTCCATCTTAAATAAATTGAAAAAAAAATACCTGAATAGAAACAACACAAAAATAAAAATAAAAATAAAAAGATATATCTATCTATATCTATACTATATATTAAGCAAAAGGGGGTTTTTAACCCCCAAGGCCTATGAGAGATTCAATATCTCAATCTGAATTTTTTAAATTTTTTATTTAAAAAAAAAAACTCAGCATTTATTGATTTAGTAAAAATTTCCTGATCAGCATTTATTAACTTTTTTCAATCCACATATCTTTCCATATGCCTGCAATTATTGATTTGGTCAAAATCTCCTGATCAACATTTAAAATCCCCTCATACAAATAATTATAGGTACAATTCGTGTATAGTTATTGCAGTACCCTTTTCAACTTCTCCCATACACTACGGTTAGTGATAAGAAAAAAATCTTTAAAAACATAATTTATATATTAAAAAAAATCTAAAACAAATATAAATATCTATAATTATCCCGTGCATAGCACGAGTGATAGGCTAGTACTATATATTAAGCAAAAAGGGGTTTCTAACCCCCAAGGCTTGTGGGAGCTCCAATATGTCAATCCTAATTTTCTAATTTTTTGTTTTTTAAAAAAAAGTTATCCTCAGTATTTATTAACTACTCTCAATCCACAAGACTTTTTGAATTCACTCATAATTACTGCAATACTTTTTTCAAAATAAATAATTTGTATATTAAAAAAAATTTAAAACAAATATAAATATCTATATCTATATCTATCTATTTATTTATATCTATATCTATCTCTAACCCACAAGTTTTGTGGGAGTTCCAAGGCCTGTGGGAGTTTCAATATGCCAATCTTAATTTTCTAATTATTTATTTTTTTAAAAAAAAGTTAACCTCAGCATTTATTAATTTATCTCAATCCACAAAACTTTTTGATTTCACTCATAATTACTACAGTACTTTTTCCAAAACAAATAATTTGTATACTAAAAAAAATTTAAAACAAATATAAATATCTATATCTATATCTATCTATTTATTTATATCTATCTCTAACCTATAAGTTTTGTGGGAGTTCCAATATCTCAATTTAAATTTCTTGATTTTTTGATTTAAAAAAAAAATCTTAGCATTTATTAATTTCTCATAACCCCCAAGTCTTACCCTTATAATAACACTTTAATTTATTAAGAATAAGTATAAAAAAAATTTCCTTAAACCTTAGATTGTTAAATTATTTTTATAAAAAATCTTAAAAAACATAATTTATATATAAAAAAAGTCTAAAACAAATATAAATATTTAAAATTATCTCGTGCATAGCATGTGTGATAGGCTAGTATATATATATGAATGCAGAGAAACAACCCAATACAAGGATGGATCTAGGGGGGGGGGGCGGAGGGGGGCGGCCACACCGCCAAAAATTTGAAAAATATCATATATTATACTAGACATTTTAAAATAATTTAAAATTATAAGAGTTTGCACCCCCAAATTTTTTTCAGATAATTGCAAAATTATATAGAGTAGTCCTCCCAATTTTTTAAACTATTTGGAATTTTTGTTTTTTTTTGAATTAGTTAACATACATAATAATCTATTTTAAATTTCATGTATATGTATTCTTTAAATTAGGTCATATATATATATAAATCGCCCGCGCTTCTCTTTTCTGTCAAAAATCGCGTCAAACACGCGGCTAGTCTCTCTCTTTTTTCGCAAAACACGGTTGCCACGAGGCCTGACTTTTGCGTCATTGGCCGACAAAAGTAGCTCGCCTCGATTGCCGCTCGCCTCGATTGCCGCTTGCCTCGGCTATCTCTCTCTCCTTATCTGCTTCTCTTCAGCCTCTTCTCTTCAACTTTCTTTTTAATCACACTCGTCTGCTTCTTCTTCTTCACCTCACTCTCGTCTAACTCTTCTTTTAGCTCTTCTTCACCACTTTCAGTCTAGTCTCTTCCATTTCTCTGCAACTCATTTCTTTTACACCTCTCACCTCTAAACCATGGCTTGCTCATCCTGTCCCCTCACTCTATTTTCGGACCTGAACGATCTCATAAACTCTGCTGGACCAAGTGCCTCTACGCCTACTCTGCCTGTCATTCCTCTTCCTAACCTTCCTATGATGTCGATTGAGTAAATCATGGCAGCTCAATCGGACATAGAAGCCAATCATTTTACCTTGACGTCCTGTATGGAGACGGTGACGGCAATCACAACAGTGGCTCACCGATTGCAGAACAGGATGAGTAAGCTCCATCAGGTCAACACCCAACTCGCTCTGCTCCAGTGCATGTACAAGAATGCGCAAGCAGAAATAGGCGCACTTAAAGTCGAAAATAAGGAGCTTAAACGGAAGACCACTTCCATGGCCCGATTTGGAGCAACATTGTTCCTGGTTTTTGATAGTCAGCGGGGAGTCGTCGCTCTCAACGAAAGCACGGGGGTTGGGGCGTCAAGGGTCATCCAAGGTGATAAAAAGAAGAAGAAAACGATGGAAGATGCGAGTAAGTAAGATCGGTGTATAGCCGGAAAAAAATAAAGATTTTTTTTTTTGTATGTTTATTTTGATCAGTATGTGGCCGTAAAAAAAATGAAAGGTGTTTTTTATTTTTATTTTATGTAAATATTTGTATTTTAATTTGTTTTTGTTTTTATGTTTAAGTACTGAAAAATGAAATTAAAAAGCACAAAAAAAAATCGAAGATGGTTTTCTAGCTACTTACTTGATTATGTACATTGAAAAAGACATTGCTCGAGGGTTTGATATAGACTCTATCATCCATGCTTTTGATATTATGAAAGAGCGTCGAGCTCAATTGAAGATGCCTAATTTTAGTAAATAAATGCATGTAGAAATAGTTACTACTTTTTATAAGTGAATATGGGCAAAAAAATATTCTCAATTGTATGATCATCTTTTAGTACTTAACTATGTTGAAAAGGAATATATAGTTCAATATTTTATCGTAACATTACTGATTTTTTTCATGTTAGTAGAAATTGGTATTGAACTTCAATTTTATTGGTTAAAGGTTAAACGTACTTTGACCCCCCCCCCCCAAAGTTATAATCATGGATCCGTCCCTGACCCAATATATATCATTTATCATCAATGCAAACGAAACCACCACCATGCCACACGAAAAAGAAAAATAATTATCCACAGATATATATGGTTCGACATCAATTGTTTATATTTATGGGAGAGATTTCACTATAAATAAAATAGATAATACATATGAGATGACTAAAATACGTAAAACTCACATTACTACCCGAACTTGCATTGAAAGTTTATAATTAATAAAATAAAATAAAATAATCATATAATAAATTAACAATTTTTATTAAAAAAATTTATCGATCTCCCAATATTAAATAATGCGTTTGTCTTAAATAAATAACTAAAGATAAAGCTCTAACAAAAGTGTATAGGAGTAAACAACTACATGTGTGTTAATGCATTATTTTATTTTAGTTGTTGTTATTTTAAATAATGCATTGTTTTATTTTAGTTGTTGTTATATTAAATAATACATTGTTTTATTTTAGTTGTTGTTATTTTAAATTTTAAAATTTTATTATTGAATGTCACATTTATGAGTAAAACAAATCAAAGTTTTATTTATTTGCATTGCATTTTCTATTTGAAAAATAAGTCATGCTATGCACGGGATAAAATAATATATTATTTTGTAAATAAAATATATATTATTTACATTCACTTGATTTGTTTTCATTTTCCACTCATAAACAAAAAAAAAATTAAATGTAAATTTAGGAAATTATATATTAATTTGTTCTGCCTCCACCCAAACAAATTTAGTCATTAATCAATATATGTTTTTAAATTTTTTTTTTTGAAAATCTGATAATGAACAATTTAGTTCAATAGTTCTCTTCCCCTATCTAAAAAATCAATCAGTGTTTGGTTTCAATTTTTTGGATTCAATTTTTTAAAAATTATATTTTTTATTTTTCATGTTTTTTTTAATATTTTTAGTGAATATTTTTAAAATTTTAAGCATTTTTTTTAAAAACTTTTTTAGATGTACATTACTTAGATGTATCTAAAAAGTAAAATATTTGTAAAAAAATATTTTAAAAAATCAATAAATACATAAGAATATGAAAAATATACTAAATTCTCGTACTTTTTTTTTTATTTATATTTTTAGTATTTAGTGAATTTTCTAAAGTTTTTTTTATAAATATTATACTTTTTAAGTGTATTTATGTTAGGTGTATCTAAAATTTTTAAAAAAAATTGCTTAGAATATTTAAAAAAAAAATCAGTAAAAACAAAAAAAATAAGGAAAACAAAAAAAATTAATTTTCTGTAAAGTGAATCCTAAAAATTCAAACAAACAAGTTAAATGATTTTTCCCTTTAAAATACATAAGTGATATGTGTAATTTACTGAAATAAAAGAAATAAAAAAAGTACAAACAATTTTATGAAATGTGCTCACTCTATTTAGAAATTAAAAATATTATTTAAAGGATCACAATTGAATAAAATTTGGAAATTATTATATTGATAAAGTTTAAGAAGTTTAAAAAGAACAAATAATAGTATAAGATGTTTCTTTTTGAATTTTATTGGTAAGTTTATAATCGATTTAAGGATATCTATTATGAAAATTTTAAATTTTAAATATTTAAGGTTGAATGGCTTAGACAGTAGATTTTTTAAAAATTGTATAGTTTGAAACCTTATAGTTCTAAAAACACTCTTAGTAAAATAGTCTATTTACAATACTATATATTAAGGTGGTGTTTGTTTTGAAGGATTGGGGCATGTGATTGGACTATTAATCTAGATGGACTAATAGTCCGCTGTTTGATAGCCAATTTTTACTCTGGACTAATAATCCATCTGGACTATTAGTCCTATATTTGTCGGATTGTTGTATCCCATTGGGGGATGGGATAGAAATCATGGGATAACTCATTCCATGGGATTAGCTTATGAAATTATATTTTTGAAACTCTTGTATTTAATATCTTTTTTTAGTGTTGTTAATTTAAAATTCTATATTAAATCAAAAATATAAATTATAAATTATAAATTAAATTTAATTAAAAATAATAAATTAAAAATTATGGCCTTATAAATTAAATTTTTTTAGTATTGTTAAAAAATTAAATTTAGATATTAAATAAAATTATTTTTTATTTGTTGTTAATTTAAAATTATATATTAAATAAAAATATAAATTATAAATTCAATTTAATTAAAAATAATAAATTAAAAATTATGGCCATATAAATTAAAAAATTTTATTCTTTGTTAAATTATAAATTATATATATATATATATCAATTCATGAAAAATATCTTATATATCGAGAAAATAGGGCGTGGATACTTACACTAGGAATCTCTAGGTAGCGTCTGCCAAGATGGGCTATACAAGCACAACCAAAATCATTTTACCGATACTAACCAAAAAGATTGACACCTAACCGCATGGGTTTCTGAACTTTCACCAAGGACACACAGACCAACATAATAATCACAACCACACTCCCTAACTAAATTCACCAAAGTATACACCATTTTTTCTTAAAATAATATATTTTCAATGTTCAAGTATGAAACAATACTTAATGCAAGATGTATGAGTAAATAATTTCAATTAACCTAATCCTCATGCAATTTCTATAACAATCAAAGCTATCCTCTACCGATAGCTCAAAATAGATATTTCTATTCAACATATAATTTTCCAACAAAAGATATAATTTCATTATTTTCAAAACGAGAGCGATACTACATATCCAACTCCATCGTCATCATTAATAGATACATTTCTCTTATCTTTTCAAAACCCATATCCTTTTCATTTTCTTGCATAAATCAAATATCTATGATTTTCAAATAAAACCTCCCTTTCAAAATCACATTTGAGTAAGGAAATTCTAATAATTTAACACAACTCAACGTTTTATACACTCCACAACCTTTCTCAAGAATCTATTTGAAAAATCATTTTTTTACGTTTCAAAATCAAACCCTAGGTTTAACCTAAAATTCCAAAATCACTAAACGTTTTTAAAGAGCGAATAATTAGGCTAAGAATCATACCAAAGATTGAAGAAATCCCTACCTTAAGAGTAGAAAAGGAAGAAAGCAAGGGTAAAACTTTGACGGAGCCGAAAACAAGATCTTCTCCTATTAGAATGAAGCTTTTGAAGAGCTCTACATTTTTCCCGAAGAGAGTTATGGTAGAGAAAGTTTTATAGATCTAGGCTCAAGAAGGTTGGCAGGTTTGACCAACACTTTTCTTTCTTCAGCCGAGATAAGGATCTAGGCTCAAGAAGGTTTTCCTTTAAGCCGAGATTAAAATCAAACCAAATATCTCGGTTACAAAAGTTTTTCAGCCGAGATAATTATCTCGGCTGAAAAAGATGGACAGGTTAAGGTATGGCCAAGCTAGCTAGGCCAGCTAGGCTTGCAGTAAAGATGGCACAATTTAAAACGAAAAAGTGTAACAACCGAACAAAAAAATGAGAAAAAAGCAAAAAGTTTCATTCATTGGAAACTAAGCACAAAAGGGGGGCTTTTAGTTCGGTTATATTTTCACTAAAAAAGAAAAAAAATTGAAACAGAGAGGTCGAGAAGAGTCAAGTGAAGAGGTCATCCAGCTCAGCATCTAGGTCACCACAAGCTTCAATGCTGGGCAGGCCAGCTCCGACTTCAGCCTCCTGGGTAAGATCGGTGGCGGGCACTCCATCAATCGTGCTGAGTAAAGTTTGGTTGAGTTGATCCACCTAAGCAGGAAGAGAAGGCTGAAGACCGAGATCAATGTTGACAGGAGGGGCATCAACTGGATCACGGGTTTCCTCTTCTTTCTCTCCTTCTTGGAGATACTTTTGTTGGACCACATTGGCGTAGTTTGTCATGTAGCTCGGAATGAAGTGAGAGGGAGGGTTCAGAAAGATTTCAGAGTCATACCTTTAACCGAGCTTGGCAGCCGCAGCCTTCCAACTGCATTTAAGGAAAATGTCCTGGGCTGCTTCACACCATTGAACATATGTCTCTTCATCCTTTTTAAAGCCTCAATCTTCAGCATCCTCTGCTTTCTTCTTCCACTCTTGCACCTCGACCTTCAATTTCTTTTCTAGTTTGGCGAGCTCTAGTAGGTAGCATTTCTTTTTATCGGCTAGAGCTTTTTGCTTAACAATCTCTGTTGTGTTAACAAGCTCGGCCAGTCGTTCGTTTTTAGCATTCACCTCGGCAAGCTTCGCTTTTCCCTTATTTAGCTCGGCTGCTTTGGCATTAGCATTAACATCTGCATTAGCGATGGCCGACCGAGCCATTTTTCGCAGCTCAAGGACACGTTTGTGAGCCACTTGGCTCTTTTGCAGGGCCTGCACTACATTCAGAGCGATTACATAAAAACCAAGCATTGGGTCTATGACGGTATCAATTATTGAGTTGCATGGATTTCAGATTTTACCAATATCATAGTGGACACCGAGCGAATGGCCTTCAGCTCGGTCAAACCCTCGTACCGCTCTATGTCAGCTGGCAGGTAGACGCTTTTTGCTAAATTAAAAGCTAGAATGTGATCCTTCTCAGCACTGACAGAGTCTTGGGCAGTTACGACATGACCCCTGAAGGACACGGTTGGTGCCCACACCGGAGGGGATAGAGGATTGGAAAGGCCTGGCCGGTTGCGACTTTGGAGAAGACTGATTTCTGGCAGCTCGATTTCCAACGGTTTGGTGTCATCTTCATCCGTCAGGTGTTGTGGCTTAGCAGAGCTGGTGTAGGGCTGTTTGTTTGGCCGAGATGAGACAACTCGGGTAGTTGGAAGGGCCACCACAGTGTCACGTGATTGACTGGCCGGAGGTATCTCGGCTTGAACCTCAGCAGTGGAAGTTGAGGTTTGATTGGTGATAAGGGCACGAACGGCTCGTCGCTTGGCCATTTCCTGCTCTTTAGTAAGAGAAATAAGGTTGATTTGGGGGAGATTTGGGTCTGGTTTAGGTGATGGTTCCAGGAGAAAATCAGTAACTTTAGTTTTTCTTTTTCCACTGTACTGGTAGGTCGACTCAAAATTTAAGAGCTCGGTCCAGTCTTGGTTGCGGTAGCGGAGCATGGCGTGAAGGACATCTTGGTTCGCATAAGCGTAGGTAGACTTAAGGTGGTTCAAATTTGTAAAAATTAAAATAGCCAAGGGTTAGTACGGCAGCAGTATGCAAAATAATGAAGGAATCGAACTGAATTGTTCTTACTAGCGGTCCCCTTATTCCAGTTAATATTTTGGCCTGGTATGGGGGCATCATTGTCCTCAAAATTACCTCTAACCCAGAGAAAATCATCATCGTTCAAATCCTTATCTGGTGTGCCTTTGATAAATTTCTCTCAGCTTTTTCTAATTCGTAGGTAATAGACCCAACCATCGTCATTTTGACCAAGTACATATTGGTGGAAAAGCTCGGCCAAACCGAGGTTGAGGCCTAGACGGCGGTTTAGTTCGGCCATGCCGTTGATTATTTTGTAGCTGTTGGTGGATAACTAGGTAGGGCATAATCGGGTTTGTCTTAGAAACTCGCATATTAAAGGTTGAACGAGGAACCGAAGTCCACCTTCAACAATGGATAAAAGAGTGAAAGGAACAAAGCCGGGCTTGCCCCATGGTGTGGTTTCTAGCTTGGCTAATTGGACGTCATCAGGGATGTTGTATTCCCTCCAAAACTCGACTATCACGCCTGGTGAGCTTACCATAAATCGGTACTTGCCCATGTGTTCAAATTTAGTGTTCTAGGAGGCTATACGGCGGCCTAGCACGGCGATGCGATGAACGGAGGTGGGCTTGGTTGAAAAATATCGCCAAGAGGCAAAGTGCAAGGGTGTGCCTGGCCAACCTAGTCAAGTCTGCAAAGTGGAAATAGAAAGGAGTTATGCCTAAGTCATTAAACCGGGCTAAATAACAAGTTAAGACTGATGAAGTCTAAGCTCGGCAGAACGTGGGCATATATTAGGTTTGTGTTCGGCTAGGGAACAGTTGGAAAACAGAAATATTTCAGTTCTAGAGGCAAGTTCAGAGAACCGGGGTATAATCATTTTGGTCAAGGAACTTGGGCAACATCTTAGCTCAGTTTGTGCGGCAAGTGTTTTTTAGTCCGGTCAAAACCGAGCCTAAAGCCACGAAACGGGATTTTATTCCGGTTGTAGCGTGGTTTTGGATAAAAAACAAGGTTCTAAGACTGAGTTTAGTCCCAGTTAAATGTGTCTCTATGGTTACACATAGAGTTTCAAGGTTCTTAATACTGGTTCAGTCCTTAAATGCATAAGTGGTGCATAAATGTAATTCTTAAAGAAATAAACAGACGTGTAATAGTAGAAAAGAGAAAATGACATGAGGAATTTATGATTTTAAGGTGTAAATTAGAGTCCAGTCGTCAGAACGAGCACTTGCGATTAAGATAAGTAGTTTTTGGATGGGAGCTCAAGAAGACGGGGGTTTGCAAGCTAGAAGATGAATAGTAAAGGTTATTATTCGAAAAAATGGGTTTTGTATGACACAGAAGCACAAATGGTAGGACTTTTCAAAATTTTTTGGTTAGTGTGAGACGGTTGTCACTGTACGGGGGGGCAATGGGCGCATGCCACATGTCCCAGTAAGGACACAATGTCAGTTACATGGAAGGACGGGCTACACGACTGGCGTGATCCTTGAAAACAGCTTCTTAATAATAGAAGCGTCTTGAGGCTGAGTAGCGCCTATCATCCTCAGACAGATGGCCAGTCAGAAAGGACCATCTAGACTCTAGAGGATCTACTGAGAATGTGTGTCCTGGACTTTCAGGGAAATTGGGAAAGTCATTTCTTGGATTGAAATTCGCTACAACAACATTCTACCATTCGAGTATTGGAATGGCGCCTTTCGAGGCATTGTATGGCGAAAGTGTAGATCTCCAATCTCTTGGGCGAAGTTGGAGATGGGCGTTTCGCCCGAGATTGTGTATAAAACGCATTGAAAAGATAAAACCGTCTGACAAAGACCGAAAATTGCCTGAGTAAACAGAAGAGTTATGCGAGATGTCGAAGGCGGGACGAAGAATATGAAGTGGGTGATCACGTGTTTGTGAAAGTGACACCAATGAAAGGCCGACTTCGCTTTGGAGTCAAAGGCAAGTTAAGCGCCAAGATATGTCGGATATCGTCAGTTATTGAGAAAATCAATCCGGTGGCGTATCAAGTTCGCTCCCTCCGAAATGGAGCATATGCATAACGTCTTCCACATTTCGATGTTGAGAGACTATCTTGAGATCCGTTTCATGTGATTGAGCCTACTCGGATAGTGCTTAGTGATGACTACACTTACGAAGCGGCCTATCTGATTATGGCAAGCCGGATCAAAGCGAAACAAAGAGATCCCGCTAGTGAAAGTTGATTGGCAGAACCATGGTGGTGTGTACACCACTTGGGAAAGGGAAGATGACATGGCGAAAAGATATCCTGATTTGCTTCCACTGGACCCTGTTTTCTTCCAGACTGAAGGTAACTTGAGTTTAGAGGACTAAACTCCTTGTAAGGAGATCAGAATAACCTCGTGATTCTCGATTAATCATCAATTAGCTATCGACATCGCTAATCTGAACTGATAATGACTGATAATCGAATTAACTGAAGTACTGGATGGACTGATTGAAATCGAAACTGAAATTGAATAAGTTATCTATTATATTGCATTTCTATCTGTTTGATTGATTGATTATCTGTTTGAGTGTATGTGTTTAAACTGCTAATTGAAGGCCTTATCGGCGGCCGAATTAGGAACCGTTTAGTGTTTTATAATCAGTAGAATATTTGTGATTTTATGGTATATTTATCTGAAAATTGGTTAGGAATGATTAAATTAGATTAAATATTGATATAATGCCAAGATTGACTTAATTACACTTAAACCACTTAGTGGACCCTTATTTACTATTATCACTTGAGCCTATTCATGTTGATCAAAGCTTTCCCTCAGCCATTTTCTTGCCTTCTAACCGACCAAACATAGAGAGAAAGAGGAGAAATGAATTCATCTTGAGAATTGAAGTGTTGATTGTCTAATTGAGCTTCTAGGCTTAAACTATAAGACTAAGGTAGATCATTCATCTCCCTAATTGTATCATTGAGCTAGATCTTGCATGTTTCATGCATCATTGTAGAGCTAAGTTATGAAATTGTTCATATATGTTGAATTGAAGCCTAGTTGTTGCATGCATGTTGAATTTAGTGAGTTTGGAGTTGGTTTCATGGTCAAATGCCACATGCATGTTCATAATCATGTTTAAATCCATGTTTTCATCTTGTTTTGAAAAGATTGAGCTCTTTGGAGCAAGAGTTGAAGCTTTGAAATGGTTTTAACCCATGCATGTCATGTTTGAATGTTGTTCATGCATGTTCTTGAAAATTAGTTTGAAATTGAGTTTAATTGAAACACCCTTGGGCCTTGATTTCTTAAATTGAGCTTTAAAACGTGTTATTCTATGTGTTTGAAAGAGTTTTCCAGAAAATGGGCCCAAGAGGATCGAGTTGGGAGCATCAAAACTTGGTTTAGAACTTGGAGGTTGAATCTGGATTTTCTAGATTTTTGAGGTCCGCTTCGGCGAAGTGCCTTCGGCGAAAGAATTCATGCTCCGGCATTTTCTTCGACTTGTTTCTGATCCGCTCGGGAGTGTTTCACGCCTTCAGCGGAGAAATCGAGCATCCAAAGATTCTTATCTGTTCATCAATCCGCTCGGCGGAGGATCGTGTCTCACGCTTCGGCGGGAAGTTGACCTTCGGCGGGGACCTTTGTTTTGCTTATGCCTTTCGGCGAAAGGAAACTGCGCTCGAGCGGAGGCTCTATTTCACTGAAAATTCTGAAATTGAATTCTGTGCACATCTTTGCATCCTCATCCCATCCTAGGCATTCTTAGGCCTAGTTTAAGGCATCTTAATGAGGATGTAGACATAGAACCACACCGTGGAATTTAGGGATTTTAATTAACATCCTTCCGACTGTGAAACTTAGTGTGTGTTCTATTTGTTAACTGTTTAGGGTTGGCTCTCGGGGATGCACTCTAGCTGCTATTAGCCCAATCTCTGTGAGTAACAATTGTGTAAAGATATGTTCAAAATGGTTATCTTTTGAATACTGAACTGAATTGTTTATTGAACTGATATTGTTTACTGAATGAATGTATGTCTGTATTACGAATCGTATTGTGGCATCCTTAGCATTGGTATTCTTTATTCTGAGCTCTGTCGGTTCCTTGTGGAACCATCTTATTCTTATTGATGGCCATCATTCTTTGTTGGGTCTGTTAAGACCTAGTCCTTTTGGATCTCTTTTTTATAGGCTAATGGATGTACCACATATGGTGATTGATTGAAATACTAAAAAGTGAAATCTTGTTTAATGGTGATTTCATTCTTGTAAGGACATTCATTCATAACCTCTTTCTGTTGTATGTTATTCACGGGCTTTAGCTCACTTTGTTTATATATATATGTAGGTTCTTAGCGACGGGCCGGAGCTAGGGCGTGGGATTGGTCCCCGCTTTTGTCAAGCCGACCTATGTGCCTCCTTGCGAGGTTCAGGTTGCCATGCTATGGCTTGGGGTGTTTTTGTGTCCCCTATCGGTCTCCTTACTGTTTGTAACATCTTGTATAGACTATCTTGTTATCGAGGATTAGGTTCCGTCTTGTTGTTTGTATATGATTGTATGCAATTTGTTTATGGATTATCTTGTTTTGAGCTGTATGAATGCATAAAATGTTTTTGGCATCTGATTTTCAGACTCCTTTGGACACTAGTTATTTCTTGTATTGGCTTCCTTGAGCCCTATACTCTGTTTGTTGTATTCTTGTTGACGGGCCTTTGGTAATCCGGATTCTTGGCGATTCTGATGTTAAACCCACGGGGCGAGTTTGGGTCAAATGAGTGGTATCAGAGCGATACTTAACCACGAGTTATACTGCACACACGTGTCCAAATGAGCTATAGGGTGTCCTAGAGAAGCAAATAGGGCATCTCATGAACTTGAAAAGTGTGTGCTTATGTGAAACAACGCCCGCGGGGGGCCTCGCTACAGTTCGGACTCGATTTTTGTTGCGGTTCTAAATCTCGAACCAAAGAGTCCAAATCCGGCAAATCGTTTTGAAGAAAAATAGATTTTTTGAAAGAAGTGCCAAACATGGACTGCTTTGCCAGATAACAGAGTCGCCACCTAAATATTTTTAAAAATGGGAAATTTAGGAAACCCTGACTCGGTGCCAAAAGGCCACGTGTTCGTCATCACCAAAGTTGGCTCGGGAACTTGGAGTGCGATTAGGAAAGGTCACATCGTGAGCACACTTCGCCCGGTCAAAGACCGGCCTCTACTAACCATGATATCTGTTTTTGAAAACTTTGTGAGTTATTATTCCGGTTATTAGCCTAGATTACTATGTGATGCTCGCAGCAAACAAGTATAGACTGGGCCGTCTGAATTGGAAATAAACATCTCATGTTTGTTTGTGAAAGATGGTTTGCTACCCGCCGGTAGGCTTAAAATGCAGATTTTGCCACAATCTAGTGGGCTTAAAACAAACAGTCGATGAATTGTTCCAATTTAGATAACTCAACCTCCACCCACAGGCATTCAAGGCAGTTATATCACATAAGCATATAGCCTCATGGTAAGCATGCAATCATGGCAACACTCACACGCATGCAAGGATGCTAAAGCATAAAACTCACCTAGTACTCCAAGCCAAAACAAAAGCTCATTAGAAATCCATGCGTGATCCTAGATGTGCTGAAATGCCTAATGCAACACATGCAAAATGCAACTATAGCAGGCTCGGCTATTCTAACATGGCATATGAAATGCTGCAAATAACATGTATTCAACTTAGAATTGAAATACAAATGCAGTTTGTATGATCTTGGCCGAGGCTGATGCATGCAATCTGAGATGAATGATGCAAACATCTTTGTCATCTTGTATGCTAATTGAAATATGCCCTATATCTAACCATCCAAAGCGGGTAAATAAAAGGGAGAAAGAAATGGGGGTTGGAAGACATACATCACACTCACACACCCATATTACAATTATGCCCTCGCGCAGAGGGTCTGAATGAATAATAATACAGACCCGAATAAAAGAATATACAGTCCGAAATAATACAAACTCTAATTAATTAACAAATTAATTACAAAAGAACTAAAACTGGCGTACGAGCCGTGGATCGCCTCGCCGATAGATGTTGTATGTTAGGCTGCTTGGCGTGGAAATCCACTGGAATGCCCCAATTAGCCTCTGTTTGCAGTATTTCTCGAAATGCGCGCCGGATTCCGAAAAGTTGTTGATCCTCGGTTTTCTTTGCAGCGAGAGCGAGAAAAGGGCATAGCAATGTATTTCACAAATATATGCATGCCTCGATCCTCGTGCCACCAATCACGCATACCGATGCATGATGGCAGAGGAACCGGATTGCACAACTCAATATGGGGATGAATGCTACAACAAAACTTAACTCCATCATGGGTAATCCGAGTGTCGATGGGGGAATTGAGACACACTCGCCGCTCGAATCTGAGAATGTACCTCGTTTCCCGTGCAATATGCATGATATGCATGAAATGCAACTAATATGCAACCTAGCATGCGCAATGCCATGAAAATGAGATGAAAATGAGACGCCTCGAAAAGCGTGCACACGGGCACGCAAATCGAGGCGATGATATGAAATGCAAATCGGGTAAAACCGAAGTGCCTCGAAATGCGTGCACACAGGCACGCAAACCGAGGCGATGATATGAAGTGCAAATCGGATAAACCGAAGTGCCTCGAAATGCGTGCACTCGGGCACGCAAACCGAGACGATGATATGAAGTTCAAATCGGATAAAACTGAAGTGCCTCGAAATGCGTGCACACGGGCACGCAAACCGAGGCGATGATATGAAGTACAAATCGGATAAAATCGAAGTGCCTCGAAGTGCGCGCCCACAGGCACGCAACCCGAGGCGATGATGAAATGAGATAGTCGGATAAAACCGAAGTGCCTCGAAATGCGCGCCCACAGGCACGCAAACCGAGGCGATGATGAAATGAAAATCGGATAAAACCGAAGTGCCTCGAAACGCGTGCCCACAGGCGCGCAAATCGAGGCGATGATGAAAGAATGAAAATTGGATAAAACCGAAGTGCCTCGAAACGCGTGCCCACAGGCGCGCAAATCGAGGCGATGATGAAAGAATGAAAATCGGATAAAACCGAAGTGCCTCGAAACGCGTGCCCACAGGCGCGCAAATCGAGGCGATGATAAAATGCAATGAAATGACACACGGAATGCCGCGATGGACTTACACCAACATGGGAGAGCCTCAGCTCACTCACATAGGAGGCCGTCGGATAAAACGGAGGTGCCTCGAAGTGCGTGCCGCGAACGCAAAGCCGAGGCAAAGCATTAAGGCACAAAATGACATGCAAACATGCAACATGGAATTTCAGCACTGCAAATGATGTAAAACAGCCGAAATGATCTGAAATGACAACGAAGCATGCAATCATCGAAAATGTGAAATTAAGCCCGAAATGGCCTATAGCCATGCTATACATGCAAAATATGATCATGGAAGCAATAACAGTAGCAAGGCAGTCCCAAATATGGCATTTTTCAGTAACAAACATGGCCAAAAAGGAGACATAGATATGGCAACAAAATCATACAAGATTAATGGCCAAAAGAGCATTATAATGGGAGGTGGTATATACAAACACCAAATGGACAAACTTTCTTCTAAAACATGAAAGAGGGCCCAAAAATAAGCATATATGCTGTTTATGGCAGCCTCTAAATCATAAGAAAAACATGCTAGAAATGGAAGGCAAAATGGAGCCACAAAAGGGTATAACATAAGACATGCAATCTATACATCAAATGACCAAACCTTCTTCATGAAACATGTAAAGGGGGTCAAAAAGAGACTAAAACCAGTATGGGTCGAAGTCCCAAAAACAAACACAAATAGGTCAAAAATTGCATGCAAAAATGGGCACACTTGATGAAATTAGAAGGAAGTGGTAGATACAAAGGCCAAATGAAGTTGAGCTCCTCTACAATGTTGTAGAGGGGCTCAAAATAAGCAAGAAAGAATTAGGGGTCGGACCCCTAAAAACCAACACAAATAGGTCAATTTTAGCATGCAAAAATGTGACAAACTTGGTGAATATTGAAGGAACTAGTATATAGAAATACCAAATGAAGTTGAGCCCTTCTACAATGTTGTAGAGGGGCTCAATATGAGCACAAAAGCAGTAGGGGTCGGACCCCTAATTCTCAACCAATTAGAGTATATAAAAAGATCAAGAAAAAGCCCTAAAAGTTGGTTTTGAATACTTACCCTTGAAGACTTGTCTTTCTTTGCTTCTTGGCTTTGATTTGTAGCTTGTCAACCTCTGAAATTCACTTCCTAGCTGCTGGAATCAAAGTTGGAATGGTGAGGCTAGGTGTTGGTGAAGGAATCAAGCAAGACTTGGGAGCTTTTTTGAAGGTTTTGGCTATGGAGATTAGGGTTTTTGCCTAAGTGTTCTTGAAAACAAATTTTGTAACCCTAGAGAAGAAGGGGTTGGGCCCTTTAAGTAGACACAACAAGGGTGTAAAAGGGGAGGGAAAAGCACCCAAGCTTTCCCTCCCAAAATATCCCCCGGATAGGGGAGATATTTTGAAAAGCAGCTGGACAGCTGGAACAGGCTGGAAAGCAAGAATCTGGCCGGCCAGGTAACTTTCTGGGAGGTGGCCGGCCAGCTACCCCACCTGGTCGGCCAGCCACCTACCATGGCCGGCCGGCCACCCCCAAAAAATGAAGTCAATATTTATTTGGCCGACCACCATGCCAAGGTGTCCTCCCGAGTGTGTAGAATAAGGCCCTGTGTGAATCTGCAACTCAAGGAAGTCACAACATAGAGCTTGAAGGAGAGCCTCAAAAATGAACGCATAATTTCGGCCGACCACCTTCTTTTGTGTCCTCCAAGGTGTGTAGAACAAGGATCCAAGGTGCAAATTGGCAACATCAAGGTGAGCCACAACATAGAGCTTGAAGGAGAGGCTCAAAAATGAAACTCTGAGTTTCTGGCCGACCATACATTTTTAGGGTCCTCCCATGTCCCCTGATCACAGATATGTAGCTTTGGTTGGAAGAAAATACCCCCAAGGTGTTCAACATTAGCCCGGAAGTGAGAAAAACGGGCTCCGGAGGAGCGAAACTGGCTATCTGGGATAATTGCTGGCCTCCCACCCCCCAGTGATCTTCCTGGTGTTGAAACAGAGATACCTGCCAAGTTTGAACAAAAATCAATGAGAAATGAACGCTCGGGGCCAAAACCGAGCAATTCGGGATCCGAAATGGGTGCCGAGTGCGGAAGTGGCATCTGGCAGAAGTGGATATCTGCAACTCGGTGTCCCTCGGAATGACAAAAGAGGTTCTGCCAAAATCGAGAAAATCGATGCAAAATGAATGCTCGGCCCAAACCGCGTGATTCGGTCCCGAAAACCCACTGAGCACCGAAAGTGGCATCTGACCCACGAAGTGGGCATCGAGGGCCCAGTGTTCCTCAGCTGTAAGCAAAGAGTGCAAGCCAAAACCGGAGAACTTCGGAGATGGTTGGGCGGTCCGAGCGAGGCACACTCGACGATCCAGCAAACCGAAGACTCGAAATGGGCAAAATGGCTCTGACCCACGAAAAAGTAGCTCACGCCACCGGAGATAGTCTCTGAGACCACTCCTTCCTCGGGAAAGAAAATCGAGAAAAGTGCAGTTATGGCAAACCGAGACAAGGTAGAGAAGAAGGTTCGGAAGTCGGGAGGCGGGCCACGACTCTGAGACTTCGGAACGAGCACAGTATGCAACATCACCGAGCGCTCAATCGGTGACGTCTGAGTCTTAAGGTCGGTCAAAAATGGGGTGTCTACATTATGACTGACTGATTATATGATAAAGTGTTAAACTGTTTAATTGTACAACTGCTTATAATGATAACTGTTATAACTGCCTATAGCGAAATGGATAATGCAAATGAACCTGAGTCATCATCCTCTGAGGCCAGAATGGCCAGACTTGAACAAATGATGGGACTGATAATTGAAAGACTAGATCAACAACCGAACCAACAGCCCCTCACCTCTCCTCTCCGGTGCAGAATCTCTGTACGAATGTGAATGTTAATGAGGTGGACATTATTGCATTGACTCAGAAATTCAGCAAAATGAAACCGCCGTCCTTTCAGGGAGGCTTAGAACCGTTAAAGGCTGAAGCTTGGGTTCTTGAGACTGAAAAGTTGTTTGAAATGTTTTCGTGCTCCGAAGCCAACAAAGTATTGTTAGCTACCTTCACCCTTCAGGAAGAAGCAAGAAGGTGGTGGATGTTGACCCGCGATGCAAATACTATTGTGACTTGGGCTCAGTTCAATGAGTCCTTCTTTGAAAAGTATTTTCCCAAGTGCATCAGGGACTGAAAAGTGACTGAGTTTGAACAGCTGAGACAAGGCAAAGTGTCAGTTGCGGAGTATGAGAAGAAATTCACTGAACTTGCTAGATACGCACCACATATGGTGGATACCGAATATAAGAAGGCCAGAAGGTTTGAAGGAGGCCTTAGTGCTGCTATACAGGACCGAATAAATGTTTTGAAAATGCCAACTTTTGTGGGTGTTCTCGACCGAGCATTGATGGCGGAGACGAATATTGCAGCAGTGAAACAATCTGAAACACCAACAACTGAGTGGCAAGGTAAAAGACAGGGTTTTAAATTCAAGAAAGGCAAGCATAACCCAAAGAACCAAGAAGCGAGAATCACGGGGTCGACGACTAGCCCGCCAAGGGCGGGTTTACTCCACCACTCGTGTGTGTGTGGCAACAAGCACAAAGGGTTTGCTACAGTTCTGGAGCTTGTTTGGTGTGGCAAGGTGGGCCTGAAATTAAAGATTGTCCCTCGCCCATAATCCGAGTAAAAATTGCACCAGTGTGACATCATTCACCAACACCAAAGCCTAACCCCAAAGCTCTGGGAAAAGAGCCTATGAGGCGAGGGAGTGTTCGCCTAATCTGGGAGACGTGCAAAACACTGAGACTGTTGTGTTAGGTATCCTCTCTATCTGTGCTCAAAATGCATATGTATTGATTCATTCGGGGTCTACACACTCATATGTGTCGCATGCTTTTTCGCGTAAATTGAATAGACCCTTAGAACCCATGAACTATCTGCTAGCTGTATCATCACCTGTTGGGGGATCCATGACATGTGCATATATGTATCCTGCTTGTGAGATTATTGTTGGGGATATGCATCTGTTTATTGATTTACTACCGTTGAATATTGATCACTTCAATGTAATATTGGGGATGGATTGGCTACAAAAATATCATGCTACTATCGATTGTGTGACCAAGCAAGTTGTTTTCCGTCCACCGGGTTTGCCTGAATTTGTGTTTAGTGGGAGTGGAGTAGTACCTCCTCCATATCTGATTTCTTCTGTAAAAGCCGTCAAACTGATTAGAAAGGGATGTAAAGGATATCTGTGTTCTGTATTGACTGTACCTGCTAATGATAATGTTAAAACTGATGTGAATTGCATTCCTATAGTTAGAGAATTCCCAGATGTATTTCCAGATGATCTACCAGGGGATTTGATTGACAGGGAGATTGAATTCACCATTGATGTAGTTCCAGGTACACAACCGATATCTAAAGCGCCTTATAGAATGGCTCCAACAGAACTGAAAGAATTGAAAGTGCAATTGCAGGAACTGTTAGACAAGAAGTTTATCCGGCCCAGTACTTCACCGTGGGGTGCACCTGTTTTGTTTGTGAAGAAGAAAGATGGCTCACTGAGACTGTGTATTGATTACCGAGAACTGAACAAGGTAAATGTAAAGAATAAATATCCATTACCGCGTATTGATGATTTAGTTGACCAGTTACAAGGTGCACAAGTGTTTTCCAAGATTGATCTTAGATCGGGGTATCACCAACTGAAAGTCAAACCGGAAGACATTGATAAAGCGCTTCGAGCAGTATGGCCATTATGAATTTTAGTTATGCCGTTGAGATTCGAATGCCCTCTTTGCATTTATGGACCTCATGAGCAATTTTTAAACCATACCTTGATGATTTTATTGTGGTATTCATTGATGACATATTGATTTATTCTAAGGCTAGAAGAACATGAACATCATCTGAGACTTGCCCTGCAAACCTTAAGAGAACAAAAACTGTACGCTAAATTGTCTAAATGTGAGTTTTGGCTTGATCATGTTATGTTTTTGGGGCATGTTGTTAGCAAAGATGGAATTTCTGTTAATCCATGAAAATTGAAGGCGTAGTAAGCTGCCTAGACCAACAAATGTGAAATCGAAGCTTTTGGGATTAATTTGGATATTCTGAAGGTTGTCAAAGACTTCTCCAAAATTGCCTTACCATTGACTCGATTGACACGAAGGGATATCATTTGATGGGTGACGGAGGAATCAGCATTTCAAGAATTGAAAACTAGACTTGTGACTGCACCGATTCTGACTCTACCTTCAGGTACGGATGGTTACACTGTTTTTAGTTATGCTTCTCATAAGGGTTTGGGATGTGTTTTAATGCAGAACGGGAGAGTTATTGCTTATGCTTCCCGACAGTTGAGACCACATGAAAAGAACTACCCTACCCATGACTTAGAACTTGCTGTAGTAGTGTTCGCACTGAAAATTTGGCGTCATTATTTGTATGGAGCAACGTGTGAAGTGTATACTGACCATAAGAGCCTGAAGTACTTTTTCACTCAAAAAGAACTGAACATGAGACAGTGGAGATGGCTTGAACTGATAAAAGATTATGACTTACAGATATTGTACCATCCGGGAAAAGCTAACACCGTTGCCGATGCATTGAGCCGAAAGTCTATTGCCAACTTAGCCTGTTTGCTGACCGGGCAGAAAGAATTGCTTCATGATCTAGAAAAGTCCGAAATTGAAATTGTTTTGAAAGAACAAGGTGGAACCTTAGCTGCTATTTCTGCTCAACCAGCATAGATTGAAGAGATTAAAGAAAAACAACAACTGGATGATTCCTTGAAAAAGATTATTGAGGAAAGAGATTCAAAACCGAAACCGGGATTCAAATTTGAGAACAATGTATTGAAATTTCAAGAAAGACTGTGTGTACCAAATGACACTGAATTGAAAAGAAAAGTTCTGCAAGAAGGCCACAGTTCGAAGTTTTCGATTCACCCAGGGAATACGAAAATGTATCAAGATTTGAAACAGAATTTCTGGTGGCCAGGAATGAAGAAGGAAATTGTCGACTTTGTGTCCAAGTGTCTCCATTGTCAGCAAATTAAAGCTGAACATCAGCGACCCGCAGGCTTACTGCAACCCTTACCCATACCAGAATGGAAATGGGAGCATATCACGATGGATTTCATTATTGGATTACCTCGCTCCAGGAAAGGTATGGACTCTATTTGGGTTATTGTTGATAGATTGACTAAATTTGCACACTTCCTACCTGTCAAGACAATTTATAATGCAGATAAATTGGCTGTTAGCTATATTGATGAAATTGTGAGATTGCATGGAGTGCCTGTATCTATTGTTTCTGACAGGGATTCGAAGTTTACATCGAGGTTCTGGCAAAGCCTATAGACTGCATTGGGTACTGAATTAAGGCTGAGTAGAGCCTATCATCCTCAGACAGATGGCCAGTCAGAAAGGACCATCCAGACTCTAGAGGATCTACTGAGAATGTGTGTCCTGGACTTTCAGGGAAATTGGGAAAGTCATTTGCCGTTGGCTGAATTCGCCTACAACAACAGCTACCAGTCGAGTATTGGAATGGCGCCTTTCGAGGCATTGTATGGCAGAAAGTGTAGATCTCCAATCTGCTGGGCAGAAGTTGGAGATAGGCCGTTGCTGGGGCCCGAGATTGTGTATGAAACGACTGAAAAGATAAAACTGATACAGCTAAGACTGAAAAGAGCACAGAGTAGACAGAAGAGTTATGCAGATGTCAGAAGACGGGACAGAGAATATGAAGTGGGTGATCACGTGTTTGTGAAAGTGACACCAATGAAAGGCCAGACTCACTTTGGAGTCAAAGGCAAGTTAGCGCCAAGATATGTCGGACCGTATCAGATTATTGAGAAAATCAATCCGGTGGCGTATCAAGTTGCGCTCCCTCCTGAAATGGAGCATATGCATAACGTCTTCCACATTTCGATGTTGAGAGACTATCTTCGAGATCCGTTTCATGTGATTGAGCCTACTCGGATAGTGCTTAGTGATGACTACACTTACGAGGAGCGGCCTATACAGATTGTAAACCGACGGATCAAGAAACTGAGAAACAAAGAGATCCCGCTAGTGAAAGTTGATTGGCAGAACCATGGTGGTGTGTATGCCACTTGGGAAAGGGAAGATGACATGGCGAAAAGATATCCTGATTTGCTTCCACTGGACCCTGTTTTCTTCCAGACTGAAGGTAACTTGAGTTTAGAGGACTAAACTCCTTGTAAGGAGGGAAGCGTAACAACCTCGCATCGATTAATCGATTAATCATCAATTAGCTACCGATTCGCTAATCTGAGCGATAATGGTGATAATCGAATTAATCGAAATCTTGGATGGGTGATTGAAATCGAAATTGAATAAGTTATCTATTATATTGCATTTCTATCTGTTTGATTGATTGATTATCTGTTTGAGTGTATGTGTTTAAACTGCTAATTAAAGGCCTTATCGGCGGCCGAATTAGGAACCGTTTAGTGTTTTATAATCAGTAGAATATTTGTGATTTTATGGTATATTTATCTGAAAATTGGTTAGGAATGATTAAATTAGATTAAATATTGATATAATGCCAAGATTGACTTAATTACACTTAAACCACTTAGTGGACCCTTATTTACTATTATCACTTGAGCCTATTCATGTTGATCAAAGCTTTCCCTCAGCCATTTTCTTGCCTTCTAACCGACCAAACATAGAGAGAAAGAGGAGAAATGAATTCATCTTGAGAATTGAAGTGTTGGTTGTCTAATTGAGCTTCTAGGCTTAAACTACAAGACTAAGGTAGATCATTCATCTCCCTAATTGTATCATTGAGCTAGATCTTGCATGTTTCATGCATCATTGTAGAAACTAAGATATGAAATTGTTCATATATGTTGAATTGAAGCCTAGTTGTTGCATGCATGTTGAATTTAGTGAGTTTGGAGTTGGTTTCATGGTCAAATGCCACATGCATGTTCATAATCATGTTTAAATCCATGTTTTCATCTTGTTTTGAAAAGATTGAGCTCTTTGGAGCAAGAGTTGAAGCTTTGAAATGGTTTTAACCCATGCATGTCATGTTTGAATGTTGTTCATGCATGTTCTTGAAAATTAGTTTGAAATTGAGTTTAATTGAAACACCCTTGGGCCTTGATTTCTTAAATTGAGCTTTAAAACGTGTTATTCTATGTGTTTGAAAGAGTTTTCTTGAAAATAGGCCCAAGAGGATCGAGTTGGGAGCATCAAAACTTGGTTTGGAACTTGGAGGTTGAATCTGGATTTTCCAGATTTTTGATGTCCTTCGGCGGGAAGTGCCTTCGGCGAAATTCATGCTCCCAGCATTTTCTTCGACTTGTTTCTGATCCGCAGCGGAGTGTTTCACGCCAGCGAGAAATCGAGCATCCAAAGATCTTATCTTGTTCATCACCCGCTGAGCGGAGAATGTCGCCGGCGGAGGATCGGTCTCACGCTTGAGCTGGAAGTTGACGCCGAAAGGGACCTTTGTTTGCGCTTGTCCGCTCGAGGGAAACTCAAGGCGAGCGGAGGCTCTATTTCACTGAAAATTCTGAAATTGAATTCTGTGCACATCTTTGCATCCTCATCCCATCCTAGGCATTCTTAGGCCTAGTTTAAGGCATCTTAATGAGGATGTAGACATAGAACCACACCGAGGAATTTGGGAATTTTAATTAACATCCTTCCGACTGTGAAACTTAGTGTGTGTTCTATTTGTTAACTGTTTAGGGTTGGCTCTCGGGGACGCGCTCTAGCTGCTATTAGCCCAATCTCTGTGAGTAACAATTGTGTAAAGATATGTTCAAAATGGTTATCTTTTGAATACTGAACTGAATTGTTTATTGAACTGATATTGTTTACTGAATGAATGTATGTCCTGTATTCTGAACTGTATTGTGGCATCCTTAGCATTGGTATTCTTTATTCTGAGCTCTGTCGGTTCCTTGTGGAACCATCTTTATTCTTGATGATGGCCATCATTCTTTGTTAGTGCATTAAGACCCGGTCCTTTTGGACCTACTGTTTATAGGCTAATGGATGTACCACATATGACTGATTGACTGAAATACTGAAAGACTGAAATACTGTTTAATGAACTGATTTCATTACTGTAAGGACATTCATTCATAACCTCTTTACGCTGTATGTTATTCACTGGGCTTTAGCTCACTGTTTATATATATATGTAGGTTCTCAGCAACCAGACCGGAGCTAGGAGCGTGGGATTGGTCCCCAGTTTTGTCAAGCCAGCCTATGTGCCTCACTGCGAGGTTCCGAGTTGCCATGCTATGGCTTGGGGTGTTTTTGTGTCCCCTATCGGTCTCTCCTTCTTGTTTTGTAACATTTGTATAGATGCATCTGTTATCGAGGATTAGGTTCCGTCTGCATTGTTTGTATATGATTGTACTGCTTATGGATTATCTTGTTTTTGGCGTATGAATGCATAAAAATGTTTTTGGCATCTGATTTTCACAAACTCATGGATACTAGTTATTTACTGTATTGGCTTCCGCCAGTTCATACTACTGTTTGATCAGTATTCGTTCATTGAGCCTTTGGTAATCCCGACCATCTTGGCGATTCTGATTGCTAAACCCATAGGGCCGGGTTTGGGTCGTGACAAATGGCCGAACTAAGTTTAGTTCGGCTGAATGCCATCTACCTCATTGCTTTGTTAAAAGCACAATGAGGTAAAAATCATCTCATTTGGTTAGCATTGAGTAGAGTGTTGTTAGGATAGGCATTATCCTTGGGAGTGTGATTCCTAAGAGGACTCATATATGAAGAGTTGGAATCCTACTAGGATTGTGACAGGTGAAATCTACAAAAGCTTATGATAGACCTATGTACAGATATCACAATTTCTACTCTCGAATACACAGAGCTTTTGCCTATTGTCTATTTGTTGACTTAAGCATCAGAGAGGTTTCCAGTACACACGCACTGGCTAGCTTATGTTTGTGTTTTCAGGTGACAAAGCGACGACGTTTGGAGGATTGCAAACTTGATCAACATGATTATACAAGAAGATTATTTCGTGCTCGTACAGATGTCATATCTCATCAATGTAAATGGAACCACTATCATGTTATCAGGACAGAATTAGGATTTCATTATCGAAGAAGCTAAAAAAAAAAAAATTGTTTGTTCACCATATACACAAAGCACACATGTATGTATAATATGATATATATAAATTATATATACATTAAAAAAAATTTAAATACCATAAAAGCAATTTTTAATAAGATCAAGAAGTTTTTTTGTTGTAAAATAGAAAGAGAATTCAAGATGAAAGAAGAATGACACATATATTTTTATACTGGAGGGGCCATTTTATGTATAAAATTATATATATATATATATATATTTTAAAATTCTGTGGGAAACAATAATTTTCACAGAAACAGGGGGACAATGGCCCTCCATAGTCTTCTCTAAGTTCTGTCCCTGCATGTTACATTAAAGGAAAAAAAATATCACAGACAAATTTACGTAGTTCAATATCAATTACTTATATTTACGGGAAAGAGATTTTACAACGAATAAAATAGAGAATACATGTAAAATGATCAAAATATTCAAAACTCACACCATTATTTGAACCTCACGCTCAAGGATAGTTGAGCCTTTGTTCAACCGGTGCACTCACGGTATATTTTCTTCTTTCCCTTACATCTCAATTTCTTTTTTTTTTTTTTCCTTTCTCAATCTCTTAAGAAAATCATATAATTCACATCAATATTATAATAGTCTACCAATAAAGATAAAATAGACTAAAATACTCAATAAGATAAAATGTCACATCCAAATTATAATCATTTTATTTTTTCTCTCACAACTATCAAATCAACTATAAAAAATAAAATAAAAAAAGAAGGAAAAACTACATTGCAATGGATTTCAAAAAAAAATTACAAAAAAATGGTAAATATTAATTATTAAAATCATAAACATTTTTAATGATTTGTAAATATTTTTTGATACTACACTAGCATGTAATATCTCCTAAAAAAAAGTGATGTAACGTCTCGAAATAAATGCCATAAATTCATTCAAGACCATATGTAAATAACAATATGGATCAGAGTATAATGTTCTTTCATTTCATGAGAGTTAATAGTACAAAAGAATTTAACTAAATAAATGCCCTATAGACTTACATCTTTTCAAAACCATGCTTGGTTAAAACAAAAGCGGATACATGTAAAGCCCTTGGCTTGAATCAAAACAATAACATAATACAAAAAGAGAAGTCTTTGCTCCAAATCCCTCCAAGCTAGTATCTTGGCGAAGGTATATCACCAACACTTGAAAAAGGTTTTCCCTAAATAGGGTGAGCCAAAACCTAGTAGAAACAATCTAAGACAATATATGAATCTTAACAAAGATATAAGTATGAGATGCATATCCAATGCCAATGATAAAACCATTTACAACGCTTTTACAAAACCATGCCATGCCAAGCTTTATATCACAATTCACATTATCTCAATTCATCTTATTTCAATTGATTTTATCTCAATTCATGAGTCATTCACCCTTTTATTCAAACAACCGAACTGAAAGTACAACTCAGTGGGTCTCTAACCAACACAACCATTACACAGACATTTCCATTTACTATTTTACGGATATTTCGTCCGTGGGAATCGACACCCATGTATACGCACGGTTTTCGAGACTTTTACCCTGGACACACAGGCTAACTTAATTCAATGGAGTCCATCTCCTTTCTTTTCCTAAACATGAAGTACATTCTATTTCTTCTTTCAAACATCATACATTTACAATGTATAAAGACATAACCATATTCAATGATAACGAATAAGTGATTAGTTTCAATTCACCTAATCCTCATGCAATTTCTACAACAATCATAGTTATCCTCCATCGATAGCCTAAAATAGATATTTCTAAACAGATATACAATTTCTAAGACAGATATATTATCTGAATTTCTATAAGTGAGAGGTAATACATATCTAACGCCACCATTTATATAAATATCCATCCAATTTCATATGCCCTATATCAATTTCATTTATTTATACTAAATAACAATTTGAGACATTTTGGGTAAAACTCTCTTTGCCTCCAAAATCTATCCAAGGCATCAAAATCAACAAATTTATCACAACACAACTTCATATTTACTCCTATAACCATTTTTAATACATACATTCAAAAACCTCTCTTTTGAATTTAAACCAAAACCCTAGGTTTGTTCAAAATCACCTCAAGTTTCAATATTTCATACACATCAACAAATAACTAAGTTAAAACTTATAGAAGAGTGTCGAAAGTCCCCACCTTGAAGCTAGAGATCAAGGAGAGAGTGGAGAAACCTCAAATGAACTGAAACCCACTTTTGTTTGGATGAGAAGAGAGCCCATGGCATGCTCTACCTTTTTAACAAAGGCACACGGATGGAGAAACCACTAAATCTAGATGAAAATGTAAAGAGAATGTAGGTTTTAGAGAGAGAGAGCCTCAAATTAGGGTTTTGAGAGAAAAGATAAGAGAAAGTGATATAAAAAGTCACTTTCACAAACTGATATACGCACAGTCTGCTCGAGCGCAATAAGTGATGCTTGAGCGTCAGGTATAATAAGTTGTTTTACTTGAGCGCAGAATGCACACTCCCAATTGTTGTGCAGACAATAGACCAACGCTTGAGCGTAAAATAAGCCATTCGAGTTGAACCCGCTCGAGTGCAGAAAGAACTGCTCGAGCTCAGAAAGAACTGCTCAAGTATAGAATACACTCTCCTAGTAGTTTTGCAAACCTGCCAAAGTACAGAAAGTTCACAAAACCCACTCGAGCGCAAGAAGTGCCACTTGAGTGGAGAAGTAAAATTCTGGGTAACAAAGGTTTGAAAACCAAGCAACCAACCTGCTTCAAACACAATCATTACAATCCAATAACAAAATTTAAGAGTGTACAAGGGAAGCAAGACATGAACAATATGAAACTACGAAACTCAAATTTGGAATACAAATGTGTCGGGTTTAAACTAGAATCGCTATAAGCGAACTATCTTCCAAAATACAATTTTTTTAGCTATGCTAAAATAATTAAAAAGTAAAAAAATTAACTAAAATAGCCTATTGTCAAACGAGACCTATTAGTCAACCAAAAACATAATATTGTTCTAACCTAAATACATATTTAAATTAACCTAATAAGTGTATGAGACTCAAATTTATCATTCAACGAAATCCTAGTGTGCTTGAAATACTACTATCATCATTCAATCAATTTTGTATAATTCATCCACAAATAAACAATAAGCAAAAATAACTGGTTTTTTCTTAAGTTTAAATCTCAACTTCAGAAAACTTGAGGGGTGTGAGAGGCATACCACAGGTCCTGTTAACATGATCCAAATTACTTATTTTATAGGGCTCTCAATGTAAATCATTCATAACATTTTTTTAAAAAAAAATTTAATTTGATAATCGTAACATTTTTATTTTATTACATTTATCTCCAAAAAATAGATGACAAATATAATTTAAAAAATAAACTACCATTTTTTAGAGACAAATAGAAGAAATGAAAATGTTACGATTATTAGGTCGACTTAATTTTCTTTATGAATGATATATATTGAGAACCTTACATAATGAATGATTTAAATAATCAAAATTAGATCGTAATAAGTTTTCACGATCCTCTCGTGTTGAAATGTAAATATAAAAGAACTCAAACCAATCCAAAAAAAAAAAAATCAAATCAAGCCAAACCAATACCAAAGTTTTCATAGCTTTTATTATTTATTTATTAAACCACCGGAGTTAATGCTTTAAATATTGGGAGCAGAATTTGTCTAATTTGTTTTTAACAGGGTTACTATTCAAAATTACTTTTTTAAATGAGTATAGCTTCTGTCCAGTTCGGCATTGGACTGAATCGTGCTGTTGGCTTGTGGGGGCCCACCACGGCTCCCGTTTTGATAATCTGAACCGTTCAATGTGTAGAACTCGTCGAGTACTTTATATTTATAAAAAATCTCGTTGATCGGATATCGATAGCTATGTGATCAATCAGTTTAGTATTAAAAAAATTAGACGGTGAACAAATTAACGGTTGACCAAAAACTATTTTGATCACATAGCTATCGATATCCGATCAACGTGATTTTTTATATGCATATAGTACTCGACGAGTTCTACACATTGAACGGTTCAGATTATCAAAACGAAATCCGTGATGGACCTCCACGGGTCCAACAACACGGTCCAATCCGATCCCGGACCAGACGGAAGCCAAACTCTTTTTAAATTACTGCAAGATATTTAGATTCATATATAGGTTGGGGTTTGCTTTACGTTGTCGTGGTTCCAAAAAGTCTTCCTGCGCCTTCAATGGAGATTTCCATTCCAAGTCATCCAATGGTACGAGGAAATTCTATTTTTACACATCAACTTTTTTTAGTGTATATATTTAATGAATGTTGTTTTAATAAATCAAATCAAATTAAATCAATTCTTAACTCTCATTAAATAGGATCGGTAATGAATGTTGTTTTAATATATATATTAAAAAAAAAAAAATAATACATCTCTTTTTTTTTTTTTTTTTAATTTTAATAATACTTTCATCTTTAATTTCAGAATCCTATTCTTTGGTTCTAATTTTCTAAATTTAATTTTTTGAAAATTAAATTTTTTTTTGTTTTTAGTAATTTTTTTTAGTGAATTTTTTTTAACATTTTAAGAATTTTTTTTTTAAATTTTTGGATGTAGATGTACTTAAAAAGTAAAATATTTGTAAAAAAATATTTTTAAAAAATCAATAAATACACAAGAATATGAAAATATACTATATTTTAGTTTTTTTTGTTTTGTATTTTTTGTATTTAGTGATTTTTTTTTTTAAAAATTCACAAATATTATACCTTTTAATTGTATTTATATTAAGTGTATCTAAAAAGTATTAAAAAAAAAATGATCAAAATGTTAAAAAAATTCACTAAAAATAAAAAAATAAAAAATAAAAAAATAGAAAATTCAATTTTTTGAAAATTGAATTCATAAAATTGGAATCAAACAAATTTAGCCACCCTTCTTTCACTACTGTTGCTGCCACTTTCAACCATCCATCGCCACTACTACTACCATTCCCAACTCATTTCCTTCCATCCTGAACTTCTATAGTCAACCTTGAAAGTGGATGGTTTACAGCAGGGGGTTAGTAAAAGTGTATGGTTTATGGCGGAATGTGATCACAAACAGAGGGAAAAATAGGTAACGAGAGGGGATTGCAGAGAAGAGAAGTGGTGCTAGTGATAGAGGATGGTTGTGATATTTTAGAATTAGGATTTTGGTAAAAGAAGATAAGACTATTATAGTATTTTTATTCTCGAACAAAATTGTACTTATAATTTTTTATTTTTATTAAGTATGTGAACTGAGGAGAATTAGTATGTGAAAATAGAATTACCCAATGGTTTGGAATCAAGATTGTACTTTCTTACACTACAACAAATTAAGGTTTTGAAGAAAAAAATTAGGAGACTTATGTACAGTTCTCAATAGGTGGACTTATTGTCCAATAGGTCCTGTGATAATTAGCAGTGTTTTTACACAAAAAAAAAGAGAGGAGGTGTCACTAATTGTTAGTTTTTAGCGATATTTTAAAAATTCATCACAGAAAAATGTCACTAATTCTCAATTTTTAGTGACATATATAGAAAATCATCATAGAAAATGTTATTAACTATAAGTTTTTAGCGACCAGTTCAAACAATTGTCACAAAAAAAAGTCTTTTCTAGCGAAGATTCTAATAGAACTAACTTTCAAAGATAAAATTATAGGACTTAATGTGAATTAAATCTAACTGTTAGGACCTACTGATAATTTATTCAAAAAAATAAAAAATAAAAAATTAGAGACAATGACTTTTTAGTGATAGTTTTTTTTTTTTTACTTTTTATTTTCAAAAGTATCATTGTATTTTGAGTAGTGCTACTCTAATCTAAAAGTTGAACCTACTTTTCAAACTCAATAATGTGATAGTCTATCAAAATATTTAAAGTAACTCTCTTTTTTATGTGTTCTCCAATCATTAGTTAATCATTTTTTATACATCATTGACAATGGTGGAGTCAGAAAATAAAGTTAGAGGGAGCATTTATTAATTATAATTTTTTTATTTAAAAAAAAATCATGATCAACATTAAGATAATAATAATTTTACGAGCTAATTTAAGTATAAAAAAAAATCAAATATTCATTATTAATAGTAATAAATCAAAATTTTATAATAGTGTGAGATAGCTCAGTGTAAGATGGTGATATAAGTTTGCAATTTTAGCAAAAAATTTATAGATCAAAATTCCTAATTTTAGAACATAAAAACACATCATTTATAATACAAATTATTATAAAATCTATTTAATTTTTATTTGATAGAAAAATATTGGAGAGATGATATTGCTTATAAATAACATGCTTTGAATGAAAGTTATTAAACAATCTTATAGTACCATATGGCGTTGCCTACAATGCTCAAAGTGTGGAGAATCACAAATCACATTAAGTGGTCTATTATTGTCTCTTAATTACCTAAAAATATGAATTCATTATATTCAATCCATAAAATTTTCCGCTACACTATATGTTTAGATTATTACATAAATAATATCATATAATACTCCCAAAATATTAAATAATTTGTGATTGTGAACAATACGATAAATCTTTAGTTAAAGAAGATGCTAAGAAAAAAGAAAATACATTTTACATATAACTATAAAAAGTTCAAGAATGTGGGGGTGCACATGACCCCCCTCCACCCTTGATCACTGGGTCTAAACATGTGATATGGCCAAAAGAAAACTATGCTAACTAAATGTTAACTTTATATAATAGTATGGTATATATAATATGGATTTCAACAAGTCTAGGGAGCCTTCCAAATTTACCAACTGCATTCATAATCTAATTAATTGGAATGTTATTGTTTTTTCCTTAAAACCTTCACTTTGAGGTGGGCTATCATGTGAACTAAATATTCGGTAAATTAGAGACACTCTCTAGTCTTATTGTATAGATTTACATATACTACTTTGATTTATTGTGCAATCATGCTAGAGACCACTAGTTTGGTGGCTCTAAATCCATCACTAATGAGTGAAAAAGCCCAAAAAAAAAAAAAAAGGTATACTGTGGCAGTGGATAGGACTCACTGCCACATCATTAGTGGTAGCTCTAATTAAAGCTCCCACTCATTTTCCTTTATTGTATGCCCACAACTTGTTTAAATTCATTTATACTCAAATTATGTTCATGCTTTAGTCTAATCTATTTTTTACGCAACGACAAGGGTAGTGTATTGAAAGATTTCTTATATACTTTTATGGTTCAAAAATCCTAGAAAGTATGGCTTTTTTCAAATTGGTTATCTTAATTTGAGAGAGTGTTTTGGTAGCTCTATTTTGAGATTGATTTTGATGATTTAAACTATTTACTTTTTAAGACTCGTTGAGTAGAATATTCATACAAAAAATCAAGATGATCGGACATTGATAGTTATATATTTGAATTAAATTTGTATTATAAAAAAAATAGATGACTATTTTTAAAATTATATTTGTTGTCTATTTAAAAAAATAAATAAATATGATTAAAACATATAACTACTGATGTTTAATTATTTTATTTTTTGCATAAATATTTTATTCAATAAATTCTAAAAAGTGAACGGTTCAAATCACTAAAATCAATCCCAAAATGGATTTACTAAACCCAAACACTCTTTCAAGTTAAGATGATAACATGAGAAAAACCAAATCCAATGCTAAATAAAAAAAAAAAAAAATCATCAAAAATATCAGTGGCAGAGGGTTTGGGAGAGAGGGACTTTGTGATGGTGGTGGTTTCATAGTGGTGACGATGGTGATGGTTGTCCAATGATGGTGGCCGCTAGTGGTAGCTGTCTAACTGGTTAGGGTTTTTGAATGGGGTGGTGGAATAGAGATGAAGGTATTTAAATTATAATTTAAAAATATCAATAATAATGTGAACTGAGAAAATGTGAGGGTCTCTATTTTTATTTTTATTTTTTTTTGGTCATTTCTTTAGGATACTACTTAAACTTCTTAAATATAGCAATCATTTCAATAATATGAGACGAATGACTAATCTTCAAATTACTATTCTCTATATTTTATTTTGTGAGTCCTTCTCGAGTCCACAATAATAATTCAAACTGTATATCTTTTAAATTTTATAAGGGTAAATTACACTGACACTCTTTGAGATTTTTATTTAATACAGATCCCCTCTTACATTTGAAAAATTACATTCCCCTCCCCGAGGTTTGAAATCTCATTACAAATTATCCTCGGGATTGCTAATACCATGCCATAAAATTTTTTAAATGACCATTTTGTCCTTTTTTCTACCATTTCTTCTTCGTATCATTATGACTCTATTTTATAACTTTTAACATATTCTTATTGAGTGATTATATATGAACATAAATTTTATATAGAATTTTAAAACACAATGATATAACTTAATGGTAACGTTTCACTTTAAAATAAAACACCCATAAATATAATTTATATTTATAACAATATCTTTGTCACAACATTTTTATGATATTTTTTGTATAACTTTTTATATATGAATATAATTTTTCTTTTTTATTTCCTCAATTATATCTAGATTAGATCAATTTAATTTGGATGTATTTTAAAAATATAAAATTTGTACAAAAATTTTAAAAAATCCATTAAATACAACAAAATAAGAAAATGTATTAAAATTTTGTATTTATATATATCTATATATATTTGTATCTAGTGAATTTAAAAAAAAAATCACAAAATATTATACTTCTTAAGTATATCTAGATTAGGTGTATCTACAAAAATAAAAAATAAAAAATGCTTAAAATATGGAAAAAAAATCAGTAAAAAAAAAACACGAAAAAAATTAAAAATACTTTGTGACGCCCCGATTCTACACTATTGGTTGCAGTCAAGGGAGAGTCACTAATGAGTCCTATGGTCAATAACCAAGTAAGATTCCAGATCGCCGGAGGAGTCAAATTAGCCTCCCTTCTAAGTCCAGTTTTCTTAGGTAGCACATTGCCGTTTTGACATATCTTAAAAGGTATTGACACAAGGTCTCATAAGCAACGATAAGGTTCTTACATAGAATATAAATACATAACAATCACAATATATATATAACTCAAAAGATGGTTCCATTACATTACATTCCAGAAAAAAGCTTAAGTCTTCAAATGAGTCTTAGAAAATATCTAAAAAAAAACTTCTAATTTTTCTAGAATAGCCAAAAGTCTTCAAAAGTTTCGGGCTCGTCGTCTCCAACTATGAATTCCGCTTCGTTACATGGCATGATACACCGTGAGCTTTGAATGCCCAATAAACACACACACACCCTACCCCTTTTTCCCAGTCCAATACACAATTACCATTATAACATCAAGTAATAAAGCATGATACTCAAATAAATAAATAAAGGGTTAAGTTAGATGTCAGTAACTAGAAATCCCCCAAAGAGATTTCGTCCTCCCAACCACAAGAATCGGACGCGGATTATTCGGTATGCCTCCTCTTTTGCTGCTTTGTTGCAGAACTAACATCGGATGCCTACCAACGGTTATGTACCGCGTAGCGCCAACCGCAGGGCCTCAAAAGAGACAGTAAAATAGGGCCTTGCCCGAATCTCTCCTCACACCAAACCACCTAGGGTCCGAATACAACCGCTCCGTTCAGGGGTTCCGAAAACCAGTTGTGTAAGACTTTAACTTTCAAATAGGGAACGCATCCTAACAATCCATATATGTAACGCCCCGACTTTTCACACGTCATCGATATTGTCCGCTTTGGGCCACGCCCGCACGGATTTGTCCTTCCCAGGGGGTCACCCATCCTAGAACTACTCCAGGCTAAGCACGCTTAACCGCGGAGTTCTAATAGGGATTTCACCACTTGGGAAAAGGCCTCGATGCTGTATAAGGGTCCCGATCTTTACTTTTATAGCCCAGGAACTCCCCCTCCATTCCCGATGTGGAACACCGGGGCCTTACAATCCACCCCTTAAGGTCAGACGTCCGTCAAAGAGCTCACCGGCTTCATAAGCCGACCCACATACCGGCGGCGCCACACTCGGTACTCTGGAGAGTCGGCTCTGATACCATTTGTAATGCCTCGACCCTTCACACGTCATCGATATTGTTCGCTTTGGGCCACGCCCGCACAGATTTGTCCTTCCTAGGGGGTCACCCATCCTAGAACTACTCCAGGCTAAGCACGCTTAACCACGGAGTTCTAATAGGGATTTCACCACTTGGAAAAAGGCCTCGATGCTGTATAAGGGTCCCGGTCTTTACTTTTATAGCCCAGGAACTCCCCCTCCATTCCTGATGTGGAACACCGGGGCCTTACAATATATCACATATTCTCATCTTTTCATTACTCAAGTGTTTGAAAACCCAATATCCTCCCAATTAAGTTTCCCGTTGAGTTAAATATTTTACATCGAGGTTAGACAACTTGACAAGATAAAAATATCCACACAAGCATGCATCAGTAAGGTGAAGAAGATGAAGAACATAACATAACATACACAATATCATGCCAAGATATGATCATAAGCTAATAAACATTTTCATGAATAGAAGGGCACAAAACATCCATGTACAACAAAATTTCCAGATTTAATATTATATAAAGAATAAAATGAAAGGACTATTTTAGGTCCTTCACCGGACTTGGCCTTCCTATGGTTTGTAGAGGATTTAATCTAGTTTCTAGAACATTTTTCGGAAATGGGATCGCTTTTCCCGATTTTAAGTTATTTAGAAAATATTCCAGCGCTGTCCAGATTCTGCCCAAGTCCGTCGACTGTTACGAAAAATTGATTTTCTTGCAAACCGCTTAATGTCTTTTGATGAAACCAATTTTAGTTGAAAGCTAACACCTTAAGGAAGGTTTTGACATAAAATAGAGGTCCAGAATAATTTTGTACATTTTTCTAGAATTTCTGGAAGTGGGCTGCAAAAACAGATTCTAAGGTGCTTCGCCCAAAACAAGAAGATTTATGAAAAAGGGGTTCCACCATGGGAAAGTTTCATTTATTTTGTAAAGAAAATATGCTAACTATCACATGTTTAACTCAAAAAATTTGTTTAAAAGAGTGCTCTTGAAAAGTTGAGAGATTGGTACAAAAGAAGATGGTTTTGTGCCAAAATGGGAAAAATACAAGAGAGATGGAATCAATACTCAACCCTTAGCATTTTTAACATGAGAACTTAGTAATAAAAGATCTGAAAACATTATTTAGAACCCTTAGAAACATGTATTGAAAAAAAGGAAGATGAAAAAGAAGGTTGTGTTGTGGCTTACCTACTAAGCTTTGCACAAGAAAGCTCTCTTCTTTCTTCCTCTTCTTCTTCTAGACTTCTCTCTCTTGCTCTCCTCCTTCTCTTTAGCCAAATGTGTGTGTGTGGGTGTGGTGTTTGTGCTTGCCAAGCTTAGGGAAGGTTGGTACATATAGGCAATTTTGATGTAAAATGTCCTAAAAGACCATTAGTTGGAAATGGATAGAAAGTTTTGGATTTGTTTGAAGTTTAAAGAAATAGAAGTGATTTGGGGGGCTTACTCTTAGGTTTAGGCAACTTTTGGTTGTAATGAAACTAGTTTTGGGAATTAGCATCTTAGGTCTAGGGTACTAGGTTGTGTTTTTCTAGAATTTCATAATGATATATCTTGAAAATTGGCTCCTCTCTTCTCCCTAGGGTGGCTAGCCTTGGGGAAGTGTGATGGGGTTATTATTTTAATCATTTTAAGTACTAGGGCACATTTCTCAATGTATACACATATATAGATTTAAATTGATTAATGGTACTAATAGTATTAGGGTATATGTACTAGTTTTTGGGGTAAGTTTTGAAATTAAATAAAGAGTGAGGGCTTGGAGTTAAATACATGCATTGGGACCTTACTCTTGTAGAATTAAATTAAATATAGGTTAGGGAACTTAATCTGGCTAGGAAAATTTCAGTTTTGATAAAAAATAAAAATAGTAATGCTAACTGACAAGATTCGAATTAATTCATGTAACCGAGGGCTTTAAGAAAATAATTCAAACATTAGGGTTTTTAAAGTGAATACATATTTCAGGGGCTTCACATACTCAATTTTTTGTGTTTGTTAAACCAAAGAAGATGATTCATCTTGTTTGGTTCCAATTTTCAGAAAATAATTTTCAAAAAATTCTACTTTTTTATTTTTCTTATTTTAATATTTTCAATGAATTTTTTTTAATATTTTAAGCAAATTTTTTTTTAAAATTTTTTATATACACCTAACATAAATACACTTAAAAAGTATAATATTTGTGCATTTTTTTTTAAAAAAATACACTATATACTAACAAATATGAAAATTTAGTACATTTTTGTATTTATTAATTTTTAAAATATTTTTTCACCAATATTTTATTATTTAGATATGTCTAAGTAAAGTGCATCTAAAAAAGTAAAAAAATTAATTAAAATTTAAAAAATATTCACTCAAAACAAAAAAATACGAAAAATAAAAAACTCAAATTTAAAAAAACTAAAACTAAACATATTAATTGTTATTTCTTTTGAAATGATATGAACTAAATCTTTGCACTATTTTATTATTTCATATGTATAAAGGTTAAGAGACAAATATATCATTTTTAACTAATATGGAGTAAGTATAATTTTTTAAACGTGAAAAAAGAACTTATATTAAACAGAAACTTTAGAGAGTGTAGTGTAATTTATGCATTTTACAATAAAAATTATTTGTGTAAAAAACAATTTCATCACTTAATTTTGCATAATCACGAGACACATAAAACATGGACAGTTAAGATTTTATGAAGTGAACATGTTAATTAGCACTACATCTATCTACTTTTAGGTTAGATTAGTGTGCAGTTCATTTAATGCTATGTGATAGTTTTTTTTTTTTTATGTCTAGAATAAAAAATATAGACCAAGCAAGAAAATGTTTAAATTTAAGACTTTCAATTTCACTGAGACTATTATTATTACTTAAACAATATACATATTATGATATTAATTTTTTTATTATTTATTTTTATTCTTATTTAAATTATATAGATCGCATGTCACTCACTAATGAAACTGACAATTATTCTATCATGTGATTTGGATTAAGAAAATGAGTAAGATGTTTTTTTTTGAAATTCTCATAACTCTTAAAGTGATTCACATCACTTATGTATGTGTGAAACTCTTATTATGAGTAGTGTAGAACACTTTGAAAATTATGAGGTCTCTAAAAAAAGAGTCTATTATTGTGGTGTGGATTAAAATAGGAACCACCTTCCATGCAATTCTTATTTTTTTCGTGTGTTTTTTTTTTAATTTTATTTATTTTTTAACTTACTTTCAATGCAATTCCATCAGTACAACGTGGCGTTGTTTCAAACCCTCATGCCAGCTAAGCCACGTGCATTATGCTCCATACATAACTCACAACAACCATGCTGGAGAACTTTAAGGTAGCGTTTGGTAGAGTTTTGTAAATGTGATTTGAGAGTATGAGTTGTATTTTGAGTTTGTGTATTGTGAAATTATAATTTGAGTGTAGAAAATTTATTTGGTAAAGAGTTTTAAAAATTGTTTTGAAAAGAGTTTTGATTTGAGTAGGAAATTATTGATGTGACATTTGATATGTGATACAAAAATTTACAACTCATACAATTTAAAATTATTTTAAAGCACATAAAAAATTTTAAAAATTTCAGAAAATATTTTTTTGAATTATATATCAATTGCAAACATTTAAAAAAAAAAAAAAATCGCTCATCCGGTCAACCGGCCGGACGACCGGCCGGACGTCCCTTTTGAAAAAAAAAATTGAAACAGGCCCTGGTTTTTGACAGAACAGACGACAGAACATACAGATCGTTTTGCAGAGCTGTGGAAAATTAATTCCACAGCTCCATCCAAACACCATGCTCAAACTCACATGTTGAAAACGATTTACAGAATCGTTCCAAACAGAGCCTAAATTTTTATTAAATTTTTTTGCCAACTGTTTTATATGGATGTGAAATTTTAAGGGAAAATATTTGATAAAAAATTTAATAAAAATTTAAAATTTTTAATATTTTTCAACTTACAATTTATTTGTTTGGTAAGAAAAAATAAAAAATTATTTTAAATATTTTCATATCAAAATTTTTAAATTTTTTCCCGTCAATTTAACGGTTTTATTGATACTTTTAATTTGTGAAAGAAAAAAAATTAGAAATTCTGAGATGCAAATTAATTATTTTAAAGTTTTTATTTTATATATTGAACAAATAATTTAGAACAGAGGTAGTATTTTATTTATACCATACCATTATTAGGAAAACTCTAGAGATTAGAACTTGGGTTGAGAAATATATTCAAAAAATAAATAGATGGTTGAAATTTGATTGTATATTGTGGAGTTTACTTAAAAATTGAATCTCAATTATAATTGATAATTCGGGTAATAATTATGAGTTTATAAAATTATTATTGTTGTTATTAGGATAAATTATACTTTGCACACCTTTTTACACTTTAGTCTTTGAATCTTTTTTTAATTTTTTTTTGGTTATAATCTAGTTGGTCCATGAACTATTTAATTTTTTTCAATGTTGCCCGATTGCTAATGGCCTGGAGCTAGTTGAGTGCAGGTGCTAATATAGCACACGACAAGCCCATTCTAATTGGGTCTGAAGCCATTGTTGTATACATATGCATGTATATGTGTATGTATGATATATATATATATATAGAGAGAGAGAGAGAGAGAGAGAGAGAGAGAGAGAGAGACGGAAGAAAAAGGGGAATAGAGATTTGGTATATGTATAGATATATATATATATATATAAAGAGAGAGAGAGAGAGAGAGAGAGAGATGGTGTGATATATGGGTGTAGATAAGGGACCTTAGGCTACAAATTTTTTTTTTTTTTTGTGGACCTTTCTTATTACTAAAAGTTAGAAAGGGATGTTAGGCTGATTTTTCCTATTTTATTATAAATAAGAAAATGAGTAAATTACAAAATCAATTCTGAAATTTACTTAAAATACGAACTATCTCTTGTAATTCTAGAAATTACATATCACCTCTTGAAATTTTTAATTTCATAACAAATAGTCTTTTTTGTTAATAAATCATCAAGTCAGTTAATAATTTTTAATGATAACAAAATTTTATTTTAATTAATAAATAAGATGATTTTATTGTTGTAAAGAAGAGCAGTTATAAATTTTATTTTTTCAGTTCATTATGTTAAATAAAAAAATTTGACAATAGGGTATTTGCAATTTTTCAAACCACAGGAGTCAATTCATATTTTAAGCAAACCTCAGGGACTATATTTGTAATTTATCCTAAAAATTTACTATAGACAAAAAAAGAAAATAGTGAGAGTATACAATACTATAGACACTCCATTTTTTACTACCCTTAAGACTTGGGCGCCTCACGTTGAACACTTAATGACGAATTATTACGCTATACAATTGTTCAATTTCTTTAGCAAAAGGCTTTGGTTTTGAGTTTCAGAACCTAAAATCTTGCACATCATTTGGACTAAAACATAATTTTTTCTAGTCGACCACTTTCGAGAACTGCTGGCCAACAAGTGGCTGACAAGCCAATTTTTATTGGCCAGCTGTCCCTCTCTATGGCCAGGCGGCCATGTTCAGCGCCAAGTACATATTTTGTAGCCAGCTATTCCCCTATGTGCATGCCTTACACCATCTGGCTCAATATAGATATTTCCGACAGGGGAACCTGTTTTTCTATAAATAGATGATCACTCCTTATGGTTTTAGGTTAGAAAATTTTACTAAGAACCCAAAGCTCGCCAAACACTCTTCCTCTCTCTTGCAATATATATACACTTCCTAAAGCAAAAATTTGAGGCTTCCTGCTGAGATTATTGAACCCAAATTTCAGCCTTTGAGAGGATTCAACTTGTGGTTTATAAACAAAAGAGTATCCTCTCTTCAAGAGATATAACCTTTGCCATCTTTTGCTTTGTTTACACTACTCTTTTCTTCTCTTTTTCTTATTGTTTATACACTGTTTTGGACTAATTTTGAGTGCTAAAACTTGTGATTAAAAAGCTACCAAAGGTAGAGGGGTTAACCACTCTTTCTTGAACCTTATCCCATAGCTTATATCCTTGTTTTTCCACTTGTTTCTTTGCTTTTAGCTACTGTTTTTTAGAGTTTTCAAAGGCTAAAATATGTTATTTAAAGGTCCAAATAGTGGAGGGGTTAGCCATCCTTCCTTAGGCTTGCTTCCTAGCTTTGTTCTTTTCCATTTTGGTCTATATTTTCAACTCTTTTCAAATTGATTCAGCATTGTTTTGCACTATTTAGGGACTATTTACTGTGTTTATTTGGTTTATGCTTTGAATACTATGCTTGTATTGTTGTAAGTCCTCATAGATTTGGTTGTTTAGGCCATAGACACCAATCTATTTTAGTTGATAGCTCTCTTTACATAGTTTTCATACATATATTCACACTTGTAATAATCATCTTTGCATAATTATCTCTACAACCTCCCTCCTTTCTTTGATTAAGAGTTGTCTCAAACACTAGGTTGGTGCTTATGGCATGATAAAGAGATTATCCATTCTTAATGGTTTAATCTCTTCAGAGGTTCATTACCAAGACATTACATCTCTCTCATATTAAGCACAACTTGTTTGACACTTCTCTTTATCCCTTTTTGCATGTAGTGGACGTAATTATCACTATTGGACAAAATGGAGAAAAGATAAGAAAATGGCAAGGTAATGCAAAATAGGCTAATAAAATTAGAGTAAAAGAGGTTAAAAAAAAGGGTAATAAAATTGAGTTGAGTTCAATCGAACGTTATATTGAACCTATTGAGTCTTGGATCACTACATACTTCGTAGTGGTGTTTAGTGATTAAAGGATCAATGTCTACCACTTCCCTTGAGATAACTGCATGATAGAGAGGAGGCATTGTTGGTCTTTTCTTCCTTTTTTATTAAGCTTTTATTCTATTGGTTCTAAGATCATCACACAACAAACTTGAAATAATTGATGGTTTGTGAACCGAATCTACTCCTTTCTTGATCACCTTCATGATAGGAAAAGACAGAGAAGATGAACATATCCTGGAAACACTATGTTTTTGCCCTGTTTTGATTTTGTGGCTGTAGGGTAATCCCTAAAAACAGTGGCCAACCGGCCACGTTTCTGTTCGGCTGACCACTTTCCAAGGCCGGCCAGCCACTTTTTGTTGTGTAGGCAGTGTCATTTTTGTGGCAAAACATAGCAAAACCTGAGGCCAAAACAGAATAATTTTCTGACTGCTAACAAAACAGATTTTGGCAGCAAAATAGAGAGGTTTCTGGGAGGATGTTCTCAGTTGTGCGCTTGTGGTTCCTTGCCTCCCATCCCATTAATTTAGTTCTTTAAAATTAATATGTTGTAATTAATTAGTTAACTTAATTCGGATTTGTAATAATTAGTTAATTCAACTTATTCATTTATTTGGTGTTGTAATATTTAGCAAAATAGGATATTTACTCGAACCCTCTTGTATAAGGGCACACTTGTAATATTGTATATGTCTTCTAACCCCCATTTATTTCTCTTTTTTATTTACTTGCTTACAATAGTTGTATGTAGTATCATATTTTGGTTTCATATCATTACCATTTGTAAATATCTATTTTTGCATACATCGGGTTCGGTTCATCATTCTAACATTATTGTTATTTCCTACTTGAACACGTGCATTATCACATGCTTTGAGTTAAGCCATATGTCATATCAGTAATCCGAACCTAGTAGTTGCATTTCGTACGTGTTGCACTAGTCACTCGCATATTAGAGCATGTATTTTCTTTTAACTATTTCTTTTATTTTGGCTTGCCCTGGTTGAGTAATAGGTGAGCATTTCTTGCTTTAGTATATTGCATGTTTGTTTGTGTTGACAGATTAAGCATATTTACCATGACGCTAAGTGCTTATTTGATATACCTCTTGAATGCCGGTGGATGAAGGCTATTTTGCTTAAATTGAGATGATTTTGATTCATGGACGTATGAGCTTACTTTTTCAAGTAACATATATTCAAAATTCTTTGCAAACAAATATAAAATCAAAGCATTCCAAAATGGGTGACTTTAGTCTATACTTGTGTGTCTCACACAATAATGATTAGCATTAATAAAACAGAACAAGGACATATAATGTACATAAAAATCACATCATGATTAGTAGAGGCCGATCTTTGATCGGGTGAGTGGGGTGCTAAATTCATGACCTTCCCCTCTAATACCTAAATTCCTGAGCCGAGACACTTTGGCTATGACGGACAAGTGGTCTTTGGCACGAGTCACGGGTTTCTTAAATTTTTCAAAAATATTTAGGTTGCGATTCTGAAATCTAGCAATGCAGTACATTTTTGACATTTTTAATTGTAAATCAATTTTCCAAAGATTTGTTGGATTTGGACTCTCATTTGTGTTTTTCTATTTCACATTGTACTTGTGAAACTAGATTTAAAATCACGGGAGTCCGAACAGTAGGGCTATCGTATCCAAGGAGACTAACCCCTCCGAGGAGCACGAAAAGCAAGCTAGACTTGGACTTTATGATATGAAATTTTACTTGCAGATATATATGTTCTTTACATTGCATTTGCATTGGTGCTTTAAGTCACTATGTTTTCCATATGCTATTCCTAGACGGCTTGCCGGAGGCATGCCTAAAAAGCTTGCCAAAAGGCTAACTGATTGTGGGCTCTACCATATTGGAAACATAACCCTTGGATCTAGATTACCATTATATCGCTTAATCTTCCTTTCATTTCTCGATGTTAGGTGTGAGAGGTATATTAGGTAATCTTACCGAGGTACCCCTTTTTGACCAATCGGCCTAGCTGCATATAGTAAAGCCATAATGACTGTTCCAACATAGGACAGAATGCTCACCCAAATACAGGATTTTGTGAAAACTACTTTATTGAAGTAGTGAAACCCTAGTTCATGTCAAAACTAGGACAGGGTAACCCTACCCCCCTATAGGGTTGTTTTGGCTCTCTTTAACTGGTATTTACTTTACAATGAAATTGTACAAGAATGCTTTATATCAGTGGTACGGTTGGTATCTGTTTTGGGGTAGAATTTAATAGGGGAGTACAGTCCTACAGCTTTGATCATATCTGTTCTGATGAAATCGTAGCTGAGGTGTTGTGTGATTTCTGATTTTGTTGCTCTTTTTGTATTTCTTTTGGTAGGTAGTCTAAAACCATAGCTTCAGAAAGTTCTAATATCTCCCAAGTGATTTGGATCCGTGTCGGAAGACTTTGTAAGGTCAGAGATCTTGTTTGGGGACAGCCAGTGTTTGCCTCACTATCACCAGTTGCACGGCAAAAAAGAGTCAGGCAAAGTTCACTAGTTCAGCTGTTTCAGCAATCACCACTCAGCTCACCTACATTCAGTTCACCTCAAGCACCATCACCTACTCCTAGAATGGCTCAGTATCCACTATCTGATTTAAAAGAATTACTACTCCGTCTGCAGTAGTCAGTTAACTCACTCCAACACGACATAACCTGCTAACCTAAGGTCACAAATAGGTTGCAACAACAACAACAACAACAGCCAGCTACAGCTTTTGCTTCCCACAACCCTAATGTAACTATCCCTACACCCAATACCACTGCCAATGCTACTATAACTCAGGATCCTGGCGAGGGTGTTCCATCTTTTTCATCCAGGCAGACCCAATGCTAGCATAGACGTCTAGAGCCCTCGTTTATCAGACTGAGGCACCTTTTGAATTCAAGGTTGACTCAACTGTGCTCAAAGTAAACTGACTAGAAAAACTAGTCAAGAAAGCACAAGGGATTGACACCATTCTAGATATAGAGGATAGGTACACAGAAGCTGCAGTTACTTTGTTGAAGCAGTTCAAAATGCCTCATATTGATCGCTTTGATGGCGTTGGGGACCCAATGGTACATCTACGTTTGTTTTTTGATATCCTACGACCAATGGGTTCAACTAGACTGCAGAAATTGTCACTCTTCGGTCGAACCATGTCAGGAATAGTTGCCATTTGGTATGCTAAGTTGGAGGACTTGTTGAACTAGAACTAGGAGGAATTGGCCGAGTCCTTCATTGCTCAATACTCTTATAACACGCAAATCGAGGTCACAACTTGTGATCTTGAAGTAATGCATCAGGAGGCAGATGAGGGTTTTTCAGAGTTCGTAACTAGATGCAGGGCCAAGGCATCGATGATGACCACTTAACCCTCAGAGAAAGACTAAATCAGAATGGTTGTCCGGAACCTTCATGGAAAGCTGTTGTAGAAAATGATCGTTCTTCCCTTATTCACATTCAAGAAACTTTATGAAATGGGGGTTAAGATCAAAGATGCAATGAAGCAGGGGATCATCACTAATGACAAAGAGTCGGCCAAGAGGCCTTTTGTTCGTAGTTCCAATGCTGTCGGGGGTAGCAAAGCTACGAGGCCATCAGAAGTGAGTCTTGTCACCACAACCAAAACTACTGACCCCTTTGCCAACATGGGCCTACAAACTTCCAATTTTACCCAACCTCTAGGTAGAACTTTTATCAATTTTACATGACTCCATCTCGAGCCATGCAGGTCTAATCAAAAAGAGGCATCTAAAATCCCTAGAACCCCGACCACTTCCTAACCATCTTCCACCAAAGCACGATCCCACCAAATACTGTGTTTTTCATCAACAGAACGGCCATAAAATGGACTGGTGCTTTTGCCTACATCATGAGATTCAAGATCTCATCGATAACAAAGTCATAGCTCCACCCCAAAAGCCAAATGTGACCACCAACCCACTCCCTATCCATAACCAAGTCCCCCCCACCTAGAATATCCATCTCATCCATACACTACCACCCACCTTCGACCCGAGCGTCTATATCACCCCCTCCTACCTACCAAAGCTTGTATTGTTCATCTCTGATAGCACAGACTTGTGCATGATGAACACATCCAACCCACAACTTAAGTCTCACAAATCTGTGGTGACAACATCTGAAGAAGAGGAGGTTTTGACCTCGGAGGGAGGTGCCGGTTTGTCACTGGGAATTCCTTGGGAATCATCTGAAAGGGATTATGACCTAAGCCACTACATTGTACCTGTTACTCAAACCAAGCCTGAGGTAGTGTTGCCGACCTTAGTGGACATTAATGTGGTTGGAGAAGATGGCCCAACCCAAGGGTTGGATGATCTTGCGAATCTGGAAGAAGATTGAACAACCTACAATTCTTCGAAGAATAGGACTAAGGCAATGTACAGATCGGTTAGTTTGATCTGAGCCTGTCGACTGATAATAGGGGGTGGCTGAGTGATGAATCAGACAAAGAAGAGGAAACCGATGTTAAAATGGAAAAAAAGTAAGTCGAGGCAGCTGTGGTAGCCGAGAAAGTTAAGGAGAAAGGGAAAATGCCAGAGGGCAGTAGCACAAAAAAACAAACCCAAGATTCGGGTGTTGTAAAAACTACAGAGGCTGAACAAGAAGCTGTGCTGAGGCAATTGAACAAGAAAGGATCAAAGATAGCCAAAAAGACTGCAACATCTTGTCACCTTGAGGGGGATAATTATACTATAAGAGTGATTTGAGTTGAGTCGGATAACAATTTGTTGGCGACTGAAGATGGGTGGTGGGAAGATAGCGACTTGCATCTTGCCCATACAGATGAAGACTGGGGAGATAATATCCCAGACAGTACTTGGTATGCGAAGGAAATAGACCACCTCACCAAGAGTGGACGATATTTCAAACCTCTACATTTGGAGTAGGCTGAACCCTCAAGAAAAGACCAAGAGGCTGAGAAGGAGAATAAGAAGAAGCTGGAGGAGGAGCTGGTTATAAAGAAACTCAAAAAGATCCAGGTTGATATTTCTATTTGGGGCCTCCTCAAGGCTTCGCGAGTACAGTGACAAGTAGTATTGTTGGCGATGAATAAGCCTATGTTGTCCATTGATACTATGCCAAAGCAGCTTGTTGGCCTAATCTTCCCAAGTAGCACCAAGCCTATGCTCACTTTCTCCGATAAAGAGCTGCTACCGAAAGGAGCTGGTCACAAAAAGCCACTATACATATCTGTCAAGTGCAGAAAAAAGTGGGTTCCGGTGGTTTTAGTAGACACCGACTCTACAATCAACGTCCGGTCTTTCTCGCACTGCCTATGGGATAAGCCTAAAACTGGGAGATTTCATCCCTACAGCCCAAGTGATTCGGGCCTATGACAACATGAGCAGAGAAGTTATGTGGACGGTGAAAGTACAAGTCCAAGTGGGCCCTTCCAAGCATGAGATTGAGTTCCATGTAGTTAATGTGCCAGCTACCTTTAACCTACTTCTAAGGAGGCCCTGGTTGCATTACATGAAGGTCGTGTCCTTCACTCTCCATCAAATGCTGAAATACCCTCATGAGAGAGGAGTGGCCACCATTTTTGGCAATTTATCTATTCATCCACTGCCAGAGGAAACTACATCTTTGCTGGAAATCAATCACTGTGATGAAGATGTATTTCTTTTTGGGATTCACTCTGGTAGAAGCCCAAGTGGTACAGGCCATCTTAGCCGAGAATGAAGGCATGCTTGGAAGGAGTGAGAGGAAAGGTGTTGCAATGCTAGCTGAGGTGCCACATAATCCACATTCCTTTAGGTTAGGCTATGTGCCCACCAAAGAGGACTGGAAAAGAAAGGGAGAAAAAATGAGAGAAAGGGCCAAGGTCAAAAGAGCCAGGAAGCATTATGAGCTAGTTCATAGGCTAATCTGGGAAACGTTGAATGGGCGATTTGTCAGTGAAGGAGAGGAATTCCCCTTGTGCGCCTCTCCAGAGCCTTAGGTGAATTCCTCAACAAAAAAGTCTTTCCCTGTATTCGAAATCTTCTTTGACCACCAACTCCAAGACAGTGATGAAGAGGGAGCTAATCCAAACGTCAACGCCGGCCAGAGTAAAGACAACGATTCAAACAATAGTGACGTTGGAGTGGGGGCAGCACTGGCCAATCTCTTGACAGATGCTGGGACCAATACGGAGAACTTGGGGGATACCTTTACTATCTCTATGATCATAGAGGAACCGGTTGTGGATTCCAACAGTTGCATTCTGAACGTATTAAGGGCCCTACGCCTTACTTGGTAGTTGGAGAAGGGCTTTATTTCTAGCTTTGAATCAGATGATGATCCAAAATCTGATTCCACCGAGTCTATTGAGTTGGAATCAGATTCGATTAGTCCGAAGAGTTTAAGTCTGGCACTTCCAGGAGTGGTAACTCGGATGCCAAGTTCCTGTCTAGGTCTTCTTTTGCATTTTCTTTTGAGTCTACTGTAACCAATGAGCTCGAACTTCTAAATGAGAGTGCTATAGATTCTATTTACTTCTCTATGTCAATAATTTATTGCATTGACCAAGATTTTTAAAATTTTAATGAAAGCAAAGAGGAAGAAATTCCTCAGGCTTTGAAAAACTTGATTGACCGAGAAAATGAGAGGCGTGCTAAGCCCTGCATAGATGAAATCATTGCAATTAATGTGGGTACTAATAAGGATCCCCGCTTAGTCTAGATCGAGTCAACGTTGTCTTTAGAGGAACACGAGCATTTAATCGCTTTATTAAAATATTTCAAAGATGTTTTCGTGTGGTCCTACGAAGACATGCCTGGAATCGATCCTGAAATTGTCTGACACAGGATCCTCTTGACCCGAGGCCCAACATCAGCGAAACTCTGCAGGATCCATCCAGATTGGGCATCGAATATTAAAGAGGAAGTCACCAAGTAGATTGACATTGGTTTTTTGTTGGTGTCTGAATATCTGACTTGGTTGGCCAATATTGTTCCAGTTCCAAAGAAGGATAGCAGAATCAGAGTCTGCATCAACTTTCAGAATCTGAATAAGACTAGTCCGAAAGATGACTTTCTATTACTGCACATCGATGAATTGGTAGATTTCACTACCGGCCATGCATTGCTATAGCTCATGGATAGGTTTTTCAAGTATAATCAAATTTTGATGGTGCCTAAGGACATAGAGAAGACTGCATTCACCATGGCGTAGGGTGCCCTCTTTATTCTGAGTTATGCCATTTGGGTTGAAGAATGCGGGGTTATTTAACGTAATTGCACCCACCATCTTGCGACATGATCCATAAGGAAGTCGAGGTGTATGTGGATGACATGATTGTAAAATCCAAAGAGCGAGAAAGCCACTACACCATGCTAGAAAAATTCTTCGAACGAATCAAGGAATACAAATTAAGGTTGAACCCGCAGAAGTATACTTTTGGGGTGACTACAAAGAAAATGCTGGGATTTCTTATCACATAGAGAGGAATTGAAGTAGATCCATCCAAGATGAAGGCCATCTTAGAAATGCCACCACCAAGGAATGAAAAGGAGGTGCGCGGCTTTCTGGTAAAGTGCAATTCATAAGACGGTTTACCTCAAAATTAACATTGACTTGTGAACCACCGTTTGCTCTCTTGAAAAAGTGGAATAAGTTCCGATGGGATGATCAATGTCAATTCGTTGTCGAACAGGTCAAGCAGTACCTTCAAAATCTACCTATATTGTCACCGCCAAAACCGAGGGGGTGCATGCTAGCTCAAGAATCAGAAGCTAAAGTGGAGAAGGCCATTTACTATCTGAGCAAGAAGATGCTAGATTATGAGACCCGTTACATTCCTCTGAAGAAAGCTTGCTTAGCTTTGGTTTGGGTAACAAGGAAGTTGAGACACTACTTGTTAGCTCACTCCGTAATTCTAGTTTCGAGATTAGATCCCATCAAATATCTTTTTAAGAAACCGGCCCTTATGGGTAGGCTAGCTCGTTGGTTGCTTCTTCTCTCCGAGTTTGACCTTAAGTATGTCACTCACAAGTCTGTTACAGGGAGAGCAGTAGCAGAATTTTTGGCAGACCACCCCGTGAAAGGAGATGAAGCAGTTGAGTACCTATTCTCGAATAAGGAGATTCTGCAGGTAGAAGAGCAAGTATTGACAATGTACTTTGACGAAACAGCTAATCAGTACAGTTATGGGATAAACGTGTTGCTAATAGCACCTGATGATTCCCATATACCCCTAGCCTTCAAATTCTGGTTCAAAGTGCCCAACAATGAAGCAGAATACGAGGCGTGTATCACTGGATTGGAAGCTGCCCTAGAACTATGAGCAACAAGGTTGGACGTCATTGGAGACTCAAACCTTGTTGTTTCTCAAGACAACGGAGATTGGAAGGTCAAGGAAGAGAAAATGAAGGTTTATCATGAGACCCTGAATATTTTGATTCCAAGGTTTGAAAAACTAACATTCACACATCTGCTAAGAGAGAACAACTGGTTTGCTGATGCATTGGCACCTCTATCCTCCATGGTAAACACACCACTCAGGGTTAAGATGCATCCAATCATCATTGAACAAAAGCATACACCTACTTATGAGATAATAGCCGCAATAGATGAGGTTCAAGACAAAAACCCCTAGTATTACAACATTTGGAACTTCTTGGAAAAGGATATGTATCCACCATAGGCAAATGCCAAAGATAAATAGGGAATATGATGTCTGGCCGTCCAGTTTATCATCTGCGGAAATAAGTTATACAAGAGAGGCCATCTAGGAATGCACAAGCTTTGCATTGAAGAAGAAAAGTCGAAGCGTTTCATGGAGGCCATTCATGGGGAAGTGTGTGGAGCATACATGAATAGTGTGATGTTGGCTAGAAAGATCCTTAGGCAAGGCTATTATTGGTCAACTATGAATGAGGGTTGTACTAACTTTGTTCGGCGATGCCACAAATGTCAAATTCATGCTAATCGCATGAATATCCCACCATCAACGCATTACAGCATGACTTTAACATGGCCTTTCTTAGTCTAGGGAATTAATGTCATCGGGCAGTCTCGCCAAACGGCTCAAATGGACATGAGTTCATCTTGGTGGCAATCGACTATTTTACTAAGTGAGTAGAAGCACAGTCTTACTCAGTGTTGAAAGCATCACATGTGGCCAAGTTCATCGAAAACAACATCATCTGCAAGCATGGGGTACCAAATGAGATCATCTTAGACAATAGCTCACACTTCAAGAAATAGGTGGTGGATTTGCTTGAGAAATACGTGGCTTTTCACAAGTCATGATACAGACCAAAGACCAACGGAGACGTTGAAGCCACAAACATGAATGTTATGCGAAAGATGGTAGAAACTTACAAAGATTGGCTAAATAAACTATCTTTTGCACTCTAGGGATATAGAACGTCAATTCGAACATCTATAGGGACAACCCCTTATTCTCTAGTATATGGGATGGAAACTGTTTTACTAATTGAGATCGAAGTACTGTCGTTAAGAATCATGGTCGAGTGTCAGATAATAGAGGCGGATTGGTAGCAGAACATGTTCGAAGAATTGATGTTGTTCGACTAGAGGAGGTTGAAGATGTTGTATCTTATCCAAGGGTATCAGTGCAGAATTGCTAAGGCCTTCAACAAGAAAGTTAAATCCAGAAACCTCAAAGAATGAGATATGGTGCTCAAAGACAATCGAGCTCCCATCTATGACCTTAGGGGCAAGTTCAGACCCAATTGGACTGGTCCTTACATCATCAAATCTATCTTGTTGGGGGGATCAATCATCCTTATAGATTTAGATAGCTTGGAGTTCTTGCAACTGATCAACACAGACAAGTTGAAGAATACTACCCGTAAGAGGCTCATTAGGTCGAAAACCCGAAAAGGCAACCTAGGTAAAAGTTAGACTACGAAAAATTAGAAATAAAGAAAAATAGACCTCACAAGGTTGAAAATTTGAAAGGGCAACTTTGGCAAAAGTTAGAGCGCAAAAGGGGAGAGTTAATACATGAGTGAACCCTAACCGAACTATGTAAGGCCTGATTCCCATCTTTGGGATACGTAGGCAACTTCATCCCGAAGTTCAGCTATAACCATCTCCAATTCAATTATCCTGTCCATTTGTTTGATCAGCCCATCTTTTTTAGTCATCTGTTAACTTGTTTGTGTTACCTCCATTGGGCAGAAGGGCCAGTTACAAAATAGAGTAGTAATGGTGAATGCAGTTGTGGGCGGTTATGATCTTTTGATTCAGGCTTGTACATCTTGAAGATTGATTCCAAGTGTGTCAGGTAGTGATCGTTTCTATAAATTGTTTTGAAAAGTTTTAATGAAGTTCATTTTCTCAAAATCTCACTTTTTGCAACACAAACCATTATTTGGACCAAAAAGGAAAACTTCAGTGCTCATAACTTTAATTACATGATTTCAACACAAGTACATTCTCCAAGTCTCAGGTTAAATCAAAGTTGCTTTTACATCATAAAAACTTGAAAAGAAAAGTCAAAGCAATAAACTAGGGGCACAGACGAGTCAGGTGACTATCCTTTTCCTCCCACTCATGCTATCGGAAGTCTCTATAGCCAAGGATGGCCTAACATGTGCCTTGTCCTCGAGCCAAGCTAAGCACTCGCTAGAAAGGGCATAACTGAAGCCAGCAGTAGGGGCCAGAAACTCTCTCATCCTCCAAGTAGTGAAGTATTGAGCAAAGTGTAAAGCACGAATTGAAAATGGACCAGGGTATTCCACCCCCTCATCTATATGGATCTGAGCATGTCCAAACTGGCACCTGAACCAAAAGGGAAAGTAGAAGACGCAGTGTGTGAGGCCAATCAACTGTATACGCGACTGGTGGGACATGTTGTAGCTCATTTCAGTCAGATTAAGCCAGGGGCAATGCCAAGGAATGTCAGTCACAAATTTGCTGCACATGCATTCACACTACAGTCCTTCTGTAGGAAAGTCTACTACTTGTGGGCGAAAAAAGTAGGATCTGGCCGAATACTCAGGGCAAGGGTCCACGACCTTTAGCTTATCCATCAACCATACCTGGTAAGGGATATAAAAATAAGAGAGATTAAAGAATAGAGAGATGCATTTTGAGAGGAAAAAGTAAGGAAAGGGTTTTGAGAGAAAATAGAGAGTAAGTGCCAAGTCATGTGAGAAATCATAAATAAGAGAGGGTGGGAAACAATACTTGGAGAAGCAGTGGATTCCCCGCAAGCCAAAGTCTCTCACTGATAGAAAGCATCCAAACCCATTAAAGTCTCGACTAATGCCAAACCTATGCAGCTCTTACCCTCCTTGAGGCATTGGGCTACTTCAATCAACCTAATGCTAGCTCTGCTGCAACTAAGGGCAAGTAGAAAGTGTGGGAGTAAACATAAGCAGAGGACATATTGATGATAACCTCACCAGAGAAGGTCACCTCTGTCTCCAATATCGGAAAACCGATGAATCAAGCCAAGTATATCAAACTCCTCATCATGAGCCAAGGACCGAGCCTTATATAAAGTAAGCTCCTACATCCGTTCAAGAGCCCGCGCATGGCCAAAACAGGGTTGAGGCATAATCTCCTTATCACACTGAGACTCCATCAATGCTTGAAACTCTTCGAGAGTATGATACATTTCTTGTGCTCCAAAGCAGAGCACATGAATAACTAGGTTCCAACATTGAATAGTAGCATAAAGGAACGGAAAACAAAGTGAAGTACGGCTCAATGAAAAAATAGCGTTTATGCCAAAGCCGCAGAAATTTACCTTTTCTGTGTCGTCCAAAGTGGTCGTCCAACCCTTGAGTCTCTCAGCAAGAAAGATCTCCATTTCCAAAGAAAACAATAAAAAAGATGGTGTTTTGTCGAAGGAAAGAGCAAGAGAAGACTTTTATAAAGGATAAGGTTGTGTAGGTGGTTAACAGTTGTTGCCAACTGTCCAGCCACTGGTCTTGGCCGGCTGGCCACCTTTCTCAGCTGGCTATCCATTTATTTGGCCGACTAACCAAGCTTACTAGCCAGGCAGCTAGGCAATAATGTTACATTTAAATACTTTTTGTTTTTGAGTCCTGTTTTGAGTCTTTTGTTTCTAGCAAGTGTGAATAGTTGTGTTTAGATTGTTTTTCCTTTATTGAGTTATATTTTGTATTTTGGTCAGTTGAAAGCTCAATAGTTGGTTACGAACAATATTCAAATACAAGCATTTTCAGTTTCAAATTCAAGTACAATCAATTTTGTGCAACCGTGGTGCCATTCTCGAGATGCTATACAAAATAATGCTCCTTTTTATAAAACTTTAGGGTTTTACCCTGATCATAGTTTTTACAAAAGAGAAGGTACAAGTGTTTCAAACAAAAAGTAACAGTTCTATCTGAAGCTATACAAAGTTTTAAACTAAAAAGCAAAAGAAAATAGCAAAAAGAATACAAAAATCAAAGTAAGGCTCGAGAGGCCCTCTTCGTCTTCTTCCACAGAGGGGACTCAAGGGCACTGTCACCATCGGCACCACTGTCATCAGAGAGGTAGGACTCAGAGCTAGAGCCGGTGTCATCCTTCCCACTCCCTAACTCAGAACCGGCCTCATCCTCCTCACACCCAAACTTGGAGCACTCGTTCACTGTCTCCTTGGTGCTGTTAGTCTCGGCATCATTATCTCCGCTCAAAATCGACTTTGAGGATAAGGAAGTCTCTGGTACTTAGGACTCTCCGCTCCGACTCCAAGCACCCCTACCTCTACCCCGACCTCAGTTCTCGCCCCTGCCGCATCCAAGAACACCTGCCTTTCCTCCGTAACGAGATAAGGTCTTGCCGGTGCAAGTCAAGTGGAGACTGAAAACAAGAAGCAGAGTATCAAAACAATATTAGTGCAGTATCAATGTGAGTATGGCAAATTAGTACAGTGTGGTGCAGAACTGTATAAATATGGCAAGGAGAGAATCAGTGCATGATAGATGAGAAAAGAAGGGTACCTGATTACTATGGAGAGAAAGTAATGCCTCCATCCTCCGCACCATGTGGACCAAAGAGGAGACCAACTGAAGCAAGCCATCTACATAGCCCACCGGTAACTGCAAATGAGTTTGACCATCAGTATCCAAAAAAGGGAATGTGCAATACAAACTGTGAAATGAAAAACATACCTGTTGCACGTCAGGGTCCTTGACGTACCCATACTCCTCCTCCAGCAGCTTAATTGGAATTTGGTAGGCCTTCCCACTCAGCCGCCAATATGGGATCGTAGTTGGAATCATAGGAAGATCGGCTATATCAACAGCAGAGGTAGCTCCTCCAACATTAGGCTCAGCCGTCTGAGCAGCTCCTCTGGCAGTAGGTACATCTGCAACACCTCTCACATGAGCTCTGGTCAGGGGTGGCATCGTATCGGTCCGGATGACCTTAGTTTAGTCCCCGACCCTGTGTAAAAGGTCAGCATCCTGCCCCACCATAAACTGCACGATGGCCTCGACTGGCAGACCATCGGTTGTCCTCATAGATAGTAGAGACGGAGCAGGAACAACAAGGAAGGTGAACCCAGAGTTTGGCAAACAAAACGCTCCCTCAGGTACCACGTCCAGCAGAAGGGGCCCTCCAGTAGGATCCGCAACTGAGAGGTGTTCCAAGACCCGGCATACTCATCCCACGTCCCAGCTAGCATCACCATCCACGGTTGCCATGTAACCTGCAAACAGAGAATGTACAATTGTTAGTTGTCTCAGTTGTCAGAGTATATGCCAAAGCAAAAGAATGGAAAGTAGAAATAAAGCAGAAGTGAGTATAGGTTTCAGATTACCTCACGTGCCGCCATTGTATCAAAGAATCGGTGATAGTAAGCAAAGACAGTATCACTACAACGCCGGGGGTGGCACCGACCGTTGTACCATAGGAAGTAATGCACAGTAGCCTCTACCTCGTCTCGTGGAAAACAATAAGAGGAAGTTTGTGATCTAGGTTGCGGGTTTTGGGGATGTAGAGTCTATGTGAATTTTGTGAACAAATCAAATTGAAAGTTGTTTGAGTAAATTAAATTGAATTTTTCTGGACTGTGTGAATTTTCTCTTACTGTGTGAATTTTCTCTAACTATATGAATTTTCTTTGGCTGTGATAATTGTGTGAATTTTCTCTGGTTGTGGTCACTATTTGTAATTTTGTGAATTTTCTCTAACTGTGGTCACTATGTGATGTGTCTAGAAAGAATTCCAGTGAAAATGCCCAAAGAAATTCTAAACATGAACACACAAAAAAATTCAGAGAAATTCTTAGGGGATTGTGATGTGTCTAGAGAAATTCTAAACATGAACACACAAACACACTCCACTCAAAGAAATTCCAAGAGGATTGTGATGTGCCCGGAGAAATTCTAAGGAGATTGTGATATATCTAGAGAAATTCCAGTGAAATTGCCCAAAGAAATTCCAGTGAAAATCAAACAAGCCACACCAGAAAAAATTGGTCAAAACATAGAAAAATTTGTTAGCAAACTACAGAAATTTCAAACAATATTTCATGTCCTTTATATTATAAATTCTTCATATGAGGGACCTTAAAAAAATTTCTCAGTAAAATATTTTTACTTTTTTTTTTCTAATAAAAAATATATAATTTATGATAATTACTATGTGCTTCAAAACGTGGATCTACAGAAGATGTGATTGAAAAGAAATGCAACAATGATCTAGGCCTCTGCGATGTTGTTGCTTGCACGTCGTGTTGTAACGGTAAAGCTATGTTTGGTTGGGAGATTTGGAGAGGGATTTAGAAAGAGAAATGGAAAATGTGTGTGAAACTAGGTAAAATATAAGTGTATTTTATTCACATTTCACCTACCGTTTCCATTTTCCTTCTCAAATCCCTCCTCAAATCCCCTTACCAAACACAACATAAGTGTGCTGGAATGTTCACCAGTGGTCAAGGATTTTGTGATAATAGTACCAATCTTAACATTTGTCAATGTAACTATGATTGTTAGCCAATCTGTTTTTTCTTTTTAATTTTTTTAATGTCTACACTTGTAGTAATGGATATCTAAGGCTTCATTTGGGGATTACATATATTAATCAAAAAGTCAAAAGATTACTATAAATTGTCATACCACTCTCTCTACTTTCTTACACAGTTTTTCGTAAAAAATAACTAAAATAACATGTTGTCAAATGAAGCATAAATAGAAATAGTGGCAAATATTGTCAAATGAAGCATAACATATATTAATAAAAAAGTCAAAAGATTACTATAAATTGTCATACCACTCTCTCTACTTTCTTACACAGTTTTTCGTAAAAACTAACTAAAATAATAAACTAAACCTAATACTTGTAGGAAAAGTAATTCTAAAATAAACTAAGAAACTTAAATCAATACAAATAAGGAAACCTAAGATAATAGAAAACTAAAATTCTAAACTATTTAAAATCTTAGTCAAAATCTAATTCTAAAATAATAAAATAAATAAATAATATATCAAAAATATTAAATTCTTAAAATCTTATCCTACATCAACCACACATGATTTGAATATGAATATGAATATGAATGTGACTCTATTTCTGATTCGAATACAAACATGACTATGTTTCTGATTTGATAAGGGATTTGAAATCTGATTTTTGAATCTGTTATGGACATCATTCATTAAAATCTTTACTCTGATATTATTCATTGGGCTCCAACTCACTGTTTATATTTATATATTCAGGTGATCAGGTGCGTGACCAGGCCTAGAGCTTCTACCTAGACTCTGTTTTGTTAGCCAACCTATGTGCCTCCCATGGAGGTTCTGGATATGTCAAGTAGTTATGGCTATGTGCATAAAGTTCAAGTTTTGTTCTCTTGTTTTGGTTTAACAAGTGTTTTCATTTATTTTGCATTTAGGGCTAAGTCCCTTTTTGTCTAGCCTATATATATGATGATGTGTAAATGTATGTATATAAAGTTTAAAATTTTCTGTCTCAAATAAGTCTACACAGCTCAATGGACGTTGTATATTTGTTATTTGCTTCCGCTAGCCCCTAATATTATGTTAATATGTCTTAGAGGCCTTTGGTAATCCCAGGATTACTGGCCAGTTGCGATGCTAAACCTATAGGGATAGGTTTGGGTCGTGACAGATCAAGTCAACTGTTGTCCTCATTGCCTCACCCCAAAAGGATCTTGGCAATTTAGCATGTGAAAGCAGACATCTTGTTCTTTCCACAATGGTGCGATTCATCCTCTTAGCAACGTCATTTTATTGAGGAGTCTTCTTGACTGTCTTTTGATATTGAATACCTTGGCTGCGACAATACTCATCAAATGGCCAAATGTGTTCACCACCATTGTCTATTCGGATACACGTTAATTTCTGTCCTGTTTCTCTTTCAACCATGGCCTAAAAATGGTTAAACACATCTAGAACTTGATCTTTAGTTTTTAATACGAAAGTCCAAACTTTCCTTGAATAATCATTAATGAAAGTAGCAAAACAAAGTGCACCACTATGTGTTCTAACTTTTGAAGGACCACAAACATCTGAATGAATCAACTCCAAAATATTTTCTTTTCTAGAAGCAACATTTTTATGAAAAGAAACTCTATGTTTACCTGTCAAACAATGAACACAAGTTTTAATATGTGTACCTTTCAAACTGGATGGAAGCTCTTTCTTAAACAAAACTTGCAGCCCCTTTTCACTCATATGCCCAAGCCACTTATGCCATAATTTGGTAGAAGTATCATCTTCAAGTATATTGACAACACCTTTACAAATTTTTCATTGCATTGAATGAAGTGTATGAGTCTTCTTGTACTTAGCCACCACCAAAGAACCCTTTGTGAGCTTACATTTTCCATCACCAAATTTGTTGTTGTAGCCTTCATCATCTAGCTTCTAGGTAAAAATCAAATTAAGGCGAATGTTGGTAACATGCCTCACATCTTTAAGCAACAACTTGCAACCCAAATTTGTTTTCAAGCAAATATCATCGATGACCTTTATTACCCATTTGAACACAACCATAATCTCCTTTTGTGTAGGTAGTAAAGAAAACAATTCTAGATGTCACATGAAAGGAAGCCTTGGAATCAATCACCTAATTGCTCTCTTGGCCCACAAAATTGACACAATCATCTTCACAAATAACATGAGATCAGCATCAGTAGTAACCGCCATTGTGTCTTCTTACTTCTTGTCTACACTTTTGTCACGTCTTTTCTCCTTGTTCTTGAGCTTTCGGCATTCTTGCTTCATGTGCCCTTTCTCATGGCAATAATGACACTCAATGTCTTTCTTTGAAAAAAAACCATCTCTTGCTTTGTCACAGTTTTGATCACGACTATGAGAAGTTTTACTCCTCCCCCTCGTTTTGCTTCGGCCTCTCACAACAAATTCCTCAAAATGAGAGGAACTCGCTAATTTTCTTCTAGTTTCTTGATTCAACAAGCTCCTAGTGACTTGCCTCATTGTGACAATTTCATCGGGCGCTGAATTACTAACTATCATCACTAAAGTCTCCCAACTTTCGGGCAAAGAACTAAGTAGCATTAAAGCTTGCAACTCATCATCAAAAATAATTTTCATAAAAGCAAGTTGGTTAACAATACTCTTTATTTTATTCAAATGTTCTGGAATGGGGCTATTATCTTTATACTTTAAATTAACCAACTTATGAAACAGAAAAGCTTTATTTGTGGCTGATTTTCTATCATAAAGCCCTTCTAATTTTTTCCATAAATCATGTGCTGAATTTCCAGTAGCAACATGATGAAACACGCTATCATCAATCCATTGACGGATAACACCAATGGCTTTTCGATTAAGCCTCTTTTTTTCATCATCTTTTATACCCTTGGGTTTGCCACTATCACCCTCAATAGGCCCATACAAATCTTTAGACATACGACCCACGTTCTCGTCCATTGATTTACACAAATAAATAAACCCAAATAAACTGTAAGCTCTAATATCAATTGTTAGGAAAAATAACAGTCTCTTGGGTTTCAAATACTTTAACTTAAGGTTAATTTCATCTCACAATCCTGAATGATCTACACATATACAAACTCATTTAAACTATCAAAAAACAATAATTCAAGGACTAACAATTATATTTTAGGAGGCCCAAATGTGTACATTAGATATTTTCTCTTCCTTGTGAATTCAAGGTTCTATTTTTCTCATGGATTCGAGAGCCCCTTTCATCTACTAGAAGGATATCTAGTCCTCGTGTATTCTGCTGCATCAAGTGGCATCAGAGCATGGTTTCTCCTGTCTCAATGTCATTCATTGAAAGAGGAAGCACAAGCTCTATTGATGATGATCGTAGAGAAAGATCTAATAGGTTCGAGTCAAGGGACTTGTCCAAGGCTAACCTGTTAGTCACAACGTTAATAAGAACCGCGCTATGGGATTTGCTTAAGGCCAGCCTATTAACCACAACGTCTTGAGACGATCTTATTGTTATCAATATGATAATGAGGACGAATCTAAAGATGAGTTATTCGAGGATTATGGTGAATACCAGTCGGTAAGGTGACAACGAAGATTCGGTGATGTGTTCAATGGCAATAATTGCATCAATCATGACTTTTCAGGTTATCAAGTACCACCAGAAATTTCCTATTTTAATGCTTCTTGTCATGCCGAGGATTTTATTTATTGGTTTTGTAAAATTGACAAATTCCTTGAGTGTATAGAATTCTCTGAAGAAAAGCAAGCTAAATATGTCGCACGTAAGTTACAAGGTTATGTTTGTACATGGTGGAAACAATTACAGTACGATCGAAGGCGATAATACAGACAATCCATTAGGACGTGGCATAAGATGAAGAAGTTAATGAGTTCTAGATTCCTTCAATCAAATCATGGGCAAATATTGTATCAACAATATCAAAGAAAGCCTGGATCGAAACAATTGTTCCAAGGTAATTCTGATTCACAATATTCTTTGCAATTCAATAATTATTATGCAATTGTGGATACAGATTATTTGAGAAACATGACTATGGCTCTGCCAAGTTTGGGTCAATCAAGTCTTGTAGGTTAACAAATTTGTTATGCTCCACCACACATTAAAGAAGAAAAGATTTTGAGTACCTTAATGTTTGAAAATTTTGAAGACCCAAATAGGCATTCAATTAAAGTAGAAAATCAAGTTGATTTCAACAATGGTGAGAACATTGAAATTGATGAAAAAGAGGTCATTGAAAATACTTTGATCAAGAAGTTTGAAGAAGACGATGAAGAGGTGAAGCAAGAGAAAAACATTGAAGATAGCCAAGAGCTTCTAATGACGGAACTATCATCTCTTGATTATTATGATGGTTGTGAGATCAAAAAAGGAGATCAAGTTGAACTAAAAAATAAGGTAATAAAGTTGACATGTGCACCAGAGAAGTTGATTAAGGATCCAATTGATGTTCGAAAGATGACAATTGAATGTCCAACTGAATCTAAGACAAAGCAAAGTCTAGAGAGTATCCAACGTCAACATAAAATACACTTCGTTGATTTTCTTGGTGTGGAACACTTTAATTTGATTTTCAATGCTTGTCTAATTAATCTTGTCAACCAGTTGAAGCATATAGAGAAGAACTTTCAGAAAGAAAACTTTTCTATATACCACTTTTGGAAGAGGGGTAAGCAACTGAAATATTCAAAATATCTTTTTATATGGCATGGAAGATGGTAGATCTCTAATATGAACTCGAGGACGAGTTCTTTCAAAGAAGAAGAGTCTAATGTAGGACAAGATTTTAAGAATTTTTATATTTTTAGTTTTAATATTTTTGATATATTGTGTATTAATTTTATTATTTTAGAATTAGATTTTGACTATAATTTTAAATAGTTTAGAATTTTAATTTCCTATTCTCTTAGGTTTCCTTATTTGTATTGATATAAGTTTCCTAGATTATTTTAGAATTACTTTTCTTACAAGTATTAGGTTTAGTTTATTATAAATAAGCCTACAAGCATATGTAATGGAATTCAATCAATAATATAAAGATGTTTTCTCTTCCTTGTGGATTGAAGGTTCTATTTTTCTCATGGATTCGAGAACCCCTTTTGTCTACTAGAACGATATCTTGTCCCCATGTATCATGACAAGAAGCATTAAAAAAGGGAATTTCTAGTGGTACTTGATAATCTGAAAAGTCAAGATTGATGCAATTTTTGCTATTGAACACATCACTGAATCTTCATTGTCACCTTACCGACTGGTATTCACCATAATCCTCGAATAACTCATCTTCAAATTCATCCTCACTATCGTATTGATAACAATAAGATTGTCTCAAGACGTTGTGGTTAATAGGCTGGCCTTGGGCAAATCCCATAGCGCGATTTCTATTAATGTTGTGACTAACACATTGGCCTTGGCAAGTCCCTCGACTCAAATCCTATTAGATCTTTCTCTATGAGCATTGTCAATAGAGCTTATGCTTCCTCTTTCGATGAATGACATCGAGCCAGGAGAAACCTTGCTCTGATACCATTTGACGCAGTGGAATTCACGGGGACTAGATGTTATTCTAGTAAACGAAAGGGGCTCTCGAGTCCACGAGAAAAATAGAACCTTCAATCCACAATGAAGAGAAAATAGCTTAATATTATTGATTGAATTCCATTACACATGCTTGTAGACTTATTTATAATAAACTAAACCTAATACTTGTAGAAAAAGTAATTCTAAAATAAATTAAGAAACTTAAATCAATACGAATAAGGAAACCTAAGAGAATAGGAAACTAAATTCTGAACTATTTAAAATCCTAGTCAAAATCAAATTCTAAAATAATAAAATTAATAAATAATATATCAAAAATATTAAAACAAAAAATATAAAAATTCTTAAAATCTTGTCCTACATCAGTGGTACATCCATTAACATTAACAAATCATATTAGTCATTCATAACAAGTTCCATAATGGAACGTCCAGTACCGGGTTTCATATAACTTATGTAAGCCACGGTATTATTTCCCTTGGGCAAGGGCCTCATGCCACAGTAATGTTTTCCTTGGGCGAGGGCCTTATGCCACGGTATTGTTTCTCCTGGGTGAGGGCCTCATGACCATAAGCCACAGTATTAATTCCCCTAGGCGAGGGCCTTTGCTAAGGGTACCACAAATACATTTCAAAAATTTGAACTATCATTTATTTGATACAGAAAATAACATTTCAGCAAATAGATCATGTTAAGTCATTCAGAAAATACTTAAAGTTGAACATAACTTTACAGAGTTATTGCTCACTGACCCGGCTCGAGAGTAGAAACAGACGGATCGGATGAGCGATATACGTGACCTACATAAACACATAACATATACACATTGAACACAATATCACTTCCTTGATCAAACTTGACTTCGCTTGTCTTCTGTCAAAATAATCCGAAGGTCTATTATGCTTATTCTTTCTTTATTTAAATGAATTGGATTCTCATTTCACATATTCTTTCATTACTAAATCATTCTTTTCTGAATAAACCCATTTCTTACTTGGCTTCTTAATCAATTACTACTAAGTCAATGACTTATTCTTTCACCAACTAATTTATGTGGATTGGTAGTTTATTAATCTTGTTGAGTCATAATTCTTGCCTAAGAATGCTTGGAAGTGAAAGAGAACGGAAATCGAAATATGAAACAACTTTTAAAAATTTTCTGAAACAGAACTCTTCGCTCGAGCGCAACATTGGTTGCTCGAGTGGACCCCTTGGTCTGCAAAAATACTGGTTCCTTGCATTCTACGCTCAAGCAACAACTTCTTTCTTGAGCGATGATGACAAATTCTAGATTTTCCAAAATGTTGTTTAAACTTCAAAACACATTACCAAGGCTCCAAATTCATGCATGATTCATTCGAATAAGCAAAAACATTCCCAATTACATATATTTAAAGTTAATTCCACTTATACTTCAAAATTTCATGATTTTAATTCAAATTTAAACCTTGGATTTCATGTTTAAAATCATCTTTCAATTCTTTCTTTGTTTTATGAAACTTAAAATTGAATCTATAAAGCCCTTTCAAAAATATTTGCATGTATAAAATTTTAAAAAAATCAAACTAATTTTTGATTCTCAAATATAAATTACAATTTATTTCAATATTTTTCCAAATTTAAATTTAATTCATTTTCTTCATATCAAGCCCAATTTCAAACCCACAAATTCTAAAACATGAATTGATCTTCTAAAACTCTTAAAAATTCATAATGCATGTACAATTGAAACTCAATTTCATGTTAAGACAACTAAATTTAAACCCAAAGTGATTAATTTCTAAATTAATTTCCATAAATTTGAACCTAAGTCCTTTGCATGGATCAAATCTTCAATAAATCCTTGTGGTATGTAATTTATAGAACTCAATTCAAGAACAATTCTCTAAATTGAACCTAAATTTAACAAATTTAAAGAATCATAACTCATGTATTTCAACCTAACTTGATTTAACATACAAATCAAATTTCTATGAATTTATAATTAATCCTCAAATCTTTATTTTTAATCTTCACAAAATCCACCTTAAATCAATTTTTGTCTAGATTAATTAAACAACACTAAAAAGAGGATGAAATTTCTTACTTTAAGATGATTTTCCCTAATTTTTGGCTTGACTCATGACATTCTACGAAGCCCCTCTTCTTTCTTCTCTTGAGCTCAACCCTTTCTCTCTCTCTCTCTCTCTCTCTCTCTCTAACACTCACTTATGTTTCTTTTCCAGCATATTACAAATAAAATGACCCTCACCTCTTGCCTCAACAAAACAAATGAACACAAAGCATACCTAACTCTTGCAAATACAACACGTGTACCCAAGGCTCCACCACAAACATATACATATACAACCATCTCTTCTCTTTTGATTAAATGGGTAGAATTAGTTTAACTCTTAACTACACATTAGTTTAATTAAATATCACTTGGTCTTAATTAATCATAACTAATTACACATCTCACATAATTTAATTAGTCTAATTTGACTCACATTATAGCCCAATTTATTATATTTAATTTTTACGAATCTGAATTAGATTTTTTTTAGTCAAACTTCCAAAAAGCTCCAAATGTCAAATTAAACTTATTACCATCCTCAATTTTGGTTTCTCACATCATTGAGGCTTTCAATTTTAGATCAAACTCAAAATCTTCATCAATAAATTACATACTCAATTGAATACCTCATAAATAAATTTTATTCATAATAATCTTAATTCCCAATCCTCATAACTTAGTAACTCCAAGTCGGACACAATCGATCAAATCTTAAATTTACTAATCTGAATCGAATATTTAATTAAATTCCAATATGGTTCGATACTTGAAATTAAAATACTTCAATTCACCACTTAGACTCTCTTGAGCTATTTAGGCTTTCAATTTGTAATTCCAAAATAAATTCTCAGTAGAATCATATACGAATCAGTCTCCACAATTTTCATAAATCCTAAATTAAATTAGAATAATAGGCATTTAAAATTCAAATCTCCTTAATTAATTAAATACTAATTATTATGCGTGATGGGATCGTCACATGATCAATTTGTCTCTTTCCTATCCTTTGAATGGTGATGTTTCCAAAAGAGTTTGGACCGGCAAAGATGTGTCTTATGAGCACTTGAGAGTGTTTGGTTGCCGAGCTTTCGTTCACATTCCAAAGGATGAAAGGTCCAATCTTGATAGCAAGTCAAGACAATGTATTTTTTTTGGCTATAGGCGTGATGAATTTGGTTATAGATTGTGGGATCTGGTCGACAAGAAAGTTATTCGAAGCCGTGATGTTGTGTTTCTTGAAGACCAACAATTGAAGACTATGGCAAAGGTGATCAACAGGAGCCAAAAGCTAGTGATCTTATTGACATGGATCCATCTCCTTCATCTTCAACTGATGATGAAAAGAAGGGAGATATGTAGCCACCTATTGAAGATGTGGATGATGATACTAACCTTAACGAAGTAGAGCCAGAAATTGAGGAAGAACATCCAATTTAAGAACCGCTACCGCAACTTGAGTTGAGGAAATCTACAAGGAACCGACAACCTTCGAGAAAATATCCTCCCAATGAATTTGTGTTGATTTGTGATCAAGTGGAGCCCGAGAGCTACCAAGAAGCAATTGAATATGCAAAGAAAGGTGATTGGAAAAAGGCCATGGAAGAGAAAATGAATTCCTTGCTTGAAAATCACACTTATGATTTGGTAAAGTTGCCTAAGGGGAGGAAAATTCTAAAAAATAAGTGCCCTTCAAATTGAAGAATGATGGCAAGAATCTGAGGTGCAAGGCACGCCTTGTTGTGAAAGGCTTTGGGCAAAAGAAAGGTGTTGACTTTGATGAAATTTTCTCACCAGTTGTGAAGATGGCTTTTATTTGGATTGTACTTGGCATGGCCATAAGTATGAACTTTGAAGTTGAGCAACTTGATGTGAAGACCTCATTTCTTTATGATGACCTTGAAGAAGAAATTTACATGGAGCAATCAGAGGGTTTTGTAGAGAAAGGGAAAGAGAAACTAGATTGCAAATTGAAGAAAAGTTTGTATAGCCTTAAGCAAGCCCTGTGGCAATGGTACAAAAAGTTTGACTCTTTCATGATGAATAATGGTTTTTCTAAAATCTTTTCGGGCAATTGTGTGTTTGTGAAAAAAATTTCGGATGGAAAATTTATTATTCTTTTGCTTTATGTTGATGACATGTTAATTGTGGGTCAAGATTATATTATGATTAATAGGTTGAAATTGGAGTTGGGCGGTTGTTTGTTATGAAAGATTTGGGACTGGCAAAGCAAATACTTGGTATGAAAATTGTTCGTGGGTGCAAAAAGGTACTGATTTGGTTGTCTTAAGAAAGCTACATTGAGAAAGTTTTTGAGAGGTTCAACATGGATAAAGCAAAGCCGGTTGATTGTCCACTTGCGGGCCACTTCAAGCTTAGTTCGAATCAATATCCTACAAGTGAGAAAGACAAGGAAGAGTTGCAAAAAATTCCTTATGCTTCAGTGGTTGGTTATTTGATATACGCTATGGTCTGTACAAAGCCAGATATTGCTCACGCCATTGGTGTAGTGAGTCAGTTTATCTCTAATCCGGATAAAGAACATTAGGCAGTGGTGAAGTGGATTCTAAAATATCTTCAAGGGACTTCGAAGGTGTGTTTTTGTTTTGGGGATAGTAAGCTGATGCCTGATGGGTTCATGGATTCTGACATGGCCTATGATGTTGATTATAGGAAATCTACTTTGAGGTATGTGATGACATTTACAGGGGGAGTTGTGGAATGGCAATCTAAATTACAAAATATGTTGCTCTCTTAACTACCGAAGCTAAATTTATTGCCATTACGGAAGCTTGTAAGGAAGAGTTATAGTTAAAGAAAGTTTTGCAAGAATTGGGCTTGAAGCAAGAAAGGTATGTGCTTTATTGTGATAGTCAAAGTACTATTCATTTGAGTAAAAATTTTATTTTTCATTCAAGATTGAAACACATTGATGAGAGATACCACTGGATTCGTGATGTGTTAAATTCGAAATTGTTACAACTTGAAAAGGTTCACACAGATGATAATATTTCGAATATGTTGACTAAGACTTTATCGAGGGACAAACATTTAAAGTGTCGAACTTTGACAGGTATAGTTAATGTCTCCACCTAAGTCAGTATGGGGAGAATTGTTGGGTATATCTCCTAAGTGGAGTATGGGACCCAATTGGTTTATTATTAATATTTAATTTGGTTTGGTGTTAATCATAATATATTTTTATATATTATATCTAACTTTTGGAAGGCCAATGAGTATTTAATAATCTGTTTGGTAGCAACTAGGGTTTTGATAAAAAAAAGTCCAAGAACCAACAATATATATATATATATATATATTGTTTATGTTTTCGTGAGGTGAGGGCTGTTACAAATTGGAAAATCAGTTCGATAGGTTTTAGTTTATGTTGGCTACTACAAATTGATTCAATATTCAGTTTTAAAGCACGGTTTGGTGCATCTTCGGCTAGTTTGGGCTATTATTTTGGGTCTTCTACAATCTGTTTTGAACACTTTTGTTCATCTATTTGGTGAGGTCTTTCCTCTTGGTTATTTGTGATTATTTAGAATTCACCTAAGGGTGTTTTGTGAGACCATTCGTGTCTCGTTTGTAATCGTTTTAAAACTATTGGTTGATAGTGGAATCGGATTTCGATCTCGTGGACATACCTCACATTAAGGGAAGCACGTAAAAATTCTTGTGTCGTTGTTGATTTAATTTTTCTACATTAGTTTTTATTTCCATTGATTGATTTACTTGTGGGAAATCATCTATATTTCCTAACAACTGATTATTAAATACCCATTAGGCTTCCAAAAGTTAGATATAATATATAAAAATATATTATGACCAACACCAAACCAAATTAAATATTAATAATAAAACAATTGGGTCCCATACTCCACTTAGGAGGTATACCCAACAGAGACAAGACTCAACCCAAGTTTAAATCTTGAAAGATGTAAAAAATTAAATCAAGCAATAAAAGCCCAACCTATAATATTTAAAGAAAAAAAAGTTAAAATTGTTACAATTCCGCTATAGAAGTCACTTTGCACAGCTTCCAGTATTTTGGATGTATCTCTCTTGTCAGATATATGATTAAAGTGATTCAAATGGCATTGAAGAGATAATTCAAAGGGTTACGATTTTGTGTGAAGTACGAAGTTTCAAATTATGACTTTTAATAGGTCAAAACAGGCCAACAAGATGAGCCTAAAAAGTTAAAAATAATTACATCCGAATTTTCTTTTCATTTTGCGAAATTCTAACCTCTTGAGTATTATGTTGAAGGCTCCTAATGTCTATAAATATAAAATCCTATTCATTATTATGGTTGTTATTAGGCGGAGGCTACGAAGACATGTGCAGCTAAGGAGCTCTCCTCTTAAGGTTTGGATGAAACTCTAGTCAAGTAACAATGTTTTGTAGTTAGTTTGGAGTTTTTATTAATTCAACAGTTGTATAAGATTAAGATTTTCTATATTATTACTTTGTTTTGAATCTTTCTATCTAGCACATGTTCTTAGTTTTTGTGATTCTAATTGCATGCTTATACAACTTATTTTTTTTATTCAGTTAAGATAATCTATGCGAGAAGAGACGAGTCATGTCATGAGATAATTCATGCCAGTGTTAGGTAGTCTATGCTAATCATTTAATGCAATTATCCTTGTAACACCCTGAAATAAACACAATGTGCCCATCCCATAACAACCAATAAATAGCAATATAAACGAATTGATAAACTTTCATTAATCAGAGTTTGATATACATAAGGTGACACATACGATATACATTCATAAACAGTACATCCTGAATCTACAGCATGTGTTACAAGATTGTGAAAGGAAATGAAAGCAAAACAGATAATCATATGTCCTAAAGGCTTACTTCTTTCTAAGTCAATGCTTGAGTACATCAAAAGTGAGTCTTAAGCTCAACACAGATAAAACCCTAGGCTTGTACAAAATTAAATACAAAATAACAACACTGAGCCTTTAGCTACATAGTCCTCCCAAGCTAAGTCCTTGATGGAGGCATATCACCAGCACCTAAAAATGGTTTTTCCCACATAGGGTGAGCCAAAGCCTAGTAGAAATACTACAACACAATTTATAAATCTTAACAAAGCCATAAGGTTTTATGCATATGCAATGCCAATACCAAAATATTTATATCCTTTTCCAAAAGCCGTACTATGCCAGGTTTATATCATAATTCTCAAAACCATGCACTTTACAATAGAAATAAAGGGGAAATCTCAAACTAGTACAACTTTTCATGGATATTTCATCCGCTGAAAATCGTCAAATGGCACCCATGTAAACATAGCCTATACAAGCGCTACCATTGCCATTTTATGAATATTTTGTCCGCGGGAATTAGCACTCATGTATACACACGTTTTTCGAGACTTTCACCCTAGACACACAGGCTAACTTGATTTGGTGATACATACCTGTGGGGAAGTGGTTTGGAAATACTCTTCTGATCTTGGAAGACGCTCGTGATCCTCAGCTAGTCACCTGAAAAGGAATAAACGCTCCGGTCGGGGTGCGAAATTAGCACTCCGATGGGCAAGTCAGTCTCTACACTTTGGATTACTTGTATTCTAAGCTAAGCGTAATGGTTCTCACATACCTTTGTCTAACTAAAGATCCTGTATTTATAGTATTCTCCTTGGGCCTTAAGGCCTGGCCCATCCCCGATCCTTTACATGTACTTTTACTCGGCCTTTGCTCTATTGGTTGGAATGCCGTCTATTTTATTCGGCTCTTCAATTGGTAGGATTAATGCGAATAGAGGTTATGTTATGGATCTAACCGTCCATTCTTCTCTATTGATCCAAGGAAATTCGGCTCCCACAATTGCCCCCAAACACCCACTAGCATCGGTTAGTCGGTGTTTGGCTTCTAGCCTAGGAAGTCAAAATTCGATTATTCCTCTTCGATCGTGTCGGAAGCAGCGTACACGCTTTTTGGTCATTGTAACGATTTCCCGCCCCTTCGTACACTGCCTCCATTTAATGCGATTTGAAATTGTCTCTTCGAATGTATGTTCTGAATACTCAAAGATATCTGGCTCGCCTTCTAGTGCTACTCCTTCACTTCGCGACTTCTGCAACTCCTTGTTTCTCATTTTTCCCTTCGACTCCTGTAAGTTTTCTTCTCCTTCATTTTTCATCCCACTTCTTTGTTTGCTTTTAGTTTTCCATAATCCTTGGGTTGGCCAAACTGGCAAAACATCTGAAGGAGCTCCTTTAAGCGGATCGAATCTCTGGCTTTCGATGCCATTTTTCCATCTCCGATGACGTCTATCTGTCACTTTTGGTAGACAGCACCACTGATATGGAGAGGGATGATGAGAGCATAATTGTCTTTCCTCTCTTATCAATTGCTGAGGGTGGAGTCTGCTTTCCTCTTCACCCATTTTTGAGGGTCGTTCTTCAATACTGGGGTCTAATCCCTTCCAGCCCAATGTGAATTTCATTCGCATCATAATGGAAATTGTAGAGATAAATTGGCGTCTTAGGATTAATTTAGGTATACCCGCCATTCGGCACTGTTATGTCCTAGCCAAATCTACCGGCAAGCTAGGACGTTACTTTCTTGGAGCCAAGGATACTGATCATCACTTAGTGACTATGCTTGCCAGCTCTAGCAAGTGTGTCGATGACGTGATGGTTGTGGTCTGCGGCAATTGGGAATTCGGCGAAGGTGAAGATCGCCTAGACCCTGTGCCAAGGCGAAAAGGCGAACCAGGTGGTCGATTAGATCACTTGTTTCTGTTATTTCCATACCTGTGTTCAGCACTATACACATCTAATCGTTTTGTTTATACAGGCAGCGACTTGAAGAGAGTGTTAGTTTCAGACGATGACGTTGTGCTTGCAGAAATTAAAACCACGCTATAGTTCGTCGGCCGTCCAAACCTTCAAAAACAAGGGAGGGCAGCCCACATTCTCCTGCGGTATGAGCCGACTTATATGACATTCTCAGGGGCAGACAACATTCCGATCGCGCGAGGCGGCAACCATCTTACAACCCTTATTTTCCCTAGCTTCAAAAACTTGAGACAGATCGGTTTAGAAACATCTGATTCTGAACACTTAGAAAAACAAGCGGCCGAACCAACCGCCGAGGACCCAGATTAGTTGGCAGCGGAGGTTGACGAAGCTATTAACTCGGCCTTTGAGGAAGTTGGACTGAACTCGTCTGACCCTCCGTTCACATCGAACGAGGGGCGCCGAAGATATTTTTAGAAATTTAGGTGACCTTCCAATTATTACGAGGGTATGGTGAGGAAAGTCTCACGCGATTGGCGCGAAAGAAATGCGAGCAGCATGGTGCTGATGCGAAATGACGGACTTGCCTCGACTAAATCTTGAAACCCATTATTGTAGAAAAGCGGATCAAGTTCATGTGGCCGAGACGGAGAAGGGTGCCCGATTACAAAAGAACGGCTGATTTCAAAAGATCGGGAGAAAAAATGTCGGCGAGGCGAGGCTCAGGAACGGCCCATTGATGCTTGACCATCTTTGAGAGGGGTCGGGTGTGGTTGTTCCTTTTGTTGTTGAGCCAAAGATAAAAAAACATGCTGATCTCCTCTGAAGCGTCGGCTTTGAAAGATCAATTTGTGGCCTCGAGCTTAGCGCCTTGGTCTCCTTCTTGGGTTAACAAGGCAACCTTCGTGAGCAGTTGGTAGCAATAGCATTAGCCGCACTTGATCCACTCGGTATGTGACTTAACTCCTTGTTTAGTTTGGTTTACATATGGTATTTCTTGGTATGTGACGATCCCAACTTATTTTGCAGACGGTTGGAAGGATAGCCGAACTAGGCCGTTGCCAGCGTGATGCCATTGAGAGAATTGGCCGCTTGAAGTCAGAATTCGAAGGTCAGAGGAGCAAGGCCGAGTTCGAGGCGGCGAGACCCACAATGGAAAGTGCACGAGCCGAAGCTGAGAAGGAGAGGGTGGGGACTGCTAACTAGCTCAGATCCAACGCCGATGAGAGGGCAAACGCGAGCGAGGAATCGATCAAGTTGGCCAATGAGGCACTTGCCAAGCTGGAGGCCGAGTCGGAAGAGTTGAAGAAGGCTAAGGAAAAAGTCGACTCTGAGGCTTCCGCGGCGTTCGAGGCTGGGAAGAGCGCCGCCCTTGAAAACTACGTAGAAGAAGTCCCCAAATTCGAGAATCGGGGATTCAAACATAGCTGGCTCAAAGCCCTTACTGTCGTTGGAGTTACATTGGCCATGCCAATTCCATACGAGCAAGTGGACGTTGAGCCGCTTGAGTCTGATCCTAAGACTTGATTTGGAGACATTCTAGTTTTGTTAAGTATTTTTAATTTCAATGTATGTTCTTTGTTAGTTGATTTTCATTTTTTTTTGGATTTTTATGTATAAAATGTGCGCTGTTAGCCCCCAATTTATGACTGAAAATTTTCTATGCTCTCAAGTTATTGCTTGTATTATTTGTTATATGAGTACATAATTAAAAGAATCAGTAGTTCGAACAAAATGTCACGACTATGTGAGATGGCAAGCTTATTAGCCGATTACATTAATGAATTTGATTTATGACTGGATAAAATGAATTCATGAAGTGCTGATAGGTCAGCTCATAAGGCAGCTAGGGTACATAAGCTGATTAGCTTGACGAATCTGCCCTTAGCTGGTTCATGAACAAGAACGCCGAATAACGGAAGTTCATGAACTTATGAATATTGTATTGATAAATCGATTCATGGAGCAGCTGGGGCACTTAAGCCGACTAGATTGATGAATCTGCCCTTGCCCCAACTGGTTCATGAACACAGAACGCCGAATAATAGCGGTTCATGAACTTATGAATATTGTATTCATAAATCGATTCATGGAGTGGCTGGGGCACTCAAGCCGACTAGATTGATGAATCTGCCTTGCTTATAGTTCATGAACAAGAACGCCCGAATAATAGAGGTTCATGAACTTATGAATATTGTATTGATAAATTGATTCATGGGTAATTGGGGCAGCACTTAAGCTAACTAGATTGATGAATGCCCTTGCCTTTCGTGGTTCATGAACAAGAACACCGAATAACGGAGGTTCATGAACTTATGAATATTGTGATAAATCGATTCATGGGCGGTTGGGGGCATAGCTAGACTAGATTGATGAATTTGCCCTACATTTGGTTCATGAACGTAGAACGCCGAATAATGAAGGTTCATGAACTTATGAATATTGTATTGATAAATCGATTCATGGAGCGGCTGGGGCACTTAAGCCGACTAGATTGATGAATCTGCCCTTGCCCCAGCTGGTTCATAAACAAGAATGCCGAATAATGGAGGTTCATGAACTTATGAATACTGTATTAATGAATTAATTCATAGAGCGGCTGGGGCACTTAAGCTGACTAGATTGATGAATCTGCCCTTGCCTCAGTTGGTTCATGAACATAGAACGTCGAATAATGGAGGTTCATGAACTTATGAATATTGTATTGATAAATCGATTCATGGAGCGGCTGGGGCACTTAAGCCGACCAGATTGATCAATCTGCTCTTGCCCCAGTTGGTTCATGAACATAGAATGCCGAATAACAGAGGTTCATGGGGCGATTGGGGCACATGACTCAATCGGCGCCGGGCTGTTGAGGTTTGAATATTAATGAGATTTCCTCGGAGGTGCTGCCCTCGTAGGGAATAAATGGACGTGTACTTCGTGAACGAAGGTCCTATTTATATGCTCGATCGATAACTTCGATCCGATTCTTTGAGGAAGGTCAAACAAGTGCGAATGTCAAATAGACTTTTCTTCAACAGGAGAGGGAAAGTGAGGACGCTAGCTGAGCTGGGAGGAGATATGAATCGAAGTGGTGAACCTTCGCACACGGGAAGTAGGACTTCGAGGGATCGGGAGAGACACCAATCTCCTTGTCGTCGAAGTAGGATGCCTAGGAGGGACAAGCAGCCATAGGGCAAATCTCCTCAACCCCGTTCTGGAAGGGAATCCGATGCTACTCTGCCTCCATTGAGTTTTGCAGTCTTCGTGGGGAATAGACCAATGACAAAGGTAGATTCGATCATTCGAGATCCAAATGTAGCAGTCGAGTTCGCTCGACAGATTTTTCCATCCGAAGTCTAGCAGTCGATGGTAGTTTGGCAGGATTTCGAAGTGTTTTGTGAAGGCGTTCATGGGGCGAAGAACAGCACCGCTTATGAAATCGGCATCGTCTTGGCCTTGGCGATATAGAGTAGAGAGATGAACACATTCGGAAGTTAGAAGCTCGCGCGGAAAAGGCCGAGCGTGAGCTAAGGAAAATCAAGTCTGTCGAGTCTCAATCAGCCAGCCATCCCAAACCAGTCGTGGAAGAGAGAGTGACTCAAAGGTTGATAAGTGATGTTATTGCCGATTGGAACACAGCTAGCATGTTCGCGATTGAGACTGTGAGGACCGCAGCCTATGAAAAAGGCTTCCATGATGGCCGAAAGGTCAGAATTCAAAAGACCAAGGAGAAACTTGCCGAAGAAGTATGCCGATTTGAGAATCGTGGGTTTAAGCATGGCTGGATCAAGGTACTTCAGCAAGCTGACGCTCTCCAGGCAGCAGGTGTGAATTCAGCGTTGCCGTTGTACCAACAAAATGATTTCCCCTTTTTTCACTTTCGAAGTTGATAAGAGTGATGATGAGGGTGCCGCCGAATAGAGGCAGGCCTTGTAATGCTTATGTAGACTGAGAGCGAAATTATGTATTTATTGGCTGATTTTAGTAAAACGTTTAGTTTTCAATTTGTAGCGTACTTTTTATTTATATTAGTACACTTGATGCCAATCGATTTATCTAAGGACACATTTTATTTGGAATATTCGCACGTTCTAGACTATGTTTATGTGGCTTGTACGAAGGCCATCCGAATCCGGAGGCTTTAATCCGCCCAAAGGTGTCATGCACCTATGGGGCTGAATCCGGGAAGACTGTTGTATCATGATATCCATGAGCGCTCTTTGAATCATAAAAGCTATCGACCCAAAGGCGTCATCGGCCCTTGTAGATGGGGCTCAAATCGGGAGTCTTTATTTGTGTCGTGATATCCACAAAGGCGCTCGAATCTGAAGGCTTTATCATTCAAAGGCATCATGCGCCGATGGGGCTCGAATCCGGAGTGTTTATTTGGTCAATCGTGATATCGAAGGCGCACTTGAATCCGGAGGCTTTATTGGCCCAAAGGCTTCATGTGCCGATGGGGCTCGAATCGAGTCTTTATTTGGCCAATCGTGTTATCCACGAAGGCGCTCGAATCCGGAGGCTTTATCGCCCAAAGGCGTCATCTTGTAGATGGGGCTCGAATCGAGACTTTATTTGTGTCGTGATATCCACGAAGGCGCTCGAATCTGGAGATTTTATCGGCCTAAAGATGTCATCTTGTTGATGGGGCTCTGAATCTGGAGACTTTATTTGGCCAATCGTGATATTCACGAAGGGCGCTCCGAATCCAGAGGCTTTATTGGCCCAAAGGCTTCATGCGCCGATGGGGCTCCGAATCCGAAGTCTTTATTTGGCCAATCGTGATATCCACGAAGAGCGCTCCGAATCCGGAGGCTTTATAGGCCCAAAGGCATCATGCGCCGATGGGGCTCCGAATTTGGAGACTGTATTTGGCCAATCGTAATATCCACGAAGGGCGCTTCGAATCCGGAGGCTTTATCGGCCCAAAGGCTTCATGCGCTGATGGGGCTCCGAATTTGGAGTCTTTATTTGGCTAATCGTGATATCCACGAAGGGCGCTCCGAATCCGGAGGCTTTATCGGCCCAAAGACCTCATGCGCTGATGGGGCTTCGAATCCAAAGACTTTATTTGGCCAATCGTGATATCCACGAAGGGCGCTCCGAATCTGGAAGCTTTATCGGCCCAAAGGCGTCATAGGCCGATGGGGCTCTGAATCCAAAGTCTTTATTTGGCCAATCGTGATATCCACAAAGGGCGCTCCAAATTCGGAGGCTTTATCGGCCCAAAGGCGTCATGCACTGATAGGGCCCCAAATCCGGAAACTTTATTTGGCCAATCGTGATATCCACGAAGGGCGCTCCAAATCCGGAGGCTTTATTGGCCCAAAGACGTCATGCGCTGATGGGGCTCTGAATCCGGAGACTTTATTTGGCCAATCGTGATATCCACGAAGGGCGCTCCGAATCCGGAGGCTTTATCGGAACACTTTGCAACTGGATTTCGCAGTATGTAAACAAGAATCTTTGTATTACAAAAGTGGATTGTGTACATGGTGAACCATTCAAAACTAGTATCATTCCCCACAGGTCGGGTTTAATGATAGAATTTTCGTAAGTGCGTTGAATTCTAAAGGTGGCAGACTCATACGACATGTCTTTGGTGATATGCCCTACTCCACGCAACGAATTGACCTGATAGGGGCCGTCCCAATTAGGACCCAATTTTTCATCAGCCGATTTCCTGGTAGCTGGAAGTACTTTCTTCAGGACCAACTCTCCTAGTGTGTAGCGGCGCAGCTGAACACGTTGATTGTACGACTTAGTGAGCTATTGCTGGTATCGTGCCATGGATGCAAAGGCACGGTCTCTTCGTTCTTCGATCAGAATTAAATCCAAACCCAGCATCATGTCATTTCGGTCCATATAAAAAACTTGCGATTTCAGGATTGGGTGGCCGATCTCCAAGGGTATGATCGCCTAGGTTCCAAAGCACAAAGAAAACGGCGTTTCTCCAGTGGATCGCCTCGGCGTAGTTCGATGAGCCCACAATACACTCGGCAATTCTTCAACCCATTTGCCTTCAGCTTTCTCCAGCCTCTTCTTGATGCCATCCAAGATAGATTTGTTAGAGGCTTCGGCTTGACCATTGCTTTGGGGGTAAGCTGGCGTGGAAAAGTAAGGTTGGATACCATACTTACTGCATAGCTCTCTGTAGACGCCACAATCAAACTGGGTGCCATTGTCTAAGATAAGAGCTCTTGGAATGCCGAATCGTGTTATGATATTTTTCCATACAAAGTGCTTAACATCAGCATCTCGAATGTGCGTTAATGCCTCCGCTTCGACCCATTTTGTGAAGTAATCTGTCGTGATGATCAAGTATCGCTTGTTCCCTAGGGCCCTCGGCAATGGTCCTACAATATCAAGTCCCCACTGGGCAAACGGCCAGGGACTAGTGATAGAGCTTAACTCTTCAGCAGGCAGATGGGTTAACATGGAGAACTTCTGGCACTTTTCACATTTTTTCACATAGTATTCGGCATCAGTTCTCATTGTCAGCCAATAATACCCTTGTGTTATAACTCTATGGGCCAAAGAACACCCACCAGAATGGGCACCACAACTGCCTTCATGTATTTCAGTCAGAAGTTCTTTGACTTTGTCCGGGTGTGCACATTCCAGGTATGGACCAGTAAGGGATTTTTTATAAAGCTTTCCTTGCAAATCCAAGTAGTATCGTAGGGCTTTGTTTCGCAGCTTGTGCGCTTCTTTCTTGTCTGCTAGGAGTTGTTCGGAAGACAGGAATGCAGCAATGGGGTCCATCCGACTCGGTCCTGACTCTATGATATTGGCCTAGATTTCCTCCGAAGGGCCAATGCTTGGTTCCAGGATGAAACCTACTTTGATGGTCCGTTTAATCTCTGAGTTAATGGCGGAGGCTAGGCAAGCTAGGGCGTCTGCATGTGTGTTCTGATCACGTGTTATCTGATTCAATTCATGATGGTCAAATTTTACTAGCAAGGTACTAGCCGATTTCATGTAAGTCGCCATACGGTAATTTTTGGCCGCGTACTCCCCTTTTAGCTAATTGATCACCATTTTTGAATTGCAAAATACCAGCAAACGGCGAGCACCCAGAAGGTGTGCATTCCGTAAACCGGCCAGAAGGGCTTCGTATTCAGCCTTGTTATTTGTTGCTTCGAAGCCGAGTTTGACGGCCTGCTCAATTATTGCGCCGTCGGGAGCCATGATTACTACTCCGGCTCCGCTACCCCATTTATTGGATGATCCATCACAGTACAACTGCCAAATATTACCAACATAAATTCTCTAGCTCGGCTTAGGTCGAATTTCATCGAACGTGAAGTCGGCAAGTCCCCCAGTGAATTCGGCCACAAAGTCTGCAAGCTTTGTCCTTGATGGAGGTTCTGGCGCCGAATACCGTACGGGCCGAGTTCAAGAGCCCACTTTGAAACGCGCCTTGATGCTTCTGTACTACGGAGTACCGACCGGAAGGGGTGGTCCGTTAGCACCCCGATGGTATGTCCCTGAAAGTAATGCATCAGTTTTCTCGCTGCCATAACGAGGGCCAGAATGGGTTTTCCCAACGGAAGGTAGCGTGTTTCGGCGTCAACCACTGCCTTGCTCACATAATACAACGGCATTGCTCCCCTCTTCCTTTATCGATCTGACGGCCCGGTCGGAAATTGCCAGATACAAAATGAGCGGGTCATTTGCTGAAGGCGTTGTCAAGAGTGGAACTGATCGGAGGTAGGTCTTGAGGCCGTTGAAAGTGACTTCGCACTCGGCGGACCATTCAAAAGCCTTGCCCTGCCGTAGTTTATGAAAGAATTGTCAGTAGCGGTCCGTGGAATGACTGATGAACCTGTTGAGTGCGGCGGCCATCCCCATTAACTTCTAAACCTCCTTGACCGATCGGGGGGAGCCAAGTTCCAGGATTGCCGTGATTTGCCTTGGGTTGGCTTCGATTCCTTGGTGGTTGAAAATGTAACCCAAGAATTTGCCAGAGCTGATCCCAAACGCACATTTGGAAGCGTTCAGCTTCATTCCATATTTACGTAAAATGTCAAATGTCTCTTCCAGATCAGCTATATGATTCTGCTTTTCCTTGGACTTGACCACCATACCGTCAATGTACACTTCCATAGTGTGGCAGAGTTGCTCCTTGAACATGGTGGTGACTAGTCTCTGTTAAGTTGCCCTTGAATTCTTCAGCCTAAAAGGCATAACCTTATAGCAATAGGTTCCTCTTGGGGTGAGGAATGCAGTTTTGTCTTGGTCCTCCGGATGCACGGCAATTTGATAGTAGCCCCTGTAGGCATCGAGGAAGCTCATACGCTGATGACGTGCTATAACACCTACAAGTTGATCTATCCTGGGGAGAGGAAAACAATTTTTGGGGCAAGCTTTGTTTAGGTCCGTAAAATCGACGCAGACTCGCCAAGTCTCATTTTTCTTTCTCACAACCACAGTATTAGAGAGCCATGTAAGGTAGGTCACTTCCCTGATTGCCCCGGCATCAAGCAACCGGTCAACCTCTTCAACGATGGCGGCAATGTGCTCTGCGGCTGATCGTTGGCTTTTTTAAATGATCGGCTTGCATTTAGGGTCAACATTTAGACGGTGCTGCAAAACAGATGGATCTACACCCGGCATCTCATATGGAGTCAAATACATCAAGGTTGCCGAGAAGGAAGGAAATTAGCTGCTGTCTGTCGGCTTGATTTAGGGAGGCGCTGACCATGAAGAACCTGCCTGGGTTTCTGATGATTTCAACTCGATTTAGGGCTTCTGTGGCCTTTTCATTTGGGAACTGCCCAACATCGTCGAGGCTCTCTTGATCCGTCACCTCAATAGAGTTCACTTGCAACTCCTTTGGCGTTTTTTCAACAAGGAGATAACATGCTTATGCCGATTTCTGGGAGCCACGAATTTGCTCGATGTCGCGTTCTGTCAGGAAGCGTAGTAGATGATGATAGGTGCTTGGCATAGCCTGCATAGTATGCAACCAGGATTGCCCCATGATGAGATTATACGGCGATGGTAGCTTGACGACCAAGAACCCCACATCCACTGTTCGGGAGCCTGCTCGAACGGGTAGTGTAATTTTCCCCAACGGGTATTCTGGATTGGCGTTGAAGCCGAATAGTGGATAAAGAGCCAAAGAAAGGTCGAATTCAGAGAAATCGAGTTGGATGAATGTCTTGTAATACATAACTTTTGATGAATCAGTTTACGTGTAACTCAATTACCAAAGGATCGATGTGGGGAAGTGTCACTCCGGCCAAATTTGAATCGTCAAAAGCGTGCAGCTTCATGGGGCCGTTTAGCCAGGGTGAGTTGATTTTGAAGGTCGGGACTCGATTGAATCATATGTACCGCAAATGACATTGGTAGGCTGTATATCATGTAGATCACGCCGAGCGGGGGTGAATCCTGTATTAAGGCTATTTCTTTGGTTGGGTTGCCTTTTCGGACGTACTGTTGTAGCCGACCATCTTGTACCAATTCCTCCAGGTAATCCTTCAATGCATAGCAACTCTCAGTATCATGGCCATGATCCTTGTGATACTCACACTGCCTATTCCATCTTCGCGTGTTGGGAGGTCCCACCATTTTCGACGGCCATTTGAAGAACGGAAGGTGTTGGATTTTGGACATAATCGCACTAATCGGCTCTGTCAACTCCGTATATTTCTGCTCGGTGCGCCTTGTGTGCCTACTATCGACTTGCAGTTGTTCACTTGCTCGGTGGGAGCATTGGTCGCTTGATCAGCAAGAATCCTGTCTCTTATCTCGTTAGCTCGTTGCCGAGGTTCGAGGCTCTAAGGTGGTACGGAACTTATCGGCTGAGCAATTTCAGAAAAGGCTGTCTTGTTGGCCATGTTTCTGGCTTTAACCCGCAAGGGGTCATCCTCCACTTTATAGTATTCCTTAACTTTCTTCATCAACGACCAGACTGTTTTAGGGGGTCTTCTAGTCAAGGAGCTACGGAGAGCACTGTCAGGATGCAAACCCATTTTGAAGGCGGTGATAGCCATGGAGTCATTGCAAACATCATCAACAAGATTAAAGCACTCCCAGTAACGTGCCGAATATGCTCTTAGTGTTTCTCTTGGCTAGATCTGCATTGCCCAGGGAGAGTCGGCTTGTTTCGAGTAGACCTCATTGGTGATGAATCTGGCCCTGAAGGATTTCTGTAATTGATGGAAGCTTTTGATCGAAGCCGGCTCCAATTTATAATACCACCTAACAGCCAATGGTCCCAAACTGCTGGGAAATATTCGGCACATGAGGGCCTCGTCGTCTGCATGCAGTGTCATGGCTTGCTTGTAGTGATGGATGTGATCGGTGGGGTCTGATTTTCCATCATAGAGAGTGAACAACAGAGCTTTGAGCTTTTTGAGCAGGACCACCCTTGCGATCCGTCGTACAAAGGGATCATGCTGGTTTTATTCGTCTGAACTGTTTCTTCTTCGCTTATGCCTTATACGTACACTCTCTTTAGAAGAACTGGTAGCTTTGAATCGACCCTTCTTTTTGGGCTTCGGGGATAATGAGTCAGAGTCACTATCAGTGTCCTGTTGTCGGGCTCGAGGTCGTCGAACACCCGCCCTAAGGGGTCGTTCTCTTGGCGTACAGCTTGTTTGGACTTCGCTACTTCCAAGGCCAAATCCTAACGGAGACGTTCGTTCTCAGTGATCATGTTCTCCAACCTCTGTTCGTTTTGCTTTGCTTGCTCCATAATCGCTTGCATTGCTTCTTGTGCTGATGTCGAGGGTGAACCGAAGTTCAAGGCCCTTCTTGTAGTAATATTCTCTAGCCCAAGCATGTTTCTTGAAGTGGTTTCATCTTGTGGTGTAGGGTCGACAGTGACTTCCGGAGGATCTTCCGTCACGCTCGCCATGGATGTGCTTGAGTATTCTCATAGATAGCGCCAATTGTGAGGAAGTGGTTTGGAAATACTCTTCTGATCTTGGAAGACGCTCATGATCCTCAAGTAGTCACCTGAAAAGTAATAAATGCTCCGGTTGCTCCGGTCGAGGGTGCCAAAATTAACACTCCGACGGGCAAGTCAGTCTCTAGACTCTGGATTACTTGTATTCTAAGCTAAGCATAATGGTTCTTACATACCATTCTCTAACTGAAAATCCTGTATTTATAGTATTCTCCTTGGGCCTTAGGGCCTGGCCTATCCCTGATCTTTTATATGTACTTTTACTCAGCCATTGTTCTACTTGTTAGAATGCCGGTTATTTTATTCGGCTCTTCAATTGACTGGGATCAATGCCGAATAGAGGTTATGTTATGGACCTAACTGGTCCATTCTTCTCTATAGATCCAAGGAAATTTGGCTCCCACAACACCTCTTTTCCATGTTCACCCATTTTTTTCTCAAAATCATATACACTTTCAACGTATTAAATGAGCAATAATGTTCAATGCACATGGATGAGAAATTTAGTTTTATTTCACCTAATTCTCATGCAATTTTTACAACACTCATAGCTATCCTTCACCGATAGCCCAAAACAGATTTCTTTAAACAGATAAATAAATTTCATTAAAGATACACTTTTCCAAAATCTCAAGATGGAAGTGACAATACATATCCAATTTCGCCATCATCATCAACATTACTTCAATTTCATAATTCTCAACATTAATTCCATTTTCTCTTTAAAATCTCAAACATTCGCATTTTATGGCAAAATCTCTCTCTTTGAAAATCATTTTCAATGTAAGAAATACCTTATTTTAACATATATCAACTCCAATTTCATACTCACAAGCTTGTCCATGAAACCATTTGAAACCCCACTTTTTCATTTTGGTTTTAAACCCTAGGTTTTACCAAACCACTATAATCTCTTGAAATAACAAATAACTAAGGTAAAACTTATAGTGATTCAACTTTTGACCCGACCCATCTTGTATTCTGAACTCGGGTTTTATGATTTCTGAATGTTGTTTATGTCTTTTTCCCTCTTATTCTTGCTTGAGTGTGGCTATTAGGTTGTAGTGGTTGTGTTTGGAATAGGTTGGTTGCTTGGTTTTCAAACCTTATGTCGCCCAGTTTTTTTTCTCTTCCGTTCAAGCAGCACTTCTTGCACTCGAGCGGGCTTTGTGAACTCTCAATACTTTTGCAGGTCTGCAAAACTACTGAGGGAGTGTGCTCTATGCTCGAGCGGCGTTTCCTATGCTTGAGCAGGTGGGCGCTCAAGCGGCCAATATTTGCACTCGAGCGATGTTCGTCTTTCTATAAAACTGCTGGATGTGTGTATTCTGTGCTTGAAAGGAACAAATTGTTGTGTTTGACGCTCACAGACTGTGCGTATATCAGTTCGCAGCATCCTTCTTTTTCGTAACTTTTTCATCTCTTTCTCTCTCAAAACCCTAGATTGGCACTTTCTCTCTCTCTAAAACTCACTCTTTCTCTCTCCATATTTTAACCTAGATCCATTGGGTTACCTACCCTAGTGTCTTTGAGAAAAAGCTAGAGCATTCCAAGAGCTCCGTTTTGATCTGATTGAAACTTGGTTTTGGCATTGTTGGAGGTTCCACCTTGCTTTGTTCGTCTCCTAACTTTGAGGTGGGGACTTTCTACTCTCTTCTATGAGTTTTAACGTAGTTATTTATTGATGTGTAAGAAATATTGGAACTTATGGCAATTTTGAACAAACTGAGGGTTTTGGTTTAAAATCAAAAGAGGGATTTTCAAATGAATGTAATGGAAATGGTTATGAAAGTAATTATGAGCCTATATTGGGTGAGAATGGTGTATTTTGGTGTTTGGGATGAAATCGAAAAAAATGTGGGGTTTTGCCCTAAAATGTCTCGAATAATTGATTTGTATAAATATGGAATTGGTAGTGAGAATATGAAATTGAATGGATGTTTATATAAATGGTGGAGTTAGATTTATATTACCTCACATCCATGGAAGTTTGGATAATTTATCTATTGTAAAGATTGTATATCTATTTAGAAATATCTATTTTGGGCTATCGGTGGAGGATAGCCATGATTATTGTAGAAATTGCATGAGGAGTAGGCAAATTGAAACTAATCCCTTAGATTTTATCATTGAATATGATTATGATGTGTATACATTGTATATGTATGATTTTTGGGTGGAGAAAGGATGTACTCCATATTTGGGAGAAGAAAGGGAATGGACTCCATTAAACTAAGTTGGCTTGTGTGTTTAGGGTGAAAGTCCCGAAAACCGCACATATACATGAGTGCTGATTCCCGTGGACGAAATTTTCGTAAAATGGTAAGTGAATGTATTTTGTATGATAATTATATTGGTTGGAGGCCTATGGGTTGTATCCTCTATTGGGTTGACTAAATGAAGTGGGTATAACTAATGGATTGAGATATAAGTTTGACATAACACGGTTTTGGAAAAAGTTGTGAAAGATTTGTCATTTGGGCATTGAACATGTGCATCATACTTATATCTTTGTTAATATTCATATATTGTGTTAGATTGTCTCTACTGGGCTTTGGCTCACTCTTCTTGGGAAACCATTTACAAGTGCTGGTGACATGTCTTCTCCAAGGACTTAGCTTAGGAGGACCTGGGAGCTGAAGGCTCTATTTGTTGTTTTGTATTTAATATATGTACAAGCCTAGGGCTTTATATGTATGGAGCTTGAGACTCTCTATTTTCTTGTAACCAAGCATAGTCTTGAAAAGATGTAAGCCTTTAGGGCATTTACTTTTATTTTATTTTATTTTTTGTTGATCATTAAGTTGATATCACATGCTCTAGATTCAAGGTAGAGCTCATGAATGTATATTGCATGTGCTACTTTTGTAAATTAACTATGATTAATGAAAGTCTATTATTTTGTCTATATCATCTAGTATTAGTTATTCATAGATGAAACATTGTAATTATTTTGGGGGCGTGCCAAAACTCATACAAGAGTGTGCAGAATCCTTACCTCAAGCTTAGAAGACAAGAGAGGGAGTGAGAAAACTCCAACAACGTTGAAACCCAACTTTGTTCAAAAGAAAATGAAGCTCTAAGTGAACTCTACCTTCTTCTCAAAGGGAATAGGGTAGAGAAAACAATAGATCTAGGTCTTTTAGAAGAGAGAATGTGAGATTTAGAGAGAGAGAGAGAGAGAGAGAGAGAGACAGAGTGTGTGTGTGTGTAGATCTAGGGTTTTTTAGAAAGTTTAGAGAGAGAGAAATAAAAAAAAAGTGATGTAAAAAGTGATTTTTACAGACTGATATACGTACAATCCACTCAAACTCAAGAAGTGACGCTTGAGCGTAAGACACAAAAGATGTGACCGCTCGAGCACAAGAAGTTGTCGCTCGAGCGTGGAATACAAACTCCTAGTAGTTTTATAGATAGAAGACGAACGCTCGAGCGCAATAAGGGTCGCTCGAGTGTAGGAAGCTTCATTCAAGCGAAGAATACCATGTCCCAGTAGTTTTGCTGACCTGCAAAAGTACTAAGACTCCACAAAGACCACTCGAGCACAAGAAGGGGTGCTCAAGCGTAGAAGTACAATTCTTGGCAACAAGGTTTTTGAAAAACAAGGTACCAACCTGTTCCAAACGCAACTAACACAACCCAAAAACCAAACTCAAAGAGGTATAAGGGAAATGAGACATAAATGACTATACAAGGCAATGAAACCCGAGTCCAAAACATCGAATGGTTCAGGTCCAAACCAAAATCGCTATAATCCTCTAGACGATACTATTAGACTTGTAGTCAATAACGGATCATAGTTGAGTTGAATAATAAATCCCTAAACCATTACAACTCATTGATTACAAGGTTATGGTGGATTCGAAATCCTAAGTCTCTTCTATTTGATTGATACTAATTTAATTATATTTATTTATTTAAGTTCATACAAAATTCTTCTTTTCTATTTTTGAATTAATTTCAGAATTAATCTGAAATTTAAACAACTTAGCCTTTTAGTCCCTGTGGATCGGTATCCGAACTAAATCACTATACTATTAAATTAAGGTCTTAGTAAAAATTTATTTTTATTGTGCAAAACGATCCATCAAATTTTGGCACCGTTGTTGGGGACAATTAGCACGGTTCTTTAGGTTTTGAAAATTAATTTTTGTATTAATTCTTATTTTATTTTATTTTATTTTTCTAGAATATATATATATATATATATATTAGTTTGTTAAAGTAGGAGGTGCAGATTATTCAAGTGATTGCAGACGAAAGATTTGCAGTTGGTTGTGATCGAGGATTAAAAAAAAAAAAATTCATTCGACAAACTACTGTAAGTGTGAACTTATTTGCAAGTAGTTTGAATTTTCTTCATTAAAAAAAATGGATTATTTTGGAAATTCTGTTGGAGGGTTTGGTTTAGCTTATTTGGTTTCACTTTTCAGGATTTACTTTTTAAAAAATTGAATTTTTTTTTGTTTTTCATATATATAGATATATTTTTTTTGTTTTCACTGGTTTTTTTTAATATTTTAAGTAATTTTTAAAATTTTTAGATACACCTAACATAAATACACTTAAAAGTATAGTATTTTTGAATTTTTTAAACAAAAATTCACTAAATTCCAAAAATATAATATATATATATATATATATAAATTCAATACATTTTCATATTCTTGTTTATTTATTGATTTTTTACAAATATTTTACTTTTTATATACATTTAAGTAATGTGCATCTAAAAAAGTAAAAAAAAAAAAAGAATGCTTAAAATTTAAAAAATATTCACTAAAAACAAAAAATAAAATACAAAAAATACAAAAATAAAAAATAAAAAACTCAATTTTAGAAAATTGAAACCAAACACAATATATAACTAGTTGTTAAGCACTTCACCCAATTATTGGCAACCGTCAATAACACATTCTCCATCATGTATGATTTTTCCAACCAAAATTTTTGAAGGCATCGTTGAGTTGGTGCCTAAGTTGTTCGAATTGTTTCCTAAATTTTTTGGCTTAGCCTCAAAAAATCCATGTGACCATATTGAAAAAGTTGAGTAGATTTTTACTACTTTACATAATTTAAATGTTGTTGGCTTTTTGGCTTTCGAAGGTTAATAATGTAATTTTAAGCGTGCCAGCAAGGATCAATTAGTCCTTACAAAATATTAATTGCCAACCAATTATCAGACGATTGTGTTTTAATTCTCTCAGCCTCAATGAAGAGGACTTTTACTTGTGGCTTGTTTAGGAGAATTTAGTAAATAACAACAAGTGAAGAACAATTCAGAATCTGAATTTCATTGAGTAAATGAAAACTTACAATGATCTGACCTTGCCTCGTAGAGGTTTACAAACAACAACAAGCTATTTGAAACTACTCCTAGGAAATAAAGTGCAGTACAGGAATTGAAGTGTAGAAATGTAAAGAGCTATAAAACTGGAAGGAAAAATGAAGTAGATAAACTGATTTTGGATCTGAGCCTGGATCCTTCAGTCTAGGGCCTTCTCTGCTATATATACTTGTAGACACCCCATTTTTGACCGTCCTCAAGACTTGGATGTCACCTCTTGAACACTCGATGATTATCCATGTTTGTGTTCGTCTTGAGTTCCCGGAGGTCTCGGCTACGCACCTTGCCTCAGGATCTCTCGACTCGACTATTTTGTGTCTGGTTTTGCACCAAACACTTGTTCTTTGCCTTGGAGAGGCATGGAATGGCTTGTTGGTCATCCCCACACTCCACCGGCCATGGCTTGAGGCCACCGGCTGTGTTTTGTTGCCACCGGACAAATGTTTGGCCGGCTGGCACTATAGGTGGCCGGTTGGCTATATTTTTTTGTTCAATTGCATTTTTGGCTAGCCGATTACTGTGCATCTACTTTTGCAGATATTTTTGTGCAACTGTCATGCACTTGGCTCCTCTTCATACACGTATATGGAGGGATCTCCCTCTTGTTTAGCTTGTCTTTTAAGCTTACAAGATTGAGCTCTATAAGAAGGAACCTCTTCTCTTTGGTATAGGGTTAGCAAAAATAGAGAGAAGAGCTATGGTTCTTAGGGTTAGCATAAGTGTATCTATCCTATATCTATATCTCTCCCTCTCTTGTATTTGTGTGTGTTTTGTCTTACTTTTACACACAAACACCCACCATCACATTATCCTCTTGGAGCTGAGGCCCTTGAAGGTTGTTTTTGGAGTTTTGGAGCCGATTTGGGCTTGAGGAAGCAGCTGGAACTCCATCCTTAAAGGGGTCTACAAGGGTAAGACTTTTGTCCCTTTTTACCCCATTCTTGCATAGCTTATTTGCCTATCTTGCATCTGTTTTTGGGCTTAGTGTATAATATATAAAAGTTCTGTTTTTAAGGCCTCTAAATAGTTTGTTAAGAGTGTTTTGTGGTTTGAGATTTTTTGACCCCTCTTGAGCCTTGTAAGGCTCCATTTTGTGCTATTTTGTGTGAGTTCCGGGACTGTAGTGTTTGGGCCTCCTCACCACTAAAATCTTGAGGGATTTCAGAGGTGAGGATGGTGCCTTGAGGTCCTAGGAAGGAGAGGGTCACCCCCTTCCCTTGTTGTCCTTGAAAAGGACCATTTTTGCCTCTTGAAGGAGCATCATGTTTAAGTGTATGTTGGCCATGCCTTAGCTGATTTTTTGTGCTTATTATGTTATAATATGCCTCTGTTTTTAGTTGGTTTTGGTACACCACGCTTGCTTAGCATACATGCCTTGTAATGCCATTTTATTGCCTTAACATGCATCTAGGTTTTAACCCTTGTTCAAGCATGTTTTAGGCCTAGCTTTGTGAAGCTTTCATGTTTATCTTGCCATGCTTGAGGTCTGTCCTTGGTTGTTTTGGGTCGACCAAGGCGTGCATTGCTTAGTTCTTTGGCATTTTGGCTTGCTAGCCTTAAGTTTTGGACCCTTGTTGCATGTCTAGCCTATTTTGTTTGTTTGGTTTGGTACCATCTTAACATGATTTCAGAGCTTAATGCATGCTAATTGTCCATGTTTGCATCTTCTTAAGTGTGCTTAGAAGTTGCTCTTTAATGCTTAAAGTGTTGGACCTCATTTGCATGCATGTTTGTGTGTCTTTTAGCCTTTCATTTGTGGGCATTTTGACCACTGTTTTAGGCATAATTAGGGTTGCCTAAATCATGTTTAAGTCCATCGCTTTGCTTGTTGCATATACTCCTTGTATGTCGTAGCATATTGGTGAGTTGTTGCATGTTTGAACTTGCATGATTGAATGAAGTCACATGCTTGCTTGCATGCTTAAATACCTACATTGTACCTTGCATGCTTGTTGATTGCATTGTCTCATGCCTTGCATGTTTTGTATGTTTCTTCGCATTGCCATTTTGCATGCTTAGTTAACATGCTTTGGTTGCATTGCATTAGCATGTACACTTGGCTTCTTGAATTGCTTATGATAGAGGTTGAGTTCCCCTTGGTTTGATTATGTGCATTGCATTCCATATTAAATGTGCACACTTGGCTTCTTGGGCCATCATGCATGGAAATGTGCGATTGATGGTCCGAGAGCCAAAGTTCATATCCCTTTGAGTCATAAACATGATATGGGGTGTGATTGGTGCATACATTGCTTGAAATGCATTGCCATGCCAAGTATTGCCCTCTGCTGCTGTCAAACCAGGTTCTGTAGGAACTTTTGTCTGGCCGGCCACATTTAGTGCCGACCGGCGGCCATTGTTGGCCAATGGATTAAATTCATGGCCGGTGACCATTCTATATGGCCGGTGGTGCTCTCCTTCAGCCGGTGGTGTTTCCCAGCATCGAGAGAGTAAAACCTGAGGCGTTGGCAGTCTTCAGAGGAGCAGAGCAGGGAAAACAGAGGCATCTTGTGCATGCTGGTGGATTTTCGGGCGAAACCAAGCGCGCATGCATCGAGCCCCCCTCCCCGAGGCTGCTGTTTATTGCTTTCTTAGATTAATTAATTTAGTTGGTCTGTAATAATTAATTAGCTAGGATAGTTAATTCGTTATTCAGTCTGTATTATTCTTTCGGTCCCTCCGAGCGAGGGAAAGTTTGTAATAAGTGTGGGTGAGTGTATGCATGTCTTCCAACCCCCGCTTCTTTCTCCCTTTTACTTACCTATTTTTGATGGTTAGTATTAGGGCACGATTATTTTAGCATACCTCATGTTATGCATGCATGCATCATTCATCAGTTTTGCATGCACCGGGCTCGGCTCATCATGCTAACTGCATAAGTATTTCAAATTTAACTTGAATACATGATGTTTGTGCATTTCACATGCCATTCTTAGATTAGCCGAGCCTGTGACATTTTGTATGCAATACATTAGCCACTGAACATGGACTAGGGTCATGTATTGTTTGCTAACTAGTTTATTGTTTTGGCATGGAGTACGATGTAAGTATTTTTATGCTTTAGCATACCGCATGCGTGTGGATGTTGACATGACAACATGCTTACCATGTGGCTAGATGCTTATATGTTATAAACTGCCTGAATGCCTGTGGGTGAAGGTTGGATTGTTTGAGTTGGAATAGCTCATTGAAATCCGTGTTTTAGCCTACTTGCGAGTAGCAAATTCCAAAACACTTTCAAAACAAACGGATATGCAATGCTTATTCCCAAATTAGGCGATCTAGTCTATACTTTTGTGTTGTGCGCATCACATAGTAATTCTAGCTAATTAATCGGAATAAGAACACATAACGTTTTCAAAAGAGGATATCATGGTTAGTAGAGGCCGATCTTCGGATCGGGCGTGAGGGGGTGCTCATAGCTGACCTTCCCCAATCGTACCCAAGTTCCCGAGCTGAGGCAACTTTGGGGATGACGGACATGTGGCCTTTGGCACCGAGTCAGGGTTTCCTAAATTCCCCCATCAAAAAATATTTAGGTGGCGACTCTGTATCTGGTAAAGTAGTCCATGTTTGGCACTTCTTTCAAAAATCTGTTTTCTCAAAACGATTTGTCGGATTTGGACTCTTTGGTTCAGATTAAGAACCGTGACAATTTGAGTCCGAACACTAGTAGGCCCGAAAAACTGAACAGAACGGGACTCACCCTCCCGGGGCGTTTGGGGGACGTCCACAGTTTTTGGCGACTCTGTTGGGGAGTTTAGAGAGCTTGACTTGAACTCGTGATATCCTGTTTTGATTTCATTTATGTGTCTCTTTGCATTGCATGTGCATTGGTAAACCTAGGACACCGTATTGGCCATCTGCTATTCCTGAGCGGTTTGCCGGAGGCTTGACTTTGTCAAAGCATGCCATAAGGCTGACCGGTTGCGGGCTCTGCCAGCATGGGAACACAAACCTCTGTTTTACCGGGGCACCCTTTTTTTGACCATTCGACCTAGTGTATGTTCGGAATCCATAGTGACCATCCCAAACTAGGACTGGTTGCTTACCCGATATAGGTTGTTCAAAACCGCTGCGTGCGTAGTGAAACCCTAGCTCCTGACAAAAGTGGGACAGGGAAACCCTAACCCAACATAGGGGTGTTTTGGCTCATTTACTTGCTATGTGCTTCTAGAATGTATCTCTGAGAGCAGCATACCGGTTTAAATTTGAGTGTCGAACTGAAAGGCATCGATGTCGATATCTGTGAGAATCAGTTATATCTGTGGGTATCTGATTTAGTATTTTGGGGCAGTGACTTTGGGGAACCGTGATCAGTAGTAGAGTACAGTCGTTCGGCTACACCTGCGCTTGATCCGTTTGGGCTGAAATGCTGTTTGTCTTTCTTTTCAGGGGGGAGAGTTCAGAAAGGTGATCCAGGAAAGCTAGTGTTTCCCCCTTGCTGAGGCAAGACTTATGATGACGCAGAATTCGGAGGAGATTGTGGTTATGACAGCCACATTAGATCAAGGAATCACTTTGCAAAGTGAGACCAATGTTGATATGCCGCACCCACCCAGGTCGCCTGCTGCACACCCGGTTTGGATCCCCTAGCTATATCAGGCTCGCGAGCCTACTACATTTGAACTGATGGGGATGATAGGTGATCTCCAGAGGTCCGTGGCGGATCTCGCCTATGGAATGTCGCCACCGTAGCACCATATCTTTGGAGGTTTTGTACCCAGAGCCCTACATTTGTTGGGACGGATTGTGATTGAACTTAGCTAACTAGAGATGGCCTCCAGCTATGGCAATGACATATCAACCCAAACCCTCGATCAGGCTGAGGCCAGAGGTAAAGACAAAATGAAGGCGGACGCCGATCCCATCGAACAACTACTGTGGGCAATCGAGGCTTTGAAAGCCAGGGAGATGAACAAGCAACAGATATCTGCAGTTGTGACAAAAGCTATGGAGGATGCTTTCTCCACTCCATCTGAGGGTAGTTCAAGTCAGTCAGAAAACTGGGATAGAACCCGTCATGCCAGAACAGTTACCTCCATTCCCAACCCTGCACCGGGAAAGGATCAGAAAGCCAAGGTGGTGCCTGCCGACCCTTTCGCTAGTGCGTCTAGCAAGAGTGCTCAGGCTTCAAAGTACCTGCCCCAAGGGCGCAAGGTCTTCCATGCTCTCTACATGCCGTTGTCCAAGGCACTTCAAATCCTTGCCGAGAGAGGGCACCTTAAACCCTTGGAGCCTCGACCTCTTCCGAAGAATCTCCCTGCTACACATGATGCTGCTCAATACTGCGTGTACCACCAGCAAACTGGTTATGCTACCGATAATTGCTTCCGCCTCCGTCATGAGGTACAGGATTTGTTTGACAACGAGGTTATCCTCCCGTCCACTTCAGCCAAGTCCGTTACTACCCAGTTATTGGATTTTGAGGACACTGATACTGCAAGTATGTAACTAGAGAGTAAACCACCCGCGGGCGGCACTTGGTATATTTTGGATGTGGCGTTTGGTACGCATTTTCGAGCATCTGTGAATGATAATCTTGTAAATTCTGGCTTGGGTATCGAGTCGGTCTTTTGTTTTGTTTTGAGTCTGTCCCATTGTCTTGAGTCAGTCCTTTTTGCTTAAGGGTCTGCCTTGTGGTAACAAGTTGGTCCCCTTTGTATAGGATGTCGGGTGATTCCGGGGTTGTTGCCTCGAACACCGTTTTGTAATTACCTCTTTTGTTTTCCTTTTGAGTCTGTCTTCGCTAAGGAGCCAGTTGCAGTTGGAAGTTTTGAATGAAACGGCTGCGGCTATCATGTTCCCTTACTTATTGTTTGTCTTGAGCCAGCTATGCCAGAAGGTTTGAATGGGCTGACAATAGATCTCGCCTGCTCTCCTGCACGCCAAACTCATTGCATTAACCTAAGTTTTTTAAAAAAAAAAAAAACCCTTTTTTAAAAAAAACACTGCGGTGAAAACAAAGAGGAAGGAATTCCTCGGGATTTGTAAACACTTTGATCAATTGAGAGAAAGAGAGGCATGCTAAGCCTTCAATAAATGAAATCATGCCTGTCAGTATGAGTACTGGGAAGGACCCTGGCTTGATCCAGATTGGTTCCATACTATCTTCGGCGCGAGAGATGTGTCGCTTTCGTAAAAACTTTCAAAAACAAAATGTTTTGCGCGGCCTTGTAAAGACCTGTGTGGAATTGCTCTCGAGATTGTGAAGCCTAGGATCACTCTTAGCCTCAAGATTCAATCCATCTGTTTTCAAGCCTAGACCACAATCCAGATTGTTCAACGATCAACCGCCATGTATGGCCCGTGCGGCCGGATTTGAAGCAACCCTCGAGCAAGAGGCACCAAAAGTCAGATCAAGAGGTCAGACGCCGTCAACAGAAACTTGTGAAGTAAGAACAGAAACACCCCTTGAACTAGGGGTAGAAAAATGTCAGATGTGCTTGAACAGCCAAATACGGATCCTTCTGCAGATCAATACAACAGCCACTCTCCTGGATACAGAGGGCTTCAATCTCAAAACCATTTGGCATCGACTCGTTACACTTTTACCCTTTGAGAGGCTCGCTGGGCCGAAAACCCGAAAGGGCAACCCAGGAAAAAGTTAGAGCAAGAAAAGTATAAAAAAAAAAAAAAATGCAAAAATACAAAAGCAAAAAATATATATGCAAAAAGAAAAGAATTAAAAGAGAAAAGAAAGAACAAAGCTCGCAAGGTCGAAAACCCGCATCGGGTGCCTTGGCAAAAGTTAGAGCCTAAAAAGTGAAGGTTAAAATACCCGAGTGTACCTTAACCGGAACTACGTATGGCTTGATTCCCATGCTTGGGATTCGTAGGCAACTTCATCCTGAAGTCCAGCCCCCAACACTTTCATAGCGCCTTAGTCCATGTAATGGGTATTGATCACCTTTGCCTCTTTTCAATCCGACAGTTCGGTTGTGACAATCGGAATTTCACAGTCAACTTCCTCTTAAAGTCCTACCACCCACACTCTCACAGTGACTCTGTTCATATATTGGGTCAGACTATCTTCGTCTTCTCCATATCCGAGAGTTTGATCATCATTTGTGAAGTCTATTTTCAGCGTGCTACGGCATCATCCAAACAAGGGACAACTTTCCGTTGCCATTCGTCGCCATGCGTTGTCATGAGTTGCCCTGAGTTGCTGTCCAAACCAGGGGCAACTTTCCGTTGCCACGCGCCCCTTTCAAGCAAGGGGCAATTTTCCATTGCCTCCGATCCGAGGTTGCGCATCTCGAGGGTAGGTTTCATACCCGTTTAACATTGGTACATTTGCGAAAATAGTTTTGAAAATTTTTCTTGAGGTTGACTATTTTCTCGAAAAACTATTTCATTTTCCAAAACCGGACCGTTTCTTGGGCCCAAAAAGGAAATTTTCGATGCTCCTGACGACTCGCAGGATTTTCAAATCAAAAATTGAACAAGTATGTTAATCCGACTCTCATTTTGGTCAAAACTGTTTCAGGAAGAAAACAAAAAATGGTCAAAGTGATGAACTAGGGGCGTAATTGAGTCAGGTGTTCTGTCTTCCCCCCGCCGTCAACATACTTGCCAGAAAGGCACCCTATCCGCCGGAAGAAGCTTTCCTTATTCGGAACCCCGACTCAACGTCACCGGAGGAAATAGCCGTGAGCCAATAGTGTTGGGTGTGAACCCGCGACTTCCTATTTATCTATCAATCACCTTGGGGAGGGACGAAAAATGAGAGAATAAAGAATAGAGAGGTGTAAGTCGAGAGAAAAGTGAGGAAAAGGTTTTGGAGAGAAAAACCGAGTCTGCGGGCCGAGTGATACGAGAATCAGAAATCAGAAAGGGTGGGAAGCATATTACCCGAAGGAACTGGTTCCTCGAGATCTGAGGTCTTTTGTTTTTGTAAACACGTCCGTGTGTCGTGTCTGTCTTGTTTACCTCAATTTTTGTCTTGAGTCTTTTCTGAGCGTGTCTCATTGTGTCCAGGTCGCGCACCTTTTGGTTAAGTCTTTCCCGCTATGTTCAGTTGTAGGCTCGATACCCCATTTGAAAAATCCTTTTTCAATTTCAAAAATCGCTTATGCTCAGAGTGCTGTGCCCTTCTTTACATTTTATGCGAAGCAAAAGAAGAAAGGGGAGAATTTGGGGCATCTGAGTGTGTTTTAGTCTCAGTCGATTCCACCTTCGTATTCCGTCTTGTTAGATTGGGCTGTTTGTTCAAGATTTGCCGTGTGCAGAGTGAACCGAGTACTGTGTTATGGGCTGTATGCAAATTAGTCCCCAGTGGAGTAAGGGCTATGTGTTCAGAATCAGGCAGTGGGTTGCTTGGGTTGTTTTACTGTTAGTGGGTTCATTATCTGATTATTACAGTGCAAGTGTTCAATTTTCAGACAGCAAATCAATTTCATTTACATTGAGGTGTAACATGATGCAATGCAGTTTGAAGTATGAAATGTATGAGATATTAAAATGTAACACTTTTTCAGACAAAAAGTTTGTTTCATTCCATCATCTTTTCAAGTACATAGTTTTGGAAACAAAATCTGCCTGCGGCAGTACAAGGTACTCTAGCTACCAACAAAAAAGGGAAAAGTACAAAAGAAGAATAAAAGCAAAAATCTGTATCAAATGTCAAAAGTGGCTCCGAGGGCTATCAGTCCGTCCTAGTCCTCTTCCTGGATGAAGGTCCAGGAGCATCATCAGCACTGTCATCTGAGCTCGAGTCCGAGCCGTCTCCGGTCTCCTCCCCCAATGACTCTGTCTCCACCTCTGTTTCCGCCTCGAACAACTCCTCGTCATCATCCGGAACAGGTGCCCGGGAGCTACTCCCAGCATGAGTGCGCCCCGCCTTGGTGCAGGCAAATACTCTGCCCTCCTCATCTCTCCCTCGGACAGGAGCGGAAGGTCCAGCTGGAGCACCTCCTACAGTGGGAATCTGGAAGGGAGGCTGAAAAGTACAAAAGGCAAATGCATCAGTATACTGTGAACAGTTTATCAGTGCAGAATGCAATGTATGAGTACAGAGTGTGAATGCCATGAGTAGTTATTAGTCACGAGTCACGGTCACGAGAATCACGATCTATGAATCTTTGTCGAGATTAGTGTGTCAAGTGTTGTGTTGTGCATCGGATTATGTCAAGCAGTTTATGTATGGTTTGAGACTGTAGTCAGAAGAACATACCTGAATACTGTAGAGGGCCAGAAGGTCGAAAGTCCGCTGCAACATCCCCATCATGGAGGCATTCAGCTCCAGGGACTGCCGGGTGTACTCGAAGGAAGCCTGTAGAAATATCAGACGCATCAATATTCTGCGGAATATTAAATAAATTGAAAATGAAATGACAATGCAAGATGCAAAATACGGTAATACATACCGGAGGCAAGTCAGGGACGCCGACCAACTCGTGATCAGCCAGAGGTGGGGCAAAGGGGATCTGGTAGGTCGCCCCACCCTGCCCTCTGTATGTCATCATCGTAGGCAGTGCGGGCCAACCAGCCCCCCGCCCTCTCTGAGCTCCGCCCCTGCCACGAACCCGGGCCCTCCTCGATGCTCCTGCTCCAGCCCCCGCTCCTGCCCTGGCTGCCGGTGCCACGGGCCTCTCTCCCTCAGCTCGACGGCCACCGCTCAGAGGCCGCATGATGTACGTCTGCACGTACTCTCTGTAATCGCCGATGCCTCTGAAGCGGATCGCCTCCCAGCCAATAGTGTACTCGGCCATCTGCTCGGCGGTGAATCTCTTGGTCTCCCTCATGTCCTCCGGAGAGTGAACCGGAACTATCTACTCTGGTAACCCTAGGGTTTGGCATACGAAACGCTCACCTAGATATCAAGCCCGACAGACCGGGCCCGACAGCAGAATCCAGAAACGCGAAGTCTCCTCAACGTCGGCAAATCGATCTCGTATCACAGCTGGCAAGGGAGCCCAAGGCTGCCAGGTGATCTGAAAATGAAATATAAATTGTTATCTACTATTGTTGAAAACATACAGGGAAAAGCGAAGCTTAAATGAACTGCAAGTAAAATATACCTCCGCATGAGTGATGGTGTCGAAGTAGCGGCGGAAAAAGATGAATGTCTCCCGTGGCCTCCGTACGTATCTCCCGTCGAAACGGCGTGAGAAGGGGACGACGAGAGGGGTCTCTGCGTCTGGCACCGGGGCAAGTCTGGGAAAGTAGGCATACACCCACAACTGTAGAACAAATACCAGTATGCTTATCAGACAAAGCAGAATACAAGAATAAAGCAGAAATGACAGAGCCATGTATTGTGCAGTGTATTGTGCGAGCGATGTATTGTGCGAGTGTATGCGATTAAGCGGTCTGCGGCCGATTGTAAGCGAGAATATGTGTGTGCCGTGTGTATGAATCTGATCGGTGTAAGGCGATTCGGTGTATGCACGATTAATGAGTCTGAGAAAATAGAATAGCAAAAACGAAAAGCTGAAAAAAGGAATGTACCTCCCAAGCACGCCAATAGCCCCCGAGCAACTGTCCACTACCACGGGAAGCTGAGCTCATATACCCCTAAAGTGTAGCCAGAGCGGCACCACCCCAGTCGTAGTGTAGGATCTGAGTGACATCCACTAAGGCGCTGAGCAAGCAGAGGGGCACGGTGTTCTCCTGATCGGCAAAAATAGTGGTCCCCAGCAGGAACATCAAAAAGCCGCGTGCATATCTCTCCACGACCTCCTGAGTCATTAGAGCCTCCTCAACTAAAGCTGGCTGGACCCGGAACTGGACCTCAAACCAGGAATAATGAACAAAGCCCGGACGGGCGAGAGGTGGCGCCTCGCCGAGCAGATAGACCTGAACGGCAGTCCACTCGTCCATATCGGTATCGAAGGGGATCGGATCACCCCTACCCCGATGCCTGTGAGCATCAAGAAATCATAGGGTGTCATCGTCATGTCTCCCGTCGCAGATAGATGGAACGAGTCGGTGGTGTCCCACCACTTCTCCGCTAGAGCAGCGAGGAGAGGCCTACTCGTGGTCAGCCGGGATAGTCCCTTGCAGAATGCGCCAAAGCCGGCCTGGTCGACAATGTGGCGAACCACCTCGGATAACTCTGCGTACCAGTCTCGAGCGGCGATGTTCCCATACCCGCGGACGGTATGTGAATCTCCTTGTGTTTAAATAAACAGTTGCGAAGCAATGCTAAATACACCAGTTTTGTAAGGCATGCAGAATTGAGATAAATATAGCATGTGTGCATATTTTCAGATTCAAACAGATACCGGGTGCCGGTGTGCTTACAGTGAACTACAACGTGTGATGCATCAGCATGTTTGAGTGGTTCAGTGCAAAGGTAGCATGTGCGCGTATTTTCAGATTCAAATGGATACTGGGTGTCGGTGTACTCACAGTGAACTACAACATGCGATGTGTCAACGTGTTTGAGTGGTTCAGTGCAAATGTGGCATGCGTGCAAGTTTTTCAAATTCAAACAGTCTTGGGTGCGGTGAGTTCTTGATGAAATACGGTGTGTCTTGCGTGTGTTTGAGTGGTTCAAGGCTAGTGCGGTGTGTGTACACGTGTCGATCTCAAGCGATACTCGATTACAAGTGCGTTTGCAATCAACTTCTGACATCTGATGTGCATTAGTGTATCTAGGCTGAAGCAATTAAAGAACATAAACAGCTATGGCAGTTGGTAATTTTATATTCTACATTGCAGAAAGTAAAGCGGAGGAAAGAATGTTACCTCGGAAGCGCCGAAGAACAGATGAGAGGTAGGCTCGCGTAGTAGTAGCTCGGGAGGCATCGCCCTATCAAAACTCCGAAACTAACGAAGACCGTCAGGAGGCAAGACGTGGATCGTCGGCCGGTAGGTTGCCGGGTCGAATGGGCGGACGCTCAACGGGAGGAGCTCAACCCCGAGATCCATCTCGTGATCCGGGGGGAGTCCCGCCCCGTGGAATATCGTTGGCCATGTCGAAATAATGAGAAAATAGCCGGAAGAGGGAAAACCGGATGAAAATGTGAAAGTCAACCGAAAGTCAACCCCGGGAGGGTGGAAAATGGTCGGAAAAGTCGGAAGGTGGAAGAGACACGAAAATCGAGAGAAACTCGAGGGGAACAAACCCCAAAAGGCGGAAATAACAAAAGGGACACCGAAATGGAGAAATATTCGGTTCAAAGTGTTCGAAACGTGAAGGTATACCTGAATCGAACGACGAAACGGTCGTGAAACACAAGGAAACGGAGAAATGAAGAGAGGTAAATGCTCTAGAGAGAGGGAGAAGTGAATTTCGGCTCAAGGGAAGTAAGGAAATAGGGTTTGGAACCCTATTTTAAAAGGCCCAAGGTGAAAAGTCAAAATTTCCCCGATTCAGGCATTTTTGGCCGGTCGGCTACATTTTTTGTTGGCCGGTGGCCTCCCCATGTGGCCGATGAGCCTCCTAAAACCTTGATTGGGTCATATCTGTAGTTTGGGGCCTTCATTGCTCAAGATAGTACAAGAACAGTGCACTTCCGAAGCTAAACCGACCTCCGTTTGGGCCTCGGACTGTGTCTTCTGTACATGGCACTCGAATACGTGCAAGGCGTATCCTTTTTGGTATCCTTTTGTCTTTTACGAGATTCAAAAGTCGCCCCATGTGCATTTCAATTAAATTTCGCTGTTTAGCGCATCGCAAGGTCTTGCGCACCGCATTTCAATCGCACTATTTTGCGCATCTTGTTGCATCTGGCGTGCATCCATTGTTCGCGCTATTGTGCGCACTTCACTCGCATTGTTTTGTACCCGCCGGTCTGGCAAGACCTTAAACCCATTTGGTTTGGCGAGACCTTAAAATCGCCTGGTTGCATTGTCATGCATTTCAAATTCACATGCATTGTCATGCATTTCAAATTCACATGCATTGTCATGCATTTCAAAGTCACGCGTTGTCACGCACTCCAAGTTCACTTGTATTATTATGCATTTCCCCATCAGACGGTCTAGGAGACCTTAAATCCTGGGAAGGTGCAAGACCTTGCGTGCATTGATGTGCATAGTTCATTTGTATTACCATGCATCTTAAGTCGCGCGTTGTCGCGCATTTAAAATTCGTGCATTGTCATGCATCTCAAACCGCGCGTCATCGCGCATTAGAAATCCATGCATTGTCTTGCATTCCAAGCAACATGCATTTCATGCATCATTTGCATTTCGAAAGAAAAACAAAACAAACAAAAAACATGTATATGTGGTGTATTCATTGTAAATAAAGCATTTTCATACATACATGGTAAATATTGCATTGTCATGCATCGTAGAAAGTAAACATGCATTGTCATGCATTTCCACTGTAAATATTGCATTTACACTCCATTGCATATTTGTTGCATTGCATATTTGTAGATAGTGCATTGTAGATTGCATGCATTCACTGCATCACCTACCATCTATGGCTTGCGCCTTTCCATGTTGAGCTTGGTCTGGTATGTGCCCATACTTTTCACGTCAAAACATAGTTCAGTAGACCGTTCTATGTTAACCGCGGCTTGTATGTGTACATGCCTTTCTTAGGCAAGATTTGGTTTGGTCCGCGTGCCATATCCATTGCCATTTTCCCAGCATATCCATTGTATATATTACATTGTAGTGTAATTTTGCATCCAACATTAGGATTATTGTTCTTTCTTCAGCGGGTTGTTTCCCCACTTATGTCATCCGCCCAATACTCGTTCTTATGTCCGTCTACATTCCTCATAGTTCAGTTGACCGTTCTATGGTAGACGGACTTGTTACCTCCATCAATCTATTTGACATTTGTGTGGTTTTGAACCGCTCATGATTGGATCATGATTCAATTGCTTTGCATATAGTTTGCATTGTTTCAATTGCATTGCATTTTCATTTGCATTGTTTATACATTGTTTTGTATATATTGCATATCATTTTGCATTCATTCTTGCATTGTCATGCATGTTACTAATAACACCGTACCTGTTAAGTTGTTTTCCTTGCAGGCACGATATTGTATGTACGGTTCATTTACGGCTGGTAGAACCAGACGAGCTGGACAGGTATTGTATCCTCCGTGTGAGACATATTGAGAATTGCATAATTCTCTTACATCCTTTCTGTATTGTAGTGTAGTTTGGTGTATGCCAGCTTAAAACTGTTGCATGGGTGCTTTGTTACAGCTTTCTTCGCATGATCATAAGTTATGTTCGGCTCTGTGCATTATCTTGCATTTTGCCCCTGCCTTCGGGCGCATATCTTGTTTGTCTTGCATGTTTGTCTAAGTCTTCGGCCTTGTCAAAAATGGGTCGTCTCTGGGCTTTGACATTCACTCCCGTCATTGTTATGACTTTCGAGTTCTGTCAAAAAGGGACAACTGTAGACACCCCATTTTTGACCGTCCTCAAGACTTGGACGTCACCCCTTGAACACTCGATGATTATCCATGTTTGTGTTCGTCTTGAGTTCCCGGAGGTCTCGGCTACGCGCCTTGCCTCAGGATCTCTCGACTCGACTATTTTGTGTCTGGTTTTGCACCAAACACTTGTTCTTTGCCTTGGAGGGGCAGGGAATGGCTTGTTGGTCATCCCCACACTCCACCGGCCATGGCTTGAGGCCACCGGCTGTGTTTTGTTGCCACCGGCCAAATGTTTGGCCGACCGGCACTATAGGTGGCCGGCCGGCTATATTTTTTTGGTCAATTACATTTTTGGCCGGCCGACTACTGTTCATCTGCTTTTGTAGATATTTTTGTGCAGTTGTCATGCACTTGGCTTCCTTCCATACATGTGTATGGAGGGATCTCCCTCTTGTTTAGCTTGTCTTGTAAGCTTACAAGATTGAGCTCTATAAGAAGGAACCTCTTCTCTTTGGTTTAGGGTTAGCAAAAATAGAGAGAAGAGCTCTGGTTCTTAGGGTTAGCATAAGTGTATCTATCCTATATCTATATCTCTCCCTCTCTTGTATTTGTGTGTGTTTTGTCTTACTTTTACACACAAACACCCACCATCACACTATCCTCTTGGAGCAGAGGCCCTTGAAGGTTGTTTTTGGAGTTTTGGAGCTGATTTGAGGTTGAGGAAGCAACTGGAACTCCATCTTTAAAGGGGTCTACAAGGGTAAGACTTTTGTCCCTTTTTATCCCATTCTTGCATAGCTTATTTTCTTATCTTGCATTTGTTTTTGGGCTTAGTGTATAACACATAAAAGTTCTGTTTTTAAGGCCTCTAAATAGTTTGTTAAAAGTGTTTTGTGGTTTGAGGTTGTTTGACCCCTCTTGAGCCTTGTAAGGCTCCATTTTGTGCTATTTTGTGTGAGTTCCGAGACCGTAGTGTTTGGGTCTCCTCACCACTAAAATCTTGAGGGATTTCAGAGGTGAGGATGGTGCCTTGAGGTCCTAGGAAGGAGAGGGTCACCCCCTCCCCTTGTTGTCCTTGAAAAGGACCATTTTTGCCTCTTGAAAGAGCATCATGTTTAAGTGTATGTTGGCCATGCCTTAGCTGATTTTTTGTGCTTATTATGTTATAATATGCCTCTGTTTTTAGTTGGTTTTGGTACACCACGCTTGCTTAGCATACATGCCTTGTAATGCCATTTTATTGCCTTAACATGCATCTAGGTTTTAACCCTTGTTCAAGCATGTTTTAGGCCTAGCTTTGTGAAGCTTTCATTTTTATCTTGCCATGCTTGAGGTCTGTCCTTGGTTGTTTTGGGTCGACCAAGGCTTGCATTGCTTAGTTCTTTGGCATTTTGGCTTGCTAGCCTTAAGTTTTGGACCCTTGTTGCATGTCTAGCCTATTTTGTTTGTTTGGTTTGGCACCATCTTAACATGATTTCAGAGCTTAATGCATGCTAATTGTCCATGTTTGCATCTTCTTAAGTGTGCTTAGAAGTTGCTCTTTAATGCTTAAAGTGTTGGACCTCATTTGCATGCATGTTTGTGTGTCTTTTAGTCCTTCATTTGTGGGCATTTTGACCCTTTGTTTTAGGCATAATTAGTATTTGCCTAAATCATATTTAAGTCCATCTCTTTGCTTGCTGCATATACTCCTTGTATGTCGTAGTATATTGGTGAGTTGTTGCATGTTTGAACTTGCATGATTGAATGAAGTCACATGCTTGTTTGCATGCTTAAATACCTACATTGTACCTTACATGCTCGTTGATTGCATTGTCTCATGCCTTGCATGTTTTGTATGTTTCTTCGCATTGCCATTTTGCATGCTTAGTTAACATGCTTTGGTTGCATTGCATTAGCATGTACACTTGGCTTCTTGAATTGCTTATGATAGAGGTTGAGTTCCCCTTGGTTTGATTATGTGCATTGTATTCCATATTAAATGTGCACACTTGGCTTCTTGGGCCATCACGCATGGAAATGTGCGATTGATGGTCCGAGAGCCAAAGTTCATATCCCTTTGAGTCATAAACATGATATGGGGTGTGATTGGTGCATACAATGCTTGAAATGCATTGCCATGCCAAGTATTGCCCTCTGCTGCTGTCAAACCAGGTTCAGTAGGAACTTTTGTCCGGCCGGCCACATTTAGTGCCGACCGGCCGCCATTGTTGGCCGATGGATTAAATTCATGGCCAGTGACCATTCTACATGGCTGGTGGTGCTCTCCTTCAGCTGGTGGTGTTTCCCAGCATCCAGAGAGTAAACCCTGAGGCTTTGGCAGTCTTCAGAGGAGCAGAGCGGGGAAAACAGAGGCATCTTGTGCATGGTGGTGGATTTCCGGGCGAAACCAAGCACGCATGCATCGAGCCCCCCTCCCCGAGGCTGCTGTTTATTGCTTTCTTAGATTAATTAATTTGCTTAATTAATTTAGTTGGTCTGTAATAATTAATTAGCTAGGATAGTTAATTCGTTATTCAGTCTGTATTATTCTTTCGGTCCCTCCAAGCGAGGGCAAATTTGTAATAAGTGTGGGTGAGTGTATGCATGTCTGCCAACCCCGCTTCTTTCTCCCTTTTACTTACCCATTTTCGATGGTTAGTATTAGGGCACGTTTATTTTAGCATACCTCATGTTATGCATGCGTGCATCATTCATCAGTTTTGTATGCACCGGGCTCGGCGCATCATGCTAACTGCATAAGTGTTTCAAATCTAACTTGAATACATGATGTTTGTGCATTTCACATGCCATTCTTAGATTAGCCGAGCCTGTGACGTTTTGTATGCGATACATTAGCCACTGAACATGGACTAGGGTTATGCATTGTTTGCTAACTAGTTTATTGTTTTGGCATGGAGTACGATGTAAGTATTTTTATGCTTTAGCATACCGCATGCGTGTGGATGTTGACATGACAGCATGCTTACCATGTGGCTAGATGCTTATATATTATAAACTGCTTGAATGCCTGTGGGTGAAGGTTGGATTGTTTGAGTTGGAATAGCTCTTTGAAATCCGTGTTTTAGCCAACTTGCGAGTAGCAAATTCCAAAACACTTTCAAAACAAACGGATATGCAATGCTTATTCCCAAATTAGGCGATCTAGTCTATACTTTTGTGTTGTGCGCATCACATAGTAATTCTAGCTAATTAATCGGAATAAGAACACATAACGTTTTCAAAAGAGGATATCATGGTTAGTAGAGGCCGATCTTCGGATCGGGCGTGAGGGGGTGCTCATAGCTGACCTTCCCCAATCGTACCCAAGTTCCCGAGCTGAGGCAACTTTGGGGATGACGGACATGTGGCCTTTGGCACCGAGTCAGGGTTTCCTAAATTCCCCCATCAAAAAATATTTAGGTGGCGACTCTGTATCTGGTAAAGCAGGCCATGTTTGGCACTTCTTTCAAAAATCTGTTTTCTCAAAACGATTTGCCGGATTTGGACTCTGTGGTTCAGATTAAGAACTGTGACAATTTGAGTCTGAACTGTAGTAGGCCCGCAAAACCGAACAGAACGGGACTCACCCTCCCGGGGCGTTCGGGGGGACATTTACAATGCTTTTCAATGATAATCGTCAAAGTGGGCTTCCAACCGTCGAAATATCCTTCCATGATTGCTGAACATGTCCTCTCACAACCAATCCCATTATGCCACTCTTGCAGTTGTGCTTCCCTCATAATTTTGATTTTAAACTTTGTGAGTAACCATTAGGCCATATCACCTTATATCCCTCGATTGTTCCAGTGCTACGCAGATCCATTATTACCAATACGAACTGATACGTGCCTGACTTTGGTTGACAACTTGTATTAATTCCCCAAATTGCCCTCTTCGTACCACGTGTTGAATTGTGATTGGCTTTTACAAATTATACAGGCAACATTACCCCCACACTAATATACCCAATACTTGGTGATATTAGTGGATCAAGGAACTTTACCCACATCCTGGGACGTGCATGAGCTTTGCATCTTCTTAGAAATGCAACCGACGTCTATCATTGCAATATTTGTACTGCATTAAATTCTCTTCTGTGCCTTGAACATCTCCCACTATCTCGAGCATTGAAAAAGGCGTCTGAGTTCTCATGGCCAGGCAAACCTTTTCTTACATAGATCAAGCATATGAAGAATTGTTAGATAATGATGTTCGTCCTTGAAAGAACTTTCATGCATTTACTAGCCACACCTATCCACCTGCATTTATTCAAGTCATTGAAGCTTTTGCAAATCATCGACCTTTGAACCAAGAACCTACTTTTCACAATTCTCTAGACCAAGATTTTGCAACAATGGATATTAAAAGCTCTTCTTCTGCCACAAAACCTTCTGCATGGGATGAGGCTGCTGTTTCTTCTTCTTCTTCTAAAGCTTATGGCTGGGGAACTTGGCTTACTCCTACTTAACCTCAGACAAGGGAGCGCATTCATCATTAATTTCCTAAATTCGATGACCCACTTGTAGTCCACCTTTCCATGCGCAGCTCTGTAGTGTACCCATACGTTCTCTTCAATCATCTACGCAGCCTTGAGGACAACTTGCTTTTAGCATGGTACACTTCTACTTTGCCATCTCGAATGGTGCGAAGGACTCCATACCCTAATGAAGCCTTCAGAATCAATCCTGCACTCCCAGCCAAAAAAAGCAAAACTTTGCTCCTCTGATTGGCTTGAGTGTGTGAACAAACCTAAATTCCCATCTTTATTCAAAGAGGCTCCCACTGCTCCTTTGTTGCCCTCTAATCCAAATTGGATCGAGGAATTGAGGCTCACTCTCTTCGAGAGTCAATACTTTGCTCCTTATCTAATTCCTCTAACTGCTTACTAGCACTATAAGGCTCAGACCCTGCTTGCCGCTTTCTCCCATTTGTCCTTCGAAGTCTTGCGAGATGATATTCCTCACAAGAACCTATTATGGGCTTGTGACATTATTTCTCACAGCCATCTTCTCAACCCTGTAGCCCATGCAGAGCTCTATGCTTTCCTAGATCAACTTCCCCTCCTACTCAATTGGCACATTAATGCTTCTATTACCAATGAAGTACTGAATAAAACCGTTATTACTCCAATCCAAATTCAGTACAAGGCAAAGAATCTCCTTGAAGAATATGAGAACTTCAAAAACCAAGACTTAGAGTATAGAGAAGATGCCATTATGGGCGAAGCACATGAGGAAGAGGAGATGGATGAGACAGAGAAGGCTTTTAAGCAAATAGAATTTGAAATGAAAGCCCAACAACTCTTCTTCCAATTAAGGGCTCATCAATTAGATAAACCAAATTTGAATAGGATAGAAGATAGTTTAATAAGAGAATACACGTTTATTGAGTTTTGCTATACTAAGTTTCATAATCTTGTAACTTTGTCCATCTCTTATTTTTACGAAATTGAGAATGTAGCCAAATGAGTCTTCCCAATGTAAATATTACTTATCAATAAAATTGGGCTTTGCAAATTTCATCCGTCATGATCTAATTTTATATTATAATTGTATGATAAATTGTATGGTTGATGTGACTTAACTCATTATGTTCAAAGAAGCTTTGAATCAACCAATTTTTCTCTAAAGCCTAACTCAAATACTTCCAAAGTGTGGAATTTCCTCTTAAGAAGGGCAACCTTTGCTTTACATTCCAATTATATGGTTAACATAATCTGTTCTTTGTTCAACTAACAGCTTCGAATTAACTAACTTTTCCTTCAAAGCCTGGTTTTAACACTTCCAATGGAATACTTGAAACCAAATTTGAATATCTCCAACATATGGAGTACAATTGACAATCTTTGCCTTAGGTCTTCTCATTCCAATTCGTATAGTTAACATAATCAACAGCTTCGAATTAACTATTTTTACTTCAAAAAATAGTCTACGTACTTCGAAGTATGGACACTTCCCTTAGGAATTTTACTGCTTACTCTTAAAGAGTGAGTCCTTTTGAGTTTTTTCACTGCTTGGCCAAATATTGATTTTGCAACTTCGAAGTTTAATACTTCAAAGTTTAACTCGAAGGATTTTATTCTTTACAAGAAACCTAAGAGCAAGTCTCCAATCCTTTTGAAGTAGACAAAAGCTAAGCATTCTTGTATTCTTGGGCATAAAATGTGCTTCGAAGTCAACTACCTGCTTCCGAAGCCCTTGCTTCGAAGCCAAATATTTGTTTTCAAAGCCAATCTTATTGTTTGAGATATGTTTCCTGCCAAAGCATTCACCATTGAGAGAAACTTTTCATGTTGTACTTTCAAGAATCCTACGAATTTTAAGACAAAGTCTTAAACTCAAACGGGTTACAAAATCAGCCAAACAATCTATTTCGGGTCTTTTACTCATTTAAACAAATTTGGCATCTTTCGGACATAAAGGTTTAAAAACTCTTTCCCTTTGTGCTTTTAACTTACTTGCTTCCCCAAAACATAAACCCTTCATTTCTATCTCTCTCTCTCTCTCTCTCCTTTTCTTTACTCTTTTCTCAACTTCGTCTTTCGAAAAACTCTTGCTAATGGCTTTTTCCTTCTTAAAAGTACCAATTGTGGAGCTCATGAGTCCATCCATGGCTTTAAACAGGTGTATCAACGAAGAGATATCCAAGCTCAGAGCTGGTGAACCAAGTGCCATAGATGGTCGCCTCTTTATCCCTCTTCATAATGAACAATAGGAATATGTCTTGGGGCTTATCTTCAGAGAAGCCCCAGCTCAACTTCTTGCTTTGTATCCTCGTCTAGAGGATCACTGTCTCCTCTACGAAGAGGGTTTTGATTAGGAAAGCTGGAGGATAAACCGCCTCCACCGTTGCTGGCCCACATTGAGGATTGAATAGGAGGAGTGGTATGGCAGGGTTGTGCCAGCCAGAGAATGGGATCTACAAGAGCTTTGTATTCTTAATGGCCTTTGCCTTTCCAGGGTCATTATCCCTGAGGATCCTTTTTTGATTCCTACAGCCCTTTGTTTTAGAAATTCGACTTTTAACTTTTTCTAGTTTCAGTGTGACATGATGGCCCCTATCATTCTTGATATTTGTCATCTCTTAGGGCTCTCACCACTTGGTGCTCCCTTTAAGCCTGGTTACCCAGACCTTCCGGTCAACTTCACCATTCCTCCTTTGAACTCTTCCTTCAATGATTTTGTAAAATTTGAGAACAAGAAGGTAGGTCCTGTAGATGACCGAGAGTTCTTTTCTTTCATTCTATATTGGTTATGCAAATTTCTCTTTTGTACTTCATCTCAGCAGATTATACCTGAGTTTGCCTCACTTGCCAAGGCTCTTGCCTCGAAGAAGAGGATAGCCTTGGCTCCTTATGTTTCAGGCCATGTTTATAGAGAGTGTTCCCAATTTTGCGAGAAACCTTTGGATGTCAACCAAGGAGGCCCCCTCTGGATATTACAACTCTAGCTCTTTGCATATTTCATTCGTCTACATTCCAAGTGCTTGAGATTTTTGGTGCAAAAACCCACTACTTACGGAGAGAAATTTGTCAGGATTTTCTTATACCCCTCTAGCTTTGCCTATTATTTTACTTTCTTTCTTCAACTCCCAGCTTCTCCACTTCCTTCTTTTTTTTGTCCATTTGAAACCAATACAGGACTAGCCTGGCTCAGGGCATTTTTGGCTGATAGGGAATGCTCCAATTCATTACACAAAGATATGTGGGCCTCTATCTTGTTGCCAAGGGAGCTTTTTATTAGTACATTGAATTCTCAAGCTTACAAATGTATATCTGAAGTTTACTGTCTTTCCCAATTTGCCAAGCAATTTGGGCTTACTCAAGGAATTCCTGTCCCTCTTTGTAGCCTCTCTAATACCAATCTCACAGTCAGAGACTTGAAGGTACCCCAAAACAAATTGGAGGAAGCAACATTTAAATGGTTACGAGAGTTGAGTGAGTTTCAATTCACCCCCTTTATTCCTCATGGCACAACTTTGAAAAGATTTCAAAGTTAGTGGACAGTCAATATGGATGTGCTCCTGGCAATACCTCCCAAAGATGTGCTAGTGGGACTAGATGTGCCCTCTTAAGTTAAACCCAAAAAAACTAGGACTACTATTACAATCTCTATTGCCCTTGCTATCCCAGCTCTTACTCCTACTGTCACAGAGACTACTCTTGTTGCCTTTCCTCCTCCTCTTAGAGTTACCAGCGCTGCTTCGAAGAGAGGCACTCATTTCCTTTTTTTCCCTTCTCTTTTCTCTATAATGCTTATAATGCCTTGCTTATTTATTTGTGGCTTTCTTTTTGATGCAGGAGCTTCACAAGTAGATTCTCCTTAAAGGGCTTAAGCCCTAAATATTCTTAAGGACAAACAACAACAGCAAAAGAAGAGAAAATTTGCGCTTGGTCCTAAGGAGGAGAAAGAACCTGAAGAAACACCACTTAAGAGGAAGAAAAAACTAATAGTCTCCCCCTCTGATTTCAATGATGGCCCTGCTCATCAGGCGGCTACCAAGGCAGTAAAGAGGGAGCAATCCAAAGAATTTGTGGTTTTCCAGAGATATGAGAAAAGGAGATAGCAACATGTATTAAGGAATGAGGCAGTTGCTGCTGATGCACTTCAAAGGGAAACTACAAGAAAGCAACAAACTACTGAACACTATGCTCTTCACAGTTCTCCAATCATTACCACCACTACCTCTGAGATTGGTAATTCCCTTTAGTTTCGTTGATGATTTCCTTTCTCAAAATTTTAACAACAAAACTTACCATTGCTTCTTCTTTTCTGATTTGCAGCAAAAGTTATTCCACCTTCTTTTCCTTCGACAGATGAAAGGCTAAGAAGAAAGAAGAGTTCCACAAAAGTGCTTATGAATGTAGAGCCTATCAAAACAATGTTCTCTCTTCCTAGCTCCACACTTTCCATATCTTCTTTGAGGCCAAACATTCCTATCCCTTGTTACCCAGGCTTAACTCTGTATTTGCCTCACTTAACTTTTACCTCAACCCAATTCACTCTCCCTATAGTCCTGGCTTCTCCTTCCCCACCTGAGGAGGTCCCAGTTATCACTTCATCTTCAGTGATTGTTGATACTCCCAGAGAAGACACTGGTAGCTCACCAATTCTTTGTTTACCATCACCATCCAGCTCCAGGCCTTCTTCTCTTGACTTGCTGGTGGCCAGGACTATAGACAGTGCTAAGGACACTTCAACCTCCTCTCCTATACCTATGCATCAATCTCTTCCTTCCACTAGAGACCTTTCTGCACTTCCAATATCAATGGAAGAGATGGACATTTTTGAAGCTAGGGTAGCTAATCTTTTTGACATACCTTCTACCATTCTAGCAACCAGTAATGAAACTGAGCCATTGGTTCTGACTAACTCTCTCTTGGAAATTTTTTAGAGCTCTTCAACCATCAGTAAGGCTTCCTTACCTCCACTGGACTTGGGCACTTGTTTGGAATTGCTGACATTATTCTCAAGGATCCCATTCGAAGCCTTACAAAGACCTATCATCAAGAATGGTTTCCTCCAGTGTTGTAAGGTCATTGAGCAATCTAACATGGTTATTTCAAGTCACTTATCCCAAGCAGCAGCTACTGTAGATTTTTATGTCAACATCTGTCACACTGCCAAAGCTGCAGAGAAGAAGCTATTGAAAGACAAGGAATTTGTTTCCCATATACATGCGAGGTGTCTAAATTGAAGGGACAACATTCCTTTGCTTCTCAATTTCGAACCTAGGTCTTAGAGAAGAAGGCTCAATTAGAAAAAGAGTAATCAGTAGTTAATCTAGCCTTAGATTGAACTACTACAAAGCTGCAAATCACCAATTAAGGGTTGGCTGATCGGAGGCAGAACATGGCTACAGCCATTTAGTTGTTCCCATCCCTTAAGAGTAGAGAATTAATTGTAAGGGAACAACTTAAACATTGTATTGATTTTTGGGCCAATTTATGACTACATGTACTTAACTCTATATGAGTGTTTTTATGCTTCTTTTGTTTAGCATTTTCTACACTCCTTGTGTTTCCCACACAGTTGGATAATAAGGTTTCAAGTACCTGTCGTTAATTTTCTTAGGATGCACATATCCATTAATATTTCTCAAATGGTATGCTCCCCTAGGCAAGACTCTATGAATTTGATATAGACCTTCCCAATTAGGTGACCATTTGTCAAACTTATGGCTTTTAATTCCTATTGGAAGTATTGTCTTTCATACTAAATCACCTTCATCAAAGCTAATGTGCCTAACTTTCTTATTATAGTTTTTGGCTGCCTTCTTCTTTTGGAAAAGAATGCTATTTAATGCCAAAATTCTATCTTCATCCACATTTTCTAATTCCAAGAACATGCTTTGATGGTACTGCTCTGAATCTAACTGGTCCTGGCATTTCACCCTCAACAACTTAATGTTAATCTCCACAAGCAACACTGCATCATGCCCATATACTAAGGAATAAGGAGTAACTCCTGTACTTGATCTTGGAGAAGTCCTATAAGCCCACAATACATCCAACAAACAAGTTATGCCAATTCCTAGGATTGTCTTCCAGAACTCTCTGTATTTCTTTTTGCAAGGACTTGTTAGATGATTCTGCCTGATCATTTGCTTGTGAATAATAAGGAGTGGAATTAGCAAGGCTAATTCCAAATTTTGCTGCGAAAGATTTTACCATATTTCCATCAAAAAATAGTCCTATTATCTACAGTTATGGTCTGTGGGATGCCAAACCTATGAATCAGATCTTTAATAAATCCAATAACTTCAGTTTGATCCACAACTTTATATGGTTTAGTTTCAACCCACTTAGTGAAGTAATCTGTGACCACTAAGATAAAACAATGGTGCTTCAAAGAGGATGGATGTATTTTTCCTATCATATCCATAGCCCAACCTCTAAATGGCCAAGGTGTCACAACTGTATGTAAATAAGTTATTAGTACATGTCTTATCATGCCATGTTTTTGGCATGCCTGACAACCTCTAGGATACTCTATACAATCTTTAAGTATTGTTGGCTAATAGTAGGAATGCCTTTGAAGCAACCATCTTACCTTCACACTAGGATGATGAGCACCACAAATGCCTTCATGAACTTCAGCCATGGCTGTCAATGCTTTCTTTGGCCCTAGACATTCCAATAACAATCCATTTGCTCCCCTTTTGTAAAAAGCATTACCGTACACAATGTATTGCATAGATTGTAATTTGATCTTTCTACTGGCCTTCGAAGATGGGCCAGTTAGGTACTGCATTATTGGTTGCCTCCAATCTTGATCTTATAAGTTATTATGATTGACTTTTAACACCACATTCCTTTTAGCTAAAGGTGGTATTAATTTTTTATATGTTGCTTGACTTATGTTCAATTGAGTGTCATCCCTTCTTCTGAAATTCGAAGCCTTTTGAGCTATATCATTGGCTTTGTTATTCATGAACCTTGGGATATAAGTTACATTTACTATCTGAAACTGAGAAAGCAAATGTAATGCAACAACATAGTATGTTAACATGCTTGCACTTTGACATTTGAAAATTCCTTTCATTTGGTTGACCACCAATTGAGAATCTCCAAATATATCAACTGCATAAGCTTGTAATCCAATAAGCATTTCCAGTCTCATTATTAAAGCTTCATATTCAACTTGGTTATTGGAACATGTAGTTTCATCCACTCTGAAACCATGTGTAGTTTCTACCCTCTGTGGTGACTTAATTACAACACCAATTCCAATCAGACCATTGGCCTTTGACCCGTCGAACCACATTTGCTATGGCTCAACATTGATCATACAAGATTCATTATCTCCTGGCTTTCCGTTTGACATGGATGATCTGCCAAAGAGTTAGCCAAAACTTGTTCTTTTACTGCCTTTTGGGAAACATATTCTAGATGAAACTCTGACAAGGCTAATATCCATTTACCAATTCTTCCTCTCAACATTAGTCTAGATAACATATACTTAACCAAGTTTGTGGTTGCAATTACCGAAACAACATTAGGTAAAAGATAATATCTTAATTTCATTGCTGCAAAGTACAATGCAAGGCATAGCTATTCTACAGCTGAGTATTTACATTCACAAGAATTTAAAAACCTACTAAGGTAATAAACTACTTGCTCCTTGCCTTCTTCATTGTCCTGGGGTAGGAAAGCTCCTAATGAATTTTTTGCTGTAGCAATGTATAACTTCAAAGGCTTGTTGCTCTTTGATGGCATTAGCACTGAAGGCTTGGCCAAATAGGCTTTAATTCCTTTAAAAGTAGTTTGATGCTCTACTATCCACACAAACTCCTCTTTATCTTTCAACTTTAATAAAGAAGAAAATACTTTAGTTTTTTCTGCAGTGTCAGAAATAAATCTTCAAAGAAAATTAACCTAACCAAGTAACTTTTGTATTTCTTTCTTACTTGATGAAGATTTCACCTCAATGATGGCTTTGGCTTTATTTTGATCAATTTGTATTCCCTTCTTGTGTACTGCATAGCCTAAGAAGTTTCTAGTTGATACACCAAAAGCACATTTGAGAGGATTAAGCTTCAACTTGAACTTTCTTATTCTTTCGAAAGCTGTTTCCAAGTGAACCAAATGTTCCTCCATGGACTTGGATTTTACTATAATGTCATCGACGTAACACTATAAATACCCTCCAATGAGATCATGAAAGATAGTGTTCATTGCCCTTTGATATGTAGCCCTAACATTTTTCAGACCAAATGGCATTTTAACCCATTCGAAGGTGCCAATGTTCCTAGGACATCTAAATGTTGTCTTATGGACATCCTCCTTTGCAATGCAGATTTGGTTGTAACCAGAACGTCCATCCATCATAGAGAAAATCTTGTGCCCTGCTGAACTGTCCACCAATAAGTCTATTGTGGGCATGGAGTATTCATCTTTTGGAGTTGCTAAGTTCAAGTTTCTAAAATCGATATATACCCTCATTTTACCATTTTTTTTAGCCACAGGCACAATATTTGACAACCATTCAACATATCTAGCTATTCTAATAAAGCCTGCATTAAGGAGCTTAAGAATTTTCTCCTTGACCTTCTAAACCACTTCAGGACTCATTCTTCTTGGCTTCTGCTTGTATGGCTTGAAATTAGGCTTCATAGGGAGCCTATGTTCTACTAATGATCTATCCAATCCAAGCTACTCATTATAAGACCAAGCAAAGCAATCCTTATATTGTTTTAAGACAATCAATAACTGGCTTCTATCACAAGGACTTAACCAAGCACTGATGTAAATGGGTTGCTATGCAAAACCTCTCCCTAAATTGACTTCTTCCAAGGATTCTTGTACTTGAGCACTCATTAATGTTTCTCTTTTGATTTCTTCTACCCTCGAAGCAACTTCTTTGCTTTATTCTGCTACCACTTTCTCTGGTTCAACATCTTTGCCTTCTTCCTCATAAATAAAGTCTGTCCATAAGGGTTCTTCTTCTTGTATTTCACGACATTTGTTTGATGTCCAATGCACTGATTTATCAAAGGTCAAAGGCCTGACCTGTTATTGTTCTTGCTTATAGCCAACTACCACGGCTTTCCTCTCTTGTTCCTGAACTTTTTGGATTATTGATTTTAAGTCCAATGCTGAAAACTTGACTAAAGCCAAGGGTCTAGCTTATTGGGTTTCATCTTCTTGCCTACAACCAGGCATCATTATCATCTTTGATAACAAATTCTTCATCAGCACTCTCTTGCACTAAGTGCTTCAGGTGTGTTACTTCCTCATCAGCCGTCACTTCGGCTGAACCATCAGGTTTTTCCAATATACTTAGTGGTGTCACTCCTTCAGTATACAACTTAGCCTCTACAAAGTCAGCACAAGCTATAAAAGGTTGAGGGTCTGCATTGATCTCCTCTGTCTCTCCATTACATAAGGCCATCATTATCTTCTGATGTAAAGAGGAAGTCATACATTTGTTAGTGTGGATCCAATCCCTGCCAAGTAAAACATTATACTTGGCATTACTATCTATAACAAAGAATGCTGTCATGCAATCTCTGGTCCCACACTCAGGTTGATAGGCAAGATACCCTGAGCCATTTGCTTATCCCTTGCGAAACCAGCAATGGTTGTGCTGGTTGGGATTAATCTGAGGTTTCTTTTTCCCAGTTTCTTCAAAGAGGATTTCAGAAGCAAGTTCACTACTGCCCCATTATTCACCAATACCCTATTCATTTGTATCCCATCGAAAAAAGCCTTGATATACAAGGGCTTAACGTGCTGTGTCATGGATGTTGTAGGATACTTAAAAGGATATGAGAGATTAATACTCACTTCCTCACTTTCATCTTTAGTTTCCATTGGTGTGGCCACTTCAGACTCATCTTGAACCATGCTAACATGTGAATCTTCACTAGAAATTGGAATAGGGTCAATTTCATGACCTTCTTGGTTTCCATCTTCAGCCTGGAACTCCTAAGGCAATATGTACACCATATTCACTGACACTGGAGGAAATGAACCAAACTGAACTGCTGGCTGCACTTGTTTCTTTTCTAGGTTAACTTGTTCAGTTATTTCAGAAGCATCTTCCATGCTGTACTCTAGTACTTCAGTACTAGTGACTTCCTTCGAATGGTCTGCTCCTGCTGGTTTTTCAACCAAAAATGTATGTTCAGCCATGAAGGCTTCAAACATCTCATCCTCAGCCATTTCTTTCCTTTGGCCTAGTTCAACTTCTCATTTTGTCTCACTGTCACTTTCCATCAAGGCCTTTTCAAGACCTGCTAAGCTAGATTTTTCCCTAGCTTTCAGTTCAGTGCGAACCTTAGCCAACTACTCTTTGCTGACACTTCTTTTGTTTTGAGGGGCCAATTTTGGACTAGGATCCAATTTTGGACTTTCTCTTTCCTCTGTCTGGCCTTTTGACTGGGCCAATGAAGAACTCTCTCCACTTTCCTTTAGATCCTTTTGGTACTGAGTGTACATTTGCTAGATCTTCCTCCTTTGAGACCTAGAAATTACTGGAACTATATTTGGTTCCTTTGTTTTTGGGTGCTTTAGTAATACCTAATTATTTGGAGCCACTAAGGCAGGTTTAATCATTCTACCCTGGTCTCTAAAGACACTTTTATAGGCAAGCATTTCCTTAGGCTTGTTCTGTATGACAAACCAATCTGGAACCCCAGGTACCCATAAACTCACTAGTTCAATTGTTGATCTAGCTCTTTCTGTCTTTGAAGCTAGCTTTGAAGCTACCTGTGAAGGCCACTGCTTGGCCCTGATCCCCTGTCTTGAGCTTAATTCAGGCGTCCTATCAGGGTGGTTACCTTCCATCTTGTTCGAGGCTGATCTTGGAGGCCAATCTTTAGCTCTGATTTCGTAACTTGAGCCCACTTCAGGCCTCTTCTTAGGATAATTGCCTTCCATCTTGTAGTAGTTGGGTGGTCTGAACTCATACAGAGGTCTCTTACTCTTGGGATGCACTCTAGCGGCTGGTGGTCCAACCAAGAATGACTGCTGTTTGGGACCAACTGGGTATGGCCTCTTGTTGTAGGTACTGGTTGGTTTAGGGCGCCTCTACACATCCTTGTAATATTGTTTCCCATAAATTGGGAGACCATTCAACCATTTGTAACTTAACCTACATTTGGGACACATCCTTTGCATGACAGCTACCTCTAGAGAGTCATCATCCTGCGCCTCCTCACTAGAGTCCTCTTTTTGGTCCGCAAAGCTCTGTCCATTTGCTGGTGAACTTCTAGTATCTTTCTTGAAAGTAGTTTGGCTGGCAACATGTATTTGCACATTAACCTCCTCCAATTCCTTCAAGGATAAGTTTTGGAAATCTGGCACACCAACATTGGCTGTAACTTCCCCAATCTCTGGGAGTAGGTTAGTGTCAATCCCCATAGGTTTCTCTGCTTTGGCTGGGAAATTTAAACTTCCCTTTCGAATCTATTCTTGGATCTTGTCCCGAAAAACAATACAAGTTTTAGTTAAATGAGACCAAGAATCGTGCCATTTACAGTACATCTTCCCTTTAAATTCTTCTGGGGTAAGGATCTTAACTCCTTTTGGTAACTTTAGGAAATTTATTGCAAGCAAATGATCAAAAATATCATCTGCTTTTGTTAAATCAAAAGAATACTTCCTATGAAGGTCTTCCTTTTTGAACTGCTGGTTTATTGTAATGTCCTTACGAATTAATGCCTCATAGGTCATAGGCTCTTTCCCTACAATCTATGTTGCATCAATTTCATAATTAGGGTCCTTATAATAAGTCTTATATGATGCATTACTTCGATCATGTTCTTTCTCAAGTAAAGATTCATATCTAGATACTTTATAGGTTAATTCTACTAAATCTCAAAACTCAGTTTAATCAAACTTCTTTCGAAGCCTAAACTCTAAACCATTTTGAGCTAATCTCACAAATTCAAGCTCTGGTAGAATGACCCTACACTTGTTTCATGCTCTTTTGAATCTAGTAATAAATTAAGCAGCCTTCTCATCAGGCCTTTGGCTCAACCTTGCCAAATCTACCATGGAAACTTTTGGCTCTATTTGGAAGAATTGGGCATGAAATCCCTCCTCCATTTGCTGCCAAGTTTGGATAGAACCAGGTGTAAGGTTAATATACCATACAAACGCTGCCCTAGTTAAAGAATTTGGAAAAATTCTTAACTTCATATAATCATTATTGGTAAATTTACCACATTGGACTGCGAACCTAGCAATGTGTTCTACTATGGACTAGTTTCCATTTCCATAAAAGAGAGCAAAGTCTAGTATTCTAAACCCCCTTGGGTATTCATGCACCCTATCCACACATTCTGGGTATGGCTTCCTATACACAGAAGTTTGAACCCCCTGAGCCATAGGTCCACACATTTCTCTAGCAATATCAGCAATTTGATCCTTATGAACCATATTTTGTGCTTGTTGGACTACCATTGAAGGAACAAACACAGGATTTGGTGGAAACCTTTGTGCTTGAGGTCCTCTTGGTCCATAGGGAGGTATATTTGGGACTGGTTGTCCCTATGGTACTAGCTGCTGTTGAGGGTATGGTTGACCTCTCTGAGCCTATCTTACGAAAGGACCTACGAAAGGTGCTGTAATAGAAGGAACATGTGTTGTTTCTCTCCTAGCCACAGGAAAACCTTCCAACCCCCCGGGTACGAATTCGGACAGAGGATTAGTGAACCCCCTTGTGCCATGTATGGCTTCGAACATGGGATTTGGAAACATTTTCATGCCATTTTCTTGTGTTGGACCAGATCTACCAATTTGTATGGCTTTGCTATTAGGTAATGAGGCATTTTGATTTATCACAGGCCTCGAAAGAGGCTCATACCATGATTGAGGTATAAGTGATGGTCTTTCATAATTTTGATTACTAGTTTGACTATTAGTATGTCCATTACTATGCATAGGCTGTTTATCTCTAGCCAATCTTTGTTGAGAAACATTTGAATTTTCCTCCATATGCCTTGTGCTAGTTGGTTGATGGGAATTCATTCGATCCATAAAGGATGTTGCCCATTTTTCCATTGTGTACATTAACTACTGTCCCATGGCATGTACCATGCCTCCCCATGGATTCATTGGCTGGGTAAATGGAACAGTGGATGGTCCAATTCCATGGCCTTGTCTAATATTTTGAACATGTGGTACATGTTCTGAATTGTTGGTCTGTTCGACCACTATATGTTGGCCTTTTGTCTTTCAAAGGTTAATAATATAATTTTAAACGTGCCAGCAAGGATCAATTAGTGCTTACAGAATATTAATTGCTAACCAATTATCAGACGATTGTGTTTTATTTCTCTGAGCCTCAATGAAGAGGACTTTTACTGGCGGCTTGTTTAGGAGAATTTAGTAAATAACAACAAGTGAAGAACAATTTAGAATCTGAATCTCATTGAGTAAATGAAAACTTACAATGATCTGACCCAACCTCGTAGAGGTTTACGACAACAACAAGCTATTTGAAACGACTCCTAGGAAATGAAGTGCAATACAGGAATTGAAGTACAGAAATGTAAAGAACTGTAAAACTGGAAGGAAAAATGAAGTAGATAAACTGATTTTTTGATCTGAGTCTGGATCCTTCAGTCTGGGGCCTTCTCTGCTATTTATACTTTTCAATAATAACCGTCGAAGTGGGCTTCCAACCGTTACAATGTCCCCCTATGATTGCTGAACATGTTCTCTCACAATCAATCCCACTATGTCACTCTTGCAGTTAGGCTTTCCTCCTAATTTTGAATTTAAACTTTGTGAGTAACTGTTAGACCATATCACCTTATATCCCTCGAATTTTCCAATGCTACACAGATCCATTATTACCAATATGAACTGATACGTGCCTGACTTTGGTTGACAACTTGTATTAACTCCCCAAATTACCCTCTTTCGTTCCACGTGTTGAATTGTGATTGGCTTTTACAAATTATACAACCAACAAATGTTAGCAATGAAGTGGCTTTAATGAGATTGTTCTCAGCCTCTTTAAAGGACAAGGCTGAGAGTTGATTTTATTCCTTAAGCCCAAGATTAATAGAAACATGATAAGAGATACAAAAATAATTTTTGAAAAAAATTTATCCCACGTCTGAGACCCTTCTTTTGAAGCGACAAATTATAAATTTTTATCAAATAGAAGGTGAGTCTTTTTCACAATGTTGGGAGCGATTTAAATATTTAGTAATCTCTTGCCCATGTCGTACTTACGAAACTTTGGCGTCTCATTCATTTATTCTTTGAGAGTTTATGTTTTGAAATACGCCATTTTGTAGAGATGTGCCATGGTGAACTTTTAGATAAAACTGCTAAAGAGGCTTAGACTTATTTTGATCACTTATCTAAAATTTCAAAATTTTGGGATAATGATGAGTTTGATAAAACCAATTCTCATGCCATGGAAGTTGAAAAGTTAGAGCCACTTTTGGCTAGTGAAAGGAGGTAAGAAATTTGTGACACTTGTGAAATGATGGGGTACATAACAAACAATTGCTTAAATTGTTCCAATTTTTAATGAGATGTCTCAAAGTCAAGCAAATCTAACAAATATTCATGACTTTGGTTTGGGTAACCCCTCGTAGAGATGAGCTTAATGTCACAAATATTGAAGAGTTTAATATTTTGTTTTTTGTTTGACCTTCTTGATTCCATTCATAATTTTTGTCTTCACCATTTATTAATCATGCACATATTTTTCCTATATGCTAATTATGTCCATGTTTTAAGTCAGAATGTTTACTTGATCGTACCAACCAAGCAAAATTTTTTTGGTGGGTCAAGTATTTTTTTGTTGGAATGATCCATATCACATTAATCATAAGAAGGAAAAGTGAGAGTTTTGTATCACTTGTATTTTATTTTATTATTTTGATTTTTTTTTTTTTATACTTTTGATTTTTTTTTCTTTATTTTAGTTTTAGATTTTATTTTTATTTTTTTCTACTTTCTAGAATGTTGGTTACTAATTTTTGGTAGGTGCACTATGCTTCTCTCTCTCTCTCTCTCCTCTATATCCATGTGTGCCTGTCAAAGCCTTAAGGTGAATCTTTCCTCTCATGTGTAGTATTGATTATTCTATTGTCTATTTTGATGTGTCTCATTGAGTTCAATGTGACATTTAAGTTTGGGGGAAAGATTTTGTTCTTTAATTGGAGTATCTGGATAAAATTCACCTTGAGATAGATGCCCTCCTCTTACTTTTAAAGTTGAATGATTGCCTACTCTAGGTAGTTGATGTGAAATATTGAATGGTTGAGAATTACAGTTTGAATTCATTGACTGAATTAAATTTTTGAACAGTGTCATTGGTTAAGTGATACTACACTTGTTCTTTGTCCTTGTGCTTAATAGAGAGTATTATTTACCTTGAAATCACTTGACCACATAAGCACATTATATGCATGTTGTTGATACTTTGTAATGAGCTGGATGACCGACTGAATAAATAACCTTGACTTGATTGAAAAATAAATAAATAAATTTGAATAGTTTGGGTTTATAGCCTTTTTAACTCAAGTTACTTAGTCTTTTTAACTCGAGTTATTAAGTCCGTTGGGGTGTCTCTATACCTAGTGCCCTAAAGCCATTTGGTTTAGGAGTTATTGGCCTAACTCTTACTACATATGTTAATTAAAAAGCTTAAGGGACCTAAACATTGCACATTCACCAAAAAAAAAAAAAAAAACTAGTTTAGGTTCGCAGGTTTTTTAACTCGAGTTATTATGTCCATTGGGGTGTCTCTACACCTAGTGCCCTTAATCTATTTGGTTTGGAAGTCATTGGCCTAACACTTACTACACGGGTTAATTAGAAAGCTTAAGGGACCTAGACATTGCACAATCACAAAAAAAAAAAAAAAAAAAAAAAGAAGAAGAAAAAGAAAAAGAAAAAGAAAAAGTGCATCAAAGTCAAGCCATTGGTTGCATTATTTTATGAGATGCCTATTGAATTGTGACAAATTGTTGATATGTGTATTAATGATTAAGTTGGGGGTCGTATTTCTATGTGAATATTCACTTTACACAAAGGGAACATGTGTTGATTTTGTACAATATACAAGTATATTGAACTTGAGTAATATTGCTTCAAAGTGAGATGTTTGACTGGTTAAAATAGTCCATGAACGATAACTGTGGATCCTAACTATTTGATATTCTATATTGACTGCTTGACAGGGTATTTGTTTAAATTGAAAAGTTGAAGTGGGGTATTTTATCTCTAGTCTGAATTTTGTGGGTCGATTCTCTGCAAATCCTCACGAGACTCTTAAATGTAATCATGATCCCTATAAAAATGGCTTAGATAGATTTTATTTTATGTTTCTTTTGCTTTGCTTGAGGACTAGCAAAGTGTATATTTGGGGGTGTGATAGGTGCCAAAATATACACATTTAGGGCCCTTAAAATACGATTGTTAGTCATTGAATTATTGCTACTTGATGGTTTTGATAAGTTTGTATATGTGTAGGTCATTCGGGATTGTGAGATGAAATTAACCTTAATTTGAAGTATTTGAAACCCGAGAGACAAGACTCAACCTAAGTTTAAAGGCTTGGAAGATATAAATAATTGAATCAAGCAATAAAAGCCCAACCCATGAGATTTGAAGAAAGAAAAGTTAAAATTGTTGCAATCCTGCTATAGAAGTCACTCTGCATAGCGTTCAGTATTTTGGATGTATCTCTCTCGTTTGATATCGGATTGAAGTTATTCAAGTGACATTGGAAAGGTAACTCAAAGGAATACGATTTTTTGTGATTCAAATTCTAACTTTTAATAGGTCAAAACAGGCCAACAAGAGCCTAAAAAGTTGGGAATAATTACATCCAAATTTTCCTTTCATTTTGGGAAATTCTAATCTCTTGGGTATTACTTAAAAGGCTCTTAATGTCTATAAATATAAAACCCTATTCATTATTAGGGTTGTTATTGATTTTAGAGAGAGAAGGCAGAGGCGATGGAGACATGTGCGGCTAAGGAGATCTCCTCTTCAGCCATGTTTGTTTGGCTCTTTGGGGAGGAAGATTGGACTAATAATCCGTGGGACTCACCTAAAGAGTATTTGGTTAAGGACATGAGTGAGGGGATTAGCTATCCTCTTGGATTAGAAATCTCCCCATGTAGTTGGACTAACAAAGCTATGGAAAGGTTGGGATTAGAAATTGAGTGGGAGGGTTTGTGAATTTTTAATTGATTTTTAAGCAATTTTTTTTTTTAAAACAAAAAAATACTAAAAATTAAAAAATATTAATTTTATATATCAACACTATCTATAGTATTATTAATCCGGTGGTGTACAAACAAACACTCTTTATTCTATATCTACAACCTAATACTATCATACTAATAATCTCCTCACTCAATCCCACCATACTCTTAATCCCCTACATCTTATGAAGTAAAACAAACATGGTCTTAGGGTTTGGATGAAACTCTAGTCAAGCAACAATGTTTTATATTTAGTTTGGGATTTTTATTATTGATTCAACAGTTATATAAGATTAAGGCTTTTCTATATTATTATTTTGTTTTGAATTTTTCCATCCGACACAAGTTCTTAGTTTCTGTGATTCTAATTGAATGCTTATACAATGATTTTTATTGATTTGCTTTTATTCAGTTAAGATAGTCTATGCTTGAAAAGACGAGTCATGCTGTGAAACGATTCAGGCTACTACTAGATAGTCTATGCTAATCGTTAAACTGCAATTATCCTCTAAACAATACTGTTACAAGTTGTAGTCACTAATGGATCATGGTTGAATTGAATAATAAATCCCTAAACTGGTTATGGTAGATTCAAAACTCTGAGTCACTTCTATTTGATTGATACTAATTAAATTATATTTATTTGTTTAATTTAATTAACCTCATACAAACTTCTTTATCACTTTTCAATTAATTTAAGAATTAATCTGAAATTTAAACAACCTAGCCTTTTAGTCCATATGGATCGATACTTGAATTAAACCACTATTCTATTAAATTAAGATCTTAGTAATGATTTATTTTTGGTATGCAAAACGACCCATCAATTAATGGTTTAAGCCTATAATATATCATATTTTAATAACTCAATATCATAAATGAATAAAAAAATCTTAATGTTTACAGTACTTTTTATCAATCAACAAAAAATATTTACAAATATTAAGAAAATTACAGTTGAAAAAATTCTGACATAAAATTTTTCCTTTAAAATTTTATGACTTATATATTTTCTTTGACTCTATCACTAATCTTTGAGATAGTAACTAAAACAAATTTCAATCATTATTAAGGCGGGGTTCACCACAAGACTTGTCGATTTCTAATAATGTAACATATTGATGGGGTCGTTTTACACACCAAAAATAAATCATTACTAAGACCTTGATTCAATAAAATAGTGGTTTAGTTCGGGTTCGATCCACAGGGATTAAAACGCTAAGTTGTTTAAATTTCAGATTAATTCTTAAATTAATTTAAAAGTAGAAACGAACAATTTTGTATGAGTTTAATCCAATTAAAAAAATAAAAATATAATTAAATTAGTATTAATCAAATAGAGAGGACTTGGGTTTCGAATCCACCATAATCTTATAATCAATGAGCCATAAACACCGTCATTATTAGACACTGACCCAAACTAAATTTTATAGACTCATTTTTAATATTTTATCCAAATTAGAACCCCCAAACTAATTCATACCAGCCACGAACTGATAAAAACAAGTTTTAATAATGATCAAGATATTTTTTAATGATTAGATGAACGTCACATTGGCATAAATATTAAATCGACTATCTGCTGGCTCACTTATATTGTTTAGTCGAATATCACAAGTCAATTCTAATTCATTTTCACAAAAGAATTATGACATAAGACAATTTATAATTTTGAGTAGATAAATTTTTAGATTTTACAAAATAAGAAAAAACTAGTATATTAACATATGTAATTTACTACTATCATATGCTAAATTAAAATTACAAAATTTATAAAACAAAATGTATATTTTATCATAAATATAATTTTTGTAATTTTTCCTTAATTTTTACCAATTAAATTATGATATGCAATTTTTTATTAAGAACTTATAACACAATTAATGACATCAAAATAAAAACCTTGTCTTATGTGTAACTTTGATAAAAATGAATAAAATTTAATTGATTATAAATTATTTTTACTGCATATTTTAATTAAATTTTATATTATTATTTTAATTTAGAAACTAATTATTTTATTATTTATTATATCTTTAAATAGCACAAGCAATATGCTACTTTAAATTTGATCGTATAGTTTGTATTGACGGTGTTCATCACAAGACTTGTTTTGATAATTAAATCGTTTATTTTGTAGAATCCCTCGTCTATATCATTTATGAAAAAATTGTGTTCATCTAATAATCGTAGTATTTTCATTTTATTGCATTTGTTTCCGGAAAAAATGGACCATATATGTATTTTTAAAAATAGAGTATCCATTTTTTTATAGAGGCAAATGCAATAAAATAAAAATATTACGATTATCGGGTTGATTTATTTTTTTATGCATGATATACACAAAAGATCCTAAAAAATAAATAGTTTAAATTATCAACCTGAGACCCAAAGTGGGGCCCATGAGCTCGAACATTATGGTCAAATTTAAATTTAATATAATCTTTTGTATTTTAAAAACAATAAGTAAATTTTGAAAGAGTATGACTAAAAATTTCCCAAAAATAACGTAATTTGAGGAAACAATTAAAAAGAAAACGAATGTGATATTTTGTTGAAATAGATCAATGACATTATTCAGAAATGTCATTACACTTCACGAAATTAATTAAAAATTTTGAAAATGTTTCAGAATTATAAATTTCCAAGGGAGTGGAAGAATCAAAATGGAAAATAATTTCTCAAATTTCCAAAACGACTTTTTTTTTTAATTATTCATGCAAATTTTTAAGGGTTTGTGTATAATCCTTCACACTTGAATTATATATATATGTATAATGAATTGCATCAATCAACACTTACCAAAAAAAAATTGTATGAGTAAATTTTTGAGTAATAGGGATAAAAAAAATAAAATAAAAATGTTAAAGATCTCAAAAATTCTATTAAAAATTTTACCAAATGTCTCACATCGGTGTCAGACCCATATGGGATTCACATTGTGTGAGTCACACACCCATATAAGACATTTGATAAAACTTTTGGTAGAATATTTAAGATTTTTAGCATTACTCATAAAAAAAAAATTCAAAATAATGAATGCAAATTAAGGAAAGAATTAAAAAGCAAACCAAATTTAAGGCAAAATTATTGGATTGAGTGTTATTGACTTTAAATTGTTTTAAATGGCAGTGATTTGCTTACCACAAAACTAGGATACTGTGCATGAGTCATAGGCTATAAAAGACAACATGTTGCCTAAGCTTTACGTACAATAGAAAATATTGAAATTATAGATAAAAGTTTGAGTTTTTAATTTTACTCTCAATTTTGACAATGGTGAAAGTTTTCCCAACCCTTGGCATTCTCGTGATGGTGATTTTATCAGGTATATATCTTCTTAATCCAAATTACTTGTTGTAATTAACTCGGAATTTGGTTTAGTCAAATGTATGAGTATACTAATTAATATCAGTTTTCTTATTGATTGAAAAAGAGTCCTGTAACAATTTTTCTCAAACCTAAAATGATAGTCTTATTCGACTCAAATTGAAAATTTGAAGCTCAAATGTGTCTATGACCAAACTAATATATAGACATGTTAAACACCATTGGTGTAGTTTGCCTTTAATTAATTAGTTTATAATGAAAGTTCTTTATCACGAATTCAAATCTATGGTAAAGAAGAAAATAAGACATGAAAAAATAAAACAATTGCATGGTGGTCATCTTTTTTTAATTTTTCAAATTAATTGCTATTTGGGTGTTTTTTTCTTCTTCCTTTTGTTTTTCCAATCTCTGTTGTAATGTTTTATTATTAGTAATAAAATCAAGAGAATAAAAAGGGAAAAAAAAAAAAACTAAAATTTGACTCTTATAACAAAATAAACTTTGATTTTTTTAATTTTATCAATTTAAACCCTGATCTTTTGATTTATTTTTAGTCTAAATCATCAGCCCATTTTTGTTAACTAAAATCGATGTAAACAAAATATTTTAGTTATTAAATTTAATATAAATATACATAAAATGTCTAAAATATCACTTTTTGTTAACTTTAATGACTAAAACATTTTTTTGGAGTCAATTTTACCTAATAGAAATAGGTAGATAGTTTATATTGAAAACAAATAAAAAATTTAGGTTTTAAATTGATAAAATTAAACACTCTTATTTTATTAGAAGGGTCAAACTCTGATTTTTTGTTGTAATTATTCCTAAAATATTACTTTTTTCCTGGTAAAAAATAAAAAATATGATAACTACTGCAGTTAAGATGATGGTACCAGTAGCAAAGAGTGAAACAAGAATATGCACAGATGGATTGGGACTGTGTGGTAAAGATTGCAACCAAAGGTGTGTTGCAAAACATCCAGGTGGGCAAGGAACCTGTGATCCAACCATCAAACCTGAATTGTGTAGTTGCCAATACAACTGCGATACGCCGCCAAATCCTCCAAAGCAGAAGAGATGCAATGCTGGTTTAGGTCAATGCAGTTTTGCTTGCCAAACACATTGTTGTAATGATAAGTGTGCTAAAATGTTCAAAAATGGCCAAGGGTTTTGTGATGACAATGCTGGTGTTAACCTCTGTCAATGCCAATATGATTGCTAGAAATGTTGCTCGTGTAGCCTTTTTAATTACTTGTGGTTCTGAATATCTCTAAATAAGAGTTTCTTATTGGTTCTTGTCAGTAGCGGAGCCAGAATTTATGAACAATGGACTCAATTAATAGTCAATATCAATACATTATACGAGTGAGTATTAACTTTGAAAAAAAAAAAATTAAAAATACAAAAAGCTAAAAACATTCCATTTCAATTTTGATTTTGAATTAAATTTCTACTAAGAATAACATTTTAGAAAGGAAAAAAAAAAATCATTACTTTTGCATTTAAAACTTGCCATTCTCTTCAACAATATAATGTAGTGGAGTAATTTTGATGAAAATTTAAAAGATTTATTAATTTTTTTTTAATTTATTCCATGAGATTACAAATTATTAGTTAAAATATTAAATAAATCCTACTTGTTTATAAAATGTCAGTGGGTTCATTCGAACCCAAAACTTGCCCAAAAAAAGTATAATTGAATTCACTTGAACAACATGAAGTCGACTAGTAAGTTTCTAATGGACCATAACAAAGAAATAGTTGCACACACAAGGAAAAAAAATATGAAGAAAAAAAAATTAATATGGCTTGCAATTAAAATTTTAGTCACAATTCATAACTTTCTTCCATATTTTTTAAGCAATGCTTTCAAATTCTTATTAAAAACTTGAGTTCAAAAATCATTGGATATCCAAGTATCATTTACTCTATTTGGTTTTGAGTTTTTAAAACTTATTTTTTGAGCTTTTGATTTTTTTTTTTTTATCGTATATTATTTTTAGTGATTTTTATTTTTTATTTTAGTCAATTATTTTATAATAATAATAATAAAATAGATGTACATAATCTAAATGTATTTCAAAAGTAAATTTCATGTAAAAAAATCTAAAAAGAATTCAATAAATATAAAAAATACAAAAATATATTAAAATTTTATATTTATATATTTTTGTATTTAGTGAACTTTAAAAAAAAATTATATAAAAGTTGTACTTTTTAACTGTAGTTAGATTAAATAGATCTAAAAAGTAAAAGAAAAAAATAATTAAAACATTACAAAAAATTATTAAAAATAAAAAAATACAAATTGAAAACCTCAAAAATATTTTTGAAAATTCCAAAGTCAAAAAGAGTAATTTATTTTTCAAAGGCCAATCATATTTATTTTTTTTTAATTTTTTTTTATCGGCAAAAAAAAGACTTTATAGATGAACCACATACAAAATATGATAAATTACATCAACAAAGAGGAGTTTAGAGCTATTACCTCCTAGTTGGTGAGAGACCAACAAAAGGAGCAAACAAAGCAAAAGCAAAGAAAAACCAGCCGAGTAACAGGGCATTTCAACCAATCACCAAGACTAAGCAACCACAAAAACTACATAACAGGAAAACTAAAACCTATCACCAGTCCTCATGTTGCAGCAACTGCTGAGCAAGAGCCAACAACATTAGCATCATACAAAATACCAGCACATACCAGTGCTACATCAGCAAGATAGATAGTATTGAGGAACCAATGGGTTAGCAAATACCAGCATAGCAGCCAGACAAACAACTCCATTCAAAATAGACCTATAACCCTGCTGTCTAGAACTCCATTCAAATTAACCAAACATTTCAAAACAATAAGCAACCCTCCAGTCATCCTACAAAACTCAGCAAATACCAGTACAACATCAGCAAGACAAGTACCAACACAGCAGCAAGACAAATTGACCAGACATATGATTGAGGAACCAATGGGTTAATCATACCAGAAACCAGTGCAAATACCAATGCAACATCAGCAAGACAAGTATGAGCACAGCAGTAAGACAAATTAACCAAACATTTCAAAAACAAGCAACCCTCTAGTTAGTAGCCCTGCTTCCAAGCCCCAGGCATCATACATTAAAGCATAGAAAGCTAATTGATAGAATACTTCAACCTCCATTCCTGATACAATACTTCACCTATGGCAAATTAAAGACCAAATCATTTACAGAAAAGTCCACTTGAATTTGCGATGCTTTGAGCCACATAGCAACTCTAACCTTCACTAATTCACACAGAACTTCCAAATTTGGTTGAAAACCATTAAAAACACAGTCATTTCTATGCTTCCATGTGGACCAGAGAGTGGCCAAAGGTATAACCATCCAAATTTTCTTCTCCAGCTTTTGCATTCTACATCCAGACCACCATTGCAACAGACCATGCACTGAACCTTGTATCACCCACTGCAATCCCCACTGGTGTATAATGTCAGACCAAAGCAGCCACACAAAACGGCAATAAAGCAAAATATGTTCCACTGTTTCAACCTCATTATGACAGAACACACAGCCAAGATTTGCACTCCCTGCTAGGATTCCAATTCTATGGAGGAAGGTAGAGGTTTTAATCTTACCAAGCCAAGCCAACCACCAAAAGAATTGCACTTTTGGAGGCGCAAAGTAGTTCCAAATTGAGGCAACCACCAGTACTACAGGTCCTAGAAATGATTCAGTCCATTTATATACTGATGAAACAGTAAAGACTTAGATGGATTTGGACACCATTGAAGCTCATTAGGTCTGGTACTACACAGTGTTGGTGCAGTGCTAAGCAGATTGAATAATCTGTAAGCTTCTTCCTCCTCCCAGACCAGCAAAGATCTTCTAAATCCTAGGTTCCATCCACCATCCTCTGCCCTTCTTTCAAAAAACACACCAACCACACCATTTTTACCATTTGATAATAAGAAAGCCTTAGGAATTCATCCATTGAGCATACATTACCCACCCACTTGTCCCTCCAAAAAATAACTCTTCTCCCATCCCGCAAACAAGCTAAGAATTATTAATATAAAATTGATGCAACTCTGGATTGGATAAAACAACATGTATTACATCAAACCAGAGCTTTGATCCTCTACCTACTAGTTTTGGGAACCATCTTCCTTCCACTGGCACATATTTTGCACAAATCACTTCCTTCCAAAGCGACTGATTCTTAACGCCAAATCTCCACCACCATTTTAATAAGAGACATTGATTCAAATTTTTAATCCTCCTCGCACCTAACCCACCTAGTTTCTTATTTTTAGTAACCACCTCCCACCGGACCATATGTACTTTTATTCTAAGATTAGAGCCACCCCAAAGGAAAGTTGATTGCAATCTCTCAATCTCCTTGGCCACTCCAGAAGGCCAATCATATTTGATCACTTATATTGTTAGTAAGATTTTTGACAAGAATATCCGTATTATTATTTTATAGGTTTGCAACTTTGTTCAATATCTTTATTATCTTAATTATTTCGGCAAAAATAAACTTAAAATGTGCTGAAATGGTTTGGATTCTCTTTTAGTACTAAAGTAAAACTAATTCATGGATCGGCTTTGTAAAACCCAAGTTATGTGTAGAATTATTTTTGGATAAAGTAGTAGTTAAATTAATTTGCATGGGTAATTTAGTAATTTTAAGAAATCAGGTTAATAACCCTTTAAGTTAGAAAAATAAAAAAAAAATGGCGTTTCACGTTATGTTGTATCATAATTTTACAGAGGATTTGGGAGAGAGACTACGGTAGGAAATTGAGGGCTCAAAAACTGGTGATATTTGGACACCCATTGGTTAAGGTAAAACTTTTCTTGTACCACTGACTATTAATTTTATTTTGAGGAATTATATAGCGATTCCAATTTTGACCCGACCCGTTGATACTCCAGAGTCGGGTTTTATAGTTTCTAAATGTTGTCTATTGTCATTTCCTCCTTGTTCTTACTTGAGTTTGGCTATTTGGTTGTATTGCTCGTGTTTGTAATAGGTTGGTTGCTTGGTTTTCAAACTCTTGTTGCCCAGAATTTTGCTCTTCCACTCGAGCGGTACTTCCTGCGCTCAAACGGGCTTTACAAACTCTCAGTACTTTTGTAAGTCTACAAAACTACCAGGAGAGTGTATTATATGCTCAAGCGGTGTTTCCTACGCTTGAGCGGGTGTGCACCGTTCGAGTGGCAATTATTCTGTTTGCAAAACTACTAGATGTGTGCATTCTACGCTTGAGCGTCACTTCTTGCACTTGAGTGGAACAACTTATTATGTCTGATGTTTGAGCATCAACTCTTGTGCTTGAGCGAACTGTGCGTATATCGTTCACGAAAATGACTTTTCACATCACTTTTCAGATCTATTTCTCTCTAAATCCTAAAGTTGAGACCCTCTCTCTCTAAAACCTACATTCTCTCTACTTTTTCATCTAGATCTAGTGATTTCTCCACCCTTGTGCTTTTGTAAGAAGAGTAGAGCACTTCAAGAGCTACGTTTTGATCCGAATGAATGTTAGTTTCGACATCTTTGAAGTTTCTCCACTTCTCCCTTAGTCTTCTAAGCTTGAGATAGAGACTTTCTACTCTTTCTTATGAGTTTTAACTTAGCTATTTGCAGTCATGTAAATAAATGTAGAGATTTGGTGGAATTTAGACAAACCTAGGGTTTCGGTTTAAAATCAAAAGAGGGTTTTTCAAATGAAAGCATTGAAAATGATTATGAGTGTCAGTATGAGGTTGTGTTGTGTTGAATTTGTTGATTATGGCGGATGGGTTGGGTTTTGGACAAAAATGGGGTTTCGCCCTAAAAGGTTTCAAATAATTGTTTTGTATAAATAAATTAAATTGGTATTGAAAATATAAAATTAGGTGAATGTTTATATGAATGATGGAGTTGGATATGTATTACCTCTCACCTATGGAAATTTGGATAAATTATCTGTTTTAGAGTGTAGACACCCTATTTTTGACGGCTCTTACGAGTTGGACGTCCTCACATGCACACCCGATGATGAATTTATATGCACGCCAAGTGCTCAAAGTCCTCAGCACAATACCACAACTTTGAGCCTTTCAAACCCTGTACCTTTATTGTCCCAGTTTTGGACCAAGCCTAGCTTTTCCAACCTGTAGCCTCTAGTGGCCTGCTGGCCACCCCTTTTGGGCTGCCGGCCATCACTTTTGGGTTGTCAGCCACTGTTGTGGCTTACCGACCACCAATGATGGCTGGCCAGCCACCAGTGTATTTTGCAGATATTTTATGCCAGCTGTGCCAGCTGTTTGCACAGATGCATACATCTATCCCCACATGTAGGGCTGGATCTCCTTGAGGGAATTTCATGTTTTCTATATATAGGAGGCCCCTCTCTCATGTTTTAAGGTTAGAAAATTTTGAGATTAAAAATGTTCCTCTCCCTCTCTACAATTCTCTCTTTCCAACAAATTTCTACATTTTAGCCTACAATTCCTTAACCTTTGCCTATACACCCTTAACCAAATCTCACCATCTTTGAGCTGAGGTACTTTTGAGCTTGGTTTGAGCTCTAGAGGGTGTGTTTACATGGTTTTGTTGCTTGGAATTGCTCTTCTCTTCCACAGGTATAAGACTTTGCTTGTGGCTTTGTTTTATTTGCTATTTTTTCTACTATTTTTCCATTGTTTTGGGCTGTCAAAACTCTGTATTTTTTGGGCTAAAGCTTGGGTTTACGGTCATTAAAGGTTGAGGGGTTGATAGCCCTTCTTTGTACTTTGTTTTGGAGGCCTTTGCCCTTGTGTTTCCCACTCTTTTACTATCTTTTTCCAAGCTTTTAAACGCTAATTTTCAGAGCTTTTTCAGTGGTTAAAATCATGTTTTGATATTCGAATTTGGAGGGGTTAGCCTCCCTTCCTTATGTCTTGGTTACTAGCCTAGCTTGCTCTATATGTTAGCTTATTTTTCTAGCCTTTTTTGTCTTGATTCCAGCATGTTTTAGGCTTTGTTTAGGACTGTTTTAGACATATTTTTTGGTTGTTTCAGTTTTTTAAGCTTTGTATAGCATGCTTCTAGTGTAATTGTCCTTATAAGCTTGATGTTTTAGGTCTTAGACATCACTTATTTGAGTTGATAGCACTTATTTTTGGCTTTTCATACTTCATTTTAACACTAATAATTTCTGCAACCTCCCTTCATTCTTGGCTTTTTATTTTTCTTTGAAAGTGGTTTTGAGTCACTTGTTTGCCCAAATATGAAATTGAGGTTTCATACTTAATGGTTTAATCCCTTAGGGGGTTCATTACCAACGGTATGTGTAGACGCGCCCCGAGGACTTTCGAAGCTCCGCGCTTGCGAAGGCCCGAAATCTCGTTTGCTCTCTAGCATACTACAGTTCGGACTCAAATGTCACGATTCTGAATCTAATCTCGTAAAGTGCAATGCAAGACCGATAAATCACCAAAGAGTCCAAATTCGGCAAATCGTTTTGGAAAACTGATTTTTGTAAAGAAGTGCCAAACATGGACTGCTTTGCCAGATACAGAGTCGCCATCTAAATATTTATTTTGGGAGAATTTAGGAAACCCTGACTCGTTGCCTAAGGCCACGTGTCCGTCATCACCAAAGTTGCCTCGGCTCGGGAACTTGGGTACGAGAAAGGAAGGTCATGCAATCAGCATCCCCGCTCGCCCGATCAAAGATTGGCCTGTACTAAGCATGATATCTTGTTTTTGAAAACACATGCGTTCTTATTCTAGTTATTAGCTAGAATTTACTATGTGATGCGCACAACACACAAGTATAGACTAGATCGCCTAATTTGGAACAAAGCATTGCATATTTGTTGTTTGAAAAACGGTTTGAAGTTTGCTACTCGCAAGTAGGCTAAATCGAGGATTCAATGAATTGTTCCAATTCAAGCAACCCAACCTTCACCCAAAGGCATTCAGGCAGTTATATCACATAAGCAAATAGCCTCATGGCAAGCATGCTATCATGGCAACACTTACACACATGCAAGATGCTAAAGCATAAACACTCACAGTGTACTCCGAGCCAAAACAATAGCTAGTTAGTAATCATACATGATCCTAGCTATGTTTAAGATGGCTAATGCTACAATGCAAAAATATAACTAGAAATAGACTCAGCTATTCTAAGATGGCATATGAGATGCGACAATTCAATACATGTATTCAAATAGGAATTGAAATACGATGCAGTTAGTATGATGCGCCGAGCCTGGTACATGCAGTACAGATGAATGATGCAAACATGCATAGCATAAGGATGCTAAATAAAACATGTCCTAAAACTAACCATCGTAAGCGGTTAAGTAAAAGGGAGAAAGACGTGGGGTTACAAGACATTCACACACTCACGCACACTTATTACAAAATTGTGCCCTCTCGACGTAGGGTCCGGAAGAATAATACAAATCAACTTATAAATCAACTAACAAGCTAATTAATTATTACATAACTCTTAACTAATTAAACAAATTAATTAAGCTACAAAATCAGTAAAGCGGCCTCGATAAGAGGGACAAATGCATACTCGATCGGCTTCGCTCGGAAATCCATTGCCATGCCTCATGTTGCCTCTGTTTGCACTGTTTTGCATCTCTGAAAACTGTGAAAAGTCTTGTGATGCTCTAGAACCACTTCATGGACATGCTGAAAGGCCATCGGCCAAATGGTGAAGCCATCGGCCAAAGGAAAGGTGTCATCGACCATTTATGAGGTCATCGGCCAAACACTTTTAGCCGGTCGGCACACCAGATAGCCGATCGGCCATTTTTTCCTGCAAAATGCTATTTTGCTGCAGTAGAGGACAAACAGAGGTATGGCAATACATTTGCAAGACAATGTTTACAACTACACCCCTTATCATCTTTAAGGCTCAAAGGTGTGTAGTTCTCGATCCTTAGGCCACCAATCACACATTCCAATACATGATGGCCAAAAGAGCCAAGTGTGCAATTCAATGTGGGATAAATGTACAAAATCACATAAGAGACCTCAACCTCTATCATATTTGATCAAGAGGCAAGACATGCACACACAATGCTATGCAAACATGTAAGCATGATGCGATGAAATTAGCATGCAACAACATGTAATGGAATTAGCACGTAACAACATGCAATGCACCAAGTATGCAACAAACATGCGACAACATGTAAGGCAAGCATGCAACAACATGTGAAAATGGGCTTAAACTAAAATGGACAGCTCTCAAACATGCCCAAATCAGTGGCCAAAAGTGCTAAAATGATGGTACTAAAATGCAAAACAAACATGCATGCCAATTGGTTCATAAGCTAGGCAACAAGACACAACTCTCAAACATGAGCAGGGTGTGACAAACATGAGAACTTAACAATGTAATAAGCTCTGAAAATATGTGAGGAATGATGCCAAATCAACCAAACAAAGCAAGTATAGCATGCAAGAAAGCCTAAAGCTTAAGGCTAGCCAAGTGACTCAAACCATGGCTATGCAAGGCAAGCCCCGAAGGGCCAAGGGCACCCAAAATAGTCTCAAGGCAGGTCAAGATAGGGCCCAAAACAAGCTTAAACCTAGCCAACACAAGTTAGAACAAAAGTCCAAAAGCATGAGGCATGCAACGTTACAAAAGAGGTGTTATACTACATCTATCAAAACCAAACATGGCATGACTTAACCAATGAAAGACAGAGTTATGGCATGGTAAAATAAGACCAAAAACCCACTTAGATGGCATCGCAAAGACCTAAGCATGGAGGCATGCATAATGATCCATTCATGAGGCATAAAACATCAACTCTTTAAAGCATTAAAAGAGTTATAAGTGCAAGCATTTGAGCATGAAACATGGACTAAAAACACATATGAAAGGATGTCGAATCATGAAAATGGTCCAAGTAATGCATGCTAGAGGACTCAATATTCAAAGCTAACAAGCTAAATTGAACAAAGGCTATACAAAACAAGTCATGCATGATCAAAACAACCAAAATCAGAGCTTAAACATGTTACAACATGGACAAAAGCTTCTTGAAGTTAAGCCAAAACAAGTAAGGATGATGATCTAAATGCATGATGCATGTTAAGACAAATGAGAGGATTGCAAGACAAGTACATGAAGCATGTAAGAGGCTATTAAACCAAACCCTAATAGAGATATATCGTGGTAAAACAAGCCCAAGAACATGCTGAAAAGGACTTCAAGCAAGCTAGAAATATATGCTACTTCATGAAGCATACAAAGCTAGTGTGTGTGATTTACACTACAAGTGTATAAACCATGCATGGAGTGATCAATCCAAGAAAAAATAGTGGTAAGCCTCAGCAAAGTAACCACAAATACATGCTAATATACAAGCTAAAACAAGCCTAACAAACATGCTCACACATGAGGCCTTCAAGGAAAGTATTGAAGACACAAGGAGAGGGGATGACCCTCTCCTTTTTGGGACCTTAAAACACCATCCCCACCACTGAAATCCCTCTAGATTTCAGTGGTGAGAAGGCCAAAACAAAGTGATCCCAAAGCTCACAAAGAAGGCACAAAAGCAAGGCCAAACAAGGCCTAAGGGGGGGAGGGTAAACAACCCCAAACCAAAAAGTGACCTTAAAAAAAAATCTCAAGCATGCAAAATTAGAACTTTTTTTAGTTTAGAGTTAAGCTTAAAACAATATGCAAATAGGTCTAAAATCTTAAGCAAGAATGGGTGTTTAAAAGCAAGAAACTCACCCTTGAAGAACACCTTCAAGAACACTACTCCAACAGCCTTCCTCTGATCAAAACCAGCTCAAGAACACTAAAAACAACTCCTAAGGACCTCAGCAACCAAAGGATGGTGTTCTACTAGGTGTTTGTGTGCAATAGTAAGACAAAAAGACACTTTAGAGCACAAACATACACACAAATGTAGAGAGAGAGGAAATATAGAGAAAGATAGATATAGAACTTCTATATCAAAATTTTAGAACCTTTGGAAAGGGAGGGGAGGCTCCTTTCTTATAGAATTTCAATTCTCAAGCTTGTTGAGCAAGCTTGAGTCTTGAAATAAATCCCTCCATACACGTGTATGAAGGATGTGAATTGTGGATACTAGCTGTCACAGCTGGCAGAAAATATCTGCAAAAAGCAGATGGAAAGGTCTCGGCTAAAAAATATGGCCGATCGACCAACATAAGTGCCGACCGACCAAAAGTAATGCCAATCGGCCAACACTTTTGGCCGATGGCAAGAACACAAGGCCGATGGCATCATGCCTTGGCCGATGGATTGAGATGATGGCCAACAAGCCACCCTCTTCCCTCAGAAGCAAAAACACAAGTGTTTGGTCCATAACCAAGCACAAAATAGACAAGTTGAGAGATCCTAAGGCAAGGCGCGCGGCCGAGACCTCCAGGAACTCAAAGCGAACACGAGCATGGATGATCATCGAGTGTTCAAACGATGACGTCCAAGTCTTGAGGACGGTCAAAAATGGGATGTCTACAGTGTGATGCTTCTTTCATCTCTAAAGCAACTTGTGTTTTGAGCCCTCTTTCCATTAGAGGACTTAATCTCACCCTTTGGACTCAATTGATTAAAGGATGGAAAGGTAACTAAAATAGAGTAACTAAAATGGAGCAAGATAATAATTTGGTTGTGTTCAATCGGATGTTAATTGAACACATAGAAGCTTGAACCATTTCATACTTGCCAGTGATGAAATGATTCAAGTCTCCAAGGTCAACTTCTTCCCTTGATCATTTATAAAATAGGGGAGATTTGTGTCTTCTTTTGCATTTATTGAACTTGCACACTTGGTTTCACAAGCCATCGTGCAATGAAATTGTATCCATTGATGGTTTGTGAACCAAATTTGTTACTCCTTTGATTTGTTCATGAAAATGAGGGGTGAGTTGTGCAAACAAACCCTTGAAATACTCTGTATATGCTCTGTTTGTCCTCTATTGCAGTAAGATGAACCTGTGCAGTAGTGGCCGGCAGGTGGCCGGCAAACCACCTTTGATGGCCAGCCAGCCATCACTGGTGGCCGGCAACCCTCATCCTTGGCCAGCCGTCCACTGATGCAAAATTGAGCAGTATGTTGTTAAGGTGGAGCAGAGTTGTTATGGAAGTGGTCAACAATGATGGTGTTCAACTGTGCAAACAAAGGCGTTCAGAAGCAAAACAGTAACTTTTCGGGAGGAAACTGAACATGAGCATTCTTCACATATTGAGCATGTTTAGCTTAAATATTTAGATTAAATATTTGTTGTAATTAATTAGCTGTAGCTAATTTAGTGTTGTATTTAATTAGTTAGTTAACTAATTAGTCAATTCAAGTGTTATAATAATTAGTCAAGTAGTTTAGCTATTTATTTCATTTGTTTTGTAATAATTAGCTTACCTTTAATTAGTTAGCTAGTTAGCTTAGCTTAGCTTATTCATTTGGACTCTCCTTCGTGAGAGCGCAATGTAATAATGGGTATGTCTTCCAACCCCATGTCTTTCTCCCTTTTATTTAACTACTTACGATGGTTAGTTTAGGGAAATCATGTTTCAATTAGCATTCTCCATGTTTGCATCCATTTGCATTACATGCACCGAGGCTTGGTTCATCATTTTAACTGCATTGTCGTTTCAATACTTCTTTGAATACGTGCTTAGATCACATGTGATCAAATTGTTTCATATGCCATGTTTAGTAGCCAAGCCTATTTAAATTGCATATCGCATGTGTTGCATTAGTCATCTTGAATAAGTTAGGAATCATGCATTTTTTTCTAACTCTTTTATTCATTTTGGCTTGAAGTACTAGGTGAGCCTTTACTCACTTTAGCATATTGCATAGCATGTTAGTGTTGCCATGTTTAGCATGCTTGCCATGAGGCTAAGTGCTTAAGTGCTATAACTGCTTGAATGCCTATGGATGAAGGCTATTTACTTGAATTGGAATAATTTGAGTAATGTTCATATGCGATCACTTTTTCAAGTGGGGTACATATTTGAAACAACTTTCAAAACAAACGTGACTCGAAGTGTTCCAATTCTTGCAAGTTAGTCTATATTTGTGTGTGTGAGCATCACATAGTAATGCTAGCCTAATAAACCGGAACAAGAGCTTATAATGTACATAAGATTCATATCATGATTAGTAGAGGTCGATCTTTGATCGAGCGAACGGGGGTGCTCAAAAGTATACATGACCTTCCTTTCTCGTACCCAAGTTCCGGAGCTGAGACAATCTTGGTGATGACAGACACGTGACCTTTGGCACGAGTCATGGGTTTCCTAAATTTTGCAAAAATATTTAGGTGGCGACTCCATATCTGGCAAAGCAGTCCGTTTTTTTGAAAATTTGATTCAAAATCGATTTTCCAAACGATTTGACGGATTTGGACTCTTTGGTGTTTATCAATTTCACATTGCACTTGGGAGATTAGATTCAGAATTGCGGGAGTCTGAACTGTAGGGCTTATTTCGAACTTCCCAAATATGAGGGCGCGAAAAAGCCGAGCTACATAGAGATTTTGTATCTGTTTAAAAATATCTGTTTGGGCTATCAGTGGAGGATAGCCACGAATGTTATAGAAATTGCATAAGGATTAGATGAATTGAAACTAATCTCTTAATAGTTGTCATTGAATATAATTGTGTTTTAATATATTGTATATATATGATGTTTGGAAGGAGAAAGAGAATGGACTCCATTGAATTAAGTTGGCTTGTGCGTCTAGGGTGAAAGTCCCGAAACATTGTGTATACATGGGTGCCGATTCCAGTGGACAAAATTTTCAGAAAATGGTAAATGGAAGTGTTTGTGTGATGATTATTTTGATTTTGGGAACCCTTGAGTTGTATCCTTAGTATGGTTGTTCGTAATGAATGGAAATAACTCATGAATTGAGATGAAAAAGGGATTAAGAGAGCATGTATTATGATACAAGACTTGGCATGGCATGGGTCCCAAAAGAACTGTAAACTATTTAATGGTAGGCATTGTATATACACATCACATTTATCAATTTGTTAAGATTTATATATCGTGTTAGATTGTTTCTACTGGGCTTTGGCTCACCCTACTAGAAAAAACCATTTTCAGGTGCTGGTGATATACCTCCGCCAAGGACTTAGCTTGGGAGGACTGTGGAATTGAAGCTCACTTTTGTTCATTTTGTATTTATTTTGTTTTCAAGCCAAGGGCTTTATGTATATTGAGCCTCTGACTTATTTTGTAGTGACCAAGCACGGTCTTGGAAAGATATAAGCCTTTAGGGCATTTAGATATCTGTTAGCTTTCATTTCTTATTACTATTTGTAACACATGCTATAGATTGAAAATGAATCATTTATGAATGTATAATGCATATGTCACCTTTTATATATTAACTTTGATTAATAAAAATATGTTATGTCAGCTTTGTTCCCTCTTATGAGACGGGTTTATTCTGTTTAATTTGAGAGCGTTACAAATTAAATAGTCAATGCATTATGGGGATTTAGGAGATCTGTGTGGATGCCTAAGTTTTGAGATATTGGATGTATGTTGCAACATGTAATAGTATAACTGCGTAGGTCGTTGAAAATAGTGCAATAATAGTTTGTGAAGGTACAGTTTAACAAAAAGAGTTTGGTATATTGGGTAAGGTATGTTTGGCTATTAAATTGAGGGAATTGATTTGGTATTTCTTGTATATTAAACATTGCATATATACAATGGGTCCTTGTCAATGTGTGAAAGACATAAAAATATTAATTTATTTGAAGTTCTATTTATTAGGTTTGTGTGATTGAAGTGGTGAAGATGAGTGTTTGGAGTCAGTGTTGGAATATTATTTTAGCTGTTTGAGGTAAGTAATCTTCTTTCACTGTTGGTTTATTTTTATTCCTATCAAATCATTTGGAATTATGAATATTTAATTATCACCTTCTTGTTTTCTTAAAATAAAATATGGGTCAAGTATAAAATGACATCGAATGTTATTCTGAAAATTATTTCAATATTTAGTGAAATTATTCTGAAAGATTGTACTAAATGTTTATTCTGAAAATATCGAATATTTTATTTAAAAGTTGTGTATTGTTTCAATTCTGAATATCATTTTAGTCTTGGACTCTAGCCAATAGGGGTTATTTATTGGCACATAAACTAATTTCTTTTGAGGTTTTACCATCGGCCTATGTGTGGTTTTGGGTCTTGTCACAAGCTAAGTGACCGTAGTCACCAAGACTTGAGTTTTATGAATCGAATTATTGAACCATCTGAATATTGAACTATCGATTTGAACAACGAAATTTCTTTGAATTATCTCATTATCTTTCTGATCCAAATGTATTGCTACACTGTTTATTTTTAACTATGAAACTATCTTACAAAATAATTGTTCATTTATTGAATTGTGACAAAAATATATATATCGGTTATCGACTATTTTTTTATTTTATTTTTTATACTTGATCCAACTAGCAGTGATAGTTGGTTATTTGTTAGGCTATCTAACTCACCCTTATTTTTATTTTTATTTTCAAATTTTGAGGAGTAGAGCTGCATGAGCTGCATGAGCTTTTACTTGTGGGAATGCCAAGAGTAGGACTATGATTTAAGTTACTTGAATTACTATTTTGTTAGTGGATTATATTAGTAGACTTGGTGGACAATTTCATATGATAAGGATTGTTTATTATTTATGGATTTTGGCATTATGATAATTAAAGATTTAATTTGAGTATTTTATATTGTTGGTTTATTTGATTGGACTCTTAGCCTTGCATGCTCAATTAGATGAGTGAACGGCGTTGTCACGGGACTTAGGGCATGACAGCCTTCTCATCCCAAATTTGTCATGCACTAATTCAAACTTTCATGGGAGAATTGCAAAAAAAATTGCATCAACATAAAATAATTGCAACGTCATAGCAATTTATGTGTTAGATTGTACAACTAAATCTTATACTTTCATCTTTTTACAATATTAATTATTGTTTGGAGTAAATTTTTTCTAAATTAAAAGTTTATAATAAAAAAAATAGAATTAAAAAACACATTTATCATGTCGTTTAAAGTGAAAATGAGTCAAAACCAGGCAAAGGTACTATACATCTATACTATATATCTATATTTATATTATATATATGCGCAAATGTAGTGTGTTTTTAAAATTTTTCAAAACTCCAATACTAATATCTTAGGGGTTCTTTCTCCTATGTGGCACTTCCTGGAATCTCTCTTCCTCATTTTTCTAATTTTCAATTTTTTAATATAATAAAAACAACCATTCTAAATAAAATTAAATAAAAATAAAATATATAACCAAGAGGTGAAAAGAAAAAATGAAGAAGCAAAAAATAAAATGATAAAATCGCACATAATGAAAGGATAAAATCCCACATAGTTATCCGTTAATTTGTTTCTAAAACAAACTTACAAAAATAATAATAATAATCAAGAGATAGAAAGAAAAAGACAAAAAAAAAAAAAAAAGAAGCAAAAAATAATCCTTAAATCTTTGCTAATAAAACTTTAAAAAATAAAAATAATAATAACCAAGAGATAAAAAGAACAAAAAATAAAAGGGTGAAAATCCTACATAGTTATTCTTATCTTTTCTAAAAAAATCTAAAAAATCTTCTCTCACATTCTTCTTTCATCTCTATAAATAGTTGTATTATTCTCGCTATAATGAAACTAAAAATGGTGGAGGGAAAAACTCACAACCCTTGCTCTTTGTTACAACAACATGAATATTTCTCTATATTTTGCTAAACAAACTCAAGCTCAAAACCAATTCATCTACAATTTACTTATAGAGATACGGTATTTCACTAAAATTCTAAAGGTTTTGTTGTCTTTTACTCTAATTTGTTTTCATTAATTAATCCATAGATAAGTCAAAAGTTGATTTTTTTTCTTCTCAAACATTTTTCAATTATGTGTTTTATATTTTTATTTTGTGTTAATATTGAATCACTTTTTAAAGATCATTCAATCATTTCTTCATTTTCATAATGTTTTCTTTTTCAAAGATTTCCGACAAAAAGAAGAGCAATGGCAGTGTTGTAGTTATCATCACAAGAAGTTAACGTTGAGGGTCATGTAAAAAGTAAGAAAAGAGAAGGAGAAGGAGAAGAAGAAGAAGAAGAAGATGATGATGATGATGAACTAGATGGAAAAGTAGAGAAAACTATGAGAATTTGAATTAATGTGCAAAATTGATTCTTTATTTGTATGAAGTTGATATTTTTTTTTAAAAAAAAATTTATATTTGTGTCTATCTTTAAATTTAAACATTTATTTGGTTATTACTTTTTTTTTTTTTTTTAGTTTTGTTCAATTATGGTTGTATTTATACATTCTTTAATTAAATAAAAACCAAAATTATAAAGTATGCCCGAAAATCTCTTGGAAGAAGAGTTCTAGAAGCTCCAAACTTCAAACTAAATTTGTTAATTTTTTTTAAAAAAATTAATCAGTGAGTTTTGAAAGCATCAAAATATCAAATTAAAATTTTCAATTTTTAATTACTTAAAAAATCTATTGTTTAGTTCCTTTGCTCTTTTATCAATATGCCACAAATAATTAAATATGTTAGAATAATAGAGAGAGAAAATAATATGTATTGTATATATTCCATAATCAATACAATATGAGAAGCCTATATATATAAGCCAAGAAACCTAGGTGTACAAGAATACAAGAATCCTAATAGGAATAGATAACAGCTAACACCCTCCCCTCAAACTCAAGGTGGTAAGGCAGATATCAACTTGACCTTGGTGAGGAGATCAAAGGAGCGTCCTGGAAGATAAGCTTTGGTGAAGAGGTCGGCGGTCTGATCAATAGGGGTAACGAAGAGAAGAAGTACAGTGCCTCTAGTAAAATGCTGGTGTATGAAGTGGCAATCTATCTCAATATGCTTGGTGCGATCAAAGAAGATATCATTATGTGCAATCTGAATAGCACTTTGGTTGTCATAATAAAGATTGGTAGCAACAGAATGAGAAACTCCCACATCAAAAAGAAACCAACGAAGCCTCCCAAGCTCCTGAGTAGTGTTAACAAGAGCACGATACTTAGCCTCAGTACTAGAATGAGCAATAAGAGTTTGTTTCTTGCTACGCCAGGCAATGAGAGAGTTGCCCAAGAAGAAACAGAACCCAGTAGTGGAACGACTGTTAATAGGATCCTCTGCTCAATCAACATCAAAAAGGCATGGAGTTGTAGAGAAGACTGGGCGGAGTAGTGAAAACCATGAAACAGAGTGCCTTCGAGATAGCGCAAAATGTGAATCAAAGCATCATAGTGTGGAGAGTGGGGGGTAGCCATGAATTGATTGACAATATGAACAACATAAGCAATATCTGGACGAGTAACCGTAAGATAGACAAGACTACTAACTAGCTCATGATATAAAGTGGCATCAGACAATAGGGAACCTTAAAGAGGTGTAAGACGAGTCTGAGAATTAACGAAAGTAATGGTAGTCTTGCAATCGATAAGGCCAACATGAGCCAAGAGATCAGAAGTATACTTGGCTTAGATAAGAAAGTAACCAAACGAATTTTGAGAAATTTCGAAGCTAAAGAAGTAGCTAAAAAAACCCAAATCTTTTATCTCAAATTGGCGATGGAGAAACTAGTGGAGACTAGAAATACTCGCAGGGTCATCTCCAGTGATAATCATATCATCCATATAGAGGAAAAAAAGGAATAGTACCATGCTCCGTCTTACGTATAAACAAGGAAAAATCATGGGCACTGGAGGAAAAGCCAAAATCACGAATGCTGTAACTGAACTTGGCAAACCAAGCACGCGGAGCTTGTTTCAAACCATACAAAGCACGACAAAATTTGCAAACTTTGTTTGATGGAATAGAAGAACCAAGAAGAGGTTGCATATAAACTTCCTCAGTGAGATCACTATTAAGAAATGCATTCTTGACATCTATCTTATAAAGACCCCAATGGCGAACAACAGCCACTGCAAGTAAGCTGCGAACGGAAGTAAGACAAGCAACGGGAGCAAATGTTTCTTCATAGTCAATGCCATACTTTTGAGTAAACCCTCGGGCGACAAGGCAAGGTTTGTAACGCTCAATGGAACCGTTAGAATGAGTTTTGAGCTTCTAAACCCATTTGCAACTAGTAGTACTCTTACCAGAAGGAAGATCAACCACATCCCAAATATGAGTTTTATCGAAAGCCTGCAGTTCATCAGTCATAGCTTGTTGCCAAAGAGGGTTTAGAACAAGCTTCTTGATAGAAAGTAGGTTTATGAGAGGAAAAGGTAGTGGAACCAACAATATAATCACGGAAAAGAACAGAAGGTTGCCTTACCCGTACGGAATGACGATCTGGTGGAGGAGGAAACTCAACAGGAGAAGGTGTAGGGCCATTAGCAGACACAGGATCTTGAGGATGGACAATAGGCGTAGGCGGCTGTGGAATCACGGAGTCAGAATTTGCATCAAATTCATTAGAAAATATGTCTATAGAGAGGTCAAAAAAGATCAGTGAGTGGGTGGACTGTGGTAGGTGAAACTTGGAAAGATTTGAGAACATTTTGTGTTCCCAGAAAACCATATGATGGGAAATACAAAGTTGCTTGGAGATAGGATCCCAACAACGATACCTTTTATGTTCTATATCATACCCCAAAAAACAACAAAGACGGAAGCGAGGTTGTAGTTTAGTGTGTTCATGAGACTGAAATAGAACAAAACAAGCAGAACCAAAAACTTGTGGTGTAATCAAGAAGAGAACTGTAGACACCCCATTTTTGACCGTCCTCAAGACTTGGACATCACCGCTTGAACACCCGGTGATTATCCATGTTCGTGTTCGTTTTGAGTCCCCGGAGGTCCCGACTGCACGCTGTGCTTCAGGATCTCTTAACCGGTTTGTTCTGTGCTTGGTTTTCCACCAAGGCTTGTGTGTGTTTGCATTTGAGGGTAGGGGAAGGCTTGTTAGCCATCCCTAGAACCCACCGGCTGCCTCACACCTCCACCGGCTCTCCTTAGTAGCCATCGGCACTATTTTATTCAAACCCTTGGCCGATCGGCACTGTATGATGCCGGTCGGCACATTTTTGTGCCGGTGACCCTTCTGAACCCCTCTGAGGATGGTGCATGCCAGCTGTGCCAGCTGGATTACACCATCACCACTCCCCGTGCATAGCATTGCACCCTTTGCACCTTTGCACCCTTAAAGCTTCTAGAAGGGTGACCCCTCTTGGCCAAGCTTCTTGGAGAAGCTTGGCGGTATCTTGGCTTCCCTTAGAAGCTAGGAACCCTTGCACCCTTGACCCCTTTGCTCTTACTTAGTCATTAAGCTTAGAGCCCTTTTGTTGCCTATTTAAGCTTGTATTCATCTCCTTTGTAGGGGTTAGCAATTTTAGGTCAAAACCGAGATTATACATACATTCTCTGATATACATCCATATATATCTATATTTCCCTCTCTCTCCTCTTGTGTGTGTGTTTTAGGCCCCAAATAGTGTGTTTTACCTCACTTTTGCACCATTACACACACTATTACACCTAGCTCCGAGATTGGGAGGCTTGGAGGTTTGTTTTGTGTGATCTTGGATTGATTTTGATCACTAGGAGAGGGCTGGACCACCTGTTCTTCATTGGATCTTCAAGGGTGAGCTTTTTACTTTAGTTTCCCCATTCTTGCAACCTATTTCTACCCTCTTTACTTTGTGATTTTGAGTTTGTGTTTAAGATAAAAAAGTCTTGTTTTTACTTGTTCTTGAACCTTCATTAAGGTCATTTTATGGTTTGAGTTAAGCCTCATTACTTTGAGCCTTGTTTGGCCATCTTTGGTGCCTTTTTCTTAGGCCTTCTTGTTTTGGTGTTCTTTGGTCTTCTCACCACTGAAACCAAGTGGGTTTTCAGTGGTGAGGATGATATTTTCGAGCCTCATTTAGGGGAGAGACACCCCTCCCCCTTTGGTCCTTTGTTTGCCTTTGTTTTGGGCTCATAGCATAGCATGTGTGCATGTTTGCATTTGGCTTCATTTCAAGACTTTTTGGGCTGTTTTAGGTCATGTTTGATCTCTGTTTTTGGTTGGAATTGTAGCCTCTAACATGCCTCTCATACTTCCTTTGAAATGCTCTCTTGTGCCTAAAAGAATGCCATGTTTTGAGGCCATGATTTTTGCATGTTTTGGCTTAGTTTCATGAAGATACTAGCATTGTTTTGCCATGTTAGAGGGCTGTGAGCCACTGATTTTGTCATGTTTGGTATGCTTGAAGTGGTTGTCTTGCATATCGGCTTGTAGGCCTTACTTGTATGGGGTGCTAGCATGCTTAACTTGTCTTTATCTCATGATTTGGCATCATATTAGACCCTATTTCAGTCCATTAGTCATGTTTGTATGTTGGCATATGTGGCTTAGTTCATGTCTTAAAGGTGTGCTCTTGTATGCTTTAGAGTAGGCCTTTGCATGCTTACATGTTTAGTGCATTTTTGGGGATGCCATAGGGGGGATTTGGGCTCATTTTGCGTGCTAGAAATCTGTTCTTGCTTGCTTGATATATACCATGCTTGGTCTTGTTAAGGGTAGCAAGGTGTGCTCCTTTTGGTGCCTTAAACTTGGCCTTATTTGGTTCGCATATTGGCATGCTCATTGGTCACTATTTTAGGCTTGTTTTGCTACTGTTTTAGGGAGTCTTGAGGGCTGCCTCGTTGAGCTTAGTCCATCTTTGCATGCTCATATCATGGTTGTTGCATGTTTAATTGATGAAACCTAGTAGACATGCTAGTTCTATGCATTAATTAGTCCATGTTGCATGACATTTTGTACCTTGCATACTTAGCTCTTTGCATGCCTAACATGATAGGTTGCACTGCATTTGAGCCATATTGCATGAGTTGCATTCCATGGTTTGGTTTGGGGTTGTCAAACCAAACATGAAGATTGAGAGGAGTTCACACTTGAGTGGTGAAACTTGTCTCTATCCTCAAGTCTCTAAGGCCCTTGATCTCCATATGATAGGGACTTAGCCCTCATTTGTTTGTGTTGCATGCATTTTCATATCAAAAGAGCAATCTTGATCCCTTAGGCTATCATGCATCAAATGCATAATTGGTGGCCCTAGAACCAAGAGTCTTGCCTCCTTGAGTCCCCAAGCATGATAGGAGGCAATGACCATGCTTACATGTCCCCTAAAATCCATGCCATGCATTCTTTGTCTTCTTCTTTCTCTCTCTTGTCTGACGGGGACTTTCTGCGGCGGCGGTTTAATGTGCCGATCGGCACTTTATTTCTGCCGATAACCACCACAAGCGGTGGGTGATCAATAAAAGCCGGTGATCTCCCCTGGGTGGGGCATTTGGACCACTTGGGAGGTATTCGAACTTTGGGAATTTTTGGAGAGGCGAGAAAAAGCAGCGACAATGCCATGACACGAGTTTTTCGGCAAGTCGCGACGAGCATACATCATTCGCGCAGCAGGCAGGAGGCCCCATTCATTTCACTTAGATGCTTTAATTTCAATACCTAGAAATTTGTAATAATTTATTTATTCATTTATTCTTGATGCAGTATTATTTATTTATTCGGTCCCTCGGCGAGGCGAAAATGTAATAAGTGTGTGAGTGGGTGTATGTCTTCCAATCCCCATTTCTTTCTTCCCTTTTATTTACCTGCTTATGATGGTAGATTAGGGCACGTTTAATTTTAGCATACCTTATGCTATGCATGCGTGCATTCATGCATTTGTTTACATGCATCGGGCTCGGTGCATCATACGAACAGCATCGTACTTTCAATTCCAAATTGAATACGTGTTATTTGTAGCATTCCATATTCCATGTTTAGGATAGCCGAGCCTGCCTAGATTACATCTTTGCATGTGTTGCATTAGACATTTCAGTATGCTTAGGTCCATGCATGGATTTCTAATAAGCTTCTGTTTTGGCTTGGAGTACTAGGTAAGCTTTTATGCTTTAGCATATCGCATGTGTGTGAATGTTGCCATGATAGCATGCTTACCATGAGGATAAGTGCTTATGTGATATAACTGCATGAATGCCTGTGGATGGAGGTTGAATTACCTAAATTGGGACAACACATTAAAACTGTGAGTTTTAAAGCCCACTAGATAGTGGCAAAACCGTCTTTTCTAAAAGCCCGCTTGAGAGTGGCAAAACCTGCATTTTAGCCTACTTATGAGTAGTAAATCATTTTTCAAAACAAACACGTAATGTTTTGTTCCAACTTAGGCGATTTGGTCTATACTTGTTTCTTTGTCGTATAACATAGTAAATCTAGGCTAATAACCGAATAAGAACACGTAATGTTTTCAAAATCGGATATCACGGTTAGTAGAGGCCGGTCTTGGACCGGCGAGAGGGTGCTCATAGTGACCTTCCCGATCGTACCCAAGCTCCGAGCCAAGTCAACTTTGGTTATGACGGACACGTGGCCTTCGGCACCGAGTCAGGGTTTCCTAAATTTCCCATTTTAAAAAATATTTAGGTGGCGACTCTGTAATCTGGCAAAGCAGTCCATGTTTGGCACTTCTTTTCAAAAATCAGTTTTTCTCAAAACGATTTGCCAGAGTTGGACTCTTTGGTTCAGATTTAGAACCGTGACACAAATCGAGTCCGAACTGTAGAGTGAAGCCCACGGGCGCGTCTACAAGAACCATACAAGCGCTCGTAAGGGGAAGTGTTAGCTATGACATGTGTAGGTACACGATTTATGGTGTGGATGGTAGTGAGGGCAGCTTCCCCCCAAAACTGTTCGGGATAAAAAGATGAGATGAGAAATGCTTGAGTAGTGTCTAGAATATGACAGTGCTTCCTTTCGGCTCATCCATTTTGTTGGGACGTGCCTACACAAGATCGATGAAATAGTGTACCATTAACCTGAAGAAAAGAAAGAAATTCAGAATCCAAGTACTCTTTAGCATTATCAAAACGAAAGATTTTAATAGTACGAGAAAACTAAGTGCAAACCATGGTAGAGAAATCATAATAAATCTGTTTAAGCTCAAATCGGTTTTTGAGAAGAAAAAACCAAGTATAACGAGAAAAATCATCAACAAAAATCACAAAATATCTTGACCCCCCAATGGTTGGTGCAGGGGAAGGTCCCCAAATATCTAAATGCACAAGATCAAAATGAACAGTAGACATAGAAGTACTATTATTAAAAGATAAAGCAGGTTGTTTAGCAATTTGACAAGATAAATAATCGACATCTTTAAGACAGACACAACCTAACTGACCACTAGAAACTAAAGTTTTCAAACAACTAAAAAAGACATGTCCTAAGTGACAATGCCAAAGGTCAAAAGAAGACATGGCAGAATTTGATGCAGCAGAGGAAGCAATGGGAGCAACAGTAGATAATGTGTAGGGAACAGTAGTAGATGATTTGTGGGGAATGAGAAGACGGGTATGCTTGGAGAAACATCCATGCTTACGGTCTATCCCAAGGATCTATCTATTCTGAGGGTCCTGCGCCAAATAACCATTAGTAGAAAAGGTAACGGTTAGACCAAGTTCACATTACTGACCAACAGAGAAGAGCATGAATGTAATAAGCATCAAAAAGAGACATAGTGGAAATAGAAATTTGACCAATGTAACGAACAATCATATGAGAACCACCAATAGTGTGTATGATGGGGACAGAAGATGATAATGATATAGAAAACATAGTGGAGTCAGAAGTCATATGATTACAGCATGCGGAATCAAAATACCATGGAGAATTACTTGAAGTCGCTGAAAGAGCAGTAGAAGGAGGAGTACCAAATTTGGCAAGCACCTATTGGATGATGGACTCAACATCATTCATAGAAAATGAATGAGTGGTGGAATCAGTGGAGTGGTGAGTAGAAGAACCCTCAAAGGCAACAGTAGCAGAGCAAGAACCTTAGCCAGATTTGGACTGATACCCAGAACGAGAAGACCCTTTCCTGGATGAAGTATTGGGAGGGGCTCGAGGACTATTGCGTTGGAGATGACCGGGAGCAGTCTTGTGGCAAGTAAAGCATTCGCGAACTTGGCATTGAACAAAAGAATGAGTGACTGGCAGGCCACAATTATGACAATACTAGCATGAGCTAGGGACTGTAAAGATGAGGAACTCTATGATGATGGTGTAGCAAGAACATAATCCATATTCTGAGATTTGAGAGTCCTAAAACGAGTCTTCTCTAATAATAGTTCAATAATGGCTTGCTCTAAAGTTGGCAAGGGCAAACGATGGAGCGATGAAGCATACATGGGCTCAAAAGTGCTATAAAGAGCCTTAAGGAACTGTAATAGTCGTTGATGATTCCGATAAGTAATAAACAACTATGTATCCTAAGAATATGCCCATATAGGCTCAGAAAAAGCTAGCTGGTCCCAAATAGATGACATCTGGGATAAGAATTCATCGATAGACTAATCGGGTGCCTGGTGCATGTGATGAAAAGTCTACAACAGTTGATATTGATGAGCATGGCCAGTGGCCCCTCACGAAATCCCAAATTGCTTTGGTAGGGGAAGGAATTTGATCATCATCCTGAAACCAGCCAAATTGAAGATGAATGGAGGGAACTGAGGTAGCCTAGAACCATGTGATAATTTGATAATTCTTAGTTTCTCAGTCGTCAAGATGGTCATCGAATGCAGAGTCAGTCTCAGTCTCGTTCTGGTTAGGTTTGGGAAGAGCACTAGTAATGATTTGCCAAAGTCATTTCCCTTTAATGAAGCTAGAAAGAGCTTGGGCCCAACTAACATAATTTGATTCATCAAGGATAACAGAAACAGAGTGGATGTGCTTAGTATGATCCATAATGCTCAAATAGGGCCAAAAAAAGAAAGAAGATGCATTGTAAAGGCTGATTTTGCCAAAACAAAACACACCGGTGGATTAAGGAGGCCGAAAACAGGTAGGATATGGTTTGAACGGGCCAAAAACACGACCAAAAAGGCAGCAAATTGGCTGGTCAAAGTTGTTTGACCAACCATGAGAGCCAAAACCAAGGCTAATGTCACAACAAGAGGGGTTAACGTCAGAAATGCACGACACAAGTTGGTAAAGGTGCGTGCGGTGCATGATAGCAAGAAGTCAGCAGCGACACACAGTCAACAAGGGCTGACGTCAGCAATGACGTCAGAACACGCGGCTTACATTAGCAAATGAGGTCGCAGCGCAAGATAGCATGAGACAAGAGCAAAGGCGCGTAAAGGCACGTAGGAAACAGCACAGCGCATTTCGGATCTTCTGGAGGCGCGTGGAGATGGTTCTGATGGCATTGGCTTTGTCTTGAAGAGACAAAGAAGTTGGTATAGTCCAATTGTTAAAACAAGAAAGGACGAGATACGCCAAAACCAACGTGAGAAGGAATCAATTTGCCAAACAGGAAAAAAAGGAAAAAAAAAAAAAAAAAAAAAACCATGATGAAGAAGAAAAGGAGGCTAGGAGAAAACCTTAGTTTCTGATGTTATGTTAGAATAATAGAGAGAGAGAGAGAATAATATGTATATTGTATATATTCAATAATCAATACAATATGAGAAGCATGCATATATAGACCAAGAAACCTAGGTGTACAAGAATACAAGAATCCTAATAGGAATAAATAACAGCTAACAAAATATATATTGGTTTGAAGTCAAATTACACATTAAAAATTGATATGATAGCATGATTTATACTATTATTAGAAATAAGCTCTTTAAAGCAATTAAACTATCTAATTGAATTATTTGTTATAATTTAATCATAAATTTTGGCCAAAATTTAAAATAATTTTAAAACTGTTGGCCTAAAAACACCTATTATTAGAAATAGCCTCCATTTGTTTAGAAATAAATGGATGATAGAAAATGAAATTGGTAGAAAGTAAAGTGAAAAAAAGGAAAAAAAAATGAAAATTTATTTTATTGCATGCATTTAAATAGATGAAAAATTTTATGAGAAAATGATGGGAAAAAATAAAATAAATGTATAACAAGGAGTCGTTTAGCCTAACTAACAAGTTAATTTGAGTTGTACAGGAAATTTTAGTTTTTGTTATTTTCAAGGACTCTCTATCTAAAAAAACACATAATTTTTTTTTCTTTCACTTTCCTACATTATCTATATATATAAACCAGACTGAGATAGGTTTAAAATTGAAAATATTCCATTAAAAGTTGAAACTACTGCACAACTTCAATATCTCCATCAAAATTTCTAATTCATTAGAATTCAAATTACATTCATTGATGTGGATTCTGTAGAAAAATCCGTTTAACCTTTGAATTTTGAATTTGTACAAAAGCAATTATAAAATTTTCGATTTCTATAAAAGATAATTTAAATAGATTTGTGCATGAAATAAAAGTTCATTTTGTTCACTTTTTCAAATTTTTTTCTCTACAAATTCCAGATGCAAACATGACTTAAGAATTTTTTGAGTGATTATGTAGAGAGAGAAAAAAATTTTTTTTTTTTTTTTTCCTTCATAAGTTCTATAAAATCGACAAACATATTGTTTTAAACTACTTGTACATTTTAAGCTCTAAATTATTTTATCTCGTGCAGAGTACGAGTCAAGCACTGGTATATTTAAATGTGAATGTGAAGGAGTAAACTACTCAAGGCCCTACACGGGGATAAAATAGATTTTTTCGTTAGATTTATGTTGTGCATTTGGGAGACAGGAGGGTGCATATGTATTTGTAATTGATGAAAAGTACCACTTGGCAGTGTCACGTGGTACTCTCCTAACATATAAAAATTTCTTAACACATAGACGTGTTAAACACCATTGGTATAATTTGCCTTTAATTATTTAGTTTACAATGAAAGTTCTTTATCATGAATTCACATCTAACATAAAGAGCATAATAGGACATATAAAAATAAAACAATTTGTTTTGTGATGGAAATGACTGAGATGGTTCGATTGCATGGTGGTTATTCTATTTTGTTTTTCAAGTTAATTGCTATTTGGGTGTTCTTTTTTTTTTTCTTTTTTTTTTTTTCCTTTCCTTCATGTTATGTTTTATTATTAGTAATAAAGTTAAGAGAATAAAAAGGGGAAATTACCACCAAATAAATAAATAAAAATGCCTAAAGTTTGACCCTTCTCACAAAATAAACTTTGATTTTTTAATTTTGTCAATTCAAACTCTGATCTTTTAATTTATTTTTAGTCTAAATTATCAACTTATTGCTGTTAAGTAAAATCAATGGAAAAAAATAATATTTCACTCACTAAATTTAATGTAACTATACATAAAATGTCTAAAGTAACCTTTTTTAATTTTTTTTTTCTTTGAGTTTAACAACTAAAATATTTTTTGCTTTTGTCAACTTTACTTAACAAAAATAAGCAGATAGTTTAGATTGGAAATAAATAAAAAAATTGGGATTTAAATTAGAAAAATTAGACGCACAAGATTTATTTTGTTACAAGGGTCAAAACTCTGATTTTTTTTTTTTTTTTTTTTTGTAATTATTCCTAAATATTAACTTTTTCTTGGTAAATAAATAAAAATTATGATAATTACTGCAGATAAGATGATTGTACCAATGACAAAGAGTGAAACAATAATTTATAAAAGGTTATAAAATTCAAGTATGCATGTCTTAATGCTATTAAGGAAATATGAAATGTTAATATAATTTATCATTTAACTCCGCCGGGGTTGTTAACAATTCCGCCGGTCCCAAGCCCGGGTTTAGGAAGAGGGTTGTGTGTTAGGTAATCGATAGCCAAATGTAGACGCGCCCCCAAGGGCCTCATGCTTCCACAGTTCGGACTCAAATGTCATGGTACTGAATCTAATCCCGCAAAGTGCAATGCGAGACTGATAAATCACCAAAGAGTCCAAATCCGGCAAATCGTTTTGGAAAACTAATTTTTAAGAAAGTAGTGCCAAACATGGACTGCTTTACTAGATATAGAGTTGCCACCTAAATATTTTGTTTTGGGAGAATTTAGGAAACCCTGACTCATTGCCTAAGGCCACGTGTCTGTCATCACCAAAGTTGCCTTGGCTCAGGAACTTGGGTACGATTGGGAAAGGTCATCTATGAGCACCCCCGCTCACCCAATCCGAAGATCGGCCTGTGCTAAACATGATATCTTGTTTTTGAAAACGCATGCGTTCTTATTCCGGTTAATTAGCTAGAATTTACTATGTGATGCGCACAACACACAAGTATAGACTAGATTGCCTAATTTGGAACAAAACATCGCATATCCGTTTGTTTGGAAATGGTTTAAAGTTTGCTACTCGCAAGTAGGCTAAAACACGGATTTCAATGAATTGTCCCAATTCAAGTAATCCAACCTTCACCCATAGGTATTCAGGCAGTTATATCATATAAGCACTTAGCCTCATGGCAAGCATGTTGTTATGTTAACACTCACATACATGCAAGATGCTAAAGCATAAACACTCACAGTGTACTCCGAGCCAAAATAAAGAACATGTTAGTAATCAAATGTATGATCCAAATCCATGTTAAGATGGCTAATGCATCGCAGGCAAAATGCAACTAGAATAGGCTCGGCTAATCTAAAATGGCATGTGAGATGCGACAATTCGATACATGTATTCAACTTAGAATTGAAATACAATGAAGTTAGTATGATGCGTCGAGTCCGGTGCATGCAATACAGATGAATGATGCAAACATGCATAGCATAAGGATGCTAATTGAAACGTGCCCTAGAACTAACCATCATAAGCGGTTAAGTAAAAGGGAGAAAGAAGTGGAGTTTGGAAGATATGCATCACACACACACACTCTTATTACACAATTGCGCCCTCTCGACGGAGGGACCGAAAGAATAATACAAATTACCTAATTAACTAACTAACAAGCTAATTAATTATTACACAACACTTAACTAATTAAGCAAATCAATTAAGCTATGAAAACAGTAAAAACAGCCTCGGGAAGAGGGATGCATGCGTGCTCGGACGGCTTCGCTCAGAAATCCATCACCATGTCACATATTGCCTCTGTTTACACTGCTCTGTACCTCTGAAAACTGTGCCAACTTCTATGACACTTCTGAACCACCTTGGGGACTTTCTGAGAGTCCATCGGCCAAGAGATAGGGCCATCGGCCATGGGAAATTGGTCATCGACCAAATGTAAAGCTTTCGGCCAACAATGTTTAGCCGACCGGCACTGAAGATGGCCGACCGGCCATATCTTCCTACAGAATGCTGTGTTGCTGCAGCAGAGGACAAACAGAGTATGGCAATACATTTGCAAGACAATGTTTGCACGACCACTTTCCCTATCATGTTATGAACTCAATAGAGTATAGTCCTCGACCCTCGAACCACCAATCACGTATTTCGATGCATGATGGCCAAAGGAGCCGAATGTGCAATTCAATATGGAATGAAATGCACAAAAAACACATAAGGGACCCAACCTCTATCATGCTTGATCAAGAGGCAAGGGATGCAAACATGCAATGCTATGCAACCTAAGCATGCAAGCAAGCATGCAAGCAACTCAAGCATGATGCAAATCCAATGCAACGTAAGCATGTTAATGACAATGCCATACAAGGCTAATGGTGACAAGCATGCCAAATGCAATGTAACCTAAACAAGTATGCAAGATGCAACATGAACATTCAAGCATTCAAGCATGCAAGGCATGCAAAGGTGGACAAGTATGTAACAACATATAAAATGAGACAAGCATGTGACAACATGATAAAGGGATAAGCGTGCAACAAGCATGCAACATACTAGCATGCAACAACATGCAAGGTACTAAATATGCAACAAGCATGCGATAACATGCAAGGCAAGCATGCAACAACATGCAAAGGATGGACTTAAACCAAAATGGACAGCTCTCAAATAGGCCCAAATCAGTAGCCAAAGTGATGAAACAAAGACATGAAATACACATACAAACATCCATGCTAATTAGCCTAAAGACTAAGGCATAAAAGGGAAACTCTTAAGCACACTTAAAAGAGACAAATATGGACATATGACAAACATGTTAAGCTCTGAAATCATGCATGGGAAGGTGCCAAACCAACCAAACTACACAAGTAAAGCATGCTAGAAGGCCCAAAGCTTGAGGTTAGCCAAGGGACTCAAACCATGGTCACACAAAGCAAGCCCCAAAGGGCCAAGGGGACCTAAAATAGTCCCAAGGCAGGTCTAAACAAGACCAAAAACAAGCTCGAAACTAGCCAACACAAGCTAGAACACAACGCCAAAACATGAGGCATGCAAGGCTACCAAAGAGGGTGTTACACTACACCTATCAAAACCAAACATGGCATGATTTAAGCAATGAAAAACAGAGTTATGGCATGTCAAAGTAAGCCCAAAAACTCACTTAGATGGCATCCCAAAGACCTAAACATGGTGGCATGCACAATGACACATTCATGAGGCATAAAACACAAACCCTTTAAAGCATTAAGGGAGTGACAAATGCAAGTACATGAGCATACTATATGGATTGAAATAACATTACAAGTGATGCAAAAACACTGAAATGATCCGAATAGAGCATGCTAGTGACTCAAACATCCAAAGCTAATAAGCTAGATTGCATGGTAGCTATACAAAACCATGTAAGCATGACCAAAACAATGAAAAACAGAGCTCAAGCATGTTAAAACAAGACTAGAAGCTTCATGGAGTTGAGCCAAAACATGCAAGCATGGTAGTCTAGATGCTAAATACATGTTAAGGCAAATGAGGGGATTGCAAGGCAAGTATATGGTGCATGCAAGAGACCACTAAATCAACTTTAAAAAGAGCTAAATCATGGAAAAACAACACCAAATACTTGCTGAAATGAAGCTAAAACAAGCTAGGCATACAAACCACCAACATAAGCCACTTATGCTAGTATTCAAGATGACAAGGAGAGGGGATGACCCTCTCCTATTTAAGACACCAAAACCACCTCTCCACCACTGAAAATCCTTTGGATTTCAGTGGTAGAGAGGCCATGCAAAGCTAAAAGCAAGGACCAAAAGGGATGGCCTAAAACAAGGCCTAACAAGGCCTTGGAGGGGGTAAACAACCCCAAACCTAAAAATGACCTTAAACAAAGTTCAAAAAAAAGTAAAAATAGAAATTTTATCAATTAATAGCTAAGCTTAAAACAATAAGCAAGAAGGGCTAAAAGCCTAAGCAAGAAAGGGGTATCTAAAACAAGAATGCTCACCCTTGAAGAACACCTTCAAGAACACAACACCAGCACCTTTCTCTGATCAAAACCACTCCAAGAACCCTAACAACAACTCCTTAGAACCTCAGCAACCAAGGATGGTGTAATGCTAGGTGTTTGTATGCAATAGTGTGAACAAAAATCACTTTAGGTCACAAATACACACACAAATGATAGAGATAGGAAAATATAGAGATAAAGAGATACAACTTCTTCTAACCCTAACTTTGGAACCTCTGAGAAGGGAGGAGGGCCTCCCCTCTTATAGAAATCCAATTTGCAAAGCTTATTGGAGAAGCTAAGCAAAGGGAAAATCCCTCCATACACGTGTATGGAAGGGGTTAATTATGGATGCCAGCTGTGCCAGTTGTCACAAAATATCTGCATAAAGCAGATGAACAGGGTTCGGCCACCAAAAATGACCGATCGACCAACATAAGTGCCGGCCGACCAAATATAGTGCTGATCGGCCAATACTTTTGGCTGATAGAAAGAAAACAGGGCCGATGGCTTCAAGCCTTGGCTAGTGGGTTGAGGGTATGGCAAACAAGCCACCCTCTTCCCTTAGAAGCAAAAAACACAAGTGTTTGGTCCACAGCCAAGCACAAAACAGACAAGTTGAGAGATCTTGAGGCAAGGCGAGTAGCCGAGACCTCCGAGAACTCAAAATGAACACGAGCATGGATGATCATCGAATATTCAAACAATGACGTCCAAGTCTTGAGGACAATCAAAAATGGGATGTCTACACCAAAACGTAAAAAATCCGCTCGAATCCTTTATGACAATGAATCCTACTTTGAATCATTTAAATGCTAGGTAGTTCCCTTCAAGTGACGTGTTGCACTTGCCTCCCGGTGTTTCGAAAAGTGAGCAAGGGCGCGGCAACGACGCTTGGGTGCGATGAAAAATGGGTAAAGGTTCCCACGTTTTTCTGGACAAGTGCGGATAAAGAAGCTAGTCCAAGACTACAGGTTTAGGGTAGCCACTTGGAATCTAGGAACCTTAATTGGTAAGACGATGGAATTGGTAGATGTTATAATTAGGAGGAGAGTTAGTATAGCTAGTGTACAGGAAACTACGTGGACCGGTGAGAAAGCTAGGGAAATTGAGAATACCAGTTTTAAATTGTATTATAGTGGTAAGGATAAACACAGGAATTGGGTAAAAATCATAATTGCCAAGGGTCATGTGGAGAATGTAGTGGCGATCATTAGGAAATGGGATAAGATTATGTTAGTTAAACTAGTTATTGGAGGGAATATAGTAAACGTTATCAGTGCATACACCCCTTACGTAGGATTAGATGATTAGACTAAGAGGAATTTTTAGGAGCAAATGGATAAGATCTTACAGGAGATACCTGTAAGAGAGAACCTGGTTATAGGTAGAGATTTTATTGGCCATGTAGGCATAGATAAACTAGGCTATGAAAGAGTGCATGGTGGATACGATTTTGGTGATAGAAATAAAGCTGGAGAGAGTATCTTAGATTTTGCGTTGGCTTCTAATCTGGTGGTAGCCAATACTATGTATAAGAAGATGGAGGAGCATTTGATAACCTTTAAGAGTGGGTCAGTTAAGAGCCAAATACATTACTTCTTAGTGAGAAAAGTGGACCGCCTAAAATGCAATGATTGTAAGGTAATTCCTAGAGAGAGCATGGCCTCTCAACATAAGATTTTGGTACTAGATTTATGTTTTAGAGGGCAGTACCAAGCTAGGAAGGATGGTGGGCGTCGTAAGACGAGATGGTGGGACCTAAAAGGGGATAAACTAGAAATATTTAAGAATAGAATGGATAATGAAGGTACTTGGGACTTGGAAGATTATGCTAACACTATGTGGAACTCGATGGCCAATTGTATGAGGAGAATCTCAAGGGAAATGCATAGAGAGTCGAAAGGGACGAGGCCTAGCTCTCAGGAAACTTGGTGGTGAAGGGAAGACGTTCACACGGTAGTTAAAGCAAAAAAGAGTGCTTTAAAAAGTGGCAGAATGATAGAACTGAGGAAAACCTTAAGAACTATAGATTGGCTAATAAGAAGGTCAAAAAAGTAATAAAAGAGGCTAAGTTGAAAGCTTATGATGATCTATACACTAGACTAGATAGTAAGGATGGAGAGAATGGGGTATACAAACTTGCTAAGATACATGATAGGAAAACAAGAGATTTTAATCAAGTTAAGTGCATCAAGAGTGAGGATTCTAAGGTATTGGTGAAGGATGAAGAGATTAAGGAAAAATAGAAGAACTATTTTGAGAAACTATTAAATGAGGAACATGGAAGTACGTCAATAGGGGAAGAAATAACCAGTAATACGATAAATTGAGACTATAGGTTCTATCGCAGAATTAGGAACTTTGAAGTGGAGATTGCACTTAAGAAGATGAAATCAAATAAGGCTTTAGGAGCCGATGATATCCCTATTGAAGCTTGGAAGTGTTGGGATTTGCTTAGTTGACTAGGTTGTTTAGCAAAATTTTGTTGACTAGGAACATTCCAGATGAGTGGAGGAAGAGTATTTTAGTGTCAATCTATAAGAATAAAGAAGATGTCTAGAATTACGACAACTATAGAGGAATCAAGTTAATGTGTCATATAATGAAAGTGTGGGAAAGGGTGATGGAACGCCGATTGTGAGATATAACAGAGGTGTCAGAGAATCAATTTGGTTTTATGCCTGGCACGTCAACAATGGAGGCGATTTATTTTTTGAGGAGAGTAATAGAAAAGTATAGAGAAAAGAAAAGAGACATTCATATGGTGTTTATCGACCTTGAGAAAACATATGATAAAGTGTCACAGGATATAATATGGTGGGTGTTAGAGAAGAAAGGGGTGACAAAAGGTTATATTGATGTGATTAGGGACATGTATGAAGGGGTGGTAACCACTATTAGATCACCTGCTAGAGAGACAAATGAATTTTTTATCACTACAGGGTTACACCAAGGATGTACCTTACGTTCTTGTCTTTTTGCTTTAGTTATGGATGAGTTAAAGAAAAATATTCAGGATGACGTGCCATGGTGTGTGCTTTTCGCAGACGATATTGTGCTGGTGAATGAGACTAAAGAAGGAGTTAACACAAAGTTAGAGATTTGGAGAAAATCTCTTGAATCTAAAGGATTCCGAATAAGCAAAATTAAGACAAAGTACATGAAGTGTAAATTTAGTAACAGTAACAATAAAATAAGAGGAGAAGTGAAGATTGAGAATCAAGAACTACCTAAGAGTGAACATTTTCGTTATTTATTGTCAATTATCACAACAATAGGGGAGATTGATGCGGATGTGGCCCATAGGATTAAGGCCGGATGGTGTAAGTGGAGAAGTGTGTCTAGGGTATTGTGCAATAAACGAATACCCACTACACTAAAAGGTAAGTTCTATAAAACGGCTATTAGACTAGCGATGTTGTATGGGACGGAGTGTTGGACAACCAAGAAACAACATGTAGATAAGATGAGTATAGCTGAGATGAGAATACTAAGGTGGATGTGTGGCAAGATTAAACAAGACAGAATTAGGAATGAGTGTATTCAGAAATGGATATGAGTAGTACTGATAGAAGATAAATTGAGAGAAAATCGATTGAGATGGTTTGGTCACATTCAACGGAGACCAACAAAGACAATAGTGAAAAGATGCGATACTGTAATGGCAGATGAAAGTGTTAGGGAACAGGATAGGCCTAGATTAATGTTAGCTAGCGTTGTAAATAAAGATATAGATCTACTTAATTTGACTAACGAAATAGTCTTTGATAGGGCCACGTGAAGAAGAAGGATTTATATAACCGACTCTATTTGATGGGACTTAAGGTTTGATTTGGTTTGGTTTGGTTTAATTTAGTTTATCATTTGTCAAAGAAAATATGAAACGGAAACTTGAAAAAAAAGGAATATAAACTTAAATCAATAATTAATAAATAATTTTAGAAATTGATACATCACTGCTTTTGACCTAATTTTAAGCTGACAATGTGCCTGTTTGGCAGAGCTTAATTACAGTTTATTTCAGCTTTCAGCTTAATTTAAGCTATTTTGATGTGTTTGGTTTAGCTTATAGCTTATAGCTTATAACTTTTTGGAAGTCAGAAATCAGCTTATTCTTTAAGTAGGACAGGAGATGCTTTAAGAATAAGCTAGAAATCAGCTTAAGCTGAAAGTTATAAGCTATAAGCTGTTTAGGCATAAGTTATAAGCACTTTCCCATAGTTCTACCAAGCATGGCCAATATAGCACATAGATCTGAGATAATATTATTAGACGTATACCTTAATATTGATATAATTTTTTTATTGATATAATATTAATAAATATGAAAAATGATATACATATTTGTTATTTTGATTTTAAAAGTATTCAAACATATATATATAGATATATAGAGTATTCAAACATATATATATATATAGATATTTACCAATTTAAAATGAATAAAAAAAAAAGTGGACAAGTAACTCTTGAGTTGACCACCAAGCAAAATAATTATCCACCAACTAGATTTGGACTTAGAAATATTGGAATAAAAGTTTATTTGAACTCCACCTTTAGATTATATTTAGGGGACTTTACCTATAGGTATTAATAAGTGAGTTTATTATTTAATAAGTTCTATAATAATTAATGATATTTTTTATTAAAAATTATTAAAAAATATTATTAATTGTTAATTTTCAGTAATAGTTTAAAAATTACCATAATAAAAGTCACTAATTATAATTTTTAGTAACAGTTTAAAAAAATCATCACAAAAAATATTATTAATTTTTAACTTTTAGCGACAATTAGAAAAATTTGTCACAGAAAAATATCAACAATTTTAAGTTTTAGCGACAATTTAAAAAAATTGTGACAAAAGAAGTTACTAATTGTCAACTTTTAGTGACAAACAAAAAATCATCATAAAAAATTATTTTTAGTGATGATTTTACTAGAACTTATTTTCAATAGGATTTTATGATAATTAACTCCAACTATTAAGACATATTAATAATTTACCATTATATTTTAGTGTTTAATCCAATTCTAACCCAATGTTTCCACTTAATGATATATATTACTTTTCTTAGTTGCGTCCAGGCCTATAACATGACTTATGGTTTAACCCAAATTGGTTTTTTTTTTTTTTTTTTTTCATACATAAATATATATATATATATTAATGTCATTTTTTTTTCATACAGAAATAAAATTTATGGTGTTAGAAAAACAAAAAAATTGGCTTGTGGCATGAACCGCGTAGTGTCCTGGGATATCGAATAATTTTAGTGTAAGAGATTTAGCCTTCATTTGAAATAAGTTAAAATGAGACTTTTTAGATAAAATAGTTATAAAAGGTAAAATTGATTTTTTAGTCTAATAAAATAAAATGTCACATTTAAATCATAATTATTTCACTTTTTCTTTTACAAAAGTCAAAAAGTCTATTACAAACTAAACTTTTTATTCTCAGGCTAAAATAATCATAGAACCAAAAAGTCAACTCCCATTTCAAACGAACCTTTAATAAGAAAAGACGTGATTCCACACTTTAGTTTGAGTGTTATATTTGGTTAGAATTTTTAAAAATTGATTCCACACCTACTATTGAAAACACGTCTACTAGGTCATCCTCCCAAACGTTCCACTAGATGTCCGGCCGGTTGACCAGAACAGTGTTTGTATTTTATTTTTTTTATTTATTTATTTTTTTTTGGCAATTAGCACCTGTTATTTTTATATTTTAAAAAATATATATTTTTGAAATTTTTTAAAAAAAATTATAAGTTTTGAATAAAATTTTGAACTTTGTATTTAGTTATGAGTTATAAATTTTTGAATCAAACAACTTTTTTAATTTCATATGTCATATTAAAAATTCAAAACTCAATTCAAAATTCTTTTCAAAACTCATAACCAAACAAATTTTTTCTTTTCAAATCATAATTCTAAAACTCAAAAATTCAAAATACAACTCTATTATCAAATCATAATTCTAAAACTCTATCAAACGCAACCGTAACTCTATCAAACGCAACCGTAACTTTTCAAACAGTCATCTCTGTTTATGTATAAATTTCAAAATTCAAATTTGAATTTAAAAATTTCTGCAAAAAATAAATTTTAATAAAATTTAAATAAATGTGATTTAAAAAGCTAAATTCGGACCAACTCATTTGATGTTAATACATTGAAATTTTTACCTTCTAATTAAAAAAATTAATTAGATTTGCATTAATTAACATTAAATTTGTATAATTTTACATTGAAGGTTTAACTTGTTAAATTAAGGGTTAAATACACCAAGACCTCTTAATTATGAATAATGCTATATGCACCAATTAGTATACTAATTAATGTATCAATTGATGATGTTGCATAATTAACATGTTTTTGATATTTGTAATTTGTATAATGAGTGGGGTCAATAATAATGTTATAACTAGTGTTGGTATACTAGTTAGTATACTAATTGATGCATGTAGTACCACTAATATTAAAATATGTAAAAGTGTTTTGAGATTTACGAAAAATATATTGAAATTATAAATATTTTGACATTATATTCCCTTATTAACAGTCCTTAAAGTTGTTATTAGCACGACCTTTCTTTATTTAGTCCTTAAAATTGTTATCAGCATGACCTTTTTTTATTTAGTAACTGTTGGCTTTTTGACTTTCGAATGGTATTTTTGTAAATGCGAGCATGCCAGCAAGAATCAATTAGTCCTTACAGAAATGTTAATTACCAACCAATTATTAGACGATTGTGTTTTAGTTCTTTCAGCCTCAATAAAGAGGACTTTTACTGGTGGCTTGACTTAGGAGAAATTAAACAAAATAACAGTTAAATGAATAGCAATTGAAGTATTTCATTAGAATGAAAACTTACAATGATCCGAACTCAGTCTCGTAGAGGTTTACAGCGACAATCTACTTGAAACTACTCCTATGAATGAAGTGCAGTGCAGGAATTTAAAGTACAGGAATTTAAAGAGTAGGAATTTAAAGAATAAGAAATGTAAAACTGGAAAAGAAAATATGTAAAGTAAGACTGGTTTGTATGATTTGAGTTTGGGCTTTTTTCTGGGGTCTTCCCCGCTATTTATACTTCTCAATGATGACCATCGAACTGCACTTCAAACCGTCGAACTGCTCTTCCATGATCGTTGATCATGCTGCCTTATAAGTAATTCCACTACGCCATCACTTGCAGTTAAGCTTCCCTTCTATATTTGAATTTGAATCTAAGTAACCGTTGAAGCCACGTCACCTTACACCTCTTTATTGATCCAATGCTACTCAGATCACGTGAGAACCAATATTAACTACCACGTGTACGATCAGGATCGACTTAAATAGTCTTCATATATTACCCTTGTCTTGCCACGTGTTGAATTGTGATTGGCTTGTACAAAATATGTACCTAACATTACCTCCCGCACTAATATACCCAATATCTGGTGATATTAGTGGATCAAAGTTTTTTCCCACGTCCTAGAACGTGTATGGTTTCCAGCAATGCAACTATCATTTATCATCTGCATTAAACTCTCCTTCAATCTTTTGAACATGTCCACCACCTTAGTATTCGAACAGACTGGTACACTTTTTTATGGCCGAATCAATTATTCCCTCCATTGATCGAGCACACGAAGAGTCATATGATGATGTTGTTCTTCCTCGAAAGAACCTCCATGCATTAATTAGTCACCTTTACCTACCCTTCTATATTCAGGTTATGGATGCCTTTGCAAATTATCAACCATTGGACTTCGAACATATTGCCTCCTTCCTCCAGCAGCAAGCCTTCTGTACCTTTGATGGGCTTAGACACCTGCCTGGAACTGTTAATCTCCTTTTCGAGGCTCTCCTTCGAGGCTTTGCAAAGGCCTATAATAAGAGATAGGTTCCTCCAGTACTGCAAAGTTGTTGAATAGTCAGGCATGGATGTCTCAAGTCACTCATCCCAAGCAGCAGCTATTATCGATTTCTACATCAACATTTGCCATGCTGCCAAAGCTACGGAGGAGAAATTGACTAGAGACCAGAGTTTTGTTTCCCAAGTACATACTGAAGTCTCAGAGCTCAAGGAACAACACTCCTCTGCCTCTCACTTTCGAGTTCAGGTACTGGAGAAGAAAGCTCAACTTGAAGAGGAACTATCTGCAGTGAACCAGGCCTTAGTCCGAACTGATACCAAACTGCAAATCACTAACCAAGGACTGACCGATAGGAAAAAAGAAATGGCTGCAGCTATTCAACTATTTTTATCACTTAGCAATAGGAAATCTGTTGTAAAAGAACAATTAAGACATTGTAATGATTTTTGGGCCAATTTGTGGCAAAATGTACTTAACTCTTTATAAAAAACAAATCCTTGTCTATCATCTGAGTAGTCTTGTGTTTTTTTGCTTGACATTTATTCTACTCCTTGTGTTTCCCAAATAGTTGGAAAATAAGGCTTCAAATATCTGCCATTGATCTTTTAGGGATGTATGTATCCATTCAAATTTCTCAAATGGTATGCTCCAAAAGGCAAGACTCTATGAATTTGATATGGTCCTTCCCAGTTAGGTGACCATTTGCCAAACTGATAGCTTTTAATTTCTATCGGGAGTATTGTTTTCTATACTAAATCACTTTCATCAAAGCCAATGCATTTGACTTTCTTATTGTAATTTTTGGCTGCTTTCTTCTTTTGCAAAAGAATGCTGTTTAATGCCAGAATTCTGGCTTCATCTATGCCTTCTAATTCCAAGTACATACTCTGATGGTATTGCTCAGGATTTAGCTGGTCTTGGCATCTTACCCTCAAAGATTTAACATTAATTTCCACAGGTAACACTGCATCATGCCCATACACTAAGGCATAAGGAGTAACTCATGTGCTTGACCTTGGGGAAGTTCTATAAGCCCACAATACATCCAACAATAAGTTATGCCAATCCCTAGGATTGTCTTCCACAACCTTTTGTATTCCTTTCTTCAAGAACTTATTGGATGATTCAGCTTGACCATTGACTTGTGCATAATATAGGGTGGAATTAACGAGACTAATTCCAAATTCTGCCACAAAGGACTTCACCATCTTCCCATCGAACACAGTCCCATTATCCACAGTTATAGTTTGTGGGATGCCAAATCTATGGATTAGATCCTTAATAAATCCAATAACCTCAGTTTGGTCCACAGCCTTGTATGTCTTAGCTTCGACCCACTTAGTGAAGTAATCAGTGGCCACTAGAATGAAACAATGATGCTTCGAAGAAGGTGGATGTATTTTCCCCATCATATCCATAGCCCATCCTCTGAATGGCCAGGGCTTCACTACTGCATGTAGGTTAGTTATGGGCACATGCCTTATTGTGCCATGCTTTTGGCATGCCTGGGAACCCTTTGCATACTCTATGCAGTCTTTAAGGATAGTTGGCCAATAGTAAGAATGCCTTCGAAGCAACCATCTCATCTTCACACCAGGCTGATGAGCACTACAGATGCCTTCATGAACCTCAGCCATAGCTGTTAATGCTTCTTTTGGGCCTAAACATTCCAGCAATAAGCCATCTTCCCCCCTTTTGTAAAGAGCATTACCATATATCATATATTGCATAGACTGCAATTTAATTTTCCTACTGGCCTTCGAAGATGGACCAGCCAAGTACTGCATTATTAGATGCCTCCAATCTTATTCTTGTAAGTCATTATGATTGACTTCCAAGACAACATTCATTTTATTCAAAGGTGGTATTAATTTCTAATATGTTGTTTGGCTTATGTTCCTTTGGGCATTATCCATTCTCTTGAAGTTCGAAGCTTTCTGAGCCACATCATTAGCTCTATTATTCAAGATTCTTGGAACATGAGTTACATTTGGTATTTGAAATTGAGAAAGCAGATGTAATGCAACAACATAGTATGGTAAAATGCTTATGCTTTGACACTTGAAAATTCCTTTCACTTGGTTAACCACCAATTGAAAATCTCCAAATATGTCAACTGCATGAACTTGTAATCCAATAAGAATTTCTAGTCCCACTATTAAGGCTTCATATTCAACTTGGTTATTAGAACAGGTAACTTCATCCACTCTGAAACCATATGTGGTCTCTACCCCTTGTGGAGATCTAATCACAATACCAATTCTAGTTAAGCCATTGGCTTTCGACCCATCAAACCACATCTGCCATGGCTCACCACTAGCCATACCAAGTTCCATTATCTCTTAGCTCTCTGTTTGAAATGGATGGTCTGCCAGAAAATTGGCTAAAACTTGCCATTTTACTGCCCTTTGAGGGATATATTCTAGATGAAATTCTGATAAGGCTAGTATCCACTTGCCAATTCTTTCCCTCAACATAGGTCTAGATAACATGTACTTAACCAAATCTGTTGTTGCAATTACCAAGACAGCTGTAGGTAAAAGATAGTATCTTAATTTCATTGCAGCAAAATACAAAGCAAGACACAGCTTTTCAACGGCTGAATATTTACATTCACAAGAATTTAAAAACCTACTAATGTAATAAACAGCTTGCTCCTTACCTTCTTCATTATCTTGGGCCAAGAAAGCTCCCAATGAATTTTCTGCTGCAGCTATGTACAACTTCAAGGGCTTATCACCCTTTGGTGGCATCAGCACTGGAGGGTTGGCCAAGTAGGCTTTGATACCTTCGAAAGCAATTTGATGCTCTGTTGTCCACACAAATTCCTCTTCATCTTTTAGCCTTAACAAGGAAGAAAATTCTTTAGTTTTCCCTACAATGTTAGAAATGAACCTTCGAAGAAAGTTAACCTGTCCAAGGAACTTTTGTGATTTTTTCTTACTTGATGGAGGTCTAGCTTCAATGATGACTTTGGCTTTATTCTGGTCAATCTGTATTCCTTTCTTGTGTACCACATAGCCCAAGAAGTTTCTAGATGATACGCCGAAAGCACACTTAAGAGGATTGAGCTTCAATTTGAACTTTCTCATTTCTTTCAAAGGTTAGTTCTAAGTGAAACAGATGCTCCTCCATGGATTGGGATTTAACTACAATGTCATCAATATAACACTCTAAATACCCTCTAATGAGGTCATGAAAGATAGTGTTCATAGCCCTCTGATATGTAGCTCCAGCATTCTTCAGGCCAAATGGCATTTTAACCCATTCGAAGGTGCCAATATTTCCAGGACATCTGAATGCTGTCTTGTGGACATCCTCCTCTGCAATGCAGATCTGGTTATAACTAGAATGCCCATCCATCATTGATAAAACTTGATGCCCTGCTGAACTGTCTACCAACAGATCCACTATAGGCATGGGGTACTCATCTTTTGGAGTTGCTAAATTCAAGTTTCTGAAATCAATACATACCCTCATTTTACCGTTCTTCTTAACCACATGCACAATATTAGATAGCCATTCCACATACCTGGCTGTCCTAATAAAGCCTGCTTTGAGTAGTCTAAGAATCTCCTCCTTGACTTTCTGAATTACTTCTGGACTCATTCTTCTTGGTTTTTGTTTGTATGGCTTGAAGTTAAGTTTCATAGGGAGCCTATGTTTCACTAATGACCTATCCAAACCTGGTAGTTCATTATAAGACCATGCAAAGCAATCTTTATATTTCTTTAGAACAACCAACAACTGGTCCCTGTCCAGAACATTCAAACAAGCATTTATGTAGGTGGGCTGCTGTATAGAATCTTCCCTTAAATTTACTTCTTCTAAGGGGTCTTGTGTCTGAGAACTTACTGAAGCTTCTTCTTTGATTTCTTCTATCTTTGAAGCAATCTCCCTACTTTGTTCTGCTCCCAGGTTCTTTAATTCAACATCTTTGCCCTCCTCCTCATAGACAAAGTCTGTCCACAAGGTTTCCTCTTCCTGTATCTCCTGGACTTTTGTTTCAATGTCCAATGCACAATATTTATCAAGAGTCAAAACTTTGGCTTGTTGCTGCTTCTTCTTGCAGCTAATTATCATGGCTTCTTTCTTTTGCTCCTGTACTTTCTGGACTATTGATTTTACATCCAATGTTGAGAATTTAATTAGAGCCAAAGACTTAGCTTCTTGTGTTTCATTTCTCTGCCTACAACTAGGCATCATTGTCATCCTTAACGACAACCTCCTCATTAGCACTCTCCTGGACTAAGTGCTTCAGGTGTGTCACTTCCTCATCAGCCGTCACTTCGGCTGAGCCATCAGGTTTCCTCAATATATTGAGTGGTGTCACTCCCTCAATAGACAGTTTGGCCTCTGCGAAGTCTGCACAGGCTATGAAAGGTTGAGGATCTGCATTAATTTCCTCTATCTCTCCATTACCTAAGGCCATCATAATTTTCTGATGCAAAGAGGAAGGCACACATTTGTTAGTGTGAATCCAATCTCTCCTAAGTAAAGCATTGTATTTAGCATTACTGCGACATTCTGAAGAATCTTGTCATGCGATCCACGGTTCCCACACTCAGGTTGATGGGTAGAATTTCCTAAGCCATCTATTTGTCTCCAGCAAAGCCAGCGATGGTTGTGCTGGTTGGGATTAACCTAGGATTCTTTTTCCCTAGTTTATTTAAAGAAGATTTCGGTAGTAAATTCACTGCTGCCCCATTATCTATCAGGACTCGGTTCAATTGTATCCCATCGAAGAAAGCCTTGATGTACAAAGGCTTGACATGTTGTGTCATAGAATTCGAGAGATACTCAAAAGGATATGAGAGGTTAATGCTCACCTCTTCTTCACTCTCATATTCAGTTTCCATTGGGGTAGCCATTCTAGAATCATCTTGTACCATACTCACTTGTGAGTCTTCACTAGAGACAAGAATATGATCAATTTCTTGGCCATCTTGGTCCTCATCTCCAGCCTGGAACTCATGAGGCAGTATGTGTACCATATTGACTGATACTGAAGGAAATGAGACAAATTGGATGGCTGGCTGTACCTGCTTCCCCTCTTGGCCACCTTGTTCAGTTACTTCAACAGCATCCTCCATGCTGCACTCTGGCACTTCGTTGTTAACTGATTCCTTCGAAGGATCTTTCTCAACTGGTTTTTCAACCAAAAATGTTTGCTCAACCATGAAGGCTTCGAACATTTCTTCCTCCACTATTTCTTTCTTTTGGCTTATGCCAATTTCTTCTTCTATCTCGCTATCACTATCCATCAGAGCTTTCTCCAATCCTGCCATGCTAGATTCCTCTCTGGCTTTTAGTTCAGAATGAACCTTGGCCAACTGTTCCTTGTTGCAACCCACCTTGCTTTGTAGAGTTGTCTTTGGAGTGTGGTCTAACTTTGGAGTCTTCTTTCCTTCTGTCTGGACCAATGAAGAGCTCTCTCCATTTTCTTTCATATCTTTCTGGTACTCATTGTACCTGCGCTGAATCTTTCTCCTTTGTGATCTCGAAATGACTGGGACCATATCTGGCTCCTTCGTCTTTGGGTGTTTAAGCAATACCCAATTGTTCGGAGCCACCAAAGGAGGTTTAACCATCCTTCCTTGATTTCCAACATCTCTCTGAGTGGGCACTTCCCTAGGTTTGTTCTGCATCACAAACCAATCTGGAACTCCAGGTACCAACGAACTTACTGATTCAAATGTTAAACTGCTTCTTTCTACCTTCGAAACCATCTTTGAAGCTGGCTGTGAAGGCACTTGCTTGGTCCTGACCTCATGTTTCGAGCCTGATTCAGGCCTTTGATGAAGGTGGCTACTTTTTGTCCTGCGTGAGGTTAGTCTAGGAGGCCAATCTCTGGCTTTGATCCCATAACCTAAACTCTTCTCCAGTCTTCTTTCAGAATGACTGCTCTCCATTCTGTAGTAGTTGGGTGGCCTAGACTCATACAAGGGCCTCTTGCCTTTAGCATGCATTCTATCGACTGCTGGTTCAACTACCAATGGCTGCTGGCTAACACTAGTCGGATATGGCTTTTTGTTGTAAGCATTGGTTAGTTTAAGGCGTCTCTGAACATCCCTGTAGTATTGCTTCCCATCAATTGGAAGCCCCTTCAACCATTTATAACTCAGTCTGCACTTGGGACACATCCTTTGCATTACTGCTGCCTCTAAGGAATCATCATCCAGTGATTCTTCATCAGAGTGTTCCCTCTGGTGTGAGAAACCTTGTCCAATAACTGGTAGATTTGTGGTGTCCTTTTTGATGGTTGCCTGGTTAGCAACATGCATCTGCACATTAACTTCTTCCAATTCTGTCAAGGACAAGTTTTGGAAGTTTGACATAATGACATTGGCTGCCACCTCTCCAACTTTTGGAAATGGATTACTGTCGATCCCCATGGCCTTTTCTGTTTTGGCTGGGAACTTCAAACTTCCTTTCCGAATTTGTTCTTGGATCTTGTCTCGAAAAACAATGTAGTTTTTAGTCGAGTGAGACCAAGAGTTATACCATTTACAATATACTTTTCCCTTAAGTTCATTTGGAGATGGCAATTTTACTCCTTTAGGTAACTTAAGGAAGTTGGCCGCAAGTAAATGATCAAAAATGTCATATGCCTTTGTTAAATTGAAAAAGTACTTTTTCTGAAGGTCTTTCTTTTTAAATTGCTGGTCAATTGTTGTATCCTTATGAATTAATTCCTCACAAATCACAGGTTCTTTGCCCACAATCTCTGCTGCATCGATCTCATAATTAGGATCTCTATAATATGTCTTGTACGATGCATTATTTCGATCTTGTTCCTCCTCTAGTAATGCTTCATACCTGGACATCTTATAGGTTAGTTCCACCAAATCTCTGAATTCAGTTTAATCAAACTTCTTTCGAAGCCTGAACTCTAAGCCATTTTGAGCCAATCTTACGAATTCTGGCTCTAGCAAGATAACTCTACATTTATTTCGAGCCCTTTTAAATCTTGCAATAAACTGAGTAGCCTTTTCTTCAGGCTTTGGACTCATTGCATGGAAACCTCTGGCTCTGATTGGAAGAATTGGGCATGAAATGCCTCTTCCATTTGTTGCCAAGTTTGAATGGAGCCAGGTGTAAGGTTGATGTTCCATACAAATGCTCCCCCAGTTAGAGAATTTGGGAATAATCTTAGTTTCATATAGTCATGATTAGTAAATTCACCACATTGAGCGGCAAACCTAGCAATATGCTCTACTGTTGATTGGTTTCCACTCCCATAGAAAAGGGTAAAATCTGGTATCCTGAACCCCCTTGGGTATTCATGTACCCTATCTACCCATTCAGGTATGGTTTTCAGTATCTGTGAGTCTAGACCCCCCGAGCCATCGGTCCACACATCTCCCTGACAATATCAGCAATTTGGTCCCTAGGGACCATATTTTATGCCTGCTGAACCACTACTGGAGGGGCAAACACAGGATTTGGTGGACAAACTTGTGCTTGTGGTCCTCTTGGTCCATAAGGTGGTACATTTGGGACTGGTTGTCCCTGTGGTGCAAGTTGTTGTTGGGGGTGTGAGTAACCCCTTTGAGCCTGTCCTACGAAAAGACTTACGAAAGGTGCTGGAACAGGTGTTATATCCCTTCCATTTGCAGGCCAACCTTCCAACCCTCTGGGTATAAATTCGAATAAGGGATTAGTAAACCCCCTTGTACCAGGTATGGCTTCGAACATGGGATTTGTGACCATTCTTATGCCAATTTCTTGTACTGGGCTAGATCCACTAATTTGTATGGCTTCATTGTTGGGTACTGAGGCATTTTGACCTGCTATAGGCCTCGAAATGGGTTCATACCAAGACTGAGGTGATGGTCTTTCATAATTCTGATTACTAGTTTGACCATTAGAATGTCCATTAACTTGCCTAGGTTGTTTATCTCTAGCCAATCTTTGTTAAAGGATATTTAAAACTTCCTCGATGTGTCTTGTGTTTGTTGGTTAATGGTTATTCATTCGATCCAAAAAGGATGTTGCCCACCTTTCCATTGTGTTCATTAATTGTTGTCCCATGGCATCTACTAGGCCATCCCATGGATTTATTGGATGAGTAGATGGAACAATGGATGGTCCAATTCCTTGGTTTCGTCCAATACTATGAACATGTGGTTCTTGTCCTGAAGTACTGGTCTATTCGACCATAGGTTCTGATAATATGGGAGTTTCCACAGGATGTGTTACCACATTATCCTCTGGATTAGGTATTTCTACCTCTCCTTCTACGCCTTCTTCCAAGCGTTCATTTTCTCATTGTCTTCTTCGTCTAGCCATTTCAATTAGTCCCACCGGGCGTGCCAAAAATATATGATGGCTTTTTGACTTTTAAAGGGTATTTTTGTAAATGCGAGCGTGCCAGCAAGGATCAATCAGTCCTTACAGAAATTATAATTGCCAACCAATTATTAGACAATTGTGTTTTAGTTCTTTCAGTATCAATGAAGATGACTTTTACTGGTGACTTGACTTAGGAGAAATTAAACAAAATAACAGTTAAATGAAGAGCAATTGAAGTATTTCATTAGAATGAAAACTTACAACGATCCGAACTCAGCCTCGTAGAGGTTTACAGCGACAATCTACTTGAAACTACTTCTATGAATGAAGTGCAGTGCAGGAATTTAAAGTGCAGGAATGTAAAGAGCAAGAATTTAAAGAACAGGAATTATAAAACTAGAAAAGAAAATATGTAAAGTAAGACTGGTTTGTATGATCTGAGTCTGGGCTTTTTTCTAGGGTCTTTCCCGCTATTTATACTTCTTAAGGATGACCATCGAACTGCACTTCAAACAGTCAAACTGCTCCTCCATGATCGTTGATCATGCTGCCTTATAAATAGTTCCACTACGCCATCAGTTGCAGTTAGGCTTCCCTCATATATTTGAATTTGAATCTGAATAACCGTTGAAGCCACGTCACATTGCACCTCTTTATTCATCCAATACTACTTAGATCACGTGAGAACCAATACTAACTGTCACGTGTACAATCAGGATCGAAGACTTGAATAGTCTTCCTATATTACCCTTATCCTGCCACGTGTTGAATTGTGATTGACTTGTACAAAATATGTAGCCAACAGTAACTAAATTGAAATTAATTTAAGGATTAATTACACCAAGACCCCTTTCAATTTATAACAAGTATCACTTTGTCCCTCTCATCTATGAACTTGTATCTATTGATCTCCTCAACTATAAAAATGAATTACTTTTACTCCCTCCAAACAACCTCTAAAAGGTGTACATTTGCATGACAGCTCCGAAAGAGTACCTATGTACGCTTTTCATAGTTGAGAGTTTCAATATACACGAGTTCATAGATGAATTGGTCAAAATGGTATTCACTAATAATTAAGGAATAATGCTATATATGCGCCAATTAGTGTACTAACTAGTGTACCAACACTAGTTATAACATTATTATTAACCCAACTTATTATACAAATTACAAATATTAAAAATATCTTAAATTATGTCACATTATCAATTGATACGCTAATTAGTGCACTAATTAGTACATATAATATTATTTATTATAAATTACAAAATATTTTTTTTATTTTTATTTTTATTTTGTGTGTAGATGGGATACAAAACATCGTTGGGCCTTGAAGCTTGAAACTCCACATTCATTTTTCTTTTTTCTTTTCAAATTTTATATCATTAAAAATGAAGTGTCATAATACTATTAGTCTTAAATATAAAAAATTGCACAACTTTTACATTGATTTTTTTGAATTTTTAATTGAACTGAGGTACCTGATAAAGAAATAAACTTATACTATTATAAATTACTGATCATTGTCAAGCCTTCGAGCTTGAAAATCCTCATTCATCTATATACATTGTTACGTACTTGAGACTTGCCTCCGTTTAGGAAGTGGGTTAGTTTTTTAGTTTTTTGGCTTTTTTGACTATTTGAGTCTGGGTTCAAAAGCTTGGTTTGGGAAGGACTTTTTGACTTTTTGACTTTTTTAACTTTTTTGTGAGAGAAGAGTGTAATGATTATGGGTTAGATGTGATATTTTGTCTGTCGTGACTCAAATAGCCTATTCTGCCTTTTGTGGCTCAAAGAGCCAAAAGAGCCAAGATGAGCTCTTCCCAAACGAACCCATTTATTTATTTATTTATTGAAATTGTATATCATTAAAAACGAACCCATTTAAACTCCCCATTTATGTTTCTTATTTATTTATTATTTTTTTTTTTGAAATTGTATATCATTAAAAATGATGGGTAATAATGTTATTGGACTAAAGATTATTTGACATTTTAAATTAAAATGAATTTAATTACCACATAAAGAAATGAATCTACCAATATTTGCAATGTCTGGCCTTTGAGGCTCAAATTCCCTATTCATTTTTCTTTTCTTTTTTTTTCTTTTTTTTTTTAATTTATATCATGGAAAATGATGCATCATAATGTCATCGGTCTTAAGTTAATTTGAGCTTACATTAAGTTGAATTTAGTTACTATATAAAAAATACAAATTAGGAAAATTTTCATTAATTAACTATTAGATTTTTTTTTTTTTTTCTAAGTCTTTCCCCTTTGAAGTTCTCTAATACAAAATTATGAAATTAGTCTTAGAATATGTGTGAAGGTAGAATCTTATATCGGATAAAGAGTAAAAAAAATGGACCTTAATATACAATAGATGAATCCTCTACATATAAACTTAAATTTTAAGTGAATATAAATTTTAAATAATATATGTTGGGTCTTCATGTGACATTTATAGACTCTAGAATTTTTCCTTTAACTTCCTAATCTACCTTCACACAACCATTAAGAAAGCTCTATGTAGTCCTACTCACTATGCATGTGTTCCTACTTGCATTGGTTATAAAAAGCCAACATATGTCTTCAAGGACTAGATGCAAAAACCGTAATGGTGAAGATTTTCCCAATCCGTGGCACTCTCGTGATGGCGCTCTTATTAGGTATATTTCTTCGTAATCTATATTACTTGTCGTAATTAGCTAAAAAAAATTTGGTTCGGTTTTCACTTTTCAAAAATAATTTTTTGAGTTTTCAATCTATTTGTTTTAAGTAATTTTTTTTAATAATTTAATATTTTTTTCTTTTTCTTTTTTTTTTTTTTTTGACTTTTTACATCCATTGAAAAGTAAAATATTTGAGAAAAAAAAACCTAAAAACAATTCAATAAGTAGAACCAAAAAAAATATGGAACTGAATTTGTATATGTATATATATATATATTTGTATGAATTTTTTAAAGATTTTTTTATAAATTTTATATTTTTTAAGTGTATCTAAATTAAGTGAATCTGAATAATATATATATATATATATAATTTTGATTAAAATATTTAAAAAACTTATTAATAAAAAAATATGGATTGAAAACTCAAAAAACTATTTCAAAAAACTCTAAATTAAACAGAGTGAATGGTATTACTAAGATCATATCCTCCTCCATGGTTGACCAATAATAACCCTGTCTAAGGATCTTTCGAGCTAGCATCACCCCACTCATGTGCGCTCCGCACTCTCCTCCATGAATGGCCTCCATCAGGTACTTGGATTCTTCAGCATCAACGCATAGCTTATGCATCCCGAGATGACCCCTCTTGTACAGTATACCCCCGCAAACGATGAACTGAGCAGCTATTCTTCGAATTGCCCTCTTATCTTTGGCATTTGCCTCTGGTGGATAAGCTTCCTTTTCCAAGAAGTTCCAGATGTCGTAATACCAGGGATTCTGATCTTGTACCTCATCTATGGCAGCAATCAGCTCATAGGCTGGCACGAATTTCTGTTCAATGATGATTGGACGCATCCAGACTCCGAAAGGGATGTCTATCATAGAAGATAGAGTTGCTAATGAATCAGCGAACCTGTTGTTCTCTCTTAACAGATGAGCGAAGTTCAGTTTCTCGAACCGAGGAATCAAAACGTCTAAGGTCTGGTGATAGATTCTCATCTTTTCTTCTTTAACTTTCCAATCTCCTTTAGCTTGAGATACAACAAAGTTCGAGTCCCCAATGACATCCAACCGTTTTGACCCTAGTTCTAGAGCGGCTTTCAATCCAGCAATATATGCCTCATATTCTGCCTCATTGTTCGACACTTTGAACCGGAGTTTGAAAGCTAAGGGTATGCGGGAATTGTTGGGCGCTATCAGCAACACCCCTATCCCATACCCGTATTGGTTTGACGCTCCATCAAAGTACATCGTCCAAGTCTCTTCTTCGACATACAGGATGGCCTCGTCTGAGAACAGATATTCTACTGCTTCATCCCCTTCAACTGGGTGGTCGGCTAGGAACTCCGCTACCGCTCTCCCTTTCACTGACTTGCACGTCATGTACTTCAGATCAAATTCGGAAAGCAGAAGCAACCAACGGGCTAGCCTACCCGTAAGTGCTGGTTTTTCGAAGAGATATTTGATGGGATCTAATCGTGAAACCAGTATTACAGAGTGAGCTAACGGGTAGTGCCTCAACTTCTTGGTAGCCCATACCAAGGCCAGACAAGTCTTCTTCAGCGGAGTGTAGCGGGTCTCGTAATCCAGTATTTTCTTGCTCAAGTAGTAGATAGTCTTCTCCACTTTGTCCTCAGACTCCTGTGCAAGCATGCAGCCCATTGTCGTTTCAGTCAGTAACAAGTACAGAATCAACGGCTTCCCCGGCTCAGGCGATGACAACACAGGTGGGTTTTATAAATATTGCTTGATCTGCTCGAAAGCAACCTGGAATCGGTCGTCCCATTCGAACTTCTTTCCTTTCTTCAGGAGACCAAACAGTGGTTCATAAGTCAAGATTAATTTTGCAATAAACCATCTTATGAATTGCACTTTACCTAGAAAGCCTCGTACCTCATTTTCAGTCCTCGGTGATGACATTTCTAAGATGGCCTTGATTTTGGAAGGACCGACCTCGATACCCCTTTGTGTGATCAAGAACCCCAGCATTTTTCCTGCTGTAACACCGAATGTACATTTCTGAGGATTCAGCCACAACCGATACTCTCTGATCCATTGGAAGAATTTCTACAAGGCGGTGTAGTGGCCCTCTCTTTCCTTGGACTTGACAATCATGTCGTCCACGTACACCTCAACCTCTTTATGGATCATATCGTGCAAAATCGTGGTCGTAGCCCCAGCGTTCTTTAAGCCAAACGGCATCACCCTATAGCAATAGGTTCCCCACGGGGTGGTGAAAGTAGTCTTCTCCCTGTCTTCAGGTGTCATCAAAATCTGATTGTAGCCTGGAAACCCATCCATGAACGAGAGTAGCGCATGCCCAGCAGTGAAGTCTACTAATTTGTCGATATGTGGCAGAGGAAAGTCGTCCTTCGGACTGGCTTTGTTCAAATCCCTGAAGTCCATACATACCTGAATTCTGCCGTCCTTCTTCGGCACCGGAACTATATTGGCCAACCAAGTCGGATACTCAGATACTAACAGGAACCCTACGTCGATCTGCTTGGTGACCTCTTCTTTGATTTTCAGAGTCCAGTCCGGGCGGATCCTTCAGAGCTTCTGCTTAACAGGTCGGGCCTCTGGGTCAAGAAGGATCCGGTGCTGTACAATCTCAGGATCGATTCCAGGCATGTCTTCGTAGGACCATGCGAAAACACCTTTGAAATGTTTTAATAAAGCGACTAAGCGCTCGCGCTCCTCCGAAAACAACGTGGACCCGATCTGGACCAGCCGCGGCTCCTTTTCAGTACCAACATTAATTGTGGTGATTTCATCAACCAAAGGTTTTATAAACCTCTCCTACTCTTAATCAATCAAACGTTGTAAAACTGGAGGAATTTCTTCCTCGTCGTTTTCATCAAAATTTTGAAAGTCTTGATTAATGCAATAAATTAAAAGCACAGAAAAGTACTCGGAAGCCACAGTCGTACCATTCTCATTAATAACATCCAGTCCGTCTAATTCCTCTGTTACAACAGACTCAAAGGAAAAAGAAAAGACGACTTGGACAGGACAGTGGCATCCGGGTTATCACCCCCAAGAATACCGGACTCGGACTCAGAAGAACTAGAATCTGATTCCGACTCCACAAACTCAGTGGAATCAGATTCTGGATCACTACCTGACCTGGAACCACTCGATAAAAAGCCCTCCTCGTATTGCTAGACGAGGGAGGGTACGATGGATGCATCGAGAATGCTTGAAGATGGGCCCACAGCCGCTTCATCCCCGATCATGGAAACTGAGAAGTTATCCCCCAAGCACTCCGGTACGATCTGAGGATCTGAGAGGAGACAAGCCAGTGCTACCCTCATCTCAATTTCTGTGCTCTCGAAATCCTTCTCCTTGCGCTGCTCAGCCTCAGCTGGTGGGTCTGTCTACTCTTCGGCAACTTCATCCCCGGACAACTGAAGATCAAAAAAGATTTCAAAGCCGGGCAAATGTCGCTTCTTTGAATTCAACCTGGGCTCCGGGAAGCCACAAAACGGGAAGTCTTCTCCCTCCCAGACAAAGCGTCCGTTCAGGGTTCCTTGGATAGGTCGGTGCACCAACTTATAATGCTTTTCGGCTTGCTTTGCCTTAGCTCTTCCGGCCATCTCTCTTCCTTTCCTCGCCCAATCCTCTTTGGTAGGCAGATAACCTAATCCGAAGGTATATGGGTTATGCGGCACTTCGGCCGATGCTGCAATGCCCTTCCGGCCACTTAGCCCCAATCACATTCCGAGCATGTGCTGAAGCTTGTTCATAAGGTAGACAGACTGTGCACTGACGTATAGCCCCTCATCAATAGCTAGCATATCTTGTACAACCCGGGCCTCAGCTAGGGTAAATCCTGACAAAAATACATCTTCCGCGCCATGCTCAATCTCCAAAACTGGTGTAGAAACCTTTGGTGGCGGATGTATCGAAGAATTCCCAAAAATGATTGCCACCCCTTTCCCGTGGGGGTACTTCAGTATTTGGTGTAAGGTGGAAGAGACGGCTTTCACCTGGTGCAGCCACAGCCGCCTAAGGAGTAGATTGAAGGTTGCGGGAACGTCCAAGACATGAAACTCAACGTCCTATTGCCTCGAGCCAACCTGAGTCTTAATCCGTATGGTCCCTATCACCATTCGGTTGGTATTATCATAGGCCCGAATCACCTGGGCCGTAGGTACAAAATTCGCGGGCTTCAACCCAATAACATACGCCGTTCTCGACAGACATACATTGATTGCGGACCCCGTGTCGACCAGGACCACCGGTATCCATTTCTCTCTACACTCCACAGAGATGTAGAGTGGTTTGTTATGATCTGAGCCCTCGGGCGGTACTTCTTTGTCGGTGAAGGTCAATGTTGGGGAAGCTCCTCCTGGGAAAACCAATCCTACCAACTGCTCCGAAGTTATATCAATTGAAAGCTTGGCCCTATCCATAGCTATAAGGACGGCCTGTCTATAAACCCTCGAGGCCATAAGCAGTCCCCAGATAGAGATGTCCATTTGAATTTTCTTAAGCTGCTTCAGTACAACCTCCTCCTCCAGCAGTTTTTCCTTTTGCCTCTCCGCTTCTTTGTTCTTCTTGGACGCCTCCGGCTGGTCCAAATATGGGGGCTTGAAGTACCGCCCACTCCTAGTCATATGGTCGACCTCCTCAATATACCAGGTGTCATCTGTTCGGTTCTGCCCCCAGTCCTCATCAGTGTAGGCAAGACGTAAGTCATCGTCTTCCCACCACATCCCGTCGGCAACTGATAGACAGCTGTCCGGCTTCGTGGTAACTGTTTCTATACTCACGGCACATTTCATCCCCTTAGGGGCTTTGGCCTTCCTAGCCCTCTCAAGATCCTCGATCTTTACTTACTCAAGTCGCTTCAATGTAACCTACTATTCAGTGTCTGCCATACATAATATGCACAAGTCCTGAGCAAAATTCTTCGCACTGGTGTTCTCCGGCGATTCTTACTAATTCTCGGCCATTCTGGCCACTGATGATGTTCTCATTCTTGATGGTCCCTGTTCTAGCTAAGATTCTTTAACAACATCTAGCTGGTCACTGAGCCACCCCGTATTCTCTACCGATCCATCGAAGTCGAACCAGTTGCCTAAATCAACATTCTCATCTGCCTCCAAAGTCATCCCAGTTCTATCTTCGACAGTCACCACCACCGGCTCAGGTTGGGTTTAGGAGATACTCAACATACACAAGTCCGTGCTATCTGGGATAAACACCTCAGGCTTGGGTAGGTGAGAGGGCATGATGTATATGCTTGGGTTATATGAAATGGTCGCGGTTTGGATCAGGTTGATGTGCTTGGGTGGTGGAGTTAGGTTATGTGGTGGGAGTGGGTTGGTAGTGACATTTGGTTTGTCGGGAGGTGCAATCACCTTGTTGTCAATGAGATCCTGAATCTCATGACGCAGTCTAAAGCACTGGTCAGTGTCGTGACCGTGCTGTTGGTGAAAGGCATAATATTTGGCCGGGTTATGGGTTGGTAGGAGGTTATTTGGTAGTGGGCGCGGTTCTAGAGGCTTCAGATGCCCCTTTCTAATTAGAACCCCGAGAGCTTTGGACAAAGGCATATACAACGGGGTAAAATTCCTCTAGCCCCGGGGTAGGTATTTGGCTGTTTGTGAGTTGGTACCGAATGCACCGGTGAAAGGTATAGGTGTAGCTGTTTTTGATGTGGTAGTGGTGACCATGCCCACATCAGAAGTTATGGCTGCTGCAACTCGTGCCTGTATTCGAACTGCGTGTAAATGCCATCTTGGATTGTTCCCTGTCTTGGTCGATCAGACCCTGCTTCCTAGCATCCTCAATCTGTACTCCAATCTCGTGTAAATCCGCAAAAGTAGGAAAGGGTAAGACGATCATTTTTTGCATTAGCTTGGGTTGAAGGTTGCGCACAACCATTCTTATCTGATTCTTCTCCAATGGCCGAGTTGTCATCATGGAGGCCTTGGCCCTCCATTGAGTGACAAAGTCAGAAAAGCCCTCCTTCGGCTCTTGCCTGGTCGCTTCAAGATCACGGGTTGTGACCTCAATCTAGGTGTTGTATGGATATTGTGCGACGAAGGCTTCGGTCATCTCCTCCTAGCTCCTTTTCACTGAGTCCTCCAGCTTGGCGTACCAAATAGCCGCAATACCCGACAGGGTCCAGCCAAAGAATGATAGTTTTTGGAGTCTCGTCAAGCCCATCAGGCGCAAAATATCCGAGAACAACCTCAAATGAACCATAGGGTCGCCTGAGCCGTCAAAACAGTTTATGTGGGGCATCTTGAATCTGTCCGGCAATGTTACCACCGAATCAGTGTAACAATCCTCTATGTCTAGAATGGAATTGACCCCTTGGGCCCGTTTAAACAGATTTTCAAGCTTACTCATCTTCAGAGCGGTTGGATCCATCTTAGATTCAAACGGTGTATCTGTTGAGAAGGCCGGTGTCTTTGAAGTCTGTGGAAGAACTAGTGACGGGACTGGTCCTGTTGGGGCGTCTGTGTCTTCCTGGACATTTGCAGTATCCCCGAGTGTTGGAACTCTAGGTGGGGGTAGGGGTGGATGCGAAGCAGATGCTCTGGCTTGTTGTGGTTGCTGCTGTTACTGAAGTCTGGCAATCAGCTCTGTCTGTTGAGCCACAACCTCTGCCTGACATACGGCAAACTCTGTCTGGCAGGCAGCATCCTGCTGTATGGCTTGCATGGTCTCTTGGAGCTGACGCATCATGTCCTCTATACTTGCCATAAAGTGTTGATCTAACTGAACAGGTCTATCTCTCTCTGTGGTAGAAACGAAAACCTCAGCCTGACTACGCACTGGTGAGGTGGACAATGATCACTGAACCAACGACTGCTGTACTGACACTCTCTGCCTAACTGCCCTCCGTCTTGTAATCGGAGGTAATGAAAAGAACACTGCTTGTCTGTTAAGTAGATCCTCGGACCGATGAAGCCTTCTACCTCTAACCCAAAGTGCTTTGGGGGAAACTGCCTCTTCGGAAGTAATGATGCTATACTACCTTGCAAAAAGATAAATAAAGCAAAATAAGGAAACAACAAACGAAAAAACGGACAGCATTTCAGCTTAAATAAACATAACACACAGTTGATAATCACAAGCTGAAAGAACTGTTCTCAAACACTGATTGTTACCCCCAAATCACTGCCTCAAATCTAATACCCCCAAATACTGATGTCTTCAGACTGATACTCAGACTTGCAAACTGATACATGCATTCCTGTAGAGGCACACTCTGAAAGCACATAGTAAACAAGTGAGAGCCAAAACACCCCTATGGGGGGGGTAGGGTTTCCCTGTTCTATTTTGTCAGGAGCTAGGGTTTCACTACGCACGCAGCGGTTTTCAAACAACCTATAATCGGGTAAGTAACCTATCCTAGTTTGGAATAGTCTTTACAAATTCTGATATGCACTAGGTCGAATGGTCAAAAAGGGTGCCTCGATAAAAATTGAGGTTTGTGTTCCCATCGTGGAAAAGCCCGTAATCGATCAACCTTATGGCACGTTATTCCAAGCAAGCATCCGGTAAACCGTTCAGGAATAGCAGACGACAAACACGGTGTCCTAGGCGCACCAATGCAAATGCAATGCAAAGAAGCACATAAGTGTAAACAAAACAACATATCATGAGTTCGAGTCAAGTTTTCTAAATCCCCAGCAGAGTCGCCAGAAACTGTAGACTGCCCGAACTGCCTCCACGTGCCCCCTTTTCAGAGAGAGTGCGGATTGTAGTTCTAGCTACTACAGTTCGAACTCCTATCACAGTTCTGAATCTAATCTCACAAAGTGCAATGTAAGACTGATGAATCACCAAAGAGTCCAAATCCGGCAATTGGTTTTGAAAAATTAATTTTGAATCAAAAAGCACCAAACATGGACTGCTTTGCCAGATTTTAGAGTCGCCATCTAAATATTTTGTTCTGGAAAATTTAGGAAACCCTAACTCGTGCCTAAGGCCACGTGTCCATCATCACCAAAGTTTCCTCGGTTCGGGAACTTGGGTACAAGAGGGGAAGGTCCTGAAATGCGCACCCCCGCTCGCCCAATCAAAGATCGGCCTTTACTAACATGATATATTGTTTTTGAAAACACATGCGTTCTTATTCCAGTTTATTGGCTAACTTACTATGTGATGCGCACAGCATACAAGTATAGACTCAATCGCAAGAATTTGAACAAAACATCTCATGTTTGTTTTTCGAATATGGTTTGAAAGTGCTACTCGCAAGTAAGCTAAGACGTGGATTTGCCACCCTCAAGTGGGCTTAGAAAACAACATGATTTTGCCACTCCACAAAGTGGGCTTAAAACGCCCATTTTGATGAATTGTTCCAATTCAAGCAATGAAGCCTTCATCCACAAGCATTTATGCAATTAATCAATTAAGCACATAGCGTCATGGCAAGCATGCTATCATGGCAGTCACTTACACACATGCAAGAATGCTAAAGCATAAACATTCACAGTGTACTCCGAGCCAAAACAAAAGCTAGTTAGTAATCAATGCATGATCTTAGCTATATTAAGATGCCTAATGCAACATATGCAAAATGCAGCTAAATAGGCTCGGTTATTCTAAGATGGCATATGAATGCAACACTTGGTAACATGCTTTGAAACACGTATTCAAGTAGGTGTACTGAAATACAATGCAGTTTGAATGATGCACCGAGCTTGGTGCATGCAAGACAAATGAATGATGCACGCATGCAAAGCATAAGGTATGCTAATCGAAATATGCCCTAATCTAACCACCGAAAGTGGGTAAATAAAAGGGAGAAAGACGTGGGGTTGGCAGACATGCACACACACACGCACCCTTATTACAACATTGTTCCCTCTCGACGGAGGTTCCGAATGAAAGCTAAGCTATTCTAAGCTAAGCTACTTAACTAATCTAATAATCTAATTAGACTAATTATTACACAACCAAATCAAATAACTAGCAAACCAATTACTAATTATTATAATACTTAACTAATTAACAAATTAACTAATTAAATTACAAATTGATGCTAACTAACAAGTAAGCATTAAACTAAGCTGCTCAAGCTCTGTTCGAAGAAAAAGAGGATGCATGCTCGGTTGCCGCCCCAAAAAGCTCTCCGGTTGCTCTCTTGAGGCTTTGTTTGCAGGTTGTCTTCAAGAACTTGCTGCTGGATCTCACCAAAAGCAAAGGTGCTAGAGTGCACCGGGCCGCCATGAATGGTTACCCTCTTGACCTTGCGACCAAGGATGTCTGAAGCCAAGGCCAAGGATGAAGAGGTGCCAGCCATCAATAAGGCACTGTCGGCCACTGATGTACTGAAACTCCATTCTACAACAGAGCTCAAAAGAGAGGAAATAGAGGGTCTCCCAAGGACATGTATGTACCATACCCCTCCATATCACCTCAAAACATCAAAGGAGAGGCACCATTGGATCCAAAACCATCAATCAAGCATCTCAATGGATGATAGCCAAAGATCCAACTTGCACAAATTCAATAAATGCAATGCAAACAAGACTCTAAATCCATTACCTCCTCATGGATGATCAAAGGCAACGAAGACAAAGGGGATTGACTCACTTTCATCACTTCAAGTATGAAATGAACCACCAATCTTCCTCGTGTTCAATACGACATCCGATTGAACACAATGCAAAGCAAGCAACATGCTCATCTACCAATGCTAAGGTGGCATCCACAAGACATGTTATAGAGCCAAGAACACTAAAGCAAGTGAAGGGCATTACACATGAGGTATGCACTATCAATCTCGAATGGTCAAACCAGCTATGGACAAACCTACACCATGCCTAACAATGGCAAAATCATGCTGGAAATGAAGCACCCAAAAGGTACCACAACATGCTCATGCAATGGCTCGCAAGCTAGGCATTCAACACAACTCTCAAACACAATCAAAGAGTGATATGCATGAGAATATGGCAATGCTATATACTCTGAAATCAAGTGTTAAATGATGCCAAATCACATAAACACCACAAATAAGTCATGCTAAAAGCTTCAAAACTCAAGACTAGCTAAGGCACTTGCACCATAGCCATATCAAGCAAGCCCCAAAGGGCTAAGATGACTCAAAACAGTCTCAAGGCAGGTCAAAACAATGCCAAAACATGCATGGAGTAGAGCTAACACATGTTAGAATGGGAGGCATAAAGCATGACGCATGCAAGGCCAATGAGTGGGATTACACTACACATACCAAAACCAAGCATGAGGTGACTTCACCAAAAAAAATTAGAGTTGTAACATGGTAAAATAATACCAAAAACATGCTGAGATGGTAGCCCCAAAAGCTTAGGCAAGCATGCATACATATTGGCTCATAAGTGAAGCATAAGGCTCAACCCTCAAACACAACAAAGGGATGATAAATGCGAGAATATGGCAGAGGTATATGGCCTGAAATAACATGCCAAATGATGCCATTCCATGCAAAAAGCTCAAATATGACATGCTAGAGGTCTCAAAGCTTAAGGCTAGCAAAGCCAAATGCACTATAGCTATGCAAAGCCAAGCATGCATGACCAAGATCACTCAAATCAAACCTAGAACATGCTAAAACATAGCCAAAAATGTACTGGAGTAAAGCATATATATGCTAGATCAATGGGACAAAACACCAAACAAGCTAGGCTAGTGAACAAGCTTGCACTACAAGTGCATAAACCGTGCAATAGGTGACCTTGTCGATCAAAATCAGAGCTAAGGCATGCCAAAATATGAGTAAAAGCTTGCTGGAGTGGAGCCAAAAACATGCTAAAATGGTGGTCCAAAGCATAGAGCATGTTAGGCTAACTAAGAGGATTGCACTACAAGTACATGAAGCATGTAAGAAGCAACCAAACTAACCCAAAACAGAGTTATATCATGTTAGAATAAGTTCTAAAACATGCTAAGATAGAGCCTTATGAAGGTAGAAAAGCATGCCAAGGGGTTAAGCCAACAACACATGCAAACAAAACACAAAAGGGAGGGACCACCCCCATCCATTTTGGGTCTCAAAATCCACTTCCCACCACTAAAATTCCTCTGGAATTCAATGGTTAAAAGGCCAAAACAAGGTGTTTTGAAAGGCCTTTAGAGATAGAACAAAGCAAAGGAAAATAAGCCACCAAAGGGGATAAACCACCCCTAACTCAAACAAAGCCTCAAACAAACATTTCAAACACTTAAAAACAAGGGTTTTTGCAGTTGAAAGTAAGGCCTAAAAGAGCATTCAAGAATGGCCAAACAAGCAATTAAAATAAAGCTTTGAAGGGGATATAGGCCTCACCCTTGAAGAACAGCAAAACCAGTAACTTTTCTAAGCCAAAACCAACTTTAAGATGCCCAAACAAGTCCTATGGAATCTCAATTCCAAGGTCAAGAGGTTTGGCTAAGGGGTTGTAGGCAAAATGTGTGAAGAACACTCACTTCCAAGCAATATATATATATATATAGAGAGAGAGAGAGAGAGAAAGAAAGAAAAAGTTCTAGAGAGAGAGAGATATTTTTGTGCCTCTAAATTTTCTGAACCTTTAACAAGGGGGAGGAAGCTCCCCTTATATAGAGCAATGCAAGCACAAGCTTGCTTGAGAAGCTTCAACCTACCTCCATCCCTCCATACATATGGAGGATGGCTGAGTGAGCCACAGCTGGCCAAAATATCTAAAAAAAACTAACTGCTAAAACAAGGTGGCCGGCCGGCCATCAGTGGTGGCCGACAGGCCTCATCAATGGTCGGCAGGGCTTAACCCATGGCCGACAATGCACTAAAACAAGCAATAGGGATGGAGTAAAGCATAGTCCAAAGATGGGGCAGAAATGAAACAGGGTTTGGAAAGCTCAAACCTGTGACATCCCGCTGCGAAGTTCGAGTGCTCGGTGAACAACCAAACCTGTTGCTGGATGTACTTGCAAGCACAACCAAGTCTTGAGGACGGTCAAAAATGGGGTGTCTACATCGCTGTCTCGCGCATACACCGCACTCCAAGGCACTCCTCTCTCATAGGTCTTGCCATACCCATGTCCATCATTCCCAACGATTTTATGGTAAATCCCATCGCAATACTCAATAGTATGTTGCTCTTTAGGAACTTTCCAAAGATGCACATTATATTCCTCCTACATTTTGAAAACATAAGGACAATGTGTGGTAAAAAGCAAAATATGTGTAAAAACATTTAAACCATAGACATACCATAATTGCCATGACATCGGGATCATTCAGGTTATGTGCCCTCTTCCAGAAACTCATCTTATCTATCCGCTCTCCTTTATGTGTCATCTGCAATTTTTTCCAAGTTAGGAGCTCAAGCCTTCACAACATAATTTGTCAAAAGTGCAGCACTAGGTGCAGCCACAAGTGTCACACCAAGTGCACTAGGTGCGGCTGCAGCTGCAGCACCAAATGCAGTCTCAGATGATGCCTTAGGTGCAACCACAAGATCAATACATTGAAACGAATATCTGAGAAAGATGTCCTTCCAGTCATATGTGGAGGCCCACGAAATCCCCGATTAGAAGAATTCTTCTTAGCAATCGCCTATGACATTGGTTAGAGTATTAAACATTAGTTATTTATCATTAAAACATTAATTAAAATTTTATAAAGAATACATATACTTGTACTTCTTTACTCGCCCAATATTGCACAAGTTTCCTCCATTGGGTTAGCACTATGTTACTAGGTACTCTAGAAGCAATGTCTAAATCATTCTTGAATGGAACCCAATACTTGGACTTTGTCTTGCTTTTATGATCTTTCCACAATGCCCTACAAAGTCGCATACAAACCTCCTTGAATTTATGTAGACAGTATACCAAGTTATCCTACAAAGCACAAATTGAAAGCCAATTTCATCCTCATAATTATAGAGCATACACAAATGCACAAGCAAGCTAATAACTAATAACTAAACACAATTAACAAGAAATCAGAAATCAAATAACTAATAACAAATATTTCAAAGTTTCGTCATTTTACCCCTATCCGAACCGGATCATCTTCCTCTACATGGCTTGGATCATTTGCCCCTGCTTGGGCTGGATCACTTGCAATTGGTTCATTATTCTCAACACCCATATGTGGAATTCGCAGGGCCTCTTGTACCATCCCAACCACATCATCTCTAGTCACTGAATCCGCCATTAATGTTTGGTTTTCTTGGTTACCATGTAATTGGACATAGGATTCCCCATGATGAATCCAATTTTTGTACTTTTTTACGAACCCATTGGAAATAAGATGCTCCCTTACAACCTCTCGTGAAAAATTGTATCGATTACTACAAAATTGACACGAACAACTAATCGATGAACTCTCATCTCTATTGTTGTATGCAAATCTCAAGAAATTATCAATCCCGTTCACGTAATCAACTGACATCTGATTTGGCAAATCAATCCAATTCTTGTCCATCTTTCTATTTCTTTAATTGTTTTTGTACACATCCATAAAAAGAATGAGTTTGCAAAGTATCACAATAACAAGTACATGACTCATTAGCACAACTAATCATTGTCATAAAAAATTAGAAGAAACACTCTTTCAATTTGTTATCATGTAGCCAGTTTCATATTTTAAGCACATTACGGTTCATCAATCACATATGAGTGAGTTGGAAATGCAATATACAACAACATATACAAAAAGATCAGAACTAACTCAGATAATACATGATCAAAACATGATCAAAAAGTTATTTATAAAAAAAATGCTTCAAATTCTTTTTTTTCCCTTCTTCTTTGTTGTCTTTTTCTCTATCGATAATATTTGTGTAGCAACAAACTTATTTTGGTTTGTTGAATCATTAATTAGTCCTTTCAAGGAGTTCTCCTCCTCCTCAAGTAATATAAATATAGGTTGGATTCTTCTCAAGTTCACTTTTTAATTTGAAAAAACTTGAGACGGTCTCGTATCAATAATGTAAACTGTTCATTTTGTAAGATTGTATTTGAATTTATATTTTTAGTGAATATTATGGAAAGAAAAATGAAATAAAATAAAAAGATAGAAAAAATTAAGTCCAATATCTGTCCATAGCCAACTTAAGTGATTTGAAAATTTTTAGTTGAACGTTTGTCCAAATTTATTTATTTATTTATTTTTAATTTTTTGGTAATTAAGTGAACTACGTATATCAAAATTAGAATTTACAATGACACTTTATACATTTCCAAAGGGGACAAAATTGATGGCTGAGCAAACTACCAAGATAAAGAGGGAACTTACTGATAAGTCCCATGTACCAAAACAAAACACTTGCACCAATTAGTCCAATACATTTTTAATTGTTACCAAAAAAATATATTATTTTTTTTTTCACATTTTACTTTAGAGACACCACATCAAGCGAAATCGTAGAGACATCAAAATCGAAGTATCAAGGGAAGTCATGGTTAAAGAATCGTTAATAAGTCGAGTATCGGGAATGTTAGGACGTGTTAACATGTTAAAAGACTCTGGAATGTCTAGAATATTGGAAAAAAAAAAAAATCTTGGAGAATAAATGGATAAATTATAGCAAAAAAAAATAGCAAAAAAAATAAATATTGATAAAAAAAAATGAAAAAAAATAAAAAAAAAAAAAAAAAAATGGGGAAAACAAAAATGTTATTTTTCGTTTTTGTCAAGCAAATAAATAAAAATAAATAGTGATCAAATAAAAAAAATAAGTTCAAAACAAAAAATTAAGCATTTATCCTTATTAATCAAAGCAAAAAAACATGTTATGGAACAAAAAATTTATTAATACAATGAAAAACATGTTATGGGCCAAAAAATTTGAAATCCAAAATTTTATTTTACCAAAAAGTAAGCGCAAAACTAAAACTTTTGTTTAAAACTTTCGAAATTTTCTTGTTAGAATTGAACAGGAAGTGTATATAAGCGAGAAAAAAAAAAAAGTCGAAGGAGAAAGAAAAGGCGGATGTAAAGAGAGGATTGTAAAGGCAACTATTTTTTGTTTAGATCTGATGTAGATCTACTCGAGATCTATAGATCGATGTAGATCTACATCGGATCGTAGATCTAATCCACACATCTTGGAAATATATATCAAATAAATCTTCTTAAATCTTCTTTAAATATATTATTTTCGCTCGGTGAAGTGAAGTCGGTGAGTTGATTTCGATGGTTGGCGGTTATCGGTGAACCCGATCAATGGAGAATGACATGATCACCGTCCATGACAAACACATGAGAAAAAATGCGAAAAAAAAAAAAAAAAAAGAGAAAGGGAAGCAAAAAGCAGAGAGAGAGAGGAAAGGACTTTTGGGTGTACTCAAAAAGTTATGGGATTAAATGGTGTCCACATGTTCCGCATGGGACCTGTGGGTAATTTTCCCAAGATAAAGCATTCAATTCAAAGCCTACTAGGCCAATTTTAGGGAAAAACCCACAAGATAGTCTCTTTGGGCCCCTACAAAATAGTTTAAAAAAAGGCCCCAAAAAACAGTAGTCATTGTACTGGTTCAAACAAAAAAAAAAGAAAAAAAAAAGGGCCTACTTCAGTTTAAAAGGTTTGAAGTTTCTTTTAAGAAGGCCAATCTAAATTTGAAAGGCCCAAAATTTTTAGGTACAAGTTAGGATTTAAAAACATTTGAGGGTTTATGCAAGATTTGGTAGCTTAACATTGCTGCTGGTGTATTTTATCAACTTCTCTCAACTGTGATTCATGCCATTGAAGGTACTCTATTTTCCTCTTTATTTTAAATTTATGTTTGATTGAATCTACTCATCTAAGATTTTTTTAAACTAATTGGGGAATTATCATATTTTTTAGATATTTTAATTGGTTTCAAGTTACAAACTCTTTATAGGTATGGATTCATACTTTTATTTGATTAAATATTTATTTGATCATGATTATATGGTTTTTTTTTTTTATAACTATTATGATTGCATTATATTTTTATAGATATTTATTTTATACTTACTTTCATTGATTATTTGATTTGTGGGGATCATATGAGGCTTGAAAGCACTATCTATTGTTGTTTTAGGTGTATTATCTACTTTTTGAGTTTACAAAGTAGAACTATTAATAAAGTGAGTCATGTTTTGAATTTCAAATTTTAAGGTTTTCTTGAGATTTGCACACAACTAACTCAGGTTTATGAGATATTTATCAAATCTCAAAACACTTCACAACCATTGAATTATGTTTTGAGATTCCTATGATCTAATTACAAAAATAACAGAAGAAATTAAGGATGAAAGATCCTTTGTCAATTAATCCTTACCTTTGACAGGGATGTAATTCTATGTTTAATCCGTTAAAATGACTAGTCACTTTGTATGATTCATTGAACTAGCAACAGACACACGTATATGACAACTTGCTCTTATACAAACCAACAGATTCATTGTTAGAGATAGATTCAAAGCCTGTTCAAATGTGTAGACAAAATTAGCCTAAAAATCCAGAAAATATTCAAAGTGTAGACAAAATTCAGCCTAAAAATCCCATGCCAGCATTTTCTAATGTATGGAAATTATATATATATATATATATATCTATATATTGGAGTATAAATTGTCATTTAAATCATCTAATTTAACTTAACCTATGAAATCCCATAATAATTACTATTATAATAATAAATAATTAAAAAAACTAAGAAAAAATGAGAAAGGAGCTTGAGACCTGATCAATTTACAAGATTTCAATTGATTGAATTTCAACCTTTCTTATGATAATATTAAAAGCAATGTCAATTGATCTATAAGTCATCATCATGTACATCATCAATTCATTGAATCTGATGAAAAAATTGATGAACAATTGGAGATGCACAACCAAGAGAGACAAAACTGATAAAATTATAGAACATTATGAGAAATCCTTATGAATCTAACCTCTGAGAGAAACAAAGAACTCCGAATATGATTGCCTAGAGTTGGAAACTAACCTGCTCAATATGTCCTTGAGGAAAATAGAACACGTATTCGCCTTCACGAGGCACTGTCACGAGCGGACCAGCACAAGCGCTCCGTGTAAAGCGCTGTTACAGATTTTTCTTGAGACAGATTCCATTACAAAAAAGTACATTACTCGGATCATTACAGAGAGAGTTGAATCGATGAAGATGTGTTTAGGCTTACCGATTATGAAATCTTCAACAGGTGTGGACTTGAGAGAGTTGAATTGATCGACAGATTCGAGCGAGAAAGGTAGTTAGATTTGAGCGAGAGACAGATTTTGAGAGGGAGAGAGAGAGAGAGAGAGTTCAGATTTGGAAAATAAGAAAAAAAGTAGATTGAGAGGGAGAGAAAGAGAGAGAAAGAGAGTCAAGTTTTACTAATTTGGGTTTTTATTTTTTTAAAGTTAAGAACACGATTGGGTCAGGAAAATGAGATTGTAAAATTAGATTTTGATGTTAAAAATGATTTTTTGCGACGGTTAAATAATCAGTAGCAAAAAAGTAGACGCAAAAAGTCATATTTTATCTCACTTTTTACACATCTCTCTCTCTCTCTCTCTCTTTCTCTCTAAAAATACATTTTCCTCTCCATTCTCTCTAAAAACTTCTACCAAACACCATAAACTCTTAATTTCTTCCAATTCATTGGAGTTTTGACCCAACATCCTTCATTAATTTTAGAGAGCTAACTGGGGGCTTCGTTTTGTGCGATGGAAATTGGATTTCAACACCATCAAATTTGGGGGTTTTTCCTCTTTTTCTTCTCCAAAACTTGAGGTAGGGATTTTCTTAGAGTTATATATATATATATATATTTTTGCAAGATTATGTTGATTTTGAGAACTCTCTTTGGTGGTATTGAAATTTGATTTTTATTTTTTTTTGGGCTCGAGAGTGTTGATGATCTTAAAAGTGGGTTTACACTTCGTTTTTCAAAAATTTCTTGAGAGTTTGAACTACATTGTTGAGGAAAAATGTTTTGGAGAGATTCTTTCAAAAAGATGAGAAAGTGTCTAGTTTTGGTGAAAACCTAGAAATTTGAGATTTTTGGAAGAGATGTTGAGGATTCATGGGTTTTTACTTATTGTAGTGTTAAAATGAATGAATAATTGGGAAGTTTATATTGTTGTATATAAATGAGAAATTCCTTGGAATACGAGAAATAGTTGGTTTTGAAGTTTATTGTCCAAAATGTGGGCATAGTCATGAAATGACTAAATTGTTGAGAATGCATGAAATGTGGAAATGTTGCTACTCTTTGATAGATATAAATGAATATATGTTTCTCTTGTGAAATTGCATTGGAAAGAGAAATGGAAATTGTGATCACAAATGGAAAAAATTGTGTGGAAGAATTGAAAATGGAAGAATATTATAGTGCATTGATGTATGTTGCATTGGCATCTCAATTCACTTGGTTGTTAGGAATTTTAAATTGAGATTTGAGAATTTTTGCATTGAGAAAGGAAATATTTGTGAAACAAGATCTTATGGATTTGTTTTTGGGGTAAATACCTTAGTAAGTCCGAATAAGGGGTGTAGATAGAGTTGATTAAGTTGGCCTGAGTGTCCAGGATGAAAGACCGAAGACACGCGCAGAAGAGGTACCACGTGCCTTCCGGTTAGCTACCGGTAAAGTGGGGATTTGGTAGTGCCAATTATGCCTACTTGCAAACACCAACCTAAGGATTACTTGAGTCGTATTTGCCCCTTGAACTTGATTTAAAATTATTGAACTATTGAAATTTCAAGATTTCATTGTGCATGATGGCTTTCAAAAGATGAAGATGTGACTTTCTTTTAAAGGCATAGCATGGCACGTGTATTTCAATTCATAAGACTTGTATAAAATGCATATAATTTGTTAAGAATTTCCTACTGGGCTTTATGCTCATCCTATGGGATTTTGAGCAGGAAAAAATGTGGTGATTCTGCCAAACTAAGGGCGTTAATGTGTATATTGGGAGCACAAGGATCTTGTTTTATTGTGATTATATTTTTGCAAACCAAAGGGCTACATTGGTGTGGATTCGAGCAACCATTTTGTGTAACCGGGCTTAAGCCTTGGACTTTGTAGCCCTTGAGGGCATTTATTTACATTTGACTGGATGTTCTACATGCTATAGATTCATGTACTAAAGTCGTTGAATGTATATTCGCATGTGGAACTATTTTGTAAACCTCTTATGATTATGTATGCAAGTGTTGGAGATTTATTTCGTTCACCGTAAGGAGCGGTGGTTGGTGTATTTTTTTATTTTGTATTTTTTTGGGGGGGCGTCACAACTTGATATTAGAGCTACCGGATTTGAATACTTGGGGCTCATGGAAAGTGATTGTTTTGCCATAATGGGTTCATTTCTCTTGATTAGGAGATGTTCCATATTTTGTGGTTATGTGATAACATGCTTATATGACTAGATAGGTATGGGATTGAACTTTTGGGATGTGGTTTGCTCCTATTAAATTCCTTGAGGTCTTATTAGAAGGGCACTTGATCAATACTCGTTCTATTAAGAATTTTTGGTATTTCGTGGGACGAATTTCATCGTAAAGGAATAATCCGTATGTGTTTATATGACTAAGTGCTTATGTGGAGTGAAACTAAGTTGCTTATGAGGTAAGGAAATATATAGAATTGTTGTGATCGAATATGTGAGGTGAGTTGCGAGCACATTTGAGTTCATGTGCTAAATTGTTTACTTTGTTCCTTAATTAGGATGTCAAAAAGGGGTCAAGCTGTAGACACCCTATTTTTGACCATCCTTAAGACTTAGACGTCATCACTCGGGCGCTCGATGATTGTGTGTTTGTGTTCGTTTCGAGCATCCGAAGTCCTCGGCGGAATGCCTTGTCTTTGAGCCTTTGAACCTTATTCTTTCTATGCCTTGTTTTGAACCAAAACTTAGTGTCTGGACCTCTTGGTGACCTGTCGGCCACCACCCAAGGCTGTCGGCCATGGGATGTTTTTATCAACCATAGGTGTGGCCGATCGGCTAACAATGGTAGCTGACGGCCACCAGTGCCTTTTTCCAGATATTTATTGACAACTGTGCTAGCTGTTGCACAGTGAGCTGCATCTCCATACACATGTATGGTGAGATGTTTCTAAGCTCAAGGGGTGGTTTTTCTATATATAGGGGGGTTCCTTCCCCATTTTGGAGGGTTAGAAAAATTAGAGCAAAAATATATCTCTCTCTCTCTCTAGAATTCTTTCTCTCTCTTGATATTTTGCACACATTTGCTCACAAGTCCTTAGCTTTTGCATATCAACCTTTAACCAAATACTCTCACCTTTGGGCTGAGATTATTTGGGGTCTTGTTTGAGCTCTAGAAGGTGGTTTGAGCTTGGATTATTGGCTATTTTGTGCTTTGCTTCAAAGCTATAGCACTTACCTTATTTATACTTGTTTTGTATCTTAGTTTTGCCGTCTTTTCCACCTGTTTTTGGGCTGATTTTGAACTGTCAAAAACTCTGTTTTTTTGACTTAAAAGTATTGGTTTGAGGTCTCTTTGAGTTAGGGGTTGGTCCACCTTTCTTGCTCATTTGTTTGTTAAACTTTTGTACCATTTTCATCACTTTCAAATCAACTTTTTTGGGCCTTTTAACCACTGAATTTCAAAGGTTTTCCAGTGGTAAAAACCTTGTTTTGAAGTCCAAAATTGGAGGGGTTAGCCTCCCCTCCTTGTGTCTTGTTTGTATGCCTAGTTAGCCTCACATGTTAGCTTATTATTTTAGCTTTTTATGGCTTAAGTCCAGCATGTTTTTGCCTCTGAAATAATATGTTTTGGCTCTGTATTGGCCTGGTTAGTTCATTTGAAGCTTGTTTTGCATAGTTGTAGTGTTAATCTCCTTCACTAGCTTGATGTTTTAATGCTTTAATCATTATTGTTTTGAGTTAATAGCATGTTTTAGTGTTATTTTGTACTTCATTTTATCACTTTAATCTCTGCAATCTCCCTCCATTCTTCACTCTTTTATTTTCTTTGAAAGTGACTTTAAACCTCTTGTTTGTCTAAGTGTGAAATGGAGGTCTTGCACCTAATAATTTAATCCCTTAGGGGGTTCATTACCAACAGTGTAATGCCTCTTTCATGCCCAAAGCAACTTGTTGTTTTTTTTGTATGTAACATTGGAGTGTAACGTTAAAGGTTTTTTTTTTTTTTTTTTTTTTTTTTTTGAGTGTTATATGGGAGAGTTACGTTCGTAAAAAATACACTAAGGAGTTTTTTTGGGAGTGTTACATTAGAGTGTTATAGTTTGAAATTATACATTTGATTAAATTTTACTAAGGAGGTTTTATACTCTTTTTGAAATGTTTGAAGAATCCCACATCCTTTTAGAATGTTTAAAGAATCTCATATTTCAAGTCATTTTTGTATTCCTTTTCAAATGTTTGAAATGCTTTCCAAATAAAAAAGATTTCCATATAAAAATTCATCCCAAATTTGATTCTCATAGATTGTATATCTTATATTTCTATATAAAAAAAAAAAAAAAAAAAAAAACCCATAATAGAAATAAGAGTATAAGTAAATCCAATTTCTAAATAATATATTTAATCTACCTTTTCAAAATTAACGGGACTAATTGGTATATAAGAAAATTCTTGCAACCAAACGGATCGTCATTTCTCAAGATGGGATTTATAGTTAGATTTATCTCCTTTTTTTTTTTTCTTTTCTTTTCTTTTCTTTTTTTTTCTTTTTTTTTTTTTTTTGGTCTTTTTGTGAATTTGTTTTGATTTTTTTTAAAACATTCTAGATCTTCCTATACAAGACGGAATTGAAAAGTAAAAAAAACTAACATAAATTAAAAAAATCACTAATAAACAAAAAAATATTTTTTTTAGTTGGATGCCAAACACCTCTTAAAATGGGACCTGGGAATGCTAGCAGCGATCTGCTGTGAGTCTGTCTAGACTTTTTTTTGGTCTTTTTTATTATTTGAATAGTTCATATAGGTTCATCGAGTATATCATCCATACAAAAAATCAAGTTAATCAGACATTCGTAAGCCCATGATCAGATTCAAATTGTTTTACAAAAATTATCAAGATTATTTTTTAAAAAACAAATATGCTCTTGTTATAAAGCTATAGATTTCTAATCAATTTGATTTGCTGCATAGATGATCTATTCAATAAACCTTACAATATGAACGGTTCAAATCAGCAAAAAAGATTCATAAAAAACTTTCACAAACTCACAGTAAATCACTAATATGACTTAATTACAACAGCATCCCTAGATCTCCTAAAATGCATGCATCCCTATAATTATGTTCTTCCAACCCTATAAATGTCAAGATGCATAAACTATTAGCCAAAACTACAAAAAGAGTAATGTTACGCATAATGAAAAAAATATTATGAAAATTTTCATAAAATTAATTCAATGGTGATTACATATGAAGAAATCTAAAAAAAATAAAAATAAAAAAATTACAGAAATGTATTGATTTTTGAAAAATTTGTGAATAAGTGGGACAATTTTAAAATAACTGCACTACAAGTGGAATTTTTTTTGTGCAACTCTGACATACAGAGAAGAATTTGCACTAAATACAAGAAAGAATTACACAATACAAACCGGAGACTTGCACCACAATGAAAGAGAAATTATTTATCTACTGTTCCACAAAAACACAATTTTTTTTTTCTTATTTTTTGTTTTTTTTTTGTATTTATTGAATTATTTTTAGATTTATTTAAAAACATTTTACTTTTTAAATATATCTAGATTAAGTAGATCTAAAAAATTTAAATTAAAATTAAAATATTTATAAAAAAAAATCACTAAAAATAAAAAATATATATATAAAATAAGAAACTCAAAAACATAATTTGAGTTTCAAAACCCAACAAGGAGATTAAAAAAATGTAAAGGAATAAAGGGTAGCACCCTTTTAGTAAATCTCTTGTTAAATCTCTCTCATGGTATGGCATTTTGGGCATGGAATTCCCACTATAATAACTTAAAATTTTAGAAATAAAAATATAGAGATGAAATTATTTTTTAAGTACGGAATAGTTTAATTGCTAAAAATGTTGTTATTATACTTTAGTGACAAAATTGAACATTTAGTAATGAATTACATATTTTGGGACCAAAATCTTCATCTCAAAAAGTAAAATAAAGAAATAAATAAAACTTCTGGCACAAATTTATTGTGTGTAAGTTTTAGTACATTTTTTATTTTTTATTTTTTATTTTTTTTGTGGATGGGAAAACACAAGACTTAATATATTGCACAACCAACAATAAGTCATCTAATAAAGTACATCGAAGTACAAAATATATCCAAAAGGGATAAACAGAATCTCAACGCAAGGAGGATACAAGTCTCCACATAAAGAAAAAAATAAACCTCCATATAGGGAGGCCCCATCTCTACGTTACAAAATAAAACATTTTGAATCTAAGATGATCGTCTAGTGTATAACAATGCGTTTAACAGTTTCAAATTTCGGTTATGAATTAGATCTGAGACTAGACCTAAAAGTTTCCTCAGTGATAAGCCAATAATGGAGAAAAAATGAGCGACAGTGGCTATCATAGTGATAGAAACCGCAGGAGAAGAAATAGAGGGTAGATGATGATTAAATGCACCACCCTTTCTCCCCTTAAGAAAAGAAAAGGAGGGAGCAACTAAAGGTTCTTAGAGAGAGAGAATAGGGTTTAATATATTATTATAATGGGACATTTACACACGAGTCCTAATTTATAAACTTAGGTCAAGTTTGGCATCTTTAATAAAATTCAAAAAGTCAAAAAGTCACTATCCTATTTAAGTCACATTATCTTATTTAAGTCACATCACCTCTCTACCACATCACTTCAAACCCAACCCATATTTCATAAAAATTCAAAAAGTACACTTATTTAGAACATCCAAACAACTCATTATACTCTATTAAATCCTAACTAAGATTTTTGGACCTTCAAGTTCTATTAAATTTTTAATAGTCAAAATTGCCGTTCAAACAATGATTGTTCATCATTTATGATTATCTATGAAGGAACATGATGATTTAACATTTATTTTGATTTTCAAAACTTTAAAATATCAACTTTCAAATTAAAAAAACTAAAAAAAAAATTATGCGTTTTTTGAAAAAAAAAAAAAAAAAATTGAATTATTTTTTTGTGCAAAACTTAAAATTAATGTCTATAAAGGAGCATGATGATGGAACATTGATGTGCAAAACTCAAAAATAAAAAAATAAAAAAAAACTTTAAAAATAAAAAAAAAATGATAATGTTCTCAGTTTAAAACTAAAAAAAAACTGTTAATGTTCTCGGTGTTATTGGATAGTTGAATCAAACCAATAAGTAGAAGGACAAAAGTGTTTAATCTCATGCTCTGTTTTTTTTTTTTTTTTTATCAATTAGTAAGACAATTATTTAGAATATTACTATATAAAATTGATAATATTTTTAGTTTTAAAATTTAAATAAAATAAAAAAACTAATAATATTCTCAATTTTACTAAATAGGACTGATTAGTTCAAAAAAATCTTAAATAGGACATGAATTACCATAATATTTGTAAATAGGATTTTAGGTAATTAACTCTATAAAACAGTTATCAATTGTAAATTTCTATTGTTAAATATCCTCTTTTTCAGTACTTTTCTAGACGGGTCTTTTCATGACCATGTGAATGGTGTCCTAATATTTTTTACAACAAAAAAATTAATTTTGGGGATGAAGAGAGTTTGATTCCTGAACCCTTATATATGTTGTAGTGTATATGCCTTCTAATCTACTGTTCTTCTATCTTAAAACATCTAGGTCATGTTTGTTTGGGTGGACATGAACTTGGGATTGGACTAATAGTCCAATAAAATTATTAATTCGATGTTTGGTTAAACAATTAAAGTACGGATTAATTATTTTAAACTTGACTATTAGTTAAAATAGGATACATAATCCAACGAATTTATAGTCCTAGGACTATTAGTCATGGGAATGCTAATCCAGTCCGCCCAAACAAATATGGCCTTAAAGTCGTTGAATTATGTCTCAAGACTATCCTACCCTAAAATTCTCATATAATCTGATCCATTGTAAATAATTTGAGACACAGATACTTGGGCATTGAGGAGGATATACGGCCAACTTTTTGTTGATCTTACTAGACAACAATACTACATGCCATGAAAAAATACTCAAAAAATTACCCAAAATTTGAATTATGCGGACCAATTCGTTATAGATCTATCCCACAACACACCATCTGCGCCATACATCCACGTCCTGGGTAGATTTCATGGAAAGGCTTCTGAGTTTGTATCTTTTCTGCTTAACTAGATAGTTGACATGGTTTTCATGCAAATTGTGATTATGCAGGTAAGATAAAAGTGATTTCTTACTATTCTTTGAACTCTAATAATTTTATTTATTTATTTATTTATTTATTTATTTTAACATATCTGGTTGTATCTGTTTTTTTTTTTTTTTTCAAATTTTTTTCCATATCACCATGTCGATATTGTGTTGTATCCTTTCCTGTATCCATATCTATGCTGTGTAAGTTGACATGGTTTTGATGCAAGTTGTGATTATGTAGGAAAGATAAGAGTGGCAATGGTACAAGGTGAAACTACTAAATGCAGAGATATAATAGGAGATTGTGTGAACAAGCAAGACTGTAATGCAAGGTGTATTGCAAAACACCCTGGTAGTGATGGAGCATGTTATCCCAATTTTATACCTGCATATTGCACATGTTACTACCACTGTGGTCCACCAGTTCAACCATCGTTGCCGCCGCCTCCTCCTCCTAAGAGGAATTGCAACACCATAATAGGAGATTGTGTTAGCAAGGAGGATTGTAATGATAGATGTGTTGCTCAACACCCTGGTGAAGGATCTTGTTATCCCTTTAACCTTCATATTGTACTTGCTAGTTTGACAAGAATTACACCACCCCTAAGATGCAAGACTGAGAATCACACTGACATGTAGTAATTTGTCTGGTAAAATAAAAAGAGAAAATTGCATTTCAGTTAAACAGTAGAAAAATATTTTTATTCTTATAATGGTGCAAGTCTCTCGTGTGTACAGTGAAAATCTTTTATATGTTTGGTGCAAGTCTTCTCTCTCATTATTCACACAACACTACCACCACCAAACCTTCTATACCTCCAAGTACGTTTCTTTAACTATACACTCCTACCAATCGTGTGTGTATATATATATAAAGATAGAGAGAATATAACAAGTCCTTATAACGTAAGTTACACGAACTTTTCCTAAAATCTAGAGAAAATATGTCAAATTTCACAATTTTAATATAATTACACTAGCCTCCTTTTTTAATAAGGCTATATATAAATCAAAACTAATACAATTACTATAAAAATATAAGGATAAATAAGGAAAAAAAAAATACATTTTAGTATAAAAAAAATAATAACATTATTTGTCTATCCATTTGACTAATGAATTATTGATAAAAATAAATAAAAAACTAAATATTATATAAATTAAAATCTTAGGAGAGTTTGATGTAATTAAGTCAGCATAATAGAATCGTTTAAAATTTGGTACCACCAATCCAAATACTCCTTGGCAATTCTACCCAAAAATTGAAAAGAAATAGAGAAGAAAAGGAAAGAGAAAAACAATTACATTTTGTCCTAAAAAATATATAATGTGAGGCTCTCATGACAATTTTCGATAATGAATTTCACAACAAAAAAGAGTTACATTGCAACTTGATCGAAAGTGCAATAAGTTGGTAACAATTCAAAAATGAGACTAAAACAAGATTCTGTGTAAAGTACAAGAGTGCAAAATATAATTTATCCAAAAAAACATAAAAAGGATCACCTAACTCGAGAGTCAATATCATTTCACCTATGATTTATTCACAGTATGAAAAAGAAAATGGATAATAAATAATCCACAATTTGGACATAATATCAAAGTCTTGAACATTAACTGAATTTCTAAATTTATCATGTGGAACAGTTTTTGTGTGAAAATTTCCACCCCTTTTCTTTGTCCACAAAAGGGTATTTGACTTCAATGTATCATCTGTCCTCTTGGAGAGAGAATCAATGTCCTGCACAGAATAAGTGAGGAAACTGTTTTATTAATAATTCATAGAAAGTGTTTTTTTTTTTTTCCCCAGTGAATTTGAAAATGCTAGGTTGAGAATAATAATTTCAGTAATGCTAGGAATACAGAAACCAAACACCCCACAAGTGGGCCCCACAATAATTTTTGTTACACAAGGAAAAAATTCTAAATTTATTAATTTAAATCCTAATAAATATGTGCATGGCTATGATTCAAAGTTGAAAAATGCCAGAAGAACATGGTTTGATGCTGTGAACAAAGGACATGGTTTCAATTACATACAAACTTAAATTGGGAAAATGATTTTGAAGCAGTTTCAAACCATTTCAGACGAGTGAATAGGCATTACCTCAAATTTTTTAACACATAAGAACCATCTAGCAGAACTTCACTTCTCAGGATGTACCCGTTTAGCTCTACGACGAGTATGGCTTGTATGGGAATTACGAGTTCGCTTCTTGGGCTTGTTACTGTGAGTCAGAAACCAAATCTTATAGCAAAATCTTGAAACAGATATTAAAAAATATATAAATGAAATAAATGGAGGGAACACCTAATCAGAATTGGAATTGTATTAAAACTACTAGCTAGTTTATAATAGTAAAATATGAAACTAACCAAAAAATGGATGAAGCAACATTGAAAAGAAAAATTAGGGGTGCAGCCATTAAAGCAAAAGCCTACAAAATTAAGAAAAACAATTGTCAGTAAAATAACAAATATAAAGCTTCCAAATAATTATGAAACTTATTGCGTAAGTCAATAATACATACCATCAACGAAACAAGCACATCAGTTGCAAGTGGTTTCGTAAGATCATGGCTCTTAAGCTTTTCATGTATTGTAGCTTGGACCTTCACAAATGAAAGGAACATTAGGAAATATATAAGGCTAATTACTTGAAAAACGTACACTCTTCCAAAAACTATAGGTCTAAGACACAGATTATATCAAAACAAATTCTCTGTTCAAGAAATTTTTGCAATAAATAATAGTGAGATTTTATAGAAGTGCTAAGGTATAGGAAATCAGAAAAATGTTAATACGTCCATTTTCCTCATCAAAAAATATAATTGTTAAATATATAATTTCATATCAAAAAATCCAACATCTGTGTGTTTAAATTGCTTTCTCCATGTTGTGTTAGGAAAAGCGTTAGGTTGGAAATTTTTCATGACTTTGTATGTGTGACCTGAGATAGGAACCTTAACCATACTGTTCAAAGCATATGGACAAACCAGAAACCATGAAAGCTTCAAGTGCTATGAGAGATATCCAACGGCATGGAAGAAGTGCAATGGTCCAATGGAAGTGCTTCATCAGCATGCGGTAAAATGTGGACAAGGAGTGGACCAAGAAGACCATGAAGAATGGGCTTTCCAACTCATTTGATCAAGTTGGATGACCAAGGCAATTTTGTTCAATTTGGAACCAACCAAAGAGGCTGTTTTGATCATAGGCGATTTCTCATAATCACAATTTGGGCTGACCAAAGCATACAAGTTGGCTGACCAATATGGAATTCAGAGAGTGGATTTCCTGCAAAACCAGGTAGAGTCGATGGCCAAACCATGACAGTTGCCAATCAAGCTGGAAATCCATAAACATGTTCCCACACTCAAGCCAACCCAAACAAAATGTTTGGAAGTCCAAACTTGGATCTATTTAAAACAATTAGCCATTAGTTGTTGGGGTTTTCTAATGAAAGGAAGGCACCTTGAAAATTTACAATACCCTTGTAGCCTCAAAAACACTTGAGTGTTTTTCCAAGTCTTGGAGAGTGCGAGTAGAGCATTCAACCTTCAACACAAGTGTCTACAAGTGCTTGCTACACATCTCAAAGTTGTTTAGCTTGAGGAACGACACTTTACTCTTTCAAGGGCAATTCCATTTGGAATGTAAAAGCTCCCAGTGAGTGTTCATGGGCATAAAGGAAACTTTTGAAGTCGAGGGCTATCGTGAGACCAAATGTGAAGCATCAGATAGGCAATGGCAAGAAGACTTCTTTGTGGTTTGATTCTTGGATTCCCAGTGGGCCTATTGCGGTGAACAGAGAACAGCGGGTAATATATGATTCAGGTTTGGGGGGAGGGGCTAAAGTTGCTGATATTATCCATGATGGTGGTTGGCTATGGCCATGTGCAAACTCTGTTGATCTAATGGAGTTGAAGCATGAAACTCCTCCTAACTTTGTTCCCCATTGTAATAGAGAAGATTCAGCCTTATGGAGTCATGACAGGTTTGGTAACTTTAGCATTACTGATTCTTGGAACTTGCTTCGAAAGGAACACCAGGTAGTTGCTTGGCACAAACTGGTTTTGTTTCCTAAACATGTTCCCGGGCATGCCTAGCATGCGATTTCATTCTTTGGCTAGCAATCCTTGGGAGATTGAATACCCAAGATAAGCTTCTTGATTATGGTAAAATTTCATCTATAAGTTGTGTTTTCTATAGGAGTAATGTTGAGGATCATGAATACTTACCAGTAAACTGCTTCAACTTCGCTACACAACATCCTACTAATAAGCTGCATCTAAATTAGCCCTAAATTTCCTGGGTGTTATGCTCAACATTACTTCATACATGCCAAAGGAACCGTTGAATATAGTCAGACGAAAGGACAAGCTTTAGCTACTTCGTCAGTTAAACAAATGAAAGAAACAAAACACCAACAATGTATTAGAATGCGTTAAAATATTACCTATTTTATTCTGATGAATATTTAGTATTCTTGTTTTATGCCTTATGGCACTCCTGTAATTATGGTGATGATTTAATATAAAAAGGGATATCTCTAACTTTTCTCTTCTCAAAAATAATATGGTATCAGAGCCACTCTAAAACCCTAGAAACCACAACCCTACAGCCACCTTCACACCACCACCGCACCAGACTCCATTCCCCTAGGGTTCCGACAGGACCAATCATAGCCTCCTAGGGCCCCGACAAGCCTTGCAGCCCTAGCCGCAGCCTCCTAGGGCTTTGCCAGCACCCTAGGGCTCGTCGGAGCCCCCTTTTTTCAACCTAAGTCTATCGGCAGGCTTGGAGGTTCAATCAAGTGGGTTTTCCTCCCTCCTCAAGCTGCCGACAGCCACCCAAAACCTATTTGGTTCAGTCGGCTCTCTGGTTCAAGTCGATTCTTTCTTCTCTTTGGTTCAGTCGACTCTTTTCTCAGTCGACTATGTCGGCTCTGTCTTGGGTCTGGGTTGAAGTCCTTATTCGGTGATCACATGTAATTTGTCTTCTCTCTTTGTTTTTTTCTTTTCTGTCTTCTTAAAAATAAAAAATAAGGGAAAAAAATGTTCTTTCAAATTATTATTTTTTTGTTCCGTTTGGTATGCTTTTCCATCTTCCGGATTTGTGATTAGACCAATGTTTGTTGTATGGGTTCCTTAGTAGAGTATTCATGGCAGAATTGACTAGTGAGTCTACTACTTCACAGGCTCCTCAGGGTGCGAGTCTTGGTTTGCCTACTACTATGACTGATTTCCTCAACCCTGGCCAGAAAATCACCACCTCTCTCTTTAATAGTCAGAATTATCTAACGTGGTCGCAGAGTTTAACTATATTTTTAAAGAGCAAAGGGAAGCAGGGATATGTTGATGGGTGCGTTCAGGCCCCCAGTCCCACAGATCCGGGTTATGATCAGTGGGAGATTACCAATTCTCTTATTATGAGCTAGTTGATACATTCTATGATTCCGGAGATTGGTGAGGGATACTTGTCTATGGACACAGCACAGGATATTTGGGAGGTTGTGGCCACTACATATTCCCGCAAAGGAAATTTTTCCCAGACTTTTGAGTTGCGACGCTCAATTGACCGGTCCGTCCAAGCTGAGATGACTATCCTCCAGTATTTTACTTTCCTTAGCAATGGGTGGAAAAGACTTGATCATCTTCAGAACTACAAGCCTGTGTGTCCTACTGATTCTGCTAGGTACCGAAAATTTGTTGAACAAGTACGGGTCTTCAAGTTTTTGGAAGGTCTGAATATGGAGTTTCATCCTGTTAGGAGTCGTGTGCTGGGTATGGATGTACTTCCTTCTCTCCAAGAAGCGTTTGCTTATGTGCAAAATGAGCAGTCTCGTCGTTCTGCTATACTTTTGTCTACCTCTTCTGATCGATCTGCCCTGGTTTCTGCACCCTCTCGAGATGGGGATCATGGTTCTCGTCCTCCTTCTGAAAAGAAAACCCTTTTCTGTGACTGTTGTCGTCGTCCTCGCCACACCCGTGAGACTTGTTGGAAGTCGCATGGGCCGCCATGTGGGGGTCGTGGAGATCGTTCTGGATCTTGAGGGGGTCGCTCGGGTCAATCTAGAGGCCGAGGGCCCAATGCCTGAGCTCATCATTCTGATACAGTTAAGCCACAATCCCCTGTTCTGGTTGTTTCCTCTACTGATATCTCTGGGTTTTCTACTTCTAAGTTGGAGGTTACTCTTCGCCACTTGTTAAACCGCCAGGCATTTGATTCATCTTCAGGTAACTTTGCCTATTCAGGTAACTTAGCTTTTTCTACAAGTACTTTCCTATCTCATCAAATGTTGCCTTGGATTATCGATTCTGGTGCTTCCGACCATATGTCTGAGTCTTCTGATTTGTTCTCCGCTTATACCCTTCTTCAGGATAGGCTAAAGTTAGAATTGCTGATGGTACCATTTCTTTTATGTCAAGAAAAAGTGTAAGTCATGCCACTACTTTTCTTCCTTTGTCTTTTGTACTACATGTTCCCGATTTTAGTGTTAATCTTTTATCTTTGAGTCGTATTACTCGGGACTTAAATTGTAGTGTAACCTTTTTTTCCTATTGTCTGCTTTGGGACCTTATCACGAGGAAGATGATTGGCAGTGGTAGAAACGAGAATGGTCTCTATATCCTGGATCAAGCAGACAAGCAGGCTCATTCATCCATCCAGTTACCATCTACAAAGGAAGACCTAAAGCTGTGGCACTATCGTCTTGGACATCCATCTTTTTTGTTACTTAAGCATCTTTTTCCTTCTGTTTTTTTGAAAAATAATGTTTATGAGTTTCAATATGAGTCATGTCAATTTGAAAAACAACACACGGCTTCTTTTGCTCCTTCTATTAATAAAAGTTTAGTTCCTTTTTCATTGATTCATTATGATGTATGGGGTCCCTCTCATTTTGTCTTTAAAGGGTCACCGCTGATTTGTCACCTTTATTGATGATTGTTCTCAGACCACCTGGGTGTATCTTATGAAGGACAAATGTGAGATTTTTTCTGTGTTTCAAAATTTTCATAAAATGATTTGCACTCAGTTTGGAGCGGTTGTCAAAGTTCTACGTTCTAATAATGGAGGGGAATACATTGACTCTGGCCTTGCCCGCTATTTTGCCACTCATGGTGTTATTCACCAAACTTCGTGTACCAATACCCCTCAACAGAATGGTGTTGCAGAGCATAAAAACTGCCATCTTCTTGATATTGCGCGTTGTCTGTCATTTGAAATACGTGTTCCTAGATCATATTAGAGGGAAGCTGTTTTCACTGCAGCCTTCCTTATCAATCATTTGCCTACCCAGGTCCTCAACAAACACACTCCTCTTCAGGTTTTGTTAGGGTGCCACTCGTCTAGTTTCTCCATTCCTCCCAAAACCTTTGTGTATGTGTGCTTTGTTCATAACCATTCTCCTACCCGTGGTAAGTTGGATCCTAGGTCTCTTCGGTGTGTCTTCCTGGGTTACTCCACTACACAAAAGGGCTACAAGTGTTATCATCCCCCTCTCTCGGAAATGGTTTGTCTCTATGGATGTGTCTTTCTTTGAGTCTCAGTCCTACTTCCAATCCTCCTCGGTGTCCCAGTCCTCCCTTCCGGGGGAGCCTTGGCGTGAAGCGATTCCTGTGTCACTACCATCAGTGATTGAGCAGGTTGAGAATGTTAATGGTGACTCCGCTATTGATATTAAGAATGTTGAGTCTGAATCCATAGTGAAAGACGGCAAAGTTTATGTCAAGAACAAGGATAGAAAACAAGTTACTTGGATACAAGCGATTCCTGTGTCACTACCATCAGTGATTAAGCGGTTGAGAATGTTAATGGTGACCCCACTATTGATATTGAGAATGTTGAGTCTGAATCCACAATGAAAAACGACAAAGTTTATGTTAGAGACAAAGATAGAAAACAAGTTACTTGGATACAAGAGACCAATTCGGATTCTCCACTGCTATCTTCTTCTCCTGATAAGTGTCCAGAATCCTCTTTTTATAATGAAACTCCAGGTAACTCTATTCTTTCTGATCTAGATGTTCCTATTGCTAAAAGGAAGGGGGTTAAATCTTGTACTTAATATCTTATTTCTCATTTTGTCTCTTACACTAATCTGTCTCCTTCCTATAAAGTTTTTCTGTCTAAAGTTTCTTCTGTAAGTCTTCCTTCTAATTTTTAGGATGCTCTTTCTACTCCTAAATGGAAGCATGCCATAATAGAGAAGATGAGAGCCCTGGCTAAAAAAGGCACTTGGGAATTGGCTGAGTTACCTAAGAGCAAATGACCTGTTGGATGTAAGTGGGTGTACACAGTGAAGCACAAAGCCGATGGTTCCATTGAACGTTACAAGAAAAGATCGGTGGCCAAAGGCTTTACGCAAACTTATAGAGTAGACTACCAAGAGACATTTGCTTCTGTTGCTAAGATGAACTCTATAAGAGTTTTTCTATCTCTTGCCTCTAATCTTGACTGGCCTCTCCACTAATTTGATGTGAAGAATGACTTCCTTCATGGAGATTTAGAAAAAAAAGTGTACATGGACATTCCCCCAAGCTTTAAGGATGTTAAAACCAAAGGAAAAGTATGCCGACTATGCAAGTCACTTTATGGACTCAAACAGTCACCTAGGGCTTGGTTTGAGAAATTTACTCAGGCTATGCTGCGATATGGTTTCAAACAAAGTCAAGTTGATCATACTTTGTTCGTGAAATACTCCTCACATGGTAAGACAACAGCTCTTATTATTTATTTGGATGATATTGTACTTACAGGGGGTGATGTTGAGGAGGTTCCTCGGTTAAAGGAGTATTTGGCTAATGAGTTTGAAATCCAAGACTTAGGTAGCTTAAAGTACTTTCTAGGTATTGAAGTTGCTCGGTCCAAAGAGGGCATCTTCATATGTCAAAAAAAGTATGTGCTTGATTTGCTAAAAGAAACTAGGATGCTTGGAAGTAAAGCCTGTGATACACCACTAGAGCCTGGACTGAAGCTTAGTGAGGATCAAGCAAGCGAGCTTGTAGACAGGGGGAGATAACAGCGGCTAGTGGCTAAGTTTATCTACTTATCCCATTCGCGTCCTGACATTATTATTACAGTGAGTATGATTAATCAGTTTATGCATGCTCTACGTGCAATTCACTTAGAGGCAGTTATGTGGATTCTAAGGTACTTAAAGTCTTCTCCAGGAAAGAGTCTCTATTTCTCTGAACATGATCATCTTAGTGCAGAGGCATATACAGATGCTGATTGGGTTGAGTCAATCACTAATAGAAGGTCAACCTCTGGCTATTGTACCTTTGTTGGAGAAAATTTAGTTACTTGGAAAAGCAGGAAACAGAATATAGTTGTGCGGTCCAGTGCAGAGGCTAAATTCAGGGCTATGGCTCAGGGTGTGTGTGAGCTATTATGAATTAGACTACTTTTGAGGGATTTGGGGACTCATCAGACGGACTCTCTGTGGCTATACTGTGACAATACGGCAGCCATCAATATGGCCCACAATCCAGTTCATTATGACAGGACCAAGCATGTGGAAATTGATAGGCATTTTATCAAGGAAAAACTCACTAGTGGCACTATATGTACGCCATTCATGAGGTCTGGGGACCAACTGGCTAATGTTCTCACCAAAGAATTAGGGAATAAACCATTCCGTGACATTTTAACAAGCTGAGCATGAGAAAAATATCTTTGCATCAGCTTGAGGGAGTGTTAGAATGGTATTTCCTATTTTATTCTGATAAATATTTAGTATTCTTATTTTATGCCTTATAGCACTCCGGTAATTATGGTGATGATTTGATATAAAAGGGAATGAGATAACACTCATACCTCTAACTTTTCTCTTCTCAAAAATAACACAACGAACAACAATAATTATGAGGCTCAAAATACACTGTTAAGGACAGTGAATAAGATGAAGGAATGGTCATTTCTCAAAGAACCTTCTACTTCAGTCCATGTTAGATGGTCTGTAAGATTATTAGAAACAAATTTAAAATGATAGCATACATTCTTCACATCCAATTGCTTTTCTCCACCAGTAATAATTTTTTCCAGCTTATCATAAAATAATGCTAAAAGGTCCAAATTCCAAACTATTGCTAGCTAGGAAATATCGTCAACATTAAGATAAGTCGCCATTTCAAAGACTCAAGAGGATTATGTTGGCATCGCCCAGCATAAGTTGATAACATAATCTCAAATCCAGACAAGGATCCCCAAAATTTGGAGCAACAAACCAATATGCTATGTACCAAGATTATAAGGAAAAGAGTAAAGGGAAGTGATACCCGACGATGGTATTTAGTTGCAGCTCTGATACACTTCCTATAAGTACGAATTACTTTTTTTGTGTACGGTTTCATGAGAAGGCGTGCTTTATCAACATGAGGTTTTGTCATTGTTGTAACTTGATCAATGTATGGCTTTGTGACTTTCTTCACTTCCTGTCGCCATATTAAGTTAAGCCACACTGCAGGAATGTATCGAGCTGATCATATAAATAGAATAACTAATCTCAGTGAGATATACCTGAAAGTGTGGATCCACCATTTCCTGTACTTTGGCAACATGTGGCTCTATAGAATTCTTGGACGCATGGTAAACCTCAATGGTTTTAGCAGTTAGTGATTTAACATGCAATTCAAATTGAGTTGCAAATCTCAACCACTGGTCCTTCATAATTGGGATCCATATCTTCAAAAATTAACAGAAAACAGAATTAGGAAACCAACCATCATTCAATCATATACCTAACAAATCAACAAACTTGAACTCTAAAACACATTTAAATAAAGAGAATCCCTTCAATGAAAGACACTGAGTTGCAACCTAAGAACAAAAGAAGGCCATTGTATTAAGATAGCATCACAAAAGCAAATGAAGACAAAAGAAGAAGCAAAGACCCCTCCCTTTCCACTCAAGCAGGAGGAGGGGGCGTCTCTGAACCCTAGAGCACCAATTAAAGTCAGAACTAAGACTCCACCACTACCATCATACATCCAACATATATACCAAGGCTCCCACCAAAATGATTGAAGTCAGTCCTTTTTGTCACAAATTATTCTACTCAAACTGCAACCAAAAGCAAGCATGTCAGAGCATAACATCAAAATCTCTGGAAAGGCAAGAATGGACCTCTTTCTAGGATTTCACCCATTTTTAAAAACAAATTCTGTTCAACACAGAAGTATAGCATGACCTATGGCCCTATCAAAATTTTCATTTCAAGTACAAACCAGAAAATATAGTCCTAAAAGGGATCCAACCATATGAATTTGCAAACAAATAAGACAAGAATCAGATCAGCAACATCCAACCAAAATCGTCATGCATAAAATAGTGAAGCAAACATAATTGAAAAATCTTTAGAGCACAAAATAATATTGTGGGGATAACTTACGGTTTTTACTGTTTCAATGTGGGGTTCAGCCCACTTTTCAACTTCTGCTTTCTTTTGCAGTGCCTGAAAAAATTCAAATCAAGAGACGCAGGCAAAAGAAAAAAAAAGAGGTCATCTTTTTTAATGTACAACGTACATGTCAGTTGTAAGTTCTAACAAAGATCTCTATAATCATTCTACATGCATGTTCACAAAGTCTAACTCCATCTAATTACTAATAGCTTGTTTGGTTTATATTACTTGGGTTGATTCAACATAAAAGAAAAAACAAAAATATAATTAAAAAAAAAAACTGATTAATTTGGGCTAACTTTAATCAGCCTAAATAATCTAAACTTAACAGACCAAAATTAAGGTATCAGCTACATAACAAAAATAAGAAAAAGAACCTTTTGAAATGTCGCATCAAAGGCAGGACTTCCATGCTCCCTCCAATGAGTCACTATAAAGGACTGCACGTTAAGAGACAAGGTTAGCAGAAAATGTTCTGCTACAAAAATGTGAAAACACCAAAAAGAAATAAATAAATAAATAAATACCTGGCAATGCAGTAAATGAGTTGCAAGCCAATGTGGAATCCATGCTTCTCGAACCTGATTGTTTATCAGATATAACAAAGTTCATTAGTCAAGGAAACTATACTTATTAGGTAGTCAAATTAAGGAACTACCGTTAGAATAGTATATTATTATTTGGGTTATTATTAAATTGTAATTATTATATGCCTTAGGGCTCCCATGTAATTATTAATCTTCATTAATATAAAAAGGGGATGATACCATAATCATTCCCTAATCTTGTATTCTCTAAACCTACATGGTATCAGAACCACAACCCTAAACCCACACAGCCACTGCCGCAGTTTTTTTTTTTTTTTGGTCTCATCATACCTAGTCGGGGCTGCCGAGGGCTCTCCCAGCCCAATCGGCCACTGGCGCCAGGCCTTCCGGTCTCGTCCTGGTGTGTCGATCGTCACACCCCAGCCGACTACCCATATAGTCCTGTCGTCGTCTGGCCAATAGGCCTTCCAAGACTTGCCGACTGCCACTGGTGTTTCTCAGTCCCAGCCAACAGGCCCTCTGCCTTGTTTAGAGTTCTTCGACACTCCCTCTTCTTTCATGAAGGTCATTTGCCCATCTATAGTCTCTTCGTGATGATGTGTTAATCGCTGATAGTGGTTTAAGTTCATCACCTCTGTGCTTATTTTGGCTGGCTGTCTTCGTCTTTCTCTTTTAAAAAGAAAAAAAAAAAAACACACAATCTATGAGTTCTTAAATCTTTATACGTGTGTTTTCCCATTCCACCATCACCTTCTGGGTTTGTGATTGGCACTAATTTTGTTGAGGGTTCGGTAGTACAATATCCATCGCAGATTCTACCAGTGTATCCACTACTTCTCAGACACCTAGGAGTGAGAGTTCCACTATACCTACTACTATGACTGATAACCCCAACCCTAGTCTTGAAATCACCACCTCTCTATTTAATGGTCAGAACTATCTAGCATGGTTGCAAAATTTGACTATTTTTTTGAAGGGCAGAGGAAATATGGGATATGTTGATGGTTGGATACTGGCACCTAGCACCACTGCCCAGGTTCTGATCAATGAAAGATTACCAACCGTTTGATTATGGGTTGGCTTATTCATTCGATGGTACCAGACATTGGTGAGAGCTACTTGTCTATGGAGACTGCCCAGGATGTTTGGGATGCTGTAGCTGCCACCTATTCCCACAAAGGGAATTTCTCACAGGCATTTGAGTTGCGTCGCTCTATTGAGAGCTATGTTCAAGGGGAGCAGACTGTTCTTCAGTACTTCACCTTCCTCACCAATGGCTAGAAACGTCTTGACCACCTGTAAGACTATAAGCCTATTTGCACTGCCGATTCAGTTGGGTACACGAAGTTCATTGCACAGGAACAGGTCTTCAAGTTTCTAGCAGACCTCAATGTGGAGTATGATCCAATTCGAAGTCGAGTTCTGAGTATGAACACTCTTCCATCACTTCAGGAGGCATTCGCCTATGTATAGAATGAGGAGAATCGTATGATTACCGACCGCTATGAAGACATTCTTCACCCCTAGAGATGGCCTTAGCCTAACTTCCATTCCTCCGTCTACCGCCAAGGAGTCCGTTTTTTGTGATTACTGTCGTAAGCCGCGACATACTCGTGAGACATATTGGAAGCTTCATGGGACTCCATCCGGGGGTCGAGGTGGTCGGTCTAGTTCTAGAGGAGGTCGGTCAAGCCAGTCTAGAGGTCGTGGCTCTCATCCTCGGGCTCATCAGTCCAATGCCGTTAATACACTGGATTTTACTTCCGCTCCCGTTGGCCAAGCTTCTGATGGTCTCTCTGACATGACTACTCATGAGCTTGAGGATGTTCTCCGTCACTTATTTGAGCCTTGGGTCTTCTACTGCTCCCAATACATCTTCTCTTCGTTTGTCCACTCAAGTAACTTAGCCTCTTCTCCTCGTGTTTTCCTTTCTCATAAGTCTTTGCCTAGGCCTATTGGTGCTAGTGCCTCCGCTCATATGCTAAATTAAAGGCCAAAAAGTAGGGGGAGCTATCAGTGATTAGTGGGTAAACTCATACACCTATCTCACTCCCGTCCTGATATTTCTGCCGCTGTCAGTGTGCTTAGCCAGTTTATGCATACTCCTCATCAAATTCACTTTGAGGCTGTCATGTGCATTTTGAGATACATGAAGTCTGCTCCTGGTAAGGGTCCTTTTTTTTCAAAGCATGATTATCTTCGTGTGAAAGCCTATACAGATGCTGACTGGGCTAGATCAGTGACTGATACAAGATCGACTTCAGGGTATTGCACCTTTGTTGGAGGCAATCTAGTTACTTGAAGAAGTAAGAAATAGAATGTAGTTGCAAGGTCCAATGCAGAAGCTGAGTTTAAAGCTATGGCACAAGAAGTGTGTGAGCTCTTATGGATCAAGTTATTGTTGAGTGATCTAGGCATTGATCAGACGGACTCCATACGTTTATACTGTGATAATAAGGCCGCTATCAACATCGCTCACAATCCGGTTCAACATGACAAGACAAAGCATGTTGAGATTGATCACCACTTCATTAATGAGAAACTCACTAATGGCACAATATGTACTCCATTTGTGCAATCTAGTGAACAACTTGCTAACATCCACACCAAGGGAGTTAGGAGTAAGCCATTTCATGACATCTTAGGCAAACTGGGCATGAGAGATATCTTTGTACCAACTTAAGGAGAAGTGTTAGAATAGTATATCATTATTCAGTTTATTATTAAATTATAATTATTCTATACCTTAGGGCTCCCTTGTAATTATTAATCTTTATTAATATAAAAAAGGGATGATACCACAATCATTCCCTACTCTTGTATTCTCTAAACCTACAACTACATACATGTAGAACGCAATAAACCCTATCTGTATCCCCCTTACTTTTTGGCCTTTAATTTAGCATCCAAGACCTTATTGTGATAGAAGGAAAGGATCATCAAAATACCTACTTGATGACTTTTCTTATGAATGAATACTAATGTGCTTTCCAAACCTCTAATAACTAACGAAACCAAACTAAACCTTGTGTCCCAATCAAGTGGGGTCAAAGTACCTTCTAAAAATCCCAAAACTAATTAATCAAGGCAATTTTAACGTTTTTTCATTCCCAAAGCCGCAACCCTTATTAACCCTTTTGAAACCTCAATCCCACAAATTTTTCAAAACCTTTGCCACTAAAAATCAATTAATGGGTAACATTACCTATTATTTTTTAGTTCTTTCTTACAACAAAATTATTATAACCACATCACGCCATTACTATAAAAGCTAGGTGCAACTAAACAAGTCATATTCGAGAGAGAGTGCAAGTAACAACAACCATAAGAATAGTTTAAAGCAATTACAATCACCTCTATCAACTCTTTAGAGACTGTATTTGCCTCCAATTTAGCCTTCATCATTTCTTCCTAAACACACCACAAAATTAGTGTTATCATTTATCAAAAGAAACATAGAATATTGTCAGGCACTAAGCTGTCAACAAACCTCTGCTACTTGAAGAGCACGTTCAGTTTTACGAATTCTGCTCTTCTGTTCATCATTGATCCTATGAAGCTAGCAAGGGACAATAAAAAGGGCAAAAAATTGATGTTACTAAACAGCCCCTGTAAGATGAATTCTCAATACATATTAATGAAAGAAAACATATATCAAAGTTGCTGCAAAATGTGGAAGCAGGAGAGGCATTAAAGGTGACTTAACAGTCAATGAATTAAAAAGCACTAGACCTTCGTTGCATGATGCAGGGGCAGGAGAGGGGGAGCAAGGGGAGGGAGGGCATATAGAATTTTCTAAGGCTATGGGAGTGTGTATATATTTTATATATTAAATATATAAATATATTCTAACAATTATTATTATTTTATAAATAATCCAACAATTATTGTTTTAGGCATAGTTGTAATATATATGTTAAAATATGAATATTTATTAGATATTGATGTCAACTACAAATTGTCTTTGTTAAGTAAAAATAAAATTACGTAAATAAGTTCGAGTTGTTTGTGTTTTGTTTCTTTGAGATTTGCATGTTTGAAAGATTCTATGTCAGTTGGGAGCAAATTTCTTCCTCAATGGGAGCAAGTTTCTTCGGAGTGCAAAATTGAGTTTCTGAGCAAGAAATGACACCCAACTGGGAGTTTCCTGCTACTAAGCACTAAAAAACCTACAACATTACAATTCTCAAATTATGGGTCTCCATAAAATCTTCAACTATGCAATAGTTAGTGAGTGGCATTACAAAACAATAAATGAACAAAAAGAAAATGATGCTCTAAACAAAAATGTATACACAACTTTTGAAAGGAAATAAATACATTACACGAGATAAAGCACAGCCCCAGACACATATCAGCTTCATCTAGAGTTAAATGAAGGAATTAGGAGGTTACAAAACACTAAATAGGGTAAGTGCTAAAATATTAGTTTTTAGAGGGTATATAGAGTTGAATATCTAAAGTTAAGTGAGGCCTGTTAAAATTATGCATCAATCAGGAGGTTAATTATATATTGGAAATTTCAACCAATCGCATTTTTAAACCATTAACCATCTACAAGACTCAGTAACCAAGACACTAGATTTGTTGGTTAACAAGATCTGCCATGTTAGATAAATTCTATTGACTAAAAAGAAAAAAATACATTGTTGGTGTACAAGAGAGAAGACCACACCCATTATTTGGGGAAAAAACTACCAATAGTTTATGGCCCAATGCTCCAAAATGAAGGCAAATATAGCACTAAGTTTCAGATTATACCTACATACAGAAAAAGCACGCATTGCCAACAAACAAACAAAAAACTACAAATTAAAGAAGAATATTATATCAGTAAAGTTTCTCGAGAACAGGACTACAGCATTGTAAGTGAAGATGTAAATTTACTATTCCCATAATATCAACCTCAAGAAAGAAACTAGAAGAACATGGATCGCACTTGCAAAGTTGCAGTAGAATTTACTGTTCGCATAAAATCAACCTGAAGAGAAGCCAGAACATGCATCACACTTACACTTTCCAGTTTTGAGTTCAATTCCAAAACTTTTTGCTCAGATACTTTCACTTGGGTTTCCAAGGCATCTCTTTTCTTGTTTTGTGTTTCTATTTCCTTTCTAAGTTTCTCAACCTGTTAAGCATATTAATATCAAAGAAGTGCAACATTTCCAAAGAGTTATCTTTGAAAGCAAGTTCGAACATAAGTTACCTGGTTCTCAAGTTCACCAACCCGCGCATGAGCCCTACCCACCTGCTCCTTAGCATCTAAAGATCCCTTTTGATAATAAACAAAATTGATTCTCATTAAAACAAGGGCCAAAGTCAAACAGAAATAAAATACAAAGAGTCTTAAAAACAAGGGGGACAAAAATCAAGAAGGACCAAACTATGGTAGTATCTATGAATATTGAAGCTAATCAATTGGTGTGATTACTTGACAGAGTCAAACAAAAACCTTACCTGGAGTGCTTGTATATCACTTTGTAATGATGCAATGGTAGCAGACTTCTCCTGTATGATATTCTCCATCTGCTTAAAGCTCTCATCCTTTCTTTTCAATTCGTGGATTTTATCATCAATGCTGGACTCTTAAAAATCATACAAATGGAAAATGTAGGACAAAACAGAAATCAGGAAAAAGTAACAGATAAGATATTCAATTCTCTAGCAAAAGCTATCTATTAGTGAAACCACAATGCCTTGTTACACTTCACTCTGAATAATCTAGACAGGAGTTGGCTTCTCTCCAATCAAATCAAGCTAAGTAAGTTATGGTACTTAAACTAATCTAGTCACATCTGCATCAAGACAATATACAGACCCAGAATCAAGGGGATCCTAGTTATTCTTTTCTAAATGCCCAATCAATATATTCACGTACTCCTTTTTATCAGAAACTGTTTTCCATTCTTTAGAATTTTTTTAACATAAATTTTCACCCTACAAGGATCTAATTGAAATGGAACAAGACTAAAAAATATATATGTATATATATTTAGTATACTTGATTACAAGTAAGGTGTTCTATGTCGGGAGCATCAAGCAATACGTATCAAAAGTCAAGTGCCATGGTCGTGAATTTTGGAAACCATTAACAACTCCTCTAAAATTCAATGATAAAATAATTTTTTACTTCATTAAAGTTACATTTTAATTAAAATATTGATATGTAGAATCATTGTCTATTTAATAGGTCAATAAAAAAAAATTACAAGACAATGTAATATAATAAATCCCACATCTCTTGCATATAACCCCAAAGTTCACTCATCCTCATGGCTTCAAGTTATCTGACATGGAAATATTTTTGGCTTCAAACTATCTGACATGGAAATATTTTTAAGTGAACAAGATTTAAAGTCCAGGCCATTTAACTGGCATGGTGAAGCACAAAAGCAGGTCAAATTGTTGGTGAAACAGATCCTTTATACGGCTTAAATAACAACTGTATCTAGAAAACAGTGGGTTTCTACATGATATGGGCGACAAAATGGCCAATGTTTAGAACCATATCTAGCACCCTTTGTTGCTGATGGGGGAAGATTATACTAGCATTTTACAGTGAAGACAGCAAAGTTGCCCATTCAGCCACAATAACCACCAACCATCAGCTAAATAGCCAATAGAGTTCTTCATTTCTCAGATTTAGATAGGGAATTAAAAACCATTTGAACAATTATATACCATATGCTCAACAACCTGCTAAGAAACTGAAAGAAAAAAAGGAAAGGGTAAAAAGGAAAATCTTGAGTTTTACCTTATAATTGGTTTTCAGAAAACAGAAACCTAAAATTCTATTGCACAAAGTTGTAGTAAGCACAGTTGCACGAATACTTGTACCTCAAGTACTTGTACTACATAATTCAAAACTTGAAGAAGATACAAAATTCTTTCTTTTTGTTCTCTCTCTTTTTCTTTTTCTTTTTCTTTTTTTTTTCCTTTTCTCATGTCAGATTTCCAACTTATCCTCAGATACAAAGGTACTATTGTGAATGAAAGCTAAAGCCCCCCTACAACTAAAAGAAAACATAGAAATCAACCTAATGTACTGATACTGTCAGTGAATTGAGATAAATGCAAAACCAACAAAAACTAAAACCCAAATTGAAGGAATTGACAAACTTCAATCCAATCACAGACAAAATGCACTTCAAAACTCAATATCATATAGGCAAATGCACAGTTTAACTATCAATCAACCAGTGTGTTACAAACAGAATCACTGCTGTATTTGATCGCCAGGAAATGTGGGTGTGATAAAAAAAAAAAAAGGAGCCATCAAAACTTCAAAATAAGAGCAATATAAGAAAAGGAAGGAACTTGCATTTATAAGCATTAACTTTGTCATTATCTAAAAACCTAAAAAAGTATAACCCCTGCGCGAACGAGCCTAGGCACTAATTTTTTATTTTTATTTTCTTTTTTTTAAGCTCGATTGAGGTTTCAAAATCGAAATATATCTTAAAATTGCAATTCCTTCTTCCATTTTCTCATCATCCAAACAGACAACAAAATTAAGAATTCAATTAACTAATGCTATCTACTTCTAGTAGGCTAAGTTGAGCTACAGCTTTTCAAATTCCCAATCCAAGTAATAAGAAGCGTAGTAAGTTCAAATTCTTCCTTCCTTTCTCTTTACTACATTTTCTCAACAACCAAATGGCTTAAAATCAAAAACCCAAAAAGTACATAGAGAGAGGATAATAACTACTGATTCGATTTCTCAGCATCCAAACAGACAACAAAATTAAGAATTCAATTAACTAATTCTATTTACTTCTAGTAAACTAAGTTGAGCAGAAACTATAAAAATCCCAATCCAAGTAATGAGAAACATAATAAATTCAAAATTCTCCTTCTCTTTACAACATTTTCTCGGCAACCAAACGGAGTATAATCAAAAACCCAAAAAGTAGATAGGGGTAGTAACTGACGCTTCGATTTTCTCAGAATGCAAACAGACAACAAAGTAAGAATTCAAATAACTAATGCTTTTCACTTCTACTACGCTAATTTGAGCAGAAATTTTTAAATTCCCAATCCAAGTAACCGAAGAAACGTAATAAATTCAAATTCCTCCTCCTTACTACGTTTTCTCAGCAACCACACAGTATAATCAAAAACCCAAAAACTAGATAGAGGGTAGTAACTAATGCTTCGATTTTCTCATAATCCAAACACACAACAAAATTAAGAATTCAATTAACTAATGTATTTACTTCTACTAGGCTAAGTCGAGTAGAACTTTTTAATTCCCAATTCAAGTAATGAGAAACGTAATAAAATCAAGATTTTCCTTCTCTTGACCACATTTTCTCGGCAACAAAACGGAGTATAATCAAAAACACAAAAGGCAGATAGAGTTAAGAATCCAATCAACTAATCCTATTTACTTCTAGCAGACTGCTAAGTTGAGCAAAAACTAAAAAATTCCCAATCCAAGTAATGAGAAACGTAATAAATTCAAAAATTTTCCTTCTCTTGACTAGGCAACCAAACGGAGTAAAATAAAAAAACCCAAAAAAGTAAGTGAATTTTAAAAGACGTACCAAGAAGGGAGACCTTGGCGTTGAGTTGGTCAAGTTCGATCTTCAGAGACGAATCCGAAAGCTCTGGTTTGAAACCATCGACGTTGTCAGTCTCACCGTCCGCTGTAGATTTTGCGAAGATTAGGGTTAGGAATAGAGTGAAGAGCAGTAGTTTCGAGGCGGCCATTGGAGAGAGAGAGAGAGAGAGAGAGAGAGAGAGAGCAACACAGCTGAGCCTTCCGCAGAGAGAGGAGAGGAATTTTTTTTGGATAAATCATAACTACAGCTGAAGACGAATTGTCTTTATAATTTGGAGAATTATAAATACTATTTTTTATTTTATTAAAATTCATAACTCTATATAATAATAAAATTGTATAAATTATTAATATTTTTAATATTATGAAAAATTATTAATTAAGTTAATAATTTATTAATAAAATATGTTATTTGTTATAAAATTAGAAATTTAGGAGATGAGATGTAATTTTTAGAACTGTAATAGATGATTTGTTGTGGGGAAATAGTTTCGGAAATACTCTTTTGATCCACTGGGGCACTCGAGATCCTCAGCTAACAACCTGAAAATGAATAAACACTCCGGTCAGGCATGCCGAAATTAGCACTCCGACGGGTAAGTCAGTATGTATTCTCTTAATTACTTGTATCTTAAGTTAAGTGTACTCATTCTCGCATACTTCTTTCTGGCTGATGTTCTTCTATTTATATCTTTTCTTTCTTGGGCCTCGGGGCTGGGCCCACTTTCAATTCGCCGTATAACTATTTTCTCGGCTCCTTTTGTTGCAAACCGCTTTCCGCTCGGTCCCTTACTCAACCAGCTATTTGGCCGAATAGGGTAGGATTTAAATATATAAGACGGGTCCGAATGCGATGTATATATTAGGGCTGAGCAAAGAATCCGTGAAATCCGTAATCCGGTTTGGTCCAGTCCAGTTCAATTCGATAGGTTTGGATTGGTTTTTTGAATCCGTGATTTGGTTCCGGATTGAAGAATTAAAAATCCGTAGTCCACGGATTGGTTCCGGATTAAACCCCACAGTTCCGGATTGGAACCGATCTGGACTGTATGCAAATAGTCTATATTTTTATTATACATCATCCCTCATAGTATCTTCTCTTATTCTATATAAAACTTAAACTCAAACCTAAACCCGTATAATATTTTCTTTTATTACTTTTGTTTGTTAATTTTTAGTTTTAATTTATAATAATCTAAATTTTTTTTGGTGAAACCAATTTTCTTAGGGTTGTTTAAATTTTAGAATAGTATGTCACTATTATAGAAAAACATGTTGCTATTGTGGAACTAATATAACGCTATGTTTATGTTTTTATGAAATTAAAGTGTTATATATATATTTTTTTATTATTTAATTATGTGAATCTGTGGTCCTAAACCGATCCAATCCATGTTTAAACGGATTGGTTCAGATTGGTTCCATGATTTAAACGGATTGGACTGGTTTCAATTTTTTAGGAACCGTAGATAACGAATTGGTCATGGTTTTACCCCAATCCTGTCCAATTCGGACCATGCTCACCCCTAGTATATATTTCGACTCTCTAGGTCCAATTATTCGGCCTCTTTACGTCTCCCAATCTTCCGCCCACACAATTGCCCCCCAAGCACTCCACTAACGACAGTTAGTTGGAGTGCTTGGTTTCGAACTCGAAAAGTCAGAGCTGAAATTCGGCAACTAACCTCATTCCAACGCGGATGTCAAAGCACACGCCTCTCGATTATCATTTCAACTTCCCGCCCCTTTGTATGCTTCCATTTATTGTGATTTAAATTCTTGTCATCTTTTCAAACACATATTTTTGGATGCTTAGAGTTTTTGGACTGCCTTCCGACTCACCTCTGCAACTTCCATCCATCCTTCATTGTCCTCTCCGTCTCTTGTAAGTTCTCTTCCACTCTACTTTGAATCCTTTTTTCTGGTTTGCCTTCAATTTAGTACGCTCCTATAGGCTGACCGAAATGGCAAAGCATCTGAAAGACCTTCTCTCCGCGGACCGAATTTCTGGCTTTCGACGTCATTTTTCTATTCCTGATGACGTCCATCTATCGCTTGTGACAGACGGCGATATGGAGAGGGTTGATGAAAGCACAATCGTCTTCCCTCTCTTATCAATTATAGAGGGCGGAATCCGTTTCCCGCTTCACCCATTTCTTAGGGCTGTCATTCGCCATTGGGGTCTAATCCCCTTCCAACCCAATGTCAACTTTTTAGAATCGTAATGGGAATTATAGAGCTAAACCATCGCCTGAGGATTAACCTCGGCATACCTGCTATTCAGCATTATTATGCCTTGGCCAAGTCTTCTGGTCAGCATGGACGCTATTTCCTTAGGGCCAAGGATACCGACCATCAATTAGTGACTATGCTTTCTAGTTTTGGCAAGCGAGTCGATGATGTTATGGTTGTTGTCCGAGGTAACTGGGAATTCGGCGAAGGCAAGGATCGCCTTGATCCTATTCCTAGTCGGAGGAGCGAACCAGGTGGTCGTATAGCTTCTTGCGTTTATTTTTCTTATATCTACAAAGCTTCATTTTTTAGATCTCATGATTTTGCTTGTGCAGGAAACGATTTGAAGAAAGTCTTGACTTCAACCGACGACGCCGTTCTTTCAGAGCGAAGGGTGGAGAAGCGTCCTGCCGAGGTCGAGGCCGGCTCTGAAGAAAACCCTGCTGACAAACGACCGCATTTAGAGGAGTTGGATGTGATTGTGCCTTTTGTCATTTAACCAAAGATAAAAAAACATGCCGATCTCCTCTGATGCGTTGGCTATTAAAGACCCAGCCATGGCGTTGAGCATGGCTACGTCCGTCTCATTGTCGATTGACAAGGCAGCTTTTCCAAGTGGATCCGGATCTGCTAGCAATAGCATTAGCCGCTTAATCGGCTCTTCTAGTATATACCTTGACCTTGTCTTTCCCTTTTGTGCAAATATTGTTTTGGTTTTAATTTCCTGTTTTGCAGACGGTCGGAAGGATAGCTGAGATAGGCTGTCGCCAGCATGACACCATCGAACGACTTGGCCGTTTACAATCAGAAGTTGAGGGCCAGAGGAGCAGGGCCAAGTTCGAAGCGGCAAGGGCGAAGATAGAAAGCGCGAGGGTCGAGGCCGAGATAAAAAGGGCAAGAAATTCGAACCAATTCAAATTGGCCATCGAGGAGAGGGCGAATGCAAGCGAAAATGCGCTCAAGTAAACTCAAGAGGCAATTGCCAAACTGGAGGCTGACTTGGAAGAATCGAAAAAGGCGAAGGAAGTAGCCGACTCTGAGGCTTTCAAGGCGTATGAGGCTGAGCAAAGCGCTGCCTTCGCAAGTTATGTGGAAGAAGTCCCCAAATTTAAAAATTGGGGATTCAAACACGGCTGGCTCAAAGCCTTTACTACTGCTAATGTGACATTGGCTATGCTAATTCCATACGAGCAAGTGGACGTTGAGCCACTGGAGTCTGACTCCGCGGATTGATTAGGGCGACATTTTAGTTGTTTTTGTTTAAGGATTTTGAATGTATTGTTGCAGTTTTTCGTTTACTAGTTTTTATGTGTAAAATGACTATAGTTTTTAAGTTTTTCCTAGGCATTTCCATGCGAACTTTTAGCTTTTTGTTTAGTAGTTTTCATATTTAAAATGGCTACAGTTTGTGCCTAATTTACTAATGAAAATTTCCTTTGCACTTTGCTATTATTTGTGCTTGATTTTGCTACTGATGAATGGTATTGCTTTTCGCTATCTTGGATAAAACATTCGTGTACACTTGCCGATTACATAACTAAGCAACTTAGTAATTTATCCTCGTCGAATAGCCGACCAGATTAATAAATCTGATCTTGCCGAATATTATTAGTTCATGGAGTGGTTGTGGCACAGAACGATTAGCATCGAGCTTAGATATTTGGCCGATCAGATTAATAAATCTGCCCTTGCCCCAGCCAATGTATGTCCTCCAAAAAGCTGAATATTATTCGTTCATAGAGTGGTTGCGGCACGGATCGATCGGCATTGGACTTAGATATTTAGCCAATCAGATTAATAAATCTACCCTTGCCTCAGCCAATGCATGCGCTCCAAAAGCCGAATATTATTAGTTCATGGAGTGGCTGTGGCACAGATCGATCGACATTGGTCCTAGATATTTGGCCGATCAGATTAATAAATTTACCCTTGCCCTAGCCAATGCATGAGCTCCAAAAGCCAAATATTATTGGTTCATAGAGTGGCTGCGACACAGATCGATCGACATCGGACTTAGATATTTGGCCGATCAGATTAATAAATCTGTCATTGCCTCAGCCAATGTATGAGCTCCAAAAGCTTAATATTATTGGTTCATGGAGTGGTTGCGGCACGGATCGATCAGCATCGGGCTTAGATATTTGGCCAATCAAATTAATAAATCTGCCCTTGCCCCAGCCGATGCATAACCTCTAAAAAGCCGAATATTATTGGTTCATGGAGTGGTTGCGGCACGGATCGATCGGCATTGGGGTTAGATATTTGGCCGATCAGATTAATAAATCTGCCCTTGCCAGTCACGACCCAAACCCGCCCCTATGGGTTTAGCACCGTAAACGGCCAGTAATTCGAGATTACCGAAGGCCAGCTTAACAGTAGTACAGTAATACAGAGTACAGCGGCTGGCGGAAGCCAATACAGTAATTTAAACAATGTCCAATGAGCTGTGACAGTCTGTATGCAAAAAGACTTTTCATACACATATACAATCAGTGCAAAATAGTATGTACAACATTTACAATCATTCAGGACAGGGACTTAATCCTGTAAAAGCAAAGATCTGATAACAGTCTGATCTATACAAAAGCGATGAATGGGGAAACTAAAACACCCCAAAGCCGTAGCTTGAACGGGCTCGGAACCTTGCAGTGAGGCACAGTAGTTGGCTTTGACAAAAGGGAGTCTAACCCACGTTCCTAGCTCCGGTCTGATGCCTGAACACCTACATATGTATATGAGCAGTGAACCAAAGCCTAGTGAATAACATAATGCGTAAAGAGGTTAAGAATGAATGTCCTCACAGTAATGAAAACAGTTCATTAACTCAGTATTTCAGTCATTCAGTCATAACAGTCATATGTGGTACATCCATTAGCATAGTAGTACAGTAAACAGTAGGTCTTAAAAGACCGAATAGTTAGTGATGGCCATCATAACAGTAAACAGAAGTTCCAAGATAGGAACCCAGAGATCTCTATGAATGATAGTAATGAATGAATGAGTTGCTATGGATGCCACAATACAATTCAGAATAGAGAACATACATTCATTCAGTTAATAGTATCAATGCAGAAACAGTACAGTTTAATCATTCAGAAGATATTCATATTTGAACATATCTTTACATAGTTGTTACTCACAGAGTTCTGGGCTACAGTTAAGCTAGAGCACGTCCTCAGATGCCAACCCTACACAGTTACAGATTGAACACACACTAAGCTACACAGTTAGGAAAATAATAACTTAATCCCTAATTGTCTCGGTGTGGTTCTACATCTATATCCTCATTAAGATGTCTTAAACTAGGCCTAAGAATGCCTAGGATGGAATGAGGATGCAAAGATGCACTTTAAAAGCATTTTCAGAATTTTCAGAAAACAGGGGTCCCGCTCGAGCGTAGGTTACTCCGCTCAAGCGGACATGCAGACAAAGGTTTCCGCTCGAGCGTATACTTACCCGCTCGAGCGTACTGCAAAATAGTCAAAAGTGCTGGATATGTGAAATTCACGCTCGATTGGGCGCTTGACACCCGCTCGAGCGTAAGACACAATGTCCCGCTCGAGCATAAATTACCCCGCTCGAGCAGACTTCAAAACAGTGCAAAGTGCTGGGAGCACAAATTTCACGCTCGAGCGCCAATAACCTCACTCGAGCGTGAGTTCAAAATCTGGAATTCCCAGATTTGAACCTCAAGCTCAAAGTCAACTTCCAATGCATCAAATTCGATTCTTTTGGGCCTATTTCCTGGAAAACACTTGTAAATACATAGTATGACATGATTTAAAAATCAATTTGTAAAATCAAAGCTCAAAGGTAGTTCAATTAAATTCAAATTCAAACAACATTTTCATGAACATAACTCAAACATGACATGCAAAACTTTAAACAACTTTCAAGCTTCAAATAATTGCTCTAATGAGCCAATTATTCCAAAACCAAGATGAATTCATGGTCCATTGTAAAAATATGAACATGCATGAGTAATTCCATGAACAAACACCTCAAGACTCGTGAATGGCAACATGCATGCATGGAATGAGCTTCAATTCAACATTATAGGCCATATCTTGGCTCTAATCTTCAACAATCCTCTAAAATATGCTAGAAGTAACTCAAATTAAACACAAAAAGGTAAAAGCTCTACCTTATGTCTTGAATTAAAGGTCTAGGAGCTCAATTTTGCAATACTCTCTTCAATTCCTTCAATTTCCAAGTATAACAAGATGAAAACCAACTCTCTTAGTTCTCTCTCTCTCAGTGGTCGGTTGTGCTTAAAAATGAGCTGATGAAATGTGTATGAATGAGTGTAATAAGGCTCAAATATGGTCTAAGGTAGTGGCCCACTCACAATGGCATTTTGGTAGATAAAACCAACTTATGTGTTTTATATTATCTAATCTAATTTAATCACACTAAATCACATTTCAGATAAATATGCCATAAAATCACATAAATTATAATTAACACATATCACTAATCAATTTCAGATTCAGCAGCCGGTAAAGCCTTCAATTTACAGTTTAAACATAAGGTCTTCAATTTACAGTTTAAACATAAAACATGAACAAATAATTAAACAGTCAAACAGATAGACATGCATTTAAACTAGTACATTCAATCAGTTAGTTCAATATTTCAGTCAATTCAATTACTTATCATATAATCAGTCTCAGTTTAGCAGTAATCAGTCGGGTTATCAGTAATCAATGGTAAGGGTTATTACATTGCCCCAACCCCAGTTCTAGCCAATGCATGACCTCCAAAAAGCCGAATATTATTGGTTTATGGAGTGGCCACGGCACGGATTGATCGGCATCGGGCTTAGATATTTGGCCGATCAGATTAATAAATCTGCCATTGCCCCAGCCAATACATGACCTCCAAAAAGCCGAATATTATTCGTTCATGGAGTGGCTACGGCACAGATCGATCGGCATCGGCCTTTTGGAGTTTAGCATTAATGAAATCACCTCGGAGGCGCTGCATGCATTAGGAATAAATGGGGTGGGCTCTTCGCGCCAGTGATTCCACTTATCGTGTTCAGACTCAATTGAAATCAATTTGTTACAGAAGGTTAGATAAGTGCGAATGTCAAATAAACTGTTCTTCAACAACAAAGGAGAACATTGGCTGAGCTTGACACTGAAATGAATCGCAGCAATGAGCCCACACGCACGGGAGGTAGGACGTCCAGGGAACGAGAAAAACGTCAGCCCCCAAGTCGTCGAAGCAGATCACCCCAAAAGGAAAAACAGCAACGGGGAAGCTCCCCGCGACCGTGACCAAGAAATGTGCCCGATGCGACGCCGCGACCATTGAGTTTTGCGATTTTTGTGGGGAATAAACCGATGATGGAGGCGGATTCTATTGTTAACGACCTAGGTGTAGCAGTCGAGTTCGCTTGACAGATTTTTCCATTGGAAGTCCAGCAGTCGATGGTTGGACGACAGGATTTCGAAGTATTTCGAAAGGGCATCCACGAAGCAGTGAGAAGGCTGTATACCGCTTATGAAGTCGGCATGCGTCTGTGCGCTACGCGACGGGAGATCAAGAAGAAGGACGAACGAATTTGAAACTTGGAGGCTCGTATGGAGAAGGCCGAGCGCGAGCTAAGGAAGGCCCAAACTGTCGAGCCGCGTGCGGCCGGACAATTCAACCCGGTTGTGGATGAAAGAGTGACCCAACGGTTGTTAAGCCATGCAATTGCCGATAGGTGCTTGGCACGGCCTACATAGTATACAACCAAGTTCGCCCCATGATGAGATTATACGACGATGACAGCTTGACGACTAAGAATTCCACATCTACTGTTCGAGAGCCTGCTCGAACGGGTAGTGTAATTTTCCCCAACGGGTATTCTGGATTGGCGTTGAAGCTGAATAATGGATAAGGAACTAAAGAAAGGTCCAATTCGGAGAAGCCGAGTTTGGTGAATGTCTTGTAATACATAACTTCCGATCTGCTCTCTAGATCAATGAGTACACGCTCAACAGTGAATCGGTTTACGCATAACTTGATTACCAAGGGATCGATGTGGGGAAGTGTCACTCTGACCAGATCTGAATCATTGAAAGCAATGCTCGCAGCTTCATGGGGTCGTTTAGCAGAGTGAGTTGATTTTGAGGATCGGGATTCGACTGAATCGTATGTACCACAGATGACATTGGCAGGCTGTATATCATGTGGATCATGCCGAGTGGAGGTGAATCCTATCGTAAGGCTATTACTTTGGTTGAGTTTCCTTTTCGGACGTACTGTTGTAGCCGACCATCTTGTACCAATTCCTCTAGGTAATCCTTTAATACATAACAACTCTCAGTATCATAGTCGTGATCCTTGTGATGCTCGCACCGCCTATCCCGTCTTCTCGTGTCGGGAGGTCCCACTATTTTGGAAGGCCATTTGAAGAACGGAAGGTGTTGGACTTTGGACATAACCACGCTGATTGGTTCTAACAACTCAATATATTTCTTGTCTGCGCGCCTTGTGCGCCTGCTATCGAGTTGCAGTTGTTCATTTGCTCGGTGGGAGCATTGGTCGCTTGATCGACGAGAATCCCGTCTCTTGTCTCATTTAGCCTGATGCCATGGTTCAGGGCTCTGAGGTGGTACAGAATTTAACGGCTGAGCAATTTTAGAAGGGGTCATCTTGTTGGCCATGTTTCCGGCTTTAACCCGCAAGGCATCATCTTTCACTTTGCAGTACTCCTAAACTTTCTTCATCAATGACCAAACTGTTTTAGGGGGTCTTCTAGTCATGGAACTGTGGAGAGCACTATCAGGATGCAAACCCATTTTAAAGGCAGTAATGGCCATGGAGTCGTTGCAAGCATCATCGACAAGATTAAAGCATTCCCAATAGCGCGCCAAATACGCTTGTAAGGTTTCTCCTGGCTGGATCTGCATTGCCCAGAGAGAGTCGGCTTGTTTCGGCTGGACCTCGTTGGTGATAAACCTTGCCCTGAAGGATTTTTGGAGTTGGCGAAAGCTCTTGATCGAAGCCGGCTCCAGTTTATAATGCCACCTGACAGCTAGTGGTCCCAAACTGCTCGGAAATATTCAGCACATGAGGGCCTCGTCGTCTGCATGGAGCGTCATGGCTTGCTTGTACTGGCGGATGTGATCGGTGGGGTCTGATTTACTGTCGTACAAGGTAAATGACGGCACTTTGAACTTTTTGGATAGCACTGCCCTTGTAATCCGTCGTAGAAAGGGATCGTGCTGGTCTTCTTCGTCTGAACTGTTTCTTCTTCGCTTATGTCTTATACGTGGACTCTCTTCAGAGGAACTGGTAGTTTTGAATCGACCCTTCTTTTTGGGCTCTGGGGATAATGAATCAAAGTCGTTGACACTAACTCTGACTTGTCTTTAAGCTTGAGGTCTTCGACCATCCGCTCTCAGTGGTCGTCCCGGATCTGAGCGTGTAACTTGTTTAGACTTTGCCACTTCCAAAGCCAAATCCCGTCGAAGGCGCTCGTTCTCAGCCATCATGTTTTCCAACCTTTGTTCGTTTTGCTTTGCTTGCTCCATAATCGCCTGCATTGTCTCATGAGCGGATGTCGAGAGTGAATCGAAGTTCAGGACCCTTCTTGCGGCAATATTCTCGGGCCCAAGCATGTTTCTTGGAGTGGTTTCGTCTTGTGGCGTAGGGTTGCCAGCAACTACTAGAGGATCTTCCATCGCACCCGCTATGGATGTGCTTGAGTATTCCCACAAATAGCGCCAATTGTGAGGAAGTGGTTTTGGAAATACTCTTTTGATCCACTAGGGCGCTCAAGATCCTCAGCTAACAACCTAAAAAGAAATAACCACTCCGGTCGGGCGTGCCGAAATTAGCACTCCAACGGATAAGTCAGTATGTACTCTTTTAATTGCTTGTATCTTAAGTTAAGTGTACTCATTCTCACATACCTCTTTCTGGTTGATGTTCTTCTATTTATATCTTTTCTTTCTTGGGCCTCGGGGCTGGGCCCACTTTCAATTCGCCGTATAACTATTTTCTCGGCTTCTTTTGTTGCAAACTGCTTTCCGCTCGGTCCCTTACTCAACTGGCTATTTGGCCGAATAGGGTAGGATTTAAATGTATAAGACGGGGGCGAATGCGATGTATATATTTCGACTCTCCAGGTCCAATTATTTGGCCTCTTTACATCTCCCAATATTCGGCCCCCACATTTGTATTTTAAACAAACTTTAGGGTGTATTTGTAATCTATCCTAATTTTTCTTTTACGGACTTCGTGGAAACTTATTACTAATAGAGAAGGTTGACTGTCATTTTTTTAAAAAAATTTGATCAGTATATTTTTAATTTAATTTTAATCTAGTGTTTTTTTAATAATGTTATTTTTTTTATCAGGAATAAAATTTGCGAAAAGCACCATTAAATCCCTAATTTGGGAATGTTAATCCATTAAGTCCTAACGTTTTTAAATTGGACTGATAGGTCTTATTTTATGTGTAAAAACATTAATACCCATGTTTGAAGGCACGTGTGGTTCAATAATCGGGGGTAAATTTGGATTGGTGTTAGTGTGTAATTTACTGAATTTCCCAACGACGAACTGTAGTGTTGTTTTTGGTAGAATTGTAAATGTTGTAGAGGGAAGAGATTGGATTTGGGATGCTGATGTTTCAGTGATTCTTGCCGTGTATTTTGGCAAGATTGAGATTGTAATTGAAAATGTTGATGTTCATATCGAAAATACCATTCGAGTACATTGTGTAAGCCCTAGTTGCCAAAGTTCCCAGTCAAAATAGAACTCTCGTTGCTAATTCGTTGGGTTGATAAGAACTCCGCAACATTTGTAAAACATACACACATCGCAGCGGAGGCTTCGCTGGAAACCATGACGCCAGGTATGGACTGTTAGGGTTTACGATGGCATAAAGGGGTTTTTATACCATATGATTTAGATGTAAATACGTGTTACAGAATTGATACTTTGTGATTGCTTTGTTTGTATTTTTGCAGTACATTGTGTTGATGTTGTTTTTGGTAATCAATGTCAGTGTTTGTTGATGTCAGTTGGGGTATAAGGTTTATATTTGTATATTTGTGCTGACAGTTGAATTTTATTTGTGTTGTTGCCTTCTAGTATTGTAGGTCTGGGTATTTTCTTTGTGTAATCCAAACATGGGTGTTTGTTGTGTATATATGTATTATGTTGTGGTGGGCCTATTGTTTGGTGGGTTGGTAATGTAGGTGGGGGGACCCCTGTTTTGGGGCATTTAAAATTTGTCGATAGTTGGTTATTTTTCTGTGTTGACCAACAATTGAATTGTTTGCGCAAAATGTTATGTGTATAGATCGTATTACAAATTACATGGAATGTGTTCCCTGTGTTTGGGATAGGTTTAAATTTACCAAATGTTGATGTTTTTTTGTTGATATTGCATGGGTCGTTTATGTTGTTGTTTTTTTGTTGGGTGCATGAACGTCTACAGAATGTGATTTTTTTGTTGATTCTGCATATGGGTTAATTGTTATTGTATTTATGGGACGTTGATGTGGAGCATATTGTAGTTATGTTGGGGGTTTGTAGTTATGTTGGTGGTGGATGTGTGTGTGTGGTATTGGATAATGTTTTGGTAATGTGGTTGTGTTATTGTTGTTCCAGACAGTGCAAAAAGTCAAAGTGCGGGACACAACGACAATGGTAGAAGTCAACGATCGCATTCTGCAAGGCAGACGTTGACACGATTGCCAACCAAAAGACAAGCACACCTAGTCTTCAAGAGATGTAAAACTACATCGAAGACATTTAAAAAAAATACCGTGGACCCATCTAAGTTAATGTATCGGTCAAACGTAGCTGGTGTTATAAAAACAATATTGGAGCTTGAATTTGGTAAAGGGCACGTGAAACAACTACAGAAAACACCTTTTTGGCTAATGATTGTGGCAATCCGAGTTCATAAATTGGATCACAATGCGTACAGAAAGTGTAATGCAACCGTGTGTCGTATAATTCAGACATATGATCCAAGTGATGAGAAGTTCTCCGTAGCAGTGACATACGCTTGCTTTTTGGTATCCAATATGGAAAGGACAAGTTAGATTAACAATGGGAAAGCACCTTCAGATTTCATTCAACGATGATGTCCAAACGTCAACAGAATATCTTCAAAACTAATCAAAGATCTACTATTGGTGGCAATGTGTGGGGAAACGGAGCATGATGAAGAAGATGTTGCAAAGTTGGTGTGCCTATACATTTGTGCGAAACTATTTTTTGCAATGACATGTCAGTCCATCAGGTGGGCATTCGTACGGGTGATCGATAAGTTGAACACGTTGTGGTTCATACGATTAGACAACAACGATCCGTAATGCACTGATTGGGTCATTGAACGAGATGCACAGTAGGCCAGAGAAAGTTACCGGCTGTGTAGTTACATTACTGGTATGTTATTACTGTAAGAGGTTTGTTATGTACATTCATGTAGATACCTGTATTTTAGAAACAAACATGATCATGTACTTAACATTATTAACTTGTCCCGATGGTTGCAGTTCCTTCTCCGTGAGCACACAACCATTGTTGACCCTGACAGACGAAATGTGTTGCCAAGGTTTTGCCAGTGGAACATTGGGAAGCTCGTAGGCAAACTGAAACATGTTGACCTGTCAGTGAAAGGATCCATACAAGTATTCATTATGGTTTCTTTGTTGAGTTTAAATTCCTTTATTTTTTTTTTTTGGTTAAATGTGTAATGTGAAGTTTTTTTTTTTTTTTGGTCAACACAGGTTAATACTGCGAAACTAGTTGGAAATGTTATTGAACGCTATTTTGTGAATGTATTAGCTGATGCGCCTCCTGTACATGTTGAAAATGTGTTGGAGGTGGAGCCGACTAGTAGTTAGAATGGGGGTGTTCGTAATGTGGATAGTGAGGCAGTTGACATGGTATAACTCAGTCTGGACTGCTAGCAGTCAGATATGCCACACATGGGTGAAGTCAAATTTACGTCAGCAAAGAAGGGAGATAACATTACTGTGGAGCAAACATGTTGTCCACAGAACACAGATAGAAAGGTTTCGGGAGCAGGAGAGGCATTGACGAATTTGTTCCCTGACCTGCTAAACTTGGCAAGCACACAACCTGGCTGCAATGGTGATGTTGGCACACCAGATTTAAGTGAACAGTTAAAAAAAAACAACAAAGCGAATTACTAATCTGGAGTGTGAAGTCCGAGAGAAAGATGCACGTGTACATGAGTTAGACAGTAAGATTGCAACCACAGAGAGGATGCTTGGTGCAAAAACCAACAGCGTATTCATTGGGTTTGACAATGTACTTGTAGCGAAAGATGCCGAGATTGAATGACTGAACGCGCGAGTTAGGGAGCTGGATGAAAGAATCATTGCGTTGGAGGACGTAGTTGACGATCGAGAAATACATGTAGTGACCCAGTCAGTTGGAAATAATAACTACAAACATCAGATTTCCCCCAAAAATTTTCCAACCCAAAGTAATGGGTTAGGGGATGTACCACGATGTGATAGTGTGCAACGTATCGAATCCAATGGGGAAAATGGTATCCCACCTTTGAAAGGGGGAGACAAATACGCGGCCGAAATGGGTTGGGTAACGAATCTAGTTGATTACGATGATAATGGCAATGTTTATCGGACAACGGATGGAGTCATTGGGTTCAATGTTGGTGGTGCAGATAGAGGGGTAAAAGGCAGAATGAGTAGTTCTACGCCTAACGTGTTGTCATTGGTTAGAAGAGTGAAGGACAAGGAACGGCGTGAATTTAGATTAATCGACTATATCCAAAGTTTGTTTGTTGTGGCATGCAAAATTGGAAGAGAGGCATCAGGGGGGAAGTGGGGCCAGAAGTGATATACGTTATCGATGATGTAGGAGCTGAGTAGAAAATGTGGCATGGGTTTGGAATGTCTCGGAAACATCATGTGTGGAACATGCTCGCATATGACAAAACAAAGTTGCTGGACACAATGTATAGCTTAAACGGCGATGGGTAAGCATTTTATTATTGAATATTCAACTGTGTATTTTTATCTTTGGTTGTATGTGGTCGTTAGTGTGAATAACTTAAATGGTGAAGGTTTGGACATGTAGGTAGTCCACATTTTTTTGGTAGAAATCATATGATGTGTAATGTTATGTAAATGTTTCAATGTTTCGTTGATGATTCAGCTGGATTAGGTTGACAGTTACAGTAGTACGATGCATATGTATTAGATGTAGTATCATAGAAAATATTATTTAAAGGAAATGATTAGTTCCTAATATTGGTAGTAACCACTGAATGTGTAGTTTAACACATAACGGTGCCAATGTTTCATGTATGAAAATTGAAAAAAGCATACCAGAGTTTTAAAATTCCCTTTTATGAACATTGAAGGCTGGGCATGCAATTGTTGATGGTTAAGTTGATTTAGTTTCACAGTTTTAGTAGTACACTGCATATGTGTTGGATGTAGTACCACAGAACTTACAAATTAAGGAAAATGCTTATGACCTAAAATTGGTTGCAGGTCTGTGATATAGGATGGGTGAGATAACAGTATACAAGTTCAGTTTTCGGATGTGCGTGACCTAGTACAACGGGGTCGATTCAAAGGAATGTAAGTTGAGATATGTCACTCCATGCATGCGTATAAAATGTTTGTTTTGTCGTTTTACATGTAATGTGAGTGGTTATGTATGACATGTATTTTGATGTTTTTGGTGTTTTTGTAGGTCATTGACGTATATGCAGCCATGCTCACGGAATTGCAAAAAAATGGTGTGCGTTCAAATGAAGGTGTTGACCTGCCATATGTGTTCAGCAGTGTTTGTGCGGTATGTTTGTGTATGAATGAAACGCTGAAACATTAACATATACAGTCAGTTAGCGTTAAATAAAAGTCTCACGCGACAAATGGTTTGATTTGTTTATGGGTTTTTGTGTGGGTTTTTTTGAAAAGGACATGATGCGAAATCCAAGTGCAGTGTCCCAGACTAAGTATCTGAACGTACAAACAAAAGCTTCATCAGGGCATAGATACACACATTATCTAGTATATTACGCGAAACATTAGACTTTGATGGTGAACGATTGGGGGGCCGGAACGTAGAAACATTACAATTCTTTGAAACCTAGATGAGAGATGCGGGATGAGCATTACAATGAAGCGTTGAAAGTGGTAAACCATTGCATTTTAATGTACTTTTATGCAGTTGTTGTTACAGCAATGTTGGCAAAAATGTGGTTGGTGATTAAAGTGTGTTTAAAGCGTCGTGTAATAATGTGTGTAAACATTGATTTTGCAAAAATAGTGGGTAGAAGACCATTACAACAAAGTCATTAAGCCACAATTGGCCCCGGGCAGCGGTAAAACGCTGGATTTTGATGGCCTACTTGTCCCAGTCCTTGACTGCCCACAGCAGAAATCGGATACGTAAGTTGTGACTTTTATAATACTATGTTTACACGAAATATGTGATTTTGGTTGATTCAAGTTATATTTTATTTTGCTATGTATATGTTTAAATGTTTGCACGAAGCACGTAACTATGTGGTCAAATGCACTAATTTATTTGTTTGCCTTTAATGTGTTGTGGAAAATAAGTGTGAAGTGTGCATATGTTCTATTTAATTAGCATGTGTTCGTGGATGTGTGTGAAATGATTCATAAGAGTGTAAATTACTTTGGTAGAAGCATTATGGCATGCTACTATATTATATTATAATAATTTGGGGTGCGTCAATTGTTAAACAGATGTGCATAATTTTGAATTCTGGAAATGATGAATTGGGTGTTAGATTATGTCTTCATGTTGTTGGGTTGCTGTTTTAGTGTCCACGACAACTGAATTTGGTCCCCAAACATTATGTTGTCTAAAATAGTTGATTTCTTGGCCTATACTAGGATAGATTGTGTAATATTTGTGTGCTACATCATCCGGCAGTACATGAAGGGTGGCAACATTGGGAAAACAATGGATGGGCAAACACCCGACGAACTACGGGCGTCAATGGTGAAGATGTTTTTGAATGACCCAGTCAGAGGATTCCGTGCGTTGGCACGTGTTTGAAGTTGTCCTCTACCACCACAGCGTTCGGTTTCAGTAATTTGTTCGTGTCACAGCGACTTGCTGGACATTCGAAGTAGACAGTTAATGTTTTTTGACGTGTTAGTTGTGGATATTTTTTTTTTGTTCGGTACTGTGTGTGATGATGGTTTTAGTTGGTGTGCGTTTATTTTTTAGGGAATTACTTAATTTTCACAAATTTGCAAAAATGTGTTTTTGTGGCATTCGTACTCCTTAATGATGTTTAAGTTAGTGGATTATATTTGGACATGATTTGAATGGTTGTTTGGTTTGATGTGCATTTAAATAATTGGAGATTCATGGTAAAGTTTGTAATTGATTTTCAGCATGTAGTTTGACTGTCTGAAGCTTGTGTACCAAAATCATAATAATCGTTGTGTTACGATTTTTTCAATCATTGAACAACGATTTTTTGAAATCATCATACGAATTGGCGAACATGACATGGGGGTTAGTGTGAAGTGATTAACAAGGGCCACAAACAAACATCGGTTAGTTGTCCACGATTGTTTAATGTGTAAAATTAAACATCAATTGGTCTGATTCACCCATCATAAAAAATAAGAAAGGCGTCAAACATACCCACCTACCATGTTCCCTAAATAAAAAACATTACAGCAAATGCACACAAAATGTGAACATATTTTGAAGAGAAAATCCCACCCATCCCATGTATTCATCAAACCGATCCAGGAAACTAGGGAAAAAAATATGTGGTGTTTGTAAAACATCAAGTAATGTAAAAGCATATAAAAGGGGGAAAAATGTTGCTGTGCCACATTGTGGTCACAAATAAAGATAGTGTTTTGCCATTATTTGAGCAATGGGTTTGGGAAAAAAAAATTGAGCAAATAAGATAATCCTGTACGCTACATAGGTTCCTTGCACGTTTTCCTATTGTGATGGCCCATTTTACCACAACGTCCACATCGAATGCGTTGCACAACCTCGCCCTTCGATGGAATTCTTTTCCGCTTCGGCCTACCGGGAGGATGCTTGTACACAGATGGCGTAATGAGATAATCTGCTACACTAAAATTTGGTTTCCCCACAGTGGAAATTGGGTGGATGAAACCCCCTTACGCTGCCTTGTACTCGTCAACATGGTAAAACAATTTTACGGCATCGTAAATGTTCTTGCCACTATTTCGGAAAGCAACAACAACGTGTGAACAGGGAAACCCATTTAGTTGCCACTAGAAACAGGAACATGAATGGTTGCCAATGTCGACTAAAACTGATGGATGGGACCGAACCTCAAACACATTGTCATTCAACTGACTAACTATCCATGACCTGCTATCTTTGTACGCAGTAACTAAATTTTTTTCCATTTTTGAGCAGATCTCGCCAACCCACCCCATGGATTTCACTTTACGCTTTGACCTTTGTTCCATGATCTTACGCCTAACTGCATCGACCAGCTGAGTAATGGGAAGGTGATGAGCTTCTCGAATCCAACTGTTGAAAAACTCGGCAGCGTTAGACCACATCTTGCCATACCTACGTCCCCTATGTAGAAAAAAAAAAAAAAAAACCAATTAGATTCATAAGATTTGGTGGTTGAAAATATATTGCGTAGTGTATATGTAACTAGCATGATACCTGAAGTATGCATTGGACCAATGTTGAGGATCCAAATCTTTCAGAAAATTACCAACCACCACTGGGCTACATTGTAACAAAATATCTATTTTTTGGTTGAAGGAATTAACTGTAGGGGCGTAAGTGTATTCACGCAACTTCCGCATGAGTCCACTTTTTTTTATCAGCATTAACGTATTTCATGCGGTCTCGAAGATTTATATGCAGATGTAACAAGCAAAATGCATGGTGTGCAGTTGGGAAGATGGTACGCATCAATTGTACCAACTCCGCATTACGGTCGGACATAAAAGTTAAAGTTTTAGAACAGTCTACAACTTTGGACAAATGGCACAAAAACCACTCCTAGTTACATGTGTTTTCAGAGTTGACAATAGCAAAAGCGACGGGGAATAAACCTGCAAAAGATGTGTTTATGTAATGTATAAGCCAATAATAAGTTCGTAATGGAATGTAAAATTTGAAACAAAAAAAATAAGCAGAAATATGAAGGTAATGTTGTGATGTTTGAGAATAGTATAACACAACCATGAAACTGTACAACAAATCATTAAACGAAAATAAATAGCATACCTTGGTTCCCATCCTTAGCGGTCGTCGCAAGCAACGTCCCCTTGAATCTTCCTTTTAAAAATGTACCATCCAAAAATAAAAACGGACGACAATTGTTAAACCCATCAATGCATGCACGAAAAGATATGAAATACCTCATGAAACGTCCAGTTTGTTGATCAAAATCCAAATTAATATAACTATGTGGATTATTTTGCATAACGACATCGATTTACCACCTGAGTTGGTTGAACGACATATCGTGTTCATTCCGCACTTTTTCCACCCCTAACCAAGCAACCTAATAACTAATGTCTAACCCATAGCCGTCTTTCAAATTAAAAACCATGTCGGTTGGGTGTATCAGCGGTTGTTCATGCACATGACATGCAATAACGTCAGAAACCAAATCTGACCCCGTCCATGGGTTTCTGTATGTCCATACAGCAACCCCACAACAATGCACGGGGTTGAACCTTTTCAAACAGAAAATCCCATTCGAAGCAGGCACCCTTGGGTGAATCAGCCACTCACACCCCATTGACGTTGTGAACTTGCATACGACAGTTACACGGACAGAGTCATTCTTCACGTACTTAAATTGAAAACCACATTCAACATGCTTGCAAAGTACCGTCCGGAATTCATGCGCACACCCAAAAAAAGATTGGCCAACATTTGTAATACCGAACGCCCATCCAGCAGACAAGAACGTCTTCTCCTTATTGGGACAATAATCCGATAACAAATCAGTACGGTCCTCCATATCGGTCGTCTGCCAATCCGTAGTGTTGCTCGGACCATCATGGGTGGACCCTGCTAAACCAAGTTGATTGCCTGACACATTATTTCGCATTTGGATTAGCCCGTCAATATGGTCAAGACCAAATGACTTTGCAAGTGACAACATGTTTTGCCTATTGTTGCAGTCAACCTTAAACTTGTTGTACCTAGGAATGATGAACAAAAAATAAACCAAATCCTGGTTGGAAATATCAAATTTGTGACAAACACTGTCAACCAATCGAGCATAGGTAAATGTTTGGCAGATACGTAACACCACATTTGTTTGACCGAACGTACACAACAACAATACCACGAACTCCATGCTTGACAAAAAAACCACATTAAAAGCTGGGCAAAAAAAAAACAACACATATTTACAGGTAGCGAATCAGAGAACATAGGCATTTGATATGGGTGTTGAGTCTAACATTATTGGGATTAAAAATCAGTGCAAAGTAAAACATATTTCAAAATGAATCTGATGGTTGAAACACCCACAACAAAGAAACTATAAAATCTTCCACCTGATAATGATGATATAGGCGTAATGTTAGGAACTGATGATAAATCAGGAGGACCATTTTGTTTTTCCAAGCATGAAGACAATGATCTATCATGCCCAATGTTCTATGAAAAACAATCTGTCATACAATTAAGTACATAAAATACTGGCTATGAAAAACAATCTGTCATGCCCAATACCTGATGTTCTATCATGGACAATGTTTGCTCTAATTGGAAAAATTAATTAAACAATAGAGCAGACCAATAAAATACTGGCTATCACCAGCAGAACAATGTCCGTGTTTGTGGTTTTTAACTTGCACTGTTAATGTTTAATTCAGCACATAACATCAGAATAATTGGACAACAAACACAGCCACCATTTACAACCCCCTGAACAGTAAAACCCAATACACCATTGACAAACCCCACAAACAAGTATTCGAACAATACAAAAACCAGTCCGCCATTGCCAACCCCCAACGACACATTACAAAACCAGCCACCATTGATAATCTCCCCCAAAATATTTGCACATTAACAAAAAACAACAACCCCATGTACCCACCCCAAAAACACATCACCCCCCACAGTTATAAGGGGCACAACATAACCAACCCAGAACACATATTACATCCACTAACAGAAAAATCAAATAAACTAAAACTGAATTGAAAAAAAAAACAAAGCACACCCACCGTTTCCAAAGTAGAAGATTTGAACAGCAACACCTAAAAACCTCCCACTTCACAGAACGTATTCAAACACAACAACAACACCAACTGAGAAAACACCCCAACCTCCCCCCCTCTCATCCCGCAGTCCATGCACCCCCCTTCTCCAAAAAAGGAATGTTATCCCATACCTTACCAAACCAATAGCAACAAAAAATCAAAAGAAAATCGTAAATATGGGCAAAACAGTCAAATATATATACAATACATATAAACAAAAAATCATACCAAAAATAAAAAAGGACTAAATGGTTTTCAAAAAAAACACTGAGGACTATATAGAGCAACATTTCCCCCCATGGGATTTATGAGTAATTTTTCCATAAAATTTTCATTGTAAAATCGATAATAAATTCAATTAATTTGGTACAGAGGTATCGCAACATCTAAAAATAGATAAGTAACCTCTATAAGAGGAAGGGTATAGACGCGCCCCGAGGGCTTTGCTGCTATAGTTCAGACTCAAATGTCACGATTCTGAATCTAATCCCGCAAAGTGTAATGCGAGACCGATAAATTACCAAAGAGTCCAAATTCGGCAAATCGTTTTGGAAAACTGATTTTTAAGAAAGAAGTGCCAAACATGGACTGCTTTTCCAGATACAGAGTCGCCACCTAAATATTTTATTTTGAGAAATTTAGGAAACCCTGACTCGTTGCCTAAGGCCATGTATCCGTCATCACCAAAGTAGCCTCGGCTGGGGAACTTGGGTACGATTGGGGAAGGTCATCTATGAGCACCTCCGCTCGCCCGATTGAAGATCGGCCTATACTAAGTATGATATTTTGTTTTGAAGACGTATGCGTTCTTATTCCGGTTATTAGCCTAAAATTACTATGTGATGCGCACAACACACAATTATAGACTAGATCGCCTAAGTTGGAACAAAACATTTCATGTTTGTTTATTTGAAAATGGTTTGATGGTGCTACTCGCAAGTAGGCTAAGACGTGGATTTGCCACCCTCAAGTGGGCTTAAAAAAACATGATTTTGTCACAATCAAGTGAGCTTAAAACTCGTATTTCAATGAATTGTTCCAATTCAAGTAATCTAACCTTCACCCACAGGCATTCAAGCAGTTATATCACATAAGCAAATAGCCTCATGGCAAGCATGCTATCATGGCAACACTTACACTCATGCAAGATGCTAAAGCATAAAAGCTTACCTAGTATTCCGAGCCAAAACAAAAACTAGTTAGTAATCAATGCATGATCCTAGCTCATGTTAAGATGGCTAATGCAACACATGCAAAATGCAACTAGAGATAGGCTCGGCTATTCTAAAATGGCATGTGGAATGCAACAACTCGATACACGTATTCAAGTTGGAATTGAAATACTATGCAATTAGTATGATGCGCCGAGCGCGGTGCATGCAATACAGATGAATGGATGCAAACATGCGAGCATAAGGATGCTAATTGAAACATGACCTAGAACTAACCATTGAAAGCGGGTAAATAAAAGGGAGAAAGACTTGGGGTTGGAAGACATTCACACACTCACGCACACTTATTACAGAATTCGCCCTCTCGATGGAGGGTCTGAATAAATAATACAAACCGAATAAATAATCAACTATCCCAGCTAATTAAATATTACAAAACCCTTAACTAATTTAAACAAATTAACTAAGCTATGAAACTAAAGAGGCCACCGCAGCTCTGCCTCGGAATGATTGAATGATGCAGGCTCGATCGCCTCACTCGGAAACCCGTTGCCATGCCACATGTTGCCTCTGTTTGCACTGTTTTACATCTCTGGAAACTACACAAGTCCCAATGATGCATCTGAACCACTCCCTGAGCACTTTGAGATGTCACCGGCAAAGATATAGGAACACCAGCCATGTGGAATTGGTTATCGACCATTTGTGAGGATATCGGCCAATAATTTTTAGTTGATCGGCACTATAGATGGCCGGTCGGCCATATCTTCCTGCAGAATGCTGTTTTGCTGCAGTAGAGAACAAATAGAGCATGGCAATGCATTTTCAAGGCAATGTGTGCACAAACACCCTCCCTATCATGTTACGAACTCAAGGGAGTGTAGTGCTTGACCCTCGGGCCATCAATCACGCATGTCGATGCATGATGGCCAAAGGAGCCAAGTGTGCGAATCAATGTGGAATGAATGCAACAAAACACATGAATGCCTAGAACTCTATCATGTTGGATCAAGAGTGTCGGCGACCAAGGATCGAGGCACGTTTCGTCACTTCAAGTACAAACGTTCCTCGTTCCTCGTGTTTGGTTTGACACCCCAAACCAAACATAATGCAATGCAAGTATGCCAAATGCAATGCAACATGGGGACATTATGCAATGCAACAAGATTAGTGGCATGTAAACAAACCCAATGCAATATGAGTATGCAAGCAAACTTGCAAACAACCCAAGCATGCAACAAGTTTGCATTAATGTCATGCAATGCAACTAACTAAACATCATGGAATATACCCAATATTCAAACATGATGTAATACGAACATGCAAATATCATGAAAGCAAACTTGCTCAATGGACTTAAACCAAAAGGACATACCTCAGCCATGCCCAAATCAGTGGCCAAAACACTAAAACGATGGTGCCAAAGTGCAAAACAAACATGCATGCCAATTGGCTCCTAGGCTAGGTGACAAGAGGACAACTCTTAAGCACACTTAAAGAGTAACAAACATGGATATATGAAAACACCATAAACTTTGAAATGATGTTAGGAATGATGCCAAACCGCACATATAACACAAACAAAGCATGCAAAAAGGCTCAAAGCTTAAAGCTAGCCAAGGGACTTGCACAATGGCCATATTAACCAAGCCCCACAGGGCCAAGGTGACCCAAAACAGTCCTAAGGCAGACCAAAACAAGGCTAGAACATGCATGGAATGAGGCCAAAACAAGCTAGAATGGTGAACACAAAACATGAGACATGCAAGGCTAACAAAGGGGTGTCACACTACACCTATTACAACAAAGTATGGCATAACTTAACCAACAAAAATCAGAGTTATGGTATGTCAAAATAAGCCCCGAAACCCACTTAGATGGCATCCCAAATGCCTAAGCATGGTGGCATGCACAATGATGCACTCTTAAGGCATAAAACACTAACTCTTTAAAGCTTTGAAAGGATGGCAAATGCAAGTATATGAGCATGAAATATGGACTGAAATACCATATGAGATGATGCCAAATCATGAAAAAGGTCCATGTAGTGCATGCTAATGGCTTGAACCCTCAAAGCTAACAAGCTAGGATGTATGGTAGTTATACAAAGCAATGCATGTATGATAAAAACAACAACAAACAGAGCTTTAGCATGCTGAAATATGACTAGAAGTCCCTTTCAGTTGAGCCAAAATATGTGAGCATGATAGTCCAAATGCATGATGCATGTTAAGGCAAATGAGGGGATTACAAGGCAAACACATGGTGCATGCAAGAAGCCATTAAACCAACTTTGGACAGAGGTGTAACATGGCAAAATAAGGCGTAATACATGCTGAAATGAAGTCAAAACATGCTAAGCAACCATGCTACCATTATGAGCCAATAACACAAGCATATGAGACACAAGGAGAGAGGGGTGTCCCTCTCCTATACAAGACTCTAAAACTACCTTTCCACCACTGAAAATCCTCTGGATTTCAGTGGTAGAAAGGTCATGCAAAGGCAAGAACAAAGGCCAAAAGAGGTGGCTCAAAATAAGGCCAAACAAGGCCTAAGAGGGGGTAGACAACCCCTAACCCAAAAGAGACATTAAACAATCATCTTAAGCATATAAAAACATAACTTTTTTTTCAGTTTATAGTTAAGCTTGAAACAATATGCAAATAGGTCTAAAAGCTTAAGCCAAAATGGGGAAACAAAAGGTTAGTTGCTCACCCTTGAAGAACACTTTCAAGAACACAACTCCAGCCACTCTCTTGGATCAAAAGCAGCCCAAGAACTCTGAAACAAACTTCCTAGTGCCTCAGCAACCAAAGAAAGGTATTCTACTAGGTGCTCTAGTGCAAAAGTATGAACAAAAACACACTTTAGGTCACAAACACACACACAAATATAGAGAGAGGGAGATATAGAGAGAGAGAGAGAGGGATATATGAACTCTATATCTACTTTGCTGAACCTCTGGAAAGGGAGGGGAGGCCCCCCTCTTATAGGAAATCAAATTCAAAGCTTCTTAGAAAAGCTAAGCTTTGGTTCAAATCCCTCCATACACGTGTATGAAGGGGAGAGTCTGTGCTCACCAGCTGGCACAGCTGGCATGCACAATGCCTGAAAAAGGCAAAGAAAAGGCCTCGGCCAGAAAATATGGCCGTTCAACCAAAATAAGTGCCGGCTGACCAACAAAAGTGCCGACCGGTCAACAAAAGTGGCCGAGCCGATGGAGTGTGGGGATGGCCAACAAGCCACTCTCTTCCCTCAGAAGCAACACCACAAGTCCTTGGTCCACAACCAAGCACAAAACAGACAAATTGAGAGATCCTAGGGCAAGGCACGCAACCAAGACCTTCGGGAACTCAAAATGAACATGAACATGGATGATCATCGAGTGTTCAAACAATGGCATCCAAGTCTTGAGGACGGTCAAAAATGGGGTGTCTACAGTTGCCCCTCTTTGACAGAACTTAAAAGTCATAAGATGACGGGAGTGAATCTCAAAGCCCAAAAACGACCCATTTTTGACAAGACCGAAGACGCAGACAAGCATACAAGATAACAAAGAGATGCGCCCGCAGGCAGGGGCAAGAAGCAAATGACATGCACAACGCCGAGCATAACTTATGATCATGCAAAAGAGAGCTGTAATGAAGCATTTATGCAAAATAAATACAACAATTTAAACAAATGAATAAGAGATAACAGTCCTACACATTCCAACAGAAAGAATGTAAGAAAATTATGCAATTCTCACTGCGCCTCACGCGGAGAAGATTAAAAGCGATTACCGAGGACACCCGGAGTCTCAAACACAACATCTCTCGGCGATGAGGGAAGAGGGCATCTCTCATAAGAGGAAAGAGAGCGTCTCTCAGCGTGGCACACGCATGAAAGGAAAGGGAGCGTCTCTCAGCGTGGCACACGTATGAGAGGAAAGAGAGCCTTTCTCAACGTGGCACACGCATGAGAGGACATGAAGCATCTCTCAGCGTGGCACACGCATGAGAGGAAATGGAGCATCTCTCAGCATAGCACATGCACGAAAGGGAAGAGAGCATCTCTCAACGTGGCACACGGATTAGAGGAAAGGGAGCATCTCTCAGCGTGGCACACGCATGAGAGAAAAGAGACTGTGCAAGAAAACGCAGTCATCCAAACACGTGCCAAACGCGAGAGGAGAGGGATACGTCCAAGCGCGGCACGTGAGTGGAGAAAGGGTACGTCCAAACGCGACACGCGAGTGGAGAAAGGGTATGTCCAAACGCGGCACGCGAGTGGGGAAAGGGTACGTCCAAACACGGCACGCGAGTGTAGAAAGGGTACGTCCATACGCGGCACGCGAGTGAAGAAAGGGTACGGTCAAACTAAACCGAAACTTCTCTTGAATGAATCGTACATACAATATCGTGCCTGCAAAAGAAAGAAATTCAACAGGTACAATATAGTAGAAACACATTTTCAATCGTTAGATGAAGAAATCATTTCAATATGAGATAAACACGAGTATAACAATGCAAGTAGGGCATAACAATGCAAGCAAGGGGTACATAACAATGCAACCTAAGTGTACGCATAACAATGCGAGCAAGACATGCGTGACAACGCAAGTAAAAAGGTGCATGACAATGCAACAAGTGTGCGCGACAACGCAAGTAACGTGGTGCATAGCAATGCAACTGAAACAAGCATGACAATGTAAGTAAAACATGCGTGACAACGCAAGTGAGGGGTGCATGACAATGCAACCTAAGTGTATGCATAACAATGCGAGTGAAGCATAACAACACATGTGAATAAAGCATGCGCAACAACGCAAGCAATGTGTGTAACAATGCTAAAGGGTGCATAAACACATGTAAGTAAAGCATGCGCGACAACGCATACAATGTGTGCAACAAAAACATGGTAAAGGCGTGTTCAACAAAAGCAGAGAGGGGCACATGTTCAACAAAAACATGGTAAAGGCGTGTTATTCGTGATGTTGAGATGCAATTCGAAAGCAAGATGAAGCATGCTCAATGCAAGGGCGAAAAGACGCATAACAAGCGCGTTTATTACAATTATGACAAAACATTGTAACATAACATGCTCAAAAGCAATTCTTGAATTTCTACAATATACAAAAGGAAACGAAAAGGATACACCTCGTGTGCATTGAATGTCGTACACGGAAGACACGGTTCGAGGTCAACACGAAGACAGATTAAGCTTCAAAAGTGTACTTTTTTGCACTATCTTGAGAGATGAAGGTCCCAAACCACACAATTGACCTAACCAAGGGTGTAGGAGGTTCACTGACGACAAGGGGAGGCCATCGGCCATCCATCGGCCACAAAAGGAGATCACTGGCCAAATATTTAGCCGATCGGTTAATAATTTGGCCGATCGGCCAAAAATGACAATTTTGGGGCAGTTTTGTCTTTTGGCCACGGGTCTTTAAATATGGGGTTCCAAACCTCATTTCCTCACTTCTCTAAGCTCGAAAAACCTTCCTATTTCTTTCTAGGTTCCTGACCTTCGAACCATGTTTTTCTCTTGTTTTCGACCCTTTTCTGTCGTTCGATTCGCGAAACCCTTCCCGTTTCACACACTTTAAACCAAACAAAACTCGGTTTTCGGTGTTTCTTTCTTGGTTTCCACTACTTGGGGTTTGTTTCCCCCCGAGTTTACTTGGTTGTCGTGCCTTTTCCACACTCCGACCTTTTCTCCCATTTTTCATCCTCTCGGGGTTGACTTTTGGGTTGACCTTTCTCATTCTTGCCCATTTTTTCACATTTTCGGCCATTTTCACGTTCCTTTTGAGATGGCAAACGACATTCCACGTGGTGGGACTCCCCCGGAGATGGACGTGGACCCCGAGGTCGAGCTCCTACCTCTTCGCATCCGGCCGTTCGATCCGGCGAATTATAGGCCGGCGATACACGTGTTGCCTCCCGATGGCATCCGCCACTTCAAGAGCTGTGCGCGGGGTGCGCCACTGGAGCTTTTGTTGCGCGAGCCAGAGTCACATCTGTCTTACGGCGCCGCTGAGGTATATTCTTCCTCTGTTTCATTTTCTGCAATATAGAACATATAACTGCGATAGTCGATTCTGTTCTTTAACTGCTTAACTCAGACGCACTGATACATCACATGCTGTATTTCACTGTGAGCACACCCACACCCGATATCTGTTTAAATCTGAACACATGCACACACGCTGCATTCTCAATTGAACAATTCAAACACACTGATACATCATATGCTGTAGTTCACTGTGAGTACGCCCACACCCGATATCTATTTAAATCTAAACACATGCACACACGCTGCATTCTCAACTGAACAATTCAAACACACTGATACATCATATGTTGTAGTTCACTGTGAGCACGCCCATACCCGATATCTGTGTAGACTCGGACACATGCACATACACTGCATTTTCATCAATTCTGAGCGCATTCGACACTGTATTTCTAACACTGCTTCGCAACTATTTGTTTTGAACACAAGGAGATTCCCATGCCTTCTGGGGCTATGGGAACACTGTCGCCCGAGGTTGGTATATGGAGCTGCCTGACGCGGTCCGTCATATTATCGACCGGGCCGGCTTTAGGACTTTCTACATGGGACTCTCGCGCCTCACTGCGAGCAGGCCCCTTCTTGCTTTAGTGGAGAGGTGGTGGGACACCACCGACACCTTCCACCTTTCTACCACCGGGGAGATGACGATGACTTCCTTTGATTTCTCCATGCTCGCAGGCATCGGAGTGGGGGGTGATTCGATCCCCTTTGATACAGATATGGACAAGTGGGACGCCGTTCAGCTATACTTGCTTGGCACTCAGTCACCTCTTGCCCGGGTAGGATTTGTGAGATACTCATGGTTCGAGGATCATTTCCGGATCCAGATGCCTATTACTCGGGAGGAGGAGGAGCAGTATGCTCGTGGCTTCATCATGTTTCTGCTGGGGACCATGCTTTTCGCCGATCGGGCGAACACCATCGCCCTTTACCTACTGAGCGCACTTGTGGACGTGACGCGGATCCGCGGCTACGACTGGGGTGGCGTGGGCTTGGCCACTCTCTATAGATATATGAGCTCATCTTCCCGCCGCAACGGACACTTGCTCGGAGGATACTAGCGAGCCTGGGAGGTACACTTTCCCTTTCTGCTTCACATTTCTGCTTTATACTATTCACATTTGCACACCGCGCACACGCACTTGTCACACGGCCGCATTACCTTGCACACACACGCAATCTGCTTTACACTACATACTGTTCTGTGATTTCTACTTTATTCTGCATTTTGCTTTATCTGATAAGCATACTGATGTTTGCCCTGTCATACTCTGTAGTTGTGGGTGTATGTCTACTTTCCTAGGCTTGCCCCAGTGCTGGACGAGGAGATCCCCCTCGGTGTTCCATTCTCTCACCGTTTCGATATGAGGTGCGAGTGGAGGCCACGGGAGTCCTTTTGTTCTTCCGCCGATACTTTGACACCATCACCGCCGTAGAGGTATTTCAAACTTTACAGTTCACTTAAGCTTTGCTTTGTATTGTACATTCAACAGTAGATAACAAACTGTATATCATTTACAGATCACTTGGCAGCCTTGGGCTCCATTGTCGGAGGCAGTCAAAGATTAGTATGTGGGTGCTCAGGAGACTGCCCGATACAGGATTCTACTAGAGGGCACGGTCTGTCGGGTTTGGTACCTGGGCGAGCGTTTCCTGCGCCAGACCCTTGGCTTGTCGGAGCAGATAGTTCCGAGTCCACCTCCTTCCCATATGAGGCATACTGAGAGGTACACCTTTGAGGAGATGATGGATTATACGATCGGCTGGGACTCGGAGCCCTTTAGAGACGAGGGCGACTACACTGAGTTTATTCAGGCCTATCTGATGCGGCCTCTGATCGGTGCTCGCCGAGTCGAGAGAGAGAGGCCAACGGCGCTAGCAACAGGAGTGGGTCCCGGAGAGGGTAGGGAGCTAGATGGCCAGAGCTACCTACGACGATGACATGCCGAGGACAGGGTGGGGAGACGTACCAGATACCCATCGCTCCTCCTCCAACTGATTATGAGCTTATCGGAGTGTACGGCTCGACCCCGGTATGTACTACTATACTTTGCATTCTGTACAGTTAATTCATTTGATATTTTTCAGGATACTAATGACTTCAACACTTTTGCAGGCTTCCGTCGAATACACTCGCCAGTCTCTGGAGCTGACTACCTCCGTGATAGGGATGCTGCAGCGGAGCATTGACCTGTTGACCATCTTCGGTATCCCAGTAAGTTCCTTCAACCGCAGTCTCAAACTTTGCATAATCTGTTTCATACTGATCTGATATACCACATTGTCGATATGGCACTTGATACACAGCACTCACGGCACTGATACACTTGAACTCACATACTGCTCACAGCATTGCTCACGGCATTCATACACTGTACTCATACACTGCATTCTGTACTGATATACTGCTCACAGCATTCATACACTGTTTTGCGTAGCATGACTGATGCATTTGCTATTTGTTCTTTGCAGGCCCCATTCCATATTCCGGCCGCGGGAGGTGCTCCAGCTGGACCATCTGTTCCTACTCGAGGAGGAGAGGAAGTCAGGCAGAGGATGACGATCCACAGCCGAAGCAGACACAGGCGCACCCATGTTGAGAGCAGTTCACGAGAGCCCTCCCTCGATGATTCTGATGAGGAGGCAGCGTCGTTCCAAGGCGAGGCCGGAGATAGCTCAGATTCTAACTATGGAGATGGCGGTGGTGACCCTGGACCCTCGTCCAAGAAGAGGACCAGGACCAACTCTCGCACTTGAGGCCATCGATATTGATCTAGACATTCTGCTGTTTTTTCTTTTCTTCGCTCTGTTCAGACATTTTGTTATTTTTCTCCTCTTTTTTTTGCTTTACTTTTTTTTTTTGCTGGTAGTTTGAGCACATTGTACTGCCTCAGGCAGGTTTTACTTTCTCAAAACTCTGTATTTTTGCAAAAGACGTATGATGAAATGAAACAGCTATTTTGTTCAAAAAGTGTTACATTTGTACATTTTATGCATCATATTGCATCGCATTACACAACAATGTAAATGAGATTGAACTTTTGTTTGAAAATTAAGCACTTGCATTGTAATAATCAGGTAGTGAACCGACTAATGACAAAAACAACTCGATAATCAAAACAAAGAACTCGATAAGCTAACCAAGTGTAAATACAACTCGATAAGCAAAGAAAAGACTTAAAGAATGTAAAATACAACTAGATAAGCAAGAGTACAACAACTCGATAAACAAATTGCAGTAACAGGCGCGACTTCGCAAAATATCACCGAAAGGTATTGGAAGTGGAACCAGTCACAAGTTCTCAGCATGTTTAACATTTATTCAGCTCAGAGATCAAAAGCAAAGGCCATCGGCCAAAGGGACAGGTCACCGGCCACAATAAATGGCCATCGACCAACATTTTTAGCCGATCGACCAAAAAGGATGGTCGGTCGACACTATTTTTGGCCGATCAGCCAAAAATGGCAAGCACCTCCAGAATGTTGACACCTGTCTTCCACTCAACACCTTATCTTCTAAAAACAACCCCAGCTTCATAGTTTTCCTCATTTCAACACTGATTTGCACCAAATGGAAGAGTTTCTTGCCCAAAATCTCACAACTTGGATTGCCAACTTGGATGGCTCAGAAAGGCTGAATTTCTAGCGTTTCGGCATAAATGAACTATTCACGCTGGGCCACACCCCGTTGCGTTTTCCGTTCCTCCATGCTACGGCAAGGTTTTGGAATCCGGTAACACACGTCTTTAGTTTTGGCGGTCAAGAGATGTGTCCCACTTTTGAGGATTTCCAAGCTTTAATGAAATCCGAGCGCGACGAGGAAATCTTGCCTCAGTTCCGGCTCGGCTACGTCCAAGTCTTAGGATAGATGTGCGGCCTTACTGTGCATGACACTTGGTCATTGATTCATGATGGAGAGTTGGACACTCCGAGCTTGATTTGTCGGTTTTCTGATGCCGGTGACCGCGGCAACCATCATTGGCAGGGTTATCGGCGACATGCGCTTTGCTTGTGCATGATGTCTCATTTTTTGCTAGCCCCGGGCTCTGGCGGGTTTAGCACTCATTTGATTGAGGTCGCCGAGGGCTTGAAAGTGGGCAAAAGCTGCATTGCCATGACATTGGCCGAGACATTGATGGGCTTAGACGCTTTTCATCGTTAGGAGACGGCTAGGTTTGCAGGGAGTCCACTACTATTGCAGGTAATCTATCCCACCCCATCTCACATATATTGCTCACATCACTCGACCCTCAAACTCTGTTTTTCTCTCAAAACCTTCTGCTCACTTTTTCTCTCAATATACACCTCTCTATTCTTTATTCTCTCATTTTTCTTCCCTCTCCAGGTGTGGTTGATGGACAAGTTGAGAGTTGTGGACTCATGTTCGGCATATTCAGCTCGCAGTTATTTTTTCTGACGACGTCTAGTCGATGCTCCAGATGAAGGATGGTGGTACAGCTGGATGTGCAATTTGTTCGCGGATCGCAATGCTTGGCGCTGCCCTTGGCTCAATTTACCGGCAATGAGCTATAGCATGACCCATCAGCCCAGGATCCAATTGATTGGCCTGACACACTATGTGTTTTACTTTCCATTCCAGTTCCGGCGCCAGTTTGGACATGATCAGACTTGCCCAGAGGAGGGGATTGAGTACCCTGCTACATTTCTGGTCCGAGGTGCGCAGCTAGCTCGGTATGCCGCAGCATGGAAGACAAGAGAACTTCTGGCCCCTGCTCCCACTTTTAGTTGCACCTTCTCTGATGAGTGCTTAGATTGGCTCAATGAAGAGGCACAGATCGGGCCCAGCTTGGCATCAGAGGCTTCGATCAGCTCTGGAAGAGGACACAGGAACACCTGACTATGCCCCGAATTTATTTGCTGTAATCAGAACTTTCAAGTTTTCATTATGAATGTAATGAAAAGCAACTTCAATTTTGTATTCAAGAACAGGAGGACTCTGTATTGAAATCAATAAAATTGAAGGTTGTGGGTACTGAAAATTTTTCGTTTGGTCCAAAAATGGTCTAAGTTGTAAAAAGATTAATTTGAGCAAAATCAACTTTTATTAAAACTTTTCAAAACCATTTTCGATATGGATTAGAACTGGACATGCCTGAGATCTGTCACTAAGATGCACAACCACGGATTCCGGCAATTGGAAAGTTGCCCCTAGTCTAAGTAGCACTGCACTGGAGATCACGACCGAGCTCTTGAATGCTGAATAGACAAAGATGACCAAGACGATCATATGGACAAAGTTGATCAGGGAAGTGTTTATAGCTGGACTTCGAGATGAAGTTGCCTATGTTTCCCATAGATGGGAATCAAGCCTTATGTAGTTCGATTAAGGTTCACTCATGTATTAACCGTTACCTTTTACGCTCTAACTTTTGCCAAGGTCACCCTTTACAGGTTTTCAACCTTGCGAGCTCAGTTTTTATAATTTCAAATTTTCTGTGCTCTAACTTTTGCCTAGGTCGCCCTTTCGGGTTTTTGGCCTAACGAGCCACTCAGGGAAAATATTTCTTCAACTTGTCCATGTTGATCGGTTGAGAGAACTCTAGGCCATCTAGGTCCATCAGAACGACGGCTTTACCCGACTAGATAGACTTAATGATATAAGGACCAGTCCAATTGGGTCTGAACTTGCCCCTAGGGTCGTGGATAGGAGCTCGGTTGTCTTTCAGCACCAAATCTCCTTCTTTCAAATTTCTGGACTTAACTTTCTTGTTGAAAGCCCTGGCAATTCGCCGTTGATAACCCTGAACATGGTACAGTGCTTTCAGCCTTCGCTCATCAAAGAGCATGAGTTCTTTGAATCTGCTCTGCTGCTAATCTGCTTCAGCTATCTAATATTCAACCAGTACTCGCAACGACGGAACCTCAATTTCGATAGGCAGAACGGCCTCCATCCCATAGACCAAGGAATATGGAGTCGCCCCAGTAGAAGTTCGAATTGAAGTCCGGTAGCCCCACAGAGCAAACGGCAGCTTATCTGGGCAGTCCCGGTAGGTTTCCACCATCTTCTGCAGAATATGCTTGATGTTCTTGTTGGCGGCCTCAACTGCTCCGTTGGTTTGCAACTGATATATAGATGACTTATGAAAAGCCACGTTGTATTTCTCCAACAAGTCAATCACTTCCTTCTTGAAGTGAGAACCATTATCTGAAATAATCTCGTTCGAGACCCCGTAACGACAGATAATGTTGTTCCTGATGAACTTTGCAACGTGCGACGCCTTCAACACTGCATAAGATTGGGCCTCAACCGACTTTGTGAAATAGTCTATCGCAACTAGAATGAACTCATGTCCATTAGACCCCTTTGGAGTGACAGCCCCGATCACATCAATCCCCCAGACTAAAAAAGGCCATGGCGAAGTCATGTTGTACAGCTTTGATGGCGGAATGTTCATGCGATTTGCATGGATCTGGCATTTGTGGCATCGCCGTACAAAGCCAATACAATCCTCCTCTATGGTGGACCAGTAGTAACCCTGTCTAAGGATTTTGCGGGCTAGCATCACCCCGTTCATGTGTGCTCCACACTCTCCTCCATGGATGGCTTCCATCAAGCGCTTTGATTCTTCAACATCAACACACAGCTTATGCATCTCGAGATGACCTTTCTTGTACAGTTTACCCCCGCAAATGATGAACTGAGCAACCATTCTTCTAATTGCCCTTTTATCCTTGGCATTTGCCCCTGGTGGGTACACCTCATTTTCCAAGAAGTTCCAGACATCGTAATACTAGGGGTTCTCATCTTGTACCTCATCTATGGCGGCAATCAACTCATAGGCCTGCGCAAATTTCTGTTCGATGATGATCGGACGCATCCGAACTCCAAAAGGGATGTCTATCATAGAGGATAGAGTTGCTAATGAATCTGCGAACCTATTGTTCTCTTTTAGTAGATGAGCAAAGTTCAGCTTCTCAAACCGAGGAATCAGCAAGTCCAAGGTCTGGTGGTATATTCTCATCTTTTCTTCTTTGACTTTCTAATGTCCTTTTGCTTGAGATACAACAAGGTTCGAGTCCCCGATGACGTCCAACCGTTTTGCCCCTAGTTCCAAAGCTGCTTCTAGTCTAGCAATACACGCCTCATACTCTGCCTCATTGTTCAAGACTTTGAACCGGAGTTTAAATGCTAGAGGGATACGGGAATTGTCGGGTGCTATTAGCAACACTCCTATTCCATATCCGTATTGGTTTGACGCTCTGTTAAAGTACATCGTCCAAAACTCTTCTTCAACATGCAGAATGGCCTCGTCTGGAAATAGGTACTTAACTGCTTCATCCCCTTCAACTGGGTGATCGGCTAGGAACTCTGCTACCACTCTCCCCTTCACTGACTTGCGCGTCACATACTTCAGATCAAATTCAGAAAGCAGAAGCAACCAACGAGCTAGCCTACCCGTAAGTGCCAGTTTCTCGAAGAGATATTTGATGGGATCTAATCTTGAAACCAACATTATAGAGGGAGCTAACAGGTAGTGCCGCAGCTTCCTGGTAGCCCATACCAAAGCTAAGTAAGCCTTTTCCAGTAGAGTGTAACGGGTCTCGTAATCCAGCATCTTCTTGCTTAGGTAGTAGATAGCTCTCTCTACCTTGTTCTCAGACTCCTGTGCAAGCATGCAGCCCATTGTAGTTTCAGTTACTGAAAGGTACAAAATTAACGGTTTCCCCAGCTTAGGCAGTGACAACACGGGTGGGTTCTGTAAGTATTGCTTGATTTGTTCAAAAGCAGCTTGGCATCGGCCGTCCTATTAGAACTTCGTTCATTTCTTCAAGAGACCAAAGAGTGGTTCACAAGTCAAGGTTAATTTAGCAATAAACCGTCTTATGAATTGCACTTTACCCACAAAGCCTCGCACTTCCTTTTCAGTCCTTGGTGGTGGCATTTCTAAGAGGGCTTTGATTTTGGAAGGGTCGACTTCGATACCTCTCTGTGTAATCAAGAACTGACATTTTCCTCTTTGTAACACCAAATGTACATTTAGAGGATTCGAACTGGCAAAATTCTCGATCCTTTGGAAAAACTTTTGTAAAGGTGTAGTGACCCTCTCTTTCTTTGGACTTGACAATCATGTAGATCCACGTACACCTCAACCTCTTTGTGGATCATGTCATGCAATATCGTGGTTGCAACTTGTTGATATGTAGCTCGGCATTCTTGACTTAAGCGGCATCACCCTATAACAATAGGTCCCCCACGGGGTGATAAAAGCAGTCTTCTCCCGGTCTTCGGGTGCCATTGCAATCTAGTTATAGCCTGAAAAGCCATCCATGAATGAGAGCAATGCATGCCTCGCAGTAAAATCCACTGACTCGTCAATATGCGGCAGAGGAAAGTCATCCTTCAGACTGATTTTGTTCAAATCTCTGAAATCCACGCATACCCAAATCCTACCATCCTTCTTCGGTACTAGAACTATGTTGGCCAACCAAGTTGGGTATTTAGATACCAGCAGGAACCCTACGTCGATTTGCTTGGTGACCTCTTCTTTGATCTTGATGGCCCAGTCGGGCGGATCATACGAGTTTACGTTTGATGAGTCGCACCTCGGGTCAAGAGGATGCGTCTTGTACAAACTCAGGATCGATTCCAGGCAAGTCTTCGTAGACCACGTGAAAACATCTTTGAAATCTTTTAATAAAGCGACTAAGGGCTCGCATTCCTCCGAAGACAACGTGGACCCGATCTGGACCAGCCGCAGGTCCTTCTCAGTACCAACATTAATTTGGATGATTTCATCAACCAGCGGTTTTACAAACCTCTCCTGCTCTTGATCTAGCAAATATTTCAAAACCGGAGGAATTTCTTCCTCGCCGTTTTCATCGAAGTTTTGAAAGTCTGAATTAATGCAATAAATCAAAGGCATAGAAAAATACTCAAAAGCCACAGCCACTTCATTCTCATTAATCGCTTCCAAGTCGCCTGATTACTCTGTTACAACAAACTCAAAGGAAAAAGAAAAAGACAACCTAGACAGGACTGTGGCATCCGAGTTGTCACCCCAGAATCTGGGACTCGGACTCAGACAGTTTGGAACTTGATTAGATCTCTGAGACTTCGGTGGAATCAGATTCCGGCTCACTACCTGACCTGGTGCTGCTCGATAAGAATCCCTCCTCGTGCTGCCAGACGAGGGAGGGTGCGGTGGATGTATCCAAAATGTTTAAAGATGGGCTCGCAGCCGTTTCATTCCCAATTATGGACATTGAAAGGTCACCCCCCAAGCACTCATGTACGATCGGAGGATCTGATAGTAGACAAGCCAGTGCTACCCCCATTTCAATCTCGGTGCTCTCGGAATCCACTTCCTTACACTACTCAACCTGAGTTGATGGGTCTGTCTACTCCTCGGTAACATCATCCCCAAACAATTGCAAATCAAAGAATATCTCAAAACTCGGCAAGCACCTCTTCTTGGCATTCAGCCATGGCTTTAGAAAGCTGCAGAATGGAAAGTCTTCCCCCTCCTGGACGAAGCGTCTGTTTAGGGTGCCCTGAATAGGCCAATGTATCAAATCAAAATGCCTCCCGATCTGCTTGGCCCTAGCTCTCCCAGCCATTTCTTTGCCTTTCCTCACCCAGTCCTCTTTGGTGGGCAAATAGCCTAAGCCAGAAGTATGCAGGTTGTGCAGCACTTCGGCTGATACTGCAATGCCCTTCCAGTCACTCTTTCCTAATCCTATCCCAGGGATATGTTGGAGCTTGTTCATGAAGTATACAGACAATGCACTGACATACAACCCCTCATCAACAGCCAAAATGTTCTGTACGACCCGGGCCTCGGCTAGGGTAAATCCTGATAGGAACACATCCTTCGTGCCATGCTCGATTTCCAAAACCAGTGTAGACACTTCTGGCGGCGGATGGATTGACGAATTCCCAAAAACAATGGCCACCCCTTTCCCATGGGGGTACTTCAACATTTGATGAAGGGTGGAAGAGACCGCCTTTACCTAGTGTAGCCACGGCCGCCCGAGGAGTAGATTAAAGGTCGCGGGAACGTCCAAGACATGAAAGTCAATCTCGTGATGTCCTGGACCAACCTTGGTCTGAATCTGCACAGTCCCCATCGCTTCTCTGCTAGTATTGTCATAAGCCCTTATTACCTGGGCAATTGGCACAAAGTCCGCGGGCTTCAATCCGATTGCATATGCTGTCCTTGATGGGCACATGTTAATTGCGGATCCCGTGTCGATAAGAACTACCGGTACCCACTTGTCTCTACACTCCACAGAGATGTAGAGCGGTTTGTTATGGTTTGCGCCCTCAGGCGGCAGTTCCTTGCCAGAAAAGGTCAACGTTGGGGAAGCTCCTTCCGGAAAAACCAATCCTACCAGCAGCTCAGGCGTGGTGTCTATTGAGAGTTTTTCTTTGTCCATTGCAAATAGGACAACTTGTCTATGGACTTGTGAAGCCATAAGCAGTCCCCAGATGGAGATGTCTGCCTGTATCTTCTTAAGCTGTTTCAGCAGAGCCTCTTCTTCAAGTAGCTTTTCTTGCTGTTTGTCTGCCTCCCTGTCCTTCCCGGATGCCTCTGGTTTATCTAGGTGTGGGGGTTTGAAATACCACCCGCTCCTAGTCATGTAATCAACTTCGCCAATGTACCAGGTATCATCCGGCTGGTTACTCCCCCAGTCCTCATCTGTGTGGGCAAGACATAGGTCGTCATCTTCCCACCACATGCCATCGGCAGCCGACAGACACCTGTCCGGCTCCGTCACAACTATTCCTGTGCCCACAGCACCTTCCGTTCCCGTGCCCGCAGCACGCTCTGCTCTTGTGCACACAGCACGTTCTGTCCCCGCAGGGGCTTTGGCCTTTCTGGCCCTCTCAGAATCTTCGATCCTTTCCTGTTCAAACTGTTTCAACGCAACTTGCTGTTCAAAATCTCCTATATTAAAATTGCCCAAATCCTGAGTGAAATTCTTAACACCGGCGCTCTCCGGTGATGCATCCAGATTCCTGGTCCTTCCAGCTACAGTTGATGTCCCCATCCCCGACGGACCCTGTTCCAGCTGAGCTTGTTCAACAATATTCGGCTGGTCATTAAGCCACCCAATAGACTCTGCTGCTCCATCCAAATTAAGCCAGTTGACTGTCACGTCCCCCGGATCTTGCTCGTTGAAAAACTGAAGGTTAGCAATGTCCTCTTCTAGTTCTGCCAGGTAATCTAGCCCCTGATTAAGTCCATCCTCCCATACTACACAAATCTCTGCCTCTATTGGCAATTCCACATTCGGCCTAGCCTGGCCTGCTGATGTAATGTAACCACTCGGGTTGTACATGAAGCTTGCAGACCTCTCAGGCTCTGTATTTGTATTCTCATCTGCCTTCATAGTCGACCCACTTCTATCTTCGATAGCTGACACCACCGTTTCAGGTTGGGTTTGGGAGATGTCCAATACGTACAAGTCAGTGCTGTCAGGAATGAACATCTCCGGCTTGGGTAGGATAGAAGGGGTGATATATATACTAGGGTCGTATGACACAACCCCTGTTTGGATCAAATTGATGCGTTTGGGAGGTGGAGCTTGGTTATGTGGTGGAAGAGGGTTGGTTGTGACATTCGGTTTCTCCGGAGGCACGATCACCCTATTGTTGACAAGATCCTGAATCTCGTGACGCAATCTATAGCACTGGTCGGTGTCATGACCATGATGTTAGTGAAATGCGCAGTATTTAGCTGGGTTGTAGAAGGGGAGAAGTTTCCTGATCAAAACCCCCAAAGCCTTAGACAAAGACATGTTGCAGACACCCCATTTTTGACCGTCCTCAAGACTTGGACATCACTGATTGAACACTCAATGATCACCCGTGTTCGTGTTCATTTTGAGTTCCCGGAGGCCTCGGCTACACGCCTTGCCTCAGGATCTCTTAACTCGTTCGCTTAGTGTTTGGTTTTGCACCAAATACTTGTGTTTTTGCCTTGGAAGGCAGGAAATGGCTTGTTGGTCATCCCCACACTCCACCGGTCTTCCCTTTACATCACCGGCCATTCCTTGTTGCTACCGGCCGTGGTTGCTTAGTATCAATGGCTGGTCGGCACTCTCTGTGGCTGGCCGACACTTTGTTTGGCCGGTGACCTATTTTTCCAGCCGGTGACCCTTCTGCACCCCTTCAGGCTTGGTGCATGCCAGTTGTGCCAGCTGGAATACACCAACACCACTCCCCATGCACGGGGATGGCTACTTTGAGCCTTTGACCCCTTTTTCCTTCTAGAAGGATGACCCCTTTGGCCAAGCTTCTTGGGAAAGCTTGGCCAGCTCTCTTAGCTTCTTCTAGAAGCCTTGACTCCTTTACACCCTTTGCCCCTTTTCATTTAGCTTCTTTGAGAAGTTTCAAGCTCTTTTTTTTTTGTCTATATAAGCCCATCTTCTTCTCCATTCATAAGGGTTAGAAGTTTTGAACAAAAAACCAGAGGTTAGATACATACACATCTGTTATATACTCTCTCTCTCCCTTTCTATATTCCCCTCTCTCTCATCCTTTGTGTGTGTTTTGTGGCCTAAAAGTGTATTTTTACCTTAGTTTTGCACTAACACACACTACCACACCTTACTTCGACTTTGAGGGACTTAGAGGGTTTGTTCTTGAGTTTTTGGACTTTTTTTTATCAGAAGAGAGTGGCTGGACCTGCTGTTCTTGAGGTGTTCTCCAAGGGTAACTACTTTGCTTTAGTTTCCACAATCTTGCATTGGCTTTTGACTTGTCTTGTATATTGATTTGAGCTTTGTGTATAGCTAAAAAAAGTCTTATATTTGCATACTTTAAATACTTCATTAAGGTCATTTTGTGGTTTGGGGTCGAACTCACCCTCTTAGGCCTTATTTGGCCCTTTTGGTGCTTCTATTGTTAGGCTTCATTTGCTTGAGTGTTTTTTTCTTTTCACCACTGAAATCCAGTGGATTTTTAGTGGTAAAGAAGAGGGTTTGAGGTCTTGTATAGGGGAGGGACACCCCTCTCCCCTTTGTCCCTCTTTTATCCTTGTTTTGGCTTAAAGAGCAACATGCATGCTTGGTTTGTTTTTGGCCCCATATCAGATGTTTTTGGTGCTATTTAGGTCACATGTTGTCTTTGTTTTTGGTTGGATTTGTGGCTCTTTGCATGCTTAATATACTTGCTTTGTATTCCCTTGTTTGTGCCTAGAAGTGCATCATGACTTTTGGCTACCATGCTCTCATATCTTGGCTTTACTTTGTGAAGTTTTTGGCCATATTTTATCATGCTTAAGGTCTGTTGGCCACTGATTTGGTCTTGTTTAGCATGTTTGGTATAGTTGCTTCACATTTTGTCTTGTGAGCCTTGAATGTGTGAATCATAAACATGCATTGGTTAGGCTATTTCGATGATTTGGAATCATTTAACATGCTATTTTAGTCCCTATACCATGCTTACATGTCTCCATTTATCATCTCATTCATGCCTTGAAGAGTTGGCCTTTCATGACTAGGAATGGGTCATTGTGCATAGCCCTATATTTGAGGCTTTGGGGCTGCCATATCAGGGGTATTTGGGGCTTATTTTGCATGTTAAAATTCTGTTTTTGGTTGTATGGTTCATGCCATGTTTGCTTGGGGTAGTGGTAGAAGAATGCCCCATTGTTATGCCTTAGCTTTGGGCCTCTTTGACTTGCGTGTTTGTTGTGCATTTTGTCCATCATTTGGGATGCTTTTGGCCACTGTTTTAGGGTGGGCTGAGGTCTGCCCCTTCATGGTTTAAGCCCACCATTGCATGCTTGTCACATGTTTGTTGCATGTTTGACTCATGATGTGTTGTCACATGCGAGTTCTTTTGCATACTTTCCATGACATGTTGCATTGCATTTGGCATGCCTTGCATCTTAATCTTATGTTGCATCTCCGAGCCATGTTTGCATAACATGCATTACATTGCTTGGTTTGGGGTGTCAAGCCAAGTGTGAGGATTGAGAAGTGTTCATACTCAAAGTGATGTAACACGTCTCAACTCTCGGTCACCGAGGCCCTTGACTTTGACATGATAGGGTCTTGGTATTCATTTGTGTATTACATGCATTTTCATTGAATTGCAACCTTGGCCTCTTAGGCCATCATGCATCAAAATGTGCAATTGATGGCTCGAGGATCGAGGGCCATGCTCCCTTGAGTCCAATGCATAATAGGGAGTGTGACCACGCTTACATTTGCTTGAAATTCCATGCCATACACTGTCTGTCCTTTGTTGCTGTCAAAAACCAATTCTGGAAGAATTTTTGGCCGACCGGTCGTTTATAGTGTCGACCGGCCATGGATGAATGGCCGATAACATGAAGTCCAGCCGATGGACATTTTCCATGGCCGGTGGGTATTTCCTTTAGCCGATGGTGCTCTACAGCGTGCAGGGAATATGTCCCAAGACTTTGGCTTTTGGCGAGCGATGTAAACAGAGGCAGCGGTGGCATGGTACGGGTTTTCCGGGCGAAACGGACTCGAGCATGCATCATTCATGCATTTCAAGGCGGGGCTGTGGCCTTTTCCCTTATGCATTTATTTTGTTGATTAATTAAGAGTTTTGTAATATTTAATTTGTAATAATTAATTTAGTTTTATTTATTTGGACTGTAATATTTATTTGGACCCTTCGAGTGAGGGCAATTGTGTAATAAGTGTGTGTGAGTGCGTGTATGTCTTCCAATCCCACGTCTTTCTTCCCTTTATTTACCTGCTTATGATGGTAGACTAGGGCATGTTTAAATTAGCATAAAGTATGATAGCATGTTTGCATTCATTCATCTGTTTTGCATGCACCGAGCTCGGCGCATCATTCTAACTGCATCTGTATTTCAATTCCAAATTGAATACGTGTTAGTTGTAGCATTTCACATGCCATGTTTAGGATAGCCGAGCCCGTCTAGATTGCATCTTTGCATGTGTTGCATTAGCCATTTTAAACATGAACTAGGATCATGCATATGATTACCAACTAGTTCCTGTTTTGGCTTGGAGTAATAGGTGAGCTTTTATGCTTTAGCATACCGCATGCGTGTGAGTGTTGCCATAATAGCATGATTACCATGAGGCTAGCTGCTTATGTGATATAACTGCTTGAATGCCTGTGGATGGAGGTTGAATTATCTAAATTGGGATAATGCATTAAAACTGTGAGTTTTAAGCCCACTAAATAGTGGCAAAACCATCTTTTCTAAAAGCCCACTCGAGGGTGGCAAAACCCGCATTTTAGCCTACTCGCGAGTAGGAAATCACTTTCAAAGTGAACCTGAAATGTTTTATTCCAATTTGAGCGATTCGGTCTATACTTGTTTGCTGTGTGCATAACATAGTAAATCTAGTCTAAATAATCGGAATAAGAACACATAAACATTTTCAAAATTGGATATCACGGTTAGTAGAGGCCGATTTTCAGATCGAGCGAGAGGGGGTGCTCATATCTGACCTTCCCCAATCGTACCCAAGTTCCCGAGCCGAGGCAACTTTGGTAATGACGGACACGTGGCCTTTGGCACCGAGTCAGGGTTTCCTAAATTTCCCAAAACAAAATATTTAGGTGGCGACTCTATATCTGGCAAAGCAGTCCATGTTTGGCACTTCTTTCAAAAAGTCAGTTTTCCAAAACGATTTGCCGGATTTGGACTCTTTGGTTCAGATTAAGAACCGTGACAATTTGAGTCCGAACTGTAGTAGACCCGCAAAACGAACGGAACAGGACCTACCTTCCCGGGGCATTCGGGGGACGTCTACAGTTTTTGGCGACTCCGTTGGGGAATTTAGAGAGCTTGACTCGAACTCGTGATATCCTGTTTTGATTACATTTATGTGTTTCTTTGCATTGCATGTGCATTGGTGCGCCTAGGACACTGTGTTGGCCATCTGCTATTCTGGCGGTTTCAGGAGGCATGACTTTGTCAAAGCATGCCATAAGGTGACGGTTATGCTCGCCAAGATGTAGAACACAAACCCCGGTTCTACCGGGGCACCCTTTTCGACCATTCGACCTAGTGCATATTTGGAATCCATAGTGACCATTCCAAATTAGAACAGGTTGCTCACCCGATTTTAGGTTGTTTGAAACTGCTGCGTGCGTAGTGAAACCCTAGCTACTGACAAAATAGGACAGGGAAATCCTACCCCAGCATAGGGGTCTATTGGCTCTCATTTACTTGCTATGTGTCTTTAGAATGTATCTCTACAGGGACACACGTATTGGCCTGTGAGTTTGAGTATCAGGCCCGCGGGCATCAGTGTTTTTTGGGAATCAGTTATCTGTGGGTATCAGATTCAGACTTAGGGGCAACGATTCAGAAACAGTGATCAGTGTTTGAGGAACAGTGTGTTCAGCTTATTGGCAGCATATTATGATACCCAACCGTATGTTGTATGTTTATTTTACACCGTTACGCTGTCCGATTGTCTGTTTATTTATACGCTTTATTTATCTTTTTGCTAGGTAGTTGAGCACAATTGCTTCTGACCCAGCAGATATTCCCCAAGCATTCTAGACTAGAGGTCGTCGACTCCATCGATCTGAGGATCTGGTAGATGGACAACCAGTGTACCACTCTCTACCCCCGGTTACTAGACGGAGGACCGTTAGGCAGAGGGCATCAGCACATCAGTCAGTTCAGAGGGCCTTATCTACCCCACCTGAGTTCAGTAGAGATCAGGGTCCTGTTTCACCTACAGAGAGGGAATATATACCGGTAATTCAACCAGAGCAAAATAGTATGGCTAGCTTAGAGGAGATGGTGCACCACCCAAGAAACATGAAAATGATGCGGCAGGATCTCGTTACAGCAGAGTTTGCCAAGCGATGAGGCCACGATTATGAATGAACAAAGCGGAGTTGATTGTGAGGTTACAAAGAAGAACCTGAGCCTCGCTTCAAAGAAGTTCCTCCCCACCAGAGTTCCAACCCTCGGGAGACGACCAATGTTGAATGATCAATTTCCCTCAGGACCACCTCCACCCCCGATCTTACCCCAAATCCAACCCCAGTTATCAAAAACACCCACCAACCTACCGGACTCTCCCTTTGAGTTTGAGACTGATCCCACCGCACTAAAGTTGAGCAAGCTTGAAAAGCTGTTCAAGAGATCCCAGGGAGTCAAGACCATCCCCGATATTGAAGATGGCTATACCGACGTAGCTGTAACGCTGCCCGACAGATTTAAAATGCCCCATATTGATCGATTTGACGGGTCCGGGGACCCCATGGTGCACTGAGGCTGCCAGATATCTTAAGGCCAATGGGCCTCGAGATACAAAAGATGTCTTTGTTAATTTGGACCACAAAAGTGTGGCGGCCATATGGTATGCGAAATTAGAAGATGATGTCAAGAGAAACTGGGACGAGATGGCTGAGGCCTTCATTGCGCAGTACTCATACAATACACAAATTGAGATTACAACCCGTGATCTCGAGACAACAAGGCAAGAGCCTAAAGAGAGCTTTTCAAAATTTGTGACCAGATGGAGGGCCAAGGCTTCGATGATGACCTTAAGGCCTACAGACAAAGATCAAATCCGGATGATTGTGCGTAATCTTCAGCCGAAGTTGATGCAAAAGATGATTGTACTCTCATTTTCTATTTTTTCTGACCTGCATGAAATGGGGGTGCAGATTGAGGATGCCTTGAAGCAAGGCTTAATTGATAATGACCGGGAGCAACCCCGAAGAACTTTCAACCACAACACTAATGCGGGCCCGAGTGGCACTACAACTACAAGAGCCTCCGAAGTGAGCATGGTCACCACCAACCCCTCTCCGAGAACCATGGCAGCTGCACCATTTTTCGGTGCGTCCGGAAGCAACCCACCAATAGCCAAATACCCACCCAAAAACACTAGAACCTTCGCTCCACTTTATATGCCCCTGTTCAAAGCTCTGGGGGTGCTAATCAGAAAAGGGCACTTGAAGCCCCTAGAGCCGCGGCCCCTACCAGAAAGACTTCCCTCTACCCACAACCCAGCCAAGTATTGCGCATTTCACCAACATCACAGTCATGACACTGATCTGTGCTTCCGATTACGTCATGAGATTCAAGATCTCATCGATAATGGGGTGATTCTGCCGCCCGAGAAGCCCAATGTTACTACAAATCCTCTCCCCGTACATAACCAAGCTCTACCACCCAAAAGAATCAATTTCATCCATATTGGGGTCGTGTCCTACGATCCTAGTATTTATATCACACCTTCCCACCTGCCTAAGCTGGAGGTGTTCCTTCCCGATCGCGCCGATTTGTGCATGATGGACATCTCCATAACCCAACCTAAGCCAGCGGTGGTGACTGTCGAGGACAGGAGAGAGAAGATTCCAAAGGAAAAGGGGGTTGTTGAGCTAGAGTCTGCGGAATCTGGAAGTGGTTTTGAGAAAGCTTATAGTCCAGGTGACTACATTTTGTCAATAGGCCAGGATAGGCCAGATATGGAACTACCAACAGAGGGAGAGTTGTGTGTGATCCAAGGGGATAGTCTGGGACAAGGAACAAATGATTTAACAGCTGTGGGAGAGGACCTTGCCAATCTCCAGTTTTACAGTGACCAAGATCCAAGGGGCGCGACGGTCAGCTGATTCGATTATGAGGAATCGGCAGAGGCTACTGGCTGGTTAAATGATCAACCGGATGTGGTGGAAGAGTTCCAACCAGAATAGGGCCCAGCAGGGGCAAGAATGTCAGTGACGGTTGGAAGGGTCGAAGAACAGAGTGCATCGCCGGAGAGCACCGGTGTCAAGAATTTTGCTCGGGATTGGGGCATTTCGAGTACGGGAATTATTGAACAGTCGGTTGTATTGACACACCCAGAACAGGAAAAATTTGAAGACTCCGAGAGAATCAGGAAGGCAAAGGCCCACGTGGGGATTGAAACTGCTGTGTGCACAGGAACTGAGAATGCTGCGAACATATGGATGGAAGGTGCTGCGAGTACAAGAACAGTCATACTAGAGCCAGACAGATGTTTGTCAGCTGCTGATGGAATATGGTGGGAAGATGAGGATTTTTGTCTTGCCCACATGGACGAAGATTGGGGGGACAACCAATCCGATGACACCTGGTACCTTGGAGAGGTCGACCATATGACGCGGAGCGGGCAGTACTTCAAACCCCCGCACCTAGATCAACCAGAGGCCTCGGGGAAGGATAGAGAGGCTGAGAAGCAAAAGGAGAAGCAACTTGAGGAGGAAGCTGTACTCAAACAGCTAAAAAAGATACAAGCAGACATCTCCATCTGGGGACTGCTCATGGCATCACGAGTTCATAGACAGGCTGTCTTATCAGCCATGGACAAAACGAAGCTTTCGATAGAAACCACGCCAGAGCAGCTGGTGGGTTAGTCTTTCCGGGAGGAGCTACCCCGACGCTGACTTTTTTCGACAAGGAATTGCCACCCGAGGGGGCAGACCATAACAAGCCACTCTACATTTCCGTGGAATGTAGGAATAAATGGATACCGGTGGTTCTTGTTGATACCGGATCCGCCATCAACGTCTGCCCGGCAAGGACAGCGTATGCAATCAGTTTGAAAATCACGGATTTTGTACCAACAACCCAGGTCATCCGGGCGTATGACAATACAAGTAGAGAAGTGATGGGAACCGTAAAAGTTCTGACTAAAGTTGGGCCAGGACAGCATGAGATAGATTTCCATGTCTTAGAGGTGCCTGCAACTTTCAACTTGCTTTTGGGGCGGCCGTGGCTGCATCAGGTAAAGGTGGTATCATCCACTTTGCATCAAATGGTGAAATACCCCTATGGGAAGGGAGTAACCATTGTTTTCGGGAATTCATCTATCCATCCACCACCGGAGGTATCCACGCCTGTTCTAGAAATCGAGCATGGCATGAAGGTGTTCATATCAGGCTTTACCCTAGCTGAGGCTCAGGTTGTACAGAACATCATGGCTGCTAACGAGGGGATATATGTCAGTGCCCAAGCAGTGTATCTCATGAACAAGCTCCAATACATCCCCGGGATGGGATTAGGAAAAAGCGGCCGTAAGGACGTCACAGCATTGGCCGAAGTGCCACACAACCGCCATACCTTCAGCTTGGGTTACCTGCCTACCAAGGAGGATTGGGTAAGAAAAGGAAAAGAGATGGCTGGGAGAGCCAGAGCGAAACATATGGGAAAATCTTTTGACTTAATGCACCGGCCCATTCAGGGTACCCTAAACGGACGCTTTGTCCGGGAGGGGGAAGACTTTCCATTTTGTGGTTTTCCGGAGCCGTGGCTGAACGCGGAGAGGAAGCGCGTACCAGGGTTCGAGATTTTCTTTGACCTACGAGCACGGGGATGATGTTCTTGAAGAGTAAACCCAACCTTGATTGAGGTTGAGCGAGCAGAAAATGGAGTCCGAGGACACCGAACTTGAAATGGGGTAGCAGCATGTCTACTTTCAGATCCTTCGATCGACCAGCTGTGCTTGGGGGATAACTTCTCGGTGTCCATGATCGGGAATGAAACGGCTGCGGGCCTACCGTTAACTATTTTGGATGCATCCATCGCACCCTCCCTCACCTGGCAGTATGAGGAGGGATTTTTGTCCAGCAGCACCGGGTCAGGTAGTGAGCCGGAATCTGATTCCACCGAGTCTTCTGAGTCGGAATCAGGTTCCAGCTCGACTGAGTCTGAGTCCGGTATTCCTGGGGGTGACAACCCGGATGCCACAGTCCTATCCAAGTCGTCTTTTTCTTTCTTTTTTGAGTCTGTTGTAACAGAAAAATCGGACGGTTTGGAAGTACATAATGAGAATGATATGAATGTGGTTTCTAAGTACTTTTCTGTGCCTTTGATTTATTGCTTAAATCAGGACTTTCAAAATTTTGATGAAAACGACGAGGACGAAATTCCTCCAGTTTTACAACGTTTAATTGAACAAGAGCAAGAAAGGTTTGTCAAACCTTTAGTTGATGAAATCATTACTGTGAATGTTGGTACTGAGAAGGACCCGCGGCTGGTCCAGATCGGGTTCACGTTGTCTTCAGAGGAACACGAGCGCTTAGTTGCTTTATTAAAAGATTTCAAAGATGTTTTCGCATGGTCTTACGAAGACATGCCTGGAATCGATCCCGAGATTGTACAGCACCGGATCCCTCTTGACCCTGAGGCCCGACCTGTCAAACAGAAACTCAGGAGGACCCGCCCTGATTGGGCCATTAAGATCAAGGAAGAGGTCACCAAGCAAATCGACGCAGGCTTCCTGCTGGTATCCGAATACCCGACTTGGTTGGCCAACATTGTTCCAGTGCCGAAGAAGGATTGCAGAATCCGGGTATGTGTAGACTTCTGGGATTTGAACAGAGCCAGTCTGAAGGACGACTTTCCCTTGCCACACATTGATGAGTTGGTAGATTTCACAGCGGGGCATGCTTTGCTTTCGTTTATGAATGGCTTCTCAGGCTATAATCAGATAGTAATGGCACCCAAAGACTGGGAGAAGACTACATTCACCACCCCGTGGGGTACATACTGCTACAGAGTAATGCCATTTGGGTTGAAGAATGCTGGAGCTACTTATCAACGGGCAGCGACCACAATATTGCACGATATGATCCACAAAGAGGTTGAGGTGTATGTGGACGACATGATTGTCAAGTCCAAAGATAGAGAGGGTCACTATACCGCCTTGCAAAAGTTTTTCCAAAGGATCAGAGAATTTCGGCTGCGGTTGAATCCTCAGAAGTGTACATTCGGTGTTACAGCGGGAAAAATGCTAGGGTTTCTGATTACACAAAGGGGGCATCGAAGTCGACCCTTCCAAAATCAAGGCCATTTTAGAAATGCCACCAACAATGACTGAAAAGGAGGTGCGAGGCTTTCTGGGTAAAGTGCAATTCATAAGACGGTTTATCTCAAAACTAGCCTTGACTTGTGAACCACTTTTTGGTCTTCTGAAGAAAGGAAAGAAATTCCAATGGGACGGCCGATGCCAAGCAGCTTTTGAACAGATCAAAGAATATTTACAGAACCCGCCTGTGTTGTCACCGCCAGAGCTGGGGAAATCGTTGATATTGTACCTATCAATAACCGAGACTACAATGGGCTGTATGCTCGCACAAGAGTCAGAGGGCAAAGTGGAAAGGGCCATCTACTATCTGAGCAAGAAGATATTAGATTACGAGACCCGCTACACTCCGCTGGAGAAGGCTTGTTTGGCCTTGGTATGGGCTACCAGGAAGCTGCGGCACTACCTGTTAGCTCACTATGTAATGTTGGTTTCACGACTCGATCCTATCAAATATCTTTTCGAGAAACTGGCACTTACGGGTAGGCTAGCTCGTTGGCTGCTGTTGCTTTCCGAATTTGATCTAAAGTATGTAGCGCGCAAGTCTGTAAAATGGAGAGCGGTAGCGGAGTTCCTTGCCGACCACCCGGTTAAAGGGAATGAAGCAATTGAGTACCTATTCCCAGATGAAGCCATTTTGCACGTCGAAGATGAAACTTGGACGATGTACTTTGACGGAGCGTCAAACCAGTACGGGTATGGGATAAGGGTGTTGCTAATAGCGCTCGATAATTACCGTATCCCTTTACCATTCAAGCTCCGGTTCAAAGTCTCGAACAACAAAGCGGAATACGAGGCATGTATTGCCGGCTTAGAAGCGGCTCTAGAACTAGGGACAAAACGGTTGGACGTCATTGGGGACTTGAACCTTGTTGTGTCTCAAGCAAAAGGAGATTGGAAGGTCAAAGAAGAAAAGATGATAATTTACCACCAGACCTTGGATTTGTTAATTCCTCGGTTTGAAAAGCTAAACTTCACTCATCTAGTAAGAGAGAACAACATGTTCGCAAATTCACTAGCAACTCTATCTTCCATGATAGACATCCCGTTCGGAGTCCGGATGCGTCCAGTCATCATTGACCAGAAGTTTGTGCCAGCATATGAGTCAATTTCTGCCATAAATGAGGTTCAAGACGAAAACCCCTGGTATTACGACATTTGGAATTTCTTGGAGAAGGAGACGTATCCACCAGGGGCAAATGCCAAAGATAAAAGGGCAATCAGAAGAATGGCTGTTCAGTTCATCATCTGCGGGAGTAAGCTGTACAAGAGAGGTCATCTGGGAATGCATAAGCTATGTGTAGAAGCTGAGGAGTCGAAGCGCCTGATGGAGGCCATCCATGGAGGAGAATGTGGTGCGCATATGAATGGAGTCATGCTAGCGCGGAAGATCTTCAGACAGGGTTACTATTGGTCCACCATGGAGGAGGATTGTATTGGCTTTGTTCGACGATGCCACAAATGCCAGATCCATGCAAACCGCATGAACATCCCGCCGTCGAAGCTATACAACATGACTTCGCCATGGCCATTTTCAGTATAGGGAATCGATGTGATCGGGGCTGTTACTCCGAAGGGATCGAATGGGCATGAGTTCATCCTGGTCGCGATAGATTACTTTACGAAGTGGGTCGAGGCCCAATCTTATGCAGTGTTGAAGGCTTCGCATGTTGCAAAGTTCATCAGAAACAACATCATCTGTCGCTCCGGAGTCCCAAATGAGATTATTTCAGACAATGGTTCCCACTTCAAGAAGGAGGTGATTAATTTATTGGAGAAATACAATGTGGCTTTTCATAAGTCATCCACATACCGGCCGCAGACCAATGGAGCAGTTGAGGCCGCCAACAAAAATATCAAACACATACTGCAGAAGATGGTGGAAACCTACCGGGATTGGCCAGATAAGTTGCCATTTGCTCTGTGGGGCTACCGGACTTCAATTAGAACTTCTACTGGGGCGACTCCGTATTCATTAGTCTATGGGATGGAGGCCGTTCTACCTATCGAAATTGAGGTTCCGTCACTACGAGTATTGGCTCAGTGCCAAATAGCCGAAGTAGATTGACAGCAGAGCAGGTTTAAGGAACTCATGCTCTTCGATGAGAGAAGACTGAAGGCACTGTACCATGTTCAAGGTTATCAGTGCAAAGTTGCCCGGGCTTTCAACAAGAAGGTTAAGTCCAGGAATCTAAAGGAAGGAGATTTGGTGCTCAAAGACAACCGAGCTCCCATCCATGACCCAAGGGGCAAGTTCAGACCCAATTGGACTGGTCCCTACATCATCAAAGCTATCTCTGGTGGAGGTGTGGTGGTTCTGATGGACCTAGATGGCCTGGAGTTCTCACAACCGATCAACATGGACAAGTTGAAGAAATATTACCCTTGAGAGGCTCGCTAGGCCGAAAACCCGAAAGGGCGACCTAGGCAAAAGTTAGAGCACAGAAAATTAGAAAATAGAAAAACTGAGCTCGCAATGTTGAAAACTCGCAAAGGGCGGCCTTGGCAAAAGTTAGAGCGTAAAAGGAGAGTGAAAATACCCGAGTGAACCTAAGCTGAACTACGTAAGGCTTGATTCCCATTTGTGGGATACATAGGCAGCTTCATCCTGAAGTTCAGCCATAAACTTTTTCCTCGATCAATTTTGTCCATTTGATCATCCTGGGCCATCTTTGTCTATTCAGCATCCAAGGGTTCGGTTATGATCTCCGGTACAGTGTTATTTCAAACTAGGGGCAACTTTCCGTTGCTGTGCAGTGTCGCGGTACTATTCAGACTAGGGGCAACTATCCAGTTGCTGGGATTCGGGATTGTGCATCTCAGTGACAAATTTCAGGCATGTTCAGTTCTGATCCATATCGAAAATAGTTTCGAAAAGTTTTGATAAAAGTTGACTTTGTTCAAATTAATCTTTTTACAACTAAGACCATTTTTGGACCAAAACAGGAAATTTTCAGTACCACAATCTTCAATTTCATTGATTTCAATACAGAGTTCTCCTGCTCTTGCATACAATTGAAGTTGTTTTTTTTTATTTATTACAATCATAAAGAAAACTTCAAAGTTCTAATAAAGCAATAAACCCGGGGCATAGTCAAGTCAGGTGTCCCTGCGCCCCCACTCAAAGCTAGTCGAAGTCTCTGATGCCAAGCTAGGCCCATTGTGTGCCTCTTCATTGAGCCAATCCCAACACTCATCAGACAAAGTGCAATTGAAAATGGGAGCGGGGGCCAAGAGCCCTCTAGTTCTCCATGCTGTCGCATACCGGGCAAGCTGTGCGCCTTGGATCGGGAATGCAGCTGGGTATTCTATCTTTTCTGGTGGACAAGTCTGGTCATGACCGAATTGACGTCGGATTCGGAACGGAAAATAGAAGACGCAGTGAGTCAAGCCAATCAGCTGAATCCCAGGTTGGCGAGTCATACTGTAGCTCATTGCCGGTAGATTAAGCCAAGGACATCGCCAAGCAATGCGATCCGCGGACAAGCTACACATCCAGTCAAACCACCAACCCTCATCAAGGGCGTCAACTAGGCGTTGCCTGAAGAAGTAACCACGGGCTGAGTATGTTGGGCAAGAATCCACAACCTACAATTTGTCCATCAACCACACTTGGGAAGGGATGAAAAATGAGAAAATAAAGAATAGAGAGGTGTACGATGAGAGAAAAGTAAGAAAAGGGTGTTGTGAGAAAAACCGAGCTTGAGGGCCGAGTGATGTGAGCAATACATGTGAGAGATAAGGTGGGAAACTTCACTTGCAGTAGTAATGGACTCCCTACAAATTTGGTTGTTTCGTGACAATAGAAAGCATACAAGCCCATCAACGTCTCAGCCAAAGTCATGACGATGCAACTCTTACCCTTCTTCAAACCTTGGGCGACTTCAATTAGACGAATGCTAGATCCACCGGAGCCTGAGACAAACAGAAAATGAGATAGCATGCACAAACAAAGTGCGTGTTGCCGAAAACCTTGCCAATGACGGTCACCGCGGTCACCGATGCCAGAAAAACGGTAAATCAAACTCGGAATATCCAGCATTCCGTCACAAATCAGAGATCGAGCATCAGGTATGGAGAACCCGCACATTTGTCCTAAGGCTTGGGCATGGCCAAAATGGGGTTGGGGTAGGATCTCTTCATTGTGCTCAGACTCCATTAAAACTTGAAAATCTTCAAAAGTGGGACACACCTCTTGCCCGCCAAAGCTAAAAACATGTGTCACCGGATTCCAAAACCTTGCAGCGGCATGAAGAAACGGGAAGTGCAGCGGGGTACGACCCAAAGTGAATAGTGCGTTTATGCCGAAACCCCGAAAATTCAGCTTTTCCGAACCATCCAAGTTTTCAATCCAAGACAAGAGATTTTGGGCAAGAAATTCTTCTATTTGGAGCAAATCAGTGTGGAAATAAGAAAAACTACGAAGCTGGGGCCTTTTGTAGGGGATAAGGTTGAATGAAGGACAGGTGTCAGCATTCTGCTGGTTTCTTCCATTTTTGGCCGGCCAGCCAGCCAATTATAGTGCCGACCGGTCATTACTTTTGGCCGGTGGGGTTTTTTCATGGCCGGTGGCTTTTCCCTGGGGCCAGTGGTCTGCCCCCTGGTTCCCTGAGCTGTTTATGCTCAGAAGTTGGGGAATCCCACCATTTCCAATACTCTCCAGTGATCGATTCTTGCGGGGTCACGCCCGTTTGCTTATCGAGTTGTTGTACCTTTGCTTATCGAGTTGCACTCACACTTGGTTGGTTATATCGAGTTTCTCTTCCTTGTTTATCGAGTTGTAAGTAGGTTCACTACCTGATTATTACGATGCGAATGCTTTTTTTTTTTTTTTTTTTAATGAATCTCATTCACATTGTCACGTGATACCTTGCGATGCGATGCATAGAACATGTAAATGTAACATCTTTTGAATAAAATAGCAGTTTCATTTCCATCATGTGTTTTGCAAAAATGAGTAGCTTTGAATGATGATAACAAACCTGCTCGAGGCAGTGCAATGTACTTGAACTGCCAGTAAAAAAAGGAAAGTAAAGCAAAAGGAAAGTAGGGCAGCAGAGTATCGGGATTGCTACTGATAACCCCCTCATTTTTCTTGAGGTCGATACACCACCTGCGCCCTTGTTTAGGGTCAATTATATGGTTTGGTACCTTCATTATTCAGGATATCGCAAGAAAGCGCACTTTTAAAACATTAGTAGGCTTTTGAGTTGACCTCAGGCCGTATCTTTTTGAGCGACGCTCTGTACGAGCGAGGAACATCCCTTCCCGTATCCTTTTGCATTTTGTGAGCTCCACAACACGCTTCGATTGTACTGTGTTGCAGTGCTTTGCATTACATGCCTCAAGTTCTTTTTATACACATTACTTGCGTAGACCGCATGTTTTGCTTGCGTAGACCGCATGTTTATATTCAATTTCATTACTTGTGTAAACTGCATATTTTGCTTGCGTAGACCGCATGTTTTACTTGCGTAGACCGCATATTTTGCTTGCGTAGACCGCATGTTTTGCTTGCGTAGACCGCATGCTTATATTCAATTTCATTACTTGCTTAAACTGCATGTTTTGCTTGCGTGGACCGCATGCTTATATTCAATTTCATTACTTGCGTAGACCGCATGTTTTGCTTGCGTAGACCGCATGCTTATATTCAATTTCATTACTTGCGTAGACCGCATGTTTTGCTTGCGTGGACCGCATGCTTATATTCAATTTCATTACTTGTGTAGACCGCATGTTTTGCTTGCGTAGACCGCATGTTTATAATTAATTACACTACTTGCGTAGATTGTATGTTTGTAATCAATTTCATTGCTTGCATAGACCGCATGTTTATGAACAATTTCATTACTTGCGTAGACCGCATGTTTTGCTTGCGTGGACCGCATTCTTATGTTCAATTTCACGACTTGCGTAGACCGCATGCTTGCCATCAATTTCATTGCTTGCATAGACCACATGTGTGTGTTCCGTTTCATTGCTTGCGTGGACCGCATGTTTATGTTCAAATTCATCGATTGTGTAGACCGCATACTTTACTTACACGTGTTTAAATTCATTGCTTGCGTAGACCGCATGCTTTACGTACATGTGTTTGTGCCTTTACAACATTGTTATGCCTCCCCCTCGCTTTGCATGGTCACGCATTCTCAATTGCTTTCATGTGCATATTGCTAACCATATCATACCTGTTAAGTTGTTTTCTTTGCAGGCACGATATTGTATGTACGGTTCATTTGCGGCTGGTGGAACCAGATGAACCGGACAGGTATTACATCCTCCGTGTGAGAAGTAGTGAGAATTGCATAATTCTCTTATATCCTTTTTGCATTGTAGTGTAGTTTAGTGAATGCTAGCTTAAAACTGTTGCATGTGTGCTTCGTTACAGCTTTCTTTGCATGATCATAAGTTATGCCCGGCTCTGTGCATCGTCTTGCATTTTGCCTCTGCCTTCGGGCGCATATCTTGTTTGTCTTGCATGTTTGTCTAAGTCTTCGGCCTTGTCAAAAATGGGTCGTCTCTGGGCTTTGACATTCACTCTCGTCATTGTTATGACTTTCGAGTTTTGTCAAAGAGGGGCAACTGTAGACACCCCATTTTTGACCGTACTCAAGACTTGGACGTCACTGATTGAACACTCAATGATCACCCGTGTTCGTGTTCGTTTTGAGTTCCCGGAGGCCTCGGCTGCGCGCCTTGCCTCAGGATCTCTTAATTCGTTCATTTAGTGTTTGGTTTTGCACCAAACACTTGTGTTTTTGCCTTGGAAGGCAGGGAATGGCTTATTGGTCATCCCCACACTCCACCGGCCTTCCCTTTACATCACCGGCCATTCCTTGTTACTACCGGCCGTGGTTGCTTGGTATCAATGGCCGGTCGGCACTCTCTGTGGCCGGCCGGCACTTTATTTGCCCGGTGACCTATTTTGCCAGCCGGTGACCCTTCTGCACCCCTTCAGGCTTGGTGCATGCCAGTTGTGCCAGCTGGAATACACCAACACCACTCCCCATGCACGGGGATGGCTGCTTTGAGCCTTTGACCCCTTTTTCCTTCTAGAAGGATGACCCCTTTGGCCAAGCTTCTTGGGGAAGCTTAGCCAGCTGTCTTAGCTTCTTCTAGGAGCCTTGACCCCTTTGCACCCTTTGCCCCTTTTCATTTAGCTTCTTTGAGAAGCTTTAAGCTCCTTTTTTTGTCTATATAAGCCCCCCTTCTTCTCCATTCATAAGGGTTAGAAGTTTTGAACAAAAAACCAGAGGTTAGATACATACACATCTGTTATATACTCTCTCTCTCTCTCTATATTCCCCCTCTCTCTCATCCTTTGTGTGTATTTTGTGGCCTAAAAGTGTATTTTTACCTTAGTTTTGCACTAAAACACACACTACCACACCTTACTTCGACTTTGAGGGACTTAGAGGGTTTGTTCTTGAGTTTTTGGACTTTTTTTTATCAGAAGAGAGTGGCTGGACCTGCTGTTCTTGAGGTGTTCTCCAAGGGTAACTACTTTGCTTTAGTTTCCACAATCTTGCATTGGCTTTTGACTTGTCTTGTATATTGATTTGAGCTTTGTGTATAGCTAAAAAAAGTCTTATATTTGCATACTTTAAATACTTCATTAAGGTCATTTTGTGGTTTGGGGTCGAACTCACCCTCTTAGGCCTTATTTGGCCCTTTTGGTGCTTTTATTGTTAGGCTTCATTTGCTTGAGTGTTTTGTTCTTTTCACCACTGAAATCCAGTGGATTTTTAGTGGTAAAGAAGAGGGTTTGAGGTCTTGTATAGTGGAGGGACACCCCTCTCCCCTTTGTCCCTCTTTTATCCTTGTTTTGGCTTAAAGAGCAACATGCATGCTTGGTTTGTTTTTGGCCCCATATCAGATGTTTTTGGTGCTATTTAGGTCACATGTTGTCTCTGTTTTTGGTCTGATTTGTGGCCCTTTGCATGCTTAATATACTTGCTTTGTATTCCCTTGTTTGTGCCTAGAAGTGCATCATGACTTTTGGCTACCATGCTCTCATATCTTGGCTTTACTTTGTGAAGTTTTTGGCCATATTTTTATCATGCTTAAGGTTTATTGGCCACTGATTTGGTCTTGTTTAGCATGTTTGGTATAGTTGCTTCACATTTTGTCTTGTGAGCCTTGAATGTGTGAATCATAAACATGCATTGGTTAGGCTATTTCGATGATTTGGAATCATTTAACATGCTATTTTAGTCCCTATACCATGCTTACATGTCTCCATTTATCATCTCATTCATGCCTTGAAGAGTTGGCCTTTTATGACTAGGAATGGGTCATTGTGCATAGCCCTATATTTGAGGCTTTGGGGCTGCCATATCAGGGGTATTTGGGGCTTATTTTGCATGTTAAAATTCTGTTTTTGGTTGTATGGTTCATGCTATGTTTGCTTGGGGTAGTGGTAGTAGAATGCCCCTTTGTTATGCCTTAGCTTTGGGCCTCTTTGACTTGCATGTTTGTTGTGCATTTTGTCCATCATTTGGGATGCTTTTGGCCACTGTTTTGGGGTGGGCTGAGGACTGCCCCTTCATGGTTTAAGCCCACCATTGCATGCTTGTCACATGTTTGTTGCATGTTTGACTCATGATGTGTTGTCACATGCTAGTTCTTTTGCATACTTGCCATGACATGTTGCATTGCATTTGGCATGCCTTGCATCTTAATCTTATGTTGCATCTCTGAGCCATGTTTGCATAACATGCATTACATTGCTTAGTTTGGGGTGTCAAGCCAGGTGTGAGGATTGAGATGTGTTCATACTCCAAGTGATGTAACACGTCTCAACTCTCGGTCACCGAGGCCCTTGACTTTGACATGATAGGGTCTTGGTATTCATTTGTGTGTTACATGCATTTTCATTGAATTGCAACCTTGGCCTCTTAGGCCATCATGCATCAAAATGTGCAATTGATGGCCCGAGGATCGAGGGCCATGCTCCCTTGAGTCCACTGCATGATAGGGAGTGTGACCATGCTTACATTTGCTTGAAATTTCATGCCATACACTGTCTGTCCTTTGTTGCTGTCAAAAACCAATTCTGCAAGAATTTTTGGCCGACCGGCCGTTTATAGTGCCGACCGGCCATGGATGAATAGCCGATAACATGAAGTCCAGCCGATGGACATTTTCCATGGCCGGTGGGTATTTCCTTTAGCCGATGGTGCTCTACAGCGTGTAGGGAATATGTCCCAAGACTTTGGCAGTTTTCAGAAAAGCAAGGTAGTGTAAACAGAGGCAGCGGTGGCATGGTACGGGTTTTCCGGGCGAAACGGACTCGAGCATGCATCATTCGTGCATTTCAAGGCGGGGCTGTGGCCTTTTCCCTTCTGCATTTATTTTGTTAATTAATTAGGAGTTTTGTAATATTTAATTTGTAATAATTAATTTAGTATTATTTATTCGGACTGTAATATTTATTTGGACCCTCCGAGTGAGGGCAATTGTGTAATAAGTGTGTGTGTGTGTGCATGTATGTCTTCCAATCCCACGTCTTTCTTCCCTTTTATTTACCTGCTTATAATTGTAGACTAGGGCATGTTTAAATTAGCATACAGTATGATAGCATGTTTGCATTCATTCATCTGTTTTGCATGCACCGGGCTCGGCGCATCATTCTAACTGCATCTGTATTTCAATTCCAAATTGAATACATGTTAGTTGTAGCATTTCACATGCCTTGTTTAGGATAGCCGAGCTTGTCTAGATTGCATCTTTGCATGTGTTGTATTAGCCATTTTAAACATGAACTAGGATCATGCATATGATTACTAACTAATTCCTGTTTTGGCTTGGAGTAATAGGTGAGCTTTTATGCTTTAGCATACCGTATGCGTGTGAGTGTTGCCATAATAGCATGATTACCATGAGGCTAGCTGCTTATGTGATATAACTGCTTGAATGCTTGTGGATGGATGTTGAATTATCTAAATTGGGATAATTCATTAAAACTGGAAGTTTTAAGCCCACTAGATAGTGGCAAAACCGTCTTTTCTAAAAGCCCACTCGAGGGTGGCAAAACCCGCATTTTAGCCTACTCGCGAGTAGCAAATTACTTTCAAAGCGAACCTGAAATGTTTTATTCCAATTTGGTCGATTCGATCTATACTTGTTTGCTGTGCGCATAACATAGTAAATCTAGGCTAAATAACCGGAATAAGAACACAAACATTTTCAAAATTGGATATCACGGTTAGTAGAGGCCGATCTTCGGATCGGGCGAGAGGGGGTGCTCATAGCTGACCTTTCCCAATCGTACCCAAGTTCCCGAGCCGAGGCAACTTTGGTGATGACGGACACGTGGCCTTTGGCACCGAGTCAGGATTTCCCAAAATAAAATATTTATGTGGCAACTCTATGTCTGACAAAGCAGTCCATGTTTGGCACTTCTTTCAAAAAATCAGTTTTCCAAAACGATTTGCCGAATTTGGACTCTTTGGTTCAGATTAAAAACCGTGACAATTTGAGTCCGAACTGTAGTAGACCCGCAAAACGAACGGAATGGGACCTACCCTCCCGGGGCGTTCGGGGGACGTCTACACATGTATAGTGGGGTAAAGGTTCTTTGGCTTTTGGGTGGAAACTTGGTTGTTTGTGAGCTACTTCCAGACGCACCGGTGAATGGTGTAGCTGAAAGGGTTCTTGGGGTGGTGGTGGTGGTGACCATACTCACATCTGAAGCTCTGGCAGCTGCAGCATTGTTTGTGCCTGCATTCGTACTGCGGTTGAATGTCCTCTTCGACTGTTCTCTCTCATTATCAATAAGGCCCTGCTTTATAGCATCTTCGATCTGCACCTCTATCTTGTGTAATTCTGCAAAGGTGGGGAGGGGGAGAATGATCATCTTCTGCATAAGTTTGGGCTAGAGGTTGCGCACAACCATCCGAATCTGATCTTTGTCAACAGGTTTGATGGTCATCATCGAGGCCTTGGCCCTCCACTGGGTCACAAAATCGTAGAAGCTCTCCTTTGGCTCTTGCCTAGTTATCTCAAGGTCACAGGTTGTGACCTCGATCTGTGTATTGTAGGAGTATTGAGCTATGAAGGCCTCAGTCATCTTCTCCCAGTTTCTCTTGACGGAATCTTCCAGTTTTGCATACCAGATGACTGCTACACCCGACAAGGTCCGGTCAAACAAAGAAAGCTTCTGCAATATGGAGAGGCCCATCAGCCTCAGTATATCTGAAAACAACCATAAATGCACCATAGGATCTCCAGACCCGTCAAAGCGGTCGATGTGCGGCATTTTAAACCGATCTGGCAACGTCATGGCCGAGTCGGTGTACCCATCCTCAATATCTGGAATAGACTTCACACCATGAGATTTCTTGAACAGCTTTTCAAGCTTGCTCACTTTCAACACTGTGGGGTCTACCTCAAACTCAAAGGGAGAATCCGACAGGTTGGTAGGTGTTTTGGATAGCTGGGGTAAGATTGGGGGCGGAGCCAGCCCTATTGGAACGTCCGTATCTCCCTAGACATTTGGTGTCTCCCCGGGTATTGGAACTCCTGGTGGGAGAGGAAATTGGTGTGAAGCAGATGCTCCAGTTTGTTGCTGTAACCTGGCAATCAACTCTGCCTGTTGGGCCATGACCTCGGCCTGTTGTTTGGCAAATTCTGCTTGACGGGCAGCGTCCTGCTGCATAGTTCTCATACTTTCCTGGAGCTGATGCATCATCTCCTCAATTCCTGCCATGTTATGCTGATCTAGCTGAATAACTGGTATATCTATCCCTACAATGGAAACTGAGACCTCAGCCTGACTGTTCACTGGTGGGGTAGACCACTGATCTGACGACCGCTGTACCGATACACTGCGTCCTCTTAACCTCCGTTTGGTAACCGGAGGTAAAGAAAGGAACACTGCTTATCCATCTATCAGATCCCTAGATCGATTAAGTTTGCGATCTCTAACCCAGAGTGCTCGGGGGATATCTACCTGGTCAGAATCAATGGTGCTAAACTACCTTGCAAAAAGATAAATAAAGCATAATAAGGAAATAATGAACAGAAAAACGGACAGCATAACAGCTTAAATAAAGATAACACACAGTTGGCAAATATAAACTGAATGGACTGTTCTCAACCACTGATCACTGTTCCCAAATCACTGCCCCCAAATCTAAACCTGATACCCGCAGATATAACTGATTCTCAAAGTACTAATGCTGATGCTCGCAAGCCTGATACCCAAACTTGCAGACTGATATGTGTATACCTGAAGAGGCCAACTCAAAAAGCACATGACAAGCAAGTAAGGGCCAAAACACCCCTATGTTGTGGTAGGGTTTCCCTGTCCTATTGTCAGGAGCTAGGGTTTCACTACGCACACAGCGGTTTCAAACAACCTGCAATCGGGTAAGCAACCTGTCCTAGTTTGGAATAGTCACTATGGATTCTGATGTGCACTAGGTCGAATGGTCAAAAAGGGTGCCCCGGTGAAAACAGAGGTTTGTGTTCCTGTCGTGGCAGAGCCCGCAACTGGTCAGCCTTATGGCACGCTTTCTCAAAGCATGCCTCCGGCAAACCGTTCAGCAATAGCATACGGCAAACACGGTGTCCTAGGCACACCAATGCACATACAATGTAAAGAAACACATAAGTGTAATCAAAACAAGGTATCATGAGTTTAAGTCAAGTTCTCTAAGTCCCTAGGGGAGTCGCCAAAAATTGTAGACGCGCCCCGAGGGCTTTGCTACTACAGTTCGAACTCAAATGTCACGATTCTGAATCTAATCCCGCAAAGTGCAATGCAAGACTGATAAATCACCAAAGAGTCCAAATCCGGCAAATCGTTTTGGAAAACTGATTTTTAAGAAAGAAGTGCCAAACATGGACTACTTTGCCAGATATAGAGTCGCCACCTAAATATTTTATTTTGGGAAATTTAGGAAACCTTGACTTGTTGCCTAAGGCCACGTGTCCGTCATCACCAAAGTTGCCTCGGCTCGGGAACTTGGGTACGATTGGGGAAGGTCACCTATGAGCACCCCCGCTCACCCGATTGAAGATCGGCTTGTACGAAGTATGATATTTTGTTTTGAAGACGTATGCGTTCTTATTTTGGTTATTAGCTTAAAATTACTAGGTGATGCGCACAATACACAAGTATAGACTAGATCGCCTAAGTTGGAACAAAACATTTCATATTTGTTTATTTGAAAATGGTTTGATGGTGCTACTCGCAAGTAGGCTAAGACGTGGATTTGCCACCCTCAAGTGGGCTTAAGAAAACATGATTTTGTCATAATCAAGTGGGCTTAAAACTCGTATTTTAATGAATTGTTCCAATTCAAGTAATCTAACCTTCACCCACAGGCATTCAGGCAGTTGTATCACATATGCAAATAGCCTCATGGCAAGCATGCTATCATGGCAACACTCACACTCATGCAAGATGCTAAAGCATAAAAGCTTACCTAGTACTCCGAGCCAAAATAAAAGCTATTTAGTAATCAATGCATGATCCTAGCTCATGTTAAGATGGCTAATGCAACACATGCAAAATGCAACTAGAGATAGGCTTGGCTATTCTAAAATGGCATGTGGAATGCAACAACTCGATACACGTATTCAAGTTGGAATTGAAATACTGTGCAGTTAGCATGATGCGCCGAGCTCGGTACATGCAATACAGATGAATGGATGCAAACAAGCGAGCATAAGGATGCTAATTGAAACATGATCTAGAACTAACCATTGAAAGCGGGTAAATAAAACGGAGAAAGACGTGGGTTGGAAGACATTCACACACTTTTGTACACTTATTACAAAATCCGCCCTCTCGACGGAGGGTCCGAATAAATAATACAAACCGAATAAATAATCAACTACCCTAACTAATTAAATATTACAAAACCCTTAACTAATTTAAACAAATTAACTAAGCTATGAAACTAAAGAGGCTGCCGCAGCTCTGCCTCGGAATGATTGAATGATGCATGCTCGATCGCCTCACTCGGAAACCCGTTTCCATGCCACATGTTATCTCTGTTGGCACTGTTTTACATCTCTGAAAACTGCACAAGTCCCAATGATGCTTCTAAACGACTCCCTGAGCATTGTGAGATGTCATCGGCCAAGATATAGGAACACCAGCCATGTGGAATTGGTCATCGACCATTTGTGAGGATATCGGCCAACAATTTTTAGTCAATCGGTACTATAGATGGCCGGTTGGCCAGATCTTCCTACAGAATTTTGTTTTGCTGCAGCAGAGAACAAATAGAGCATGACAATGCATTTTCAAGGCAATGTGTGCACAAACACCCTCCCTATCATGCTACGAACTCAAGGAAGTGTAGTGCTCGACCCTTCGGCCGTCAATCACGCATGTCGATGCATGATGGCCAAAGGAGCCAAGTGTGCGAATCAATGTGGAATGAATGCAACAAAACACATGAATGCCTAGAACTCTATCATGTTGGATCAAGAGTGTCAGCGACCGAGGATCAAGACACGTTTCATCACTTCAAGTACGCACGTTCCTCGTTCCTCGTGTTTGGTTTGACACCCCAAACCAAACATAATGCAATGCAAGTATGCCAAATGGAATGCAACATGGGGACATTATGCAATGCAACAAGATTAGTGGCATGCAAACAAACCCAATGCAATATGAGTATGCAAGCAAACTTGCAAACAACCCAAGCATGCAACACGTATGCATTAATGTCATGCAATGCAACTAACTAAACATCATGGAATATACCCAATATGCAAACATGATGCAATACAAACATGCAAATATCATGAAAGCAAACTTGCTCAATGGACTTAAACCAAAAGGACAGACCTCAGCCATGCCCAAATCAGTGGCCAAAACACTAAAATGATGGTGCCAAAGTGCAAAACAAACATGCATGCCAATTGGCTCCTAGGCTAGGTGACAAGAGGACAACTCTTAAGCGCACTTAAAAAGTAACAAACATGGATATATGACAGCACCATAAACTCTGAAATGATGTTAGGAATGATGTCAAACCGCACATATAACACAAACAAAGCATGCAAAAAGGCTCAAAGCTTAAAGCTAACCAAGGGACTTGTACAATGGCCATATTAACCAAGCCCCACAGGGCCAAGGTGACCCAAAACAGTCCCAAGGCAGACCAAAACAAGGCTAGAACATGCATGGAATGAGGCTAAAACATGCTAGAAATGTGAGCACAAAACATGAGACATGCAAGGCTAACAAAGGGGTGTTACACTATACCTATTACAACCAAGTATGGCATGACTTAACCAATAAAAATCAGAGTTATGGTATGTCAAAATAAGCCCCAAAACCCACTTAGATGGCATCCCAAATGCCTAAGCATGGTGGCATGCACAATGATGCACTCTTAAGGCATAAGACACTAACTCTTCAAAGCTTTGAAAGGATGGCAAATGCAAGTATATAAGCATGAAATGTGGACTGAAATATCATATGAGATGATGCCAAATCATGAAAAAGGTCCAAGTAGTGCATGCTAATGGCTTGGACCCTCAAAGCTAACAAGCTAGGATGTATGGTAGCTATACAAAGCAATGCATGTATGATAAAAACAACAACAAACAGAGCTTTAGCATACTGAAATATGACTAGAAGTCCCTTTGAGTTGAGCCAAAATATGTGAGCATGATAGTCCAAATGCATGATGCATATTAAGGCAAATGAGGGGATTACAAGGCAAACACATGGTGCATGCAAGAAGCCATTAAACCAACTTTGGGCAGAGGTGTAACATGGAAAAATAAGGCCTAATACATGCTGAAATGAAGTCAAAACATGCTAAGCAACCATGCTACCATTATGAGCCAATAACACAAGCATATGAGACACAAGGAGAGAGGGGTGTCCCTCTCCTATACAAGACTCTAAAACTACCTTTCCACCACTGAAAATCCTCTGGATTTCAGTGGTAGAAAGGTCATGCAAAGGCAAGAACAAAGGCCAAAAGAGGTGGCTCAAAATAAGGCCAAACAAGGCCTAAGAGGGGGTAGACAACCCCCAACCCGAAAGAGACCTAAACAATCATTTTACGCATATAAAAACATAACTTTTTTTAGTTTATAGTCAAGCTTGAAACAATATGCAAATATGTCTAAAAGCTTAAGCCAAAATGGGAAAACAAAAGGTTAGTTGCTCACCCTTGAAGAACACCTTCAAGAACACAACTCCAGCCACTCCCTTGGATCAAAACCAGCCCAAGAACTCTGAAACAAACTTCCTAGTGCCTCAGCAACCAAAGGAAGGTATTCTACTAGGTGCTCTAGTGCAAAAGTATGAACAAAAACACACTTTAGGTCACAAACACACACACAAATATAGAGAGAGGAAGATATAGAGAGAGAGGGATATATGAACTCTATATCTATTTTGTTGAACCTCTGGAAAGGGAGGGGAGGCCCCCCTCTTATAGGAAATCAAATTCAAAGCTTCTTAGAGAAACTAAGCTTTGGTTCAAATCCCTCCATACACGTGTATGGAGGGGATAATCTGTGCTCACCAGCTGGCACAGCTGGCATGCACAATACCTGAAAAAGGCAAAGAAAAGGCCTCGGCTAGAAAATATGGCCAATCGACCAAAATAAGTGCCGGTCGACCAATAAAAGTGCCGACCGGCCAACAAAAGTGGCTGATGGCAAGGAAGCAAGGCCGATGGCATCATGCCATAGCCGATGGGGTGTGGGGATGGCCAACAAGCCACCCTCTTCCCTCAAAAGCAAAGCCACAAGTCCTTGGTCCACAACCAAGCACAAAATAGACAAGTTGAGAGATCTTAGGGCAAGGCACGCAGCTGAGACATTCGGGAACTCAAAACGAACATGAACATGAATGATCATCGAGTGTTCAAATGATGACGTCCAAGTCTTAAGGATGGTCAAAAATGGGGTGTCTACAAAGGGTTATTTACATGAAGACTCTATAAGCTATTGAGAAGTATCACTTTGACCCCTTAAACTATAAAAACTTATAAATAAACCCCTAAACTATTGAGAAGTATCACTTTAACCCCTTAAACTACAAAATCATATAAATAAACCCCTAAACTATTGAGAAGTATTACTTTGCCATGTAAACTATAAGAACGTACAAATATCCCTAAAATACAAAAACGTACAAATTGAATTGTTAATGGAAAGAGTCAAAATGAAACACGCTAATAATTGATGGGGTCCATTTGTACGTTTTATATTTTAGGAAGGGAAATTGATACTTTTCAATAGTTTAGAGAATCTTTATGTAAATAACCTTAGAATGAAGAATCCAAGCCTCTATAGAGGAAGAAAAAAGGCCCGGCAAGAAAAGAAAACAAACATCCACATAGAAAGGATTATTACATCAACAAATTAAAAATGAAATAGAAACAAATCAGATCTAAGTCACCATTGAACTCATCCAAAGCTCTACCACTTCGCAGCTTTCAACTTGGAATCTAGATAGAACATTGAGGTTGAGGTGGTCGCCTAGTGTAGAATAAACGTGCTATCCAACATCGATTTTTGAACTGTGAGAAGATCTGAAATCAGATCTTGAAGTTTTGGGCTCGAAGGTAGAGAATATAAGGCGGTGATGGCCGAATTGGTGAGGCAAATATCAATTTTGGGTCAAAGACTAAATCTGGAGGATGATTAGAGGAAAGGAAACGAGAGAGAGATTGGAGAAGTGAGGGAACTGTGACGACCCCAACACGCATATCATAATTACATTTATTTAATTATGTGTTAATTTTTAATTGTGATATATGCCTCGTGATTAATTTGTGTATATGTGTTTGATTTAAAAAACTATTTGTTATAATTTATGTTTAGAATTTGAAATTGATGGCTTAAATGATACCAGAAATTAAAATTGGCTACATGAATAGACTAATTGGAATTTTTAGAATCATTTGAAAAGTTTGACTAAAAATTGATTCAGTTTGATAAATTAAATTGTGTTTAATTAGCCTAATGTTCTAATTAATGTATTAAGCTAATCCTAACTATATATATGTTGTTTATGAGAGCTTGAGCTCATTCTTGTTCATCTTTTGAGTGCAAAATTCTGAGAATTTATTTTAGAGAGAGAATGTGCTCTCATTCTAGAGAGAAAAAGTGTAGATTTGAAGAGGAACTTCAAGATTTTGCTAGAGGAACCGAGATTGTGCAAGAATATGAGTTCATGGAATACATATGATCATTTGCATGTATTTTATTAAAAGAGGTTAATAAAATGATGCAGCCTTATATGCATGCATGAATATGTTGAGTTTTACCATTTTGAGTGTGGTTTTAATAATCTTTGTCAAGTTTGAGAATTAATTTGCACATGCATCTTTGATTCATCATGTATTGGAAAAGAGTTTTATACATGCACAGAGCTTTTGAACTCAATTTTGTTATAGTCATGAGTTTTGAGAAAAGAGTTTGGAAAATCTTGCATGCATAGACTTTTGAGTTCAATTTTGGTGGAATTAAAAAGGTTTTGAGCAAATGGTCTTTAAGGGGTCATGTATACATGTTTTCTAAAGCAATTTTCTGTTTTTAAACAAGCCATGCATGACCCAAGGCTTTGAATTGGCGTTTGGAAGCGCAAACTTTCAGTTTTGAAATTCAGAATTTTCACAAACCGCTCAAGCGACCAAGTGATGGCTCGAGCAAACGTTGCGAGCTTCCAACATCTTTATAGTCTTTGCAGATCACTTAAGCGACCAAAGGTTGGCTCGAGTGAACTCACTGTATGTTTGGTATCCACTCGAGAGATGAAGAGTTGGCTCGAGCACATATCTGAACCATCCAGTACTTTTGCAAACCTCTATGACCGCTCAAGCGACCACAAGTTAGCTCAAGCAAAGACCTTGTTTCATCATGTTTTGAAAAGATGTTTTGTGTTCGTATCTTTGTCCTCATGTCTTTCTGAGCATTCTTAGGCATGGAATATAACTCATTGAGGATTAGTAAGTAAGAAACCAACATGAGTAATTGAATTAGAAAAGAGAAGAAGAATTATTCAATTCAAATAAGTGTTACAATGTGTACATTTATGTGTAATGTATAGGTTGGAACATTGAAGAAGAACATCAAACTAGTCAAGGTGAGGAATGTCTTTGTAAAGATATTTTTTGTATAAGCTATTTTGAAATTGGTTTTGCTATACAATTGTCATGACCCAAACCCGCCCATATAGGTTTAGCGTCATAATCGACCAGTAATCTCAAGATTACCTACAACCTCTGAAACAGAATCACAAAATAAGGGGCTAGCAGAAACAAATATCAAAAATAATATAATCGTCCAATGAGTTATGTTGACTTATATGAGACAAAAACTTTAATATACATTTACATATATGTATCACAACATCATCATTCTTACGTCTTTTTTTTTTGGGTGAATAATCATTCTTATGCCAACCATATACAAATAAAACAAAAAATGACTTAGCCCTGTATACAAAATAAACAAAAGACAAGAAGAGCTTAAGACTTGATCACAAAACATCTTTCCAGGAACCTCCTCGTGAGGCACTTAGGTTGGCTAACAAAACGGAAATCCAAACGGGTGCTATTTGGCTCGGTCTAGCACTTGCTCACCTACATATATATACAAACAGTGAGCTAAAGTCCAGTGAATAACATTATGGTAAAGAGGTTAATGAATGAATTTCGAACATTTTATATTCATAAAACAGATCATAACATAATCATTCTCATATCTGAACAAAATAATGGTACATCCAACAGAACATATCATGTCGTCTTCTGACTAGAGTTATCAGTTTCGGACACCGATTATCAAACATAACACCACTTTGTCAAGTGGCTAACGAGATCTCGTAATCACATATATGTTATAGACTCACATTAACATACTGTCCCCTATGACTTGGGACTTCTTTTGGATGCCATAATAAATCAAAATAGGACATTCGTTCACGTAAACAAAATATCATTTCAGAAATCATAACTTATCCAATAACATTTCAAATATAATTCATGGCCATCATGGCTTAGCTTCTCTTACATTAGCTTCTTATTCTTCCTTATCACATTGCTTGTACGCATTAAAACACACACTTTGAATACACTTGACTTACCATATTTCATTTTTAGGTGTGTTTATAATTCTTATCCTTATTAGTGTGTCTTAATGAAGGCCTAGGAATGCCTAGGATGCAATGAGGATGTTAAAATATACTTTGAAAACACCTACAAAATTTCAGAAAATAGGGCAGTTCGCTCGAGCACAACTTTGGTTGCTTGAGTGGACTCCTTGGTCTGCGAAACTTCCGAGAGCTCACATTTTACGCTCGAGTGAAGATCTTGGTCACTCGAGCCAAGATTGAAAACAAAGGGCGGTCGTTTGAGCGTAGGTTCTGTTGCTCGAGCCACGGTTCATATCTTCAAAAGTACTAGGAGCTTGCATTCTTCGCTCGAGCTAAGCTTTTATCGCTCAAGCGAAGAGTGCGAATTCTAGAATTTTCAAATTGCTCTCCAAGCTTCAAAACTCAATTTCTTTACATCAAAAAACGTCATTTTTGGGCCAAAACTTAAGAAAATACTTATAAAATCATAAGACTTCGTGAATTGAAAGCTATTTCACAAAACCAAAAGTAAGTGAATTATTTAAAACCAAACTTTAAAACATATGCATGTAATGATCATGAAATCCAAACTTCCAAAACATGGACAAATGAGATGTTTAAACAAGAAATCATGGTGAGCTTTTCATTCTTAGCACATATAAACACTTGCATGTGTGAACTCTTATGCTGTGTTTGGTTGAGGGATTTGAGGGGGGATTTGGAAAGGGAAAGGGAAAAAGTGTGTGAAACTAGGTGAAATATAGGTATGTTTTATTCACATTTCACCTACCTTTTCCATTTCCATTTCCAAATCCCTACTCAAATCCTTCAATCAAACACAGCGTTAGAAAATAAACTCAAAACTTGCATGCATGTGGAAATCTTTTTCCGTAATTCTTGTTTAACTTCAAAAACATAGAAATCACTTTAAAAACTTCATGACTCAAGTATGCATGCAACTTATAGCTTCTAATTTCATCTCTAATGACATGAATAACGTTAAAAAATGAGAGTTCATGACAAATTCATGCATGCATGTACGGAATTGATCTTAATTCTCATAATCTTAACTTAATTATCCAAATACATGCAAATGGTCAAGTATCATCCATGAATACAACTCTAAAATACATCATCTTCAAGAATTGAAAGGTAATGCTCACCTAGAGGCTTCAAACTCACTAATTCTTGTACAATCTTGATGAATTCAAGCTATGTCTTCAAGTTCACCTTCAAATACACACTTTCTCCTTCTAGATGAGAGTTCTCTCTCTCTCTCTCTACAATGATATCTCAGATTTTGGGAGCTCAAATGATGAAGAGATGAGCTCAAATGAGCTTATGATTCATATTTATAGCTAGAGTGGCTTTTCACAATAATGAGAACATTAAACCAATTAAATATAACTTAATTTATCAAACTGAATCAATTTTTAATTAAACTTACTAAAGTGTTCTAAATATTCCAAATAACATATTCATGTAACCAATTTCGGTTTCGGATACCAATAAGGTTTTCAATTTTCATATCAAAATAGAATTTCAGACAGATATTTCTGCGAGTAACAAATAGAAAGTCAAATAGCATACAAAATACACAATAAACACATTATTTTAATTTAATCTCTTAATTAACATCCTTAATTACTGATTAAGAGCAGATTACAGATTAAGCTTATTACAACAATGAATTATGAAATCTATACTTTGCTACAATTTATAAGATATGACAAGTTTTCCGAATAAGTAATTTTGAGATGCTAAGTTATGCTTTGAAACTTCGAATTGTGTACTATATGATATGCTTTACAAAAATAAGATTTGCTAAGAATGAATAAGTTTCTTTTTGAATAGCCATTGTGTCAACATGGAAAATGTATTTTGAACTCCAATATCTTTTGTTCTGTCATCAATCGGTTACATATATTCTGTATAAACTATTGACCCGTTGTAAATGTTCCATATGATCTCGATCTTTGATGGTTGTTCCGCATGACTTCGATAGCGATTGTTCTATATATGAGTCGTCCAATTGGGCGTTCCATATGATCTCAATGGTAATCGTTTCATATGGTATTTACACGTAAAAGACGTTTCGAATAAGTTCATCAAATGTATAAGTCATCAAGTGTGATGTTCTGTATAAGTCACCATTATGGGTGTTTCAAGTGAAGTTATTCTATAAGAATGTTTTGTATGGTATTTTGACAAGTTAAATAAGGCTTTTGAGCACTACGAAATGTGTTGAGCTTCGAAAGGTTTGATGAACTGTATTTGTTATTATACGATTCTGAAAAATGCTTTAATCATGTCAAGAATTTCATATTGTTTTGATAAATTAACCCCTTTACATTGAGATTATGGTGAGTATCAAGAACTCAATCATTTAACCCCTTTACATTGAAATTACTCACTGGGCTTCCAGCTCACTCCATATATATATAGGTAAGCATTAGGAAGTTCCGCATTTGAGACCGCTTTGGAGTTAGCTTTTTTGTGAAGCCATCCAAGTTATGCCTCCGTGTCAAGGCCATAGTTTTGTTCTGGCCAAGCTTGTGAACCTTTGGTTTTGTATAGTTTGTTATATCACAAGTTTGGTCTTGAGTTATGTATCTATAAGATAAAAGTTTGAAAAAACGGTGCTATGATGTGAGATATGATATGTATGTTTTTGTTCATTGCACGTATGTACAACTCAATGGATAAATTTTTATATTCTGCTTCCGCTTTAGGCCCCATATATTATATATATTTTGAAATTATGTCTTTGAGGCTGGGTAATCTGGAATTCTTGGCCGGTTATGGCCTAAACTTCTAGGGACAGGTTTGTGTCATGATAAGAACTGTGGGAGCCGAGTAAAAATAAATCTAAATCAGCAAATAAAGTACATTGAAGCCCATCTTTGATGGGCTAAATTTGGTCAAAGCCCACTAGACACAAAGTCATTGCTGAGTAGATACAAAAATAGGATGAAGAGTGTGCCAAGTTAACGGTACCCGAGCTGCACATCTAAACTAAGTATATTGGATAAGTGCATGACCCCGTTAAGTGAACTAGGTTGTCCCTTTCTAAAGAATATAGTAAGAAGATAGGCCCTAACAAAGTGATGATGATGGCCTAAGCTACAAGAGAAAATATCAAGGAAAATGACTCTATAAAAAGAGAAAAAGGTTGGAGAGAGAGGTATGTTCTAAAAAACTTGCACCCTAAAAAACTAAAAAATATTCTTTCAAGAGAAACTAACATGCTCGTCGGAGTACTAATTCCGACAGCACCAACTGGAGTTTTTCTTCTGTTTAAAGTGACAATTGAAAGATCTTTCAATGGCTTGTTTGTATCAAATGAGCATTCCAAAACCACTTCGTTTGTGAGAATACTCAAACTCGTCCATGGCAAACCTAGCTCAGGATACTCCCACTATTAGAAGCGACAATGTCCTGCTTAGAACAATTTTTATTCCGAAAGATACCTTCGTGCTAACGTTCTTAAACTGCGATCCCATAACTCTTTCTTTGCTTTCAACATCAGCAGAAGACACCATGCAAACCTTGATAAACTAAGCAAAGTGGGATGAGCAGCGTTTGGAGGATATGACAGCTAACAATGAGTGCCTACGCCAAGAGCTGGCAAAATCCTAACAAAGTCCACCATGGCATGAACGAGGTCGATTGCCAAGGAGGAAAATGAAGCAGCAACGTCAATCCTAGAGGCATGATGATAATAGCAATATGCCAGACTCCTCTTAGGAAGAACCCATAAAGCAAGGCCGAGTGGATGCGTCTAGCTCATCAGATGAAGAAAGTTCTCCACAAGCATGACGCGTACGTAAAAAAATAGATAATGATTCGGACTCAGAGAACAAGCATGACCCTTTCATACGACGTATAGCCAAGGCCGTCTTGCTACAAAATTTTATGGCACTGACATTCACCATTTACAATGGCAAGTCGAACCCCACCGGCCATGTTCGTCACTATAAGAAAGCTATTGTTTTGCATGCAGATAATGAGGCCCTCATGTGCCAAATATTTCCTAGTAGCCTGGGACCCCTAGCTATTACGTGCTATTATAAGCTCCAGTCGTCTTCCATTAAAAGTTTCCATGAACTCCAAAAGTCTATTCGGGCCAGATTCATCACCAATGAAGTACAATCCAAATAGGCCAATTCTTTACAGTCAATCAAGATTAGACCAAATGAGACCTTGCGTGAATACTCGACGTGATAATGGGAATGCTTCAACCTGATAGATGATGATTATATTGATTCCATGGCAGTCACGACCTTCAAAATATGATTGAAACCAAACAACCCACTTTGAAGTACTCTAACTTGCAAACCGCCGAAAACGGTCTGGGCTTTGATGAAGAAAGTAGAAAAATATTACAAGGTAGAATATGACGCACTCCGAGTTTAGAGTGAGCTTCAAATCACCGACTCAACAACTCCAGTTTCGGCACAGCTGTTGGCTATTGTGTCTCTGAGCAGAACACTGCCAAGAAGAAGCTCAGAGCTGCGAGGAAGACTTATGAGAGAAAGTCGTTGAAATTCATACTAGCATGATGAGCAATACTAAGTGGACAACAAACGTTCAAGAAAGTTAGATAGAAAGTACACCGAGCTATCTGAGCTGATTCACCATATCTTATCAAAAATTTAGCACCGAATGTTCTTCAAATGGCCGACTAAGATGTTCGGACCACCGGACATGAGAAGGGGAGACCAGATATGCAATTACCATATAGATCATGGCTACGCCACTAACAAGTGTTACACATTGAGGGATCATTTAGAAGAACTGGTGCGTGAGGGTCACCTAAGTGACTATCTCTTAAAGAAGACTACCTGACTAATCCGTTAACCATACGGCCTGAGTCCTTATCACTCAGCCTGATCTATATGATTTATGGCTTCATCCCACCCAATAGGATGATATAGTTCAATTGCAATCGGCACCAAAATCATCCCAATTTAATTCACAATCTAGTAGGCAACCGAAGCGGCAACAAGTAGCTTTGACCAACAAAATCAGTTTTTCTGACATTGATCTTCAAGGTTTAACCCTACCCCATGACGATGCTCTGATTATTGAGCTGCGAGTGAATAAGTTTGCTGTTGAGCGTGTCTTGATCGACCAAGGTAGTACTTCCAAAATTATGTACTAAAAGACATTTCTTAAGCTCGACCTCAAGGATGAAGGTCTCGCACCAGCTGAATACCCACTTTTTGGCTTTAATGCCAACCCAAAGTACCCATTGGAGAAGATCCTACTCCAGATACAAGCTGGCACTCGGACGCTAGATGTAGAATTCCTAGTGATCAAGCTTTTCTCCTCCTACAACCTGATTATGGCTCGAGTATGGCTCTATGCAATGAATGCCGTCCTAAGCACCTACCATTAACTTTTTTGCTTTTTGACTCAATATTGCATCGAACAAATTTGAGGATCTTAGACATCGATGAAGAATTATTATACGACAACCTCGGAAAAGAAACCTAAAGAGCTCGAGGTCAACTCGATCAAAGTTCCAGATCAAGAAGGCCTTGACGACGTGGGGAAAGTTCCCGCCAAAAAAGCAACAGAACATTTAGATCGAGTAGTCATACCCAATGATCCTAAGAAAATTTCATAATTGGCACTAGCCTTGATGGTGACCTTCTTACTTGGTAGCATCAACGTTTTTTCCTAGACCCCGTATGATATGCCCGGGGTAGATCAAGAAGTGGCTATACATCGCCTAAATGTCGATTCGAAGGCTAAACCAATTGTGCAGAGGAGCAGCTGGCAGCCGAGCACACCTTCACCGTAATTAAAGAAGCGGATAAATTACTAGCAACTGGGGCAATCCGAGAAGTCACCTAACCTAACTGGTTGTCCAACACTGTTGTGGTGAAAAAGAAGACAATAACATGGTGCACGTGCGCTGACTTCACAAATTTAAACAAGGCCTGTCCCAAAGATTGTTTCCCCTTATCCCAAATTGATTAATTAGTGGATGCCACAGCTCATAATCAACACATAAGTTTCCTCGATGCATATCGGGGCTATCATCAAATTGTCATGGTTCTGTCGATCAGAACAAAACGACATTTCTCACCCCAAGAAGAACCTATTGCTACAAGGTTTTACCCTTTGGACTGAAAAATGCCGGGGCAACTTATTAGAGGTTAACCATGTCTGGGGCAACTTATTAGAGGTTAGTTACAACCATGTTCAAAGATCAAATTGGCAAAGACTACGGAAGTTTACATTGATGACATTGTGGTGAAGTTCAAAGAAAAGCAAACTCATTTGGCCCATCTCACCATAACCTTTGATGTCCTTCGAAAATACAAAATGAAGTTCAACGCGTCGAAGTGCGCATTTGGTATTGCGTTGGGCAAATTACATGGTTACATTGTCAACCATTGCGGGATAGAAGCAAATCCTAAACAAATCAAAGCTATTATGGAACTTGGTTCTCCTAGGTTCGTCAAAGAGGTTCAGAAGTTAATAGGTATGGCTACGACTCTCAACAGATTCCTCAGTCGATCTTTTGACCGATATAGGCTGTTTTTTCAAACACTTCAGCAAGGGAAATTATTCAAATGGACTTTGAAATGTCAGTCAACCCTGGAAGGGCTAAAAACATATCTCAGCTCTGTCTCTCTTCTGTCTACTTCTATGATATTCTCATCCTATATCTGGTAGTATCCGACCATGCTGTACGTGTTGTTCTTCTTCGTGATAAACTCGACAATTAGAAACCTATTTTCTATGTAAACAAATCCATAGTCGACACGGAGACCCGGTATTTACCCTTAGAGAAATTAATTATGGCCCTTGTGCAGGTCGCCAAAAAGTTAATGCACTATTTTTAGGCCTACACCGTTAAGGTATTAATCAATCATCCCTTTCTCACGGCATTTCGCCGAGCAGAAGCTTTAGGTAGAGTTTCCAAGTGGACATTGGAACTTAGGCAATATGATCTCCAATTCTTACCACGAACAGCCATTAAAGGACAAGTTCTAGCCAACTTCATTGTCAAATTCACAAAGTCAGTCGGCAATATCGAAATTGAGCCAGACCAATCAGCCAGAATGGCATATATATGTAGGAGACATCTAGCAACTATATTGTGACGGATCATCCAACCAACGAGGTAATGGGGCAAGAGTCGTTATTATGACTCCCAAGTGGGCAGTAGTCGAATAGTCCATCAAACTTTGCTTTGATGCTTCCAACAATGAGATCGAGTATGAAGCCCTTCTTATCAGCCTACACAGCTCACTTTAGATGGGAGCCAAATGGCTATATGTCTTTTGTGACTCAAAATTGGTAATTAACCAGCTAAAGGGAGAATATGCCGCTAAGAACGATCACATGGCAGCCTATATAAGGATAACTAAGTCTTTACTGGACAAATTTGACGACGATGAGTTTAATCAAATCGCTCATGATCAAAATACTCACGCTAATGCCCTAGCTTATTTAGTCTCAGCCATTAATTCAGAATTCAAATGAATCATTTAAAATGGGCTTCACTTTTGAGCCAAGTATTAGTATCCCCGAAGCCGATCCTAGTGTGATTATAATTTATAGAGGACTGAGTTGGATGGATCCCATCACTGTATTCTTGAGTTTAGAGCAATTACCAGAGGATAAAAAGGAAACCCATAAGCTTTGAAACAAGGCCTTGAGATATTATTTGGCCCCGAGGAAAAGATATACAAAACAATCTATGTCAGAACCATACTTAGAGTGTGTCCATCTCAACAGGGTTGAAGACTTCCTAGCAAAAATACATGAAAGAAGTTGTGGTGCTCATTTAGAGATGCGATCACTGGCTCACCAAACTATCACTCAAGGCTATTGGTGGCTAACTACGGGTACTGATGCTGAAGACTATGTCAAAAAGTGTGAACGGTGCTAGAAATTCTCACCACTAACATATCTACCAGCCGAAAAACTAAACTCCATGACTAGCCCTTGGCCTTTTGCTTAGTGGGGTCTAGATATTGTTAGACCACTGCCGAGAGCCCAGGGAAATAAGCGATTTTTAATTATTGCTATGGATTACTTCACCAAATAGGTTGATACAGAACCATTAGCTCACATACGGGACACCGACATCAAACGCTTTGTCTAGAAACACATCATAACTCGATTTGGCATTCCCAAAGCGCTCATCTCTAATAACGACACTTAGTTCGATTGTGACCTCTATCAGGAGTTGTCACGCCCCAAAATAATTACAATAATCCATCCACAATATCTACTATATGACAACAACAATAATAGAGGTATCTTCCATTAAATTCAATATGATATACAAAAAAGGAACATATGCATTATACATTTATAAAGCCTTGCCCTGAATCTATAGTATATGTTGCAAATTAAAGGAGATGAAGAAAAATAAATAGATAAAAATGCCTTGAGGGTTTACATATTTCTAAGACGAGGCTTGGTTACAACAAAAGTGGACTTTAGGTCTAATATATTTAAATCCCTTAGCTATACATAACAAGCATAACAAAAGAAGTTCTTGCTCCAGATCCTCCCAAACTAGTGCCTTAGCGGAGGCATATCATCGGTACCTAAAATGTTTTTCCTACATAGGGTGAGCCAAAGCCCAGTAAAGATAATCTAACACAATATATGAATCTTAACAAAGATATAAGTGTAATACGCACATATAATGTCTGTGATAAAATCATTTATAACTCGTTTGTAAACTCATACTACATTGAACCTACATCTAACCCATTTTATCTCAATTCATGAGTTATCTCCATTTCATTTAGACAACCAAGCTGAGGATACAACTCATTGGGTATCTAACCAATATAGCCATCATACAAAACACTTCCATTTGCCATTTTACGGATATTTCGTCTGCGGGAATCAGCACCCATGTATATTCATAGTTTTTGGGACTCACCCTCGACACTCTGACCAACTTAATGCAATGGAATACATCCTATTTCTTCTCTCAAACATGGGGTACATCCCCTTTCTCCTCTCAAACATCATACATTTATTGTGTATTAAAGATATGACAACATTCAATGTAATGGATGAGAAAATTAGTTTCAATTCACCTAATTCTCATGTAATTTCTACAACAATCATAGTTATCCTCCACCGATATCCCAAAGCATATATTTCCAAATAGATATACAATCTCCAAGACAGATAAATCATCCAAATCCCATAAGTGGGCAATAATACATATTCAGCTCCACTATTTATATAAACATCAATCTAATTTCACATTTTCAATACCAATTTCATTTTATTTATACAAAATAAATATTGTAGACATTTTAGGGCAAACTCCCATTTTCTTTCAAAATTCAACCCAATTATCGAAATCAACAATTTTATTACAACACACCATCATGCTCACCCCCATAACCATTTCCAATACATCTCTTTGTCAACCCCTCTTTTGATTTTAAACTAAAATCCTAGGTTTGTTCAAAATTTCCCAAAATCACAATATTGTTTATATAACACAAATAGCTAGGTTAAAAATCATAGAAGAGTGTAAAAAATCCCTACCTCAAGCTTAGAAGACCAAAGGAGGAGATGGAGAGACTTCAAGGATGCCAAAGCCCAACTCTATTTAGATCAAATAAAAGCCCTCAAAGTGCTCTATCTTTTTATCAAAGAGAGTAGGGTGGAGAAACTACTAAATCTTGGTGAAAAAGTAGAGAGAGAGAGAGAGAGAGAGAGAGAGAGTTTTAAAGAGCGGAGCTTTAGATCTAGGGTTTTGAGAGAAAAAGTTATGAAAAAATGATGTAAAAATGATCTTCTCGGACTAATATACACACAGTCTGCTCGAGCGCAAGAAGTGACGCTCGAGCGTCAGACACAATAAGTTGTCCTGCTCGAGCGCAATAAGTGACACTCGAGCTCTAAGACACAATAGAGACGCTCGAGCGTAAAATACATACTTCCAGTAGTTTTGCAGACAGCAGACCAACGCTCGAGTGCAAGAAAGACCGCTCCAGCGTAGAATACACCCTCCTAGTAGTTTTGCAGACCTGAAAGAGTATTGAGAGTTCACAAAGCCTACTTGAGCGCAAGAAATGTCGTTCGAGCGGAAGAATAAGATTCTGGGCAACCAGAGTTTGAAAACCAATCTACCAACCTGTTCCAAACGCAACCAAAACAACCCAAAAGCCAAACTCATTGAGGGAAAAAAGAATAAGATGGGAATAATAGCATGGAGCCATGAAACCCGAGTCTAGAATACAAAATAGGTCTGGTCTAAACCAGAATCGCTATAATCTCTCCCCTTAAGGAATTTCGTCCCCGAAATTTCAAATCAAGTTCTTTTTTCTTTTTTTTTTTGTTTAAATTATGTTTCAACCAATTACAATAATGATAATTAATCAATTTCATTATCACAATCCATTCTTCGGCCATTCATTCCCATCACTTGATACACAAGTTCCAATATTAAAAGTACAATTCCCATTCTCCAAAACATATACAATGTTTATATTAAACCCGTATCTCCAAAACATAACTAACATATACAATGTTTCCATATCTTCAAAACATATACAATGTTTCATATTTCATTAACATAACATAATTTTAATACATGCCCAAACGGCAACAAATAAGTCCGGATACTTGTCACAGACTTCTAACTCACATTCTCAAGTTGCTTCCTCAACTCCGTGATGTCACCACAATACTTTCACTAAGGGAATCATCTTGCCCCGCAAGACTTGGTCTGGAGTATTCAAAACTTTCACTGGTTTCTCCTCATACGAGGCATCCTCATTACCTCTAAGTCAGTCTAATCCAACACGTGCGATGGATTTGACTCATACTTCCAAAGCATACTAATATGAAACACATCATTAACCTAGGAAAGTTGTAACGGTAAGGCCAAGTGATAGGCTACCTCTCCAATTCGTTTAAGGATCTTAAAAGGCCCAATAAACCTAGGGGACAACTTTCTACTCTTGCCAAACCTCATCAAACCCTGCCTAGGTGATATCTTCAAAAAGACATGATCTCCCACCTCAAAAGACAAAGGTCTCCTCCTACGATCGACATAACTTTTCTAGCTACTCTGGGCCGTAACCAACCGCCTACGGATGAAGGCAACCTTCTCCGTCGTTTCTCAGACTAACTTTGGACCCAATATTGGTTCACCCACCTCGGCCCAACACACAGGGAATCTACACAGTCGGCCATACAAGGCCTTAAACGATGCTATGCCAATACTCGATTGGAAGTTATTGTTATAGGCAAACTCTACTAAGGACAAGTGCCTCTCCCATGACCCCTTAAAGTCAAGAACACAACCCCAAAACATATCATCAAGAATCTGAATAGTACGCTCAGACTGCCCGTCAGTTTGAGGATGGTATGCAGTGCTAAAGGTCAACCTCGTGCACAAGGCACTCTGTAGGCTCTGCTACAACCAAGCCATGAAACGCGGATCTCTATCCAAAATGATAGTTACAGGGACCTCTTGTAACCTCACTATGTCCCTAATATAAAGGTCGGCAAGATAGTCTACTGAGTCACTCTAGCGTATAGGTATAAAGTCTGCCAACTTGGTCAACCAGTCAGCTACTACCCAAATCGCATCACTACCCCGCTGAGTCCTAGGAAGACCTACAACAAAATCCATCGTGACATGTTCCCACTTCCACTCAGCTATAAGCAAGGGTTGTAACAAATCTGCTGGCCTCTGATGTTCGACTTTCACTTGTTGACAAGTAAGGCACCTCGATACAAACATGGCCACATCCTTCCTCATGCCCCTCCACCAAAACTGGCGACTAAGATCGTGGTACATCTTTGTGCCTTCCGAATACACCGCAAGGCGTGAATGGTGAAACTCTCGGAGTACTTTCTTTCAGCAAGACTCTGGCACGAAAAGATGGTCAAGGTATCTAACGCTCAAATCGGGATACACATTCAAGCATTTCTCTACCTTCCTACTACAGTTCTTTTCCTGGAGGGTTTCTACCTCAAGATTACTCTTCTGTGCTTCTATCACTAAGTTTACCAGTGTAGGTTGTGCAACTACCAAAAACAAGGCCATAGACTTAACGGACTCGCCAAGATGCAAGTTAAACTCACTAATAGGACTCAACATCTCCCACTCCCAGATAACAATACAAGCTACACTACCAATGGATTTTCTACTCAAGGCATCGACCACAACATTGGCCTTTCCCAGATGATAATGCAACTCGAAATCATAATCTTCTATAAATTTAATCCACCTAATTTGCCTCAAATTCAAGTCATTCTGTGTAAACAGATACTTCAAACTCTTGTGATTAGAAAATGCCTCAAACTTCTCACCATACAAATAATGCCTCCAAATTTTCAAGGAAAATATCACCATTACTAACTCTAGGTTGTGAGTAGGGTAGTTCATCTCATGTGCTTTTAACTACCACGAGCCATAAACTATTACATACAACCCAAACTTTCCCGTAAGGCATCACAATACACCGAATAGCTCAAATCCCTCTCCAGAATAATCAATACTGGAGTAGTGGTAAGTCTAACCTTAAGCTCTTGGAATGACTTCTCACAAGTCTCACTCCACACGAACTTAGCTCCTTTCCTCGTCAATCTAGTCAATAGTGTGGCTAATCTGGAGAAATCCTTCACGAACCGACGGTAATACCCGGCCAATCCCAAGAAACTATGAATTTCAAAAGCATTCTTAGATTGTTCCCAATCTTGTACAGCTTTTATCTTGGATAAATCTATAGTCACCTCTCACCTGGATACAACATGGCCTAAAAACTTCACTTCTCTCAACCAAAATTCACACTTCCCAAACTTAGCATGCAACTTGTGGGCTCTAAGTAGCTCAAGTACTACCCGCAAGTGTCCCTCGTGTTCCTCCTCAGAGGGTGAGTAAATCAAGATGTCATTAACAAAGACGACCAAAAAATAGTCTAGGAGCTCGCGGAAGATTCGGTTAATCAAATCCATAAATACAGCTAGTGCATTGGTTAGCCCAAAGGGCATTACTAGAAACTCATAATGGCCATACCGCGTACAGAATTTTAACTTCTGAATATCCTCCTCTTTCACCCTCAATTAGTGATAACCCGATCTCAAGTCTATCTTAGAAAAGCAACGAGACCCCTTTAACTGATCAAATAAATCATCTATACGAGCCATTGGGTACTTATTCTTAACTGTCACCCATTTCAACTTTCGATAATCAATACACAATCACAAAGTGCCATCCTTCTTCTTGGCAAAAAGAGCCGGTGCTCCCTAAAGTGAAGTACTAGAGCGGATAAAACCCTTATCTAGCAGCTTTTGGAGTTAAATCTTCAACTCACTCAACTCGGCAGGTGCAAATCTATATGGAGCCATAGAAATCGATGCCGTACTAGGCACTAAATCAATTAAGAACTCGATCTCGTGTGAGGTGATAAACTGATAAGATCCTCAGGAAAAACGTCCAGGTATTCTTAGACTACTCTTGGTAACTCAACTCGGACTTCATCACACTAATTACCCAAGAAGTTGGCAAGAAGACAACTAAGTTCACTCCGCCCACGCGAATCATACACTGGTGATAAGACTTTATCAACCCAGTCCCTTAAGAAATAAAAGCAATCACTGCTCAGGGTACATACAGTAATCCTTTGACGGTAACAATCTATGACAGCCCAATAAGATGACAACCAGTCAATCAACACAAATGCAAAAGGAAGTCGGCGACCGACAACCTCTATGTCACAACCCCGACACCCCTACTCCAAAACAATTTCACCACTAATAGGTGACTTTACATTGAGAGGATATGTTAATCGAGCCAACTCTAACCCCAAAGCCGATGCAAATACAAATGAGATAAATGAATGTGATGCACCCGTATCAATCAACACATCAGCAATGGAATTGCATAATAAGAAAGTGCCTCTCACTACCGAAGGCACTGGACTAGGTCTGGCACGGTAACAACATACACACGCCCTGTAGGCCTCTACTTTACCTGCTTACCCCTCAGAGCATACGCCTGATACATTGACTAAACCGAAGAGGTTCATTGATTGGCCCTTGAGGCCTGAGCTAACTGTGTAGGCTAGTGACTCTATGTCTGCCTTGAACTAGACGCACCATATGTGCCACCCAACTGTGGGAAAAACCTTTTCATGTGCCCCGCTTGCCCACACTGATAACAAGTAAGCGGCTGCCCTCTCTTCTAACTCTAGCTCTGAGATCAAGCCGAAGACGATGCAGATCGTTACCCTCCTCCCCTCTTCGGGCAAGCTGGAGACTTGTAACCTAACTGGCCACACTTGAAACAAGTGATATCTCCCTGACCACCTCTTCTAGAACTGAAACTTGGTATTGGAAAAGTGGATCTCAACTAAACTCCTTGGGACTGCTGTAGGTTAGAATCTCTTTACCTTTTACTGTCCCCCTTAAACATCCTAGCTCCTCTTGGAGCCTCTCACCCGTTCCTCCTCCATCTGCATCACGGTCTCAAGATGAGCCGCTGCTTCCACAAGGCGTCTGTAATCCCTAATCATGGACCCGACCACTTTGAACATAAGCTCGGTCCTCAACCTCTTCTCGAACTCTAAACAACTGCACTCCTCAATCGCCATATGTTCTGGTTCAAACCTCAACAAGCTAATAAATGCGGCCTTAAACTCGGCCACCGGAGTGTTCAAGTGCACAAGCATGGAGAGCTGATCTCTCAACTTCTCCCTAACAGTAAGAGGGAAATTCTTATCCTGGAAGGCGTTGATGAAAGCTTCCCAAGTCACCCCAATGTGTCCCCTCGCATACTTCCACCATTGATCGACATCTCCCTTTAGCTGGAAGGATGCCAAGGTCACCCTCAAACTTCCATCTTCGATGCTGAGCATCTCAAATGTCTTCACCATTTGTTCTAGCCACTCATCCCCCTTCAGTGGCTTCTTGGGATCACCCAAAAACTTGTCCTAATCCGACCAAAAAAACTCTCATTTCAAGAATGATACCCCTGCCTCAGCTATTTGGGCCTGGACTTGATTCTCAACCTTAAGAATGTCCATGGATTCCCGCAATGCTCCGGTCATTTCGCAGGCTAAGGCGCCGATGGCCTGCTGACCAACTGGTTCAGTTACATTGGCCTGACCAACCCATTCTTCTTGTGCCAGAATCTCATCCAGTAAAGGCACCTCATGCCTTTTAGGCCTATCACACCTACTACCACCACGTCCACGTCCTGACATCCTAGTAAAAGTAACAAAAGAGATTAGCATATTTACAAATGTGCCAAAGCTAACTCACTCGCGTCCTAATGCGGTGGACAACAATAATTCACTCCACATAAGCATGTAGTCACATAAACACATACGGATTTCTTTCCTAGATAATGACCGTCTTGTGGCATTGCCAAAGTTTCGATTATAAATAGCAGTGATCAAGTGCTCTTCTAACAGGACTTCTAGAAACATGTAAACCCAATCGATATCTTAGGAACTAAATCCCATACCTATATAATCACATAAGCATGTTATCATATACCATACCATACATACTAATGTCTCTATCAAGCGAAACAAACCCATTGTGGTAATAATCATTTCCCACGTAGCCAAAGTATTTAAACCCGGTACGCTCTAATATCAATGTGTGACATGTATAGAATTCAGTCATATTTTTCCTCTCTGGCTTATCCACAGAGCAATAAACAAGTGGAGGCTTCTAATAAAGTGGTCCTGGATGGCATTAAGAAGCAACTTGAGAAAACAAAAGACAAGTGGAAGCCAAATACAAATAAATCTAAATCGGCAAACAAAGTACATCCAAGCCCATCTTTGATGGGCCAAATTCAGCTAAAGCCCATTGGACTCGAAGCCATTGCCGGGTAGATACAAAAATAAGATGAAGAGCGTGCCGAGTTAAGGGTACTCAAGCCGCAAATCTAAGCAGAACATATTGGATAAGTCGGAATGACCTCGTTCGGTGGGCACAGGCTATCCCTTTCTAAAGATTATAGTAGGAATACAGACCCTAACAAAGTGATGATGATGAGCTACGCTACAAGAGGAAATATCAAGAAAACTGACTTTATAAAAAGAGGAAGAGGTTGGAGAGAGAGGTATGTTCTAAAAAACTTGCACACTAAGAAACTAAAAAACATTCTTTCGAGAGAAACTAACTTGCTTGTCAGAGTGCTAATTCTAGCACCACCGACTGGAGTTTTTCTTCTATTTCAGGTGATAATTAGAAGATCTTTCAAGGAGCTTGACTTTCGTGCTCCTTTCGGATATGATAGTCCTACAGTTTGGACTCTCGTGGTTCTGAATCTGATCTCACAAGTGCAATGTGAAATAGATAAACACAAAAGAGTCCAAATTTGACAAATATTTTGGAAAATCGATTTTGAATAAAAAATGCCAAAAATGAACTATTTTGTTAGATTACAGAGTCACCACCTAAATGTTTTTGGGAAATTTAAAAAACCCGAGACTCGTGCCAAAGGCCACTTATCCATCATCACCAAAGTGTCTTGGCTCAGAAACTTAGGTACGAGAGGGGAAGGTCATGAATTGAGCATCCCACTCGCTCGATCAAAGATCGGCCTCTACTAATCATGATGTGATTCTTATTTACATTATATGCTCTTGTTTCGATTATCAAGGTAATGTTACTATGTGATGCACACAAGTATAGACTAATTTGCAAAAATTAGAACACTTTGATCTCATGTATGTTTTTGAAAAAAGAGGTTTGAATATGTACCACTTGAAAAAGTGATTTCATATGTACATTACTCAAATTATCCCAATTTAAGCAATCAGCCTTCATCCACAGGCATCCAAGAGTTATATCAATTAAGCACTTAGCCTCATGGTAATCATGCTAGACATAGCAACAATTACACTCATGCAACATGCTAAAGCAGTAAAGCTTACCCCAATTCTCGAGGTGAGCCAAAAGAGAAACTAGTTAGAAAAATACATGATCCTAACTAATGAAAGATGCCTAATGCAACACATGCAAAAATGCAATTAATAGGCTTGGCCACTAATTATGACATGTGAATCAATTTAGTAGCATACGGTTTAAACACGTATTCAATGAAGTATTAAACGACAATGCTTGTTAGAATGATGAATCGAGCCTCGATTCATGCAAGACAAATAGATGCAAACATGGAAAATGCTAAAAGAAACATGATATTCTAAACTACCCATCATAAGTAAGTAAATAAAAGGGAGAAAGACGTGTGAATGAAAGACATACACAATATTACATGTTGGCCCTCGCACAAGAGGGTCTAAATAAATGAACTAGCTAAGCTACTTAACTAATTATTACAAACCAAATGAAATAAATTAGCTACACTAGCTAATTATTACGAATTGGGATTGAACTAAGTAATTAACTATTACAAGTTTATCACTTTAAGTACAACATACTACTAAAAACAAATGTAACGGGTCCCAAGCCGAAATGCTAGGGACGGCTCATGCATGAATGCGGATTTTCACCCGAAAATGCCTCCGTTTGGTTGCCAAAATGCTTTTGTTTTGTAGTCAGAGAATTGCACTGTTTTTCACCTTTACCTTTGCTCTGCTCTGCAGGAAAAAAGAAACTGCCTGGCTGAAAAACAAAAGTGGCCGGCAAACTAGAAGTGGTGGCCGGCCGCCCACTAAAAGTGTCTTGCCAGCCACTAATGTTGGGTTTCTCCTGCTGCAACAGACAACAAACAGAGTATAAACAGAGTATCCTTGATGGATGTTTGTCCACCCTACCTCTCCTTATCATCAAACAGCTTAAAAGAGTGGTAGGCTCGATTAACAAGCCATCAATCGGTGCAAATTCATTGCGTGATGACTTATGAGCCAAGGGATACAATTTCAATAAATGCACAATTTAAAGACTCACGAATCCCTCCCTATCATGATATTAATCAAAGGAAGCGGTTAACATCGACTCTTGAACCATTTACATCATTAGCAAATATAAAACGACTCAAGACTCAATGGGTTCAATTAACGTCTGATTGAATCCCAAACCATTTTATTATCTTGTTCCATTTTAGTCTAAGTTTTATTGCCTATTTTAATTACCTTTCCCTTCATTAGTCATTTTAGTCCAAGAATAAGCATTAAGTCCACTAATGGAGAAGAGTGTTAAACCAATGGTTGTTTTGGGCATGAGAGAGATGTCATGTCGTTGGTAATGAACTCCCAAAGGGATTAAACCATTAGGCACAACAAGTTCTATCTCAAGCTTAAACAAACAATCAGTTTGAAACGACTCTCAAAGCAAAGAAAAAGCCAAGAAATGATGGAGGTTACAGAGATGATTAGAGATGAACACAAGTATGGAAAACTTGAAATAAATGCTATCAACTCAAATAGGTTGGTGGCTAAGGCCTAAACCACCAAACCTATTGTGATACCCCTGTTCCGTAGTATCCTAATTGGTCTTTAATTTGAGCATGATTATGTGTGTAATATGATTTTATGTGCCATTGTGCGAAAATATGTGGTTTTGAATTTCTATCTGTTTACCGTAGGAATATCTGGTAGATTATCTACTTTGGAAATTAAATTGGAGGCCTTATCGGCCACAGAACTCGAAATTGATTGCGCCTTTATGATTGGCATAAATTTTAGAGCCTACGGTAAAATTTAATTGAAAATTGATTCGGGCCAGATTAAATTGATTTATTTAATGGCATTGTGCTCAAATTGTTTAAAATTATTAATTGTAGCTAGTGGGATTTGTTGTACACTACACCCTCATTTCCTCTCCTTTAGCTTCATTTGGCTGATGAAAAGAACTCTAAGAAGAGAGAGGGCCGGCTGTTAGAGAGAGAGGGGGAGAGAATTATGTAATTTTTTACTCAAGCTTGGATATTTGAAGTCTAGTTCAAGGATTAACCATAGATTGGGCTTCTAGGTAAGCAATTGATTCTTGAATTCATGAGTTTAAGGTGTAATCTTGTGTGTTCAAAGTTAATTAATGGTCAAGAGCATGTTTTGAATTTGTTTTGTTGAATTGGAAGTCCATATATGCATGCATGTATGTAATTGTTTGCAATTTGCATAATTGAGCTTGAATTGCATGATCCATGTAAATTTGTAGTTGAAGCTCATGTATAATCACCATTGGTATCATCTAAGTTGAGAATGAGAGCTAGACATCACATGCATGTACAACCTATAAAGATAAGAACTTTGAATGCATGATTGTGTATGTTAGAATTGAGTTTGGTGTCAATTTGAGCCATGCATGTGTTAAATCTTTGAAATTGAGCTCCATGATGATGTGTTTTGGTGTTTATACCATGTTAGTACAAGTATGTGTGGAATTGGAGCTATAAGATGCATGAAATGTTGGTTGAGAGTCGAATTAGAGCTCAAGAACACAATCTGGGAAACCCAGAATTTGACGTCCGCTCGAGTGGGGTAATGGCCGCTCGAGCGGGAAATACGTGCTCCCAGTACTTGTCGCAGACTTGGTGTCCGCTCGAGCGGGTTATTTCACGCTCGAGTGGGGGAACTTTGTAGACAAGCCTTCCGCTCGAGCGCTCTGTTTTACGCTCGAGCGTATTTTTCATGCAACCAGTACTTTTGCAGGCCTTAAGGGTCCGCTCGAGCGGGGAAGTCCACGCTCAAGTGGGGACCCTATTTCCCGAAATTTTGTTTTCGCACTCTGTGTTTCGTTTTCTGTTCTCTTTCACTTGCAAACACTCTTAGGCATGCATTAAGCATTGTCATTGAATTAAAGAGATAAGAATGAAGCCTAAAGAGGAAAATGTGAATTAAAGAATGGATTAAATTAATTGTGACTCATATGTGTTATGTGATGTGTAGGGTCAAGCTCCAGGGCAAATCCACAAGCCGATCACTGTGAGTAATATTTGACATATGTTATTGTCCAATTGCTACTTCTATGTAAGTTTTGTAAAGTTCATTAATTTGAATGGTGGACATAGTTTGATTTGAAAGTCAGAAAGGCCTATGCGCCAATTTGATATGAAAGTCTGAAAGGCCTATGAGCCAGTTTGATTTGAACGTCTGAAAGACCTATGTGCCAGTTTGATATGAAAGTTTGAAAGGCCTATGAGCCAATTTGATCTGAAAAGTTTGAAGGGCCTAAGAGCCAGTCTGATATAAAGGCCTAAGAGCCAGTCCGATATAAAGGCCTAAGAGCCAGTCTGATATACAGGCCTAAGAGCCAGTCTGATATGAGAGTTTGAAAAGGCCAAAGGCCAGTTGACATGAATAAATTGGGCCCAAGGCCGTCTGTTGTATAATGTTTGAATGCACTTCCCTTACTTGATATTATTCACTGAGCTTTCGCTCACGCTCATTCATGTGTTTGTAGGTGAGCCAAGACAGGTCCAGACCCAGCCCCAATAAAGCCTAAGTGCATTAACATAGGTTTTGGAAAGTCAGCCATTGTGTCTCACGCACGAGACCCATCTTCGCCCTTTTGTTATGTATTTATATTTTGTCATGTTGGCAAAGTTTTGTATATGCCTGTATATAGTTCCATGGGTTGACTTAGTTTTGGATGATCCTGTCTGAACAGAATTTTATAGCACTGTATTTCAGTTGTGAGTTATTAATATATATATGTATGGTTTGTTTTGATGTGCCATGTAAGCACAGCTCTATGGACAAAGTTTTGAATTGCTTCTGTTTGGCCCCCATTAACTCTGTTAAAATACGTTTGGTTTGGTTTGAGGCCGTAGGTAATCTCATGATTACTGGCCGGTTATGTCCTTAACCCACGGGGGTGGGTTCGGGTCATGACACCTATGAGGACCATTACACTACAAGTATGCTATACAAAGCATAAATGAAACTAACACATAAAAACAGTCCAAAATTAAGCTAAAATAGTGCTGGAATTGAGACCAAAATAGCTAAATGAGTAAGCTAAAATAATGGAGAATTTAAGCTAGTAAACAAGCCAAATGAGGGGTGGCTAACCCCTTCATTTTTTGGATTTCAAATCATTTTTAACCTCTGAAAAACTCTAAAAATGTAACAACCCCGATCCCTATTAACGTTAATCCATGATTAATTATGCCTAATTAGTAATTAAGGTGAAATTCTGGAGTAAATTGCATGTGTGCGTTGCATTATAATGTTTATATCTGTTTAGCGTAGAAAGATATGTTCATGTTTTTCTTTCGGTTTGCGAATTGAAGGCCTTGTCGGCATCCGTTTCAGAAATTGACTTGATTTATGTGTTAATTGAGATTTTTAGAATTTTATGGTAGGTTTAATTAAAATTCGATTTGGAACGATTAAATTAGATTAATTTAATGCCCATTTATTTGGCCTTATTTAATTATACTTCTAGTTAAGCCTACATAAGGCTTATACACCTCATTTTGAGCATTTTGTTTTGATATCATCTTTGAGCCTCCAAGAGGTAAAAACGTGAGAGAGAGAGAGAGAGAGAGAGAATTAGGGAGTGAGAGTGATCTCAAGAAAGAAAAGGAAGAATTGCTAGGCAAATAAGGGACAAATGGAGAATTGAGCTACGATTCACCAAGAGTTCAAGAATTGGGAACTTTAGGTAGGTCTTACATCTCTTAAACTTTCATTTTGACTCACTCCTACAAGAATTCAAGAGAATTATGTTGATTGATGCAAGAATTGAGCTAGGATTATGGAAAATTAAGTTGTACCATGCATGCATGTCCATACCATGAAGTTTTGAAGTTGTTTCATGAGAATTCTCACATGCATGTTCATATTATAGTTGTAATCTAAGAATTCACCATGTTTTGGGAAAGAATATCTCATGTGATCATGTTTTGGAAATCATGAATTCAAATGAATACATGCATGGCATAACTATATCTTGTTCTTCCATTTCAAGATGGATTTTTGGGCAATTACCATCCTTTTAGGCCTTGATTTCATGAAATAATCTTTAAATCATAATGTTTTATGAATTCCTTAGTGTTTTTCAGAATTTTGGCCCAAGAGGGTGAGTTTTGAAGTGTTTGGTTTGAGTTTGTAGCTTGGAGATCAAATCTGAAAATTCCAGAATTTGAATTCACACTCGAGCGTAGAAGTTCACGCTCGAGCGAGCACTCTGAGTGCGTGCACTTCCGCTCGAGCGACCTGAGGCATGCTCGAGCGTGAAATGCATGTACCCAGAAGTTTATATGTTTGTAGCACGGTCGAGCGGCAGAAGTCACGCTCCAGCGTCCGTCAAGCGTGAAAAACAAGCAACCAGTACTTTTTCAAAGCTTACAGTCCGCTCGAGCGAGGTAAGTCACACTCGAGCGAACATTCACTTTTTACATGTTCGCTCGAGCGAGGAAAGCCACGCTCGAGCATGAACCCTATTTTCAGCAAGTTTTGAAAAATATTTTCAAGTGCATTTTTGCATTCTCATTCCATCCTAAGCATTCCTAAGCCGTGACAAAGACTCCATAATGAGGTTAAAGGCTAGAAATACACTAAGAACAAATGAAATATCCGAGCATGTGTATTCAATGTATGAATCTGCCATGTTATGTAGGTCACACGCCTCAGGATAGGTGAATTTCCTACTTTGCTGCCAATTTGGAGCTACCAGTTATCTGTGAGTAATAACTTAGTAAAGCTATGTTCAAGTAAATTATTTTCTACTCACGGATCAAGAACTGTTCTATTAAATGTCATGTTTTATGCAATGAATGATTGTCCAAGTCTAACAAGCACTTATGACATTATGTTATGATTCAAGTAATATCATGATTCAAGTATATGCAAGTTCCCGGTACCAGAGGTTCTTTACGGGACTGACAAGCTATCTATGCCCGGCTGGAGGTTCCTAAGTGGAACTGACAAGTTTACAAGTTCCCAGTCTGGATGTTCCTTTATGGGACTGACAAGTTATTCTTACCCGGCCGGAGGTTCTTATATAGAACTAGCAAGTATGATTTATGGCATTCTGTGTGATCTGTTAGTGCTGATGGATGTATTATGTAAGACTAAGCATGAACTCTGAATTCTGAATATGCTCATAATGAAAATACGAATGTGAGTTTCAGTTTCAGCCATAGATATGGGACATCATTCATTTACCCCTTTACTTTATTATTATTCACTAGGCCTCCGCTCACTAGTTATTTATTATGTATGTAGGTGTGCAAGCTCGTGATCAGGCTTAAGATGATGCCTGGGGTATTTTGTGTTGGTCAGCCACCCCTTTGCACCTCACGAGGAGGTTCCTGATCAAGTCATGTATTGTGGCTGTGTCAATGTAAATGTATAAGACTGTTTCTTTTCTCTTATAAACAAGTTCACCTTTTGTATGTACTTGAAAGTGACGTGTAAATACTGTACCTATGATGTCACTTGTATGTATTTAAGGTTTAAGATTTTCAGTTCCATGTATGTCTTCACAGCTCAATGGACTTCGTATGTTTTGTATATTTTCTTCCGCAGCCCCTAACTATATGCTATTATGTCAAAAGGCCTTTGGTAATCAAAGGATTACTGGCTGATTACGACGCTAAACCTATAGGGGCGGGTTTGGGTTGTGACAGAAAATCAGTGGCAAAAAGTTAAAAAAAAGTTGAGAAAGAAATGGGAAACACAAGGGCAAGAGCTTGGAATACAAGGTTCAAAGAATGGTGGTTAATCCCTCCACTTTTGATAGCTTTAAGCCACAAGTTTCAGCCCATAAAAACAGTTGAAAAGTAGTTCAAAAACAGCAAGAAAAGATAGAAAAGAAGTAGTGTAGAGATGCTTAAAATTATACCTCTTGAAGCAAGGTAATTCTTTTGTTAACAAACTCACTAGTTCTCACTCTCAAGGGCTGAGATTTGAGCTCAAGAACCTCAGCAAGAAGAGCTAAATTTTTGGTTTAGGAAGTGTAGAAAGAGAGTGTGTAGGTTGCAAGATGGAGAAAGAAAGAGATTTTCAAGAATTTGAGTTTTTGGAATTTTTTCCAACCTTAAAAACATGAGGGAAGGTCAAGTAGATATAAAAACATAGGTTGATATCTTGGAAATATCCATATAGAGACAGCTGGAGTGGTGCATGCATCTGTGGGGCACAGTTGGCAACAAATATCTGGTTTTTGACATAAGTGACCCGCTAGATACTAATTGGGAGCGGCCGGCCACTAGTGGGTTTGTGGGCCTCTAGGGACACTTAATTGGCCAGCCAAGGACTTGTAAAAAGTGGCTAGCCGTCCACAAAAAGTGGGAAGCCGTCCACAAAAATCTACTTCAAGCCCAACTTCAAACGAACATATCTCCCACATCCAAACTCGTTTTTAGGTCATGCATGCGTCTAAATTGAAGCCCTAGAAGTCTAATTTTCAATAGTGGTGGCCTCACATCTAAATTCTAAATGTGCAAAGAGATATGACTATTTTAGTGAAGGCTACTCATTTCCATCTTAACGGATTGATACCCAACCTTTCTCTAAACTAGTTTTCTTCCCTCTCCTTCTATTTTCTTCAACTCCAAACCTCTAAATAAGATGTTTTTAAAGATTTTTTTTCAAAGATTTCATCTCCCTTCCATTTATTTCCACTTTGTCCCTACTTGGTTTACCAAAAAATGCAATGTTTTAAACGAAATGCGAGCTTCAGAACATCATAGAAATATTTGGAAAAATATTTTGAAAACGAGGGTTTTAAGGTCTAAAATAGTTTTGGTAAAAAAAAAAGGATGTAAGGTTGGGATTTAGAACCTCTTCTTGCTGAAGAAATCGAACGTTTGTACAATATAACTTTCATCATTGAATGATCAACTTGAGGCACCCAAGTCTTAAGGGCTGTGATGACCCGGTGTGTAATTCGCCTCATCCTCTTGAGTTATGTTGAATTTACTTTCGTTAGAGTGTCGGGTCTAACTAGGAGCCTTGATTAATAGTTTGGGTTATTGTATTTGAAAGCTTTTCTTAAAATCCTTGCCTTGTTTATTTCCGTATCAAGTTTTACACGTTTTGGAAAGTACGGGGTTGAATCCAGGGTGTTCCAAGTTGCGCTGGGCTAATTGCGGGCTGGAATGATGAACCGCATGTGCGGGGCTTGGGCCGCACCTACAGAGTGGGGCCCACACGTGCGGGAGGTGAGGCCGCACATACGGTGATGAGGGGAGCTGTCCTGGCACATTCTGCATTATATGCAGGTGCGGAGAGAAAGTGCTGCACGTGTGGAGTGGTGAGTCGTATGTGCGGGGAAGGTCGCAACACATGCAGGAATGGGTGCCACATGTGCGGGGGTCGGCTGAGTTAAAAAAAAATCTGTTTTTCCATTGTTTTTGGACTGTGTGCATTTCACTTTCTACACATCTCTCTCTCTTTCTCTCTCTAAAAACACCATTTCCTCTCCCTTCGCTCTAAAAACCCCACCAAAACACCATAAACTCTTGATCTCTTCCAATCCATTAGAGTTTTGACCCTACATCCTTCACAAATCTTGGAGTGCTAAGCGAGGGCTTTATTTTATGGGGTGGAGATCGAGTTTCAATACCATTGATTTTGAGGGTTTCATCTCATTTCTTTTTCAAACTTGAGGTAGGGATCTTCTTAGAGTTATATATATATATATGTTTTTGCAAGATTTAATTGATTTTTGAAATCCCTTTTTGATAGCTTTGGAACTTGATTTCTAGCTCAAGAGTGTGGGTGGTTTGAGAGTGGTTTTCCTACTAGTCTCTTTTAAAAATAATTTATTGAGAGTGTTAAACTACATTGATTGAGAAAGAAAATGTTTTTGAAGAAACTGTTTCAAATGATTTGAGTATGCATAGTTGTGGTGAGAAAACCTAGGGATTACCTGAATTGTATTTACCGCCCCTTGAACTAAATTGATAAATGTAGAATTTGTTGAAAATTTCAAGATAACATTGAGCATGATGGCTTTCAAAAGATGAGTAAATGGGATTTTCTTTCAAAAAGGGTATAAAATGGCATATGCATTTTATTCCTTAAGACTTGTATAAAATGTATATACTTTTTTGATAAATTCCTACTGGGTTTTATGCTCACCCTATGGGATTTTGGTGCGGGAAAAGATGTGGTGAACCCGCCAAACTAGGGCATGGATGTATGTCTTGAGAGCACAAGGCTCTATTTTGTTGTGATTGTATTTTTGCAAGCCAAGGGCTATACATGTATGGGTTCAAGAAACCATCTTTTGTGTGATTGGGCTTAAGCCTTGGAACTTGTAAGTCCTTGAGGACATTTATTTATTTTTGACTGAAAGTTCTACATGCTATAGATTCAAGTGCTAGAAATCATTGAATGTATATTCACATGTGGGATTATTTTGTACTAATCTGTTGACCATGTAATGTAAGTGTTAGGAAATTATTTCAGTTTGTCATAAGAAGTAATGGATGTTATGTTATCATTATGTATATTTTTTTTTGGGGGGGGGGGGGTTACAACATGGTATCAAAGCTAATGGATTCGAATACTTGGGGCTCGTGGGAAGTGATTGTTTTACCACAAGGGGTTCATCTCGCATGAATAAGAGATATGGCACATTTTGTGGCTACCTGATAACATGTTTATATGACTAGATGGGTATGAGATTGGACTTTTGGGATGTTGTTTGCACCTATTAAATTCTTTGAAGTCTTATTAGAAGGGTACTTGATCAATACTCGTTCTACTAAGAATTCTTGATTTTTCGTAGGACGAATATCATTGTAAAGGCATAATCCGTATGTGCTTACATGGTTAAATGCTTATGTGGAGTGAAATTTAATTGTTTGTATGGTAGAGAAATACATAGAATTGTTGTGGTCAAACGTGTAAGGCAAGTTGTGAGCACATGTGGGTTCGTGTGCTAAATTGTTTCTCTTGTCCCTTAATTAGGATGTCAGTAAGGGGTCAAACCCGTGGTGGTAGAGGCAGGAGGCGCGGTAGGCTTCGCCGAGGTGTACATGAAGTACTGGTCCATAAGGAAGGGTTCGGCCAAGCCAATGTAACCAAGCGAGCGGGCCAAGCTAACGTGGTTGACCAAGTAGGACAAGTAGAAATTATGAGGCAAGTGGGTCAAGCCGTAATGGGGGCTTTGAGGAAAAAAATTGAATATGTTGAGGGCAGAGAACCAAGCCCGACAGAACGCCGTAGAGATAAGGGCGAGTTTTCTTACTAGGGAATTTTTGCGGGCCAAGCCGGATGAGTTCCATGGTGGCCCCGAGCCCAAGAAAGTGGATGAATGGCTTGAGCAAACGGTGAAGACATTTGAGATGCTTCACATTGAAGATAGTGAGCTAAGGGTGACTCTAGCAAGTTACTACCTTAAGGGAAATGTGGGCCAATGGTGGAAGTACGCCAAGGATAGGGTGGAGCCGACATGGGAAGCCTTTTTGGTTGCTTTCCAAGATAAATACCTACCTCCCACCGCTAGGGAGAGATTGAGGCAAGAATTTCAGGACCTCAAGCAACTTAATATGTTCATGGCCGAGTTTGAGGCGACTTTCTCTAGTTTGTCCCGGTTTGCACTGAAGTTAGTGGCAACGAAAGAATGTCGTTGCATTGAGTTCGAGGAGAAGTTGAGAACTAAGATCTTGTTCAAAGTTGCTGGGAATATGATCCGGAACTATGACTGTCTTGTGGATGTGGTGGCACATGTAGAGATTACAGTGCAAGCAGAGAAGGAAAGAATTCGAGGTTCAAGATCCGGGGGCCAAGAGTCACAGGGAGACTATAGACCTAGCAAGAAGAGCATGAGCACTTTTTCATCACAGTCCCAATCGCAACAGTCTAGATCTACCTTTTCCTTGCCTAGTGCGGGCCCAGGGAAGAGGGCACAAGGTAATTTCTCGTGTTTCAAGTGTGGCCAACCCGGCTACAAGGCCTTTTCATGGCCACAGAAGAGGGGAGGACAACAGATGTTACCACTACCACCACCTAACCGATCCTAGAGTCAGTCCCAGAATAGAGGGCAAGGACTTACTGGCTTTCAGTGTGGCCAGTCGAGGCATATGAAAAGAGTTTGCCCACAGTTGGAAGGCACATCTGGTGCATCAGGATTGAGGTAGACATAGAGCCACCAGCAGGCTCACTTAGTTTAGACTTCTCGAGCTAATCAGGAGGAGCCGCTCGCTACCAAGACAATGGGCCTATGCTTCGAGGATGAGCAGTTGATCAGAGGCCTGTGGGCGTATATCTTTATTCTGCGTGCGAAGCAGTTACTAGGATCCTTAGTTGTGAGAGGCATTTTTCTTGTGTGTAATTCTTTGGCTAATGTGTTAATAGATACGGATGCGTCACATTCATTTATATCTACTGCATTTGTTTCTGCATTGGGATTAGAGGTGGCACGGTTAACATCTCCGCTCAGAGTAGAGTCGCCTGTTGGAGGTATGGTTGACTTAGACCAGGGGTGTCGTGGTTGTGAGATAGAAGTTGCCGGGTATCGACTTCTGTTTGCCTTTGTGTTGCTAGACATATCAAGTTTTAATGTCATTTTAGGCATAGATTGGTTATCTTCGTACCAAGCTGTGATTGATTGTTACCGTCAGAGAGTTACAGTGTGCACCTCGAGTGGTGATTGTTTTTATTTTCTGGGGGACTGGGTTGATAGGGTCTTGTCACCAGTTTTTGACCCTCGTAGTCAGAGCAAGCTTAGTGGCCTTCTTGCAACTCTTTTGGAGAATGAGAGTGACAGGGCCCGTGTTGAATTACTAAGGGTAGTTTGTGAATACCCGGATGTCTTTCTCGAAGATCTTACTAGTTTGCCACCCCATCAGGAGATCGAGTTCTCCATTGATTTAGTGTCTGGTACGGCACCAATTTCCATGGTGCCATATAGATTTGCACTTGTTGAGTTGCATGAGTTAAAGATCCAACTCCAAGAACTTTTAGACAAGGGCTTCATTCGTCCTAGTACATCGCCTTGGGGAGCATCATCTCTCTTTGCGAAGAAGAATGATGGATCATTGTGGTTATGTATTGATTACCGCAAGTTGAACCGGGTTACCGTTAAGAACAAGTATCCTCTACCTAGAACAGATGATTTGTTTGACCAACTTAGAGGGTCTCGCTGCTTTTCGAAGATAGATTTGAGGTCTGGGTATCATCAGTTGAGAGTCTGGGAAGAGGACATCCAGAAAACGGCCTTTCGTATGCGTTATGGCCATTAGGAATTCCTTGTGATACCTTTTGGGCTAACTAATGCACTAGCTTCCTTTATGGATTTGATGAACCAATTTTTTTGAGAATACTTGGATCGTTTCGTGGTCGTCTTTGTGGATGACATCTTAATTTATTCAACCTCTGAGGAGGAACACGAGGCCCACTTGCGGATAGTGCTTGACTTGCTTAAGGAGCACCGATTGTATGCTACATTTGAGAAATGCGAGTTTTGGCTTACCGAGGTGAAGTTTTTGGGGCATGTGGTGCCGATAGAGGGAGTAACTGTAAACTCCTTGAAGATAGATGCCGTGCAGGATTGGGGACAGCCCAAAAATATTTTTGAGATCTGGAGTTTCTTGGGATTAGCAGGGTATTATCGACACTTTGTAAGGGACTTCTCTAGACTAGCCGCGCCTTTGACCGGGTTGACTAGAAAGGGTGTCAAATTTGTGTGGAGTGAGGCTTGTGAAAGGTCATTCCAAGAACTTAAGACTAGATTGACTACCGTTCCGATCTTGATAATTCTGGAAAGAGGTTTGGGTTACACTGTATATTGTGATGCATCTCGGGATGGGCTTGGTTGTGTCTTCATGCAAGGGGAAAAGGTTGTGGCCTATGGTTCATAACAATTAAAAACTCATGAGAAGAACTACCCCATCCATGATTTGGAATTAGTAACGGTAATTTTTTCCTTGAAGATTTGGAAACATTACTTATACGGTGAAAAGTTTGAAGTCTAAAGTATTTGTTTTCTCAAAAAGACTTGAATTTACGCCAACAGAGATGGATGAAATTTATAGAGGATTATGACTTTGAGTTATGCTATCATCCAAGGAAGGCTAATGTAGTGGCCGATGCCTTGAGTCGAAAATCAGTGAGTAGTTTGGCAAGTGTGGCCATTCAGGAATAGGTTATGCTAGGTGATATCAGCAAGTTTGATTTACACTTGGGTGAGTCCGATGAGAGTACTACCTAGTTTACCTTGAATGCTCAACCTACCTTGTATAGCCGACCTTGTAGATCACCGGTTTGTTGGGCCGAGGTGGGTGATGCACCGTTGTTGGGTCTAGAAATTGTTAGAGAGACAACCGAGAAAGTTGCTCTCATTCGGAAGAGGCTAGCTACGGTCCAAAGCTGACAAAAGAGTTATGCCAATAAAAGGAGACGACCTTTATCTTTCGAAGTTGGTGATCATGTGTTTCTTAAAATCTCACCGAGGCGGGGTTTGATGAGATTTGGTAAGAGTTGTAAATTGTCTTCGAGGTTCATTGGGCTTTTTGAGATATTGGGGAGAATTGGGGAGATGGCGTACCGGTTAGCTTTACCGCCACAACTTTCAGGGGTTCACGACGTATTTCATGTATCTCTGGTTAGGAAGTATGAGCCCAACCCTTCTCATGTGCTTGATTGGGTTGATTTGGAGGTAGATAAAGATACCTCTTACGAAGAACGACCGGTTCAAATATTAGATGCCCGGGAGCAAGTGCTATGGGGCAAAACTATACCACTAGTAAAGGTGTTGTGGAGACACCATGGGGTTGAGGAAGCAACGTGGGAACGGGAGGCGAAAGTCCGCTCCAAGTATCCGGATTTGTTTGAAAATGTTTAAGTTGTTTCCTAGTGTTTGAAGGAAAAGTATTAAAATTGTTAATTTCATATTGTTATGTACATTATTGTTTTAAGCATGAGGTTGTTGTGGGTTGTTACTACTTCTATTGGAAAGTTTCATGCTAATGCTTGTCTTCAACGGTTGTCGTTAATGAGGTACCATGATGATGATAGTAAATTTTGGTTAAGAAATAATATTGTGAATTGAAAATGTAATAGCATGGTTTTGATCGCTTGAAACCCCGTTGTTTGGATAGTTTTATTTAATTTCAAGGACGAAATTTCCAATGGTGGGGAGGTTGTAATGACCCGATGCGTAATTCGCCTCATCCTCTTGAGTTATGTTGAATTTACTTTCGTTAGAGTGTCGGGTCTAACTAGGAGCCTTGATTAATAGTTTGGGTTATTGTATTTGAAAGCTTTTCTCAAAATCCTTGCCTTGTTTATTTCCTTATCAAGTTTTACACGTTTCGGAAAATACGGGATCGGATCTGGGGCGTTCCGATTTGCGCTGGGCTGATTGCAGAATGGGAGGATGAACCGCACATGCGGGGGCTTGGACTGCACATGCGGGAGGTGAGGCCGCACGTGCAGTGATGAGGGGAGCTGTCCTGGTACATTCTGCATTATATGTAGGCGCAAAGAGGAAGCGCCGCACATGCGGGGTGGTGAGTCATACATGCGGGAGAGGTGGCCGCACGTGCGGGAATGGGTGCTACACGTGTAGGGGTCGGCTGAGTTCGAAAAATCTACTTTTTTCTTTATTTTTAGGCTATGTGCATTTCACTTTCTACACATCTCTCTCTCTCTCTCTCTCTCTCTCTCTCTCTCTCTAAAAACACCATTTCCTCTCCCTTCTCTCTAAAAACCCCACCAAAACACCATAAACTCTTGATCTCTCCCAATCCATTGGAGATTTGACCCTACATCCTTCACAAATCTTGGAGAGCTAAGCTAGGGCTTCATTTCGTGCGGTGGAGATCGAGTTTCAACACTATTGATTTTGAGGGTTTCATCTCATTTCTTCTTCAAACTTGAGGTAAGGATCTTCTAAGAGTTATATATATGTTTTTGCAAGATTTAATTGATTTTCAAAATCCCTTTTTGATAGCTTTGAAACTTGATTTCTAGCTCAAGGGTGGATGGTTTGAGAGTGGTTTTCTTACTAGTCTCTTTTAAAAATAATTTCTTGAGTGTTGAACTACATTTGTTGAGAAAGAAAACATTTTTGAAGAAACCCTTTCAAATGATTTGAGTGTGCATAGTTGTGCTGAGAAAACCTAGGGATTACCTGAGTCGTATTTATCACCCCTTAAACTAAATTGATAAATGTAGAATTTGTTGAAAATTTCAAGATAACATTGAGCATGATGGTTTTCAAAAGATGAGTAAATGTGATTTTCTTTCAAAAAGGGCATAACATGGCATATGTATTTTATTCCTTGAGACTTGTATAAAATATATATACTTTGTCGAGAAATTCTTACTGGGTTTTATGCTCATCTTATGGGATTTTGGTATAGGAAAAGACGTGATGAACCCACCAAACTAGAGCGTAGATGTATGTATTGAGAGCACAAGGCTCTATTTTGTTATGATTGTATTTTTGCAAGCCAAGGGCTATTCATGTATAGGTTTGAGAAACAATCTTTTGTATAATCAGGCTTAAGCCTTGAAACTTGTAAGCCCTTGAGGACATTTATTTATTTTTGATTGAAAGTTCTACATGCCACAGATTCAAGTGCTAGAAATCATTGAATGTATATTTGCGTGTGAGACTATTTTGTACTAATCTCTTGACCATGTAATGTAAGTGTTGGGAAATTATTTCGGTTCGTCACAAGAAGTAATGGATGCTTTGTTATCATTATTTATATATATATTTTTTTTTTTGAGGCGTTACAAGGGCAGTAAAAAATAGGAAGTCCACAGCTTATTTGGATCAAAGGGGTATTCTAAAACCATTTCCCCATAGGAACTATCACCGTCTTTCACTCCACTCCCTTTCAAGAAATCTAGACAGAAAATTAAGAGGGTTTTAGGATTTAAGAGAGGTAATACCCATCATTATATGTTGAAATTAACAATAATCAAATTAAAATTAAATATAAAGTAAACACTAGATTATTTAAATTAGAATAATAAAAATCAAAATAAAACTTGAGCCAAATGAAATTAAAAATGTAATTTATCACTTATATTTTGAATTATAGTAATCCATTAATTATAAGGGGCTTGGTCATAAGTCAACTTTTTAATTTAGAAAAAAAAATAGAGTCAACGCCTTGAATTTACAAAGTCATATTGTTGGAATATGGACACATGATACTCCTTGGTATTATGATTGGTGAAAAATATAAGTTTGTGGGATATTATGTTAAGTGATTGATAAATATGAAGGGACATAATTAATGGTGATTGGTGAGGAAGTACGGCCACGTAATACTTTGAAACGATTGTATAATTTTTTGTCATAAAGTAAGTTAATTTAGTAAAACAAATAAGAAAAAATTGAACTTTAGTGCATATTATCCACACACACACACACACACACAAAGTGGTAAACTTTATCAATTTAATTATTAAAAATAAATTTATAAATATTTTATGAAATTATCACTGATATGCAATTTTTTCAATAAATAATGTTGCTTACATGTATTCTGTATTATAAATTTTAAAATTGCTTTAGTTCAATTTTGTAATTATTTTTTTAATAAAAAATATAATTTTTAATTCATCTTTTTTAATTTTTTTCAACAAGAATATAAAGTTTTGGATAAATAAAACAGTTAGATTTCGTCATCTACTTAAATTAACTAAATAATGAAATAAGAGGATCAAACGATCTTAGAAGGGAGCATTTTTGATAAATCTCCTTTCTAATAGTTTTATTCCATCCAATTCATATTCTTTTTTACTATTCCATTAGGTCCTATTTGAGGTAAGAAAACCAAAACACTCTCAATCTCTCATGTTCCCATTAATGTTGATTGTCATTATGTTTTGGTAGTTTCCATAACCATTCCTATTCTCCATACCTTCATTCCTAAAAAATGCATTAACTACATACCACTATTTAATGTTGATATATATTATACAAAAAATTAAATATGATTCTTTATTGATTGTCATTATGTTTTGGTAATTCTTATGCATCCAATTGTTGACTGTACGTGATGACGTGAATGTGAATGTTCACATCAGATGACGTTGTGATAAAAGTGATGTTAAGATTCACATCAGCATTGCATCAAATTACACAATCACTCAACTTTCATTTGAATATAAACATGACTGTATGTGATGACGTGAATGTGAATGTTCACATCAGATGATATTGTGATAAAGGTGGTGTTAAAGTTCACATTAGATGAGAGAGAATGTTCACATTATTTTTAATATGTTGTCAATTAAAAATATATTCACATCATATGAGAGAAAATGTTCACATTATTTTTAATGTGTTGTCAATTAAAAATATATTCACATTATATAATAATATAAAATAATAACATCAATATTATTTAATTTGTGTGTGAAATTTCCTATGCCTTGGTCATTTTCCTTCTCTCTCCTCCCCCAACAATAAATATCAATATTAAATATAAGGGTATAAGAGTTTAAGAAAATAATGTAAATTAAGAAAAAAAATTTATGGAATAAAAGTATAAATACATGGGACTAAGTAAGTTGAAAAATTCCTTCACGGACTTTTTGAGTCAGAACACTTCTAAATTAGATTCATCAATAAAAATCCCATTTTAGAAAGTAATGAAATATTTTTTAGAATACTCCTAAACATGTCTGAGATGTAAAAGTGAGATAAGAAAATTGTTCAAAAAGTAAAATAAAAAATGGGTGTTCTAACTCATCTTTTATCAAAATTAATTAAATTAATTTTGAAGATTCCTAAATACATGTATAACACTCATATAAAATAGTTTTTGAAAATTTCATATCGTTTTCAAAGAGGAGACTTTTAGTCAGCCTACACAAAATTGTTTAATCATAAAATTAAGGGTGTAAATCTGGCTCAGCTCGGCCTATGTCGGACCTCACGGGCTCTCACCAAAATTCAAGTCGGCCCACAAGGCAAAAAATTAGGCCCAGGCCTAGGGGTTTTTGGGCCTTGGGCAGGCCGGGCCGGTGGGCCTAGCCTCGGGTTTGGATGGGCTTGACCATTTTTTTTTTTTTTTTAAATTTTTAAAATTTTTTCTACCAAAATTTTATTATTTTTCACTAAAAAAGACACTAGACTTTGGGCGGGCCGAGCCTTGAGTAGGCATTAAGCGGGCCGATGGGCCGAGCTAGGCCAGCCGAGCCCACAGGTCGAGCTAAGCTTCAAAATGATAGCCCAGGTCCAGGGGCTTGGACTGGGCTCTGGCCTGAGCCCAAATGGACTTAAACGGATCGAGCCCACCCTAAGCCGCAGGCGAGCTTCAGGCTGCTCACGAGTCGCAGGCTATTTTTACACTCCTACATAAAATGATTCGGCGACAATTTTCCTCTGATGCTATAAATTATAATAGGATCGACAATCAAATGTGATGACATTAGAGAGTACTACCTTTATTTTATATCAACAACTAGAGTAAAATCAATACTATGCACATATAAGTAATAAAATGTAATAAATAATATTAAACATATTAAAAATTGACTAAATACTATGATATTAATTTAGATGTGTATTTAAATAATATATGTTTGCATAAATATGCAGGACTAATTAATTTTTGTGAAATACACTCAATTGAATAAGCTCAATTGAAAAGGAAGAGTAAGATTGAAATTCTATAATTATAAGATAAAGATTAAAAAATTAAGTTTAAATTTGAAGATGAATTTTGAAAAGAGAGAATTAGATAAATTTTCGAAAAATAATAAATCAACTGAAAATCAAGAGTGAGAGTGGATTCTGTAAATAAAAGATAAAGATCAAAAAAAAAAAAAATCAAGTTTAAATTTGAGGATGAACTATAAGAATATAAAAAGCGAAAATTAAATAATTTTTAGAAAAATGAGGTAGAGAGAATTTCAGTAAGCATCAAATGAAGATTGAAAAAAAGAAATCAAAAATTCAAAAATAAAATAAGATAAACCTTAAAAAAAATCTAACATAACTCTAATAATAGAAGAACAAAAGAGGTAGTATTGGATAAGAGGGAAATGTCACATATAATTTTTAAAAATTTGTTTTAAAAAAAATAAAATAAAAAATAAGAATTGAGGTGTAGTAAGTTAAAAATTAGATAAGAGTTAAATGACAACTATAATTTTTTAAAATTTAAATTTTGTGCAGTTAATAAATACGCATTTATGATATCTTATTGTACAAATTTTAACTCTATTTTGTGTTTACTACTAATAATTTTTAACAATTTTTGTATTCTAAAGCTACTTAATTAAAAAAAAAAAAATCAAGAGATCACCTTTTTATTTCTTAATTTTGTTTTCTGTCAATAACTTATAAATTTCAACAACTATTGTATTTTGAAACTACTAAATAAAAAAAATAGCATTACTTTTTCTTTTCTTTTTTTAAATCTTAGTTAGTTTCATTTTAATTTTGTTTTGGATCAATAATCTATAAATTTTAGCGTGTTTTATATTCTAAAACTACTTAATAAAAATAAAAAAATAAAAAACATCACTTTTCTTTTCAAAATTTTTGTTAGTTTTATTTTTACTTTGTGTTAAAAGCCGACAAAGTGACCTTAGTAGTGTTATGCATGAGTATAAATAAATAATCAAAAATTAGTTTTAAAATTAAATAATAATAATATGAAATTTATCTAAAATATGTAGTAAAAATGATTTATAATCAATTAAATTTTATTTATTTTTATCAGAGTTAACACATAAATGACCTGTATATTTATACCAACGTGACCTTCATATAATCATTAAAAATTGTTTTGATCTATGCCCAAGAATCATTTGACATATTTATTTATTTATTAAATTGGTAAATAAATATTTATAAGCATTTTTTTATTTTTTAAATAAGAAATATGAACATATTTTATGCATATCTATTAAAAAATTTGAACTTAGGTAAAATTTTTTATATATTTATGTTAGCACTACGAAATAAATGGTATATATTCATATATTAAAATTTTATCTAAGACAGAGCCGCCCTAAATTATGTCATATTTTAACTTTAATCTTAGTAAAAATATTTGATAATAATAAATTTAAGCATTATGTATAAACATTCTATGGGTCAATTTTTGGGTCCCGTTTTGATGATCTGAACCGTTCACAATTTAGGATTCGTCGAGTACACCATCCCTGCAAAAAATCAAGTCCATCAAATATGAAAATCACATGTTTGATTAATTTTGTATAAATCGTTTATTTTCTCACCATCCGTTTTTTTTTATTATTATACAAAATTGATACAAACAAATGATTGCCGTTATCTGATCAACTTGATGATTTACAGGGACGATGTACTTGATGAATTCTAAAAATATGAATGATTCATATTATTAAAATGGGGCCCAAAAGTGAGCCCACAAGCCCCAACAACACCTCTCCAATCCAATGGAAGATTGGCGAGAAACCCATGCTATGTTAAAAAATCAATAATGTTTAAATTTTAAGTTAAAGAATTAATTATTTTCCATATGTGTATGTATGAAGGTATCAAAATCATGCATTAATGCAATCCTAGGGAAGCAATTTTGAAAATAAATTTGTATGGTAAACATAAATTAAGGAAGTAATTTGAAATGGTAATTATGGTAGCAGAATTTAAGGGTTTTATAAAAAATTCGATGAATTTAAGTATGAACTAATTAAAATGCAACACTTAATGACACTTCATATTTTGATTATTAAAAAATTAAAATTAAAAAAAAATTGAGTTGAGAGTTTGAACCTTAAAGAAACCCTATTAATGTTTATTATTTATGAAAATAATAACGTTTGATATACACGTTGAGTAGTAATGGTCATGGTAAGAGGAAAAAAACACATGTTACGAAATTTTAATTATATAAATTATTTTATATTTTATGGTGAAGAATTTAAAATATTTTAATAAAAAATATTTTACGATGAAATATTTTTGAGTGTGTGATTTATTAATTATTTTTTCTTAATTGGAAAACTCTTTTCTTATTTGATGGTAAAGAAGGAATGATTTTAGGAATAAAAAATATATTCTTTGTTTAAAAAAGAAAATGTTAATGTGTAATTTATTAATTATTTTTTAAAATTAAAAACTCAAAGTCTCATTTTCTTTAGGGAGACTTATTTATAAGTCCTTTTTCAGACACTTATGCTAGGCTAAGTCCTGTGTAATTTCTTATAGAGTCTCAAGTCCTATTTTGATAAGAATGTATTCCACAAGATCCTATATAAACGTAACGTGACGTGACACTTACATAAACGTAACGTAACGTGACACTTATATATACGTAACATAACGTGATACATATATAAACGTAACGTAACGTAATACCAATATGAACGTAACGTGACACCTAGAATTGTAATTTTCTGCTTTTTTGGGCTTTTATGAAGTCTTTTGATACCAGAGGAGTATAGGACACTTTTGGGATTAGCTATTTTTGCTTCTTTTTTGGCTTTGTACTGGCAGCACCCCACTTTTTGTGCATCTTTAACACGTAAAACATTGTGCCATTGATAATTCTTTGTACATAGCTCGTCTGGCAAGGAATGTTAATAGAGAAATAACAGTTCATAGCTAATACTGTCTCAAATTATTATGGGCTCTTAAAAAATTTCAGCAACAATGTTCACTTCGTTTTTAGTAAATTAGCTTTACTGTGTTAAGTTCTGATCCCTTTTGTAGCAGTAACTGACTCTTTCTGGCTTTTATCACCTCCAATTAGTTGGAGATTTCTAAATCAAATTTACATGTGTATATTTCATGTTGATTTTTTCCCTTCTTTCTCAAATAGCTCGACGGGGATAGTGTTGCCAGTGGAGGTCTCCCTGAACAGATACCATGCATTGCAAGGACAACAATTGCTGTTGGAGTCGATGGAATTTCAATGGAGGTACAGAATTGAGCTATGCTCTAACTGAAAATTTTAGGGCTTGTTTGGTTGGCAGAAAAAATCTCTGAAAAAAAAAATTAAAAAATCTAAAAAATAAATAAAATCAATTTCTTATATAAAAAATTGAATGTTACCATAGATCATAGGTGTCACGTTACGTTTATGTAGGTGCCACGTTACGTTACGTTTATGTAGATATGTCTCGTTACGTTTATATAGGTGTCACGTTACATTTATGTAGATGTCACGTTACGTTACATTTATGTAGATGTCACGTTACGTATAGGTGTCACGTTACGTTACGTTTATATCAATTTCCTATATATGGTTTTACTATTATTTATGATATTAACAACTAATATTGAGGGTAAATGTGTCAATAAACTTCCCACAGGACTTATGGGAACATAAGTTTTTTAGTATGACCATATAGCATAAGTCTCTCTAATAGGACTTATAAATAATTTTCTCTTTTCTTTATATAATATATAGATAAATAGATGTTATAATACTATCACTATTAATATTATTAACACCTATACATTTTGTTAAGTGGCTCCGTTTTAGATAGTAAAAAAGCAAAGTATTTTATGAAAAATGGTTGGACAATTTTCTCCTATTTCATTAGAAATGTCGATAGCAATGTCAATTATTGAATTTTAAGGGACAAAAATAGGCTATTTGGTGTGTTAATGTATATATGATATATATTCTTAAATATATTGGATATTGATTAAAGAGTTAGGATTTAGAACCAAAGTTCTAATATGCTATGTTACAATAGTCGAGAGAGAGGAAATAATATATATTGTATTCAATAAATTCATCTATATAATAGAAGGTTTGTATATATAGGTTAAGAAAGAATATTCTACAAAAAACTTAATTATGAGAAAGAGTATCCTACAAAAAAATCTAACTATGACAATATAAATATATTTAGGAAATCAATACCCAATATAAGATATCAAAGAAATCTCATGAAGAGTTGGTGAACCAAGAAGCTAAGAAAAAAAGGAGAAAAAACAACTAAACAAAGAGATTCAAGAAATGATGGATTTATCAAAGAGCTAGATAAAGATATTCAATTGGAGACTAAGAGCAAACTGAAGAAGGACGTCGTTGGTGTAATCCTTATAAATTATAGAAAGGAGATAGAGGTCTATTTTGCTCTACTTTATAGGGATATTGGAATTTTCATAAGACACACTATTTGTATAATAAAATAGCTTTTTATTTTGAAAATGTTTTAGAGACACAATTTCGTATAACTGATACGATTATTTCTACTTTAGATTGAACAATCAAATTATATTCGTAAAAAATTAAAATCTCGATCCATCAATGTGAAGATCATGGTATTACACAAAGAGAAGAGAGCCCAACATAGCCAAGAGATAAATTGTCAATAGAGTGAGGGTTAGCTCACCTAATATACTGGTCCGGACAATCCATCCTTGGCTCCATTGCACTCTCTTTCTATCCAGGCAATGCCCTTAAAGATATTTGAACTCTTCTTCTCTTACTATCTCATCTCTGCTCTTGCTTGTTATGGTTTCTATACTTTCTAGTGTCTTGTGATATTTGGAGATATATATAGGCAGAGAGAGAGAGAGAGAGAGAGAGAGAGAGTTGACAAATGGAAATGAAGATTTATTCTCAGTACAAGTCAAACTTTCAGAAGGGCAAGGCCTTGTGACTGCCATTCTACAGTACATTGGGGAACCATGACATTCTATTTAGGATAAATTACATTGTAATTCTTATATTTATGCTTCTTATTTCATTTTGATTAGAGGTGGGCACGGGTCGGTTGCGGCCACGGAACCTCCAATCCGCCATCCGTCCACCAGATTGGCAAATTGGAGAAAATCAATCCGCATCCGTCCGCCAATCCGGCGGATGTGGATTGAGCGGATTGGCGGTTTAGCGGATGGATGTGAATCGGTTTAGCGGTTTAAAATTTTATAAATTTTCAAAATAATTCAACTTGTGCACTTCCTTAAAAACAGAAGAAAAAAGTATTAGAGTCAATGACTTAATAAAATATTACAATCAGTGCGTGCCTCATCCAAAGTAAGAAAGTTTGAAATTTTAGAATATCACAATCGCATGTCTCATCCACATATTACAATCACAACATGCCTCATACACATAAGGTACTACAATCTGTGGTTCTTCAAATATAAAAACAATTCAAACCACAAAAACCATGAACAGAACAGTAGTAAAGATTGTATGTCTCTATATTGTTATATCTATATCTGATTTTGAAAGCAAAAACCAATCAGCATATATCATATTTTCTATTTATTATTTTTAGAGATAGATATAAAGACCAAAAAATATAGATAAATAATATATTTATTTTTTTCAATTCAAAAAAGATATTCAAGTTGAAAATTTTTTTTAATTGAAAACGCAGATAGAATATTTAAACAACCTGAAAACACAAAGTCTTATAAATTACTAGGGGTGTTTGCGGTTTGGCGGTTCGGTTGCGGCCAAAGGAATCTCAAATCCGTCATCCATCCGTCAGATTGGCGGATTGGAGAAAATCAATCCGCAACCGTCTGCTGGTCATCATGCATCCGTCCAAAATGCGACGGATCGGTTTGGTTCGGTCCGTTTTGGCGGATCGGTATATCCACTGCTCACCCCTAATTTTGATCCATATTCAATTAGTTTCATTTTGACGTTTAATTTCAAATTTTGTATCAATTTGACCCAATTAATAATGGTATTTAGGGTCTTAATAGAAAATAGTTTTCAAGTTGATTAAGGTTAACTCTGTTAAGCAGATTTCATCTTCAATACTGCCGAAGCAGTTGCATCAGCATGAGTTGCATCAGCATGAGAAAACCAACTCCACCTCATCTGAAATTAGTCAGCACTAGTTAGTTTTAACTCTGAAGTCAGTTAGCTTAGTCAGCAAACTATAGCAGTTGTAAAGTTGTTAGAACTATAGTTAAGTGTAACTATAGTTAGGTAGAGTATATCAGATTATAAATACTGTACATGATCAAGATATGTAATGGATGGTTTTATGAATAAAAAAATCTGTTTTGACTCTTCTTCATTTTCTTGAATCTGCTTTATGGTATCAGAGCTCTAGCTCCAACGAGTCTTGCTCTTTCTTCTTTGAAACTTCTTAACGCTTCTCTCCAATGGCAGATTCATCGAGTTCTGCATCTCCATCAATACCTTCCAATCTCGCACTCCTGATATCAAATCTTAGTTCCTTTGTCACAGTAAAGTTAGATTCAACTAACTACATCGTCTGGAAAAATCAGATGCAAAATATATTGCGAGCAACCAAATTGATCGAATTTGTCGATGGATCCACGGACTGTCCATCATCTACTCCCAGCGACACAAGCAACAAAGAAGTCAGCGATGCAAGCAACAAAGAAGTTTCTCCTGAGTATCTTCAATGGATGAATATCGATGCTCATCTTCTTAGCTGCATAACCGCTACTTTGTCTCCTGCAATTTTTTCCTCTGTTTTTCATTGCAAGACTAGCTATGAGGTATGGACTGTTCTGCAATCACGGTTCACTTCTCTTTCTAGATCTCATGTTCATCAACTCAAGAACAAGATGAATCATCTCACTAAGAAAGGATTAAGCATGGATGCGTATCTGACTGAGTTCAAAACCATAGCTAATCAGCTAGCTCTAGCATGTGCACCTGTTGATGATGAGGATATAGTTCTCTTAATCTTGAATGGATTGCCGGCTGAGTATAATGCTTTTAAAACTTCCATCCGCACCAGATCTGATTCCATTTCTCTTGCCACTCTGAGTTCTTTACTTTGTTCCGAGGAGATTCATATTGAAGCTACAAGCAAAATTTCTCATGCATCTGAAATTCCTTTTGCCTATCTTTGCAACTACCAAATCCTTTTCTAATAGAGGTGGTTCTCATGGTTCTACTAGAGGCTACAGAGGTAATTTCTCTAACCGAGGTAGCGAATGCTATTTCCGAGGTTCCAGCCTCCGAGAGGAGGAAAACAAAATTTTCAGTCTCCACATCCACAGTTTCAGCAGTCTCAGTCCAGTGCATCTTTTCAAAATTCTCCACCACAATCATATAATCTTCAACATCATACTGGTTCTACAGTTGTTTGTCAGATCTGTGGTAAATACAATCATACAGCCTTGGAGTGTTGGCATCGCATGGATCATAGTTTTCACGCAACCTCTGGTACACCTAAAGCAGCATATGTGGCTTCTGCTTCTCCATCTCAATTTCAGTCCTCCTCTGTTCCTCCTACTTGGTATGTTGATTCTACTGCAACCAGCCATATTACCAATGATTTGAATCAACTTTCTGATTATCAGCCTTATCAAGGCACTGATCAAGTCACAATAGGCAACGGTTCTTCTCTTCCTATTCATCACATTGGTAATGGTTTGCTTCCAACTCCTTCTTTTCCACTTAAACTCCAAAAAGTTCTTCATGTTCCTCATATTTCTTCTAATCTGTTATCTGTTCATAGACTAGCATCTGATAATAACTATTCTGTTATTTTTTATGCTGATAAGTTTGTTGTTCAGGACAAGGATACCAAGAGCATTCTGTATAAAGGCCTTAATTCTCAGGGTCTTTATCATGCTCCTCAATCAGTTTCCATGTTCTCTTCATCTTCTCCACAGGCCTGTTTCAAGAGTACCAATTCTCCCACTGCTGCTTCTTCAACTGCTGCTTCTGCTCCAAATTGGCATCTCAGACTTGGACATCCTTCATCCATCACATCATTAACACTTTTCATTTGCCTTCTCATACTTCGTCTGGTTTATGTCCTCATTGTTGTGTCTCTAAGACACATAGGCTTCCTTTTAGTTTGTCCAATTCAACTGTTAATAAACCTTTAGCTCTCATTCATTCCGATGTTTGGGGCCCATTTTCTGCCTCTGTATCAGGCTACAAGTATTATGTTGTTTTCATTGATGATTTCAGCAAATTTACTTGGTTGTTTCCGCTTCATTACAAGAGTGAAGTATTTTCTAAATTTCTTGAATTCAAAGCTTTAGTTGAAACTCAATTTTCTACATCTCTTAAAATTCTTCGCAGTGACAATGGTGGTGAATACTTATCTACTGAATTTCAAAATTTTCTTAAACAAAAAGGTATTCTACATCATCTTACTTGTCCTCACACTCCTTCTCAAAATGGAGTGGCTGAGCGAAAACATAGACATCTAATTGAAACAACTATTGCTCTAATGCATCATGCCTCTTTGCCTTTAAATCTTTGGTTTGAGGCACTAGCTACAGCTGTCTTGCTTATTAATAGATTACCTACTGCTAAGCTTCACAATCTTACTCCTTTTGAAATGCTGTTTGATAAACCTCCAGATTATTCTTTTCTAAGAGTTTTTGGTTGCAGATGTTATCCCTGGTTAAGGCCCTACACTAACCACAAGCTTCAACCTAAGTCCATTCCCTGTGTTTTCATTGGTTATCATCCATCAGTGAAAGGGTATCGCTGTCTTGATCCTTCTACAGGTCATATCTATCTTTCTAGGCATGTTGTGTTTGATGAAACTTGTTTTCCTTTTTCATCTTGTTCTTCTTCTTCACAAGTTCCATCAGTTACTCAATTACATTCCTTTTTCTGGCCCTCCACTTCTTCTTTCAGCTCTTCTTCTTCTGTTTCTCCTTCTTCATCTGTACCTCCAATTGTTCCTCGTTTTGTTCCTAGTTCTGTTAATCACCCTATTTCTTCTACTGATCTTCCTCTGTCTATTCCTAGTTCTACTGTTCCTTCCTCCTCTTGTCCTATTCCTATATCTTCAATTTCTATTGATTTACCTCTCTCTGCTCCAGTTTCTACTCATATTTCTCCTCCTCTCAGCTCCAACACTCATTCTATGGTCACTCGGTCCAAATCTACTTATCTTTCTCCTACTGCTCATCTGGCTCATGTTCCCACTGAACCTTCTTCCTATAAGGAAGCCTCTCAATCTTCAGATTGGACTCAGGCTATGCATGAAGAATTTCATGCTCTTCAACTTCAACACACTTGGTCCTTAGTTGACCTTCCTCCCAACAAGAATGTCATTGGGTGTAAGTGGGTTTATCGATTGAAAAAGAACTCTGATGGTTCCATTGCTCGTTATAAAGCCCGGTTAGTGGCTAAAGGTTATCTCCAGGAGGAAGGCATTGACTATCAAGAAACCTTTAGTCCTGTTGCAAAGCAGCCCACTATTCGCATTTTATTGTGTCTTGCCCTTCATTTTGGTTGGTCTATCAAACAATTGGATGTATCTAATGCTTTCTTGCATGGTGTCCTTCATGAGGAGGTTTATATGACTCAACCCTCAGGTTTTATTGATTCTTCTCATCCTCATAAGGTGTGTAAACTGCACAAAGCCTTGTATGGGCTTAAGCAAGCTCCTCGGGCATGGTTTTCTACATTCTCCACTTTTCTCTTGTCCCAAGGTTTCATTGCTAGTCATTGTGACTCTTCTTTGTTTATTAAGAAGACTGCATCTGCCATCACCATTCTCCTTATATATGTTGATGATATTTTGCTAACTGGGAGTGATGTTTCTTATATTAGCCAAAGCTGGGATGTCAGGCTGAGCAAAAGGAAGATCAGAGTTGGTGAAGCTGGAGGATTTAGTAGCCATGGGAGAGGCATAGGGCTTGCAGTTGGACATCCCAGCTTTGGCTAATATCTCAGTGGCATACTTAGATTGGTGCAAAAATAAACCAGCAGCAGAAGTGTGAACAGAGATGCCCAAGAAATAATTCAGAAAACCCAACTCTTTCATGGAAAAAACTTTATGCATTTGAGCAAGCAAAGAGGTAATATAAGAAACATCACTCCCAGTTAGCAAAATATCATCAACATATATAAGGAGAATGGTGATGGCAGATGCAGTCTTCTTAATAAACAAAGAAGAGTCACAATGACTAGCAATGAAACCTTGGGACAAGAGAAAAGTGGAGAATGTAGAAAACCATGCCCGAGGAGCTCTTCACCAACTCTGATCTTCCTTTTGCTCAGCCTGCTTTGTATCGCAGTATTGTTGGGGCTCTTCAATATCTGACCATTACTCGCCCCGACATTGCTTTTGTCATTAACTCGCTCACAACATATGCACGCTCCTTTGGTTAGTCATTTTAATGCTATCAAACGCTTATTGCGTTATTTGAAGGGTACTCTTGATAAGGGACTTCAGTTTCAGCCCGGTCCTCTTGTTCTCACTGCCTATTCGGATTCCGACTGGGCTGGGAATGCCATTGACCGCAGGTCCACTACTGGATTTTGTATTTTTCTAGGTCCCAACTTGGGTTCTTGGTCTGCGAAGAAACAACTCATCGCTTTCGCCCTCCACCGGTTTAATATCGCGCCCTTGCTCAGACTTCGGCCGAGCTTAGCTGGCTTGGCATGCTTCTTCGAGATCTTCACATTCCTCTTGACCCACCTATTCTATGGTGTGACAATCTCTCTGCCATTGCCCTGTCTAGTAATCCAGTTTTTCATGCTCGGTCTAAACATATTGAAGTGGACTATCATTTTGTCCGTGAGCGTGTTGCTTCCAAACAGTTGCTTATCAAACATCTTGCTACTGTCGACCAGCTTGCTGATATCCTCACCAAACCCCTTTCAGTTTCTCGGTTTAACTTTCTTCAACACAAGCTACTGGCTCATTCTTCTCCTGTGCCTTGACGGGGAATGTTACAGATTTCATCTTCAATATCGAAGCCATTGCATCAAGATGAGTTGCATCAAAGATGAGAAAACCAACTCCACCTCATCTGAAATTAGTCAGCACTAGTTAGTTTTAACTCTGAAGTCAGTTAGCTTAGTCAGCAAACTATAGCAGTTGTAAAGTTGTTAGAACTATAGTTAAGTGTAACTATAGTTAGGTAGAGTATATCAGATTATAAATACTGTACATGATCAAGATATGTAATGGATGGTTTTATGAATAAAAAAATCTGTTTTGACTCTTCTTCATTTTCTTGAATCTGCTTTAAACTCAATAAGTAGAGTAATACATGTGCATTTGTCATAAAAAAAAACCTAATGAGCATAATCAATTAAATTAAATTGAACCAAAGCTACCATGTCTCTTCTCAGGGTTTAGTTTCAAGAGGAGGCTCCGATTCGGTTCTCCCTACGGAAAAGTTAATTTAGAAGTTAAGCACTAAATAGTTTACAAAAGTAGAGAGACTAACTTTTATACGTGCTAATCTAATAATTAATAATTGATTTTTATTAATAAAAAAATTAATTAAATTAAATTAAAATAAAATTATAAATTCAATATCAAAATCTAACCTACTAAAATTATAAGAATTAAAACCACGCAAAGTCTAAGAATAAGGTGTGTCAATATAATTTGCCTCATATTTATCATTTAAGACTTTGTGTCGTTAACGTGGTCAGCGCACTAGTGGCCCAGGAGATAAAAGATTTGGAATGGTTGACATTGTTGAATCGTTTGACTTAGTAATGGAATATGGAATATAGAGAGAGGCAGATCGATTTCATATGTTTCAGATACGATATGCCGAGTGGTATGAACCGCGATAAAAAAAAACTTTGAAAAAAAAAAAAAAAAAAAAATAGAAAGATAAAAGATAGTTTTAATTTCTAAAATATACATTGTTTTTTTTATCTTAATCCCTTAAGTTTTAATTTTATCATTTTGGACTTCAAAATTGTCAAATTGATTAGGAGTGATTTGATAGAAAACTTTGCGGAACATAAACTAAAACCATTAAGGATTCAATTCTATACATAAAAACTATATGAATTTCTACAATACAACTTAGGTAAATACATGCCTTGATCCATGATAGTATGAAATCCTCTTGCAAGAAAGAGAAACCTTGAATGGAAAACCTTGATCTTTAAGTTCTTGACTTGTCTAAGATCTTCAAACCACATCTCTCTCTCTAGGTGATGGGAGCCTTCTTGTGATGACAACTTAAGTTTTTTATTTTATTTTATGGAAAGTATGGTTTGGGACCTTACACTATTTATACTAATATTCTTCCCATCAAAGAACCATTCATTCAATAAACTTCATTAAATAGATTAATATATTTTATTCATTCATGATACATAATGCATCTTCTATATTAATGAATTCATTAGATAAGATTAATGTATCTTACATATTCATAATAGATACATAATACATCTCTAAAATTCATTCATAATGAATCCATCACATTGAATGTGCATCTTTAAGATTCATTCATAATGAATCCATCACATTCAATGTACATTAGCATTAATCTTCTATACATTGTATATATAGGTGCATTTATCAATAATTAGTCACCATCTAATTGATGTATATGTATCTTACTTAATAAAATGAATCTAATATAATCATGCATAAGCCATATTAAGTCATATATTGTAAAAATTCTTACAATCTCCCACTTGACTTGCATGATTATATTACGTCACTAGATTATCATAATATGGCCAACGTTCTCCCACTAGAAGATTGCACCATCACTATTAGATTCTGTTCAATGAAATTATTAGCACCAAATCATTGTAGTCAGTGATTTATACATTGATCAAGACTGTACAATGATTATAGTGTTAATATTTTCCATCAACATGAATAAGTGAATCTTAAAACACAGAGATAACATTAGCAACATAATGGTGATTAATGGTAATTTATCTATAACGGTCCCGTTGTTTACATCTTCTTCTAAATTGTGCACAAGTATGCAGAATGAAAACAACAAACATAATCATTATTAACAGAAGATGATTATAACATAACATTTATCACGAACATAATACACTTATTTCAAATCTAAACATAATAAACTTTCTACTAAGCCCATGTACGCAACATGTTCTTGAAAGAGCTTAGGTGTGAGACCTTTAGTTAAAGGATCTGCTAACATGAGTGTAGTACCAATATGAGAGATGGAAACAGTCTGATTCAAAACCCTTTCTTTAACAACTAGATACTTGATATCAATATGCTTTGATCCTCTTGAAGTTTTGTTAGTATTGGAGAACCGCACAGTAGCATCATTATCACAGTAAATCTGTAAGGGTTTCGAAATTGAATCGACAAGTTGTAATCCAAATATGAAATTCTTTAGCCATACTGCATGACATGTGGCTTCATAACATGTAATGAACTCGGCTTCCATAGTGGAAGAAGCTATCAGAGTCTACTTATGAATCTTCTATGAAATAGGTCCATTAGCAAGCATAAAAATGTATCCAGAAGTGGACTTTCGAGTGTCTTTACATCCAGCATAATTAGCATCTAAATAACCAACCGCTTCAAGGTTGTCTGTTCTTTGATAAATGAGCATGTAATCCTTAGTGCCTTGTAAAGATCGCAACACTTTCTTAACTACTTTCCAATGATCAAGTCCGAGATTGCTTTGGTATTGACCCAACATACCAACTACAAATGCTATGTCAGGACGTGTACAAACTTGAGCATACATAATGCTCCCAACTGCAGAGGCATAAGGAATTTCTTTCATTTGTTCTCTTTCTAAACTATTTTTGGGACACTGAAATTCACTAAATTTATTACCCTTAACTATAGGGGCAACACTAATTGAACAGTTCTGCATGTTGTACCTTTTAAGAACCTTTTCGATATAGGCTCTTTGGGACAATCCTAAAATACCACGAGACCTATTTCGGTGAATTTCTATCCCAATGACAAAAGTGGCTTCACCAAGATCTTTCATTTCAAAATTTCTCGTAAGGAATTTCTTTGTCTCATGTATCATTCCCAAATTATTGCTAGCAAGCAATATATCATCAACATACAAAACTATAATGCAGATATTGCTCCCACTGATTTTAAGGTAGACACATTGATCAACTACATTATCCTTAAAATCAAATTTGGTAAGAACTTCATGAAATTTAAGATACCATTGTCGAGATGCCTGCTTTAGACCATATATGGATTTCTTAAACCTACAAACCATATTTTCCTTGCTTTCATCTTGAAAACCTTCAGGTTGGTCCATGTAGACCACTTCATGCAAGTCACTATTCAAAAAGGCTGTTTTAACGTCCATTTGATGTAACTCTAAATCATAATGAGCTAGTAAGGCCATGACTATTCTCAAGGAATCTTTATTAGAAATAGGAGAATAAAAGATAGAATTTTAATAAGACGTTACATCATTTCTCTTGATATGTGGCCCAAGCGCTTATGCCACAACATGGATGAATTTTCATTCACTCGCTTTCTCTTTTTATTTACCAAGTCATTTACATTAAAGGATAAAAGAGATTGTGCATAAATGGAATCTAAATTCAATGAATAAAAATTACCATATAAAGTACCAGAACCAATCATATGAGAATTGTGAAATAAAGAGACTATTATTTCCAAACTTAAATTCATAACCACAGGAATCAAGTTGTGAAACAGAAATTAGGTTTCTAGTAAAAACAGGAACATAAACTGTGTTTACTAAATCTAAAATGAAACCAGAGTCTAAAATTAGACGGAATGTGCCAATAGCCTTAGCGTCCACTTCTATTCCAGTCCCAACCGTAATGGTTCGTTCTCCTTTATTTAGTTTCTGACTTGTAAGATATCCCTGCAAAAAGAATAATGAGCTACTAAGGCCATGACTATTCTCAAGGAATCTTTATTAGAAACAGGAGAATAAGTTTCCTTATAATCTATCCCTTCTTTTTGAGTATATCCTTTAGCAACTAATCTGGCCTTGTATCGTTTGACATTGCCTTTAGGATCACGCTTGGTTTTAAAAACCCATTTGCATCCAACAGTTTTGGCTTCCTTAGGCAATTCTACAAGATCCCAAACATTGTGGTCTTTCATGGATTTTAACTCATCTTTCATGGCATTTAACCATTGAGTTGCATTTCCATTTTTCATGGCTTGAGCATAAGAAACAGGATTGTTCTCCAAGCCTATATCACACTCATTTAGGTAAACCTCATAGTCATCTGATATGGCTGGTTTCTTTTCTCTTTGTGATCTGCGTAAAGGTTGTTCTGCAACTGGGACAACTTCTTTTTCAATGTGAGAAATCTCTTGTGTACCAATAGGTTCAGGTACAACATTTTCTTAGATAATCGTGGAAGGCGTAAAATCATGATTTTCCTCCGAAGAAAATTTTTCATACTCCCACTAATGTTTTCATCCTCTAAGAACACGACATTTCTAGTTTCAACAATTCTAGTGCTATGAGTGGGACAATAGAATCTAAAACACTTTGATCTCTCAGGATATCCAATGAAATAACAACTTATAGTTCTAGGGTCTAATTTCTTTATTTGTGGGTTGAAAATTTTTGCTTCAGCAAGACAACCCCATACATGTAAATAATTCAAATTAGGTTTCCTACCAACCCACAACTCATAAGGAGTTTCAGGCACAGCCTTACTAGGAACCCTATTAAGAACATGTACATCAATTTTTAAAGCTTCACCCCACAAGTAATCTGGCAAAGAAGAGTTACCCATCATGCTTCTCATTATGTCCAAAAGAGTACAGTTTCATCGCTCAACTACACCATTTTGCTCAGGTGTACCAGGCATTGTGTAGTTAGCAACAATACCATTCTCAGCCAAAAATAAAGCAAAAGCACTTGGATTTTGACCCGACTCAATGAATCTACCATAATATTCACCACCTCTATCAGATCTTACACTTTTAATCCGTCTGTCAAGTTGATTTTCAACTTCAGCTTTATAGAGTTTGAACATATCTAGTGCTTCTGATTTTTCACGAATAAGATACACACAAGTATACCTAGAAAAGTCATCAATAAAAGTAATAAAATATTTATGTCCAGAAATAGTTAGGATAGTAAAGGGACTACATATATCAGTATGAATTGTGTCTAATAATTTGGTAGTCTTTAATGCAATTCACACAAGTGCTAAAATCAGAAAAATCAAGTGAACTTAAAATTCCATCTTTAATAAGACGTTCCATCATTTCTCTTGATATGTGGCCCAAGCGCGTATGCCACAACATGGATGAATTTTCATTCACTCGCTTTCTCTTTTTATTTACCAAGTCGTTTATATTAAAGGATAAAAGAGATTGTGTATAAGTGGAATCTAAATTCAATGAATAAAGATTACCATATAAAGTACCAGAACCAATCATATGAGAATTGTGAAATAAAGAGACTCTATTATTTCCAAACTTAAATTCATAACCACAGGAATCAAGTTGTGAAACAGAAATTAGGTTTCTAATAAAAATAGGAACATAAACTGTGTTTACTAAATCTAAAATAAAACCAGAGTCTAAAATTAGACGGAGGGTGCCAATAGCCTCAGTGTCCACTTCTATTCCATTCCCAACCGTAATGGTTCATTCTCCTTTATTTAGTTTCCGACTTGTAAGGTATCCCTGCAAGGAATTTGTTATGTGAATACTTGCACTAGTGTCAATCCACCAAGAATTTGGTGGAACATCTACCAAAAGGGATTCATAAGACACAAAGCATTGAGTGTTACCTTTCTTGTCCAACCAACTTTTAAAACCTAGACAGTCCTTTCTTATGTGACCTTTCTTTCGACGGAAATGGCATCGAATCTTATTTTCTTCATTAGCCTTGCGAGTTTCATCATTTGCATTCTTCTTCTTCTTACTTTTGCCTTTCTTGAAAATCTTTTTGGTTGGACCCAAGGTAGTAAGGTGAGCCATATCAGGCTTTTCAGCTTTAAGCCTCTCTTCTTCTTGAACACACATGGCAATTAACTCGCTCATCTTCCACTTATCTTTTTGCGTATTATAATTAATCTTAAAAGGACCAAATTGCGCAGGAAGAGAAGTCATAATGAAATGAATAAGAAAACCTTCAGAAATTTCCATGTTCATTCCCTTTAATTGAGAGGCCATGTCATTCATCTTTAAGATATGTTCACGAACACCACTCAAACCATCATATTTCATTGTCATCATTTTAATCATGAGAGTACTAGCAAGGGATTTGGAAGTTCCAATGAATTATTCTTCAATAGATTTCATATAGCTCACTGCACTTTCAGAAACAGGAATTGCTCCTTGAATTGCAGGCGTAATTGAGCCTTTCATAATCATTAGACTTAAGCGATTAGAGCGTTCCCATTTTTCATATAAAGCCATGTGTTCCTTAGAACTTGTATCATTAGGCTTTGTAGGAGCTGGCTCTCTTAATGCATAGTCTAAATCCATAATTCCCAAAACAATTCCAATTTGTTCCTTCCATTTCTTAAAATTAGTTCCACTCAAAACTTCAATACCAGACAAGTAACTATTAATGGAAGTAGGATTCAATGCTGCAAACACATAATATCCATTACATAATATAATCAAGAAAACTACTTTTCACATCTCATAAAAATAACACCACAAGTTAAATATATCTAACTATAAAACATAATTAGTTAGATACGAAATCAAGTTATCCTTCCGTTGGGCCGAATAACAATATATTTTAACAATTCAAAAAAGTAAATGAGATGACTAATAAAAATAAACAACATAAAATAAAATAAAATAACAATTAAGACCGTAAAGAGTTTATCACCGTTGGGCAGAAAAACTCAAATGTCTCTTATTTTATTTTATTAACTAAAGCACGTGAGAAGTTTATCACCGTTGGGCAGAAAAACTTATTGTTATATTTATTATACTAAGCATCTCGGTTGTTCAAACATACATAGTGTTGAACCTCCGTTGGGCTGATCAACAATGTTTCAACTCATAAGGTGTGTAACAAAACATTATAAGTGCATAAAACATTATCTTAATTACTACTTGTTCAATAATTTTCAATTTTTTATTTTAATATCAATAGAATAAAAGATTGGCCAAAAATAAAAATAAAATTGGACGAGTGTAAATCAAGGTTTTGCACTTGTTACACCAAACATTATCATAAAATGAAATTCATACTTATACGTTTCATGCATCAGAATTGAGAACCTTGCTCTGATACCAATTGATAGAAAACTTTGCGGAACATAAACTAAAAACCATTAAGGATTCAATTCTATACATGAAAACTATATGAATTTCTACAATATAACTTAAGTAAATACATACCTTGATCCATGATAGTATGAAATCCTCTTGCAAGAAAGAGAAACCTTGAATGGAAAACCTTGGGCTCTGCTTGGTTGTGATTTGTAAACATGTTTCTACGCGTGTGTTTGAGTATAATGTTTGGTTATGGTTTTGAAATCAATTTTCGCGAGCTCTGCAGAGAACTCTGTGCATCAGGCCGCGTTTTTTGTGAAAATTTTACCTGAGGAAGTCCACCCGGATGTCCTTGGGGATGTCCACCCAGATGTCTTTTGAATTCTAGATTTTTTTTTTTTTTTTATTATTTTTTTTTGGCAATTGATTTACATAATCGGGAAAAATATTTTCTGAAATTTTTTATGTGCTTTAAAATAACTTTGAGTTGTATGTTTAGTTATGAGTTATAAATTTTTGTTTCACATATCAAATGTCGCATCAACAATTCCCCACTCAAATCAAACCTCTTTTCCAAAATTATTTTCAAAGCTCTTTACTAAATAAATTTTCTACACTCAAATCATAATTCTATAACACACAAACTCAAAATACAACTCATACTCTCAAATCACATTTACAAAACACAACCAAACGCAGGCTTGATCTTTAAGTTCTTGACTTGTCTAAGATCTTCAAACCACTTCTCTCTCTCTCTCTAGGCGATGGGAGCCTTCTTGTGGTGACAACTTAAGTTTTTTTTTTTTATGGAGAGTATGGTTTGGAACTTTATACTACTTATACTAATATTCTTCCCATCAAAGAACCATTCATTTAATGAACTTCATTAAATAGATTAATGTATCTTATACATTCATGATACCTAATGCATCTTCTATATTAATGAATTCATTAGATAAGATTAATGTATCTTACATATTCATAATAGATACATAATGCATCTCTAAGATTCATTCATAATAAATCCATCACATTCAATGTGCATTAGCATTAGTCTTCTATACATTGTATATATAGGTGCATTCGTCAATAATTAGTCACCATCTAATTAATGTACATGTATCTTACTTAATGAGATGAATCTAATATAATCATGCATAAGCCACATTAAGCCATATATTGTAAAAATTCTTACATGATTCTATTTACACCACTACTTTATCTCTTTAGACACTTCATATGAGATGTTCCTTTTTTAAAAAAAAAAAATTTGCCCATGTGTGAAATTATATTTAAAGACAAAACGCTGAAATTAAATTTATTTTATTATCTTCTTACAGCCCTTAGTTTTCAATCCATACTCCTTTTCTTCATTTCTCAATTTTTCATCTCTCTTACCCATCTCTTTTCAAAAAGTGAGACTTATAGTGTTTTAATAATAGAATAAAGTAATGGATAAAGAAATGGTGATGAAGAACCATAAAAAAATTAAAATTGTGAGTTTTTTTTTTTATTTATTTGGTAGGTTTTTGTTTTGTTTTATTGGACTGTTCTTCTACTTTTGTTCGATGTTTTGAAATTGAATAAAATAAAATAGTCTAGCATCACATTATCAAACAAAAAATATATGTTTGGTAACCAACTACCGAATAAAATATACATTTTTAGTAACTCAAGGCCGAATTTTTTTAATTTGTTCAGCTACTCATTACCTTGTATTTCTAGTTTCATTTATATATATATATATATATATTTGCTTAGAAAAATTATACTTCTACTCATTGCAACAATGTGTAGACACCCCATTTTTGACCGACCTTAAGACTCGGACGTCACCGATTGAGCACTTGGTGATGTTGCATATCATGCTCGTCCAGAGGTTTCAGAGTCTCGGCCGCAAGCCTTGCTTCCGGACTTCCGGGCTTTTCTGTGCTTTGCCTCGGTTTGCGAACCAGGCTCGGTTTTCTCTGTTTCTTTTTCCAAAGGGAGGAAAAGGTCTCGTAGACCATCTCTCAGTGGCCGTGAGCTACATTTCGTGGTCGTAGGCCATTTTGCCCATTTCGGAGCCCGATTCCCGATTTTCGGAGCCGTCAGGCCGAGTGCCTCGGTTCGGGACCGCCTAACCAACTCCGTTTGCTCCGGTTTTTGGCATGCATCTTATTTACTCCCTTTTAAGGGACACTGTGGTCCGAGAGACCAACTTCGTGGTCGAACACCACTCTCGGTGCTTAATAGTCGGTTTTCGGGGCCTCGGACTGCGCTTTTCGGCCCCCGAACCTTCATTTCGCATCGGTCTGCGTTCATTTTTGGCAGAGACCTCTGTTTCATCACCATGAAGTTCATAGAAGGGTGGGAGGCCAGTAATTGTTTCAGCAACCAGTTATATTCCTTCATCGCCCTCCGTCGCCCGTTTTTCTCACTCGAAAGCCAATGTTGACCACCCTAAGGCCACTTTTTCTTGCCCAAAACCACATATTTGTGTTGTAGACACCTGGAAGGCCACCAATATCGCATGGCCGGCTAGTAATTGTCATTGACCCTTTTGAACCCCTCCAAAAAATGGCCTTTTCTCTCTCCTGGTTCACTTTCTCCAATTTTCGACCACATAGTTGTGTTGTGAACACATGAGAGGCCACTAATATGGCATGGCCGGCCACTAATCTTCAATTGACCTTTTTAACCTTTGGCCGGTCGGCCATGGGGAAGGCCGGCCAGCCACCCAAGCCCAAGAAAACTGGCTGGCCATGATCCTCAGGGTTGGTACATTACAAATCTGTATTCCTTTTCCCCATATTTTGTATCCGGGAGAGGGTTACCATTTTGGGGGGAAACTTGAATTGTTTTCCCCTCCCATTTTTCCCCCTCTTTTAGCCTATATAACCAGCACCCCAGGTCTGGTTTTGAAGGTTAGAAAAAATGGTCTAAGGCTCTTGCATACATACATTCTCCATCTCTCATTCAAAGCTTCAAAATCCTTTGTTCTTGGACCATTTCTTCACCATCATCTAGCACCACACCACCACCTCCATTTCAGCCACTTGGAGCAGCTTTCCAGAGCTTAGAAAGCACCATTTCTTGTGCCAAGGAGCTGTCAAAGACTAGGCTACAAGGGTAAGTTCATTTCCCCTCTTTTTTGGCCTTATCTTGTTCAATATCTTAACTCTTTGTGCTTGCATATTTGGGCTCCGACTCTAACTGGAACTAGACTTATTTTGAGCCATTTGTCATGTTTGTTGAAGGGTCTTACCCTGTTTGAGACCTCCAGCCACCACTTTCTTCATTACCCCTCTTGGATGCCATATTTTTGCATGATATTTTTGGCCTATATATAATCTGTTTTGAGCTCTGTCATAAACTGTGAAGTAGCTTATTTTGAGCCCTTATTCAACATTGAAGAAGGGCTCATCACTGTTTTGGACCTCCATGTGTCACTTGCCATTGAACCCCTCTTTGGTCCCCATTTTTGCATGATTTATTAGCCTATTGTGTCTCTATTTTTGGACTTTGGTCCGAACTGAAAATAGCCCTATTTTGACCCCCTCTTCATGTTTCATTAAGGGTCTATAGCTTTTTGAGACAGCCTTTGTATACTTCATGTTATAGCCCTTTTGGTGGCCTCATTTTGCATGATATTTTGAGCATACTTGTATACTGTTTTGGGGCTGGTGCTAAACTGTAAAAAGCCATATTTTGGGTTCCTCTTCAACATTGTTGAAGGGCCCTTACTTTTTTGAGACCTCCAGCCACTACTTGCTTCTTTGCCCCTTTGTTGGCTCATTTCTTGCATGAGATCTTTGGCATACTTGTATCTGGTTTTGGGACCTGTCATAAACTGTAAAACATCATATTTTTGACCTCTCTTCAATATTGTAGAAGTCCCCTTCTCTTTTTGGGGCCATAATTTGTGACTTGCTTCATTACCTCTCTTGCGGAGCCATTTTTGCATGCTAATTTAGTCCCTCTTATGCTCACTGTTTGGCCATGCTTTAAACTGTAAACATGCTTTTTTTGTGGCTTCCTTGCTTCTGTCTTTACACTTCATGTTCAAATTATGCATGCTTTGTATAGCTACAAGTCATTTCATGTGCTTAATCTTGCATTTCGGGATTGATTTCGTGCATCGGGTGCATTTTTGCTATGCTTCGAGGTTGTTTCGCATCTCATTTTGCTACTGAAATTTGCATGTTTGCATATCATATCCCATGTCTTGCCATGTCTTGTTAGAGTGGCATTTTCGTGCCTTAGGGTCGGTCCTCGGTTTGCGTGCACGTGTGCACGTATCCCGAGTTGTCTCATTTTCATCATTATGGCCTCCTATGTGAGTGTGGCCGAGGTCCACTTGTGTTGGTGTAAGCCCATATTGCATTGTGTATGCCATTTCATTCCATAGCATTGCGTATGCTAGGCCGTATATTAGCGCATTATGTATGTCATGTTTCCTCGTGCATCGTGTATGCCATTTCATAGCCTTTCGCATGTTAGGTTGTATCTTAGTTGCATTTCATGCATGTCATGCATATTGCATCGTGTTCGAGATAGGAGTTAGCCCGGGCACGGGAAATGAGGTACGTTCCGTACTCCGAGTGACGGAATGTGTCTCAATTCCCCAGTCACCGACACTCCGGATTATCCATGATGGAGTTAGGTTTTGTTGTATTTTCATATGCATTCATTTCATATTGAGTTGTGCAATTCGACTCCTCGGCCATCATGCATCGATATGCGTGATTGGTGGCACGAGGATCGAGACATGCATACATTTGTGAAAATACATTGTCATGCCCCTTTCTTGCTCTCTGTTGCAGCAAAAAAAAGAATCAGTAACTTTTCGGAGCTTGGCACGCATTTCAAGAACAGGTGCAAACAGAGGCTAATTGGGGCATCGTCATCGTCATCACCCGCACAAAGGCAACTCGAGCATGCATCATTTATCACCCGGAGCGGAATCAAGGCAGTCCCTAACTTGCATGCCAGTTTTACAGCTTTCTTAGTTAATTTGTTAATTAATTAGGAATTTGTACATTATTTGGACTGTATTATTTGGACTGTACTATTCTTTTATTCGGGACTGTATATTTATTCGGACCCTCTGTGCGAGGGCAAAATTGTAATAAGTGTGGGTGAGTGTGATGTATGTCTTCCAATCCTACGTCTTTCTTCCCTTTTATTTACCTGCTTATGATTGTTAGATTAGGGCATATTTCAATTAGCATACAGTATGATAGCATGTTTGCATTCATTCATCTGTTTTACATGCACCGGGCTCAGCGCATCAAACTAACTGCATTTGTATTTCAATTCGAAGTTGAATACATGATAGCTGTAGCATTCCATATGCCATGTTTAGGATAGCCGAGCCTGCTATAGTTGCATTTTTGCATGTGTTGCATTAGGCAATCCTGTATATTTAGGATCATGCATGATTTCTAATGAGTTTCTGTTTTGGCTTGGAGTACTCGGTGAGTTTTATGCTTTAGCATCCTTGCATGCATGTGAGTGACTGCCATGATAGCATGCTTACCATGAGGCTATTTGCTTATGTGATATAAGCCTTGAATACTGTGGGTGGAGGTTGGGTTATTTGGATTGGAACAATTCATCAAATGTTTGTTTTAAAGCCCACTAGATAGTGGTAAAATCATGTTTTCTTAAGCCCACCTGAGGGTGGCAAATCCACGTCTTAGCCTACCTGCGGGTAGCACCATCAAACTATTTTCAAACAAACAAACATGAAGTGTTTTGTTCCAATTCAGGCGACGCAGTCTATACTTGTATGCTGTGCGCATCACATAGTAAATCTAGGCTAATAACCGAAATAAGAACACACAATGTTTTCAAAACTAGATATCACGGTTAGTAGAGGCCGGTCTTTGACCGGGCGAGCGGGGGTGCTCACGAAGTGACCTTCCCCAATCGTACCCAAGTTCCCGAGCTGAGGCAACTTTGGTGATGACGGACACGTGGCCTTTGTCACCGAGTCAGGGTTTCCTAAATTTCTCCATAAAAAATATTTAGGTGGCGACTCTGTATCTAGCAAAGCAGTCCATGTTTGGCACTTTTTTCTAAAAATCTGTTTTCTCAAAAAGATTTGCCGGATTTGGACTCTTTGGTTCAAGGTTTAGAATCGTGACATTTGAGTCCTTGAACTGTAGTGACCCCAATATGAACGGAACGGGACTTAACCCTCTCGGGGCGTTCGGGGACGTCTACACAATGCAAATACTATATTATTAGTGGACTCCAGTCATGAATTCATTATAGTGTTTGTTAAGTTATTTTTTATGAATACAATTTTTTCTTATTTTTAATTTGTATTGAGTTTTATTAATAATTTGACGTATAAATGTATTTATTATCTTTACATTTTTAGTAGTCGTCAACTATTAATTAGATGGGACTTATGACATTAGGAAGAAGACTGAGTCGTTCTCTATTATTTATCCATGCAACAGTGATTGACGTTTTTATTACTTAGATCAATACCGATTGCAACACTTGATCCAAGAGATATCTTTATAGGATTTGTAAATGGAAACCATTTCATGCAGGTATAAACTACTGAGCCTATTTAGATCATTATTATGTCTTATTTTATAATTCTACTTGTTGATGTCTTTGTTATAAGTTTATCTGCAACCTGGTCATCTAGTACCTTCGATAGCAAATAATTGGATTTGTTTTCATTACCCGTGTGCTAGTGGATAGGAAAAAAACATATACTACATGTATTCATCAATTTCGTACGCTTGTCAGCCCTGATGTAGTAACTACCAAAACTATTGATATAGACGAATTATAATAACATGTTTGATTGATGGATGTAAACAATGACAGATTTTATGGATACTTTTATGGATGTTCGTACACTTGAAATTTTTATGGATATTTTTTATATATGATTTTATGGATATGTGTTTGATTTATGAATTTTTTTTTTTTATGGATGCTTGAAGGAAAAAGTAAATCTTTCAACGTAAAGTGACAAGTAGTTAGACAAATCTATTATAATTTGGTAACATGACACTAGAGTAATCTAATTTTTATAGTAATGTATTACCGAATAGACACTTCACAAGTGGCCGTAAATTAATTTCTTATTATCATCAAATTGAACGGCAACATACTGTTAGGGAAAAAAAGTTTGGTTCATTAGCATTATATTACCGAACAGGCCTGACACAAATTTAAAAATCATTGTTTAGAAGAAAGTGACTTTGTAAATGTATAGCAATAAAATGAAGGAGAAATCTACTTTTTCTAGCAACATAACACCGATGAAATGTAAATTGTTTAGTACTGTGTGACCGAACAAACACTTTGCTGTAGGCTCCACTCACTGTCTTGCTTGCTTCTTTCTCTTTCCCCTTGCTTGCTTCTTTCTTTGTTCTTTGATTTTTCCCTCCAAAAACTATTGACATAAAAAGAGAAAAGGGTTTTGAAGAGTCTTACTTTAGGATTAATTTTGGTAATATAATAAGTGTAATGAGAATTATATTTTTTTTTAGTGGTGTAATGAAATGAAGAGTGTAAAGAGGTAAAGTAGAAGTGTAAATAGAATCACTATTTGATTATAGGTCTAACGTTTGTTTATATTGGTAACATGAATAGGGATAAAATACAGTTCTGGTCTCTAAAGTATACATTTCTTGTCATTTTAGTCTTTCAAGCTTTAAAATTTGTCATTTTGATCACCAAAATTGTCAATCTGAGTCAATTTTGTCTCAACTCAAATTGACAATTTTGAGAATTAAAATGACAAAATTTAAAACTTAAGAGACTAAAATGACCAAAATAAAAAAAAAAAAAAAAGGATACTTTAAAGACCAAAACTATTTTTATCCAAAGATAAAATACTTTTTCTGTTATCAATGCAACGGATGTTAAATAGAAATTTGAGAAAGTAAGGAAACAAGTTAGGGAACCCTTTTGGTACACATCTTTTGTAAGCTATTTGTAATAAATGTTACATAATTAGGGTACAAAAATGAAGTCACACATTTTTTGTGGTATTATTACATATTTTATGGTAAGATTAAACATTTTTGTAATTCAAAAATATTTCAATGAAAAATGTGCAATATTACCATAAAAATACGTAACAATTATTGTATGTAGCTAGAATTATTTTGTTTCCTTACTTTTCCATTTTTTATTTAAAATTTATTTTTCTTCACTCTGGACTAAGTTACATAGTTAACATTTTATTGTACGACATTTGGTCTTTGTGAGAATCATTTGAATCAAGTAGTGTAGTGATTCACATGGTTCTCACCGGCTTACACAATTTTTTTTTTTATAAATTTATTATATGCTCTCTCTTGAATTGGAAAATCATTTTGAGATCTTCAAATGTATTTAAGAGTTCAATGTGATTGTCATTTTGGCCAAGCCTATATTGACTCCTTAACCATTTATCTTATGCTTTTTACGTTAGCGTCTCATATTTATTATCTTTCTCACTTGCTCTTGTTACTGTACTAGTTTTTTTTTTTTTTTTTTGATCAACAAAGAACAATTTCATTTAACAGCATGAAATTAAAAGTACAGGAAGACGACATGCATCGAGAGAGATTCGGAAGTATAAAAATACCCCTACTACTACTACTCGCATTCATACAACCAACCCCTAAGCCTCTCAATTTTTTTTTAAAACAAAAAAGTTAAGAAGAACTTAACTAGAAAAATAAAATACAAGAGTTCCCACATAATCAACCCACCAAACCCCCCAAACCAAACTAAAAGAACTAAACCCACAACCAAAAAAACTAAACTAAAATCAACAAAAACAACACAATTTCCCACGTCGAGAATCGGGACAACATCCTCTGTCGTGACCCACTCCTCTGCAGCTACAACTCCCAACACACACGCCTCTGCTGCTACAACCTCTCCTAAGCTGCTGCCCACGCCCCCCTAGCTGCTGCATCACCCACCTCCCGAAGCCCACGCCGGCCGAGATGCCACCAAGCCCACACCAGCTTCACCACGAGAAGACTCACTGATCATCTCCCACTTCTACAAAACACACCCGAGAAAACACCGAAGCCTCCACCGGAACACCCGATACTGCTGCTCCTCCCCTGCTGCACCTCCCCTGCTGCTACCAAATTCCATGGCCACCTCCCCTGCTTGCCTCCTCTGCTGCACCCACACCTAATGCTGCTGCAAAACACCATAACCAACACCTGAAAAAATCCATGCCGCTGCAACTCCACACCCGGATCCACACACCCACCGATTACCGACCACCCGCTAGGACGACTCCAAACAAATGGAAGAAAATCACCCCTCAAACTCACCTCTGAAGAGGCGCCGAGTGACAATGGTTTATAATCGGTTCCCCTACGACACCCATATTCCCGCCCAAACAGAGCATCAAAACTTCTCTACCAAACTGCACCCCTCAAGCTCCTACTCCCGAGCGCCGAATGAAAGACACGACGACCTCAAGCATCGGCTAAACCTAAGCAGGATGAACCACAGGAAATACAACTGATGACAAAAAAAAAACAACAACGGCCCCTGAAGAAACTCGGCCGACCCCCGCAGCAGCAAAAAAAAACTCCTAGGTGGGGAAAAGAGGGAACTCAAGTTTATAGAAAGCAAAAGAAACAAACAAACGCCGAAACGAGCAAGCCGACCGCCATAGCCAAAGGCAGCGGCCGGCCTGCCAAAAGAAAGGCCGGGGAAGGAGGTTTTAGAAAGAGAGAGAGATTAGAGAGAGAGAAATATGCACTTACTTGTTACTGTACTAGTTGAATATCAACATTAAGGAATTTTTTTTTTTTTTTTTCAATGAAACCACCCTATCCCATCATGCAAGCATACATAACATCTAAGCATACATAGAAAATAAAGCAAAATTTATTAACTAAATTACATTTTACATGTCCCAAACTAAATAAAATTAGAAATATTACAAGTCTTTTCCAAATATCTTAAACGGGGTCTACTCATAGGTCAACACAAATTATATAATTCTGCATCATGAGGAAATGATACAGTAAGGGTGAAACATATATGCCTTCAAAAGGACATGACATGATTACTTCAGTATCAATATTCTCTGCCTGCATCTAAAATGGTAAATATAGAGGGTGAACCCAAAATAATTGGCTTAGTAAGAAAAAAAAATTTACGGTCCATACACACACACACACACACACATATATATGATGACATGTGCAAGTGAACATGATTAAATACATACATGAATCCAAAATTTGAAGAAAAATATTTATGAAGTTATGAGAGTAGGTAACCAAGAAATTACACAAGTCCATTTCAAAGTGCCCATTGGAACTATTTAACACACTCATGCACATACACATACTCATACCAACACCAATGTCTCAAACTGTACAACTTGCTCAACAATATTTATTCTTCATTCTTCATGATTCCTCTCCGAAGGGAATGAGCACCCCTTTCGTAATATTCTTCATTTTTAATAATTCCTCCCCGAAGGAAGTGAGCACCCTTTCACTAATTCTTCCCCGAATACCCTTTTGCAAATTCAACCAAGTCATTCAAAGTTTCATCATCAATCCCACATATCAACAAAAGTCACATATTCTCAAAGTGATTTCAATTCATGGTTTACAATATTTTCAACTAAGTCCTCATGCTCAATTTCATCATCTTAGTATAACAAATTTCCAAAAGTTCAATCTTTCAACATGTTTTGATTTTTCACAAGTTAAGACTTTTCAAACCAAACATGAAGGGGTTTCCTAAAGAAACAACATCAATGACCATGCTCGTCTCAATTTTATCATAAGTTAAACCAAAACATAGTATGTAAAGATATTTTCATAAATAAACACAAGAAATCAAAGATCTACATGAACAGAGTGGAAATCCGCTATCAAATACCAAAATGATGAAGTCTCGAGCATGAAATGGTAGTGACACAAAAATCTAATCAGTATGTGAAGCCCTTAAGTTGCTCTACAAATTTTCTTTTGCACTTGAAAACCAAATCTTGCTTTAGAAGAATAAAAATCTAGAGAGAGAGAGAGAGAGAAAGTGGGTATTAGGTTTTGGTGTAGAAGAAGAAGGGCTTAAAGTGAGAGAGAGCTAAGAAAAACAAATTATTTATGATGCTTTTCGAAATCAGATATATATATATATATATATAAGAGTAGCGCCCACAATGCGAGTAAAAATTGCGACATGCAGAAACCTAACCGGTCGACCTCTATGGATTTAGCCTAATCTGCTGCCATTTATATTGGTATTCTTTATAATCAATCTATTGTTTGATGCTTCTGGTCATTCTCTTTTTTTGTTGAATAATTGCTCTATTGAAGAATATTGATATATTCGTTGCCAAATGAGTTGGACCTTCTAGCAACATGTGTAATCATGTTATTATGGATAGATTACAAAGTCATTATTCTAGGGAGATATGGATTTATATGGTGGAGTGAATAAATTAAGGAGATTTGATTTATGGAGGATTTTTAGGGAATAGATAGACACTTGATTACATCCTTGTTTTTGATCCTTGTATTATAAAGAATGATTTATTAGCCTATGGGTAAGGGAGTTAAATTTTTAACTAACAAAATTTTGAGAGCTTATCTATTTTCTTTTTGAAGGATTTAAGAAAAACTACAGTAGATTTTAGGGAAGACGAGGATAAAGACTTTGGCTTCTCCTTTTTTGCTTCTCATTCTAGCTCTGTCAAATTATGCAAGTACACAAAAAGATATCTAATAAACTGACATATTTAAAATAAAATCAAAAAAAAAAAAAAGCATGCGAAGAAGAGGACATAGAGTCCACCTCAAAAAACAAAAACAAAAGAAGAGGGAAAATAAAGACTTGCCATATATCATGATGATAACCGAAGTACTTGAATTTGATGGTACTAGCATTCCATCACAACATTGAGTTGGTCTATTGAGCTTTACATGAGAAGAAGAGAGGCAAATGTAGCCAAGGGCAACCCGCCGACAAGCCATCTGCTCAAGATTTTAAATATTGATCGTTAACTATTATATCAATCATTATATATCGAGATTTTGAACTTTTCATATCGTTATTCATCAGTATATCAGATTACCCGATATTAACTGATATATAACGATCGATACTATTATTTAAAATCAAACACTTGAAGCAAATGTCAGTCGGCAAGTCATCCTTGGCTACAATTCACTCTCTATCTCTTCATGCAAAGCTCTGAAACCACATTTCTATAATCTAAATGTCTCTAGTCAACTTGTGTTGTGTCATGATGTTTGAGGTATATATACAGGTACGGATGGTTCATGAACGTCTCTCTCAACCTCATATATTCTCAGTTTGACCGACAATTGCCAAAAAGGAATGTGCTTTTATATGCAATCCAGCGAGTCACAACATATAGCCCATAACATTAATAATATTATGACAATTCCAATTATATTTATTGCATTGGTTTAAAAGGATTATCATTTATATAAGTTACTAACAGTAGTGACACATAATATGAGTCAACGATGCTCTCTAATTAGGATTGTAACTTTCACATAACCTACTTTGATAATTTAAACAGTTCATCTTATAAATTTTTTTCGAGAAGATCATCTATGAAAAAATTAAATTAATTGAACAATTATAGCTGTATTCACATATGTCATATTTATTTTCAAAAAAATGAACGATTTATTTTCAAAACTATAGTTGTGTAGTTAATTTTTTAAAAAACAAACTTAATTCGATCATATGGCTACAATTGTTTGATTAATATAACTTTTTACATGAATGATACAAGATTTTACAAGACAAGCAATTTACATCGTTGAGATAGGTTCTGTAGTGAGCCACGAAGCCAGTTTTTGGATAATGAATTTTAATAGAAATTTAAAAAGGCAAAAAAATTAAAATTAAAATAATATAAAATATTTTTTTCTCCATTTTTCATTATTCTTTTTAAATTTCTTCATAAATTTATAATTCAAACGTAAAATAAAAAAATCAACAATATCTCCCCATTAAAATCTTCAACAGGAGAGATCCTCTCTCTCATATATAAATTTTAATGCACAAATGTAGCATTCATAACGTTACTGATCCCATAAAATCATGGATTTTCTAGTGTCATCCAAAACCTTCCTATTATGGTTAGAGAAACTTTTGTCTTAGCAAAAATTTATATGGATCCCTCAATACAATATAATGAAAGTAATGTTAGGGTATCTTAAATTTTATTAAATACTCTATTAAATGTGTATATGTGTGAGATCCACATAGTATGGATCTTATTCGCTCTTCAATTAATTGTGCATTCCAAAATGTTAACTTTACTCCATTATATAAAAAAATGTCATAGATCTTAAAAATTTTTTAAATTTTTTACTAAATATCTCACATAAATATAAAATCTATATTAAATTTATATAATATAAATCTCACACTCATATAAAATATTTAATAAAACTTTACCACGTCTAACATTTTCATAGAGTGGAGTAAAATTAGTTTTTTTTTCAGCACTTTAGAATGCATAATTAATTGAAGGGCGAATAGAATCATGACTTGATTGAGAGAGAGAGAGAGAGAGAGAGAGAGTGAGTGAGTGGGAACAGAATCATGAAAGAGAGGGAGAGACAGAGACAGGTCATGCTTTGATAAGTGATAAGTCATGGGGCCATTAATTTTTTACGGGCTGGCTTCCCTCAGTCCATGATCTAATTGAAGAATATTGTTAAGTTTGTATATATTTATTATGGTTTTGTTTTAATAATTTAAATTATTAAATATGTAAAAAATTTTAAGTATTATATATTTATAAAAAATTATTTTAATCGAATATCGATAACTATATAATCAAATTAAGTTTTATATAAAAAAATAGATGGTGAAAAATATATGATTGATAGAAATCTGATCCGATGAAATAGTTATCGATATCTGATTAACTTGATTTTTTACAAGGATATAGTACTTGACGAGTTTTACACATTTAATGGTTTAGATTATTAAAAAAGAATCCATGATGAACCTCTACAAATTTAATAATATCCTCTAATTTAATCACGTGAGGAAAGCCCAGCCCAATTTATTATCGTGGGGGAATATAACAACATTTTCAAGAATGATAGCCACATTTTTTTATATATATATAATTTTATTAGTGGGGCATTAATTTATTTTATGAGGAAATACAGCAAGATTTTGGATTATAATAATCATATTTTTATTACTATTTTTTATTGTATTTTGTTTATTGGTTTATGCATCACAATTATATTGATTTAATGGTTTCAGCCCATTATACATTTTTTTTTTTTTTTTTGATATACTTAGAGGAAATGAAGAGTCATGACATCCTGATGAAAAACACAATGATTATTAAACCAAAAACCCAATCCAATCAATAATTAGTTTCTCTCCCCTTTTCTTTTCTCTCTCTTTTTTTTTTTTTTTTTCCTAAGAAGATATTTAGCAAGAAAATGTAGAACTTTCACATGGTACTCACATTTCGTTTGGTAATATCACTTTTTAGTTTAAAAGTTAAAAATTCATTAAAAAATAAAAAATAAAAATCAACAATATATATTAAAAAGTCAAAAATTCTCTTTTCTCTTTATTTTTTGCACATCTTTTTGTGAAAAATTAAAATATCATCCCAAATATATTAATTTTTTTATATCATATTTTAATCAAAAAATTAAAAAATTATTAAAAAAGTTTATTCCCAAACGTAAGCTGTGACTTGAGAAAGAAGAGACAAATAAAATAAAAAAAAAACTCTATTACAGAAAATTTATGCCCAAATAATTAAAAAATATATATCATTAGTCAAGGAAGAAAGAATTAAAAAATGAAGACAGTAAGAGATGGACCTTTACTATTAATTTTATGGTTTTAAGGATATTTTACTATTAAAAATATATAAAATGTATCATGTCAAAGAGGCTGACCATGTATGTTGGAGAGGCATCTTTTTCATGTCTACCTAAAGAAAATTTGGGAAATTCTAATCCGTATCAGCTTTTATTTATTTATTAAAAAATGATTCGGACCTCCTTTTTTCCCGAGTTTGGATCATCGGCTGCACTACCCTACCGTCCTCCCGGCCGCACACCCCAAACGAAGTCGTTTTAGTTTTAGTTTTTTTTTTCACTCTTACTTTGCTTTTTTAGCCCCTGTTTAATTGATTGGTTTTTCTCATCATCATCTTCAAAATCTTTGACTGCTCTTTAAAATCTTCAAAATCTTTGATTTTGAAGAGAGACAGCCCTTGTTTCATATACGTTTAATGATGATCATCTTCAAAATCAAAGATTTTGAAGAGAGACAACCCCTATTTAATGATGATCATCTTCAACCCTTGTTTAATTGATTCAATTTTGATTGCTTTTTCAGCCACTTAGAAGGAAAAAAGAAAATATTTAGAAGGAAAAAATTAGAAGCAGAGGCAAGAGTGCAGGGAGAAGAATGAAGGAAGAGGCATCACCGAAAAATTATTAGAAGGAAAGGACAACCAAATTGACAACTCGATCGGACTCAAACAACCAGATTAGAAGGAAAATTATTTCATTTGGTTTGAGATTTTATTAGATATGTGGGTCTTTATGTGATTTGTTGCAGATTTGAGATTGCATCTATATTGAATCTATATTTGAGAAGCTTGTAGGTTTGCAATTTTTCATTTTGGGTTTGAATCTGGGTTTATTTTGTAGTGGGTGTGATTTTGTAGTTTTTAGAGAGAGAAAAAAGGAAGAAGAATGAGATGGAGAAGAAGAGACAGTGGGTTTGGTAGTTCTTATACATAGAAAGGAAGAAGAAGGAGATGGAGAAGAAGAGGTAGTGGGTTTGATTTGCATATTTGAGATTGCATCTATATTAAATCTATATTTGAGAAGCTTGTAGGCTTACAATTTTTCGTTTGGGTTTGAATCTTGAATTATTTTGTAGTGGGTGTGATTTGGTAGTTTTTAGAGAGAGAAAAGAGGGAGAAGAAGAGATGGTGGGTTTGGTTGGTAGTTTCTACAAGTCGAAAGGAAGAAGGAGATAAAGAAGAGGCGGTGGGTTTGGTTTAAACGATAAGGGGCTAAAAAAAAAAAAACGACGTAGTTTGGAATGTGCGGCAGGGAGGGCCATAGAATAGTGCGACCAACGATCCAAACTCTTTTTCCCCCCACCCCCTTACCCCCTCTCTCTCTGATTGATCAGTTTTTTTTTTTTTTTTTTCAATCACCATCTGCTACGTGTATGTGGGGGGTGGTGATTAAAGGGGGTCTCAATCACTTCTTTTATTTATTTTTGTCAACGAGAAAAAAATTTATTGAACTATGACCAAAACAAAATTGAAAAAAAACAAAGACATCAATTGGCATCTTACCACCCACCAAAGTTCCCCCTTAACCAATTAGGGAAATTTAAGAAAGTTACAAATTTTTTTAATAAATATAAATACACTCTTTAAATTTGTGTAAAATACAATGGAAATTACATTTGGTCCTTTTATTAATAAATGTGGGGATATATTTTCTGAGTACCAACATGTGGCAAGATGACGTCGACGTGTCAGCCGATGTGCCACGTGTCCTAGTTATGACGCCGAGGTTATCTCGGCAAGGCTGAGGTTACCTCCGAAGATATCAAAATCCGAGATAAGCGGATGAAGGACAAAAGTTCTAGAATGAGGAAAGACTTCAAGATGAATAAGGATAATTTTCTTAGAGAGTTTATCCTTATCTCTTGAGGAGTCCAAAGTAAGCACTGAATAGGAGTCCATAGAAGTCAAGCTTCTATCGGGACTAGGATTGAGTTAACTATAAAAGAAAGGCACCCCCGCGGGTCTAAGGTATGCAATTTATATTCTGAACTGTGAGTTTGCACTATTGATTATCTTTGAGAGATATACTGACTTGATCGTCGGAGGGCCCCCGGGTGGACGAACCACCGCCAGAATCTTCTCTTTTTGTTGCAGGTTAGCCAGGTGTCATCTATTCTGCCAGTTCTCTCCAGCTGATCACTGAGTTGGCAGTGTGGTCGGAAAATCACCCACACAATTTGGCACCGTCTGTGGGAAAGAAAGTAGAATAGATAGCCAGTAACGGACAGAAGGAAAAGATTGGGGATGACACTCCTGCTGGGAGTAGGAGACCTATTGACCTTGATGTCATAGGAGACGAATGCAACATAGAAACTCGTGAGCAAAATCACGGAGTGAAAGACGTCGGTCAGACTGGTGACGCACCAAAGAAACCAGATCGAAGTGGCTACTACAACGAAGACGACCTCCAGGTATGGAAGGATAGATGCCTGCGGAGGGACGAAGAGGTAAAAGAGATAGAAAATAAATTGGCAGACCTGCAGTCAGTCGTCAATTTCATGATACAAAATAACGTCATACAGCCACCATTCCCGCTGCAGGACATGTCGATTCTAGAGGCCAATGCCCAGAAGGGAGGGCAGAAAACAATCTTCGTAGCCCCTCAGCACAACGGGAGCGAAAGACACTCTTACTGACCTTCCAGGGAGGTCGGACGAAGGGAGTCAAGAAGAGAAGAGTCACGGAGGACGTATCACACAAAGGAGGCAGACCCCAAAAGACATCGGCATGTTCAGGGGTAGGCGCTATGCTTCGACACAACTCATGAAGAGGGGTTGAAGAGCACTCACCACGAAGCTGAAAGTAGTGCACCAAAAAGGCTGAAAGCAAGAGACAGCCGAGCTCCTGGGAGGACAAAAGAGGACTTAAGAGATTACCTCAAAAGAAAGCAACAGAATACCGACGCCGAGGTAACCTCCCCAGATAAACTGAAGACACCATTCTCGGTGGAGTTGGACAGGTTTGAGGCGCCGAAGAGATTCAGTATGCTGAAGTTTCAAATATACGATGGTAAGTCAAACCCCAACTTCCACGTCGGATTATATTTGAACTCAATGGCATTGTATAGTGGGAACGAGCCGTTGTTCTGCAAAGTGTTCCCCTCATCTTTCGAGGAGATTGCATCAGATTGGTTCCATAAACTACCAAAGGGAAGCGTGAAGACTTGGGAAGGCCTGGCCTAGATGTTCGTGGCTAGGTTTGTAACAAACAAGCTGCAGCCATTAAGGGTGCACGCATTAATGGCTCTGAAGATCAGTAAAGATGAAGACCTTAGGGCCTATGCAAAAAGATACTATGAGGTATTCAACCGAATACCAGAGTGTAACCAAGAAGTGGCGGTCGTGTCATTTAAGAACGGCCTAAAAGACAACTGCCCACTACGGAAATCTTTGGCAAAAATTTTGCCAAAAAGCATGGAAGAGCTCATGGCGAGAATCGAGAAGTATGCTAGAGCCAAGGAAAACACGTCGGGAACTAAGGAGATAAAACAAGAGAAAGGAAACGGCTCACCGAAACAAGGCCGAGGTAACAACGGATCGAACAAGCAAGAAGCCGAACTGAGGGCTGCACAGGCAGTGACGATTGTGTTCCGAATCCCAATTCACAAAGTCTTGGAATAAATTCGGAACCAGCCCTATTTCAGAGCACCAGTATGGGCACCAGGGGAATTCATGGGGAGAAACGTTGGCAGGCGTTATGCCTACCACAATGAAGAGGGACACATGACTCAAGGTTGTAAAGCCCTGAAAGCACACTTGGAAGACTTGGTAAGACAAGGCCATCTGAGAGATTTGGTCGACGAGGCCAGAACAAAAGAAGAATAGGCAAGATTGCCTCAAGCACTAGCAGCTCCGCCTCCTCCAGCACAGCAACCACAGGCAAGACGACCTCGGGTGGTTAATGTAATTCACTCAAAGGTGAACGAGAACGACATATGGGGGAGACCCAGAGGGTAAAACACCTACAGCACGTGAACCATGTAGGACAAAAAAGACCTCAGCTCGGAGAGTGCCAGGGACCGATAATAGCCTTTACTGAAGCCGACCTAGAGATGGTCCAGCATCCGCATAATGATGCCTTGGTAGTATCCCTTCAGGTTGGGGAGTGCCAAGTGAAACGCATCCTGATTGACCAAGGCAGCTCTTGCGACATCATGTATGTCCGATGTTATAAGGAGCTCGGCCTTCACCCAGATGATATGGAACAATCCAATGGCCCAATGGTTGGGTTCAATGAAACGCCGACATGACCACTGGGAACAGTAAGCTTGGAGGCGCAGGCTGGCACCAAGAAGATCAAGACAGAATTCACCATCATCGACACACCTTCCCCTTACAACATCATCTTGGGAAGGCCATGGTTGCATGCGATGGGGGTAGTTCCCTCAACATTGCATCAACTATTGTGATTCCCAATAGAGCACGGGATAGAAGAAGTCAGAGGCGATCAGCTGCAAGCGAAGAATTGCTCCATGGCAGCAATGAAATCTACCTGCAGCATACGAGAGCCAGAAAAGGCAGAAATTGAAGATGAGGACGTAGAAGTCCTAGAAGACGTCGGCAAGGAGCCAACCGAGAAAAACGAAAAGCCACCGAAAAAAATCCTCGTCTAGGATGGGGATGAAGAACGCTTCTTTCTTCTCGACTCGGGCTTAGCCGAAGAAGAAGAAAAAGAGTTGGAAGCTTTTTTAAGAGCCAATATTGAGGTGTTTGCTTGGACACCTTACGAAATGCCTGGCATTGACCCCGAGGTCACTTGCTACAAACTGAATGTTGACAGGTCGGCCAAACCTGTAATTCAACGAGCCAGAAGACCGACGTTGATACACGTCGAAGCAGTAGAGGAAAAAGTAGACAAACTTCTGGAGGCTAGGGCTGTTAGAGAAGTTCACTACGCGACATAGCTATCCAATACTATGGTGGTAAAGAAGAAAAACGGTAAATGGAGGGTCTGCGTAGACTTTACCAGCCTCAACAAAGCCTGTCCCAAAGACAGCTTCCCTCTACCCAAGATTGACCAGCTAGTGGATGCCACTTCGGGACATGGAAGGATAAGCTTCCTGGATGCCTACAGGGGGTATCACCAGATAACTATGGACCCTACGGATGAAGAGAAGACTGCATTTATCACTCCCAAAGGGTTATACTGCTACAGAGTGATGCCCTTTGGGTTGAAAAACGCAGGAGCCACTTACCAAAGATTGGTAACCAATATGTTCAAGCACCTGATTAGCCAAACAGTAGAAGTCTACATCGACGACATGGTCATTAAGACCAAGGAGCCTAAAGGTCATCTCGCCGATCTAAAAACAGTCTTTGAAATCCTTAAAACATATCGGCTCCGACTCAATGCATCGAAATGTGCATTTGGAGTAGGATCTGGTAAGTTTTTAGGATACCTGGTGACTAGGAGGGGCATTGAGGCCAGCCCAGATCAGATCAAGGCCATCCTAGAGTTGAGGAGCCCGACGTCGGCAAAACAGGTGCAGATGCTAACTGGAAGGGCCGCAGCCCTAAACAGGTTCATAAGTAGAAGCTCAGACAAGTGCAAACCTTTCTTTAAATTAGTAAAGAAAGCCACTGACTTTCTTTGGACAGAGGAATGCGAAGAAGCATTAGCCGATCTGAAGAAGTACCTGACCATAGCTCCAGTTCTTTCGAATCCAAAACCCGAGGAGGAGTTGTTCCTGTACTTGGCAGTCTCAGAACATGCGATAAGTGCAATATTAATCCGAGAAGAAAAAGGAGAGCAAAGAGCTGTCTACTATGTAAGCAAAACCCTAGCCGACGCAGAAACGAGGTATCTATCCTTAGAGAAATTGGCGCTGGCTTTAGTAATGGCTTCAAAGAAGTTGAACCATTACTTCCAGGCCCATAAAATTGTGGTACTAACAGAGCATCCATTAAAGTCCCTATTGCAGCAGGGAGACTTAACAGGAAGAATAGCCAGATCGGCAGTCGCCCTAGGCCAATATGATCTGGAGTACAGGCCCAGAACTGCAATCAAAGGCTAGGTTTTGGCTGACTTCGTGGCCGAGTTCACGCCAGAATCCATCGAACATCGGGCTCCGTTGAGCCAAGATAGACGATGTCCAAACAAACAAGGAGAAGCCCAGCCAAAGACAAAAGAACAAAGGAAAGAAAGAGACCTGCAGCATTTACATCGGCGACTCCTTTATTGACGTTGATGGGAGTTCAAACCGAGGCGAAGCGAGGCGAGTATCTTGATATCTTCAGATGGAGAGATATTGGAACAGTCCATTCGATTGGGGTTCAAGGCCTTAAACAATGATGCAGAATATGAAGCATTGATTACAAGACTGAAGCTGGCAGCAGCAGTACAAGTAGATGAGGTAATAGTTTTTTGTGACTCACAATTGATAGTTAACCAGACAACGGGCGAGTTTGCAGTCCGAGATGAAAGAATGTCGGCCTACGCAAAGGAGGTCATCAGGTTGGCAGCCTTATTCCAGAACTACAGACTACTTCAAGTCAGCCGAGATGATAACAACCATGCCGATGCATTGGCCAACCCAGCTAGTGCAATATAACCAGGAAAAGCAAGGAAAATAATGATTGAATACTTGTCGGGCTCGAGCATTGAACCAGTAACCACAGAGCGTGAAGCAATGTGCGTAGACATGGGACCAAGCTGGCAGCAGCAGTACAAGTAGATGAGGTAATAGTTTTTTGTGACTCACAATTGATAGTTAACCAGACAACGGGCGAGTTTGCAGTCCGAGATGAAAGAATGTCGGCCTACGCAAAGGAGGTCATCAGGTTGGCAGCCTTATTCCAGAACTACAGACTACTTCAAGTCAGCCGAGATGATAACAACCATGCCGATGCATTGGCCAACCCAGCTAGTGCAATATAACCAGGAAAAGCAAGGAAAATAATGATTGAATACTTGTCGGGCTCGAGCATTGAACCAGTAACCACAGAGCGTGAAGCAATGTGCGTAGACATGGGACCAAGCTGGATGGACGCAATTGTTGCGTTCCTAAAAGAAGGAAAGTTGTCAGACGATCGCAAGAAGGCACACAAGATCAGATTGAAGTCGGCAAGATTGATCGACAGGCGACATCTCTACAGAAGGTCCTTCACTGGACCCCTTTTAACATACACCCTCTGCAGTTGAAGATTTTTTTATGAAATTCATGAAGGAATTTGTGAAAGCCACGTTGGGGGCAGATCACTAGCTCACAAGGCCATTACCAAAGGTATTAGTGGCCCTACATGTAAAAAGATGCAGAAGCCTATGTGAAGAAGTGTGAACAATGCCAAAGGTTTGCACCTTTGATACACTAGCCACGGCCGACCAACCATATCAGATCCTTGGCCATTTGCCCAATGGGGCATGGATCTCGTTGGGCAATTGCCCCAAGCAATCAAGGGCAAAGGAAGTACTCATTGGTAGCAACAGACATTCACGAAGTGGATAGAAGCGAACCTCTTGCCAAGATCTCGAGATGTGGATGTCAAGAACTTCATATGGAGAAACATAATCACCAGATTTGGGATTCCAAGAGCAATAGTTGCCGACAATGGAACACAGTTTGACAGTAAGCTAATTAAGAACTTCTGTGCAAAGTTCAAGATTAAGAATTACTTTTCAACCCCAAGCTTTCCACAAAGCAACGAACAAGCAGAAGCATCCAACAAAATAATTCTGGATGGGATAAAGAAAAGGCTGCAGGCAGCAAAAGGAAAATGGGTAGACGAATTGCCCAATGTACTCTGGGCATATCGGACTACGCCGAGAAGATCAACAGGAGAATCCCTCTTCGCCATGGCTTATGGCACAGAAGTAGTCATTTCATTGGAGGTCGGCATCCCAGGGATCATAACCTAGGGAGTTGAGAACGGGACTAATAATGTACTCTTAGCCCGAGATTTGGATCTTCTAGAAAAAAGAAGAGAGTCGCAATACCTTTGCAAAGATACCAAAGAATAACTTCCCAAACTGGGAAGGACCCTACAGAATCACTTCAGTATTGGGCAATGGGGCATATCGGCTTGAAAATAATGAGGGCAAAGCATTGCCAAGACCCTAGAACACTTGTAATTTGAAATTTTTCTATCATTAGATGTACTTGTTTTTTACCGACAACATCAATAAAATTTTAGCAGAATTCTCCAACACTTATGACTAATAAAGATGCATAATGTGGTTTCTGGAAGACATGAATAATGTGAACCCAAGTGGAACTCAGGTTCACATTAGGGGGTAGAGAGAAGACAAAGTTGTTTAACACTTGTTGAAATTTGTAGCAATTTACAAGTTGAAGTTAAACCGAGATCATTATTTAACACTTGTTGAAATTTGTAGCAATTTACAATTTGAAGTTAAACCGAGATTATTGTTTAACACTTGTTGAAATTTGCAGCAATTTACGAGTTGAAGTTAAACCGAGATCATTGTTTAACACTTGTTGAAATTAGTAGCAATTTACAAGTTAAAGTTAAACCGAGATCATTAAGACTTGTTGAAATTTGTAGCAATTTACAAGTTGAAGTTGAATCGAGACCATTGTTTAACACTTGTTGAAATTTATAGCAATTTACAAGTTGAAGTTAAACCGAGATCATTGTTAACCGAGGTATGTCACCCCGAGAAGGTTGCACAAATGAGGAAGTATATATTAAAGATATACAAAAGTATTCCAAGTATGGAGGCATACAAAGCAAGCATGCAAGCATTCAAAAGCAAAAGAGTTGTTGTATTAAAAACACATCGGCAATATGAAGAAATTTCCAGTACTTCAAAGAAGAAAAACAAAGTACAAGAACAGAAGGAAAAAACATAAAACTAAGGTTCTTTAGCAGTAGTAGTTGGTTGAGATTGAAGTTCAGACGATTGTTGAGAGAACGCCTCAGCAGCTTTTTCCGCCACGAGCTTGGCATCAATTTGGGCAAGGGTTTCGTCCAGGCTCTTGTCGGCAAAGGTAACGTCGACTGATGTCTTCTCAGGAACAGCATCTTCAGGAACCTCCTCACCATCCTCATCTTGAGTCAAGTCTAGGACTTGCTCATTTTGAGGAGAAGACTTGGTCCCAGCAACATCTTCCTTGGGCTTCCTCAGCAGAACCTCCTCCTCAGATTCAGAATCGTCATCAGATTGAGGGGAAGTTGGAGGGAATGACAGGGGAATGGCGTCAACATTCTTAAAGAGGGAGTCCTCAGGGACATCAAGCTTTTTCAGCAAAGTCATCCAACCAAGGGAGAAACCCTTGTTGCATGCTTGCTTGATTTGCTTTTCGTAGGCCTCTGTAACATCGGCCATGCCCTGAGCATACGCCTTTTCATCGGCATCTTTTATCTCGGCCTCTTTGGTGGCCAAGGCGTCCTGAAGCTCCTTCTAGGCCTGGACCACTTTGTCCTCGGCCTCTTTTAGCTGAGCTTGAAGAACTTTGTTTATTGCCTCAGTGGCATTGACTTTTTCCTCGACATCATCCTTCTCTTTGATGGCGACCTCGGCCTGATCCTCTAGGGTCTTCATCTTTGACTACAGATTTTTGTTAATTTTCTGAAGACTGGAGATCTCCCTCTTTTTTTCGGCCAGCTTCTCACGGTTCTCAAAAGATTGTATTGAGAAAGAGTGGGCATGTTGGATGGCCTGAAAGAAAACATAAGTATTAGAAAATATTCTAAGTATGAAATAAAGAGAGAGAAAAAAAAAAGTACTAAGCAACAACACTTACCTGAACAAAACCCTAAAGCATTAGAGCGTAGTTTTCGTACTCACTGAATTCAGCGTTTCACTCCAGATCGCCTGGAAGAAGCAAAGATATTGAGAACAGCGACATTTATATTGTCGGTGCTATCACTGGCCATAACAGGCTTATCTTCTAAGGTAATCTCGGGGGCCCAGGGGGCATCAGGCTTTTTAGACCTCGAGGTCGTTGCAGAAGATGACCTCGGCCTTTTGGACTTGGTAGATTCAGATGGAAGCGTTTCAGCAGACCTTTTCGCGGGGACAGAGGCAGTTTTCTCACTCGGAGCCAGCTAGGAAATTAGCAAAGTGTCTTCAGTCTCAACCTGAGTCACCTTGGCCTTTGGTTGAGCCTTTTTAACTCTTTTCGGCTTCGGTGGAGGCAGGGCTTGTGTTGATTGAGCATCAACATTAGTTGGAATATTGGCTAAGAGGTCTTTTGCAACTGGTTTTAGACGGCCCATCTCGGCTGCAAAAACAAGTCGTCGACGACGTTTGCGTTGAGATGGTGGGATCAGGTATTGAACTGAAGTAGATGGCTGTTCTACTGGATCAGAAGTTGATCATGGATTTGGCCGAGATTCGGCGATGGCCCAGGTTGTGGCGGAGGAGATAGACTCTTCTTCTTTTTCCTCTTAGGAACGTTGGGGAGAGCTGATATGTACGTCGGGATGAAATTGAGCACTAGTGGGGCCTTTCGCTTATGAACAGGAAGGTTCAGTAGTTTCTTTAAACCAGGACTTGGGTAAAAGGACTTGCGGAAGTCTTTTCTGGCTTTGGAAGAAAGCAAGGAAAGACAAAAACATCAGAATATTTGAAGTATTAAAGATTTTGAAAACAAGTAAATGTGAAACACAGGGCTCTTACCATTGCCCTCTACGAAAACTATCCGAGGAAGAGGGTAGAGGTGGAGGTCCTCATCTGGAGCAAATTCCCAGTTCCCCGAAGTAATAAAGTAATCATCTCCAGCTCCCTTGTTGGAGTCTGGGAGGTCGGCAACGATTTTATACTCTGTTGACCTCGGCTTGAGGTAGTAGACATAGCCCATATCCTTTTTTAGGCCACACATGGTATAACAATACTGGATATCGGCTAAAGTGACCCTAACGTTTTCTTGTTTTGCTAAAGCTATGATGCCATTAATAACTCGGTAGGAGTTGATGGCGAGTTGCATTGGGTTTAACTTGTAATAATGGATAATCTTGCGAAAAAGAATATTAAGTGGGAGCCGAAGTCCACACTCGATGAAAGCCACCACAGGGAAAGGCATGGAATCGTCAGTAGGCATGATGGAGTCATCATCCCCAGCCAACCTCAGATAGACGTTGGCTGGAATTTCAAACTCCTGTCTAAAGTATTCTAGTTTGGATGGGGTGTTTACCCTATGTTTCCACATACTCATGATATCAGCTTAATCAAGGAGGTTGGATTTCAGAAGATGTTTTGAAAGGGTTATTGGGACCTCGGCAAACGCTTAGGTAAGTGCAGGTTTCAGTTTTTTTTCCTAAATTGTGGGTTCTACAGACAAATCCCAAACCTAAGTCTATGGAAACGAAGATTGAAGGCACAAATCTGGAAAAGACACAAAAAGCAGAAAACAAGAACAAGTTTCAGAAATAAGAACAAGTTTCAGAATCAAGTACAAAGATGGACTATCAAGAACATAATGAGTACAAGTGGTACAGGGTCAAGAACAATGGCAAAAGTGCAAGAAAATGGTGAACAGTGCGTTTATTCAAGACGTGGGCAAGGGCAAAATTATGAAATAAACACACTCAGATACAAGATTCATAAATCAAATACTTGAGTAAAACAGTAATGGCGACTAAATGATGAAGCAAAACTCCATGAAGAGCAACAAGAGATAAAGACAGAAGAAACAGTGGCTTACCAGAAAAAATAAAGCCGATATGAAGATCGCTGAAGTCAGACGACGGTTACAGAAGTAGCAGAATGACGAAAGCTTCACCAAGAGGGAGGAATAAAAGCAGTTGCAGAGCTTGGAGTCTGGAACAATGGCGGATTCGAGAGGAAAAAGTAAAAGAGAGAAACAGCAAGAATATCGAATGAAAAGTAAAAAATGGAAGAGGGGGAAATGATTTTTGTTAAAACTTGAAACGGCGGCAAAGAAATCATTAAATGAAACCTAGAAGAATGTATGCGTCAGAAGGCGCACGTGAGAATAATTCGATTTACAAACGCGTGGCAGGTACAATCTAGTAAGAAAAAGATGTGTGGCTGGAAACGATTGAGTTGTTATGAATAAACAGCTCATGCGCGTGAGGGAGCTCTTAGAGTTCTTGATCTTTAAGAAGACATGTCGGCCTATGATGATGATCTCGGCTGTAAGCCGACGTACTAGAAGGAGGTACCAATATAAGTTCCATCACCTCAGAATGCTGAGGTAATAGAACCTAGGGGGCAGTTGTGGGGATATATTTTCTGGGTACCAACACGTGGCAAGGTGACGCCGACGTGTCAGTTGAGCTGCCACATGTCCTGGTCATGACGCCGAGGTTATCTCGGCAAGGCCAAGGTTACCTCCGAAGATATCGGAATCCGAGATAAGCAGATAAGGGACAAGAGTCCTAGAATGAGGAAAGACTTCAAGATGAATAAGGATAATGTTCTTAGAGAGTTTATCCTTATCTCTTGAGGAGTCCAAAATAAGCACTGAATGGGAGTCCATAGAAGTCAGGCTTCTATCGAGACTAGGATTGAGTTAATTATAAAAGAAAGGCACCCCCGCGGGTCTAAGATATGCAATTTACATTCTGAACAGTGAGTTTGCACTATTGATTATCTTTGAGAGATATACTGACTTGATCGTCGGAGGGCCCTCGGGTGGACGAACCACTGCCGAAATCTTCTCTTTCTGTTGCAGGTTAGCCATGTGTCATCTATTCTGCTAGTTCTTTCCAGCTGATCACTGAATTGGCAGTGTGGTCGGAAAATCACCCACACAATAAATTATCCAGTCAATTAATAATTTTTGATGATATCAAAAATTTATTTTAATTAATAATTTAGGTAATTTTATCATTGTATAATAGAGCAATTAGGAGTTTTATTTTCCAGTTAATTCTATTGAATAAAATTTTTTAACAATAAGATATTTATAGTTTTTCAAAACACAGAACACAATTCATAAGGTTTGAGGGGTGTATTATGTTGATTTGTAGTAAAAGTTGCATATGATGAATTTGACAGTTCAAAACTTAAAAACTTATTTGGTTTTGGATTTTTAAACCTATATCCAACTTAATCATTAGAAAGTTCTTTTCAAAACTCATAATCAAACAAGTTTTAAATTTTTAATTCTTTTCAAAACTTATAACCAAAAAATTTTTAAATTTGGCCTTGTTTGATTTGTATTTTGAGATATTATTTCAAAAATAATTTTCTAGAGAGAGTTTAAAAATTTTGAAAATTTGTTTAAATGTATATTTTGAAAATAATTTTGAAATTTGGTATGGTTTGATATTTTTTTATACTTGAATAGATGGGTGAGATAGAAAAAGAGATGAAAGAGAAAAATGATTGATTGATTAATGTGTAGTAGAAAAAAAGTGATTTTGAATTTTTTTTCTAAGTATTGGCCAAATAATTTGTTATATTTTAAATATATATGGGCGATCCGAAACATACACGTAAACAGTAAATAAAATGTGAAGAAATGAAAAACAAATGTAACGATCCAAAATCTAGGACCGTTAATAAACTAAATAAACCTCAAATATACAATTAGTCTCCATAAATAATTTATACAAAAGTCTCCAAAACATAATTTATACAATTATCTCTAAAAATAATATATAGTGATGGGCTCCAAAATCTCTTACTCAATAATTCCTTAAATGTTTCAACTCCAATCGCCACTAAATGGCTTCACACCTGCAAAATAAATTAATTCTGAAAGTATACAATACAACAAGAATAACAATACTTGGATAGAGAATAAATTAACAGGAATCCAACAATTTACAACATGGCACAAATGATTCGATTAGATAATCAAGCAATTCACCGAATTGTACAAACAAACAACTCAACATATGATAACTTGTTAAGGACTAAATACTTGGTCCTACTCAGTATATGACCAGTGATCGGATTTATCCACCTCACTCAAGCACAACTACTTGTCCGGGCTTATTGGTTCAAGCTATTGGCAAGATTCACTCAATCTATGTACAGATTATTTCCACGTCATTTAGCCAGACATGTCAACATTGACTACACAGAATAACTTCACATAATTTAATGAATGATTAGAGTAATCAAGCGTATCAACAAGAATGATTCCACATAATTTATCAAACAATCAGAATAATGAAGACAAGTACAATTGAAGATAATTAAAATAAACTCTTTGTAAAGAGTTTTAAAGGAAGTATATTGTCTATCACCTGAATTATCTCAAATAATCTCCTCCGTCACCAACATTTTAATCTTCCGATATTTCTCCATAGATCTCCAAACATAGCGGATTGAAATTCTAAGACATAAGATATGTAAGGTTTGACAAAATCTATAACTCTCCTCTTATGTAAAATTGCTACCTCTCCTTTTATGTAAAGAAGCACCAAGAAGATAGCTATGAAAATATCCAGAGACAAAGCTCGTACTACTAAGTAGAGGTCGATCATAAAAGTTCGACAATAAAGCAAGTCTGGGATAAAATCATGAGTTACAACCACAGAGAGGGTTAGTTACATTTACAGCATTGATGGAGTCCTAGATGTACAACCAAACACTAAACAAATAAGACAAAATAGAAAAAAAAAAAAAAAAAAAAAGACCTTAGTCCCAACATGCCATGGGTGACGACGGATCTGGTAGAGGTAGTTCGTAGAGGCAGTAGATTATGTGAGTGATGGCAAATCTGGTGGCAGTGTGGTGGTAGAGGTGTTGATGTGAGGCAAAGGAGGAAGGAGATGGTAAATCCGGTGAGACCACAACTAGGGAAGTCGAAGGGGAAGTTGTAACAACCCCGACCTGTGATTAGCCGATAATGCTTGATTAAGTATGTGTAACAAGTAATTAAGATGAAATCTTAAGTTAATTGCATGTGTTATGTGTTATTTGTGTTTATATCTGTCTGTTGTAGGATTATCCATCGGTAATTCTGCTTGAATCTGTGAATTGAAGGCCTTATCGGCCACCGAACATGAAATTGATTAGGCTAACGTGTAAATTAAAATTTTTGGAATATTATAATAAGTTTAATTAAAATTCAATTTGGAATCAAATAAGTAGAATAATTTAAATATTAAATTGAACTAGCTTAACTCTAATCACACTTAATTAGCCTAATGTTAATCAAGCCTATATAAGGCTAGGCTACATTTTAGAATCACTCCATTCTTCACTTTCCTTGATCAAAAACGTGAGAGAGAGAGAGAGAGAGAGAAAGATAGATTGAGTGAGAAGAAAGTGAATTCAAACTTTAGAGGTAGAAAAATGAGAAATCTAGAGAATTGAGAGGAAATTGAAGGAATTGAGGAATTTAGCTTTAACACTTGCTAATTCAATAAGTTTAAATGAGTGAATAAGAAGAATTAAGCTAAAGAAAAAGAAAAGAAGAACACTCCATGCATGCATGCATAGTTCATAGATTTTTGAGTTTTGTTTTTACTCAATTCTTACATGCAAGTGTTTATCTTTGTCAAGTTATGAGAGCTCATTATGATTCTACACTCAAACACTTCATTTGTGCATGGTTTAGGAGTTTTGAATTCATATCATCACATGCATGTGAATATACATAAAGTTTCACTTTGATTATGAAGAATTAATTTGTGTTTGGGCCTTGATTTTACGAATTAACCTTCATTTCATGTTTTACTACAAGTTTCCAAGTATTTTCTAAAGTTTTTGGCCCAAATGAATAAGATTGAAGCTTTAGAATCAAGTTTTGAAACTTGAAGAGCAATATGGAAATCCTAGAATTTGGTCGTATCGGTCGCTTGAGCGTAAATTTCGAGATTTTAAAAGTTTTGTAGAGTTTGATTGTTGGCTCGAGCGATCGAAAGAGCAACCACCCTTTATTTTCAGTCTTGGCTCAAGCGACCAAAAGTTGGCTTGAGCGTAAATTAAGAGCTCCCAGTACTTTTGCAAATTTTGCAGACCGCTTAAGCGATCAAAGTTATGCTTGCATTTTGGCATCATCGTTGCATCTAAGGCATTCCTAGGCCATAATTAAGCTACAATGATGAGGATAAGAGTTAGAAACACACACTAAGAAAGAAGAATGATAAGTTAAGCACTTTGGGGCGTATGTTCAATGTGTATCTAACACGTGTTTGTAGGTCAAGTGTTGTCGCTCGCTTGATCAGTCTATTCTGTCCAAGTGATCTGTTCTACTACTAAAGCTATTTGTGAGTAGCAACTCTGTAAAGTTATGTTTGATTATAAATATTTTCAAAATGATAAGATATGATATGTTTATAAAATGCTAATTTGTGAATCATGAATGATTGTCCAGTTTTTCTGATATGTATTTGCAGCATCCTTAGCATCAAGTGTTCATGTGATATCTGTGACTTGGTATAGCGATCTCGGTTTTGACTCGACCTTCATTGTGTTTCGGATTCGGGTTTCGTGGTTTAATATTGTATCCATGTCTTGTTTTTCTCCTTTGACTCTTTGTATTTGAGTTTTGGAACATGTTGGGTGAGTTTGGAATAAGTTGGTTGTTAGTTGGTCTAGATTGTTGTTGCCCAGATTTTGGCTTTTTCGCTCGAGCGAGGCTTTTTACGCTTGAGTAAGCCTTGTGTAATTTGCTTCTTCCTTCGAGCGAGGTTTCTTGCGCTCGAGCGAGTTTTGAGGGTTCTCAAGTTTTCTTCCCAGACGACTTTTACGGGAAGATGAAGTTCTTCGCCGAGCGAGGCTTCTTGTGCTCAAGCGAAGGTGTGTGTACGTGAAATACGAAAGTATGTATTCTACGCCGGCGACACTTCTTCTTTCGGCGAGGTCACTTGTTGTGCCTGGTCGCTCAAGCAACCACTCCTTCGCACAAGCGAGGATCGCGTATATCAGTTTGTAGCAGAGCTTTTTTGTATTACTTTTTGTATCTCTTTTCACTCGAAACCCTAATCCGGCACTCTCTCTCTCTCTAAAGTTCTCTCTCTCTCTCTACAAATACTTCTAGATCCAAGCATCTCTCAACCCTAGTCCCTTTGTTAAAGAGTTAGAGCATCTTGTGGGCTTCCTCTTGATCCGAACAAAACCGAATTTGGAGCATTTTTGGAGTTCTTCATCATCTCCTTTGAGCTTCTACTCTTGAGATAGGGATATCGTACACATTAATATGGTTTTTAGCTTAGGTATTTGTTGTTATGTATAAATGGTGGAATTTATGAAGGTTTTGGTGAAGCTAGGGTTTGGATTCAAAATTGAAAGAGGGGTTTTTATATTGGGCTCCATGAATATATATGAGGTATTGAATATGAAGTTATATAGGTTAAAATGGTGAAATTTGGCCTTGGGGTTAATATTTGGAAAATGGGGAGATTTGCCCTAATTTGAGTTAAATAAATTATTTTGTATAAATGATGAAATTGATATGGGAAATATGAAATTGGGAGGATGCATGAATGAATGGTGTAGTTGGATTTGTTGAATCACTCATCTATGTAAATTTGATAAATTATCTGTTTAAAAGATTGTACATTTGTTTAGAAATATCTGTTTTGGGCTATCGGTGGAGGATAACTATGATTGTTGTAGAAACTGCATGTAGATTAGATGAATTGAAACCTATCTTTTAATTTACCTCATTGAATATGATAGTATGATCGAGATATTGAAAATCTGTCGTGGGTAGTCATTGTATATGACGATACTTTTAATATATTGTATTATCTTTGTTTGAGAGGAGATAGGGGATGTACTCCATTGTTTGGGAGAAGATAGAGGATGTACTCTATTTTAAAACTAAGTTGGCCGAAGTATCTAGGGTGAAAGTCCCGAAATCCTATAGTTATGGGTGCCGATTCCCTCGGATGTGAATTTCGTAAAATGGCATGTTGAAGTGTTTTGAATGATAGATGTTGTTAAAGTGTGAACCAATGAATTATAATTTCATTTGGTGTGTTTATATGACAATGAACTTGACTCTTAAAAATTAAAATGGATGGATGGAAAAGGATTGAGATGTGAAAATCTACGTTGAATGGTCTTAGAAAGAATATAAGTTGGTCATGAACATTGGATAAAATTATACTTGGCATTTATATCTTAGCTAAACTTCATATATTGTGTTAGTATATCTTTACTGGGCTTTGGCTCACCCTACTTGGGCAACCATTTTCAGGTACAGGTAACATGCTTCCTCCAAGGGCGTAGCTTGGGAGGACTAGGGGTTGAAGACTTTAATTTTGTTATGATATGTTTAAATGTTTATTCAAGCTGAGGGCTTTACATGTATAGAGCTTAGGACACTTCCTTTTGTCGTAACCAAGTGATGACTTGGAAAGATGTAAGCCCGTAGGGCATTTATTTTGTTGTTGTTAATATACTATTACATGTTATAGATTCAGGATGAACATTTATGAATGCATAATGCATGTAATAATCCTTTTGTAATACAAACTCTGATGAATGAAAGTATAACATTTTCCATTATATTTATGAATCTCTTGGGTTGGATTATCTTGTTTATTTTGAGGGCGTGACAACTTGGTATCAGAGCTTACTGGGTTTGAATACTTTGGGTATGTGGGAAGTGGTTAGTACTACAATGGGTTTGTCTCGCTTGTTAGAGACTTAACTATGGATGTTATGTGCTTATATGATAACATGCTTATGTGATTGTATGGGTATGAGATTTAATTTCTAGGATATTGATCGGGTCCATGGGTTTTTGGGAGTCCTGTTTGAAATGCACCTGATCGCTGCCATTTCTAACTGGAACTCTAGTGACGCCACGAGACGGTCATTATCCGGAAATGAAATTCGTATGTGTTTATGTGATTATGTGCTTATGTGGAGTGGGTTACAGATGTCCATTGTATTAAGACGTGAGTGAATTAGCTTTGGCACATTTGTAAATGTGCTAATCTCCTTTTTATCTTCATTAGGATGTCAGGACGAGGTCATGGTGGTAGGCGTGGTAGGCTTAGGAGGCATGAAATGTCCATACCGGATGAAATTCCGGCACAGGAGGAAGGAGTTAGTTAGGCCAATGTGGCCGAGCCAGTAGGTTAACAAGCCATGGGCGTCTTAGCCTGTGAAATGGCCGGAGCATTAAGGGAATCCATGGACATTCTCAGAGTTGAGAATCAAGTCCAAGCCCAAGTAGTTGAAGCTGGGCCGTATTTTCTGAAGAGGGAATTCTTCCGGTCGAATCTGGACAAGTTTTTGGGTGATCCTAAGAAGCCACTGAAGGCTGATAAGTGGCTAGAGCAGATGACGAAGATGTTTGAGATGCTCGGCATCGAAGACAGAGGTTTGAGAGTGACCTTGGTGTCCTTCCAACTGAAGGGAGACGCGGGTCAGTGGTGGAAATATGCGCGATGGCGCATTGGAAAGACTTGGGAAGCCTTTGTTGAAGCTTTCCAGGACAAGTACTTACCTGCTACAGTAAGGGAGAAGTTGAGAGATCAATTCTCCAAGTTGGTGCAATTGAATACACCAGTGGCTAAGTTTAGGGCATCTGTGAAATACTTGAAGGTATGTATTCTACACTTGAGCGACACTTTTTGCGCTCGAGCGAGGTCACTTGTCGAGTGACCACTCCTTCGCTCGAGTAAGGATCGCGTATATTAGTTCACAGCAGAGCTTTTTTGTATTACTTTTTGTATCTCTTTTCACTCAATACCCTAATCCGGCACTCTCTCTCTTTCTCTCTAAAGTTCTCTCTCTCTCTCTCTCTCTCTCTCTCTCTCTCTCTCTCTCTCTCTACAAATACTTCTAGATCCAAGCATCTCTCAACCCTAGTCCCTTTGTTAAAGAGTTAGAGTATCTTGTGAGCTTCCTCTTGATCCGAACAAAACCGAATTTGGAGCATTTTGAAGTTCTTCATCATCTCCTTTGAGCTTCTACTCTTGAGGTAGGGATATCTTACACATTAATATGGTTTTTAGCCTAGGTATTTGTGGTTATGTATAAATTGTGGGATTTAGAAAGGTTTTGGTGAAGCTAGGGTTTAGATTCAAAATTGAAAGATGGGTTTTTATATTGGGCTCCATGAATATATATGAGGTATTGAATATGAGGTTATATAGGTTAAAATGGTGAACTTTGGCCTTGGGGTTAATATCTGGAAAATGATGAGATTTGCCTTAATTTGAGTTAAATAAATTATTTTGTATAAATGATGAAATTGATATGGGAAATATGAAATTGGGAGGATACATGAATGAACGATGTAGTTGGATTTGTTAAATCACTGACCTATGGAAATTTGATAAATTATCTGTTTAAAAGATTGTACATCTGTTTAGAAATATCTGTTTTGGGCTATCGGTGGAGGATAGCTATGATTGTTGTAGAAACTGCATGTAGATTAGGTGAATTAAAACCTATCTTTTAATTTACCTCATTGAATATGATGGTATGATCGAGATATTGAAAATGTGTCGTGGGTAGTCATTGTATGTGACGATACTTTTAATATATTGTATATGTATTTTTGTTTGGGAGAAGATAGGGGACGTACTCCATTATTTGGGAGGAGATAGAGGATGGACTCCATTTTAAAACTAAGTTGGCCGGAGTGTCTAGGGTGAAAGTCCCAAAATCCTATAGTTATGGGTGCCGATTCCCTCGGATGTGAATTTCGTAAAATGGCATGTTAAAATGTTTTGAATGATAGATGTTAAAGTGTGAACCAATGAATTGTAATTTCATTTGGTTTGTTTATATGACAATGAACTTGACTCTTAAATTGAATTAAAATGGATGGATGGAAACGGATTGAGATGTGAAAATTTTACTTTGAATGGTCTTGGAAAGAATATAAGTTAGTCATGAACATTAGATATAATTATACTTGGCATTTATATCTTAGCTAAACTTCATATATTGTGTTAGTATATCTTTACTGGGCTTTGGCTCACCCTACTTGGGAAACTATTTTCAGGTACAGGTGACATGCTTCCTCCAAGGGCGTAGCTTGAGAGGACTAAGGGCGGAAGACTTTAATTTTTTTATGATATGTTTAAATGTTTATTCAAGCCGAAGGCTTTACATGTATAGAGCGTAGGACACTTCTTTTTGTCGTAACTAAGTGATGACTTAGAAAGATATAAGCCCGTAGAGCATTTATTTTGTTGCTGTTAATCTACTATTACATGCTATAAATTCAGGATGAATAATAATGAATGTATAATGCATGTAATACTCCTTTTGTAATACAAACTCTGATGAATGAAAGCAAAACATTTTCCATTATGTTTATGAATCTCTTGGGTTGGATTATCCTGTTTATTTTAAGGGCGTGACACCTGGTACTAGGGTTTCAAGTGGCTTCCATTCATGGAATTGGTTATGCATAACCGTTTATATGATCTACACGTGGGTCTTTATGACCATCTCAAGTGAATATGAATATTTATGACCATCTCAAGTGAATGTGGGTTTTTATGACCCAATGATTTGTTGGATAATAGATGCACCATGTATAACTGTTTAAGAAATCTATATAAGTATGTGAATCGGAATCTGTTCTAATTTGAAATCTGATTTCTGAATCTATTTTGGACATCATTTATAAATCCTTTACTCTGTTGTTATTCACTGGGCTCAAACTCACCGTATTATATATGTATGTTAGTGATCAAGCGTGTGATCAGGCCTAAGTTACTGCCTAGATCTGTTTTGTGTCGGCCAACTTGTGCACCTCCCAAGGAGGTTCCTGTAATGCTTCAAGTGGCCGAAATTTGTGAACTAAGTTTAAGACTTCTGTTTCTTTTGTTTAAGTTTGAACAAGTTTTTGTACACTCTGTATATTGGGCTAAGTTCCATTTTGGTTTATTTGTATATAAGATGATGTAAGGCTGATGTGAGGATGACATCACATATATAAATAGAAGTTCTAAATTTTCGATCCAATATATATCTGCACAACTCCACGGAGAGTATAATTTTGATATTTGCTTCCGTCAGCCTCTTGTTTTGTAAATCTATTTAAGAGGCCTTCGGTAATCTTAGGATTACTAGCCAATCATGATGTTAAACCTATAGGAGTGGGTTTGGATTGTGACAGAAGGGGAGAGGAGAAATAGAGTAAAGATTCCACCATGAAAGGAAGAACTCCTCATAACGAGAGAGAAATTGGAAAACAAAGCTTCCAAAGCTTATTGAACCAGAAAAGGCAAATAAAACTAAAGGAAAAGAGGAGTAGAAAGGAGGAGAGAGGCGGTCGGAGGCCCGAGCCCCCCTTTCCTACCCCAAAACGGTGCCCAAGAGAGAAACCCTAGGAGAAATAAAGAGAGAGGCTCTCGATTTTTATAGAGAAAAAATAATAAGGATATGTGTTCTCTCGGTTTTTAACTAGAAGGTTAGTGAGCTAATGATTGTCAAACGTCAAGGTTGATTATTTCTCCCCCATTTATAGGAGCTTTATGGTACTTTACTGGGTTTATTTTATCACATTGTGGGCTCTCTCTTGTAATGGTGTCAAGTATTAGGTCGTTGGATTGGTATTAATTGTTGGATTACGATTGTACGTTTGATATAATTTTATTATTATATTTATAAATATTCTATGGATTGAAAAAATAAGTTAATGTCATTTTATAATTTATATTATAAATTTTATAATATTATTATCAATGACTGTGCATATTTATCATCTCCATGAACAAACATCTATGAGTCATCCATCGTTCATTCTAGGGCTACAAACTAATTGAATCGGGTTGTGGTTTGCAAGGCTCAAGCTCATCTTGATTGTTTATCAAGTAAGAAATTTTAATTCAAGCTAGAGATCTACTTAGCTCGACTTGTTAATATTAATCAAGATTGAGTTCGGATAAAAATTTCATAATTTTTTTTTTTTTTTTGCTTTTATTTATATTGTTTAATATATAAGTAATATAATTATTTTATTATTTAAATAGTACTAAACAAGTTAAGTTTATTCGAATTTAAACTCAATTCATTTATCAAAGGAGTATTTACAAACAAGTCCTAATTTAGGAATTTATATTTCATTAAGTCCTAACTAAGATTTTTTTGATCTTCAAGTCCCATTAAATTTTCAATAGTCAGAATTGCCCTTCAAACAATGATTGTTCATCATTTATGATTATGTATAAAGGAACATGATATTTGACATTTATTTTGATTTTCAAAACTTTAAAATATCAACTTTCAAATTAAAAAAATTAAAAAAAAATACGAATAAAATTTTTTTTTTGTTGAAAAAACTGAATAAATTTGTTTTAGTGCAAAACTGAAAATTTTGTATTTATAAAAAAGCATGATGATGGAACATTGATGTGCAAAATTGAAAAAAACAAAAAAAACTTTAAAATGAAAAAAACTGGTAATGTTTTCAGTTTTAAAACTGAAAAAAAAATTGTTAATATTCTCGATTTTATTAGATAATTGAATCAACCAATAAGTAGAATGGCAAAAACGTTTAATCTCATACAATGTTTTTTTTATTAGTTAGTAAAGCAATTATTTGGAACATTACTATGCAAAATTAATAATGTTCTTAGTTTTAAAAATTGAAAAAAAATTGATAATATTCTCAGTTTTATTAAATAAGATTAATTGATTCAAAAAAATCTTAAATAGAACTTGAATTACCATAACATTTGTAAATAAAATTTTTAAATAATTAACTCTTTATATAAATGAGTCTAAAAATTTGCCTTAAATTTATTAATTTATCTAACGAATCAAGAATAGAGCATTTTACAAATGGAGTAAATGGAGCCGAACTCGGGACAGATTGATGCATTTGCAGCCTTGGTTGACTCCTTTTGAATCACTTTTGTTTTGGATTCAATAATCTCACTCAACTATGTCGGAAAAATAAAATTAAAAAAAAAAAAAGGGTTAGATATGCTTGCTTTAATCCAAAATGTAGCACTAATTTTAACCAATTAAGTTAATTGGATCTAGCAAATTTTAGATTATTTAAGAGTGTAGCTATTAACACTTCATCAATTATTTTAGATTTCCTATTTTTTTAGTATTTTTTTATTATAATAATAATCTCAAGTGAAATTACTAAGAAGGACATCAATAATTTTGGGACACTCATTTCACAATTAAACCCATATACTCATTACAGCATGAGTAGAGTTTATGAGACCACCCAACTCCATTACCACCTATCCATCTTCCCCAAATCCCACCTTTAAAACATACCCACCCTTAAACCTTGAAAACTCTTTAGCAACAATATTTCGGCAGCAACGGTGACAATCATTTGATTACATATACTTTTTCAACAATGACAATAGGTGGAAGTTTTTCTAGCAACCACAACTCTATAAGATGAGAAGATAACAACAATAAAATCTTAGAAGAGGTCCATAGCTTTCATGGTGTTCTACACTTAGAGGAAATTAGCATTATAAGAGTAAGTTTCTTGAAAAAAAAATAATAATAATAAAGATTGTTCGTCATATTTTCTGGACTGAACTTCTGAACATATGATTGAAATTCAGAAAAACAGGCCCGAACATTGTTTATTTGTTCAGGAACAGGTAATCGAACATTTCTTATTTGTTCAAGAACAGATAATCAAAGCAATAGTAGAAGTAAGCAAACAAAGGAAGTTGGACTACCCTTAGGTGGTCGACCGGGGGGTGAAATTCTGTCCAGTTTTGCTCACACAGAGAATATACAAGTACAATGAGACTATGGATGAATGACAGAAAATAAACTAGAGAAGCATGAATGTGGATTGTGTTGTATGTGCGAAAAGAGGTAATAAAAATAAAATCCAAACAGATTGACAAATCTCGTAATGAAGTAAACTTCTTAATCACACAAATTTTTTTTCACTAGTTTTGAGAGGTTCCATCGTTGTGAGTTTTGTTAGGGTTTTGGGAGAGAGACTTTTTGGGGTGTGCATTTGAATGTATGGAATGTTTTTACAAGGATAGTTTTGGTATTATTTGGGGGGAGAAAAGAAATTTTAAGGGTTTTACAATTTATAAGTGGAAGTCCAAAGAAATAAAGAGTCCAAAATAATTGATGGAGTACTAATAGTAACACTCTTATTTATAGGGTTTAACTTCTCTTATGTTGGCTATCTTAACTTGAGAGAACATTTAAATTTGATGAGCCAATTTTAAGGTTGACCTTAGTGATCCGAACTATTTATTTTTAAGAATTCATTGAGTAGAATATTCTTAAAAAAAAATCAAAATAATTAGATATCGGTAGTTATATGTTTAAATCACATTTATATTATAAAAAATGTAAGGTTATTTTTAAAATTATATTTGCAGTTCATTTTTTTAAAAGAAATATAATTGAAATAAATATCTATCTATATTCGATCATTTTAATTTTTTATATTAATATTCTACTAAATAAATCATATAAAGTGAACGATTTGGATTATTATGATAAATTTCAAATAGACACACCAAATCTAAACGCTTTCTCAAATTAAATAACTAATTGGAGAGAACCTAAATTTTATTATTTAAATATACTATGATTTGGTGGTTTGGTCACGGATACAAAGGTGTGAAGAGAATCATTTGGGAGACTTTGTTCTACTTGGACTTTATGGCTAAAAAGAAATGAGAGTGCTTATAGACATTTAAAATTTTTTTTTTTTAGTGTTTTCAAGACAAAAATCTTTTAGATGATGCTATCTTTGAGTAGACATTATTGTAATTATAATAAATATATGACATGAGAATACTACTTTTAATAAAGGAAAAATTACTATGACATGTTTTAAAAATAATTATATATAGATGAATTTTTTTTAAATTTAATAATTAAATTTTATAAATTTTATCATTTTTTATTTGTTAGTGTTTTCAAGACAAAAATCTATCAGATGATGCTATCTTTGAGTAGACATTATTGTAATTATCATAAAAAAAAATGACTTAGACCCCGAGTGAGGGTGACTCCACCACCCCTACTGATTTTTGATTGACTGAATTTTTTTTTTTTTTTTTGGATCTTCCTCTCTCCTTTACGTAGGGGTGAAGTCTTTGAAGTCTGGAGCAGCGTTGTCTAATAAATATATGACATGACAATACTACTTTTAATAAAGGAAAATTTACGATTCAGGTGCATATTTAAAAAATAATTACATGTAAATGAAAAAGTTGATGAATTTAATAATTAAAATTTATAAATTTTATCATTAATGTGAAGAGAAAAAAATTCAACCTCTATACTAACATATTATTTCCCCTTTAATAAAAAGGCAAATTATGCAAAAAGTCCTTGTATTTTGGTTGTTGTGTAATTTTGGTCATTCTAATTTTAATTAGCTCAATTTTGACCATTAATTTATGATCTTGTCTTAATTTCATCAAATTATTTACAATTGTTAGCATTTTTTATTAAAAAATATGTACATAAGTGACATAGGTCATATTTTTTAAAGTAAAATTATAAACTTGATTAGCTCAGTAAGTTAACTTGAACTAATTCAATGATAATTTTTTATCAAAAACACTAATCAGTGTGTTTGGTTTTAATTTTTTAGAAATTAAGTTTTTTGTTTTTCTTGATTTTTTGTTTTTAGTGAATATTTTTAAAATTTTAAGTAATTTTTAAAAAAATTTTTAGATGCACATTATTTAGATATATCTAAAATGTAAAATATTTATAATAAATATTTTAAAAAATCAATAAATACACAAGAATATGAAAAATATACTGAATTCTCGTATTTTTTGTATTCTTGATATTTAGTGAATTTTTTCAATATTTTTTTCACAAATATTATACTTTTTAAGTGTATTTATGTTAGGTATATCTAAAAATTTTAAAAAATTGTTTAGAATATTAAAAAAATTCAGTGAAAACAAAAAAAATTCAATTTTCTAAAAAATGAATCCTAAAAATAGGAACCAAACAAGCTGAATAGCATTATTAATTTCACCAAATTCACATAAAATCTAAAATTAAATATTAAAATTGAGCTAATTAAAAATAGAGGGAGTAAAATGACACATGAAACAAAATGTAAAGATTATCAGTATAATTTGCCATTAATTAATATTAATATTTTAATTTTTTTATGCTAAAAGTGTATAACAAGTAATATTAATTTATAGTGGGTTAGCGAGAGATAAAATTTGTTCACTTAATTATATTTTAAATTTTTTATTAGTCAATACACCATATAATTACTATGTAAAATGGTAATACGATTTCACTCAATATATATTTTCTATTCAAATCTTTGTATCCTTGATCAAACCACCAAATCATTAATCTTCCATTCCTAAATGGAAAGTTAATTGAGAAGAAAAAAAATCAATGAAATAGAGTTTAACTTCTTTTTCTTTTTCATATTTTAAAATCCCCTCCCACCCACATTACAAATTACTCCACAAATCTAAAATCTAAATAATTTGTACTCTACACTGATCAATTTTAACTCCTGGTTTCAATCTATAAGAATGAGAAAGGTTGCCATTTCTTTCTTCATTACCAAAATTATCCTCACTTCTCTAGTATTTTCAGGATTGTCCTCCCATCAAACACTAATCTAAGGGGGGCACTTCAACAAGAATATATACCTTTTTATTTTGGACATACGACGTATCTATTCCTTGCATTTACTATACTTGTAAAATTTTATTTGGACAGATTATATTAGTAATTCTTATATTTTATTTTTTGTATCGTTTGGTAGACAAATGACATGTGGCTCGTAATGTTGGACCGGTTGGCCTTGGGTAGAAGAAATCATTTTTCCAAAGTGACAATCGAGTAATGGGTTTCATTCAAAAAAAATATACAACTCAATTAGGGTGTACAAAAAAATCGTTGGAACCAATAAACAGCTGGTTTGGTCTCGTTTTTATTAATTTCGGTTTTAGTTAGCTTTAGTTCGACTTTGAACTGAATCGGATCGTGACATATTTTTTTTATTTTTTATTTTTTATGTAAAACTTAAAATATAAAATGTTTCTTACAAGATTTGAATAGTAACTTTCATTGTGAAATTGATAAACTCTAACCAAATTAATTATTATTAATTTGTTTATTAATATAAAATATATATCATTTTTATTGTTATATAAAATTTACAGAATTGCAAAATCGAATCAAACTAAACCGGTTTTTATAATTCAGTTCTTATCTGACTCCACAGTTTATGATTCGATTATAGTTATAATTTTTTTAGAACCGATTCTTATAATTTAATTCCTAATTTACTCTAAAATTGGACGAATTTGATCAATGTACCTAAACTCAACCCAACCGATATAATACATTAATATATCTTGTCTGAGAAAAGATAGGAATCATGAAAAACTTTCATGAAACTGATCATGAAAAATTTATGATCCTTAGATTATCTTGATTAGCGTGTGATGTTTTATTTTAAGTGTAATCCAAATATCATAAATCTTTCATAATCATTTTCATAAATTTTTTTTCATGATACATGGTATTGCTAATCTTGTCTCCATGTGTTGCATTCGTATTGCAGCCCTCAAATTACCCACCATAAGGGTCAACATTATGATCTCTTCAGCCGCAACCAAATATCACTCCCACACACTCTCTCTCCGACAATATATTGCTACAAGCAACTAGAAGTCTCTCTATAACAATCTGCAACTAGAAGTCTTCACCTCATCCCTCGTGAGAAATCCCAACCCCTCGTGATAACTCATAAACATATTTGACTCCAAAGACTATATTTGTATACATAATTATATTGAAAATACAAATATGGCATAATCTCTTGGCTATAAGGTACAAAACAATGATATGCTTTTTAAAAATTTTCTTTAGCCACTCATATTAACTCATTCCGCTGTAGGAAAATTGACTTTATCGGCATTTCAAAAACATCGCTAAAGTTATCAAAATCGTCGACAAAACATATACTGGCATTTTAAAATTATATTAAGGACGTGGCCGTCGCTATAACTTAGTAACATTTTATAAACGCCGTACAAGATCTTTTGCGGCGTTTTTTTAAACGCCAGCATAGAAGTTGCCCTACTTACAAATGACGTCATACTAACTATAGTGGCGTTTTTATTAAAACATTGCTGAAAGCTTTTTTTTTTTCAAAATAAAAAAAAAATATCTAAACCTAATCAGAATTTTTTCCAAATAAATTTACAATAAAACAACAAAATCTAATCAAAATATGAATTCCTTCCAAGAAAAAAAAAAAAAAAAAAAAACCAACAAAAGCAAAATTCAAATTACACAATTCACAATAATTCAAACATTTGATCACCTTTAACATTCAAAATAAATTGGAACCAATTAAGCCATAAATATTTTTACAAAAATACAAATTTGACCAATGGAAATTTATGATATAACAAAAAATTAAAAATATTTATAGACATGAACAAATCATGACACACTACATGATATTAGTTCACTTTCTACCATAGCTGCTAAGGTGGTACTCCAAATGCCTGCACTTAAAACAAAATAAGTTGTTTGGATATAATAAAAACATTATTAGACATCATCAAGAAATTATAGAAAGCTAAACATGCATGTTGTAAACGTTGTTGAACAAAATTTTGTTAAATGTCATGGTTTGAATTTGGTCTATTCTTGAACGATACGAAAGACAAATATTTAGAAATCAATCCTTCATAATGTTGTCAAATCAATTCTTAACCCAGGAACTACATAATGCCTGATTCCCATCTTTAGGATACGTAGGCAACTTCATCCTGAAGTTCGGCCCCAACCATTTTCAACCTGCTCGTCTCATCCATGTTGATTGGCTTATCCTTGTTCAACTCAGCTATCATATCCATGTCCAATGGGCGCATCTTCGTTCAGATTTGGTTGTCCTATTCCGTTAGAAGATTCAACTGCAAGATAAATCAAGTTCAGATCTGAGGTTGTGCATCTCAAGAGTTAATTCCTCGTTGGTCGGGCAGTGGCCATTTGCAAACAATTTTGAGTTTTTTTAGTGAAGTTGATTAATTCTCTAAAAAATTATTCTATTTTTTCAAAAGTGGACCATTTCTTGGACCCAAAAAAGAAAAATTTATAACACTCACAACCTGACTTGCATGATTTCAAAGCAGAAAGTCGAATAAGCATGCTAATCGAACTCTTATGTTGGTCAAAATTGTTTTAGCAGAAAGCCAAAAACAAAAAATGGTAAAAATAATGAACTAAGAGCATAGTTGAGTCATGTTTTCTATCTTTTCCCCATTATCAACGTACTCACTAGAAAGGGCACAACTGAAGCTAGTAGCAGAGGCCAAAAACTCTCTCATCCTCCAAGCAGTGAAGTATCAAGCCAAGTGTGAAGCACGAACTGGAAATGGAGTTAGATATTTGAGCCCCTTATCTGGATGGGTTTGATCACACCCAAATTGGTGTTTGAACTGGAATGGGGACGTAGAATATGCAATGTGTTAGACCACTCAATTGTATACCTAACCGGTGGGATATGCTATAACTCATCTCAGTCAAGTTAAGCCAAGGGCATCGTCAACTGATGTCAGTTGTAGATCTGCTGCACATCTAGTCACACCACAACCCCTTTGTGGGCAAGCTCACTAGTTGTGAGCGAAAGAAGGAAAATCTAGCAAAATACCGGTCAAGAACTCATTCTCAATTTCAATTTCAAAAATAAATCGTTTTGCGCTCAAAGTGTTGTGTTATTCCCAACATTGTGTACAAAATAGGATTCGTTCCTTCATAAAACTGCGTGGTCCAACCTTGATCAAAAGTGAGAGCAATAGAACTAGGACCTATGTGAAGCTACATAGGTCCCGGACTGCAAAGCAAAAGAAAAGAAGGAAAATTTGGAGCATCTTAGTGTGTTTCAACTTCAGCAAATTTCGAGACCGCATTCCATGTGCACCTTCTCAAGCCTCGCCATTTCTCTGGAGTACGAGTGTACCTCAACCTTGAGTTCAAGCCTGCTTCAAGTTAGAATGGCGATCAAAGCAGCATCCGTGGTTTTCACATGCAGATGTTACCCCTTGCCAATATATGAGGACCTTTGACTTATGAGTTGAAGGTAGAAAATTTTGAAGAATACAGGGAGGAGATCCACGTCAGAGTAGAACGGTTCTTCGCCACTCACCCTATGAGGTGCTTTCTAAAGCGCCGCTTTGTTGGTTTACTGTATTTTCTAAGCATACCCACTTATATCACTTGTCATCACATACTACATCGTGCATTTATCACACAATCAATCAATTTTGTACATCTATCGCACAATAATCTCACTTCATGCATCTATCTGTGCATCTATCGCACAAATCACTTCGTGCATCTATTGCACAATAATCTCACTTCATGCATCTATCGCAATATCTTATCGTGTATCGCACTATCTTGTGTATTGTGTATCGCACTATCTTGTACACCCCGTATCGCACTATCTTGTGCATTTTGTATCGGACTATCTTGTGCACCTTATATTGCACTATCTTGTGCACCTCGTATCGCACTATCTTGTGCATTTTGTATCGCACTATCTTGTGCATTTGGTATCGCACTATCTTGTGCACCTTGTATTGCACTATCTTGTGCACCTTGCATCGCACTATCTTGTGCACCCTGTATCGCACTATCTTGTGCACCCTGTCTTACATTATCTTGTGCACCTTGTATCGCACTATCTCGTACACCTATATCGCATTATCTCGTACACCTGTATCGCACTCTCTTGTGCACCTACATCGCACTGTCTTGTGCATTCACTTACATCGCACTATCTTATGCATCTATATTGCACCGTCTTGTGCATCTGCACCGCACTGTCTTGTGCACTCGCTGGGTCTAGGAGACTTTAAATTCTCTAAAGGTGCAATTCCTTTGGTGTTTGTCATACCCGAACGGCTTCAAGCGGTCTGGTATAGCCAACTGACTGTGTTTGTAGTGAGTTCCTAAGAGATCAACTGAGACGGTGAAAACTAGAGTTCGAATGGATGAGGCCTAGAACACAAAGGTTCGAAATTTCCGAGACTAAAGTCTGGTTTAAATACCTAGGGGTGTATACTCAGCTTGAAATATGTATGGCAGCCCCATAGGTTGAGGTAGCTTGTATGCGCCTCAATTTTGGATATTGAACCAACCTAGTCTGTTACCCTGTTGAAGAATAGGGAAAGTTGCAAACATGGCCAGGAAGAAAAAAAAGTACCTGTGGTTTGGAAGCGCAACCAAGAAGAAGTGGAAGATCCACAGCAGCATAAGGTAAGTCATCGCCGATTGCCCTTGTAGGGTACTTTCTAAGGCATCATTTCCAAGCTGCTACGTTATAGTTATTATCTATTGCATCACATCTATTACCTCTATCGCATTGCATATAGTATCTATTGCGTTCATCTTTTACGTTAGCCATCACATCCATTACATCATACCAGTTTATCACCTGCATCCTTTCCATGTTAAGCTTAGTTGGGCATGTGCTCATACCTTTCCCTCGTTGAAACATGGTTTTGTCATGTGTAAGTACGCGTGCTATGCTGAGGCCAGTATTGAGGGTGTTAACACATTTTCTGTGTTAGACGTGGTTTGTTTTGTGTCCATGCCTTTTCTAGGTAAGACGTGGTTCGACCTATGCCTTATTCACTGCATTCGTTGCATCCATAGCATCGTACTTTGTCTTGCTACATTCAGCATTTAGGATTATCATATTTCTCGAGCAGATCATTCCTCACTTATATCATACCCATCAAATTACTTGTACTCTTTCTCTTTTTACAAAAAACATAGTTCTACATGTGCTCACACCCCCTAAGCATCCATGTTATGTTGAGTCTAGTATTGGGGATGTAGGCACTTAACCTGTGTGAGGCATCGTTTGAATGTGCCAACTTCTTTTCTATATAAAACGTAGTTTGATTTTGCATCTCCATTCCTTTATGGTATTCATGTGTTTTGCACTGCTTATGGTTTGATTATTTTGTTACATTGTGCATATCATTTGCATTCTACTCCTGAACTATGTTGGTTTAATTCCTTGCAACGGGATACGTAGGAAACCTTCGGCTTCAACCAATTGCATCTGCATTTTTTTTGTTTGCCCAAGTCTTACGGCCTTATCAAAATGGGTCATCTTCGGGCTTTGATATTCACTCAGGTCATTTCATGATTTCGAGTTCTGCCAAAGAGAGGCAACTATAGATACCCAATTTTTGACCACCCTTAAGACTTGGACACCATCACTGGCACACTCAATAATGAATGTATATGCTTGTCAGGTACTCGAAGTCCTTAGTGGAATGCCACAGCTCTGAGCCTCAAAACCCTGCAAACCTTGTGCCTTGTTTTTGTACCAAAACCCCAGCCTTTCAAACCTGAAAAACCTAGGACTTGCAGGCCCATTTTTGTGGGCTGCTGACCATCTCTTTTGGCTATCGGCCATCCTTGTGCCATGCCGGCCAATTGTGTAGCCTGCCGGTCACAAGTGTGTTTTGCAGATATTTTTTGCCAACTGTTTGCACAAATGTTTGCATCTACCTACACATGTATGGATGGATGTTTCTGAGGGAGTGTGATGTTTTTCTATAAATAGAGGACCTTCCCTTCCATTTTTAAAGGTTAGAAAAATTAGAGCAAAATTAATTTTGTTTCTCTACAATTCTCTCTCTCTCTTGAAATTTCTTAAGCTTTTGCCTATACACTTTTAACCAAACCTTGCCATCTTTGAGCTGAGGTACTTTTGAGCCTACTTTGAGCTCTTGAGGGTGTATATGTGTTGAATTGTTGCTTGAAAGTGTTCTTCTCTTCAAGAGGTATAAGGCTTAGCTTGTTTCATTGCTTTTGTTGCTTCTTTTCCTATTGTTTTTGGGCTGTATAAACTTTGTTTTTTTTGGGTTGAAACTTGTGGTGTAAGGTCTTAAAGGGTGGAGGGGTGGTTCACTTTTCTTTCCACATTGCTTCTCTAACCTTTACCTTTGTGTTTCCCACCTTTACAATATCTCTTTTTGAACTTTTAAATACTGCATTTCAGAGTTATTTCAGTGGCTAAAAACATGTTTTGAAGTCCAAAATTGGAGAGGTTAGCCTCCTCTCCTTGTGTCTTGTTCACTAGCTTACATAGCTCCATGTTGTAGCTTACTATTTTAGCTTTTTTTTGTCTTAATTCCAGCACTTCTTTTGCATGTTTTAAAACTGTTTTAGGACTGTTTTAGGTGTTCATTACATTTATGCTTTGTATAACATGCTTGTAATGTAATAGTCCTCATAGGTTTGGCGGTTTAGGCCTTAGCCACCAACCTATTTGAGTTGATAGTGTTTATTTCAAGCGTTCCATACTTGTATTCATATCTAATCACCTCTGTAACCTCCCTCCTTTCTTGGCTTTTGTTTTGCTTTGAAAGTTGTTTCAAACTAGTTGTTTGTTTAAAGCTTGAGATTGAGGTCTTGTGCTTAATGGTTTAATCCCTTTGGGGGTTTATTACTAACAGCATAACACTTCTTTCATGCCTAAAACAACTCTTGGTTTGGTACTCCTTTCCATTAGAGGACTTAAAGCTCACTTTTGGACTCAATTAATTAAAGAATGATTGGTAATTAAAATGAAGTAATAAAATTGGGACTAAAAATGATGCAAGATAATAAACAATTTGGTGTTCAATCGGACGTTAATTGAACACATGAAAACTTGAGGCATTTCATACTTGCTAGTGATGAAATAATTCAAGTTTCCAAAGTGAATCACTTCTCTTGATCAATCTATGATAGTGAGGAGGCTTGGGAGTCTTTGTTTGTGCATTTATTGAAATCGTACACCTTGGTTCATAGGCCATCATGCAATGAAATTGCATCGATTGATGCTTTGTGAATTGAGCTTGCCACTCTTTTGAGCTGTTTGATGATAAGGAGAGGTAGGGTGTATAAACATACCTTGAAAATACCCTATTTTGTGCTCTGTATGCTTTCTATTGTAGCAGGGGGAACCAAGCTTCAGTGGCTAGCAGGCCACTATTTACGGGCTGAGCTATCATTTGTGGCTGACCGACCACTTCTGGCCTTCCGACCACTTTTGTCAAATTAAGCAGCAACCTTTTGGAACAGAACAGAGTAGTGGCTGAGGTAAAAGATGTTATAACTGTGCAATAGAGGCATTCTGGCAGTAGAACAGTGGGCTTTTGGGATGAAAATCCGTGTATGCATGAGCATTCCTCGCTTCCTAGGGCTGATTAGTTAGCTTAGTTGTTTATTTCATGTTGTATTCATGTTGTAATTAATTAACTAGTGTAATTAATTAGTGAGTTCCATAGAATAGTTAATTAATTAATTAGTTTTGTAATAACGAGCTAACATAGTTAGTTTATTCGGTTTGTAATAATTAGTTAATTCGTTTTGTAATAGTTAGTTAGTTTATTCGGACCTTCGTGCGCGAGGGCACAGTTGTAATAATGTATATGTTTTCTAACTCCACATCTTTCTCCCTTTTATTTAACTGCTTATGATGGTTATTTTAGGGCATCAAGTTTTGTTTAGCATCTCTCATGCCTTGCATCCATTATTTTGCATGCATTGGGCTCGGTGCATCATTCTAACTTGCATTATTATTTCTTATACTTCTTTGAATACGTGCTTAGACCACATGCTATCAAATTGATTAACATGCCATGTTAAGTAACCGAGCCTATTTAGATTGCATATCGCATGTGTTGCATTAGTCATATCGCATTGATATCAACATGAGAAAGAGAGGGAGAGTAGAAAGAGTTGGTTCTAAGCTTGAAGAATTTTGTGAGACTTGAACTCAATTAAAAGGGAGTGCTAGAAAGAGAATGATTTGGAGAGAACTTGGAAAACTAAGCTCTCATATTTAGAATTCAAGCTTGAGGTAGGAATTCAACCTTTGGATTGTATAATTTTGATGTTTAAAACATGAATTCAAGAGAATTTGCTAAATAAGCCAAGAATTAAGCTTTAGAGGGTAGGAAGGAAGAATATTCATGCATGCATATGCATATCATGAAATTTTGAAGTTGTTTGTACAAGAATTCCCACATGCATGTTCATATCTTGATTTTGTTAATTCAACTTGATTTTCAGCTTAATGACTCATTTGATCATGTTTTGGAAAGGCGAAATTCATTATATAACATGCAAGTTATGTTATTTTATGTTTCAAGCTTTGTTTAATACAATTGGCTTAGCTTTTGGGCTTAGCTTTTGCAAAATAGTTTGTAATTCATCATGTGCTATGAGTTTCCTAATGTTTTACTAAGTTTTGGCCCAAAAGAATATGTTTTGAAGGTTTGGAAATTAAAATTTGAGCTTGGGAGCGAATTTGGAAATTCCAGAATTCTACTCCTATGCTCGAGTAATCGCCTTATTTTTGCACTTCCGCTCAAGCGACCGAAGGTTGGCTCGAGTGTGAAATGCATGCTCCCAGAAGTCTGAGTGTTTTGCAGACCGCTCGAGCAACAAGAGTTGCACTCGAGTGAGGACTTAAGTCTCACGCTCGAGCGAGTGTCGAGTGAGCATCGAGCGAAAAAATTAAACAACCAGTACTTTTGCAGGTCGCTCGAGCAAAGGAATGTGCACTTGAGCGACCATTACATTTTTGCATGTCCGCTTAAGCAAAGAAAGCTACGCTCAAGTGAGACCCCTGTTTTCAGCAATTTTTGTTAAGTGTTTTCAAGTACATTTTAGCATTCTCATTGCATCCTAGGCACTCCTAGGCTATGATTAAGACTCAATAAGAGGTTAAGACTTAGAACACACTAAGAATAAAACGAAAGAAGTTAAGTATCAACCAAGTGTGTGTTTTATTATATGTATCTGTTATGTTTAGTATAGGTCATGCGTTGTGAGCGGTTGATCCATTTGTTTACTGCCAAAGTTATCTATGAGTAATAACTCTGTAAAGTTATGTTTGACTTTAATTATTTTATGATGATACGAAATGATCAGTTTTCTGAAATACTATGTTTTGTATGAATGAATGAATGTCCAATTTTCTTAAAAAGTAATTGTGGTGTGCTTAGCGGAGGCCCTCGCCCAGGGGACATAATACTGTGGCTTATGGTTATGAGGCTCTACTTTGGGGAGATAATCTGTGTACAGGCCCTCACCCGGGGGAAACAATACTATGGCTCATGTATGAGATATGTTACCCAGTACTGGAGGTTCCTTTTTGGAACTTGATATGCTTGACCAAAGAGACATGTTTATGCTAATGGATGTTCCACGCATGATTTGAATATGAATAAGACTATGACACTGTTTCTGCTATAAACTTGATTATGATTCTAATTTGCTATGAGATTTGAAATATGTTCTGGGCGTCATTTATTAAAATCTTTACTATATTATTATTCACTGAGCTTCCGCTCACTATTTATATTATGTATGTAGGTGACCAGGTGCGTGACCAGACCTAAAGTTGAGGATCTGGTATCTCTATTTTGTTAGCCAGCCGTTGTGCCACCGAGGAGGTTCTCTTTTGTGCGCAAGTCAAGTCTAACCGGCATAAGTTAAGACCTTGTATTTTTAGTAATATGAACAAGTTTTTTGTTATGTGTATGTTGGGCTATACCCCTTTTGGGCTATAATTGTATTAAATGTGGCGAAGATTACTGCATTTTGATGTCACGCGTATGTAAATATATTTTATAAGGTTTTAAATTTCTGTCCCATATAAGTCTGCACGACTCTATGGACTATGTGCATATGGTATATTTGCTTTCGCAGCCCCTAAATATATGTTATCCCGTTTGCAGACATCCCATTTTTGACCGACCTTAAGACTTTGACGTCGTCGGTTACGTACTCGATGATCGTGCATGTTTGTGCTCATTCTGAGTGCCCGAGTCCTCAGCTGAGCGCCTTGCCTTTAGGCCTCTAAACCCTTTTTGTTTTGGCCTTGTTTTTGGACCAAACCTTGGTGCCTCTTGCCTGGAGGGGAGAAGGACCTTGCTGGCCACTTTTGGCTATTGCCGGCCACTTTTCCTCTTTGCCGGCCACTTGAAGTGGTCGGTCGGCTAGGGGAGGTGGTCGGCTGGCCACTTGAAGTGGCCGACGGCCAATTTTCTCATTTTTTAGATATTTTGTGTGCCAGCTGTTGGTCACTGAAACCATCCTCTATACACGTGTATGGAGGGATGAAAACAAGCTTTTAGCTTGTTTCCCTATATAAGGGGAGGTCCCTCTCCCTTTTTGAGGGTTCTGAAATTTTGGAAGCAAAATTTTACTCACTCTCTCTATATTGTGATTGAAAGTGAGCTTTTTTTGCATTTTTACACACAACCTCTTAGCCAACTTAGACTACCTTGTTGCTGAGGTGCTTGAAGGTCATATTTGGGTTGTTGGAGGCTGGTTTTGGCTCAGAAGTTGCTTCTTTGCTACTGTGCTTCAAGGGTAAGGATTTACCCCTTTTAAGCTTGTTTTTGTACACTAGTTTAGGCTACCTTTGCATACTGTTTTGGCCTAGTTATCAACTACAAAAACCTCTATTTTTAAGTGTTAAAAATGATAGTTTGAGGCCCTTTTGGAGTTAGGGGTGGTCCACCCTCTTTTGTAGCTTGTTTGCCAAGGTTTGTGCCATCTTTTAAAGCCTTTAAAACAATTTTTTTTTGGCCTTTTAACCACTGAATTCCATGGAAATTTCAGTGGTATAAAGTTGGTTTTGAGGTCCCAAATAGAAGGGGGTGGCCTCCCCTCCTTGTGTTTTGTTTGCATGTGTTGATGGCCTAATAAGTGAGCTTCTATTTCTACAATCTCATGGCTTGATCTCAGCATGTTTTTGTGACTTTTTTGACCTGCTTTAACTCTGTTTTTGGTTAGTTAAGTCACTTGTTGCTTGCTTCTTACACTTGTAGTGTAATCATGCTTACTAGCCTTGAATGCCTAATGAATTAGTTTATCATTCTAGCTTGAGTTAGCTTAACTCCAACACATTTTTGCTATTGATTTGCTATGCTTTAGCTTTGTTTTGGGTGGTTTTGGTCATATATGCTTTGATTTGTATAGCTGTAGTGTAGTTGACCTTTACTAGCTTTGTGTTTTAGGCCCTCTAACATGCCTTATTTGTGATGTTTGCATGGCATGGCATCATTTAGCATGTGATTTCAGAGCATATACCTCTATCACACTCTCACGTATATCGCTCTTTAATTCCTTTTGAGAGTTATGCCTTACGTTTTGCTTGCGAGCCAACATGTGTGCATGATCTTCTACTCTCTTGTGCCTTAATTTCAACATGTTTAGGCCATTGATTTGGCATGTTTTAGGTCTGTCCATAGCTGGTTTGGTTGTTTGAGCTTAGTATTGCATGCCTCTAGTGTTGTGTCATTCACTAGTTTCAATGCTTTTGGCCCTTAACATGTCGCGCATGTGTTGTTTGTATGTTATTGTATTGTTTTTCATGCCACTTTAGCACTGAATATCTGCCATCTCCCACATTTCTTCACTTTTGATTTGTTTTGAGGGTTGGTTTACCTTGTGCTTGTGTTTAAGCTTGATAGAGTTTGTGCTCAAATGGCTTTAACCCTCTTATGAGGATTCCTCCTAGCCAAAGGCATGATCTCTCTCATGCCTTAAACCATTCTATTAGTTAACCCCTCTCTCATTTAGAGGACTTTCACATTGGACAAATCAAGTAAAGAATGGTTTGGTAATGTAAAATGAGTAAACAAGAAATGGACCAAGTAAAACATGTGCAAGACAAGCATTTGTGTTGCATTGCATGTGTTTGGATCGGACGTTAATCCAAACATAAGAAATGTGGGACATTTCATACTCAAAGTGATGAAACGTGTCGCATTTCTTGGTCGCCAACACCATTGATCATGCATGATGGGGTGGAGGCTCTTTGTGTGTTGTTTGTGCATTCACCATGCTTGTACAAGCTCGGTCCTTTGGGTCATCATGCATTGAGATGCTTGGTTGGTGGCATGAGAGCCGAGTGCCACACTCCTTTAAGCTTGAGACATGATGAGGAGAGTGGCAGTGCATACATTTTCTTGCGAATACATTGATGTGCCCCCTGTTGTTCTCTGTTGCAGCAAAACCAGAAGTTTGGAAAAGCAGGTGGCCAACCGGCCACTTGAAGTAGCCGACCAGCCACTTATACTAGCTAACGGCGATTAAGGTGGCTGACCACTTTTTGGCCGAAGCCACTAGTCTATGTTTGTGCAGAAATGGTCCTGTTTTGGAGCAGAAGCAATGTGGAGGTTGGTTCAATGTTAAAAACCCAAGGCGAGTACAAACAGAGGGAATTGACAGCAAAGCAATGGATTTCCGAGCGGACGCCAATCGAGCATGCATGTCTCCCTCGCCCGCGAGGCCATTTTATCGCTTTAATTAGTTAGTATAGCTAATTATTCAAGTGTTGTAATATTTTAATTAGTTTGTGTAACTAGTTATTTAAATTCAAATTGTGTAATAATTAATTGCCTTAGCATAGTTAATTAGTTGATTTGTAATAATTAGCTTAGCATAGATTAGCTTAGCTCTTTTATTCGAACCCTTCTTCGCGAGGGTGTATTGTTGTAATAAGCGTGCATGTATGTGTGTGTGCATGTCTTCTAACCCCACTTTTTTCTCCCTTTTACTTAACCACTTTTGATGGTTAGTTTTAGGGCACGTTTTGTTTAGCATACCTTATGCTTTGCATGTTTGCATTATTCATTTATCTTGAATGCACCGTGCTCGGCACATCATTCAAGCTGCATCGTATTTCAATACTTATTTGAATACGTGTATCAAATTGTTGCATTCATATGCCATCTTAGGTAGCCAAGCCTATTAGTTGCATTATTGCATGTGTTGCATTCGGCATCTTGCATAGTTAGGATCTTGTATTGATTTCTAACTAGTTTTTGTTTTGGCTTAGAGTACACTATAAGTGTTTACGCTTTAGCATACTTGCATGAGTGTGAGTGTTGTCATGATAGCATGCTTGTCATGAGGCTATTTGCTTAAATGTTTAACTGCATGAATGCCTGTGGGTGAAGGCTAGATTGCCTGAATTGGAACAACTTGATGATTGTGAGTTTTAAGCCCACTTTGCGAAGTGGCAAAATCATGTTTTCTGAAGCCCACTTGAGGGTGGCAAATCCGCGTTTTAGCCTACTTACGAGTAGCACTTTCAAACCATTTTCGAAAGCAAACATGAGTCGAATTCGTTCCAATTCTCGTGATTGAGTCTATGCTTGTATGTGTGCGCCACATAGTAAAGTTAGATTAATAATCAGAAAAAGAACACATGGTTTATAAAACACATATCATGCTTAGTAGAAGCCGATCTTTGATCAAGCGAGCGGGGGTGCTCATTTCAGGACCTTCCCCTCTCGTACCCAAGTTCCCGAGTCAAGGCAACTTTTGTGATGATGGACACGTGGCCTTTGGCACGAGTCAGGGTTTCCTAAATTTTTCAAAAATAAAATATTTAGGTGGCGACTCTGTAATCTGGCAAAGTAGTCCAGTTTTGGCATTATTTGATTCAAAATCTGATTTTCCAAAATGATTTGCCAGATTGGACTCTTTGGTGTTTATCAGTCTCACATTGTACTTTGTGAGATTAGATTTAGAACCGTGACAAGAGTCCGAACTATAGTAAGACCAATTTGCGCCTTTCTGAACGGGAGGCGCGCGAAAAAATTCAAGTCTACAGTTTCTGGCGACTCTACTGGAGATTTAGAGAACTTAACTCGAACTCATGATATGTTGTTTTATCTACACTTATGTGTTTCTTTGCATTGCATTTGCATAGATGCGCCTAAGTCATAGTGTTTGCCATCTGCTATTCCTAAACGGTTTGCCGGAGGCTTGCTTGGAAAAGCATGCCATAAGGCTGACCAGTTGCGGGCTTTGCTACGATGGAAACATAAACCTTGGATCTAGACTACCGCTGTACTATTTGATCCTCCTTTCACTTCTCGGTGTTAGGAGCAAGAGGTATATTAGGTGGTTTTGCTGAGGCATCCTTTTTGACCAATCGACCTAGTTGCATATTGGAAGCCTTAGAGACTGTTCCAAACTAGGACAGGTTGCTCACCCGAATGCAGGAATGTTTGAAACCGCATGCGTGCGTAGTGAAACCCTAGCTCCTGATGAAACTAAACAGGGAAACCCTACCCCACCATAGGGGTGTTTTGGCTCTCACTTGTTTGATATGTGCTGTTAGGGTGTGTCTCTACAGAAATGTATGTATCAGTTGCAAGTCTGGGTATCAGTCTGAGGACATCAGTGTTTGAGGGTGTCAGTTTTGTGGTAGAAAATTTAGGGGCAAAAATTAGTGTTGAGTGCAGATTGTCCAGCTTATGATATCAACTGTGTGTTGTCTCTATTTAAGCCGAGGTGCTGTACGTTTTTTCAGATTTTTTTGTTTCTTTTGATTTATTTTCTGTTTTGCAAGGAAGTATTTTCATCATTGCTTCCGATGAGGCAGTTACCCCCCAAGCACTCTGGACCCGAGTAAGGAGGCTTTATCGATCTGGGGATCTTGTGAGTGGACAACCTATGTTTGCTTCGTTTCCAATTAAGCACAGACGGAAGAGAGTTTGGCATAATTCACTAGTTCGTCAGTCACTTGTGCTCAATGAAAATCAGTTTTCCGCTTCCACTTCAGAGGGTACATAGAGTCTGATAGATCAGCATTTTTCAGTCAGTATGGAGGAAATGATACGTCAACTCCAGCAAACTATCGAGGGTATGCAGCGGGATCCTGCTCGCCAAGCGGAGGTCACCACTCGTCAAACTGAGTTTGTAGCCCAGTAAGCTGAGCTGATTTCTGGGCTTTAACTACAACAACAACCACAACAAGCAGCAGCGTCTGCTTCGCACCCACCCCCACCAAGGGTTCCAATACCCAGGGATGCATCAAATGTCCAAGAAAATATGGACATTCTAGCGGGGCTAGCAGGGCCAGTCCCACCTCAGACTTCAAAAGCACCAGCTTACCCAACGGACACACCGTTCGAGTTTGAGGTCGATCCAACCACTCTGAAAGTGAGTAAGCTTGAGAAGTTGTTCAAGCGAGCTTAGGGAGTTAACTCGATTCTAGACATAGAGGACGGCTACATAGATTTGGCGATGACATTACCGGACAGATTTAAAATGCCTCACATAGACCACTTCGACGACTCAGGCGATCCTATGGTCCATTTGAGGCTGTTTTTAGATATTCTGCGCCCGATGGGCTTAACTAGAATGCAGAAGCTATCCCTTTTTTATCAGACCCTGTCGGGTATTGCGGCCATCTGGTATGCCAAACTAGAGGATTCAGTGAAGAGAAATTGGGAGGAGATGGCAGAGGCCTTCATTGCTTAATATTCGTACAATACTCAAATCGAGGCCACAACTTGTGATCTCGAGGCAACCAAGCAAGAGCCGAAGGAGGGCTTCTTTGACTTCGTTACTCGGTAGAGGGCTAAGGCCTCCATGATGACAACCAGGCCAGTCGAGAAAGACCAAATAAGGATGGTCGTGCGGAATCTGCAATCGAAGCTGCTGCAGAAGATAATTGTCTTACCCCTTCCCACCTTTGCTGATCTTTACGAGATTGGGGTATAGATAGAAGACACTATGAAGCAAGGTCTGATTGACTGGGAGAAAGAACAGCCCAAGAAGGCCTTTAACCGTAGTGCGAATGTAGCTACGAGTAGCAATACAGCTGCAAGGACTTCTGACGTGGGCATGGTCACCACCACCCCAAAAACAGCCACACCCTTCACTGGCTCATCTGAAGCTACCTCCCAACCTGCAGCAAAGTACCCACCCCGAGGCTAGAGGGTTTTCACCACGCTTTACATATCTCTATCTAAAGCCTTGGGGGTTCTGATGAGAAAAGGGCATCTGAAGCCCCTGGAACCACGCCCATTGCCAAATCCCCTTCCTTTTACACACAACTCAGCCAAGTATTGTGCCTTCCATCAACAGCATGGGCATGATACTGACCAGTGCTTCAAATTACGTCATGAGATTCAAGATCTCATCAACAATAAAGTGATTACGCCTCTTGAGAAGCCAAATGTCACTACAAACCCCCTTCCACTACATAACCAACCCCCTCCTCCACCCAGGCAAGTGAACCAAATCCAAATAGTGGTCATCCCGTACGACCCTAGCATCTACATCACTCCCTCCCACCTACCTAAGCCGGCGTTGTTCATCCCGAAATGCATAGACTTGTGCATGACGAGCACGTTAATATCCCAACCTAAACCCGTGGTAGTGGCTGTGATAGAAAAGGGAATGCCTGAGGGCTTTGCAAGCTTAGCTGAGGAAGCATACAACCCTTGCCACTTTATTGCGTCAATTGATCAGGCCAAGCCGAGGGTAGAGTTGTCGGGAGAAATCGAGGTGAATGTAGTCCGAGAAGATGGGCCAAGTCAGGGGTTAGATGATCTAGCAGAGCTTGAGGAGGACATTGCTAATTTACAGTTCTTTGATGAGCAGGATTCGAGGGATGTGAGCGTCAACTGGTTTGACCTGAATGGATCAACAGACACTATAGGGTGGCTCAGTGATGAGCCAGATATTGATGAGGGGTCACAGCCGAAACAGGGACAGTCAGAAACAGGAACATCTGTAAAGGCCGGAACGGTCGACAGTGAGGAGAAGTTGCTAGAGAGCACCGGTACGAAGAATTTTGCTCGGGAATCGGGCAGCATTTGTACAGCAGACATAGAACAAGAGGCTGTGCTGCAGCGGTTTGACCAAGAGAGGATCGAGACTGATCAGAGGGCTAGAAAAACCAAGGCCCCTGTAGGAACAGAATGTGCTGTGAGCACATAAACAACTACAGCAGAACTGGACAGTTGTTTGTCGGTTGCTGAGGGTATGTGATTGGAAGATGATGATTTGCGTCTAGCCCATACCAATGAGGATTGGGGACAGAATCTCCCGGATGATACGTGGTACACCAAATAAGTCAACCACATGACCCGGAGTGGGCGGTACTTTAAGGCCCCACACCTGGACCAACCAGAGACATCCGGGAAAGACAGGGAAACTGAGAAACAGAAGGACAAACTGTTAGAGGAGGAAGCTGTACTTAAGCAGCTAAAAAAGATTCAAGCAGACAACTCCATCTGGGGACTGCTCAGGGCCTCGCGGGTGTATAGACAAGCTGTCCTATCAACCATGGACAAGGCTAAACTTTCTATTGATACAACGCCCGAGCAGTTGGTGGGACTAGTGTTCCCTGGTGGCGCTTCACCGACTTTAACCTTTACAGACAAAGAACTACCGCCTAAGGGCTCCGAGCACAATAAGCCGTTATACATCTCTATGGAGTGTAAGGATAAGTGGATACCAGTTGTCTTAGTTGATACGGGATCTGCCATAAATGTGTGTCCATCGCGTACGGCCTACGCTATCAGGTTGAAGCTCGTAGATTTCGCACCAACAGCCCAGGTGATACGGGCTTACGAAAACACTAGCCGGGAGGTGATGGGGACAGTGCGAATCAAAACTCAGGTTGGCCCGGCCCAATAGGACATTGAATTTCATGTTCTAGATGTTCCAGCCACCTTTAACTTACTCCTTGGATGGCCATGGTTGCACCAGGTGAGAGCTGTCTCTTCCACTTTACAGCAGATGCTGAAATACCCCCACGGGAAGGGGGTGACAATTGTTTTTGAGAACTCTTCTATACATCCACCGCCAGAGGTTACTATGCCAATCTTAGAGATTACATACGGCGAGGAGGATGTCTTCTTGTCTAGGTTCACCTTGGCTGAGGCTCGGGTAGTGTAAGATCTTCTAGCTGTTGATGAGGGGTCAGTATGTCAAGACGTTAACTGCTTTCCCTCATGAACAAGCTTCAACATGTGCCCGGGATGGGACTGGGAAGGAGTGGCCAGAAGGGCATCACTACATTGGTCGAGGTGCCACACAACCCCCATACCTTTGGTCTAGGTTATACGCTTGCCAAAGAGGACTGGGTGAGAAAAGGAAAGGAGATGGCTGGAAGAGCTAGGGCTAAACAAGGTGGGAAGCACTATGAGTTCGTGCATAGACCTATCCAAGGAACCCTGAACGGACACTTTGTCCGGGAAGAGGAAGATTTCTCGTTTTGCGGCTTTCCGGAGCCATGGCTGAATTTAGAGAAGCAGCGCTTGCCGGATTTTGAGATCTTCTTTTACTTACAATTACCAGGGAATAAAGTTGCCGAAGAGCAGACTGACCCAATAGCTAAGGCTGAACAGTGCAAAGAGGATGAGTTTAGTGGCACAGATTTTGGGATGGGAGCAACGCTAGCTTGTCTCCTCTCGGATCCTCAGATTACACCAGGGAGCTCGGGGGATGATTTCTCAATTTCCATGATTGGAGATAACTCGGCTGTGGGCCCTACTTCCGACATTCTGGATGCATCTATCGCACCCTCCCTCGTCTGGCAATACGAGGAAGGCTTTTTATCTAGCGCTTGGTCGTAGTGAACGTAATCTAATTCCACAGTCGTGAGTCGAATCGATTCTGCTTTTTCGAATCAAGTCCGGTATTCTTGGAAGTGATAACCCGGATGCCGTTGTGTTGTCCAAGTCATCTTTTTCATTTTCTTTTGAGTCAGTTGTAATTGAAGAATCAGACGATCTGGAAGTTATTAATGAGAATGGTACCGCTGTGGCTTCTAAGTACTTTTCTGTGCCACTTGTTTATTGCATTAATCAGGACTTTCAAAATTTTGATAAAAACGACGAGGAAGAAATTCCTCTGGTTTTGAAACACTTGATTGATCAAGAGGATAAGAGGTTTGTAAAACCTTTGGTTGATGAAATCACCTCAATTAATGTTAGTACTAAGAAGGATCCGCGTCTGGTCCAGATTAGGTCCACGTTGTCTTCGGAGGAGCGCGAGCACTTAGTCGCTTTATTAAAAGATTTCAAAGATTTTTTCGTGTGGTCCTATAAAGACATGCCTGGAATCGATCTTGAGATTGTATAGCACCAGATCCCTCTTGACCCTGAGGCCCGACCCGTCAAGCAGAAGCTTCAGAGAATCCATCCGAATTGGGCTCTGAAAATCAAAGAAGAGGTCACCAAACAGATTGATGCAGGGTTCCTGTTAGTATCCGAGTATCCTACTTGGTTAGCCAACATAGTTTCGGTGCTGAAGAAAGATGGCATAATTTGGGTATGTGTGGACTTTAGAGATCTGAACAAAGCCAGTCCTAAGGACGACTTTCCTCTGCCGCATATCGATAAATTGGTGGACTTCACTACGGGGCATGCGCTGCTCTCATTTATGGATGGATTTTCCAAGTACAACCAGATTTTGATGGCCCCAAAGATAGGGAGAAGACTGCTTTCACCACCCTGTGGGGGACCTACTGCTATAGGGTGATGCCGTTCGGTTTGAAGCATGCTAGGGCTACTTATCAACGGGCTGTAACCACAATCTTGCATGATATGATCCACAAAGAGGTTAAGGTGTACGTGAACGACATGATTGTTAAGTCCAAGAAAAGAGAGGGCCACTACACCGCCTTGAAGAAAATTTTCCAACGGATTAGAGAGTATCGATTGTGACTGAATCCTCAGAAATGTACTTTTGGTGTCACAACAAGGAAAATGTTGGGGTTCTTGATTACACAAAGGGGCATTGAGGTCGATCCTTCCAAGATTAAGGCCATATTAGAAATGCCACCACCAAGGACTGAAAAGGAGGTGTGAGGCTTTCTGGGTAAAGTGCAATTCATAAGACAGTTTATTGCAAAATTAACCTTAACTTGTGAACCACTGTTTGGTCTCCTAAAGAAGGGAAAGAAATTCCAGTGGGATGACCAATGTCAAGTTGCTTTTGAGCAGATCAAGCAGTATCTACAGAACCCACCCGTGTTGTCATCGTTTGAGCCGAGAAAATCATTGATATTGTACTTGTCAGTAACCGACACGACAATGGGCTGCATGCTTGCACAGGAATCTGAGGATAAAGTGAAGAAGGCTATCTATTACCTGAGCAAGAAAATGCTGGAATATGAGACCCGTTACACTCCGCTGGAAAAGGCTTGTCTAGCCTTGGTATGGGTTACCAGGAAGTTGAGGCACTACCTGTTAGCTTACTCTGTAATACTGGTTTTGAGAAACCAGCACTTACGGGTAGGCTAGCCCGTTGGTTGCTTCTTCTCCCCGAATTTGATTTGAAGTACATGACGCATAAGTCTGTGAAAGGGAGAGCGGTAGTAGAGTTCCTAGTCGATCACCCAGTGGAGGGAGATAAAGCAGTAGAGTATCTGTTCCCAGATAAGGCCATTCTGTAGGTTGAAGAAGAAATTTGGACTATGTACTTTGACGGAGCGTCTAACGAATATGGGTATGGGATAGGGGTGTTGTTGATAGCACCCGACAATTCCTACATACCCTTAGCTTTCAAACTTCGGTTCAAAGTATCGAACAACGAAGCAGAGTACGAGGCATGTATCGCTGGCTTAAAAGTTGCCCTGAAACTAGGGGCAAAACGGTTGGACGTTATTGGGGACTCGAACCTGGTTATGTCTCAAGCGAAAAGAGACTGGAAGGTTAAAGAAGAAAGGATGAAAATCTATCACCAAACCCTAGACGTTCTAATTCCCAAGTTTGAGAAGTTGACCTTCACCCATCTATTGAGAGAGAGCAACAGGTTCGCTAACGCCTTATCAACTCTATCTTCTATGATAGACATCCCTTTGGGAGTCTGGATACGTCCAATTATTATTAAACAGAGGTATGTGTCAGCCTACGAACTGATTGCTGCCATAGATGAAGTACAAGATCAGAACCCCTGGTATCATGACATTTGGAACTTCTTGGAAAAGGGGCTTATCTGCCAGGGGCAAATGCCAAAGACAAAAGGGCAATCCAGCGAATAACAGCTCAGTTTATCATCTGCGGGGGTAAATTATACAAACGGGGTCATTTGAGAATGCATAAACTGTGTATTGATGCTGAAGAGTCGAAGCGCCTGATGGAGGCCATCCACGGAAGAGAATGTGGAGCGCATATGAGCGGAGTGATGCTAGCTCGGAAGATTCTCAGACAGGGTTACTACTGGTCAACCATGGAGGAGGATTGTATTGGTTTAGTTCGGCGATGCCACAAATGCCAGATCCATGCGAACCGTATGAACATCCCGCCGTCGAAGCTGTACAACATGACTTCGCCATGGCCATTTTTAGTCTGGGGGATTGATGTGATTGGGGCAGTTACTCCGAAGGGGTCAAACGGGCATGAGTACATCCTGGTGGCGATAGACTACTTTACAAAGTGGGTCGAGGGCCAATCTTATGCAGTGCTGAAGGCGTTGCATGTAGCTAAGTTCATTAGGAATAACATTATCTGTCGCTATGGGGTCCCGACTGAGATTATTTCGAATAATGGTTCCCACTTCAAGAAGGAAGTAATCGACTTGTTAGAGAAGTACAACGTGGCTTTTCATAAGTCATCCATATATAGGCCGCAGACCAACGGAGCAGTTGAGGCCGCCAACAAGAACATCAAGCACATTTTACAGAAGATGGTGGAAACCTATAGGGACTAGCCAGATAAGCTGCCATTTGCTCTCTGGGGCTACTGGACATCAATTCGAACTTCTACTGGGGCAACTCCGTATTCCTTGGTTTATGGGATGGAGACTGTTTTGCCGATCGAAGTTGAGGTTCCGTCATTGCGGGTTATGGCTAAATGCCAGATAGCAGAGGTAGATTGACAGCAGAGTAGGTTTGAAGAACTCATGTTGTTCGATGAAAGAAGGATGAAAGCACTGTACCACATCCAAGGTTATCAACGAAGGATTGCCAGGGCTTTCAACAAGAAGATTAAGTCTAGGAATCTGAAAGAAGGGGATTTGGTGCTCAAAGACAACCGAGCTTCCATCCACGACCCTAAGGGCAAGTTCAGACCCAATTGGACTGGTCCTTACATCATCAAATCTATCTAGTCGGGTGGAGCTGTCTCTTAGATGACTTTGAGTTTTCCCAACCGATCAAGATGGACAAGTTAAAGAAATACTATCCTTGAGTGGCTCGCTAGGCCGAAAACCCAAAAGGGCGACCTAGGCAAAAGTTAGAGCACAAAAAATTTGAAATAAGAAAAACTAAGCTCGTAAGGTTGAAAACCTAGAAAGGGTGGCCTTGGCAAAAGTTAGAGCGCAAAAGAAGAGTGTTAATACATGAGTGAACCTGAATCGAACTACGTAAGGCTTGATTCCCATCTTCGGGATACGTAGGCAACTTCATTCTGAAGTCCAGCCACAAACACTTCCAAATCAACTGTGTCCATGCGATTGTTTTGGCCATCTTTGTCTTTTCTGCGTTCAAGAGTTCGGTTGTGATCTCTAGTACAGTGCAGTTCAGACAATGGGCAACTTTCCAGTTATTGGATTTGGGGTTGTGCATTTCAGTGACAGATCTCGAGCATGTCCAGTTGTGATCCATATCGAAAATGGTTTTGAAAAGTTTTAATAAAAGTTGATTTTGTTCAAATTAATCTTTTTACAACTTAGACCATTTTTGGACCAAAACGAAAAATTTTCAGTACCCACAACCTTTAATTTTATTGATTTCGATACAGAGTTCTCCGACTCTTGATATAAATTGAAGTTGTTTTTCATTACATTCAAAAAGAAAACTTGAAAGTACAGATTAAAGCAATAAACTAGGGGCATGGTCAAATCAGGTGTTCCTGCGCCCCCTCCCAAAACTTGTGGAAGCTTCAGATGTCAAAGTAAGCCCAGTTTGTGCCTCGTCTTCAAGCCAAGCAATGCATTCGCCAAAAAGGGCACAACTGAAATTGGGAGCGGGGACAGAAGTTCTCTCGTCCTCCATGCACTGGTATACCGAGCTAGTTGTGGACCTCGGATAAAAAATTAAGTTGGGTACTCTATCCCCTCTTCCGGGCAAGTCTGGTCATGGCCGAACTTACGCCAAAACTGAAATAGAAAGTAAAAGACAGTGTGTCAAGCCAACCAATTGAATACTAGGTTGCCGGGACATGCTCTTGCCCTCTTTCAAGCCTTAGGTAACTTTGATCAAGCGAATGCTGGACCCTCCAAAGCCAGTGGCAAGTAGAAAATGGGCTAACATACATGAGCAGAGGGCATGCTGCCGAAAACTGTGCCAAAAGTGCTCACCGCGTTTGCTGGCATCGGAAAACTGATGAATAAGATTGGGGATTTCCAACTCCCCATTGTGAACCAAAGCTCGGCTATCATGCAAAGTGGGTCCACACATCCTTCATAAAGCTTGGATGTAGCTAAAGCGAGACTAGGGTAAGATTTCCTCGTCGCGCCGAGATTCCATCAAAGCTTGGAATTCCTCGATTGTGGGACATATCTCTTGTCTGCCAAAGCTAAAAACATGTGTAATCGGATTCCAACATCTCGCCGCGGCATGGAGGAACGGAAAACACAGTGGAGTGTGGCTTAGCAGGAATAGTGCGTTTAGCCCAAAACCTCAGAAATTAAACTTTTTCGTGCCATCCAAGTTTGTAATCCAATTAGAGAGTTTGTCGGTAAAGAACGACTCCATTTGGGGCAAAAACAAAGCTGGAATGAAAAAACCACGAAGTTGGAGCTTTTGTAGAAGATAAGGCACTGAGTGGAGGACAGATGGTAGCAATCTGGAGATTCTCAAAATTACTGGCCGACCGGCCAGTTCAAGTAGCTGACCGGCCACCTTTACTGGCCAACAATGATCATAAGTGGTCGACAATGGGCCTAAGTGGCCGGCAGCCACTTCTTGTCTCCAGCAGAGAGTTTTTAGCCTTCCTGTGTGCTGAGGATGCTGAAAACCTGAGTTTGATTCTACTTCGGATGCGTCCTGCTGTTCTGTTTAGTAGTTGTATTTGTTTATCGAGTTATTGTAATTTGCTTATCCAGTTTGTTGCAATTTGCTTATTAAGTTTGTTTCACTTTGCTTATCGAGTTTGTTGTAATTCGTTTATCGAGTTGTCGTTGTTTTGCTTATCGAGTTGTTCTTCGAGTTGTTATTTTGTTGTTATGTTTGTTGTGTCGGTTCACTACCTAACTTTGCAATGTACAAATGTTCAATGTTCATCAATCTCCTTTTTGTGTAAAATGGTGCGATGCAATGCTCAGAATATAAAATGCAACATTTTTTCGATAAAAAAAGCTACTTTCATTCCAGTCATGGTTTCTTTTACAAAAGGTACAAGTTTTGAAGAAAATAAAACTGCCTAAGGCTGTACAATGTACTAACACTACTAGCAAAAAGAAAACAAAGCAAAAACATCTAAATCGGTGCCAGCCACCTCAGGATCAAGAGGCCCTCTTCATCCTCTTCCTACCGAAAGGCATCAGACCATTGCCGCCACGCCACCACCGAATCAATCGAGCCGAATCGGGGCTACCTCCGCTCCCATCCTCGGAGGCCTCCTTGGCATCGTCTTCACCCTCAGAACCTGAGCCGGTGCTGTCACCTCCACCCTCGCATGACTCTAACTGAGGACTCGCTGACTCCTCCTCCCTACTAGACTCCTCATTGTCATTGTGTATGACAGGCTCCCGACCTCTCCCTCGGCTGTGTGCCGGAATCTCTCTCCCGGCTGCTGGAGTAGACTCTGATGGTCCTGGCTGTAAGGGTGCGACATGAAAAGGCAATTTGAATATATCAATCATCGTATATATATCATATGTGAATATGATGTGCATGGTGATTGTATGCAGAAGTCAGATATAGTATGTGAGTGCAATGTGTCAGATGTGCTCTATACATTCAATGTATCAGTGCGATATGAGGAAATGCTTAGTTGAGATGTCAGCTTCAGTATATCAGCAGAAGTATGATAAATGCATAAAAGCTGTAAAGTATACCGGTGGTGAGCCAGGTGTCCTGACGTATCGGTGATCAGGCAACGGGGGCTCAAGTGGAATTTGATAAGGTACCCCACTATACCGCTAACATGTCAGCTCAGTCGGAGGATCCGGCCATCCAACACACTGCCTAGTAAAAGGCATCCCTCTAGTCTCACCTCTCGGTGCCCGAGCCCTGCTCGTCGAAGGGGCATCTGCTGCCCGGGCCCTACTCGTCGAGGGGACGCCTACTGTTCGAGCCCGGCTCGACGACACAATATTAGCTGCTCTCCCCATATGAGCACGAGCACCTATCAACGGGGGCATGAGATATGTCTGAAGATAAGTCGTACAGTTCCCTGGCCCGATGAACAGGTCTGCATCTACACCCCGCATGAAGTCAGTAAGCTCCTGAGAGGAGAGACTTTTTGTGGCTCGCATAGAAAGCGGAGGCAGTAAGGGGACTGACTGTAATGGCAAGCCTAGTATCTGGCGTATGAAGCGCTCACCTATGAACCAAGCTTGCCCTACGGGTCCTTCGAGTAGGATTCGATATCGGGAGGCACCCCAAGCTCCAGCAAAATGAAATCAGGCAAACTCTGGCATCGCCGCCCAATGCTACCATGTGACCTGCAGACAGCAAGTGCATGAACTGATTAGTTGCCATTAGATATGCAAAATGAATTGAAGCTGAAAGTAAGAAGAACTGTGAGTTTTGAATTACCTCTGCCATCTTCACGGTGTCAAAGTACTGGTGCAGGTGTGGGAGGGTCTCCCGGGCCCTAGACTGGCACCGACCGTCGTATCGATGTGAGTAGGGTACCTCAGGAGGCGTCTTGACCTCCGGCTCAGGAGCAACTGTCGGGAAATAGGCATATACCCACAACTATGAAAAATAAGAGGGCTACAATAAGAATGCAGGTAAACACAAATAATGCAGAAAGCAGAGTATGTGTGCAATGTTTAGAGAATGCAGAGTACAGAAAATACAAAAAGCAAAGTGTGGCACAATGTATAGAAAGTACAAATGCTGGGCAAAGAGGGAACTATGTGGTTGCACTGTGCAGTATACAGAAATGCAAAGCAGAAAGCATAGCAAAAAACTGTAAAACTGAAAAGTAAAACATATTTCCCAGGCTTTCCAGTAGCCGCCCACTCTGTCCCCGCTCCTACGGGAGGTCGAGCTCATATAATAGTAGAGGGTAGCAAGGCCGGCGCCTCCCAAATCATAGTGTCGCACTTGGGATAGGTCCACTAAGGCGTTCAGAAGATATAGCCCAACTGTGTTTGCTCTGTCGGCGAACAAGGTAGTGCCGAAGAGGAATACGAGGAAGCCTCGGGCATACTGCTCTGTAGCCTCGATCGTCGTGGGCTCTCCTCTTCTGAAGTGGTCAGCAAACCAGGTGTACCGGACCAAGCCTGATGAGTGAAAAATAGGCGGGTGTGCTCCCAACAGATAGGTCCAAGCAGTCTCCCACTCGCCCATGTCGAAGTCATATGGGATCGGCTGGCCTCCTACCTCAAGGCCTGTTAGCATGGCAAAGTCGTACAGGGTCATGGTCATGTCCCCGGTGGTAAAGAAATGGAAGGAGTTGGTGGTATCCCATCATGTCTCTACCAATGCGCCTTGGAGAGTCCTACTCGCCATGAGACACGAGAGCCCCATACAGAATAGGCCAAACCCTGCATCGTCAACAATTTACCAGACGCCGTCAGGGAGGTCCATATACCATTCCTTCGCCATGGAGGACCCATACTCGTGAGTAAAACGGGAGTCAACCTGTGTGGATGGGCAGAAATACAGTATGTGCAGGTGTTCAAAATGAGCAGAAATACAGTGTGTGAATATGTTCAGAATGAGCAGAAATTTGGGTTATGCATGTGTTCAGAATGGGTAGAAATACAGTGTGTGAATGTGTTCAGAATGAGCAGATGAAATACAGAGCAAAAGTGCGAACTATGTAAGAAATATGAAGTGCATCACGAAAACTGTAAGAGTACCGTGTGTACCTGTAGACACCCCATTTTTGACCGACCTTAAGACTCAGACGTCACCGATTGAGCGCTCGGTGATGTTGCATACTGTGCTCGTTCAGAAGTCTCAGAGTCGCGACGCCGCCTCCCGGACTTAAACTCTCTTCGTGCCTTGTCTCTTGCCATAACCAGCTCGGTTTTCGCTTTTCTTTCCCGAGGGAAGAGAGTGGTCTCAGAGACTATCTCCGGTGGCCGTGAGCTACTTTTTGTGGTCAGAGGCCATTACGGCCCTATTTTGAGCCGTGCTGCCTCGGCTCGGGTGCCGCCCGACCATCTCCGATTTCTCGGTTTCGGCATGCACCTGCTTTTATCATTCCGAGGAACACTGGGCCTTTGATGCCACTTCATGGTCAGATGCCACTTTTGCTCTAGCGGTTTTCGGGACCCCAAACTGCGTGATTTGGGCCCCGAGCTTTCATTTTGCATCGGTTTTCTCTGGTTTTTGGCAGGAACCTCTGTTTTGTCATTCCGAGGGACACTGGGGTCGCAGATACCCACTTCGCTGCTGAACACCACTTCCGGCACCTACAACCCATTTTCGGGATCCCGAATCGCCCGGTTTTGGCCCCGAGCGTTCATTTCTCATTAGTTTTTGTTCAAATTTGGCAGGTACCTCTGTTTCAACACTAGGAAGATCACTGGGGGGTGGGAGGCCAGCAATTATCCCAGATAACCAATTTCGCTCTTCCAGCGTCCGTTTTGCTCACTTCCGGGCCAATGTTGAATACCCTGGGGACATTTTCTTCCAACCAAAGCTACATATCTGTGATCAGGGCACATGGGAGGACCCTAAAAACTACTAGTCGGCCAGCAATTGTGGATTTCATTTTTGAGCCTCTCCTTCAAGTCCTATGTTGTGGCTCCTGCTTCAGTGTTGCCAATTTCCGACCTTGGAACCTTGTTTCACACATCTAAGAGGACCCTAAAAGTTGGTGGTCGGCCAGAAATTGTGGATTTCATTTTTGAGCCCCTCCTTCAAGCTCTATGTTGTGGCTCCTGCTTCAGTGTTGCCAATTTCCGACCTTGGGGTCTTATTCTACACACATGGGAGGACACCATTGCATGGTGGTCGGCCTAATTTTGCCCTTCATTTTTGGTCCATGGTCACGCGGCCAGGTGAGTGGTGGTCGACAGGGGTGGCCGGGCCGCCACCTCCCAGAACCCACTGCCGGGCCTTCGCTTCAAATTCTTTCCAAATGTCTGATATTTTTCAAAATATCCCGGGCATCCGGGGGATATTTTGGGAGGGAAAACTTGGGTGCTTTTCCCTCCCCTTTTACACCATTTTCTTGCCTATTAAAGGGGCGGCCTCCTTCTTGGTGGGGGTTGGACAATTTCTTCTCAAGGCTTCATCTCCCATAACCTCCATCTTCATCTCCAAAATCCTAAAAAAATCTTCAAGTCCCTAGCCCATTCCTTCACCAACCCCAAGCCTCACCATCACCATTCAATTTCCAGCAGCAAGGAGGGGTTCCTCAGAGGCTTAGAAGAAACTTTCATCAAGGCAAGAGGAAGTAAAAGACTTGTCTTCAAGGGTAAGCCACCAATTCCCCTTTTTTAGCATAATTTTCCATCAATTCCTTACCCTATTTCCTTTTTGTTTTGGGCTTTGACCCCTACTGGTTTTGTGCTTATTTTGAGCCCCTCTACAACTTTGTAGAAGGGCTTAACCTCATTTGGTATCTCCATGATATACTTCCTTCAATATCACTCTTTAGGCCATTGTTTTGCATGCTTTATTTGCCTTATGGGTAATCTGATTTCGAGACTGATGTAAACTGTTAGTGGGCTTATATTGAGCCCCTCTTCAACATTGAAAAAGGGCTCCATCATGTTTGGCTTCTCTATCATGCACTTCCTTTGAAATTCTTCTATTTTCCGTAAAATTGCATGCTTTGTTAGGCTTGCTTGGCTTCGGATTTCAGCCTTCATCAGGCTTAGAAAATGTCTTGTTTTGGTCCATTCTTCAAGTTTTATTAAAGGACTTAAGTTTTTTGGTCATTGCTTATAATACCTCTCTTTATAGCCCTCTTTTGGCCCAAATTTTGCATGCTATATTTAGTATATCTACACACTGAATTGGAGGCTGTCATCTATTGTAAATGTACATATTTTTGATGCCTCTTTAGTTTTTTAGAACTGATTTTTTGGGTTTGAGCACTCTAAATACCACTTGCTTTGTAATTCCCCTCTTTTCCCGTATTTTTGCATGCCATTATTGCCATATCTATGCTCACAATTTGGCCTTGTTTTGTACTAAGAAGATGCTATTTTTGGGGCTGCCTTGCTACTTTTTTTGCTTTCATGTACCAATCTTGCATGTTTAGCATAGCCGTAGGCCATTTCGGATACGTAAAATCACATTTCGGAATGATTTCATGCATTGATCGCCATTTCGTACCATTTCGGGGCTGTTTTCCCCTTCATTTAGCTGCTGAAATTTGGTTTGCATGCTTGCATATCATTTTCCATGTCATTTCATGCCTTAGTGCATTGCCTCGGTTCGCGTGCCCGTAGGCACGCACTTCGAGGCACTCCGTTTTCATTCGTTGGCTTCCTATGTGAGTAGGTTGAGGCTCTCTCATATTGGTATAAGCCCATCATTGCATTTGCACCATTTTCATGCTTGTATATTATCGCTTTCACAGGTTCGCTGGCACGCACTTTGAGGCACCTCTGTTTTACCCGACGGCAGCCTATGTGAGTGCGGCTGAGGCTCTCTCATGTTGGTATAAGCCCATCTTTGCATTCTATATGCCATTTCATACATTCCTCGGTTTGCGTCTGCAGCGCCGATTTCGAGGTGCATCTTTTATCCGACGGTTTATGTGAGTGCGGCCGAGGCTCTCTATGTTGGCGTAAGCCCATCATCGCATGTCAGATGCCATTTTATCGCCTCGGTTTGCGTGCTCAGGCACGATTTCGAGGCACTTCGATTTTATCCGATTTCCATTTCATCATCGCCGGTTTATGCGTGCACAGGCACGCATTTCGAGGCACTTCAGTTTTATCCGATTTCCATTTCATCATCGCCTCGGTTTGCGTGCCTGTGGGCACGCATTTCGAGGCACTTCGGTTTTACCTGATTTGCATCTCGCATCATCGCCTCGGTTTGCGTGCCTGTGGGCACGCATTTCGAGACACTTCGGTTTTATCCGATTTCCATTTCATCATCGCCTCAGTTTGCGTACCTATGGGCACGCATTTCGAGACATTTCGGTTTTATTCGATTTGCTTCTCACATCATGGCCTCGGTTTGCGTGCCCGCGTACACGCTTTTCGAGGTAGCTCATTTTCATCTTACGACCTCTTATGTGAGTGTGGCTGAGGCTCCCTCATGTTAGTGTAAGTCCAATTTGCATTCTGAATGCCATTTCATGCCCACATGTCACCACATCGGTTTGCGTGCCCGTGGGCACGCATTTCGAGGTATCTCATTTTAGCCTCATTGTACATCATTTTTCATGACATTTTATGTTTTTATGCTATCACCTCGGTTTGCGTGCCCGTGGGCACGCATTTCGAGACATCTCATTTACACAGCATTGTGCATGCTAGGATATATGTTAGTTGCATTTCATGCATACCATGCATATTGCATCGTGTTCGGGATAAGAGTTAGCCCGGGCACGGGACACGAGGCACGTTTCGTACTCCGAGTGACGGAACGGGTCTCAATTCCCAAGTCACCAACACTCCGGATTACCCATGATGGAGTTAGATTTTATTGTAGCATTCATATACATTCATCCTATATTGAGTTGTGCAATCCGATTCTCTACCATCGCGGCATCGAGATGCGTGATTGGTGGCACGAGGATCGAGGCATGCATATATTTGTGAAATACATTGCTATGCCCCTTTCGCCTCTCTCGCTAAAAATGAAGAATCAAGAACCTTTCGAACTCGCACGATTTCAAGAAAAAATGCAAACAGAGGCTAATCGGGCACCGCTGTGGATTTCAAGAAAGGCATCCGCATGCATCATTTCATCATCCTGAGCAAAGCAAAGGCGCCCCGGCTTGCATGCCAGTGTTACTTTTTTTGTAATTATTTTGTTAATTAATTAGAAATCTGTAATATTCTTTTATTCGGGATTGTATATTTATTCGGACCCTCTGCGCGAGGGCACAACTGTAATAAGGGTGTGTGAGTGTGATGTATGTCTTCCAACCCCACGTCTTTCTCCCTTTTATTTACCTGCTTACGATGGTCAGATATAGGGCATATTTCAATTAGCATACAGTATGACAGCATGTTTGCATCATTCATCTGTTTTGCACGCACCGGGCTCGGCGCATCATACAAACTGCATTTGTATTTCAATTCCAAATTGAATACATGCTAGCTGTAGCATTCCATATGCCATGTTTAGAATAGCCGAGCCTGCTATAGTTTGCATTTTTGCATGTGTTGCATTAGGCATTTCAGTATATGTAGGATCACGCATGATTCCTAATCAGTTTTCTGTTTTGGCTTGGAGTACTCGGTAAGTGGTTATGCTTTAGCATCCTTGCATGCGTGTGAGTGTTGCCAGAAAAGCATGCTTACCATGAGGCTACGTGCTTATGTGATATAACTGCCTTGAATGCCTGTGGGTGGAGGTTGAGTTACTTGGAGTGGAACAATTCATCGACTGTTTGTTCTAAGCCCACTAGATAGTGGCAAAATCATGTTTTCTAAGCCCACTCGAGGGTGGCAAATCCACGTCTTAGCCTACTTGCGGGTAGCACCATCAAACCATTTTCAAACAAACAAACATGAAATGTTTTGTTCCAATTCAGGCGATTCAGTCTATACTTGTATGTCAGGCGATCACATAGTAATCTAGGCTAATAACCTAAATAAGAACTCACAATGTTTTCAAAATCGATATCATGATTATAGAGGCTTGTCTTTGATCGGGCGAGAGGGTGCTCACGATGTGACCTTCCTAATCGCACTCCAAGTTCCCGAGCCAACTTTGGTAATGACGGACACGTGGCCTTTGGCACCGAGTCGTGGTTTCCTAAATTTCCCATTTTAAAATATTTAGGTGGCGACTCATTATCCGCAAAGCAGTCCATGTTTGGCACTTCTTTCAAAAAATCTGTTTTTTCTTCAAAACGATTTGCCGGATTTGGACTCTTTGGTTCAAGATTTGGAACCCAACAAAATCGAGTCCGAAATCAGAAGCGAGGTCCCCGGGCTTGTTACAAGACTCAAGAGCGCCGTGGAGACAGATGGGACTCGGCTCTCAAGTAGCAAATCAAGAAAGCGCTACCGTGAAAATTTGTTGAAGTGGCGATCTTGTTAGGTGGTAATACATGTGCCTTGGGATGGTACGTCATTGGTCGAATGGTCGGACTCTCGCAACAGCAGGTATATGCTCGAGCTCATCCTCCATCCTCGGAGAACCCCCATCATGCGGAACGTCGTCTGTCATCTGGAAATAAGGTGAAAAGTAGACAAAAATGAGCGAAATGGGCAAAAGTGCTAAAAGTCAACAAAAGTCAACTCTCAAAAAGAGAAAAAGTCAAAGAAAGTCAAAGCCCGGGAAAAGGCGCCAAACTCAAGACAAACTTGGGGGAAACATACCTCAAATGGTGAAAATAGAGGAAAAAGCTTCGAAAACAAGTTTTGATAGGTTTAAAACGAAGAGAATCGAAAGGTTTTAGCGAATCGACTTCACGGGGGGTGTTGGAAAACGTATAAAAGGTACGAATCTAAGAGGAAAAAGGGTCTAGGGATGAAGGACAAAGGATTTCGGCAATGGGTGTGTGAGAAAAAGTGTTTGGGAGTTGGGTTTTTAAAGTCCCCCGTGTAAAAAGACTAAAACTGCCTTGAATTTCCTCAACTGGCCGACCGGCCAGTTTTTGTGGCCGACAGCTTTGTCAAGTGGCCTGCAATGCTTCATGGTGGCCAGCAGGTGCCCAGTGTTCCCTCTGAGTATTTTCAGACTGTTTCGAGTCCTTGGTTTTCAAGAAAGTGCAAGAAGAGTCCACTTTTTAGCGCAAGGTGTCTCTGCAGAAGTTCAAACTCATGTCTTCGATGCGTGACTCGCCGTCAGCCGGCATCAATGAGGTGTATCCTTTTGAAATACATTGTAACTCCTCCGAGAGGTAAATTGAAGGTTGCAGCTGAATCGATCTTTCTCGCATTAACGATTTCTTTATTCGATGTTTCGCATTGAACATGCTATTGATGTTGCATTGCATGTGCATTGTTGTCTTTATGCACATAATACGCATGATGCATCGCATTGCGTTACCCACGTTTTTATGCTGCATAGAATATGCATGTCATGTTGTATTGCATTGCGCATGCCCTTACATTCGTGATAAAGGTTGTTTGTACTGCTGCATTGTGCATGCTTTCGGTATTGCCTAGGATATGCTCCATGTTTTGTTGCATGTTATGCTTCTGTTTTGTTTTTGGCATAATGTGCATGAAACATGCCTTCCTAAGCATTGTATCGTGGTTATTGATGTTACATTGAATATGCATTTGTAGTGCATTGTACTTGTCAAAGTTTCTTCCTTGTGCAGGCGCGATATTGTATGTACAGTTAATTCAAAGCTAGTGCAACCAGACAATATTGTATGTATGGTTCATTCAGAGGAATTCCGAGTAAGATCATTCATGTCCTTTGAACACCTTGTTTTGGTTAGAAGCATTTGGGTACGCTCGGTACTTACACCACACCTCGTTGGTTAGAGACATGGGTTGTGCGCCCGATGTCTATACCATTCCTTCAGTTAAGAGCATTTGGACCGTTTGTCCAACGCTTATACCATCTTGTTGGTTAAAGACATTGGGTCGTGTGCCCGATGTTTATACCATCCCTTTTGGTTAGTAGTGTTTGGATTGTGTGCCCGACACTTATATTACTCAGTTAGAAGCGTTTGGGATGTGTGTCTAACGCTTATACCACCTTTGTTCTTGGTTAAAAACACTTGGGTCGTGTGCCCGACATTTATTCGCCCTCGGTTAGAAGCGTTTAGAACGTGGTTCGACGCTTATACCTCTCTGTTTTGGTTAGAAACATTGGAACATGTTCTGATGTTTATACCACCCTCTGATGTTTACGCTACTCCCTTTTCCCTCTCGCATGTGGCGCGTTAGGATGCTTTGGTTAAATGCATTTGGATGAACTTCAATGCTTATACCGCTCTTTGTTTTGGTTGCATAATAGTTGGATGTGTTTCAATTGTTATTATGTGCTTTTGTTAATTTGGAACCTAGGGTGTGTCCTTAGGTTCACACCACTTCTTTCCTCGCGTGTGCCACGCGTTGGGATCTTGTTTGCCGCCCCGGGTGTGCCCGACAGTTGTGTTTCTTTGCCTTTTCTGCGTGAGGCGCAGTTAAGATTGCATAATTTTCTTACATCCTTTCTGCATACAATGTGGTTTGGTTCGTGTTAATTTGCTTATGTACAAGTTTGCTGTAGCATTTTTTTGCACAACATTTGCATTTAGATGTTTCATTATAGCCCATATTGCTTGATCATAAGTTATGTTCAGCATCATGCATGTCATTTGCATTTTGCCCCAGCCTACGGGCGCATCTATATTGTCATCTTGCTTGTTTGTCTAAGTCTTCGGCCTTGTCAAAAATGGGTCGTCTCTGGGTTTTAACATTCATTCCGGTCATTTTATGACTTCGAAGTTCACAAAGAGGGCCAACTATAGACACCTCATTTTTGACCGACCTCAAAACTTTGACGTCATTGGTTGCTTACTCGATAAGTGCCCGAGTCCTCGGCTGAGCGCCTTGCCTTTGGGCCTCTAAACCCTCTTTGTTTTAGCCTTGTTTTTGACCAAACCTTGGTGCCTCTTGCCTGGAGGAGAGAAGGGCCTTGTCGGTCACTTTTGGCTATTGCCAGCCACTTTTCCTCCTTGCCGGCCACTTAAAGTGGTCAGTCGGCTAGAAGAGGTGGTCGGCCGGCCACCTGAAGTGGTTGACGGCCAATTTTCTCATTTTTTAGATATTTTGTGTGCCAAATGTTGGTCACTGAAGCCATCCTCTATACACGTGTATGGAGGGATGGAAACAAGATTTTAGGTTGTTTCCCTATATAAGGGGAGGTCCCTCCCCCTTTTTGAGGGTTCTGAAATTTTGGAAGCAAAATTTTACTATCTCTCTAGAATTCTCTATCTCTCTTTATATTGTGCTTGAAAATGAGTTTTCTTTGCATTTTTACACACAACCTCTTAGCCAACTTAGACTACCTTGTTGCTGAGGTGCTTGAAGGTCTTATTTGGGCTGTTGAAGGTCGGGTTTTGGCTCGGTTGCTTCTTTGTCATTGCGTGCTTCAAGGGTAAGGATTTACCCCTTTTAAGCTTGTTTTTGTACACTAGTTTAGGCCACCTTTGCATGCTGTTTTGGCCTAGTTATCAGGTACAAAAACCTCTATTTTTAAGTGTTAAAAATGATAGTTTGAGGCCCTTTTGGAGTTAGGGGTGGTCCACCCTCGTTTGTAGCTTGTTTGCCAAGGTTTGTGCCATCTTTTAAAGCCTTTAAAACAATCTTTTTTTGGCCTTTTAACCACTAAATTCCATAGGAATTTCAGTGATATAAATTTGGTTTTGAGGTCCCAAATAGGAGGGGGTGGCCTCCCCTCCTTGTGTTTTGTTTGCATGTGTTGATGGCCTAATAGTGAGCTTCTATTTCTACAATCTCATGGCTTGATCTCAGCATGTTTTTGTGACTTTTTTGACTTGCTTTAACTCTATTTTTGGTTGGTTAAGTCACTTGTTGCTTGCTTCTTACACTTGTAGTGTAATCATGCTTATTAGCCTTGAATGCCTAATGAGTTAGTTTATCATTCTAGCTTGAGTTAGCTTAACTCCAACACATTTTTGCTACTGATTTGCTATGCTTTAGCTCTGTTTTGGGTGGTCTTGGTCATATATGCTTTGCTTTGTATAGCTGTAGTGTAATTGGCCTTTACTAGCTTTGTGTTTTAGGCCCTCTAGCATGCCTTATTTGTGATGTTTGCATGGCATGGCATCATTTAGCATGTGATTTTAGAGCATATACCTCTATCACACTCTCACATATATTGCTCTTTAATTGCTTTTGAGAGTTGTGTCTTACGCCTTGCTTGCGAACCAACATGTGCGCATGATCTTCTACTCTCTTGTGCCTTAATTTCAACATGTTTAGGCCACTGATTTGGCATGTTTTAGGTCTGTCCATAGCTGGTTTGGTTGTTTGAGCTTAGTATTGCATGCCTCTAGTGTTGTGTCATTCACTAGTTTCAATGCTTTTGGCCCTTAACATGTCGCGCATGTGTTGTTTGCATGTTGTTGTATTGTTTTTCATGCCACTTTAGCACTGAATATCTGCCATCTCCCACATTTCTTCACTTTTGATTTGTTTTGAGGGTTGGTTTACTTTTTGCTTGTGTTTAAGCTTGATAGAGTTTGTGCTCAAATGGCTTTAACCCTCTTATAAGGATTCCTCCTAGCCAAATGCATGATCTCTCTCATGCCTTAAACCATTCTATTGGTTAACCCCTCTCTCATTTAGAGGACTTTCACATTGGACAAATCAAGTAAAGAATGGTTTGGTAATGTAAAATGAGTAAACAAGAAATGGACCAAGTAAAACATGTGCAAGACAAGCATTTGTGTTGCATTGCATGTGTTTGGATCGGACGTTAATCCAAACATAAGAAATGTGGGACGCTTTCATACCGTGATGAAACGTGTTGCATTTCTTGGTCGCCAACACCATTGATCATGCATGATGGGGTGGAGGCTCTTTGTGTGTTGTTTGTGCATTCACCATGCTTGTACAAGCTCGGTCCTTTGGGGCCATCATGCATTGAGATGCTTGGTTGGTGGCTTGAGAGCCGAGTGCCACACTCCTTTAAGCTTGAGACATGATGAGGAGAGTGGCAGTGCATACATTTTCTTGCAAATACATTGATGTGCCCCCTGTTGTTCTCTGTTGTAGCAATACCAGAAGTTTGGAAAAGCAGGTGGCCGACCGGCCACTTGAAGTAGTCGACTAGCCACTTATACTAGCCAGCCGATCGCCGCTTAAGGTGGCCGTGACCACTTTTTAGGCCAACCGCCACCGCCTATGTTTGTCCAGAAATGGTCCTGTTTTGGAGCAGAAGCAGTGTGGAGGTTGGTTCAACGTTCAAAACCCAAGGCGTGTACAAATAGAGGCAATTGACGGCAAAGCAATGGATTTCCGTGCGGACGCCAATCGAGCATACATGTCTCCCTCGCCCGCGAGGCCATTTTATCGCTTTAATTAGTTAGTATAGCTAATTATTCAAGTGTTGTAATATTTTAATTAGTTTGTGTAACTAGTTATTTAAATTCAAATTGTGTAATAATTAATTACCTTAGCATAGTTAATTAGTTGATTTGTAATAATTAGTTTAGCATAGATTAGCTTAGCTCTTTTATTCGAACCCTCATTCGCGAGGGTGTATTGTTGTAATAAGCGTGCGTGTGTGTGTGCATGTCTTCCAACCCCACTTTTTTCTCCCTTTTACTTAACCGCTTTCGATAGTTAGTTTTAGGGCACGTTTTGTTTAGCATACCTTATGCTTTGCATGTTTGCATCATTCATTTGTCTTGAATGCACCGGGCTTGGCACATTATTCAAACTGCATCGTATTTCAATACCTATTTGAATACGTGTATCAAATTATTGCATTCATATGCCATCTTAGGTAGTCGAGCCTATTAGTTACATTATTGCATGTGTTGCATCAGGTATCTTGCATAGTTAAGATCATGCATTGATTTCTAACTAGCTTTTGTTTTAGCTTGGAGTACACTGTAAGTGTTTACGCTTTAGCATACTTGTATGAATGTGAGTGTTGTCATGATAGCATGCTTGTCGTGAGACTATTTGCTTAAATGCTTAACTGCATGAATGCCTGTGGGTGAAGGCTAGATTGCCTGAATTGGAACAACTTGATGATTGTGAGTTTTAAGCCCACTTTGGGAAGTGGCAAAATCATGTTTTCTAAAGCCTACTTGAGGGTGGCAAATCTGCGCTTTAGCCCACTTGCGAGTAGCACTTTCAAACCATTTTCGAAAGCAAACATGAGTCGAATTCGTTCCAATTCTCGTGATTGAGTCTATACTTGTATGTGTGCGGCACATAGTAAAGTTAGATTAATAATCAGAAAAAGAACACATGGTTTATAAAACAACATATCATGTTTAGTAGAAGCCGATCTTTGATCGGGCGAGCGGGGGTGCTCATTTCAGGACCTTCCCCTCTCGTACCCAAGTTCCCGAGCCGAAGCAACTTTAGTGATGACGGACACGTGACCTTTGGCACGAGTCAGGGTTTTCTAAATTTTCCAAAAATAAAATATTTAGGTAGCGACTCTATAATCTGGCAAAGTAATCTAGTTTTGGCATTATTTGATTCAAAATCTAATTTTCCAAAATAATTTGTTGGATTGGACTCTTTGGTGTTTATCAGTCTCACATTGCACTTTGTGAGATTAGATTCAGAACTGTGACAGGAGTTCGAACTGTAGTAAGACCAATTCGCGCCTCTCCGAAAAGGGGGCGCACGAAGAAAGTCGAGTCTACACCGTTAAGAGGCCTTTGGTAATCCAAGGATTACTGGCCGGTTATAACGCTAAACCTATAGGGGCGGGTTTTGGTCGTGACATTAGTCTATACTTGTGTGTGTGCGCATCACATAATAAGTTAGCCTAACAATCGGAACAAGAGCGTATAATATAAATAAGATACACATTATGATTAGTAGAGGCCGATCTTTGATCGGCCAAAGGAAGTGCTCAATTCATGACCGTTTCCTCTCGTACCTAAGTTCCCAAGCCGAGACACTTTGGTAATGATAGACTAATGGCCTTTAGCATGAGTCTTAGGTTTCCTAAATTTCTCCAAAAAATATTTAGGTGGCGACTCTGAAATCTGGCAAAGCAGTCAATTTTTAGCATTTTATTCAAAACATCAATTTTCCAAACAGAATTGCCGGATTTGGACTCTTTTTGTGTTTTCATTGTTTCACATTGCACTTGTGAAATTATATTTAGAACCACAGGTAGAGTCCGAACTGTAAGGCTTCGCCTCTTCGAAAGGAGCGAAAAGTCGAGCTACAACAAGCGATAATTAAGGAAATCAACGAAGTCAAAAAAAGTCAAGTAGAAAGTAAGAAAAGCAAACTCATTTTACTCAATTAACTGCCTCATCAAGAAATTAGAGATTTCTTCACTTCACTACATCAAACAATAGTGGGGAAAAAGAACAAAAAAATTAAAAGAAATGCCTAATAGAAATAAGATTTCAAAGGCTCAATCATCTTTAGGCTTAAATTTGACTCCAAAGCAATAAGAAAACACATGAGAATTAGAAGAATTTAGAACACAGATACACAACACATATAAGTTAACGTATATGTGTATATATAGGGAGAGAAAAGTGATGGAGAAGATTCAAAAATAGTCAATTTTTTTCCCTCCCTCTATCTCAGCACCCAAGCAGAGTGTTACATAACAATGAATAATTGAAATGGAAATGGCAACAGAACATAGTATTATGATCAAAGTACATAATTAAGAACTTTTGTGTGTATGTACAACTAAACAATATAATACCTGACCTTGCAGACGAGGATTAAATTATACAACAAACGAAGTTACCAAATGAAATCCATGTAATAAAATCATCCATGGTACCTGTATAAAATCAAATCCTCAATTCAATCGAATTCAATATACTTGGCAATTTCGTAAAGAAAAAAAAAATTAATAGAAAACAAGAGAAGTATTTATCTATTAAACACAAATTTATATAAACATGGAATTCAAAATTCCCTATACAGAAAAATTTATATACCCTAGGATCATATATGTATATAAGTATATATATCATTTATAAAAGAGTACCTGGATCTTCAAGAACTCTTCTTTACTCATGTTTTGAACTGAAGCAATACAACCAGAAGGGTACAATAATGGAAAGAGAAAAGGAGTTGGTTGCTGATAGATATGAGAGAAACATAATCAACTAAAATAAATTACACAACCAATGTAAACGATATCTATATATGTATATAGAAGTGTTTTGGTTAGATTGAATTTGTGGTTTGTCTAAGTGTGATGAAGTCTTGGTAACAAGTTAACTTTTATCTGCGTAGCATTGAACTATGTTGAACTGCACCACATCCCATTAGTCAAGCATTATATCAATTTAGAAGAAAAACAGCAAAATCAATTAAAGGATCCATCTAGCATTTGGTGTTTAATTTCTATTTTTTTTTTTTAAATTTTCGTTTTTCTTTTTTGTGTTATTAAGAAATTAAATTGTGCTTTAATAGAAGTGAATGTAATGGAATCAAATCAACTCTAAGGTAAAGAATAAATCATGCCTAAAGTGAATTAGTTTCTCATCATATTTTCTTTTCCTGTTTCACATTTTGCTTTGAAAATGAGGGAAAATACTAAACAAAATGGCTTCATAGCCTTTGCTAGTGCAGCTATGGTCTAAAATTGATAGCTAAGAACAATTTTATATTAAAACCACACACATATATACATCTCAAAGAATTAATCCATCAACGATTACCAAGAGGGTCTGTCAATGTTCTATATTTAGTAATTTCAAAGTAGCGTTACCTTATTCACATTGGCTATAAATAATCTTCTTCGCTTGAATCGCAATCAAAATTGGATGTACAAGATACTGCATCACAAAACTAGAAACTGTTGAATTGATGGAGATTGATTCAGGACAATAAGAAAATAGTATTAAACAAGGATAGCTATCAATCAAGTAATAAAACTCTTGGGACTAAAACCAAATGAATATTTTCATTTGAACCATGGATGCTTACATTGCAAGAGAAGTGACTAGAAAAATTTCGAAGTTAGTTACAAGATCTACATCTTTTGAGTCATTAGTCTTGGCCCTCTTGGAAAGAATTATAGATTGTTCACCATTCAATACTAAAATCAAATGCCCTAGTGACAATTTGACACAGAGAGAGAAAGAGAAAAACTACGTTACCTATTCTAGATGCAGCGTTATGATGCCAGAGATATTTCGCAAATAAAGTAATTGAATAGCAAAACAATGAAATGTCAATTAAAGCACAAAATAAAAGCACAAAAAAAAGAAGGTAATAAAGTAATTGCGATAAACACACCATCCCCTCCACCTTCATATGAGAAGGTTTATTAATAATTCATTCACACAAATTTTTTGCCTGAATCTTCTGAAATGAGACTCTTATTAATAAGAAACCAGATTTCTACCAGTAAGAAATATGGGTGAAAATTTTGTGTGAATTCAATTTACCTCTCTCTAAACTTTTTCGAGCTTGAAATGCAAGTAGTAAGTTAGAGAGGGTACAATACGGTACATGATTGAGTTTTGGGTATTATGAATGCAAACAACTAACAAGTAGGGTTTGTGTTGCATATGTGTGCAGTCCAGTAGAGCTCACAGGCTCTCTCACACCACCATATATCATATATATATATATATATGTAAAAATTGAGCAGTTCTAGAGTCCCAGACAAAAAGGACTTATTTGTGATGAGTGGCCAAGATTTTTTCATGCTATGGTTCCACATCAACAAGTTTGAATCTACACAATAGATCTATTCTTAATACTATTATGGGCCAATAGACTTTTTGGTAAAAATTAGCTCATGGCCAGTTGTGAACTCTGCAACTTGAAACTATCATCCATTTTGTACTATCAATTGCAATTCCCACATGGGAAACATGTAAACACACGCTACACGAGGAGTTATATAAATATTATATATAGGAAAAATTACAAATTTCACAAAATAATTACTTATACATGAAAAAATTTATAATTTATTAATTAAAATTTATAAACTTTATCATTATTTTGGAAATAAAATCCCACTACTCCACTGTTTAGTTATTTCCTCTTATATACAGAAATTTTATAGTAATAAAGTAGTAATAGTAGTAGTAGGGACCTAAAAAATCCCTTTACAAGAAAGAATTGAAACATATGAAGGAAGCAAACAGCTTACCTGTAGAATTCGGCATAAAGGTCTTTATCACTAACATAAGCAAGCAACTTTACCACTTGTAAGAATAAAATGAACACGTTAGAAATTACCATGACAAGTCAATAAATGCAACAAAAACATAAATTGATATTAAAGAAACAGGATGGCCACCTTATCTAATTTGTCCTCAATGGCTTCATCATTCAATTTTTCATTCCCACCATTCTTGAGAATATTATCACAAAATGAAGCCAGCAGCTCTGCACTAGAGCAGCCAGAAACTTATTTGTTGCAAAAAACCTCAAAAGCCCCTTTCAGAGCCTACAGAAGAACCAATAAGGTTAACTTTATAATTATAAATGTATAATTATTAGCAAAGGACCCGAACCATGAAGCACAACTCTCCAAAACAAACCTTGTGAAATAGAGTTTGGTTTGCAAAACAATCATTCACATATGCCATATACTTATTATGCAGCTTAATAACTTTTCTGACAAGAACCTGAATAAGAGACTGCCACATAAGTTTCTGTGCTTTCCAACTTCAACTACATTAGATACCGAATGTATAGAAAATGAAAAAATTACCTGCTCCTGTAAGACAACAACATTCTCTGCCTGTGGAGAAATAGCCGTTAACCCTTTGAAATGCAATAATATAATTAGCCATCAAAATTTTAAAGGAAAAATCGCATTATTCATTAACAATTATTAATTCTATAGTCAAATTCTATGATTGACTGTTACTCTTTTACCATTCATTCCTACCATTTTTTTATTGTTCATACTCCAACGGTCCAACCAAGAGCAATTATAATCCTAGGCCACAAGAGCCATAGTTAACCTTAAAATTAGGCCAATCCAATCCCTTGTTGGGTCATTCATTCTGCATGAATTGTAACTAGAATACAAATATGAAGCAAACGGAAATAACAGACTGGTCTTATTAAGCTTACCTGCTCTATAGTGTCAGTTTCACTGAATTTAACAATCTAACCCTTCTGTTGTAGGTGCCCTCTTCCCTCTAATAGCTCAAGTTCTCAAATTGTTTCTCTTCCTGAAACTTATTCTCAATTGTCTTCCCCTTGGCTATTAAAGAGTAAATTCATTGAGAAAACACAAAGAATTCAAGAACATATACCCAAATTAGGTCTTAGTACTATATGACTAAAAACTAGTCATCAATCTAAGCACTAATCCTTGTTCAAGAAAACCAACAAAACTAGTGATGATTAATGTTCTTCAAAGATGTCTTAGATAAACATATAAAACTATATAAACACACATGTAATGAGATCATCGAATAAAGAGAAGAAATAGAGAAAAGTAAGAGAAAAACATAGAAAATTTCTTAGCTACCTATTTGTCGAACAAACAAGAAAATTTATTTAAATCAAATACAACTCTAGATCAAAACTATTGAAGCCAAATACCTAAGAGAACTAAAAAAAATATAAAACAACCATACTTGAGAGAAGCATAAACCTAGATCAGATCCCAATCATCCAAACCAAGCTCGAGCCATCGTTTATGGAATAGATGAGAACCTAGATTGCCGATGAAAATCGAAACCTAAGCAAGAGTTATGTAAATGGAACACAGATCCAGGTCATTACCGTGTAGTGATGAAAAAATCTCTGAATCTTGAGTGAACTCACAGCAAGTCTAGATCAGACTCGATAAACAACAAGACCTATAATGAAAATCAAAATCCTAATCAAATGTAAATATAATAATTTTCAATAATAAATTTGACCATATGTGAAATCTAGTAAATGGAATACAAATCAAGATTGCTACCATGAAAGATCTGTATCTCAAGTGAACTCAGCAACTCCAAATCAACAGTGATTGGATACCTGAATCCATGAAAAACGAAGACTTAGATCGGTAAAGATTTAGGGAAATCGAAAATCTCAAAGGAAAATATCAAATCCTAAAACCTAATGCACAAATCGAAATCGAAATCGAGATCCAGATTACAAGAAACCGTTGAGACTAGAAGCATCATCTCTCCGTTGATTTATAAACTCCAAGAAGTCTTCATTGCCGGTTGCATCCACGACTCCTTAGGGCTAGTGAGAGAGAATCATTTTAAAGAGAGAGAGAGAGAGCCATTTGAGTTGTGTAAGGTTTGAATAGATATGGAGTTAAGTCTCTGTTAAAGTTAAACAGACTTAGCTCATTGGGACAAACGCGCGATTGAGATATCACGTTTTGGAAAGTGTGTCTGCTGATTGAGTTGAGACATATCACAACGTTTTTTAAAACGCCTTGATAATAGTGCCACTGTAAGATACTTTTTTTTGTAGTGTTCAGACTTGATCGTGTTCTTAGACATGATATGACATATTAGAGTACTAACAACTAGTCATTATTTTATGATATAGTTCCATGTTCATGAGATTCGTTACTAACTAGAGCTCCCATAGTGCTAGAGTTCACTATAACACATACATTATGGTATGTATGCTACGCAAAACTCTCACACAATTAAGTTTGTCACACCCTGAAAAATATGAAATTTTTTGAGATATTGATTTGTGATTATGTATCAATTTTAAACAGTAAATAACAATCCTAATCAAACAATCAAAGATGAATCAACACAACGATTTAACGTGAAAAAAATCACAATTGGAGCACCTCCAATTGTGATAAAAAAAAATCACGGGTCAAAGCCACAAAACAATCCACAAAGAAGACAAAAAAAGGAATTACACAAATGTATTCTCAATTACCTAGTGAATCCACGCTCAAATTGAACCGACCCCAATGTGCCTCTTCCACTACCGTTTTCACCTTAGAATTGTCTTGTCTAACATTAAATCCACAACGCTAATGTCGAATCCACAACGATGAACCACTCCAGAATCCACCAAACTTTCAGGCCAAGTTTTTCGGAATCCACCAAAAAATAACTCTCTCTTTTGTGAATAAAAGAAAATAAACAAACCCGTTGATGATGTTGATATAAAGTTTACGGATCCATTGATCACTCTTAAATCATCAAGGAAACACTCATAAAGCACCCTTCAATATAAAACACTTTGTTTTTTTTTCATCTTTGGAAAACTAGACCGCTCTAACCCTAAAACGAGTAAACAGCGCACTTTACTGTAATCTAGATCGCGAAGACTGCTTGAGTGATGTGACTAAAGGCAACGCGAAATATATAAGCTGACCGCTCGAGCGGTAAAACTTTCTTCCCAGAAGTTCAAACGCTCTGCAAAAGTACTAGATGATAATTTTCTTCGCTCGAGCACACAAATGACAACTTGAGCCGTCAAACAACTTCGACTGTATTTTTGCCTTTTGTTTCGGGGGTGCTGCCCCTCGACCTCACCTAGGTGCTGCCTCGAACCTAGCATGGGGGCAGCTCGATCCCTGTACTCAGTCAGGAAAGTGGCAAACATGACTAGATTAAGATCACAAACTCCATTGCATAGGCACAATTTGGGTTAGATTAGCATCTAAACACTCACATTCTCATTGAAACATAAGAGTGAATAAAATTACAACTGAGTGGAGCTTTGTCAAATGGGATTGCTAATTACTAAAACCTAATAATCTCTCCCTTTTGGCAATTCCATGACAATACACACCTAACAAATAAAATCCTAATCACCCCAACCCATTACACCCAACAAAAACTAAGGTATTGTTTGGTGGAGTTTTAGAATTATGATTTGAGAATTGAATTGTATTTTGAGTTTATGAGTTTTGGAATTATGATTTCAAAAGAGAAAATCTGTTTGGTTATGAGTTTTGAATTTTTAATGTGACATATGAAATGAGAAAAGTTGTTTGGTTATGAGTTTTGAATTTTTTTTTCAAAACTTAATTGAAAAACTTATGACTCATAACCAAACACACAACTCAAAACTCTATTGAAAATTCTATTCAAAACTCATAACCAAACTCTTTTTAAAATTCAATTCAAAAAAGTAATTTGTCATTTTGATCTAAAAAAATAATTTCTATATTTAAAAAATATCAAAAACAAATATAAATTTTTTTCTTCAAATAATAGGTGGTGATTGACAATTGCAAAAATAAATAAATAAATTTGTACTGTTCCGATCAACTGGCCGAACATCCGAGAGGATGTTCGGGCGAACAACTGGGTAGACCAAAAATTCAAAAAATGTCTGATTTACCAAACATGTTTTCTAAATGTGTTTTGAAATTGATTTGGAATCATGATTTGAAAACTCTTACCAAACATAGGATTAGAATGTAAGGGTAGAATTAGTTTTGGAAAGTCTTACCAAACACAGCCTAACTTCTTTCTCAAGATCATGATCTACAAAACAACTATCAGTATCACATGAGTATATGAAAGCAATAAAAATGGCTATTAGTGCCACAAGAGTATATGAAAACAATAGACATAGGTATTAGTGTCACAAGAGTATATGAAAGTAATAGACATATGACAAGATTATCTTGAAGCGTAAATAGATGGAAATATGAATAGATAAAAATTGGAGACTTTAAGACTTTCAAAACATGCAGTATGAGTATATGAAAATTTTAAGAAACATGTAAAAACACTCAAAATTCTCTCCATTTTTTGTCATGAATTGTCAAAGGAATCTCAATCAACTAAAACAAGAGTATAAACCACACAAGCAAGGACAAGATGGTGTAATTATCAATAGCATGCGAAAAGTAAGTAATAAATAAGCAGTGTATAGCAACATGTAAACCAACTAATGCCAATCTCTCTTACCAAAACCAATCAATGTAAGTTCATGCTAAAAATACCTTGCAATGATTAACCAAACTTCCCCTACTAAAAGCAACCACAAACACTGAAAACAATGAACAAAAAGAAAAATACAAAAATAATATGGTAGAGCAAGTAAGGAATTTCAGATATGTACCTTAAAATACATAAGAATATCCGAGAAACACAATTACTTGAAAACACAATGTGTACAACCTCTAGAAGATTCTTCATGAAAAAATATGATGCAACGTGTGAAAAGCATAGATCTCATGATAAAAGTGCGTGTGGCTCTTGGAGATCGACAAACTCTAGATTTAAATCCTAGCAATGATTTGATGGTTGGACCTTCGACAAGAGAATCTAAACACAACTTAGGAAAGTCAAACCACTAGGAATCAAAGGGTATCTGTTGAGTAAATGCAAAAGCTCTCCCTTGATCAATGAATCATATATATATATTTGAATTTTCTTTGTTTCTTTCTTTTGCGCACTCATTGGCAGTTTTCATACTTAAGAGTATGGATACCGAATCAAAGAAGCATGGATAAAATAAGGATAGTCTGGTTGGTGACTCCAAGGTAGCCTTTTCTATATGCCTTGACTACAAAGCACTGAGGGGAAAGCTGTGGAGATGCAAAAAGATGGAAGGTGGTTAAGAGACTTAACTTCACCTATGATGTGTTAGTATATGTCAATTCCTCTAGAAAAGAAAAAGACACAATGCTAGAAGTCCATAGAGAAATTTGATCACTTATGCAGAAGATTCTGATATTGGCTAATCCAAGAGTGTGTATAGAATGAGACATACTAATTAAGGTACACACACTCCGAAATGAGTAATGACCATAGAAAATACACACATATTACCATGTAATGGACATTCTCATCAATTTCAATATGCACCAAGAACTTTTTACAAATTTCAATGTTGCAAAACCATACTAAGAAAATCTTTTTGATTTTTTTTAATAACTAAAGCAAGACAAAAAACGAACAGGCACATACAAAACGATCCAAAATGAAAAAATAAACAAAAACCAAAAATAGGAGAAAAAATAAAAACAAATAAATAAACATGTTAAATCAAGTCAAGCTTTTCACCTAAACCGCTTTAGTATTACCAATGTTATGGGAATTGCGGTTCTTAAGTGATGTTGTGGTTTCCTTCCCCTTCATTGGCAAACCATCTCGACGTGGTTTCCAACCTCCTACTCCAAGGTCTAGGCAACTACAAACTCGCTTCATGTTTGGTCTCAAGAAAATCAAAATAAGAAGGTCTAAGTTGACCTTTAACTTCATTACAACCAATGAAATGTCTCTTACCCCAAAAGGTATTATAATTTCTTCTACTTTTGTGAGACACTCTCCCATACAACTCATAACAATAAGGGCGAATATGATCATACATATCACAATGATGACAAATAAAAATAGGGTGTACCTTCTTTTCTTTTACCTTACCAGCTCTAGGAAAATTGAGAAGTCCATCCTTATGCTGAATCGTTTGCTCTTCCTTTCCTTGAGTTCTGGTATCATGAGATATAGATGCACTCCATTTTTGCTCTTTGTCACCACAAAAGTCAATGCCACTCTTATCATAACACATTTGTTGAGACCCAATGATATTGTCTAAAGTCTTTGATCCTTTGTTTCAAAGACCAATGGTAGCCATAGCACATTTGAGCTCTTTCTCTTTATTGATGACTAGCTCTTCCAAGGCAACATGAGACATCTAGAGAGTTTCAATCTTTTCTTCATATATTGCATAGATTTGCTGTAATTCATTCCTCTCTGTCTCACAAGTCAAGAGTTTTACACAAAGAGCTTGTCGATTATTAGAGATCTTGATGGCATCATTCATAGCCTTGGAAATCTCTTCCTTTAGTTTGACATTCTCACTTTCATAGGCTTTGAGTTTGATTGTGAGCTAGTCATTCAATCTAGATAAGTTAGGAGATTAAACATTCATCATGAGCGATATTCTCAACCACCTCTTGGGATACTCCATTCGTCTTTCAGCGCCAAAAATTGCCATGAAAGTAAGAAATTGTTCATGCCCCTCTTCACCTTAAGCTTCATCATAGCTTTCATCTTTATCAGACTCTGATTTATCATCCCAAGTGATAGCAAAGGTTTTCTTTTTCCTCAAACAATTAGGGTATTCTTGAGCAAAGTGGCCAAATCCTTGGCATTCATAGCATTGGACTCTTTCAAAGTTCCCTTGTATCTTTCCTTTATTCTTTTTGGTTGTAGAATCAATTTTTAGTTTATCTTTGCCTTTGGATTTATGAATTAATTCCAAAATATTAGGCTTTTTTTTTCTTTTTTTTCTTTTTTATAGAAAAGAATTTTTAAATTGTTTTATAAAAGCATCCGTAATCTTGAAATCAATCTCATAATCCTCGTCAAAATCCTTTCTAACTCTGTGAACACTACTAAAAGTAATATCATCTTTTTGTTTCTTTTTGAAATTTATATGTACCTCATAGGTTTGAAGATTTCCAACTAAATGATCTAGCTTGAGATTGTTAATATCTTGAGCCTCCTTAATAACCATAACTTTTGGTTAGAACCGATCAGGCAAGGACCTTAAAATATTTCCCACAATCTTGGATTTCGATATTTTTTTCACCTAAATTAAAGTTAGAATTTACAATGTCACTCAACTTCACATAAAATTCATCAAAAGTCTCACTATTTTCCATTAAAAGGTATTCAAAACTAGACTTGAGCCTTTAAAGTTTTGAGTGTTTAATTGAAGGAGTGCCCTCATGAATAGTTTGTAAGATATCCCAAATTTCTTTTATGACTTCACAATTGCAAATACAACTAAACTCTTCTAGTATGACATCGCAAAAGAGAGAATTGATAGATTTATTATTTTAGCTACTATTTTGGTAATTAGTTATGTCCCACTTATCAATTGGTTTAGGAAAAGTTACTCCATCAATGGTAATCGTTAATTCGGTCCACCCACACATGACGAATTGCCAAACTTTTTCATCAATAGATTTTAAAAACACTCTCATCCAAGTTTTCCAAAAAGAATAATTAGATCCGTCAAGTAAGGGTGGTCGAACCATAGAATTCCTTCACGAATTGAATCTATTATCACAAATCAAGCAAGATCTCGCTCTAATAGTTTTGAAAAAATAAAAGTAAAGTGACCTGATCTGATACCAATTGAAAAATTTTAAAATTCTCGAGATATTAATTTATGATTATTGTAGATACCCCATCTTTGATGGCCCTTACGACGTAGACGTCATCGCATCCATACCCAATGATGAATACTGCAACCCTTGGTGGCCTGCCGGCCACCTTTTTGGGCTGCCGGCCATCACTTTTGGTTGCCAACCATTGATGTGGCCTACCGGCCACCAATGTCTTTCGCAGATATTTTGTGACAGCTATGCCAGCTGTGTGCACAGATGCTTGCATCTGCCCCCACGTGTAGGGCTGAATGTTCTTGAGGGGAATTCATGTTTTCTATATATAGAAGGCCTCCCTCTTATGTTTGAAGGTTAGAAAAATTTTAGAGCAAAATTTTTCCTCTCTTTGTACAATTCTCTATCTCTCTTTCAAATCTCTACACTTTAGCTTATATATCCTTAATCTCCGCCTATACACCCTTAACCAAACCTTCTCATCTTTGAGCTGAGTACTTTTGAGCTTGGTTTGAGCTCTTGAAGGGTGTGTTGTCTTGATTTGTTGCCTAGAAGGGTGTGTTGTCTTGATTTGTTGCCTAGTACTTTGTTTTATTTGCTATTATTCTTGCAATTTTCCAACTATTTTTGGGTTGTAAAAACTCTGTATTTTTGGGCTGAGCTTGGGTTTTAAGGCCAATAAAGGTTGAGGGGTGGTTCACCCTTCTTTGCACTTTGTTTTGAAGGCATTTTCCCTTGTGTTTCCTATCATTTTACTATATGTTTTTGAGCTTTTAAAAACCATTTTTCAGAGTTATTTTAGTGGCCAAAATCATGTTTTGAAGTCCAAATTTGGAGAGGTTAGCCTCCCCTCCTTATGTCTTGCTTACTAGCTTAGCTCGTGCTATGTTTTAGCTTATTAATCTAGTTATTTTTGTCTTAATTCCAACATGTTTTAAGATTTATTTTAGACTGTTTTAGCACTTTTTTTGGTTGGTAGTTGCATTTGAGTTTTGTTTTGCATGCTTATAGTGTAATTGTCCTTATAAGTTTGGTGTTCTAAGCCTTAGACACCATCTTGTTTGAATTGATTGCATTTATTTATGGCTTTCCATACTTGTGATCACTCTTAATCATCTGTGCAATCTCCCTCCTTTCTTGGCTTTTGTTTTTCTTTGAAAGTGGTTCAAACTACTTGTTTGTTTAAGCATGAGATTGAAATGTCATGCTTAATGGTTTAATTCCTTAGAGGGTTCATTACCAATGGTATGATGTCTCTTTTATGTCTCTTTCATGCCTAAAACAACTCTTAGTTTGAGCCCTCTTCCCATTAGAGGACTTAAATTCACTTTTGGACTCAATTTATTAAAGAATGGATGGTAATCTAAAATGAAGTAATAAAATTGAGACTAGAAATGGTGCAAGATAAGTTTGTTTTTATGTTCAATCGAATGTTAATTGAATACATGGAAGCTTGAGGCATTTCATACTCATTAGTGATGAAATGATTCAACTTTCCAAGGTCACCACTTCCCTTGATCAATTCATGAAAGGGAGGAGGTTTTAGTCTTATTTTTTTTGCATTTATTGAAATTGCACACTTTGTTTCATGAGCCATAATGCAATGAAATTGCTTGAGTTGATGGTTTGTGGACCAAGCTTACTACTCCTTTGATTTGTTCATAAGAAGGAGGGGTGAGTTGTGCACACAACCCATGAGAATACCCCGTGCATGCTCTGTTTGTTCTCTATTACAGCAAGATGAACTGGGCAGCAGTGGTCGGCAGACCATTTTCCATGGCCGGCAGCCCACCTTTGATGGCCGACTGGCTATCACTGGTGGCCGATAGGCCTTCACTCCTAGCCAGTCGACCATTGATGCAAAATTCAGCAGTGTGTTCTTTGAGCAGAGTAGAGCTGTTCTAGAAATAGACAAGGGTGTTAGTGTTCTGTTATGAAACAAAGACCTTCTAGAAATAAAACAGTGGCTTTTCGGGCGGAAGCCGAGCACGTGCATGAGCATTCTGCACATATTGAGCCTATCTAGTCTAAATTTTGAACGTAAATGTTTGTTGTAATTTAGTTTTAGCTAGTTAATTATGATATGTGTTGTAATTAATTAGTTAGTTAACTAATTATTCGATTTCGTCTTGTAATTATTTTTAGTTGACTAGAATAGTTAATTAATTTGTTGTAATAATTAGTTAAGTAGTTTAGGTAATTTCATTTGTTTTGTAATAGTTAGCTTAGCTTTAATTAGTTAGTTAGCTAGCTTAGTTCATTCAGACTCTCCTTCATGAGAGCGCAATGTAATAATGTGTATGTCTTCCAACCCCATGTCTTTCTCCCTTTTATTTACTAGCTTATGATGGTTAGTTTAGGGACATCATGTTTTATTTAGCATACTTCATGTTTACATCCATTTGTATTGCATGCACCGAGGCTCGGTTCATCATTTTAACTTGCATTGTTAATTAAACACTTCTTTGAATATGTGCTTAGACCGCATGCTATCAAATTGTTTCACATATCATGTTAAGTAGCCAGGCCTATTTAGATTGCATATTGTATGTGTTGCATTAGTCATATCGCATAGTTAAGAATCATGCATTTTTCTAACTCTTTTGTTTATTTTGGCTTGGAGTACTAGGTGAACCTTTTTACTTGCTTTAGCATATCGCATGTGTGTGATTATTGCCATATCAAAGCATGCTTACCATGAGGCTAATTGCTTAAGTGTTATAAACTGCTTGAATGCCTGTAGATGAAGGCTTGTTGCTTGAATTGGAATAATTTGAGCAATGTTCATATACAATCACTTTTTCAAGTAGTACATATTTCAAAATGATTTTCAAAACAAACATGAATCAAATATTCCAATTCTTGCAAAGTTAGTCTATCTTGTGTGTGCGCATCACATAGTAATGCTAGCCTAATAAACCGGGACAAGAACATATAATGTAAATAAGACTCATATCATGATTAGTAGAGGCCGATCTTTGATCGGGCGAGCGGGGGTGCTCAATTCATTCATGACCTTCTTCTCTCGTACCTAAGTTCTCGAGTTGAGACAATCTTGGTGATGACAGACACGTGGCCTTTGGCACGAGTCATGGGTTTCCTAAATTGTTCCAAAAATATTTAGGTGGTGACTCTGAATCTGGCAAAGTAGTCCATTTCTGGCATTTTGTTTTTTTTGATTCAAAATCAATTTTCCAAAAGATTTTTCGGATTAAGACTCTTTGGTGTTTATTTATTTTGCATTGCACTTGTGGAATTAGATTCAGAACCGTGGGAGTTCGATACTGTGGGGCGTTATTCGACTCCCAAAATAGGGCACGAAAAGGTCAAGTTACAGTATGTATCAATTTTAAACAGTAAAGAACGATCACAATCAAACAATTATAGATGAATCGATATAACGATTTAACATAGAAAAACCACAATTGGAGCGCCTCCAATTGCGATTAAAAAAAACACGGACCAAAACCATAAAACAATTTACTAAGAAAATAAAAAATGAATTACACAAGTGCACTCTCAATAACCTAGCGAATCCATACCCAAATTGAACCAACCCTAATGTACCTCTTCTACCACCGTCTTCACATCGGAATTGTCTTGCCCAACGTTAAATCCACAACGCTGATGTCGAATTTATAACGATGGGCCACTTCGAAATCCACCAAAGCTTTAGACCCAAGTTCCCCAGAATCTACTGAAGAACAACTCTCTCTTTTGTGAATAAAAGAAAATAAACAAACCCCTTGATGATGTTAATCCATTGATCACTCTTAAATCATCAAAGAAACACTCATAAAGCAACCTCCAACATAAAACACTTTGTTTTTTCTTCATCTTTGAAAAACTGGACTGCTCCAACCCTAAAACGAGCAAACAACGCACCTTATTGTAATCTGGATCGCAAAGACTGCTCAAGCACACATTTCACCATTCAAGCGGTGTGACTAAAGGCGGTGCAAAACATATAGGCTAACTACTCAAGCGCAACTTTCACCGCTCAAGTAGTGAAACTTTCTTCCCAGAAGTTCAAACGCTCTGCAAAAGTAGTAGATAATCATTTTCTTCACTTGAGCGCACAAATGACTGCTCGAGCGGTCAAACAACTTTCGATTGCATTTTTGCTTTTTGCTTTTGGGGCGTTGCCCCTCGACCCTGCCTGGGTGCTGTCTCAGACCCAGCATGGGGCGTTACCCCCTGAACCCCCGTACTTAGTCAACGAAGTGGCAAACATGACAGGATTGAGATCACAAACTCTTCTTCATAAGCACAATTTTAGTTAGATTCTTATCTAAACACTCACATACGCACTAAAACATAAGTACTAATAAAATTATAATTGAACGGAGTTTTGTCAAACGAAATTTCCAATTATAAAAACCTAACATACTCAAATGTCATACGGATCTTAGTCTAAGAATGCTAGGTAATTATTCAGTAGTTCTAGATTATTAGGTGATATTATTCACGTGGTACTTTCAACTAATAATATATATTTTTTTTGTGAGTAGGACAGTACTAATGCACTTTATTTATTAGTTGGAAGATAATAGATGACTTAATGATGTGTTTTTTGTTTTTTAATTTATTTGGGGCACTTCATTCGTAATGCTACATGATTTTCAAAATTAAGCAATAATTTTTAAGTATGTATAATAACATAGAAATTAAACATAGAACTTACTATAAAAAATAAATGAATAGGTAGGATTTTTTTAATAGTGTGTTCCATTAACAAATCTTGTAAAATTTGATCCATTTATCTACTGTGTAATTATGCATTTGATTTCTATATTTCTAGCACTATTGATAATTTTCAAAATTAATTAGTTTTTTTTTAATTATCTTTTGTTTTTGTCGGGTTTTTATAATCCAATTAATCACTTAATCAATTAACTAAAAATGAAATAAGTTGGTTTGATAATAAGTTCCTTTTAAAATTAAAGAAAAAAAAATTAAAGCTCCATTTAATTTAGTTTTAGAATTATAATTTGAGTGTGAAATTGTGATTTAAGTGTGGAGTTATGAGTTGAGTTTTAAAAAGAGAAAATTGTTTAGTTATATGTTTTGAAAAGAATTTTGAGTTGTATTTTGAGTTTTGAGTTGTATTTTTGAAATTTTTTAGATTTATTTTTAAAATATTTTTAAATGTTTAAAAAAATTTATTTTTTTATTTTAAATATTTTATTTTATTTTGTAAATATTTAATTTTTTTAATATTTTAAACTCTAAACACAACTCCATACTCATATCGTAACTAAACATATAATTCAAAATTCAATTCAAAAATTATTTTCAAAACTCATAACCAAACACCGAACTCAAAACTCTACACTACTTTCAAAACTCCACACTCATATCGTAACCAAACATATAAATAAAAAATTAAAATATTTAAAATAAAAAATAATTTTTAAATGCTTAAAAAATATATTTATAATACTTAAAAAAAATACAACATACAAATGTATGAAATACATTGCACATTAAAATAAATAAATAAATATTAAAAATATTTATCCTAAAAAATAAAAATCAATTTTTTTTTAAAATACAACTCAAAACTCTTCACAAAATTCATAATCAAACATATTTTGTCTTTTCAAAATTCAACTCAAAACTCATAACTCAAAATACGACTCCATACTCAAATCATAATTCTAAAAATAATGTGAAAAAATAAAATAAAGGAGTAGTGGATGGATACTGGAGCAACCAGTCATATCTGTGCAAATAAGAAGATGTTCACAAACTACAAAGTGGTGGAAAGTGGAGAATAACTTTTTATGGAAAACTCCTCCACTTCAACTGTGGAAGGACAAGGAAAGATTGTACTGAAAATGACCTCGGGGGAAAGAACTCAACAATGTACTCCATGTGCCTGAAATTCTCAAGAATTTGATTTCTGGGTCATTGTTGATCAAGAATGGGTTTAAATTAGTCTTTGAATCTGACAAGGTTGTGCTCTCTAAGAGTAGAATGTATGTGAGGCGAGATTATGTGAGTGATGGGCTTTTTAAGCTCAATGTAAATACTGTTGTACCTAATTTGGCTATTAATAATAAGAACACATCTTTTGTTTATATTATTGAGTCTTCTTTTTTATGGTATGGTAGATTAGGAGATATTAATTTTAATTCTTTGCGTAGACTTGTTGCTTTAGAATGTTTACCAAACTTAGAGTTTGATCATAATCATAAATGTGAGATTTGTGTTGATGCAAAACTCACTAAAGCATCATTTAATAAAGTAGAAAGAAGTACTGAACCTTTAAGTTTAATTCACACAGATATCTATGATTTAAAAATTTTTCAAACTAGAGGAGGTAAGAAGTACTTTATTACTTTTATTGATAATTGCACTCGATATTGCTATGTTTACTTCTTGAGAAATAAAGTTGAAGTCTTAGAAGCTTTTAAGTAATATAAACTTGAGGTTGAAAATCTACTTGGCAAAACTATTAAGATAGTAAGAAGTGACAGAGGTGGTGAGTATGGTGCACCATTTGAGGAATTTTGTTATGAACAAGGTATTATTCACTAAATCATTGCACCATTTTCTCCTCAGTCAAATGGAGTTGCTGAGAGAAAGAATCGAACTCTTAAAGAGATGATGAATGCCAGGTTGATTAGTTCAGGGTTACCTCAGAACTTATGGGGGGAAACGATCTTGTCTACTAATTTTTTCCTTAATAGGGTACCCCACAAGAAAATCAATCAAACACCTTATAAAGTATGGAAAAGTCGACGACCTACCTACAATTTCCTTAAAGTGTGGGGGTGTTTGGCCAAGGTGGCAGTCCTTAGTCCTAAAACAACTAAGATAGGACCAAAACCGTTGATTGTGTGTTCATTGGTTATGCAAATAATAGTAGTACATACGATTTTTAGTTCATAGATCTGAAAATCTTGATATGTATGTAAACACTATTATTGAGTCAAAGAATGCCATTTTTTAACACATTTTTCCTTGCAAGGAAATCAAGAGAAAAGTTTAAATAAAAGAACTTTTGATACTGTTATGGGTAGCAGTGAAGACCACAATGATAATAAAGTAGATGAACTTAGAAGTAGCAAGAGGGCTAGCATCTCTAAATCATTTGGTCCAAATTTTCTGATATACTTGTTAGAAAATGAGTCTCAAAACTTCAAGGAAGCAATGTCAATTCTTGAAGGTCCATTGTAGAAAGAGGCTGTGAATAGTGAAATTGAATCAATTTTGTAAAACCATAATTGGGAATTGGTGGATCTTTCACCAGGGTATAAACCTCTTGGATATAAGTGGATATTCAAGAGAAAAATGAAAGCAGATGGTTCAATTATAAATACAAGGCTATGCTTATTGTTAAGAGGATACAGGCAGAATGAATGCCTTGATTATTTTGACACCTATTCACCAATGACAAGAATAACATCTATTTGTATGTTAATTGTGATTGCAGCTTTGTATAATCTGGAAATACATCAAATGGATGTTAAAACAGTTTTTTTGAATGGCGAGTTAGATGAGGAAATCTATATGGAACAACCGAAAGGGTTTCAAATTCCCGGTCAAAAGAAAAAGGTTTGTAAACTTGTCAACTCCTTTTATGGGTTAAAACAAGTTCCGAAACGATGGCATGAAAAATTTGATCACGCTATGCTTTCGGATGGTTTTAAGATAAACAAATGTGACAAATGTGTCTATGTTAAAAGCACAGACAAAGGTTATGTCATAGTTTGTCTTTATGTGGATGACATGTTCATTATTGGAAGTAATAATGACATGATTAAATCCACAAAGAAAATGTTAAACAAAAAGTTTGACATGAAAGATCTAGGAGTAGTAGATGTAATTCTAGAAATAAAAGTTAGTCTCATTATGTCGAGAAAATTCTGGAGAAATTTGGAAAGTATGACGACCGTCCTGCTAAAACACCTATTGACATTAGTCTTCATTTGTCAAAAAATATAGGTGCAGGCATATCTCAATTAGAGTACTCTCGGATAATCAGAAGCTTGATGTACTTAATGAATTGCACTAGGCTAGATATAGCCTATGCTGTTAGCAAATTGAGTAGGTACACAAGTAATCCAGGGTGCGATCATTGAAAAGCAATAATTAGGATACTTAGGTATCTAAGACATACTCAGAATTATGGCTTAAATTATACCAAATATCCTCTAGTACTTGAGGGGTACAATGATGCAAATTGGATATTAGATACTAAAAACTCAAAATCCACTAGTGGATACGTCTTTACCCTGGGAGGTGCTGCAGTCTCTTGGAAATCCTCCAAGCAGACATGCATAGTAAGATTGACAATGGAATATGAGTTTATCACATTAGATAAAACAGGAGAAGAAGCAAAATAGCTTCGTAAATCCTGAGAAGGCATTCCAATGTGCCCTAAACTTGTGCTAGTTATATGCATTCACCGTGATAGTGAAGCAGCAATAGGACGGGCACAAAATCATATGTATAACGGTAAGTCTCGACACATTTGTCGAAGACATAATACCGTTAGGCATTTACTCTTACATGGAATAATTTCCATAGAATATGTAAAGTCAAAGGAGAATATTGCGAGTCTATTGACTAAAGGACTAGCCATAGAGCAAGTGTACCATTTATTGAGGGGAATGAGATTAAAGCCTATTACTTAAAAGTCGCCATAATGGTAACCCAACCTAGTTGACTAGAGAACCCAAGATCTAGGTTCAAAGGAACAACTAAATTATGGATAACTTCACGTATCACTAAGGAGGTTTACTCTTACCCATTTCTATGATAAGAAGAGTGATACCTGCAGCGTTAGTAGGATAAGCTTTATTTTTAATGATTCTTATAGCTTGGATATCCAAGTGGGGTATAGCAGGATACTCTTAATAAGAAATCACTTATAAAAGTGTGAACTGGGCTGGTTCTATGAGAATTGAGAAGGCTAAATTCTCTAGCGCACTCATGAATTACCATGTGTTGTTTAGGGCCAAAATGAACACAACCGTAAGAAACTAAACTATGTCTGCGGATACATTATGTGTAGTTTATTGTCTTGGCTTACACAAACAGCTGAACAGTTCAAGGCATTACGTCCATTGGTTAACCAGTAAATCCGATAGGCTTTCACTAGAGAAGGTTCAAAGCCAAAAGCTACCTATCTCGATATAGTGTATCTTCTTAATGTACTATTTCTTTGTCTACATCTTGTTGCATGTCCGTTATCGTGAATTCCATTCATATGGGGGATTGTTGGAAAATGGCTTTGAAAAATTCTTATTTTTTGCTAACTTTGAGTAATAATTAAGGTGGGATCTACGCGTTATTTTTAATGTTTTTCATTGGATTCATGTTTAATGCCGCGTAGTGAATAAAACCGTGTATTTGGTTGCTCAAAACCATTTTCGGATTAATGAGAATTCAACGTGCATTTTCGGGTTCGTGGAAATGGCTTTAGGTGGGTTTCCTACACATTTGTGAAATGTGCTTGTCCTACATTGGAAAGGCTAATGGATTTGTGCCGGTTTATATACTCTAGCTTGGGATACTTGTGATGGGCCCTAAGAAATACCCAAGTTTGTGGAAGGGTGAGGTTATGGGTAAAGTGGGATAGACCTATTAGACCCAAAACAAAAATCACACGCATGCCGCCGCTATTCTTTCAATCGGTCGGGCGGGCTGGGCTAGGCTTGGGTTTTGGAGCGGATGCGTGGTGTGAGGTTGGGCTTGTTCGGCCCAATACTTATCTTTTTAGGTCAAAAACATTTGTAATTTATTTTATTTTTTAATTTTGGTTTCAAAATTCAAAATAAATTGGTCTAGATTTTTTATTCACCCAAACGGATCCCTAATGGGTTCATATCCACCTGAACAGGTTCAAAGGGTTCAAAATGGACAGATGTTTATCTGTCCAAACAGGTTTTTTTTTTTGTTTTGAATTTGTCCGAACATTTGCCTATCTATTGACACCTGTTCGAATAGCCATCAATTTTCCTATATGTACCCTGCCATTCTAGCATTCATTTGCATCGAAAAATTTTCAAACTTCTTTCATTTCTTCTTCAATTCATCTTCCTGCGCTCCAGCATCTGTTTTTGCATTTATTTTTTAGGAAAAGAAAAAGAAAAAGAAAGAGTTACAACATAATTTGGTTTGCAAGACTTGATTTTGTAGTGCTGCAAATTAAGTAGTAGTCGTTGCGTCTTAGGCGCTGTTAAAACTCGAAACACTGGGGCGAGGGCGAAATCTACTTTAAGGAGATTGTGTCCAACACAAGTTTCAACTTTAATTTCTGTAAGCGTTTAATTCGGAATTTAATTTATATAATTATTTTCTAAATTATTTTATTTTATTTTATTATTTATTTTAATTATACATTTAATTTACACACGTACACCGCTGGGTGACACCATCTACGGTTGTCAACACCACCACACCACTGCCACAATGTCACCACAAAAATATATAAATTTAAAAAAATTAGTAATACGTAATAGATTTTAGATTATTGTATTGAGTAATTTATTTTAATTTATTACCTAAATTTTTATCAAACAACATTTTGATTTAAAAATTCAACATTTAAAATTTTATTTTTAACTTTCAATTTTTAATTTTATCAAATAAGACCTAAGTTTAGTTAAAATGAAAATGATTGATAGTGAATATTTAAATTTTTTTATATTTTGGTTTAGCATTACCTGTTAAAAGTTTCAAAAAAATTAACGTTTTTGTACAACCAATAATAAATGGTAAATAAGTTTTTAATTTCTTGACAAAAAAAAAAAAAATAAAAGTATAAGAATATTTAAAATTATTTTAAAAAATAATTACTTGTAATTTCTCAATTTTTTTTATTTGTAAAATTTTCATTCTACCCACACTCATAAAAGATAATATATTTTTTAATTTTATTTTCTTTATACCCTTTTCACTTTCTAACTGTTAATGATTAAAGTGAATTGTGTTTGGTTAAAAAATATGAGAAGGAATTTAAAAAGAAATAAAAAAATAAAATATATTTATATTTTATTTAATTATATATATATTGTTTGTTTTTTATTTTATTTTTATTTTTTTAAATCTTTCCTTAAATTCCCAGCTAAACACAACTCAAAAGTGAGGGAGCCCCACTCCTTCACGTGGCTCTCCAACTGGATTCGTCACAGAAATTCTATGATTGCATTTGCCAATGTCGGATCATCGGTTGGTTTTCGTCCTTATTTAAGGGTTCGTTTGGAAATATACTATTTTAATAATTTTTTAATTTTTTATAAAAAGATATGTAAAAAAATAGAGAAGTAATGTGATTAATTTTTGTTGGTTTTTTGACTAAAATAGTCAGTCCCCAAACGAGACCTAAATGTTAGGGTAAATTATAAATATATTTTTTAAGATTTGTGTAAAGTATAAATTGTTTTTTTAGGTGAATTATATTAATAGTCTTTATAGTTTGGGATTTGTGTCATTTTAGTTTTTGACTTTTTAATTGTAACATATTTAACGATGAATTTTGAATCTTGTTTCAAATAAAGACAATTAAAGATATCATTTAGTGTGTTTGGTTTAAATTTTTTGAGTTAAGTTTTTTGAAAACTGAATTTTTTGGTTTTCATATTTTTTTGTTTTTAGTAAATATTTTTAAAATTTTAAACATTTTTTTTAATTTTTTAGATGCATCTTACTTAGATGTATCTAAAAAGTAAAAAATTTGTGAAAAAATATTTTTAAAAATTAATAAATACATAAAAATATAAAAAATGTACTGAATTCTCATATTTTTTTTGTATTTTTGGTATTTAGTGAAGTTTTAAAATGTTTTTTTCAATTTTTTTTTTTACTTTTTAGGTATATTTATGTTAGGTATGTCTAAAAATTTTAAAAATGCTCAAAATATTAAAAAAATTCAGTAAAAACAAAAAAATACGGAAAATAAGAAAGTAGAATTTTTTGAAAAGTGTTTTTGAAAACTGGTAACCAAGCATAGATTTTTCAAGGATAAAATTGTCAATTTGATAAAATATAAACTAATTTGACAAAAATAAATATCAAACAAATATTTTTGAATTTTTAAAAATTATTTCTACTTACTAAAAATAAAATTATGTAAAATTGATAAATTTTTTAGATATTTATTTATTTATTTTACCAAATTAATTTTGATTATGTGTTTGAATGATGATCATCTAAAATTAATTTTTAAAAATTAATTATGTAATTTTAATCATTTTTATATAATTTTATCATTGGTGGATAAAAATAATTTTTAAAAAATTAAAATATTTTTTTGATATTTATTTTTTTCAAATTAGTTCATATTTTATTAAATTGACAAATTGCCCTTGAAATTAAACAATAATATCTTTAATTGTTCTTATTTAGAATAAGATTCAAAATTAAGGATCAAATCACAATCATGATTGAAAAAGTCACTAAAATAATTGAGTTCTAAACTATAGGGACTATTAACGTAATTTGCCTTTGTTTTTTTTGTAATTTGTAAAATTATAAATATCTCTTTATTAGTATTTTTTATTTAATAAAATTAATTAAAAAAATAAAATTTATAATTACTCTATTATACAATAGTAAAGTCATTTAAATTATTAATTAAAATATATTTCTAACATTATAATTAATTTAATAATTTATTAATAAAAGAGATAATTTAGTATAAAATTAAAAAATTCATAATATAATTTTTAAAATTATAAAAAATAATTCATATTTTAGTTGGTGTATTGGTAATTTACCCTGAATTTAATGGCTAAGATTACTTTCTAAATTTGGTTGTGATTGCAGATTTCTATATATATCTATATATATGCATAGTACATTAGAGAGAGAGAGAGATGGGTGCATTGGTAGTTCAGACTGGTGATGCTTGCATCTGGCATCGTCATCATCGTCATCGCCATCAGCATCGAAGTCCAAGTATCGGAGCATCAGTGAGAAGAAAGGGGAACAAGAAGAATGGGTTGTTTTTCAGCAGCAATTTCCAAATTCATGCACTTCAGGTAATAATAAAATATTATGCTTTGTGTCTTTACCTCTTGTTTGGTTGCTGGGAAAATGCCTTGAAAATAAAAAAGATTGTATTCAAATTTTGAATCTTTTATTAGTTCTTCCCCGATCAATTAAAACGTCGAACTAATCAGTGTGATAATTTAGGCATATATACAAAACTGGGCTGTTTGTTACAGCTGTGATTATAGCTTATTTGATTTTTAAGAGGTGATTGGGGGTGTTTGTTGCAGCTTCTATAAGCTGATTATAGCTTATTTTAATTTGGGAATTTGACTGTTTGGTTCTGCTTATGGTTTATTAGCTAGAAATAACTTAAATAAACTAATTATTTAGAACTTGGGGTGCTTTTAGCTTCTTTCTAATTATTACCTTTTAGCTTATTTTGATTTCTAAAGGGTGATTATAGTTTATTTTGATTTGCGAGTCTGTATAAACTACAGTGGGTGCAAATGTGGGTTTGCAGTTATACATTTAAATTTCGCTAAATTACCTCATTAGTCCCTCTAGATTGAGCAGAATTTTACTTTGGTCATCGCTGTTTTAATTTGAACAATTTGGTTCGTACACGTTCAATTTTGTTGCAACAATGTGGTCCCTCTGTCATGTGTTGTTAATATTTTAAACGGAAAAAAATCAAGTGCAAAACTAGAGTAGCCAATGTGGAATTCAAAACAAACTACAAGGGCCGCCAGTGTATTTTGTTTTGAATTTCACTTCAGTCCCTCTAGTTTTACACATTGTCTTTTTTCATTTTAAATTTTAACGGTAAGTGATGGAGGGACCTCTTTGCAGCAAAATTAGAAGTGTAGGGACTAAATTGTTCGAATTGAAACTATAGGGACTAATGGTGTAATTTACCCTTTAAATTTTTAGGCAGTTTTAATAGCTTTTGAATGATAAAAATGTGAGATGGTTTGATGGAGGAGAAAAACTATGGGAGACTTGTGTATGAGTCCTAATAGGTGGATTTATTGTCCAATAGATCCTGTGATAATTAATAATTTTTTTTCAAACACTATGAAAAAAGTCACAAATTGTTAATTTTCAGCAATAGTTTGAAAATTGTCACAAAAAATATCACTAATTATAAGTTTTAGTGACAGTTCAAAAAAATCGTCATGTTTCATTTTAGTGACAGTTTGAAAAATTCATCACAGAAAAACGTCACTAATTATAAATTTTAGTGATAATTTATAAAAATTGTGACAAAAGAAAGTCACTAATTATCAATTTTTAGCGACATGCAAAAAATCATCAAAAAAAAAAAAAAAAAATTTTTAGCGACAATTTTATTAGAACTTATTTTCAATAGGATTTGATGGGAATTAAGTCTAACTATTAGTACCTATTGGTAGTTTACCCAAAAACGTATTTAGTAGTTATTAAATGTTACAGTTATTGAAAGACGAGGGCATTTTTGGAAAAAGAAAAAGTAAAAGTGTGACAGCATTTGCCACAAATGGGGGTAGTTCTATTTTAACAATACCTTCTCGGTTCACACCGTTGTCAAACTTTTTAATTCTCATTGTGTCCCTCAAGCAAATTATTATTTTTTTGGATAAAACCTTAAAATATAATCTCTCAGTATATATTTATCCAAAAAATAAATAAATCTGAGTATACAATTACACATCACTAGCAACCACCGCCACCGCCGTGAACCCCCTCCCCTCCCCCAGCCCCGTTGCTACCCAACCACCCCACAACCACCACCATTGTAGCTCGCACCCATAGTGACCCACCACCACCTCCATCCCCATGACATTTAATCCCTGTACGCCCTCACCCCTGTGAGGCACAAGCCCGCATCCTCCACCTCTCACAACTCCCACCCCACGAGTTTGAAGAAGAAGAAGGAATGGAAGTAGTGGTGGGAGGGGGCAACGGGGCTTGGAAGAGAGCTGAAAGAGGCAACAGAGTTGGGGAGGGGGTGGCAAAGGGGGATGATGTTGGCGGTGGGTTAAGGTTAGGATTAGGGTATGAGATTAGAGAAGATGAAGGTATTTTCATATTATATGAAAATTAATGGCATGAATTGAGAAAAAATAAAATAATTCAAATCTGAGTGCGGTGAGAAGAGAGTAAATGGTATGCACTAAGATATTGTGTGGTGTGCAAATAGAAGATCTCCAAATGGGGTGTACACTTTATATAATAGAGATAATAGAGTAGATGTGTACATAACTCTTTATATAAGTAGTTCACGGAAACTCTAAATAAAACATAAATGCAGTGTCATGAACTCATGAAGTCTCCACTTTTCAACTGTGGCCTATATGAGTTGGACTATTAGCAGTTTGTTCCTGCTTGAATTTAGATTTGCAATCAATCATATTTTTCACAAGTGGGCCATGCTTTTGGTGTGCAATTGGTTTTAGTAATGTAACACTGTTTTTTTCTACGAGATATTTTAATGATTTGGAAAATCTTCAAAAGCGTCTTGTTTCCTGTTTGCTGTAATTAAGTTTTAAGATCTCAATTCTGTCTTCAGATACATGAAATTTTTTATTAAAAAAATGTTTGACATGGTTGATATTAAGACTCAACTTTTCAAATTAAACTGGGAACTTCAGTGCAATTTAAACTTGCTGGATTTACTGCCTGTTATTCGCTGGGATTCACAATGATGGGGAATAATTGTGCAATAATATTTTCATTATGGTCTTCCTTTTGTCCTTCACAGGTGGGTGCTGACAAACCAGCAGGTTCAACCAACTCAGAATTTGAAGATCTCATTTGGCCTTCTCCGAAAGATGAAATCCCATTCTGGAAGAGGGATTTCCCTTCATGGGACATAAACTCAGAACTACCAGTTGACGTAGACAAGGATTCTGATCTGATGCATGTAGTTCATGTAACGGCTGAAATGGCACCAATAGCAAAAGTTGGTGGTCTTGGTGATGTTGTCACTGGATTGGCCCGTGCATGTTTATCACGTGGCCATAAAGTGGATATCATGATCCCTTTCTATGAGTGTATTCCGAAGCAGCAGATCAATGAGTTGGCACTGCTCAGTACATATGATTCGTACCATGATGGAAATTGGATCCCTACTAATGCGTACCGTGGGCTAGTTTCTGGCATACCAGTTGTATTTATTGAACCGAAAAACCACTTCTTTAAGGGGCAATATGTATATGGAGGCTCGTACAATGAGCTCGAGGCGTACTTGTTCTTTACCCGTGCTTGCCTTGAATGGATGCAGGTTTGTGAATCTTTTAAGAAGCAATTTGTTTAGCTTTTTAAAATATTGTCTATGAAAGTGTCCTAGAAAGAGAGAAGGGGGGGGGGGGGGGGGGGGGGGGTTGGGGTTGTGGCTGTGAGTAGGACATTACTTAGTTTTTGGTCTTGGTTTGTTTCACAAGTCCTTAATCCCAAATTTTAACTCTTAGGTGTATTTATAAGGTGGATTAAGGGTTCAGGTTTAGTTGTCATTTTAATTTAATTCTACCTCAATTATTTTCAACACTTCAAGCTTGTTGAGTTTACGTCCAAGAGTGTCTCTAAGTGAGACTAAAGTGTCGGTGGGTGATAATGCGTTACAGATAAAAGATTAAAATCCTTTTTCCCTAACTTCAAGTGAAGGGAGATGCACTTGTTGGCGAGGTGTACCCTTAGTGGCCAAAAACTTCTTCCTTCTGAGATTGTGAAGTCTCTCAAAGGTGTAGAGTGTTTGAATCACTCACAAAGCAAATTCGAAGTTGTATTGCCAAGTTTTAACTGAAATTTTAAGGTTCCAATTTAGAGTCATATCCATAATGTCTAGTTAATGGTTATATTTTTTCAAATCTAATTGATGTTGGTCGATGAACAAAAGAGGTTGGTTGACCTAGAGGCCTGCTTAGACCAAGGTATGGGGTTGGTTGATCAACACAGTTTGGGAAATACATTGGAAACTATCCGACCAAAGCCTACATGAACCTGGTCGACCATACCAAGTGATCAAAATTAGGTATTGATCGACCATTTGAATAAATCACATCAATTTTCAAAAGTATTTACATTAGCACATACACAATTACTCAACATATTAAACCCATAACGTAAAATAAATGAATGTTTTTCTTGTGTGGACTATGTTGAGTGAATCCAATGGAGAAGTATTGTCGTTATTTAGTCTTGGAAAGGGTTCAAACTACTTTTTCAATGGCGACATCTGTATTCATAACAGTAAAAAATATGCGTAGTAAATATATATATACACATATATTTTCATTTTGAAGTGGGTTTGGCTTAGTTTTGGTCCAACACCTTGTTGAAGGTTGTCTTTATGTTGTTGAATTTTGTAATAAGACAATAGGGTTGAATATGGAGAAATAATAGAGACATAAAAGAGAAAAGAACACAAAAGTTTAACGTGGTTCAACCAATATTGGCCTACATGCATATACACAAAGCCCTAAGGAGCTACATTTTTCATCCACTCAACTTGATACTCTTGTTTACATGATACACCATATATATAGAGTGAGAGATACAATCAAATCCCTTCAGTTAAGGAATTAAAATAAATCAAAAATTCAAAAGAAGCATAATATGTACAACTTATGGGATCTCCATATATTTTGATATCTTTCATATCTTCTGATATCTTTGATAATATAATCTTATTTCCAACACTACCCATCAAGTTGGAATACGAAACTGTTGAAGTGAAATGTCCAATTTGTACTTGAAAATAGGATGATCATTACAAACAACTACAATGAAGTTGCCGAAAGATAACAACAATTGTAATAACTCCCTTCAATGACAACTTCAAAGAACATATACAAGGAATCTGTGAAGCATGGGTACTTCGAAAAACATGCCGTACCCGTACTGGGTACTTACCGGCGTACCGTACCTCGTATGGTACTTCTGCATACGTACCGGGTACACGAAATACGTACCCAAATTTTTTCTTTTTAATTTTTGACGTACCCAAACGTACCTAGTATATTCAAGCCGTTCCATACCTCAGTTGAAACAATATTTTTCTTCTACTACAGAGATAAAACTCATTTCACTAGATTTCTTTTTTAGTTTTTGTTTTATGTTTAGCATGATTTTAAAATTAAACTATGGTTTGTAAGTTGTTTAATATATTGACATTTAATTTTGATTTATACTTTTCCTTTTGGCATTAAATGTTAGTTATAAGTTGGACCTTAACAAATTAAACTATTTAATTAATTTTTGCATTACTCTAAATTAAAAATAAATATTTTTTTACAAGCGTACCAAGCCGTACCTGTACCCTATTTTTTTTGAATTTTACCGTATCGACGTACCCATATCATGCCAGTACTCGTACTCGTACCCGTACCTGTGCTTCATAGGGAATCAACATCTTGTAACAGAGAAACGTGCATGGAATCAGTCATGATGGTAGCAAGAGAAACTAATTGAGAGAGAGAAAGAAACAAGGCCGGAACAACAACAAATCACCACAAATAGAAAGGCGAAAAAAAACTGCATCCCACAAAGAATGCTACCGAACACACTGGTAGCCCAAAAACAAAAAAGAACTAAATATGTGCTTTCCACATCAGCATAGGGACCCGAAAAGGGTAGAGAATTAGCCAGAAAAAACTTGGCGTATTACAAAATAATGCTACTGAACACACTGACAACTCCGAAACAAGTAAACATCACAAAGTTTGCTTACCCACATCAACAAACTAGTGGTCACCACAAGGAAGAGGGAAAAAACCTTGATAACAATAAAAATATGGAGTGAGAAAGCACTCCATAGAGAAGTATGGTTAGGGTTTGGTAGGCTCTGATACCAAGTTGAATTTTGTAATAAGGCCATAAGGTTGAATATGGAGAAATAATAGAGATAGAAAAGAGAAAAGAAAGAACACAAAGGTTTAATATGGAGAAATAATAGAGATAGAAAAGAGAGAAGAAAGAACACAAAGGTGTAATATGGTTTAGTCAATATTGGCCTACATCTATACACACAAAGCCCTAAGGGGCTACATCTTTCATTCACTCAACTTGATACTCTTGTTTACATGATACACCATGTATATAGAGTGGTAGATATGATCAAATCCCTTCAGTTAAGGAATTGGAATAAATCAAAGATACAAAAGAATCATAATATGCACAAATCATGGGATCTCTATATATTCTGATATCTTCTATATCTTTTTGATATCTTTGACAATATAATCTTATTTCTAATAGGTGAAGTTTCTTCTTGCACCTCTCCCACAAACTTGATGCCCTCTACTTAGGCTCGTTGATGTGCTCCCTTTGATAGGGGCTTGGTTTCCTACCTTAAGGTCACTCATACAAGTCATGAATTGACCACCTATGCTAAACCTAGTACTACAATCTATACTCATTGTTTCAAATGCATTGAAGTTGACTTCCTCTTGGCAATCAGCTCATCTGATTTAAAGACTCAGCCAATCTACTGATTGTAAAGCAGAAGCAGGGTTTATTATTATCTTGTATTCGAATAAAATGATGATAAGTATGTCTAAGTTGAATATTGAGTTTCTTTCATTTTTATCTTTCTTTTTCCAAAATTTATGCTATTAAAGAAAAAGAAAAAAACTAATTCTGCATTTACCCCTGCAGCTTCATAGGAAAAAGGAAAACTATATTAACCAATTTGAAGAACTTTAACAAAAAAATTGACTTGATTTGAGATACCACTAACATGCTCCCTAGTTTTGCCCTTAAGCTGCAGTAAGAGTGGGAAAAAAAATATTTAAGTGAGATGCTCCAACTGTTACGGTTATTTGTTGTTCTTCAAAATCATTAAGGGCCTGGTTCTTTGAGTTTAGTTTCTTGTCAATTTCGCTTCCCAAACTATGTTTTTCTAATTTTATGAAGACTATTACTTTATTGCAGGTGACTGGAACACAACCTGATATCATCCATATCCATGAATGGCAGACAAGTGCTTTATCCCTGCTTTTCTGGGATATGTACTGTTATCTCTCACTCCAGGTCTACCTGTGGCTTGTTCCTAGTTTCTAATGTTTGTTATGTTGATAGCAAATTTCTTTTTTCATGGAACTATAATGTTGACATATTGGAATTTGTAGAAACCAAGAATAGTACTGACAATCCACAACATGGAGCATTATGGGGAATGCAGGTATGCTACTCGTTTTCCTTATTTTTTTCAAGTCACCATATTTACTTTATTTTGCTAATTTCCATTTTATGCCACCTATGTTTGCTAATGTTGCCTGCTTTATCAGCTCAACAATCTCATAAATCTTCCAAATTTTCCTCAGCAACATTTAGACAATTATATTCTTTATCAAAACCTAAATAAACGAGAAAACAATTGTGACTTGTAGTGCGCTTGAATTTTCCTGCTCAACTCCATTTCAGACTTTTGGTGATGGTGATGTCGTTTTCTATTTCCTTAAAGAATTTTACAATTCAAGGATGTAGATACTTGGTCAATGCACTGAACTGGACATCATAAGATTTCAGTCATCATGACTCCAAGAAAACTAAACTTGAGACAACCATTGATTTTTAGAAATAGTGGTCTACAATAGCAGAGAAGTTAACATTTGAATCTGCATTGTAAAATCCTACAATATACATGTCAAGCTATACATTTTTGTTTCAGTTAACATTCCAGTGAAAATTCCTTTTGTAAATTGTGGACTTTGGATTTAACTCCTTCAGATTCTTCTTATTCACTGGAATTTTCCCTTTTCTCTTTTGTTCCAAATTGAATGCTAGTATAAAAAGAGTAAGTCTGCATTCTTATTTGGCAATCACATTTTATGTTCTTCACCATTTATCAATTTTACTTAATCCTTATATATGTATATCATCTACAGAGTCTTTTACTCTTTGTTTTTGTAATTGCTTATTACTTTTTGAACCTATACTCTCTCTCTCTCTCTCTCTCTCTCTCTCTCTCTCTCTCTCTCTCTCTCATTTGTGTATTCATTGACCAGTTAAATATTTTGTATAAATTTCATTGGGATCTTATAATTATTGTTCTGATCACATAATTCAGTATCCTATCTAGACCCTCAGTTCTAAAAACCTTGTTTGATAGTCATGTCAAAACACAGCCATATTACTTAAAACAAAAACACGTATGCTTAAATATCAAAGGGACATTAATTACTGTATTAAAATAAAATCAATGGCCTAAAGTAACAAATATTTTTATTCCAAAAAAGAAAAAGGAAAAAAAAAAAAAAAAAAAACTGATTGCATTCTTATGCACAATTCCTGATATCAGAATTGTGTGATTCATGATACGAATTGCATGATTCAGTTCTATACACCAAGAAATTAGTTCGTATCTAGGGGGAGAATAAACAGGAAACATAATTGCAGGTAGAATCAATGATTGATGGCCATATTAGTGATATACTTCAGTCAACCCTTTTAAAAACGGGTCTGATCCGTCGAGCTCAATTCAGATTTTTTTGATTATATGCTTATTTATTTTCTAATAAAGGTTCCTACAGTCATTTAAAGGGCTTTAGCATTATTCTGTTACATTCTTTTCCTTTCTTATTCTTTGGTGCTCTAAATTACTCAACTTTCCCTACAAAAAAATATTGTTTCTCTCTCTCTCTATAATATTTAGCTTACATATTATACTTTATCCACATGTTTCTATTTGCAAAAGGAATATTTTGGAGGTATCAAGTGAGAGGTTTGAACAAGTTTGGTTATTTAGATACTTTGACCCATTTGAGGTGAGTATTTGGATCAATTGAGTTGTAGAAATTTTACTAATAGAAATTTTATGAAGATTGGAGCATGAAGAATTGAAGACTTTTTTTGAGTTTTTGTCACTTGACTTTTATTTTTGAATGGTCTCTTTTGACACTAGTATAAATTTATACTTGTAAAGTTGGTCTATTTTTGATAGTATTAGACTTTAGCTTTGGTACAAAATACAAGAAAAGTTTGGAAATTGTGGAGTTGCAATTTAAAAAAAAAAGTATAATATCATATACATATGCATATTTTATTTTTATCTCACTTTGGTGATTTGAAAACTTTGAATCTTTTAACTTCTCGTATGATGAATTTCGGATTCTTGTTTCGTCTCATTCATAAAACTAAGTGTATCTATAGATTGTTGTAAATAATTGCATAATCAATAATGTAATATAGGATTATAGATCATGGTGCGGCTCAAATTCACTTCTCTTGCCTTGGAGGCTAGTGTCTTACGAGTTTCTGAAGCTGTGGGCAAAATGAGCATTGTTTGACAAGAGCCTGTAAGACCAATTTATAGAATAGAATTGGCGTGCATAATTTATATCCTTGGTAGTACAGAAATGCTAGTATAATTTGCCTCGTGAATTTTTTGATAATTTTTGGGTGTGGAGGAGAAAAGTGAAGAAAAGTTAAAGAAGAATGATGTGATATTATTTCACTTGAACGAATAGCTGATTGCACTTGAGATATTTATATACACACTCATGCATACTAACTCTAACCAACTGGCTCTAACTAATTCTTGTTACATGAGAGGTGCTAGTATACAGCAGCCCTGTGTTTGGATAGGATGCACCTGCAGCTGTTGTAACTGAGCTTGAACCCCATCATCTGCAGCTGCTGACTCTAATGCCTTATCAAAAAGTTCTCAAGTGTATTGTATTCTTGCAGAGATGTATCCTGGTTTATGTTGGGAGTGTGTTTCATGTAATTACATTAATTTCTTTCCATTGTGCTAATGCAGTTGATTTTTATTAGTTCAAAGTAGAATCTCAATTCCAATCTTTAGTGGTGGAGCCTGGTTTTTTAAGTCCTAGAAAAAGCAATTGTTATTGCTTCTTAATAATATTTTAGCTTTGTTTCTGGAAATAATAGGGATGCACTCTAGCCAGTTTGCTATTATGTAGCTCACTTTTATCTTCTATTCCCTTTTTCTTGTGTTCAAATATACAGCATTTTGCTTACTTGATCAGCAATTCTGTGAGAGGGGGTAATAAGGAGTTCCTGTCAACAAGGCTAAGCACTTGTAATAAGGGGTTCCTGGGCATATGAGATAATTACAGCTTTAGGGCAATAAGGGGTTCCTGTCACCTTCAAAATTTTATAAATCCTAAACACTTGTATAGATTAAGGTCTAGGAAGCACAGATACGGATACAAGATACAGATATGACACGATACGGATACGGCGATACGACAAAACCTAAAAAAATAGGATACCGGTACGGCTAGGATACGTTTGTGAAAAATATATTTTTTAAAATTATTAATAGTGAGTTACACAAGTTAAAGAACATTGAGAAATCACAATGTAATTTTATAATGCAAAATACTAACCTTTAAGAATTTTGTATTAATTTGAGCTAGTAGCTTATTTACTTTTTAAATTTTTGATAGGTCTTGCAAATATTTCATTTCAATATCAAGTTTAATATATTTATATTACAATAATAGAATAATTCACAACTTGTCCCTATACTTTTTCCTTTGACACTAGTGAAAAATATTGTATTCAAGTTTACTTGCTTATTTATTTATTTATTGATATTTAATTTTACCATTATTATATTCTCTTGTTAATTCTTACTTTCTATGTAATTATAGGGGACATGCATGAAATAATTAGGATACATCAATTTGATAAATTTTATTATTTAACTCACTATGCTCTTCTTATCGAAGAACTTAACAAAATATTCTTATATTTATATTTGCAATTATATTATATTATATTACTATGTAAGAAATGTTACAATTCTAATTTCATAAAACAAATAAACATGACTTGGAGTATCCGATACTTTAAAATTAAGTATCCGATACTCCAAAATTAATGAAAAAATAATTAAGAAGTATCCGATACTTTTAAGAAGTATCCGATACGTATCCGCGAGAATCCAAGGAGTATCGGTATCCGATACGGATACGTCACCCTATTTGAAGTATCTGTGCTTCATAGATTAAGGTATAATTGGAGTGCTACTTATGCCAATCAGTGGACTAAAATAATGTCAAAAGTATCTCAAAAAATTCTTCAAATGTTCAAGATCTCTTTATGGACCTACCTTTGCTTTTCTTGGCAGACAAGAGGAACTCAGTAAATGTGGCCTTGATGGATCTATATATGCAACTGCTGACAAGGTGGGTTCTTTATCTGTATCATATGATCTTGTTTTATTTTAATTATAATTTTCATTACCTGCTAGTCCCATGTAGAATGTAGTTATGCCTGATAAACTAAAGCAACCAAAAGAAGACATGGAAAGTTAAAATGCATTTATGTAAGAACTTGTGGCAACGACTTTGTCATGTTTCTCATGAAAAAGATGTGACATCCATGAAAGTGAACAATTCAAATTGAATGAAAAATAATTTGTATTAAAAAATAGTCATTCAGCTGGAAAATTGTTCTAATTTGCTGAAATCCTTGTAAACAGGACTCTTCTGAATCTCTGATTTGCTCTTATAATTTTTTCTGGTCATTTCTATTCATTCTCAGGTGAATTTCTGAAAATGTGACCTTCAACCACTAAATTGTCTAGCCTTTTCTGTTTCTCTCAAAATGGCAGGCTATCGATGATCGAACTATTGGTCATAATCCCGAGAGGTTGAGCTTACTGAAAGGAGGCATTGTATATAGTAATGCAGTAGTGTAAGTGGTCTTACATTCTGTGGCTTGTATATCAAAGTTTACATCTGTATTTTAGTGTGTTTGGGATCCACTGAAAAAGCCAATTGTTTGGCTGTGAAAGTCAAAAAAGCCAAAAATCTTGTTTGTCATCAGCTAAAAAAAGCTAAATGTCACATCAACTTTTTCACTCACAAAAATGCAACTTTTTAGCAACTTTCCAAATATATTGGGTATGTTTGGTTTGGTTTTGGGAGAGTAGTTTTTAAAAATTGTTTTGAGGAGAGAGTTTAAAATTTTTTTTGGTTTGTTTGGTTGTGTATTTTGAAAGTAGTTTTGGAGTTTGGAATGATTTGATATTTTGTTATAATTGAGTAGATGTGTGTGAGAGAAAAAGTGATTGAGAAGGAGAGAGTGATAACAAACTTTTGTATTGTTCTTATTGATTAATCAAAAGAAGTACAAATATATAAGCAATAGAATAGAATGAAACCCTAATAACCTAAAGTACTAAACTATCCTTAATGAATAATATAAACTACATAATTCACACCCCCTCAAGCGAGGATGCGTATGAAAAGCATCGAAAGTTTGCCAAGAAGAAAATGAAAACGAGCAACAGTATGAGTCTTCGTAAAAAAATCGGCCAATTGAAGAGACGAGGGAACAAAAGGGAGAGTAATAGTGCCAGCTTGAAGATGCTGTCTGACAAAGTGACAATCTATTTCAACATGCTTTGTCCGCTCATGAAAGACTGAATTATGGGCAATCTGGACAGCACTCTGATTATCACAATACAACGGAGTTGGATCAGAAAGAGAAACACCCATATCAGAAAGAAGCCAGCGAAGCCAAACGATCTCGGAAGTAGCATAAGCCATGGCACGATACTCGACCTCGGTGATTGGAGCGAGCAACAGTTGTTTCTTACTCTTCCAGGATATGAGGGAATCGCCAAGGAAAACACAAAGACCAGAAGTGGATTTGCGATCAGAGATGTCACCTGCCCAATCAGCGTCAGCATAGGCACGGAGAGTCAAGTCCGAAGAGGCAGATAATAGTAAACATTGCAACAAAGTGCCACGAAGGTAGCGCAAAGTACGGAGTAAGGCAGCCCAGTGTGTAGAGCGAGGAGCAGAGACAAACTGACTGAGAATGTGCACAGCATAGGAGATATCCGGACGAGTAACGGTGAGATACACAAGGCACCCAACCAACTCACGATACAAAGTGGGATCCTCAAGAGGAACGCCATCAGAAGCAGAAAACTTAGCATGCAACTCAAGAGGAGTGTCGACAATCTTATCATCAGTGAGATTGGCACGAGAAAGAATATCACGGGCATATTTAGTCTGAGAAAGAAGATATCGATGGAAGTAGCAACCTCAATACCAAGAAAATATCGAAGAGACCCCAAATCTTTCATCTCGAACTCTGAAACAAGCGATGCTTAACCTCCTCAATAGTATTACAATCGAGCCGATGATGATCATATCATCCACATATAAGAGAAGAAGAACAAGGCCAATGTATATCGTCGAACAAATAGAGCACAATCATGATGACTAGGGCAAAATCCAAATTGAAGTGCAGAGTAAAATCGCTCATACCAAGCACGAGAGGCGCTTAAGACCATAGAAACCTGGCGAAGGCGACAAACCACACCGGAGGTGTGAGAGACCCGATGGAGGCGATATATACTTCCTCGCAAGATGCCCATTTAGAAAGGCATTTTGACATCAAGTTGAAACAAAGGCGATGATGGGCAGCGAAGAACAGAGATAAGAGTCTGACGTAGTCATCTTGGCGACGGGGCAAAAGTCTCATCGTAATCAATCCCATACTCTGAGAAAAACCACGAGCAACCAAACGAGCCTTGTATCGTTCCAAAGAACCATCGAGCGGGTTTTGACCTTATAGATCCATTTAGAGCCTACAATATTCTTGCCGATGGTAATGGAACCAAATCCCAAGTCCGAGTGTTAGCGAGGCGTTAACTCGTCATTCATGGCGGCAATCCAATTGGGATCATGACAAGCTTCCTTGTAGGACCTAGGCTCAAAATAAGTATGAAGACAAGAAAGAAAAGATTGATAGGAAAGAAAAACATGTATTACCAAAACCATACCGGTTCGAACACGCGATCACGGCGTGGGAAAAGCAGCGTCGAGGAGGAGTGGGATCCAAAGAAGCGGTGGAGGAGTGAGAGCTAGAGACAGGCGAACTCGGAAGTGCTTTATGACGATAAACAACAAGAGGAGCGGAAAGCGGGAGGCTGGAGATATTAGAGGTACTAGGAAGAGGCAAGGTAGAGATCTCAAGATCAGAAACAAGCTCATCAGAAGAAACATCAGAAGGAAATGGGTCAATGTGAATCAATTCCTCCTTGGTAATAGGGACAGGGGTGGAAGGTATAGTGTAGTAAGGTAGTTTTTCCAAAAAAGTGACATGCCTAGACACATAAAGCTTTTTGGTGACAGGATCATAGCACCGATAACCTTTCTGATTAATGCCATACCCTAAAAAGACACATAGGACACAACGAGAACTAAGCTTAGAGCGTGCTCGTTTAGGAAGGAGCACAAAGCATGTAGAACCGAAAACACGAAGAAGAGAATAATTGGGAGTAACACCAAGAAGACGCTCATACGGAGATGAGCCGGAGAGGAGAGGAGTAGGCATCCGATTGAGAAGATATGCAGCAGTGAGCACAGCTTCTCCCCAAAAGACAGAAGGGACAAAGGAGGAGAGTAGCAAAGAACGAGCTGTATCAAGGAGATGGCGATGTTTGCGCTCAGCTCGACCATTTTGGGCAGGAGTGTCTGAACAAGAAGACTGATGAATAGTACCATGAGTAGCTAAAAACTCCTCAAACTCAGACAAGTAATACTCACCCCCCAAATCAGAACGGAGAACTTTAATGGTGGTGGAAAATTGAGTGCAAATCATGGAGTGAAAATTGGAATATATTTTGTAAAAATCAGATTTTCGTGTCATCAAATAAACCCATGTAAACCGACTGTAATCATCCACAAAAGACACATAATATTGTGAACCTCCCTTAGTAACTATAGGGGAAGGACCCCAAACATCAGTATGAACCAATTGAAAAGGAGAAGATGAAATAGAACTACTTTTATTAAAGGAAGAAGCGGAACATTTTAGCAGTTTACAACCACGACACTCTGAAATATCAAGAATGGGAAAATGACCTAAATGTCGGTGAACTAACATCCTCAAACGATCACCGACAAATGACCTAACCTAGAATGCCAAATATAAAATAAAGAAGACTTATTGTTTAAACAAAAAGAAGACAATGCAGTAGAAGACACATCTAAAGGAACATGCAATTTGTCGCCCAAGATATATAGTTCTCCAACTCTCGCCCGATCCCAATCGCCTCTTGGAGACCCGATCTGCACAACACAATGAGAGGAAGAAAACAACATCAAAAGGAATCGGATAATTGACTAATAGAAATAAGACTAAGTGAGAGGTGAGGTACATAAAATACAGGAGAAAGAGACAAATGGGAAGAGAAAATAGAACCAATAGAGGAGACAGTATAGATGAACCATTAGCGATAGCAATAGTGATAGGAGAAGGAGGAGACACAATTACTAAGGAGAGATGCAACAGGGTCATATGATGTGAACAACAGAATCAAAGATCCACGAAGTGTGGATATTACGAGGATGATGAACCGGACAAACCTAAGCGAGTGGTAGTCATAGCGGAAGCTCGGGACGAAAAGATTTGGATTGGCCACCATGAAAGACTTGAAGCTCAAACATAGATATTGGAAGATGGATCATTCTCGAAACCGTGCGTAAAAGGCGGCAGATGAGCGAGATCTGAAAATGTCGACTTAGCGAATGGTGAACGGATGAACGACCCTTGGTCAAAAGTTTAGGACATGCATGTTTCCAATGGCCTTTTGATGATGACAGTGTACTCATCCATGGAAACCCGAGGCTTGGGCTTACCAAGAACTTGAAATAAATGAGAAGATGGGGTGGGCAAGAGCGGAGGTGGCAAAAATCGACCGAAGTAGGAGTACCATGAGCCACCTTAAACCGAAGTTTCTTCCGCAATAAGCTCACGGACAAAGACCATCCACGAAGGCAAGGGAGATCGATGAAGAATAGCTCCCGAAGTGGCTCAAATTGATCACGAAGGGCCATGAGAAATTGAACAAGATGTTGTTTCTCCGATACTTGATATAACTGCCAAGTAATCGCAAATCGGACGGTTCCATCAAAGCAAGTCGATCCCAATAAGTAGTCATCTCATTGTAAAACTCTGAATAGACTTATCTTTCGACTAGCAATGAATAGACATCTCAAGTTCATCTTGTTTTGCAAAGTTAGACTCAAGGTACATAGTCTTCAAATAGTCCCAAACTTGTTTAGAAGTAGAATACTTGGAAAAATTCATACCAATGGTAGTTTGATGAATTATGAAACCAAGTAAGAATTTGTGCATTTTCCTTATCCCATTTAGCAACATCAGCCTCAGTTTCTTGAGATTCCGTGGGTCTAATTGTCACACCAATCACATAGTTCCACATGCCTTTACCCATGATAAAATTTTTCATTACATGAGACCAATAAGAGTAATTGGTACCATCTAACTTAGTGGTGATAGCTTGTAATTTATCATCAACCATAATGATAATTAAGCAACACAATAAACCCCAAATCAGAATTACTAATCAAAATTGCTATTGTTCTAATTACAGAATCAATGAAGTCAAACTTATAATACCTCTATCACCACAAACCAAGGCAGAGCAGAGAGAGACAGAGACTAGAGAAGGAGACAAATATCACAGTAAACCCAAATATCAAAAGTCGGGCATCAAGGTCAGACCTTGCTTTGATCCTGTGAACTAGCGAAGGAGAGAGAGAGCACCAAACTAAGGCACACAGAGATGAGAGAGTCTGCGATCGAACTCGATGAGGGCTAGGCTCCGACGTGACCAGATCTGGCTGACGGGTGAAGAGCACAAAGGCTTCGGACGACAAGATGAGGCTACGATGGTCGTTGATGACCTAGGGTCTGACGCAACCAGATACAACGAACTCGAGACCACAAAGGCACCTTAAGAGAGAGAAGGAGTTGCGATGGTCAATGATGACCATGATGTATGCTAACCTCTGGATCGCTGCTCTGATACCATGATAACAAACTTGTGTATTGTTCTTATTGATTAATCAAAAGAAGAACAAATATATAAGCAATAGAATAGAATGAAACCCTAATAACCTAAAGTACTAAACTATCCTTAATGAATAATATAAACTACATAATTCACAGAGAGGAGAGAGAAAAAGCGATTGATTGATAGGTAAGAGAGAGAAAGTGATTTTGGAAATTGTTTTGGAAAATTTACAAACCAAACAAATTTTTTAGAAATTTTTTCCCAAAATCACTCTACAAATCCAAACCAAACATACCCATTAGCCTTTTTAGCTTCTAGGGTGCAGATGGGTTGTTTGGTGCAGGCTGGTGCAAATGGTGAACCAGATGACCTAAGCTGGTTCTACTCAATCCAGGACTGAGCTGAAGGTGCCACTTAGCTGAACCAAACCATACCAAACAAATCAGTTTTCTTCAGTTTGGTTCTTGGTTTTATTACAGAATGTTCTCAGAAACTAGTAAGAGCATATCTGTCAAAGCGGGACTACTCTCTTGGGCGGATCTGTTAAAAATTAAAGTTAGGACTTTGATACCATATCATGCACAATCATTAACACAAACACACGCGTATGATATCTAGCAATAACATCAATAAATATGTGATTCTTCCATTTTCCAGTACAGTCTCTCCAACGTACCTTCGGGAGACGCTCTGTTCTGGATGGCTTGCAGGCACTTTGATAAGGAATCGTGATAAGTAAGCTGTTTCAGGTGTTTTATCTTTCAATCCATGTTCTATTTATTTGTCGCATTGCAGTTTGTAATTAACCCTTCCTTTTGAATCTCTTTCTTTTTACATAGACTTAGCTAGTTACTGCTATTGATAATAGAATGCCTTGTTGAAACATTTTATGAGAACTTAATGCATTTATGATAAAATCACTTGATAGGTTTCATTTCATAGATAGATCCAGATATATGAATGCCTTCTGAAGAACAGCTTTTATTGTTGCAATAGAAGAAATTTTTTAAAGCATGTTAATAAGTTTAGTTTGTCCCACTCTTCGTACACTTGCCGTTTGTTCTTGGCTCTTATATTTTAACTTATTGGATGTCTAAAGATGTAGCTATTTCTGGCCTCAGCACAACCCGGCAGTTTTCGATTAGAAACAACAATCGCTTGTATTAATTCTGGGCTATAATTGTTGGAGGCTGTGACTATTAATGGTTGGCTTCAGTATGCAAGATGCCAAAAAAATAAAAAAAAAACTTTTCTGTACTCTTGAAACATGCAAAACTCGTATTCAGAGTGCATTCTATTATGCATGCAACATACTGTAATGCTGGAAATTTTAACCTGTTAACCTGCTGAATCCTAGCGGTGTCTGACTCTTCTTAAATTTTTATTTATTTTATTATTATTTTTTGTGCTGTCTTCTAGTAGTAATGTTGCATTTGCGTAAGGATTCCAAAACTCCATTGCTAGGAGGTTGGCTCTTTGTCAAATGCAATTTTAGTTCTTTGGTACTTTGACTATAAATGTTTTCAAGGCAGGCTGGTTGTTGATTTTAGAGCTAAGCTGGATTTAGGTTAGAAAGCTCAGGACACAATTAAAGCTATATTCTGAACTTACACTTTCTTCAAGAATTGAATTACAATGTATTGACACTCAAGGAAACATTCTACATAACATTTGTGGTCGAATTTTGAGGAGTTGACTTGTCCTATCTGACACTACTCTCGAGTCAAATGTGGAATTTGTTTGAAAGTTCAAATTTTGTTCCTGCCATACATTCCCTAAGTTGCATTTCAGTGAAGGCTGTCCTGAAAATATAAGTAGCACTTAAGTAAAACTTTAGCTTTTTGTTTTTCTTTTAAGTGATGTAGCTGCTGGCCTGCACACTGAACTTAAATAGAAGAATGCAAAACATCTTTATGCCCCAATCATCTGATGTTTATTGATATTTGTGGTGGTGTTTTGAACCTACATAACAGGGGCACTGCTATTATGATACTTGTTACTGTGTCACGAAACTGATGTTTCCATATCTTACATATGGGTCTTTGATTCCTCCAAATAATGAATATTCTTGTTGAACACACAGATCAGCATATTGTCACACAATTATGGGCCACGGCAATTGGTGTTTTCTGTTTCAGAAATCTCACATGATGTCATAAACTAGACATATTGTCGCCATGTTTATTCATGAGAGATTTTTGCTACGTGTGCTTTTTTACTTTTTAAATTTTTCCGGTGTCCTAGGCATTAGTTGGCTACCTCGTGGTCAAATGAAGGTCGGATGTAAATCAATGTCTACAACTATCAAAAACTTTACCAATTGCTCTTTCTATTTTTAGCTATATATGTACGTATGATCTTGCATGGCCTAGAACATGAAAATTTGGGATCAAATCAGACAATTGAAGAACTGCTCTTTGCATATCTTACTCTTCTTGGGCCATTTTTTTTTTTTTTCCTTCTTGTATTCAACCCATATTCCTTGATTCGTTTGTACGTGACTTTGTGATTGCATATATAGAATTTTGAGTTATTCTGTTCTAATTGTTCTATACATGCCTAACAATGTCATATAATGAACTCTGGTAGGTACTGTGGTATTTTAAATGGAATAGATACTGCGATGTGGAACCCTGCCACAGATGTTTTCTTGCCTTCTAAATTCAATGGTAACGAATTTGGTTTCAGTCTTCCTAGAATACTAATATATCTTTCCATGTTGGAAAATTAAATTGATTTTTTTAAATCTATTTTAATCTCTCATCCTGCATATACTTAGTTTAGGATGAGATTGCTCGAAAAGGCAATACAAGAATTGCTAAAACTGCAGGGGCAGCAAATAAATTTGTTAGAATAGTAAATTATATTCATATTTTTATTCTTGTTTTTTGTCTTTCCCTTGATTGATGTAATGGGCTAGGCCATACTTTATGCCTTATGTCACTCTTGTAATTACGTATTATTATCAATATAAAAGGGAATGAGGTCTCACTCATTCCCTAACTTTTTTTCTTCTCTAAACTTACATGGTATCAGAGCCAAAACCCTAGCTCATCCCTCCATTGCCCTTCTTCTCTTTTGCTGGAAGCCCACCTACAGTCCAACAGACCAGTCGGTAGTCTACCTAGGTAACCCATAGCCTGCGACACCCTTCCTAGGTCTTCGGCTTCTCATCTAGGCTCCCTAACAGCCTATTAGGCTTAGTCGGCAGCTTCTCTGAGTCCCTAAGGACCTGTCGGTAGTCCCTCTAATTGTTTAGGGGCCTGTCGGCAATCCCCTTGGCCTTTGTGGCCCTTGTCGACAAAGTCTCTGGTATGCATGACTCCTGTCGGCACCTTTGTGGTTTATTTGACTTGCCTCGGTTCCGCTTTGTTTGTATTGGTTGGTTATTAAACACCCTTTAATTCTCTTTTTTTTAAAAAAAAAAAAAAAAATCAATGATGTAAAATATAAAAATAAAAATTGGATTCTTAAATTCTTTTTGTTTTTCTAGTCCTTCTTGTACTTGTTCCTCCACTCTCATTTTTCGGGATTATGATTGGCTTTGTGATTGAGGAATAGTTAGTAGAGTCTCCATGATAGATTTGACTAGTGAATCTACTACCTCTCAGCCATCTCAGGGCGAGAGCTCGGTTATCCCTTCTCCTATGACTGATAACCACAACCTTGGCCTTAAAATCACATCTCTATTCAATGGTCAGAATGTCCTCGTGGTCATGAGTCGACTATTTTTTTGAAGAGCGAGAGGAAGATGGGATATGTGGATGGGAGGGTCCAGCATCCAAAGATCACGAGATCCTCGTTATGACCAGTGGGAGATCACTAATTCTCTGATTATGGGTTGGTTGATCCATTCTATGGTTCTGGAGATTGGCGATGGCTACTTGTCTATGGATACTGTCCAGGATATTTGGGACGCCGTAGCTACTACTTATTCCAGGAAAGGGAACTACTCACAGGTTTTCAAGTTACGTCGCTCCATTGAGAGGTCGGTGCAAGGTGAGATGACTATCTTCCGGTATTTTACCTTCCTCAGCAATGGGTGGAAGCGACTTGATCACCTTCAGGATTACAAGCCTGTATATCCTACCGATTCTGCTGGTTGTTGGAAATTTGTGGAGAAGGAGTGGGTTTTCAAGTTCTTGGAAGGCTTGAATGTTGAGTATGATCCTGTTCGAAGTAGAGTACTCGGCATGGATGTGCTTCTCTCTCTCCAGGAAGCCTTTGCTTTTGTGTAAAATGAGGAAAGTCACCGCTCTGCTATTCTTTCTACTGTCACTCTTGATCGCTCTGCCTTGGTTTTTGCACCCCCTTGAGATGGTGTGCCTCGTGGTTTTCATCCCTCCTCTAAGAAGGATTAACTTTACTGTGACTATTGCCATAGATCTCACTACACCAAAAGAAACTTGTTGGAAGCTACATAGGACCCTTTTTGGTGGCCGAGGAGACCGCTTTGGTACTCAAGGGGGTCGGTCTGGTCAGTCGAGAGGCCGAGGGGCCAATGCACTCTTTCTGACACAGTTGAGCCACCACCTTTATCTCCCGTTGTCTCACCGGTTGCTGATGTTTTGGGGTTATTTGCGTCTGATTTTGAGATTGCTCTTCATCACTTGTTAGACCGTCACGCCTCTACATCTGCGACAGGTGCACCGTGTTCTTCTTTTGCCAATTCAGGTAACTTGGCTTCCTTCCCATGTGCATTGCAATCTTATACAACTGCACCATGGATTATTGATTCTGGTGTTTCTAACCATATGTTTGGCTCCTCTAATTTATTTTCAGAGTATAACCCCTCCTTAGGTTCGGAAGAAGTGCATATTGCTGATGATACTATTTCTTCTGTGTCAGGGAAAAGTTTAATTCATGCCACCTCTTTCCTTCCTTTGTCCTCCAAGTTCCCAATTTTAGTATTAATCTTTTATCTTTGAGTTGTATTACCCATGATATAAATTGTAGCGTGACGTTGTTTTCCTGATCATTGTCTTTTTCAGGACCTATACTTAGCCAAGGAATTTGAAATAAAAAACTTGGGTAGTTTGAAGTATTTCTTGGGCATTGAAGTAGTTAGGACCAAGGATGGCATCTTCATATGTCAAAAAAAGTATGTACTTGACTTGCTAAAGGAAACTGGAATGCTTGGAGGTAGACCATATGATACACCTCTAGAACCAGGCTAGAAACTAAGCGAGGATCAAGAGGGAGAGCCAGTGGATAGGGGGAGATACCAGAGACTAGTGGGCAAACTCATATACTTATCCCACTCACGTCCAGACATTGCCATTGCAGTGAGCATGGTTGGCCAATTTATGCATGCTTCTAGAACTTCCCACTTAGAGGTAGTTATCCTAAGATACTTAAAGTCTTCCCCTGGAAAGGGTCTCTATTTCTCAAAACATGGTCATCTCGGTGTGGAGTCATTTACTGATGCAGATTGGGCTCGATTAGTCACTAACAGACAATCAACTTTCGGATACTGCACATTTGTTGGTGGCAACCTAGTCACATGGCGAAGTAAGAAACAGAATGTGGTTGCTAGATTTAGTGCTGAGGCAAAATTCAGGGCTATGGCTTAGGGTGTCTGTGAGTTGCTATGGATTAAACTATTGTTGGGAGACTTGGGGATCCATTAGACTGACTCCATGAGACTGTATTGTGACAACAAGGCGGCGATCAACATAGCTTATAATCCCGTTGAACATGATAGAATCAAGCATGCGGAGATTGATAGGTACTTCGTGAAGGAAAAACTCACTAGTAGCACCATATGTACTCTATTTGTGAAGACTGGGGACCAACTAGCAGATGTTCTCATCAAAAGAATAGGGAACAGACCATTTCATTACATTCTCAACAAGCTGGGCATGGGAAATATTTTCGCATCAGCTTGAGGGAGAGTGTTAGAATAGGAAATTTTATTCATATTTTTATTCATATTTTTTGTCTTTCCTTTGATTAATGTAATGGGCTGGCCCATACTTTATGCCTTATGGCACTCCTGTAATTACATATTATTATCAATATAAAAGGGGATGAAGTCTCACTCATTCCCTAACTCTTTCTCTTCTCTAAACTTATAGAATTAGCATATTTTTACTCTCTTGATCTCTTAGATTATGACTATGTCGGATAAGGGTTAGATGCTTTTTACATGTTCTAACTCACATTGTAACTTTATGGATCTTTGTAACTCATCTACGTGTCTAAATCTGAACTAAGATTGTTCTTACTCTTTATGTAATTGTTACTGTAATGCAGAGGGAGTTATCTTTTGATCTTATTATTCTTCTGTTTTGAACTTCTAGTCTCTAAACGATGTACTAGAGTTCAATTTGTCCTTTATGTAATTGTGATTTTCTTATTGCAGCTCAAAGAATTGAGGGGAAGAAGATATGCAAACACTTTGTCCAAAGGGGACTTGGTTTGACTTCGGAGCACATCAAAGCGAGTAACACTGGGTCAAAATTTACAGCCAAGGTGACCCTGGTTGTCTGCATAACTCGATTGGTTGCTCAAAAGGGTCTTCATTTGATTACTCATGCAATTAAGCATGTTGAAGAACTTGTGAGTCTGCTGTCTATTTATTTTGCAGAGTCTCTCTCTCTGGCTGTGCATGATGCGACAAATATATGTGACACATTGTATCATTTCTAAGAATTATATTTATTTATTTGATTATTATTGATATTAAAGTACTCAAAACTAGAAATTAAAATAATGTTGCACCCAACTGATTAGAGTTTTAACTTTTAAGGAACCCTAGACTTGAAACCTTAACTGAACTGCTTCAACTGCTAAGCTTGTGCCTTTTCTCTAGAAATCAAATAGAAAGCGCTTTAGAATATGTGGTTCTTTTTAGGGTTAGAATTGTTGTTGTGTTATTTATATAATGAGGGGGATTAGTGTCGTAATGTAAGAAATGAGTTTATTATAAATAATGGATTGATGTGAAGGTTGATTCAATTTTGATCAGACCCTATTACTACCGATAGTCTCTCTCTCTCTCTCTCTCTTTTTAAACCCTAATATCTACACATCTTAATCTTCAACATGGTATCAGAGCATAAGATTGTACTCAAACAATCCTTCTACAGACTCTGGAGATCTTTGCAAGAGGAAGATGACGTGCTGATGTCATCATCTGTACGATGATGTCAGCGTAACATCAGGTCCGTACAGACGTCGTGCTTCGGGAAATCTCTGGTTTGGTTCAAAATTTTCTTCTGGTAATTATGGTTATTTTTACAAAATTAATGGAAGGCATCTGATGTGAGTTATGATTTTTGAATGTTTTTTGGTAATATATTGGCCTATTTTTTGATCTGCCACTCCAGCACTTGTGGGCTGTTTTTGGTTGTTGAAACCTAACCTATAGGTGCTGACTGAGCCTTCTCAGGCCTCCTTTGGTGTTTCTTTGCTGTCTTGGTGCATCGGGTGGTGATTTCATCCAGTTTTTCCGGTTTTTTGGGCCTGTTTTGCTATCTGTTGCTATGTCTGTTTGCTATCTGATTTTATTTCCTCTGTTGCTGGCTCAGTTTTCTGATATTGTACCTACCTTGGTTGGGTATTTAGCATAGTTGTTTGTTGGGTGGTTTTGTTACTTGTTTTGGTTATCCACTCTGGTTATTTGTTTACTATTTGGGTTTGATTGCTGAAGACACATCATCGGCAGTTAAGACTGAGGTCTCTCACTCTCCTTTGGTTAAAGATGATGACTTGTCTAAGTCGATTACCACCAAGAAACTCAATGGTTTGAATCTATGAAGCACAGACACCTCTCTGAGGGCTCTGTACCAGTGTCGGACACGCGGTGGACACGTGTTCGACACACAGCAGAGTGTCCTATTTTTTTAAAATTTTTTTACACCCGGACACGTTATAGACACTTTCGGTGGGTAATTTCACAATTTACAAAATTTTTTTGGGGTCGATTTGTAAATAAGTAAAAGCAGATAAATATCTGTCCTAATCTACTTCGATTAGAACAGAAACAGAAGAGAGAGTGAGAAAGAGAGGACCTGGTCGATTCGTCGTTCGTCTTCGCTTCTCGTCGGTTGTCGCTCCTCGTCGGTCGTCACTCGTGTCTCGTCGTCGCTCGCTAAGGTACACGCTGCTCTTCTTCTTCGATCTTCATTCTTCTTCTTCTTCTTTCCCTCTCTCTCTCTCTCAGCCTCTGTTTGATTTTGATTTTGATTTTGATTTGATTTGATTTGATTTTTTCTTTTATATTCTGATTTTATCTTTTCTTTTCTATTATTTGAGTATATAATTTTAATAATGTATGTTTATTAATTTTATTATAGGAACCAATTTTTAATTTTGAAACAATGGCTATGGGTGGTAGTTCTAGTGATATACCTGATGATGATTTTGATGAGAACAAACCATTGTGGAAGTATATAACTAAATTAGCAAAACCTGGGGAAGGAGGAGGAAATTGCCAATTACAATGTAATTTTTGTAATAATACTTTCAAAGGTTCATATACAAGAGTAAGGGCACACTTGTTAAAACTCTCAAGAAAGGGAATTGGTGCTTGTAAGAATGTGACAAGTCAAAAACTTTCACAACTGCAAAATGAGAATGATGCTACTGAACTGAGAATTAAAAATGCTCATCCCAAAAATGTACCATTGCCTCCTAGTGTATCAGTGGGTAGTAGTTATGCTTATGAATCAAAGAAGAGGAGAACATGTGCAAGTGGGAGTGGGAGTGGGAGTGGGAGTGGGCCTGGGAGTGGGAGGGCTATTGAGAAAGCATTCAATAGAGAGCAATTGCATTTTGAAATTGCTAGGATCTTCTACTCACGCGGGGGCGGGGGGAGGGGGGGTTACTGTTTAATTTTGCAAGAAATCCTTACTATGTTAGCTCTTACACATTTGCTGCAAATCATATTCCTGGATATTTGCCTCCCAGTTATAATTTGTTACGAACCACATTAATTCAAAAAGAGAGGGCAAATATTGATAAATTGTTGCAACCAATTAGGGGCACATGGAAGGAAAAAGGGGTGAGCATTGTTAGTAATGGTTGGAGTGATTCCCAAAGGAGGCCTTTGATTAATTTTATGGCAGTGAGTGAAAGTGGGCCTATGTTCATTAAAGCAGTTGATTGTTCTGGAGAAACGAAAGACAAATATTTCATTGCAAATTTTATGAAAGAAGTGATTAATGAGGTTGGGGCAAGTAATGTGCTTCAAGTCATTATGGATAATGCTCCTAATTGTAAGGCAGCCGGACAACTCATTGAAGCTCAATTCCCTCATATTCTATGGACTCCTTGTGTGGTGCACACATTAAATCTAGCTTTGAAAAATATTTGTGCCGCAAAGAATATTGAGAGGTATAAAGTCACATATGAAGAGTGTAGTTGGATTAGTGATATTGCCGGAGATGGTTTGATGATTAAGAATTTTATCTCTAATCACTCAATGCGATTGGCTATGTACAATGAATTTGTGTCATTGAAGTTGCTTTCGGTTTCTGAAACACGATTTGCCTCCACAATTGTTATGTTTAAGAGGTTAAAGCTTATAAAATGTGGTCTTCAAGCAATGGTAATTAGCGACAAGTGCAATTGTTATAGAGAGGATGATGTTGGGAAGGCAAAATTTGTAAAAGAAAAGATTTTGGATGATGTGTGGTGGGACTATATTGATTATATTCTTTCCTTCACGGGTCCTATATATGACATGCTTAGGGCTTGTGATACGAACAAACCTCGCCTTCACTTAGTATATGATATGTAAGACTCAATGATAGAGAAAGTGAAGATGACAATATATAGACATGAAGGGGAAAGAATAGATGAAGATTCTACATTTTATAATGTGGTGCATCAAATTCTCGTGGATCGTTGGAATAAAAACAATACTCTCCATTGTATGGCACATTCATTGAATCCAAAGTAAGTACCACATTTAAATTTGTTTAAGATATTTCATTTTAATGGACTTATTTAGTCCTTGAAATAATTATTTTTCCTATTTTGAATTGTAGGTATTATAGTGATGAGTGGCTCCATGAGGATCAAAATAGAGTTCCTCCACATAGGGATGAAGAGGTGACACGTGAGAGGAACAAGTGTTTTAAGAGGTATTTTGAAGATATCACGAAGGGAACCAAGGTGATAACCGAGTTAGGAAAATTTTCGGGTTATGTTGAAGCATTCTTAGAGTATGATTCCATTCATAATAGGTGGCACATGGATCCTTATATTTGGTGGTGTGCATATGGTGCATATGCACCATCTCTTCAAAAACTAGCTTTGAGATTACTTGTGCAACCTGCCTCTTCATCTTGTTGTGAGAGAAATTGGAGTACTTACTCCTTTATTCACTCAATGAGAAGGAACAAAATGGTCCCTCAACGCGCGGAGGACTTTGCGTTCATTCATAGCAATCTTCGTCTTTTATTAAGGAGGAGCTCCCAATACTTGCAAGGAGAGACAAAAATGTGGGACATTGCCGGAGATAACTTTGACTCAGTTGATGATATTGGAATGCTTGGGATAGCTAACCTGTCACTTGATGAACCGGGGCGGTCCTATTTACAGATGAAGGAGAAGATGGAGGCAGTGGTGAAGATGTTGTAATAGTTTCCTCTACTTAGGTTTACATTTTTTGATATTTATGGATTTTGTAATAGATGATAGTTGTTGGTACATTGGATAATTTTATATTTTGTGGTTTGATTTTCGTGCATTTTGTAACAAATGATGGTTGGTAGCTTCGAATGACATGTTATGTATTGATGGAATGCAATTTTATGTTATTTGTGAATGATATATATGATGTTAAATCAATTAAATGTTTATTTTTTTTATAATTTTAGTAGTGTTATTTTTTATATTTTATTACCTTTTAATATTTTTTTTATAATTTTATGATATATAATAAATAAAATTAATTATATATTCCAGCGTGTCGTGTCCCCCATTTTTTGAAAATTTGCGTGTCCGCGTGTTCGTGTCGTGTCACGTGTTCGTGTCCGTACTTCATAGGTTTGAATTATCTTGCTTGGGCTTATGCTGTTAAGGTGTTTTTGCGTGGAAAGAAAAAATTCCATTTCCTTACTGAGCTTCCTCCCTTCGACAAGGATACCACCTATGATGATTGGTGTAGTGAGGATTCTGGTGTTATGGGTTGGCTTTGGCATAACCTGGAATCCAATGTTGCTACCACTGTTGAGTTTTGTGAGAAGTCTAAGCAGATTTGTCTCTCTTGCTGATTCCTTTTCAAATAAGAGTACTGTGTCTCACATTGATACTTCGTATGAGCATATTTTTGCTACTAAATAGTCTGGTCGCCCATTCTCTGAATATTATAGTAGTCTTAAGCATTTGTGGGATTAGTTGTTGCAGCATCGCCCGTTCATAGCGAACTTGGCCCAACAAAAGCAACATTGGGAGGAGTTTATGAATGTTTTCTTTCTTAGTGGTTTAGATTATGATTTGCATAGCTTTAAGGATCAGATTTTAGCTAGTGAGACTTTACTTTCAGCCGCCAATGCATATTCCCGCTTATTATGTTCTTAATTAGGCTATAGTTCTGTTATCTCTAGCTCCATTTCTTCTATTGGCGCTTCCTCTACTTTGGTTTCTGGTAGTGGTACCACTCCTAGTGGTTCTCGCGGCAACTTTGGTTCACGTGGCTCCTAACCTAGTTATTGTGGTCATAGTTCCTGTGGTGGTGGTTTTTATCGTGGCTCCTATGGTGGTTCTCGTGGTGGTCGTGGTTCTACTCATGGTGATTGGAAGTGTGATTATTATGGTTCCACTGGTCATACTGAGCCTTGTTGTTGGCAAAAGTATGGCAAGCCTGATCATGTACGTCAGGTTACTGATTTCTTCCGGATGACTTGGTTGTTTTTAATGAAACAACGATCTGAGTTACCTCATATATTAAATAAGTTTTATAATGAAATTTATACTCAGTTTGGTAAGCATATTAAAGTATTTCATTCTGATAATGCCTTATAATCAAGGTTCTGAAAAGCGGTTCTTGATCGTAAAACGGTGGCGGTGGCGTGGTTCTTGATTCTTGAGGGTGTAAAGGCAGTAGTGTAACGCTTGATAAGGCTGAACCGTGAATTTTTTTATTTTTCGCACAATTTGAAAAAAACTTACCGATACGCATATTTTTTTTCCATGATTATATTTATTAGGTTAAAAATAAATATTGATCAATTTTTGTAAATTTTTAAGTATGATCCAATATATTTCATATTTTTAAATCACTATAAACTGAGTTTTTTACATTTTATTTTAATAATTAATGACTTTATATTTTATAAAAAATTAATCACTAACTATTATATATAAGATAAATAATGACAAAAGTAAAAGAATCAATAAGAGCCTAAATATATATATATATACATATTTTAACCAAGCCAAATAGATAATGACTACACTTATTATTATTATTATTATTTTCAAACAATATATAGATAGACACACATAAACAAAATGGTTTAGTGATAGCAATTGAATAGAATAACATAGGTCTTATAGTTTCAACAAATCAATAACATGTTCTTCATCTTCCCTCTTCTCTCTCTCTTTCTCTCTCTCTCTCTATCTCTTGCTCCTCTATTTTCTCTCTTTATCTTCTCTCTTCTCTCTATCCCTCTTCCCTCATTTTTAGCTTTTTTTGTGTATTTTTTTGAAAGAAACAGTTTGGAACCGTTACGTAACGGTGCGTAACAAGCTGTTATGGCTTTTACGGCACTGTTACGACCGCTACGGCAGCCGATACGGTCGACACACCTATGAATCTCAATCACACTGCAAAAGCGGCCGTAACGGGTGGCGGTAACCGCCAAAACCGTTACGTAACGGTGTTACGTAACGGTTGCGGCCGCTTTTTAAAACCTTGCTTATAATAGACTCAGTCTGTTGTTAATTCCTTTTGTGTTGATCGGGTTATTGTTCATAAGACTACTTGTACTCATACTTCTCAGCAAAATGGGGTTGGTGAACGGAAACACTGTCATGTGTTAGATGTTGCTTGAACCTTGTTATTTAACATGCAGGTGCCTAAACACTTCTGGGGTGATGTTGTCCTCACGGCATGTTTCCTTATTAATCGTATGCCCTTGGTTGTGTTGCATAATCAGTCTCCGTTTTCATTGTTATATCCTTCCCGTTCTCCATTCGCTCTTACTTCTTGGGTTTTTCGTTGGGTCTCCTTTGCTCATTTTTGTGAACCTGGTTAGGATAAGTTGTCACCCCGTGCTTGCAATTGTGTCGTTTTAGGTTATTCTCGTACACAAAAGTGTTATCGTTGTTATCATCCTGAGTTCGGTCGGTATTTGGTCAGTGCTGATGTCACTTTTTTTGAGTCCACCTCGTTCTTCTCTTCCCAAGGCCAACACCTGTCTCTTGATCTTATCTCTCATCGTGAGGAGGAGCCTTCCTTTCCTTTTTCCACTCCTATACGTACTCTCTCTATGCTTGATGTGTCCTCCTCTTCTACTACCACTTCTACACCTTCTTCTCTGTTACTAGATATGCCATCTTCTTTATCTTCCCATTTCAAGTCTATCAGAGATCCCACACTTGACGTGTTGTTAATTATGGCCTAGCTGGTACATTGTGTTTGAGGTTCCTGTTCCCTCTTCTCCTCCGTCCTCTCCTGATTTGCCAATTGCTTTGCGTAAAGGTAAACGTACTTGAACTCAGCATCCTATTTCCGAGTTTGTTTCATATTCTTTTGTTTCTCTTTCTTTCTTGTCTTTTGCTTATAGTTTGTCTTCTTTGTCTATTCCCACTTCTTATCAACAGGCCTTGTCTAGCTCCGGTTGGAAACATGCTATGGATGAGGAGATGAGTGCTCTCCACTAGAATCAAACATGGGAGCTCACTACTCTTCCCTCTGGGAAGCCTACTGTTGGGCGTCATTGGATTTATACTGTCAAGTATCTCCTTGATGGTTCAGTTGAACGTCTTAAGGCCCGTTTGGTTGCAAAAAGCTACACCCAAACTTATGGGGTTGATATCTTGGGACCTTTTCCCGTGTGGCTCGTCTTAATTCAGTTCGGATCCTTCTTTATATTGCTGTTAGTTCCTCTTGGCCCTTATATAAGCTTGACATAAAAAATGTCTTCCTCCATGGTGATTGCAAGAGGAGATATATATAGACTAGTCTTTTGGTTATGTTGTGCCTGGTTTTGAGCATCTTGTTTGTCGATTACGGAAAGCTTTGTATGGATTGAAGCAATCTCCTCGTGCTTAGTTTGACTAATTCAATTGTGTTGTGCTGGCCTATGGTTTTCATAGATCTACCTCTGATCATTCTATTTTTGTTCGCCACTCTTCTGTTGGGGTTTTCATCTTAATTGTTTATGTGGATGACATTATTTCTGGCAGTGATTCTACTGGGATTGCTGATTTGAAACAATATTTAAGCTACCAGTTTCATACGAAGGACTTGGGGCATCTTTGATATTTTCTTGGGATTGAAGTTGCTCGTTCTTCTCGTGGTCTCTTCATGTTTCAACAAAAGTATGTGCTTGATCTTCTCTCTAAGATTGGTTTCTTGGGTGCTCGACCCATTGATACTCCTATGGACTCGTCTATCAAACTTGATGGTGAGCATGGTGAGTTAGTGTCTGATGTTGGTCAGTATCTTCGGTTGGTTGGGAAATTGATATATCTGATTGTCACTCGTTTGGATATTATCTATGCTGTGCGAGTGGTTAGTTAGTTTATACATGCTCCGTGCCAACCTCACTTTGATGTTGTGTGTCGTATTTTGCATTACTTGAAGAGTGCTCTTGGCTGTGGTCTCTTATATCAGTCTTCTATTTCTTTGTTTGTCATTGGCTTTAGTGATGCCAATTGGGCTGGTAGTTGTACCGATCATCGTTCTACTTCTGGCTACTGCACCTTTGTCAGTGACAACTTCGTGACTTGGCATAGCAAGAAATAAAATGTTGTTGCTTGATCTAGTGCTGAGGCTGAGTACTATGCTAAGGCACATACTGCTTCCGAGATGTTGTGGGTTTGTTCTCTTCTATAGGATTTTGGCCTTGTTATTCCTACTCCTATGTCCATGTGTTGTGACAATTAGGTTTCTATTTTCATTGCTAATAATCCGGTGTTTCATGAACGCACTAAGCATATTGAGGTTGATTGTCACTTTATTTGGGATTTATTACTTCGGAAATAGCTTGTGACTTGCTATGTTAGGTTTGACGAACAACTTGGTGATATTCTTAATAAACCATTAACCCGACCTTCTTTCCAACGTATTCTTGCCAAGCTGGGCATGTTCAATATCTATGCTCCAGCTTGAGGGGGACTGTTAAAATAATTGTGTTATTATTTATATAATGATGGGTATTAGTTTCATAATGTGAGACTTGAGTTTATTATAAATAAAGGATTGATGTGAAGGGTTGATTCGATTTTGATCAAACCCTATTACTACCGATAGTCTCTCTCTCTTTCTCTCTCTCTCTCTTCTTAAACCCTAATATCGACACATCTTAATCTTCAACTTTTAGAGTAATGCAATAACAACCATACTGTGTCAGTCAACATTATGAAGTTGGGATTGCATGTTTCAAACTTTCCCATTGTTTATTTGTTTTGGATGATGATTATTATCTCCACTTTGAGCAAGTAAAATTCTATGGTTTGAGAAGTGAGCTTTGGCAACAAATTTCATAACTGTAGCTGTTTGTTGAGTGACATCATAGATAAAAGACCTGCTATCAGACATCCATTTGCATTGTTATTTCTCAATTTGTCATAATATAATAATATTCATCTAGTCCTTTTTGGATTAATAGGTTTTTATTTTTATTTGTCATTGTTTATACACATTACATAAAAGATTAGCTAACCCGTCCTGGTTTGAGTAGCTTTATTGGAGATTACAAATGATGTTTTTATTCTGCATTAGTTGTGTTTTGGAAGGTTAACACTCCCAGTCAGTCAAGCTAGCTTTGCTTTAGTCATGTTAGACATTGGGTAGGGTCTTGGACCCAAATTCAGGTGCCCATGGTGGCATAACCCATTGACCCATGTGATGTGGATATTTGTATTTTAAACTATACCTTAACCTTATCTTGGAGATAATAGTGGGTTACTGATATACACTGGATTTATGTCAGATATATTCCGTTGTATTTGGAGACCTCTAGGAATTCCCAAAAAGTACTCCTACGCATACTCTTCATCTATCCACCATCATTGAGCAGTGAAAAATCCTTGCATTGTGGATTTGTGGGAAACACCCCTTGTGTGGTGTTACTCCTCTGCTAGAGTGAATATTGTTTGAGGTTGATCGATGCATACAGAATACATCCTGGTTCGACGGATTCAGATTTGTGCACACAAGATAAGTTTGAATATGCTACTGCTTCTGCTAAGTACTCATTTGCTTACAAATCATGATAATGAGTATTATTCCATAATTCTAGTTACATTCTTGAAAATGCTTTAACTTTTGTTTTAGAAGAAAGCTATACAGTTATTTGCAGAACCCAACATGAGGCCTCATGCATGTATGCACATTGTTAACAGTACCAATTAGTGACACCACTATACTTTCAAGTTTTGCTCAGTTGTGGTGTCTTAAGGAGAATCTGTATGTATTCTATGCAACAAGGTCAAGGTCATGGTTAGTTGTGTTCAACACATACATTTCTTTGGCACAGTAAAAAAGGCATAGAAGTGTCTTGGTTATGTGGTTGTTACTAGAAAGTTTGATGTTGTTATTCTGTTGTTGACTGCCTAACTATTTATCTCGCCATGCTCTGTTTGGTGTTTCAATCAGTGCACTTCAGCTCTAATTTTGAAGTCTGTTGCAGGGGGGACAAATGATTGTACTGGGAAAAGCTTCAGATAATCGGGTTGAAAGAGAATTTGAGGCTCTTGCAAAGATGGTAATAATTTTAAGATTGGATATCATGTCTGGGATAATGTTTTTCTTCTTTCTTGGGAGGCATCCCGTTGATGCGTATTTAATAGATATACGTTAGTTATCAGAAAAATGTTTTTCTTCTTTCTTGATAGCAATGTTAGATTGATGATGTTATTCTCAAGGAGGAGAAAAAGGTATAGCGGGGAGGGAGAATGGCGGAGGTTTTTTCCTGTTTGATAACCTATATTTGCATATGGATTTCTGTGGAAAAGAGTTATTCTATTTGTCTCAATACAAGGCTTCAACCATCCCTTTTGTCTACCTTGTCAAATTTTGGTATAAGCGAACAATTTTCAAGCCTACTTTTTAGTCAGTTGATTACAACTGTTTGAGTTGAAGTGTAAATCACAGAAACTATGGTTGGGGTTAGAAGAGAAGAATAGAGAAAGAAGAGAGAAGAGAAGAGAAGAGAATTAGAAGAACAGGTTTTGTGTGGGCAAAAAACTCTCCATCTTAGTACATATTTATATTAATAACAGTAGAAGATGACAATAGTACCCTCAATGTTACATAAGCAAAATAACATAACACTCTACTATGCGAAGCTAAAGCATATCAAACAGCCTAGCTTGGAAGACATATTGAAACGATGAGCAAGCTAATGGTTTGGTGAGAATATCACCTAACTGATCATTTGAACGAACATAAAGAGTCGCAATATGTTTCCGCAAGAATAAATCCCAAATAAAGTTAAAATCAATTTTAAGATGCTGCATGATTTCTAAAGACAAATAATGTTCACACTTCACTTTCAGCCTCTCACACTATCCTTGTGAGAGGCTAAAAGACAAAAAAGTGTGAATATCATTTTACTACACAATATGGAACTCTTGTTGTCAACTGAATTGCCTAAATCATTTTTCTTGTCTTCTGCTTCTTTATGCAATTGACATGATAAGCTGATTACAAATCAATTATTGTACAATCTGTAGCATAACCAAGGACCCAGCATCCGGATTCTTCTGATGTACAGGTAAATCATCTTGGAACACCAAAGAGCTATTTACTCAATTCTGTTAATTTGTTGTTGTTACTTTCTCTGTTTTAAAATTTTGGAACTCTACTTGAATATTTATTTTTAGGACTAAAGTGAGCTTTTATATCCTGAATAATATGTTGTCAACTATGCTGGTTATTGATTGAGTTTTCCTCGTGTTGTCTATGCTTTGATATCGAATCCACTATGCAGTGAGGAGCTGTCACATATGCTATATGCTGCAGCAGACATGGTATTAGTTCCTTCCATATATGAGCCATGTGGACTTGCTCAGATGATTGGAATGCGTTATGGAGCGGTATATACTATCTTGTAAACTCACTCCTCTTCTCTTGTCTGGGTAATGAGTGATGACTATTATTGACTTCACTGCTCAGTTATCACTGCATTTTTTATTTTTATTTTTATTTTTATTTTTATTTTTTTGTGTGTTTTTATTCTTGTACAATTTGAAGAAATAATTTTGACCTTCATGGTTCAAAAAGTTATAGAAAAAGAAAATTCGACATTTTGGAACTGCAAGTATATGATTGGTTTATCCTGCCAAGTAATATCGCAAGTGTCCAGTTATGCATCCATGTAATACCTATTTGTGTACATTTTGCCAAGGCCATTATAGGTGCAGTGTTAATACTCCTGACATGGCATCTAAAAGGAAGGTTGGATTAAAGGATTCAATTTTCATCATATGCCCACTTATCAAAAATAAAAATCATATGGCAAAAGAATTGTTCTTCTGTAACAATCAAAAAGACTAGCTGCATCATTTGTTTATTTATTTTTTTGTTTAGAGAATATATGTCCAACAGACTCAAGACCATTGGTTAACAGAAAAGCACTGAGACAAGGCATGCTTCTGAATTCTGATTATTTCAGGTCCCAATAGTTAGGAAGACTGGTGGTCTTGCTGATACGGTGTTTGATATGGATGATGAGTTACATGCTGAGATGGCTAATGGGTAACTTGTTTTTCTTGTTATCAAATTTTTAGTTACTACTGAAACTAAACAAAACTAATCCGCGTTACGTATGTTGGCTGCAACCATTTTATTTTATCACACTCTATAACTTTAGTAACAAATAAATCATAGTTGACCATGTTGTTTCTCGTAGTTACAGTTCATTTTTCTTTTACGGCTTTCCCATGGCAATTTATTATGTGTGTATTAAATATTATTATATTATATACTTGGGAAAAAAAACAACGCTGCCCAGTTAGTACACATTAATGTGTTTGGGAGGGGAAATATTGGGTACACACCTAATCTTTTTCTAAAAATTAAATTTGGCATTTAATAACATTTGTGCATATCTGTGCCTTTGTATGTATCTATACGAGAATATTAGTGTAGCTAGTTGTCTATGTACACACTCTCAAGTACGTGTGTGTGTGTCTACTGGGGGCATGTGTTGAAGCGTTGAGTTCACGAGGTCCAAGGAATACCGGACATGGCTAATATTCATATTTCTTAATGATCTTTTACTTATAAGGTGGGTGATTTTCCTATGTAACATAGAGCATTAAGTATGAACACTTAACTCAATTTTGAAGCAACCATGTTGCAAAGGTAATTTAACAAGGGAGTTCTCGTGACTGCCTATCGAACTAGATATATCATATGCATATCCTATGCCCATACTGAGGTGAGTGTCCAAAATGGATATGCATTTAGAAGAGTCCACGTGACACAACAATTTGTACAGTAGGAGATTTCACAAAACTGAATGGCAGACACTTGGAATTCTTGTCAATTTGTGGTGTATATCTTAATAAGTGAGACATAACATCTGATATTGACACGAGTTCCCAAACTAACCAAACTAAACCAAAACATACCAAGTTGTCATTCCACCCTATCAAAGTTGTATGCTCAGTTAAATTCAATAAATGCATACATTTTTTTTTTTTTTATCACCACCTCCCGTGTCATTTTAGGTCTTTCACTTTCCTTAAAATTTCTGTTTACGACGACCATATCATTCTTCCTTACCATTGCATCTATAAGTCTTTGTTGGGCCAATTTAGTGAAGATATGTATGCTTGAACATAAACAATAGATTAGACCCTTAATTGTGTTTGGGAAAGATTTTAAGCTGTCTTGGTCCTCATGTTCCTCTTGGAAATTATGCTATATTTATGCTACAGTTTTACAAGTTTTCAAGGAACTCTGTTGCTAGGCTTGTAAAATTTCTATATCCAAACGGTCCTACATTGGTTTTGCTGTAACCTCATGTGCACTTTAACTTGAAATTCCTTTCAAAAGTTTGAGTTGATTCGTAGTGCATCATGAAGCTTGATGTAACACTGTAGGTCTTTGAACATGTTTACCTTTGGCCTAAGCACAACTTTAAGTGAAAAATAATAGGACAAATGCTACTTAATCATCAAGTATATAAATGAACCTTGAAGTACACATGTCAAGTCAACGTTTAAAATTTTCATTAGGTTTCATTTAGCAGCATTTTTAGATTTGGTTCAACTTTGCTTACTAAAAAAAAGTTACATTTGCTTGCAATTTTGTGCCTCTTGCACAAGTGAAGTGCTGAACTTCTATAAATGACTTCTTAGCTTTCTAGTACTACAGTAAAAAAAGAAAAAAAAAAAGAAAAGAAAAAAAAAAAGAAGGTTGTGGTACTTGGGCATTAAATGATGAGGATCAATAGAGCATTTGAAAACCGAATGGTGTTAATAGATTGATTGAATTAAGAGCTTGAATTGTCCACATGGTTCAATAAAAGTGATGTGATCTAGTTAATGCCTGTTGAAATGTAAACCTTTGTTTTAAATTGAGAAAAGTGCTACACCTAAGTATTTGGTTTTTGTAGGCTCACGCTTTTAACTAATGCAATGTATTGTCTTCATTATTTCTTGAAGGTTTGTCTTTGAAGGAATCGATGAAGGATCCCTGAATGGAGCTCTAGACCGTGCATTTTCTCGCTATCGAGAGAGTAAGTACAGCAGAGTTTTCATACCTTGCATTTCCCATCTTGTGTTTATTAAAATTTCAAGAAATTCCATAATTTTGCTTCACTATCATTTACATCATTGCCACTAAATTCAAACAGTTTGAGAGGTTTCTTTCTTCTCTAAATGGTCAAAGTCATTTTACATGGAAGCAAGCACGAGTATAGAATTACTGCGGCCACTTTTCTTTTAATTCTCGTTTATTGTTGTTTTTGATACACAGAACCAAATGAATGGAATGATGTCTCACAGAAGATTATGGAAATTGATAATAGCTGGAATAACACAGCTAAAAAATACCTTGATGTGTACAACTCTATCAGAGTAAGAGGGTAATAACCTTAGTAATTGTTTGGGATGTGTTATATAAGTGTACTTTTTGACTTTTTGGTTAAAAAGTAGAGAAAAAAATATGTATGTTTGGGATAATTTTTTTGACTTTTTCTGAAAAGATGTGTAATAAAATATTGTAGTAAAATCAAAATGACAATTTTATCCTTACTTTTTGACTTTTTGGGTAGTTGAATTCAAAGGATAAAATAATAATTTTGCCTTAGTGGCTTCCCCTAAAAGCTACCCTTGAATATTATAGACTTTTTAGCCTTTTTAGTAACTTTTTGACTTTTTTAATTTATCCCAAACAAAGCCTTAATCTTCATTGTCAATTGAAAGTAAATATACATTCTCTAATGAGATTCCCAGGGAAATGATGTTGTGAGAGATTAAATGTTAGTAAGAAGAAGAAACATAAAAAGAAAAAAGAAAAAGAAGGTTGTATTGAATAGGCAGACCTAGTACAGTATACCATGTTGTATGCAGCGACCAAATGAAGGTTGTGTGTTGATTAATTGAGCGAAAATAAAATTAGAATTTTTTTTTTTGGGATAATGTAAGAGTTGAAACTATGATTTTCTTTATGTTGTTATTTCAACCCTTTTTTTGCCTCTTATTATTATTATTATTATTTATTTTATTTTATTTTATTTTATTATTTTTTTGGGGGTAAATCAAAAGAAAGTGACTTGAAGGTTGGAATTACTTGTGATGACTGAAGACCAATAAAGATATGTTCAGTCAACAAATAGATAAGAAGTGAAAAGAGAATAAAATGGGTTTTTTTTAAGTGAAGGGAAGAGTCTGAAACCATTAAAGACCATTCACCATTCGGTCCCAGTTTGTAGTTCAAGTGGGCATGGAAGTGCACTTACATGTTAAAGTCAGGTCTCATGCTCAAGTCAATAGAGCGACTGCTCTAGTAATCTAACTCTACTAACAAGTCAACGTCCTAATTAATGTTAAGCATGATTCATTAGGTTAATTTTGTGACATGAAGTAGGCACATGTCCAATATATATATATATATCAATGCGTCCATTGGAAGACCCTATGAATTTGAATACCAAGATTGGATGTAACACTTTCTATTTTTTATTTTTTATATTGTCTTAATGACAATCTCTTAATTTGTAGCTATAATAAAATTACTAATTGGGTACAGTTCTTGTTGACTATATCATTAATATATTTGCATCAAAATGTCCTATTTTCTTGAGAAAATTGACAATGGAGTTATAAAGTTCTTAAAAACTCCTTCAAAGTCCTAAATTTCCATGTACATTTTACTCAATGATAATCTTTGTTAATTCTCCTCCGAAAGCAGTAGCTCCAAAATGTCCATTCTTACAACAACATTCCTTCCTAAAACTATTGCAACACCCTCCAATTTGTCTCTTCTCCAAATTGAAACAAGTCTTAGTAGTAGCTTCACATCCCACGTGTTCATTCCCCGTTGAAATATCAATCGGTGGTGCATGAATGTCCGAGCAATTGTCTCCACCATGGTTTGAATAAAAATGGCCGTGTTCTGTATCAACAACATGGTTTTCGACAACATGGTTATGGTTGCAATGATTCAAGTGACAATGACCATTAGTTGTGGTCGTGTTTTGGCTAATTTCAAATGAACTGAGACTCAAATGGTTTTCTTGATCCGAGTGCTTTGCCTCTTTTTCCTGATCTCGATGTGCGCAACAACCATGTATGTTCGTTGAGTTTGAGCTTGTTTTGTTGTCACACGTGTTTGAAGAACTATAGGGACCAGACTGATGACTCGGAGCATGTTTCTGGGAACAACAACCTGAAGGCTTGGACGTTGTTTGAGTTCTATTGTGAGAAGATTTGCAACACTTTTTTGTTACTATGTGCTTCTGTCTACCACGTAGAAGCAACATGCTGTTAAAGATGACAGCCAAACACGTCCCAACATCAGCGAGCACTGCAGCCCAAACAAGGGGATATCCCGCAAATGCCAACGCAAGTATAGCGGCTTTGGTTAGAATCGATAAAATCACATTCATGATTATTGTTCTTCGTGTTCTTCTTGCAAGACGGATGATTTTGGGTATCTTTTGAATGTCGTTTGACATGAGAATTACATTGCCTGTCTCGGTTGCAAGTGCAGAGCCTGAAATGCCCATTGAGATGCCGATATCAGCTGCAGCTAATGCAGGGGCATCGTTGAGGCCATCACCAACCATTGCTGTTGGAGCTTCTTTCTGAAATTGTTTTATGATTCTTGATTTGTCTTGAGGAAGAAGTTCTGAATGAACTACCTCCAAAGCACCCTCTAGCTGCACATAAAAATAAAAATAAATTTTTTTAATAGGACTTTTTTAAGGGGAAAAGAAAAAAGAAAAACAAAAAAATTGCAAGTTGTATGCTAAGAAGATAGGTTCACTCGGAAAATTTTCAAAAAAATGTCGGATATGTGCAAAATGTATAATTTTATATATTTATTACGAAAAATTACTAGTAAATGGAAAGTGGGGCAAATATTTACAAAAATGTGGGGTGCAACTTTTGCTGTGTGTTTTAAGGGTTAATTACACAAAAACTCCCTTAATTATTAGCGGATATCGCTTTATTTCCCTCATTATGAACTTGTACATATTGACTCTATAAATTATGAAAATTGTATAAATACATCCCTTTTTAAGTGGTCTAGAAGAAGTCTTAAAGAGGTGAAAGTGATACATTTTTATAGTTGAGGGATCAAAATATATGAATTCGTAGAAGAGAGGGATAAAGTGATATTCGTGAATAGCTGAGGGAGCTTTGGTGTAAATAACTCCTTTTTTATTTTTATGTAGAAGAAATAGTTGTACCCCCATGCGTTTGCAAATACTTTTGGTCAACAATCTTGATTTGTAATTGTCCTTATTTACTACATATATGAAATATATGAGGATAAATAATTATTTATGTCACATATACATATGTAAGTCAAAAATAATAATTTTTAAAATATCTAAAGGAGGAGAACAAATATACATTATTCTTGTTTTATAATTGAATTTTAAATTATTTTATTTAAATTTGTAATGTGTTTTATGTGTGTTCAAATATCAAGAAGTGTCCGACGAGTGATGTCCCGTGTCGTGTCTGATGCCATCCCTTACCTTTCTTACAAAGTTAAAAAGGGATGATTATTCACCTGATTTTGTGCAACTATAGCTGCCTCATGGCTATCTCCTGTAAGCATAGCAGTTTTGATGCCCATTGATTTGAGCTCCTTTATTGCTTCCTTAGCTCCAGTTCTACATACATCTGAGAGACTAAAAATTCCAGCAAGACTTCCTCCCAAGAATATGTAACCAATGGACTTTCCATCAGTATCACCTTCCAACCTTGGAACTGAAAAGTTCAAAAGATTAAGTGAGTTGGTTGAATAGGAAAAAGAAGAAGAAGAAGAAGAAAGAATAAATTACATCTACAGTCGTTAAAGTATGCATTTCGTATCATTTTGGTCTTTTCTCATTTATTAAAATTTTTAATTTGAGTTAATTTAGACCAATTTCAAACATACCATCTAAATAGTTAACAGAATGATAATGACATACACTTATCGCCCCTAAAGCTTTTAGTTTTGTCAGTTTGGTCCCCAAACATTGATGGAAAAAATGAAACATAAACTTCGAACGAGGGACAAAATTGATAAAATCAAAACTTTAGGGACCAAAATGAAACAAGATATATACTTTAAGGACCATAGTTGAAATTTATAATTATTCCATAACGATTTTAACGGCTATTTGGATGTGTACGATTATGATTCAAATTGAAAACTTTAGGGACAAAATTGATAACACGAAACGCATATTTTAGGAACGGTGAGTGGTTTTTTTATCCGCAGAAGAAATGATAAATATGTTTGGCAGCTTAGAAGATAAATTTGTTCCATTATCAAATTACCAGGTACTTCTAGAGTAAAAATTGGTTTGATTTAGAAGATGATTTAGGTAGTAGGTTTTTTCACCTGTTGAACACCCTGCTCTCAAAGCCATTTTTAGATTTCCAACATACACATCTTTCCCATCAATTTTCCCATGAATCCCTTCTCCTGGAAAATTTTCAAATTCTTCCACTTTTTCAGACATTGGTTCAACCGAATGCGACCGTCCATAGTCGATAAGTGCAGCTGCCATTGGATGACTTGACTTACTCTCTATGCTTGAAACCCTTCAAAATATTTACTTGGATTATCAAGAGTAAAAAGTGTTTTGAAATTTTCCATCAGAATTTTATGATATTTATCTTATATTAAAAAGAAAAATTAGATGCACTCACCAGTAAAAAAGTGTGTTTAGGCTAACATCATCAGACACAGATTGAAATTTAGTCACTAGGAATTCTCCTCTTGTTATCGTCCCTGTTTTGTCGAAAGTTATGATCTTTATTTTAGAGAGAGTTTCAAGATACTCTCCGCCTTTGATTAAAAGTCCTGATGTTGCAGCCTTCGAAAGGGCACAAAAAGTAGCTACCGGTGTTGAGAGTATAAGTGCACATGGACATGCGCTAACGAGAACTACCAATGCCAAGTGAAACCACTCGTTTTGATTGTGAAGCCTTAGAATGGCCGGAACCACTGCCAAACCGGTTGATATAGCCACAACCGCTGCATAACACACATTGCCGAAGGAAACAACATGTAAAAGAGAGAAGCAAAAGATGATCATAGACTAGAAAGTAGAAACATGAGTTATAGTAAAAAGTAAAGAGTTCTTACGAAAATAAGAGGGTAATTATTCAGTAATTGCAAAGTATAGATCTGTGGTATTCCATAGCATTGCGATTGGTGAAGAAGGTGGATAGGTAGGGTATTTTGTTGGGTGATTGGGGTACATGAAGAGTATATTAAATGATGATTGGTTAGGAGTACAGATACGTGATACTCTGAGAACATTGAATAATTTTCTAAATAAAAGCTAAGTTGAATTTTCAGAACTTATTTTCTGATTTTTTTTTATAAAAAAAAAGAGTAAATTACAAATATACCCCCTTGAAATTTAATTAAAATACAAATCGCCCATGTAGTTTTAAAAATTACATTCCACCCCTGAGGTTTCTAATTTCACAACAAATAATTCATTTTATTAATAAATCATCAAGTCAATTAAAAGTTTTTAATGATGTTAAAAATATGTTTCAATTAATAATTTAGGTAATTTTATTATTGTATAGGAGAGAAATTATAAATTTCATTTTTTTAGTTAATTCTGTTAAATAAAAAATTCTAATAAAGGAGTATTTATAATTTTTCAAACCACAAGAGATAATCTGTATTTTAAGCAAATCTCAAGAGGTGTATTTGTAATTTACCAAAAAAATATATATTCCCTCTGTCCCAAAATAATGGTCCTTTTTGGGGAATGTAACTTTTTTTGGTAGTACAATTATTGCACTTAGAAAAAGTTGAATTTTCAAAATTACCCTTTTAATAGTACATTTTTTGGAAATACTAATGTCATAATTGTACTTTTTATATTGTTTATTAATTTAAAAGAAGGGCAAAATAGAAAATTTATATTATTTTTGTATTTGCTTTTTGAAGAGGGACTAATATTTTGAGACAATGAAAAATAAAATAAGGGACTAATATTTTGGGACAGAGGGAGTATATAAAATAGAACATGAGTTATAGTGAAAAGTACAAAGCATAAAGTAGAAAATGGGTTATAATAGAAAGTAAAGAGTGTTTAGGAAAATAAGAACTTGGTTGAATTTTGAAAAATAAAACATGGGTAATAGTAAGAGTGCTTAGGAAAGTAAGAACTTGGTTGAATTTTAATAACTAATTTTCTATAAATTTTTTTTTTTTAAAAAACAAATTAGAAAGTAGAAGATGGGTTGTAGTAAAAAGTAAAGAGTTCTTAGAAAAATGAGAAACTTGGTTGAATGTTTTCTGTCGTTTTTGGAAAAATACAAAGTTGTTTAACATAAATAAACATAAAAAATATAATTTTAAATTTTTAAAAATTATTTCAACTCTCAAAAAGAGAATCATATAAAAATAATTAGATTTTGTGATTTTTACATTTCTTCACCAATTTTTTTTTAAAAAAAAAAAAAAACCAAAATTTGAGAACTCAATCAAACAGAGACTTTCTACACTTGCAAGTTGCAAGTAATGTTCCACCAACTTTAAAAATGCAATTTTTTGTTAAGAAAGTAAGAGGAGCATTGTGGTATTCAAACAATCAAACAAATGCTATACTAAAGTATCCATTTTAAATCAAGTTTTTAATCAAATTGGCTCACCAGGTGTGTAGAACTTGGCACATTTGTCTATGAATCTTTGAGTTTTGGATTTGTTGTTTTGAGCTTCTTCTACTAGCTTTGCCATTCTAGCCACCACACATTCTTCTGCTAAAGCTGTAGTCCTAACACTGACATAACCTGAAAAAGGAACAAAATGTGTTATCACACATTCCCTTCATTAAATACTTTATCTTCTTGGGACCACAACATATATTAGTAGCCGGACAAACGGCACATCAATTACAGATCTAAAGTACATGGTTAAAATCGAGCCAATTAAAATTATAGGGATTAAAATAACAAAAAAAAATAATGTATAAGGACTATCAACGTAATTTCTCTAAAATTATATATACACATACACATAAAACAGTGAAAGAACTAAGGAAATGTGTTACATACCATTGAGATTGATAGTACCAGCCCAAACAGTAGAATCATGTTGTTTGGAAACAGGAAATGATTCACCCGTTAATGTTTTCTCATCTACTTCACATTTCCCATCTACAACAATTCCATCAATGGGTATAATTTCACCAGCCTTAATAGCAAGGATTGTATTCACCTCAACTCCGTCAGCATCAACTTCTTCCCCAGTTTCAGCTATTACAGCTTTTTGAGGGACTATGTTCATCAATGATGACATCACAGCACTGGCCTGCACACAGACACACACATATATATATATTATACTTATTGTCATAAGGATGTATAATTAAGAAAAATGTTATTTCACCATAATTTGTGGATAAAATGTGTGCTTTCACAATGATGTGACAGTATTAATAAATTATATTGATAATAACAACCCTTATGTTGTTAAATAGATGGACTCCTATAAGCTGCATAATCTTGTACAAACTTTCTATTTGTATACCACTACTCTGTAATTAATGTTTATAATATGACAAATTATATCGGTCGTTTTTTTACTTTGGTCATTGTGTCACTTCGACCGTTGTAATTTCAACTCCCTTGATTTTTATCTTGACTGTGTAATTTATCTCAACATGATTTCATTGATTACATTCATTAGCTGTTTCTTTTAATGAAAAATGAGTACACAACAGGCAAGTGCTATGCTTTTCAGCAAAAAAAATTATCAACTTACTCAACTATGTGAGTTAAGCAACTCAGTGACAATTTTTTTGTTAAAAAGTGTAATCGTGTAAATTTTAAATAAAAGGTTAAAATTGAGTCAATTGAAAGTGTAGAGGCCAAAATGGCATAAAGAACAAAATGCAAAGACTATCGATATAATTTTGAGGACTGATATTTACCCCCACCTAATTACTTTGGCCTACCCATTTCTTTAAACCCCCACTTAGCAAAATGAAACCCTTATATTTTTTCTTTAAACCCCCACCTTAATACCTAACTATGCCCCTAATCCCAAACCCAAACCCTAACCCTAACCCCTTCCACTTCTCTTTCTAATTTGGATTTTGTCTTTGTTTTCTTACATTCAAATCAAGTATGAGTGAAAAACAGAGCAAAAGAAAAGACTCATCAACAATGGCCACCATTAAAACCTCTATCATAGGCTATGATGAGTGATTTCTTGCATTCTTTCTCAATTTTCTCTCTTTTCTTCTTCATCTTCTTTTGAAAACCTTATTTTCATATCTCTCTCTCTCTCTCTCTCTCGCTCGTTCTCTCTCACAATGAATAGGGAGGTCACGATGGCGGAGTGGGTTCGATAACATAGTGCTAAACAAATCCTAAATGTTCGACAACACAGTGTTGAATGAATCTTGAATGTTCAGAAAGACAGTGCTGAACAAATCCTTTTAGTTCGATAACACAGTGCTGAATGGATTGATCTCTTTTCTCTAATTTAGATTTGCAATAGGGGATGGGAGTGCTTGTCGGTGGAGGTGATAGCTGATTGTGACGGAGAGAGTTGTGGTTGTGATGGTGAGGAGTGGTCAGAGATGATAGAGGTTGCAGTGGTGAAGGGTGGTTAGAGATGGTGGTATTGCTGGAGGTGATTAGGGTTAGGTTAGAATTTGGAAAATTGGGTTTAGAAGATTAGGAATGAGGGTAAAAGTGGAATTTTTAATTGGGACAAAATTAGAATTAAAAAAAAAATGAATTAGGTGGGGGTTCGAAGAAGAAATGTAGGGATTAATAGCAATGCTCATAATTTTTCCCTATATAATATATTGAAATTGAGAAGCAATGTTAATTTAACAACAATGTATGTGTTGAATCGAATGTATGATTGTGCAAGCACTTGAAAGAAGATCAATTTTTGAACAACAATAATCCTGGTTAATTCTATATATACCAACTTTTGAGCATTAATAAGCATTAAAAATTAATGCTAGGCAATAATAATTAGGTAAATTACAAATACACTCCCTGAGGTTTGATTAATACTAATCACTTCTTGTGGTTATAAAAATTACATTCTATCCACTGAGGTTTCTAATTTCATAACAAATCATCAATTTTAATAATGTTATAAATTTTTTTATATTAACAATTTTTAATAATGTTATAATTTTTTTTCAATTAATAATTTAGGTAATTTTATTATTGTATAGAAGAACAATTATGAATTTCTTTTTTTTAGTTAATTCTGTTAAATAAAATTTTTTTAACAAGAGAGTATTTGTAATTTTTCAAACTATAAGAGACAATCTGTACTTTAAGTAAATCTCAGAAGTGTATTTATAATTTACCCTATTTTGTTCTATGAGACTTGGACTCAATAATCTTTAAAAAGCAAAGGACAACAACTTTTCATGTTGTTAATTTCATGTATGCTTACCATGCCTCAAACACGGGAGAGAGAGAGAGAGAGCATATTCTTTGGAAAAAGTTTGTGGCACACACTTAACCATTCAAAATTTTTTAGGTAAGAGTTTTGTTTGAGTAAAAATTAAATTTGTATAGCATAAGATTTATATTTAGAATAAATCTGAATTACAAAATGATAATTTTAAATAATCTCTAAGTGATCTGAATTCATAGTATTACCCTATTATATTCTCTTTAAAGTTACCTTGTGACTTGCTCTTGACTCAAGCCATTGTGCAATAGTGAATAGAAAGACGACTGAGCCAGCTTCCCAATAATCATGTAGAGCAATTGACCCCATGACTACAAAATATCAGATAAAACATGTGAGAAATTGTTAGTTAAATGAATATTTTACTAAAAGTATACATGTTCAAACATCATTAAATGTTTACATATTGTTTTTTTTTGACAAATCAATCAAATTTAGCCTCTTATATTTTTAGTTAGATTGTTAATATACTTGGAATTATTCCTAAAAAAAATATAACTTGCAATAGAATATAGTAAATTGGTTATTTTTGTGTGACAAATCACATGGTAATGTCGTGTAGAATTAATTTTGTCTTTGGATTTGGGTAGTTGGTTAGGTTGGTTAACTTAACTCAATCAGCTCATTCCATCATCATCAATCTTCATTATGTTACCCTTATGCTCATGCTAGCATATTAGTTTCCATAAGAAGTCCATGATTTTGATTGATACTAGAAAGGCAAAAAATTCTTTTCAATGGTTCTTCAAAATGACTTCTTTTTTTTTTTTTTTTTTTAAATTTTAAATTTTTTTTGGGGGGTGTAAAATCTCCTTTTAATAAAACCTAAGTTTTTCAGATTTAGGAAAGTTGCGATCGATCCCCTAGGGAGAGCGCTAAACCAGAAAGAGGCAATTAATTTCCTCTACTTAGGGATCAATCTCGAAACTATAGATTCCTCTATTGAAGGGATTGATTGCTGATGTAGAGGGCTTAATTAGTATGAAAGCTTAGATGTCATTGAAACTTTCAATAGCTAGCGATTGTTAGGTGACCAATCGCTAGGGTTATCTTTCAGCAACAATTGATGAAACGATCAATCACTCTTAGTGACGATTGATCGCTAGCACAAAATTTGCCAAATCCTTTCTAAACATGTTTTCTTACCCTCTTTGACATATAATGTCTTCATAATCCCTTTTTACAGGATCCAAATTATTGTATTTACATAGTCATTTATGATTATACTACGAAAAAATTCTAAAATCAGGGTGGCAGACGTCCCTACTAGCCATCCTCTCAATCCATCGTTACCAACAGAGCTAGCCCATTGGCCATAACTCATGCATTTCATTAAGAAGTCGGTGATTCGAATTCTCTGCTTGTGTGTGAATCTTATTTCATATATACTTGTTTAGAGTTTTTCTATCACACTTTTGAAGTTTCTTAATATTTATAATGTATTATTTTTAATCATCATTATAATTATTATAGTAATCGATTGGGTTTCATCATAATATAAAATAAAAAACTAGTTTAATTTTATTTAAGAAAAATTAAAAGTTGATACCATAAAAAATTGCAAGAAAAAATGAAGTGAACAAGTGTAAAAATTACCTGCAATAAGGGCTAAAATGTTAGTGTCAAGTGTGAAATTCCGGATGGCAGCAAGTCCTTTCAGAAAAATAGGACAAATACCAATAACGACAGCACCAACAGCCAGCCATTGAAAGGGACGATAGACGTACTTTAGAAAGGATAACAAAAGCAAGACACCACAAGCCATTGCATATGGAAGCAGCCATTTTTCTGATAATTTGTCTTTCCATAAACTCTCACGTTTGCTTCTAGTCTTGCTTGATTTAATGCCTTAGCTGCAATAAAACAAATAAATAAATAGAACTGAATAAAAATTATATATTCTAGGGTAAATTACAATTACACCTTTTGAGATTTTTTAAAATATAAATTGTTCCCTATAGTTTTAAAAATTACATTTCACCTTTTAAGTTTCAAATTGCATAACAAATGACCTCTTTTATTAATAAATCATCAATTCAATTAACAACTTTTAATGATGTCAGAAATATACTTTAATTAAGAATTCTTATAATTTTATTGTTGTGTAAGAGAGTAGTTATAAATTTTATTTTTTTGTTAACTCTGCTAAATAAAAAAAAAAATCATGATAAGGAAATATTTGTAATTTTCAAAACTATAGGAGGTAATCTGTATTTTATGCAAACGTCAACGAATGTATTTGGATTTTACTCTAAAAATTATATTCTAAGGTAAATTACAATTACATCCCCTGAGGTTTTCTTAAAATATATATTTTCTCCTATAGTTTTAAAAATTACAAATATCCCATTGTCAGAATTTTTTATTTATTATAGAAAGATTGAGATTTCTAACTACTCTTTTATATAACAATAAAATTATTAGAATTGTTAATTGAAATATATTTATGATATCATAAAAATTTGTTAATTGACTTACTAATTTATTAACACTGCTACACACCCCCACTGGGGGTCGACCCCCAGTGAGGTGGCGCAGTGCAATTGGCCTGTTTTCTTTTTTTGTTTTTTTATTTCCTTCAATCTCATATGCCACGTCATGCGAATCCTTAAATGTCACTTTTACTGGGGGTAGGATGCATTTTCGCTAATTTATTAATAAAATTAGTCATTTGTTAAGCGATTAAAAAGTTGAAGGGGGTATGATATAATTTTTAAAAATATTGAGAATAATATGTATTTTAAACAAATTTTAAGTGATGTGATTGTAATTTTCTCAAAATTTTCTATAAAGGCCCACAAAGAAAAAGTTATAATCAACATAATCAATTAATTAGTCAGATCCTTTTCATTAATCAGTTACATCCTTTTCTCAAAAGATAAAGGAAACAAGATAATAATAAAAGGTAAAGCCAAGGGCACTTTGATCAACAACATAAAAAAGTAGTTTGTGGTTTTCAATCACGGTGGAGAGATAATTTCACTAATGGTAGATATGTTTCTTTATGCAGAATTATTATTGCAAGAAAAGCTAATGGCTTATATAGAAAGACCTTATAAAAAAGTCATTTTTTTCTTCTTTCAAATTTTGTCTTTACTGATTGTTTTTTTCAAAATTATGTTAATTTTTTTTAAAAACTTTTTAGGCCCACCTTGTGTAGACAAATTTAAAAGATATTTAATTTTTTAAAAAAAAATTCACTAAAGACAAAAAAAAAAGAAGCTAAAAAAACTATTTTTTTGGCTTTTCTTTTGTTCTTTCAATACTTTTAATTTAAATTTATTTATTTATTTATTATTATTATTATTTTTATAGTTTTCGAGAATGTGTAATCAAGTAGAACACAAAAGTATAAGATTTCTTGAATTCCTTAAAAAATAAAATAAAAAAATCATTTAAAAAAACTCAACTCAAAAGCCTAATGAGTTGGTTAGTAGGTCCCCAAATATAATAAAATCCTCCTCCACCTTTGCTTAACCTAACAATTCTTCCTTATCATGAAAGCATTTCCTTAACTAAATACTCATAAAAAATTGAACCACTTCTTTGAAAAAAACAAGGAAAACAAAAACAAAAATGTTAAAGATCCCAAAAGTTTTATCAAAATTTTTACTAAATATTTCACATGAGTGTGAGATTTATATCATGTGAGATTTATATTATAATCACTAAAGCAAACTAACGGCCACTAGTCATGAAATGAGCCCAACTTCTCTTTTTTTTGTTTTTTTCTAACTTTACATTTGTGGAAGCACAAATAGTGTGTCATATATAATTTTGGTCTCCATAATGTTGTGATTGTAAAATTATTTTATTACATTTTATTTGTTATACAATTGTCACTAATGCATTGGTATAGAAGATGATTGGTGAGACGATCAAACCAATACAATTGTGACAGATAAGATGAAACTAAAAAATTATGACACAAATAAAATATTATAAAATAATAGGTATTAAAGATTCTTTAATATATCATAACCAACATTTGCAATGGGTCATGTGTGGCACGTGGGTCGCAAGATCATCAACCTTGGTGAAATCTTTAAAAAAAAAAAAAAAAAAAAAAAAAAAAAAAAAAAAAAAAAATGAAGAAGAAGAAAAGAAAAGAAAAGAAAAGAAAAGGAAAAAGGCAAAAGGAAGAACATTATAAAAATGCTAAATGCACATAAAAAAATAGAAAATTACATACAAAATGTATTGTATCATTGAAATTCGTTCAGAGTCATACTTAAAAGAAATAAATCTCAACCACAGTATATGCATTCTCTCTCTTTTTTTTTTTTTTTTTTTTTTTTTGTGCACCTAATATTATTAAGAACATTATGTTAATACATAAATAAATAAAAATAAATGGTTTGTTGTCACCATATAAAGAAAAAAAAAAAAGATGGAAAAACAAAAATATAGTTCACGATCAACTGAGACATTCATTATTCTTTAGAGAGAGAGATTTTAAATGAAGAAAATTCGAAGAAGCAAAAGAGGAAACAAAGAAGAGAAGAAATCTAAGAGCAAAAACTTTTTAAATGAATTAAATGTGTTTTAGGTGAAAGAATGTGAATGTGTTTTAGAAGTTTAAATTTAGATTGTACTAAAAGTTTCGTTTTCGCTGATTAGTATCTTGCTAACTAGTTTTATAGGCGAGTAAGTTATTGGATTTTTCTTACTAATCGATGTTTGTTTTTGTTTTCCTTCATATATTCTAATATGTATTTTTATAATATTTTTTTTTGCCAATAAAAAATTAAAAAAAAAGAAGAAGGTATTGGGTTAATAATAATACCAATATGAAGCTGAGAGATTAGGAGGTTGTCATGGACAACAATGACAGTTTTTGATGGAACAATGACTGAAACATCCTTGACTCCCTCTAGAGGCTTGAGAATCTTCTCTATCAATGAAACCTCTGAAGAACAGCACAATCCAAGCACATCAAAGTAGCTTTTCTGAAACTTTTTATTTCCTTTACTCTTCTCACTCCCACCCATTTTCATCTCTCACTCTCTTCTTCTACTACACATGTAAACAAACAAACAAACAAACATCCACAACATCATCATCATATTAGGTCATTTTCATTTCAAGAAAATCAAGAAAATGAAATTATCAGATGTATAATCCAATCTTGCAAAAAAAAAACCCACAAAAAAATAAAAAGAAGTCATGCTCATTGTGTGTGTGTGTGAGAGAGGGAGAGAGAGAGAGTTGAGCCTACCTGAAAGTGTTTTGAGGGATGAGTATGAACTGATGAAGAAGATGGGGATGAGGCTTTAAAAAGGCAAAGAATGAGGAGGGTGGTTTCTGAAGGGAATGAAAAAAAGTGTGTATTATGGAAATCAAAAAGATTTTTGGAGGCTAGCTAGCAGCTATGGATTTTTTTTATTTTCTTTAAAGAATAATTGTTTTTTCTTTTCATGAGGAGACAATGTTAAATGGGCATCCGTTTATAGAACAGAATTGGAATCCGCATGTTAAAACCACAAATGCTTTCTACTTAATGAGAATCTATCCCCAGTAATGTCTCCAAATAATTATAATAAATCATTTATAATATTAATAAATAACAATGATATATATATATAATTTTTCTATTAATTCTAATTACTTGACCAAAAGAATAACATATGCATTCACAAGCTTAATCCTAAATTTATAGCATATGTCACTTAATAGATAAATGAATTGAAAAGTAAATAAATAAGATAATGTCCTAATGGCTAAAATTTTCTAAGATAATACTTGGTTACAACAAAATAAATTTAAATCCAATACTATTAAAGCCTTAGGCTTGTACAAATTAAATAAAACAATTAACAAAAAAAGAAGCATTCAATTCCAAGTTCCTTCCAAACTATATCCTTAGCGGAGACATATCATCAGTACTTGAAAATGCTTTTCTCATATAGGGTGAGCCAAAATCTAATAAAAATACTCTAACACAGTTTATGAATCTTAATAAAGATAAAAGGTGAATGCATATGCAATAGTCATGTCAAAAATATTTTATATCTCCTTTCAAAACCATGTAATTCGAAGTCTATAACACAATTCAAGAAATCATTTACTTTATAATAGAAAACAGGACTGTGAATACAACTTTGGGACTCCCTAGGTACATGCCTACAAGCAGGCTATACAAGCACTACTAATTTTTCATTTTTACTGATATTAACCGGAAGGTTCGACACCTAACCACGCGGGTTTCTAAACTTTCACCAAGGACACAAAGGTCAACATAACACTGTAATCACACCCTTTATCCAGATTGACCAAGGTATTCACTCATTTTTCTCAAAGCAATAAATATTTTCAATGTGTTAAATATGTATCAATGCTCAATACAAATGGATGAGAAAATAGTTTCAATTCTCCTAATTCTCATGCAATTTTTACAACAATCATAGCTATCCTCCACCTATAGCCCGAAGCAGATATCTCTAAACAAATAAATAAATTTCCAATAAGGTTATACTTTCCAAAATCTCAAGATGTGAGTGATAATTCATATCTAACACAACAATCCTCATCAACTTCAATTGAATTTCACAAATCTAACATCAATTCCATTTATCTATATAGAACCAACATTCGATAAATTTAGGGCAAAAATTCCATTTTTCTTTATAAATCAATCTCAAGGATAAAAATTCATCTTTTCATCATAACTCCATAATAAATACATTTTCTCAATTATTTCCAACAATTCTTTTGAAAATTCCTCTTTTTGAGTTCAACCCAAAACCCTAAGTTTGTCAAAAAATCTCCAAATCACAATGTTGTTTCAAAAACACGAATAACTAAGTTAAAAATTATAAGAAAGTACAAAGATATCCCTACCTCAAGCTTAGAAGACAAGAGAGAGAAAGGAGAAACCACAACGAGGCCGCAATCCAACTTTTTTCCGATTAGAACCAAGCTTTAGATGAACTCTACCTTTTTATCAAAAGAATTAAGGTAAAGAAATCAACGGATCTAGGTGTATTTGTAGAGAGAATGCGAGTTCTAGAGAGAGAGGGTCTCAACTTAGGATTTTAAAATGTTTAGTGAAAGAGAGGTATGAAAAAGTGAGCCAAAAGGGTGACTTTATAGACTGATAAACGCACAGACTGCTTGAACACAAGAAGTGTCGCTCAAGCGACCAGACACAATAAGCGCGGCCGCTCGAGCAAAGAATACCAACTCTCAGAAGTTTTACAGACAAAGGAGCATCGCTCGAGCGTAAGGCAAACTGCTCGAGCCAACACACCGCTTGAGCGTAAGAAAGAATGCTTGAGCGAAGAATGCCATCTCCCAGTATCTCTATAGACCTGCAAAAGTACTAGAAGTTTATAAAGACTGCTCGAGCGAAGAGGTAAAATTCTGGACAACAACAAGTTTAAAAAACAAGCTATTAACCTATTCCAAAACAAACCGAAACACTTCAATAACCAAACTCAATGAGGAATAAAGAGAAATAAAACATGAACAACCATATAAAACAATGAAACTCAGATCTAGATTATCAAATGGGTCGGGTCTAAACCAGAATTGCTATAATATGAATGAAATTTTATAGACAAATAAGACTCTTAGCTTTGATTGTGTTCTTTTATTTTTAAATTAGGAAATATTGATGGTGGTGTATCATATATGATATTAAGTCCAAAATAATTTTTCTGTTTTTGTTTTAATGGGATAGTTAATGAAACATAGTGATGAGAAATAAAATTAGTAGTTGACTCGTGCGATGCATGGGTTAATGTTTTTTTCTTTTAAAAAAAATATTTTATAAAATAAAATTATTTATATATGTCTATATAAAAATTATTTTTAGAAATATATTGCAATGTGTGCATTACAAAAGAAAAATATTAATTTTATCATGATATAAAATATAAGATAAATAAATATATAATAATTTTAGTTAAATTATTTATGTATATATCTATGTATAGAACTATGTAAAAAATATATTACGAAATACAAAAAAGCTTCCTACCCCCAGCTGGGGGTCGACCCCCAGTGAGGTGCCACGGGGGGATTGGTCCAAAAAAAATAATTTTTTTTTATTTTTTTATTTTTTATTTTATGTTTTCAGCGAATAGGGGGTCGCCACCTCACTAGGGGTGGACCCCCACTGGGTGTATGAATCACGGCTGATATATGCAATGCAATTTTCATTCTATTGAGGTATAAAAGAATATTTTAAATGACATACATACATACATATATATATATATAGATATATAATAATTTTGTACTTTATTTCAATATAATAAAATAAATATTCATTTTAATATTAAAAATAATTATTAAATTGAAAAAAAAAGTCATTTAAAATTAAAGAATGATTCTAATTATTTATTTTGATAATCTTAACCTTATTGTTCTATAAAAATGTTATTTAAACAAATATATATAATAATTTTATTTCTATTATTTATGTGCATTTTAATAATGTTAGCCCTATCGTGTTATAAAACTATAACTGAAATAAATATATAATTATTTTATATGATACTAAATTATAATATAGTAAAACAAACACTTAATTTGACATTAATAATTGTGAGTGTTGATTTTTGACCACACAATCAAACGGAAAACTCAGCTGGAGAGCACCGATAGAATATATTAAGCCCAACAACCTGTAATAAGAAGACGAGAATACCACGGTGGTTCGTTCACCCAGGGGCACTCCGATGATCAAGTTAGTAAACATTATCTTTCACAAATAGCGAATAGTGCTTTAACTCACAAGAAAGAACTTACCTTCAACCTACGGGGGTGTAGACGTCCCCGAACGCATCCCGGAGGAAGGGAGTGCGAGTCCCCCCCGTTCTGGTTCGATATTGGGTCACTACAGTTCGAAGGACTCAAATGTCACGGTTCTTAATCTTGAACCAAAGAGTCCAAATCCGGCAAATCGATTTTGAAAACAGATTTTTTGAAAGAAGTGCCAAACATGGACTGCTTTGCGGAATCTGAGTCGCCACCTAAATGTTTTAAAATGGGAAATTTAGGAAACCGACTCGGTGCGAAGGCCGCGTGTCGTCATCACCAAAGTTGCCTCGGCTCGGGAACTTGGTACGATTGGGGAAAGGTCGCCGTAAGCACCCGCTTCGCCGGTCAAAGACCGGCCTCTACTAACCATGATATCTCGATTTTGAAAACATTGTGAGTTCTTATTAGGTTATTAGCCTAGGTTACTATGTGATGCGCCTGACATACAAGTATAGATGAGTCTTTGAATTGGAACTAAACATTTCATGTTTGTTAGTTTGAAAATGGTTTGATGGTGCTACCCGCAGGTAGGCTAAGACGCGGATTTGCCACCCTCAGGTGGGCTTAGAAAAACGTGATTTTGCCACCATCTAGTGGGCTTAAAACAAACATTTGATGAATTGTTCCAATCCAAGTAACTCAACCTCCACCCACAGGCATTCAAGGCAGTTATATCACATAAGCATTTAGCCTCATGGTAAGAATGCTACTCATGGCAGTCACTCACACGCATGCAAGGATGCTAAAGCATAAAACTCACCGAGTACTCCAAGCCAAAACAGAAGTTTATTAGAAATCATGCATGATCCTAAGTATACTGTAATGCCTAATGCAACACATGTAAAGATGCGAATTATAGCAGGCTCGGCTATTCTAAACATGGCATATGAAATGCTACAGCTAACACGTACTCAATTTGGAATTGAAATACAAATGCAGTTTGTATGATGAGAGTCTTATATGCAAAATAGATGAATGATGCAAACATGCTGTCATACTGTATGCTAGTTGAAATATGCCCTATATCTAACCATCATAAGCGGATAAATAAAAGGGAAGAAAGAAGTGGGGGTTGGAAGACATACATCACACTCACCCACACTTATTACAATTATGTCCTCGCGCGGAGGGTCTGAATAAATAATACAGTCCGAAATGAAAAAATAATACAGTCCGAAATATACAGTCCGAATAATATACAAACTCCTAATTAGTTAACAAATTAACTAAGGAAAACTGTAAATTGGCATGCAAGCCAGGGGGCTGCCTTGACTCTGCTTCGGATAATGAGATGATGCATGTTTGGGCTGCTTTGCGCGGAAATCCACGGCGATGCCCCGATTAGCCTCTGTTTGCAATGTTTCTCGAAATGCGTGCCAAGCCTCGGAAGACTGCTGATTCTTGGTTTTGCTACAACAGAGAGCAGGAAAGGGGCATAGCAATGTATTTCACAAATATATGCATGCCTCGATCCTCGTGCCACCAATCACGTATCTCGATGCATGATGGCCGAGGAATCGGATTGCACAACTCAATATAGGATGAATGCAGATGAATGCTACAACAAAACCTAACTCCATCATAGGTAATCCGGAGTGTTGGTGACTTGGGGATTGAGACCCGTTCCGTCACTCGGAGTACAAAACGTGCCTCGTTTCCCGTGCCCGGGCTAACTCCTATCCCGAACATGATGCAATATACATGACATGCATGAAATGTAGCTAATATGCAATCCTAACATACACAATGTCATGGAATGGCATACATGCTAAACGAGGTAACACACAACCAAGCATACACAATGCTACGGATGAAATGACATACGCAATACAGTAATGGGTTTACACCAACATAAGAGAGCCTCAGCCACACTCACACAGGAGGCCATCGGATAATAAAAAGAAGTGCCTCGAAATGCGTGCACACGGGCACGCAAATTGAGGCAATGACATAAAGGCATGAAACGGCCTGAAATATGATATACAATGAGACTAAAATGAGATGTCTCGAAATGCGTGCCCAAGGGTACACAAACCGAGAAAATGGCATACGGAATGCAACAGGACTAAAATGAGATATGCGATGTAATATGGGCTTACACCAACATGAGAGAGCCTCAGCCACAATCACATAAGAGGCCGAGAGATGAAAATGAAGTACCTCGAAATGCGTGCACACGGGCACACAAACCGAGGCAATGGTACTAAAGCATGAAATGGCACTCCAAATGCAAATTGGACTTATACTAACATAAGAGAGCCTCAGCCACACTCAGATAAGAGGCCGAGAGATGAAAATGAAGTGCCTCGAAATGCGTGCACACGGGCACGCAAACTGAGGTAATGGTACTAAAGCATGAAATGGCACTCCAAATGCAAATTGGACTTATACTAACATAAGAGAGCCTCAGCCACACTCACATAAGAGGCCGAGAGATGAAAATGAAGTGCCTCGAAATCGTGCTGCACAGGCACATAATGGCATACGGAATGCAATGAGACTAAAATGGCATACAGGATGCAAAATGGACTTATACTAACATGAGTGAGTCTCAGCCATACTCACATAAGAGGCCGAGAGATGAAAATGAAGTGCCTCGAAATGCGTGCACACGGGCACGCAAACCGAGGCAATGGCACTAAGGCATGAAATGGCATGGAAATGATATGAAAACATGCAAATGAATTTTGGCACTGAAATGTGGGGGAAAACAGCCCCGAAATGAGGCGAAAGTACACCCGATGCATGAAATGGCCCCGAAACATGAATTTAGGCACCCGAAATGGCCTATAGCTATACTAAACATGCACAATATAGACATAGAATGAAAATACAGTAGCAATGAAGCCCAAATACAAGCATTTTTCAGTCATAAAAAAGGGCTAAACAGCAAGCACACATAGGATTAAGCAAGAATGCAAAAATGGCTCCCCAAGAGGGGTATTGAAGCAAGTGATACATGCGATGCCCAAATGGAAAAATACTCTTCTACAACACTGATGAGGGACTAAAAATAAGAACATTTACAGTATATGACATCCCCCAAATCAGTATGAAAATATGCTAAAAATGCCATGCAAGATTGAGGCCACAAGAGAATATAACATGAAGTAGGCCAAAAATTCATCCAACCAGAAAAGACCCTTAATGAAATATGTCAAGAAGATCAAAATATGACTCTTTCCAGCTCTGATGATGGCCGAAAACAGAAGCTAGATAAGCTCAAAAAAGCATGCAAAAATGGGGGTCAAAGAGGGGTATAATGGTAGGTACTACATGGAGACCCCAAACAAGATTTATCCCTTCTAAAATGTTGTAGGGGGACACAAAATAATCTTACTCACAGTTCATAACAAACTCCAAAACAATTTATATATAGGCCAAACAAATCATGCAAATTTACGGTAAATAGGAGAAATTATGAAGTAAGTGCAAGATAGAGGACCCAAACAGGGTTGAGCCCTTCTTCAATGCTGAAGAGGGGCTCAAAATAGGCCTACTTAAAGTTTACATTATGCTCGAAAACAGATCACTCATAGGTTAGAAATTTCATGCAAAAAAATGGCATATAAGATGATATTGAAGCAAGTGCCAAATGGAGGGCTCAAATAGGGTTGAGCCCTGGAACAAACATTAAGAATAGCTCAAAATAGACCTAGTTTCAGTTAAGTTCTGAGCCCAAAAAAACAAGAAAATAGGCTAGAAGAATGGTGCAAAAATGAGCTACAAAAGGGGAAAATGGCAACTTACCCTTGTAGACAAGTCTTGGCTGCCTTTTGCTTGAATAATGGATGCCTCCTAGCTGCTGGAAATAGAGTGGTGGTGGTGGTGCTTGAAGATGATGAAGAAATGGAACCAAAACTTGAGAATTTGAGAGAGATGGAGAGAGATATCCTCAAACCAATTCTTGGAACCTCTCTTCTTGAGTTGGGAGGACAGCAATATAGACAAGAGAGGGAGAGAAGAGTTCTTGCCAAAGTGGAGGGAAATGAGCTCTTATTTCCCTCCAAAAGGTTCCCCCGGATAGAGATATTTTTGGAGGAAAACCAAGACACAGCTGGAATGGACTCACACTGAGGAAGCAGGCCGGCCATCTACTTTTGCTGAAGGTGGTCGGCCGGCCACCCCCTATGGCCGGCCGGCTAGGGGTCAAAAGGGTCAATGAGAATTTCTGGCCGGCCACCAAAGATTGGTGTCCTCCCATGTGTGTACAACAAGACCCTATGGTTGGAAATTGACAACTCTGAAACAAGAGAGACAACAAGCCACTTTTAGAAGAGCTTCAAAAGGGTCAATTAGAGTTACTGGCCGGCCATGTGTTTTTAGGATCCTCCCATGTGTGTACAACACAAATATGTGGTTTTGGCTCGAAGAAAATGGCCCTAGGGTGTTCAACATTAGCCCGAAAGTGAGAAAAAGTGAGCCCCGGGGGGCGCCGGAGGAGCATAGCAGTTCTTTGAGACAATTGCTGGCCTCCCACCCTCCAATGATCTTCTGGTGATAAAGCAGAGCTACTGCCAAAAATGAACAAAACCGATGCAAAAGCGAATGCTCGGGGGCCAAAAGCAGCGATTCGGGGTCTCAAACGGCCGTTAAGCACCGAAAGTGGTGTTTGGCCACGAAGTGGGTATCTAAGACCCCAGTGTCCCTCGAAAGGGAGTAAATGAGATGCATGCCAAAAACCGGAGGAATCGGAGATGGTTGGGTGGTCCCGAACCGAGGCACACGGCCTGACGGCTCCGAAAATCGGGAACCGGGCTCTGAAATGGGCAAAATGGCCTACGGCCACGAAATGTAGCCCACGGCCACTGAGAGATGGTCTACGGGACCTCTCCCTTCCCCTCAAAAAAGAAAACAGAGAAAACCGAGTCCGGTTCACAAACCGAGGCAAGGGACAGAAGAGAGTTCGGAAGTCCGGAGGCAGGGCGCGCGGCCGCGACTCTGAGACTTCTGAACGAGCACAACATGCAACATCACCAAGCGCTCAATCGGTGACATCTGAGTCTTAAGGTCGGTCAAAAATGGGGTGTCTACAGGGGGTGCCTTACTTTTATAACTAGCAGTGATCTGATCTCTTTAGAAGCCTCATTTCAATGGACTCGAGCTTAATACTCATCATGGACCCTCATCTAGATAGAGATAAACTCTTCTTGAGCCTTATCTTTATCCAGATTGAGATCCTCATCTGTTCTAGGACTTTTGTCTCTTATCTACTTATCTCGGATTTCGGTATCTCCGCAGATAACCTCGGCCTAGCCGAGATCATCCCGACAACATGATCAAGCCACGTAGTATCTCGGTTGACACTTCGGCGTCACCTTAGCCATGTGTTGTTATTCACAAGATATGTCCCCATAACTAGCCCTAGGTTCTATTACCTCGGCAATCTGAAGTGATAGAACCTACATCGTTTGTCTACCCTACATGTTAGCTAACAATTTCATTCCTCTTTTTAACAGAGATCACGACTCGTCAGCTTCATATAACCAGGACTCAACTGTTCACTTTACCAAGTATCTGGTATCATGAACCAAGTTTTTCTAAGAATTTTCTCTGAGGTTATTGCCCATTATTTCAAGAATTTCAAGAGTTCTAACTGCGTATAAGCTGTTACGCACAGTCTTTCCAACTGTTTTGTCTGCGTGTCCCTTCCCCATTAGTTCGTACCTGACACGCGCTATCAAATTGTGTCATTTCTGCACACGTCCACTGACAAGCACATCGCCCAAGGTACATTCATTACATTTTGCCGCCTTTTTAGTTTTTAACAAAACTCTTTCTCTCTCTCTCTCTCTCTCATTGTTTTTTCACTTCTCATTCTTGCATTCTCTCTCTGCTCAAAACTTTTCTCTTTGAAATCCGCCATTTTCACACCTGCATAGCTCCGCAACCGTGCTCCGTTCCGCACCTCTGGTGAAGCATTCACGTTCATCTGATTCTAGTGAACCCTAATTCGACATCCATCTCGTCGGCTTCATCAGTGAGTTCTTAATTTCTTCACTCCGTTTTCAATTTTCGTTTTATGTTGTTCCTGAATGCGTCATTGCTATGGATTGTTTGCACACTCTCATTGTTTTTTTATGTCAAACTCCATATTCATTTCCCTGATTTGCTTGCTACTTTCATGCTCTAGACATTTATGAATCAATTCTTGCTCTTGAACATTGTGAATTTGCCTCACGCTTTGTACCTGTAATCTGCACCATACTTGTTCTTGAACATTACCTTTTGTATTCTTGTTTCGCCTGGGTTGGATTCTAAATCTCTTGTTTTTCCTCGTGTTTCTTGCTTGTTTTTTCAAATCTTTGCCTCTGATTCCTGTTTATTCTGCATAGATTTCTAGGTTTGGGATTTGACTTAGAAATCTTTACAATTTAGGAAAACTGAAACAAAATCCTTTCCTAAGTCTCCAAAAATCCTCACCCTAATGCTCTCTAGGGTTTATCCAAGGTCTTAAGACCCAAATCAACCACTTTTCTCTGAAATCCAGTACCGATTACCTTAAGCCGACATTATGGGTATGTTTAGGTGGAGGGTGGACACCTCGACCAAACTAGAGTACTTTCGCTAGGAGTTCTCAATCCCAGCCGATGTTCAAATCAAGTTGGCTGGGAAGGAGGATTCTACTATGCCCAATAAGAACTCCATACCATTACCATTTCCCTTAGTCACGTTCATTGAGTGTGGACTTCGGTTTCCCTTAGACATTCTTTTTCGAGAAGTCCTCAATTATTACAAACTTAACCCGATGCAACTAGTCGTCAACTCATTTAGGGTTATCAATGGCATAATTGAACTAGCACGTTGAGAAAACGCTAGGACCACCCTTGCCGATATCCAATATTGTTATACCATGTGTGGCCTTAAATCTACCAGTGGCTATACGTACTACCTCAAGCCCAGATCCACTGCCTTTAAACTTATAGCCGACCTCCTAGACTTCAACAAGGGCGCTGGAGATGACTACTTGATTGTCTCAGGCAACTGGGAGTTTGCGCCCGATGACGATCTTCATCTCTTTCCTTTGCGCCAAGCAATGTTTAGAGAGGATGGAGGTAAGAATTGACTCCAAGTGAAAATCTTATGTTTTTGTCAAGACTTGTCAATTTATTTTTTTAGTCTGCTCTAATGTTTGTTGTTCACTTTTGTAGTTCTTCTTTAGCCAAGAAAGGGATTTTGGCAGTCTTACGTCCTAAAACCGAGATTTAAAGAAGCTCTTGGATCTCTCCATTCAAAAATGCAAAGCTCCCCTCCTTCTGAATTATATTCTGACATACCGGTAACTACTCATCAACACTCCACGAAGAAGCCAAACTCCACCAATTGGCTCAACTCCTCCAGTCGCTTCTTCACCAAAGACTGACCAGGCTTCCACCTCAGATCTAGTAGACCTGCCATCAATCTTTGCCCCTCAATTGATTCCTTTATCCTGACATCAACGCCAACGTCGAGCTCCATCAAACGCATTGGCCAGCAGGACTCGGAGCCGCAAATGCTGAGAATCTCAAACATTGGCTTACGATCCAGCTAACCTTCCCATCGCCCTTCCTGCGATCCACTTTGGAACTAGGGTTATTGTCGTTACAACTGTCGACAAGATAGGTCGCAGTCAAGCTGTTGTTGAAGACCTCCTGGCCGACTTGCCAGGAGTGGTTTCAGTTCACTCATCTTCATCTCAGTCCCAATCCAAGCCTAAGCCAAAAAGGGTGAAGAAGGCTAAGGCAAAAGCCTCTATCACCCAAATTGATTCTGAGGACATTGTGCCAATCTCAAAGCTAGCTGAGATTAAGAAGAGCACTTCTACTGCTAAGAAGAGGCCTATTGAGGTTGAGCTATTCGGCATGCGGCAATTAAAGAAGCTGAGGTCCGAAGGTGCAGTGGGACCAGGTGCTTTTCAAGTCGATGAGCCCTGGGCCTCTGCAATCGTGGTTGGGGACTGACCAATGACTGCTGGCAACAGTGCCATCGATAGCATTGAGGTCAGCGCTGCTCTCTCCACTGCTATTTTTTTACCTACCAACCTAAACCGCATGGCTGAGATCAGCAAGTATGAGAACTTCGCACTGATAGTGCAACATTTTATCCTGGTAAGTTTTCTACACTTGTACTTTTTCATGTTGGCTTTTTGCTTTTACACTTAGAAATTTTTACTAACTTGTTTGTCTCTTTCTTTCTAGGCCATCCAGCATGCCCACTCTTTCGCTGTAAAGGCCGAGGCCATGAAGAAGGGGTTGCTTAAGAAGACCCAAGACGCTGTTGGCTTCCTTGCCTCCCTTAATAACGCCGAAACCAAGATCAAGGTCTTGTTGGATCAGGCCAAGGCTGCTAGACATGCACAAGACTAGGCCGAGAAAAGGGTTGAGGTGGCAGAGGTTGTAGCCAAGGTGCTCAGGGCCGAGGCCAAGGAAGCCGAGGTCAAAACTGCTAAGGCCAAGGCTGAACTCCAAGAGGCCTTGGCAACCAAAGAGGTAAAGATCAAGGCAGCGGATGAGAAGGCATTCTCAAGAAGGCAAGCCGCTGTTCGTAACACATAGAAAGCCCAAGTAAACCAAGCTTGCAACAGAGGTTATTACCTCGGCTAGACAGCAGCCCTCAACAAATTATCTGTCCCAATGGACTCTCCCTTCCGAGAGATCAACCAACTTAGTGTGCCCTTCCCTCCCTCTCTTAAGGGCTCTGACGTTGAAACCAAAGAGGAAGAAGCCGAGGTCGAAGAGGTAGACGTCGCTGCTGGGGCCAAGTCCCCAACTCTGAATGATCAAGTCCTGGACTTGACTCAGGATGAAAAGAAAGATAAGGTTTCCAAAAGTGCATCTCCCAAAGTCAGTGTTGAGGCCAAGGTCAACATGGCCGAAAAGAGTTTGGACCACACTTTGCTCGAGATCGACGCCGAGATAGCGGCGAAGAACAGTGTAACATTGGCACTCAAGGCCGACACAATGCCAATGGTCGAGGTTATTCAATCCAACACCACTGTCAAAGACCATAGTGCTTATATTTTTTTTTCCTTCTTTCCTTCTTTCTAGTTGTTGTAATCTTTTTGTTTTTGTTGGGCTGGAGTGCTATCTTTGTAACTGAACAAGTTGTCTTTTTCTGAATGCATACTTTACTTGTGTTATGCTCATTCTCACTTCCAGCCCGCTAATGTGAACCTAAGTACCACTTACGTTCACATTAAACATGTATCTCCAATTTTTGCCGAAGTCTGATTCAAACAAATCTTAGCCGAGGTTTTCTACCTCGGTGTTTTTTTTAATCTGACTAGATCAAACTTAGTTCAACTCTATCGTCATGGCAAGTCTAAGTTATTCGTCATGTTTCATTTGAAAATATCGCCAACTTAGTTCAACTCTGCCATAGGCAAGTTGAGTGCAACTCTACCATATGGCAAATATAAGTTATTCTTCATGTTTCATTCAGAAACATCGTCAACTTAGTTCAATTCTACCATAGGCAAGTTGAGTGCAACTTTACCATATGACAATTTTAAGTTATTCTTCATGTTTCATTCGGAAACATCGCCAACTTAGTTCAACTCTACCATAGGCAAGTTGAGTGTAACTCTACCATATGGCAAGTCTAAGTTATTCATCATGTTTTATTCAGAAACATCGTCAACTTAGTTCAACTCTACTATAGGCAAGTTGAGTTCAACTTTACCAAATGACAAGTCCAAGTTATTTGTCATGTTTCATTCGGAAAAATCATTAACTTAGTTCAACTCTACCATATGGTAAGTTTAAGTTATTCGTCATGTTCACCATGGGATAATCGTCATAAGACTGTGTCAGTTCTATCGCACAAGTGTCAACAATAATTCATAAAAACAAAATCAAGCTAATATTTTATTAAAACTTCAGCTAATAAATTCATTACATGAATCTCAAAAAACACAAACTAATGGTAGAAGAATTTTAAATTGCAAGTGTTCTAGGGTCTTAGCAACTCCTTACCATCACTGTCTTCCAGTCGATATGCCCTATTACCGGCAACTGAGATGATTCGATGTGACCCTTCCTAGTTTGGGCCAAGCTTGCCCTCCCTGGGATCCTTCTTATTGCCGATAACTTTTCTAAGGACTAGGTCCCTGTAGACACCCCATTTTTGACCGTCCTCAAGATTTGGACGTCACCGTTTGAACACTCGGCGATTATCCATGTTTGTGTTCGTCTCGAGTTCCCGGAGGTCTCGGCTGCGCGCCTTGCCTCAGGACCTCCTGACTCGACTGCTTCGTGTATGGTTTTGGCACCAAACACCTGTGTTTTTGCCTTGAAGGGCAGGGAATGGCTTGTTGGCCATCCCCATACCCCACCGGACCTCCCCTACCATCACCGGCTGCATATGTGTACCACCGGCCATGTTTTCTTAAAAACAATGGCCGGTCGGCACTATGTTTAGCCGACCGGCACTTCATTGTGCCGATGACCTGTTTGGTTGGCCGATGACCCTTCTGCACCCCTTGGAGCATGGTGCATGCCAGCTGTGCTAGCTGGAATGCACCCACACCACTCCCTATGCACGGGGATGACCCCTTTGCACCTTTGAACCCCCAAACCTTCTAGAAGGTTGAACCCTTTGGCCAAGCTTCTTGGAGAAGCTTGGCCAGCTGTCTTAGCTTCTCCAAGAAACCAAGACCCTTTTGCACCTCTTGACCCTTTCTCTTTTGCTTAGCCACTAAGCTTCTTGGCTTGTTTTTGCCTTTTTAAAACACTCCTTCTCTCCCTTTGTGGGAGGTTAGCCATTTTTGAACAAAAAAAACCAGAGCTTGTGTATCTATATATCTGCCATATATCTCCTCTCTCTAGATTTTCCCTCTCTCTCCTCTTGTGTGTGTGTTTTTAGGCCTAAAAGTGTAGTTTTACCTTACTTTTGCACTCACACACACACTATCACACCTTAGCTCGAGATTGGGAGGCTTGGAGGGTTGTTTCTCGGGCATTTGGACTGATTTTGATCAATAGAGGGTGGCTAGACCAACTGCTCTTCAAGGTTTCTTCAATGGTGAGCACTTTACTTTAGATTCCCCATTTTTGCAACAAGTTTTTACCTGTCTTGCTTGCTGATTTAGGCTTTGTGTTTAACATGAAAAAGTCTTATATTTTTATGCTTAAGAACTTTCATTAGGGTGTTTTGTGGTTGGGGGTCGAAATCTCCCTCTTAGGCCTTGTTTGGCCTCTTTTGGTCCCTTTTCCTTAAGTCTTGCTTATGTTGTTGTGTTGATCTTCTCACCACTGAAATCCAGTGGATTTTCAGTGGTGATGAAGGTGGTTTGAAGTCTTGTATAGGGAAGGGACACCCCTCTCCCCTTTGTCCCTCTTTTGCTTTTGTTTTTGGCTCATAAGGGAGCATGCATACTTGGTTTTTTTTGGCTTCATTTCAGAGCTTATTTGGTGTTCATATGATATGTTATATCTCTGTTTTGGGTTGGATTTGTAGCCCTTAGCATGCATCTTATACTTGCTTTGAAATGCTCTACTTTGCCTAGAAGTGTGTCATGTACTTGGCCTTGTATATCCTCATGTTTTAGCTTAGCTTATTGAAGCTTTTGGTTATGATTTGTCACATTTTAGGTCTGTTGGCCACTGATTTTGCCATGTTTGGCATGCTTGATGGAGTTGCTTTGCATTATGGCTTGTAAGCCTTGAGTATGTGATCCATGAATATGCATTGGATAGGTTATTTAGATGATTTGGAATCATTTAATATGTTATTTCAGTCCCTATACCATGTTTATATGTCCCCATTTATCATCTCATTCATGCTTTGAAGTGTTGTAATCTTGTGCCTTAAAGGGTAGTCATTGGCCATGCTTGCATGTTTAGGTATTTGGGTCGTCATGTCATGTGTTTTTGTGGCTTATTTTTGCATGCTACACATCTATTTTTGGTTGCTAATTCCATGCTATGAGTGGCCTTGTTAGTGATGGTGTAATGCTCCATTTTGTGCCTTAGTCTTAGGCCCCATTTGGTTTGCATGTTAGCATGAATAATTGTCCATTTTAGGCACTTTTGGCCACTGTTTTGGGGTGGATTGAGGTCTGCCCCTTTATGGTTTAAGCCCACTTTTGCATGTTTGTCTCATGTTCTTTGCATACTTGCTTCATTAAGTGTGGTAGCATGATAGTTCTATTACATGATTTGTCCTTGTTTGCATTGCATTTGCATCTCATATGCTCTAGCATTTTGTATACTTAACATGATGTTGCATAGCATTTGGCATGCCTTGCATTTTAGTATCATGTTGCATTGTTAAGCCATGTTTGCATAACATGCATTGCATTACTTGGTTTGGGGTGTCAAACCAAGTATGAGAGATGAGAGGTGTTTGTACTTTAAGTGACAAAACACGTCTCAATTCTCATGTCACTAAGGCCCTTGACTTGGACATGATAGGATCTTGGTCCTTATTTGTGTGTTGCATGCATCTTTTACATTGAATTGCAATCTTGGTCCCTTAGGCCATCATGCATCAAAATGCATAATTGGTGGCCCAAGGACCAAGGGCCATGCTTCCTTGAGTCCCATACATGATAGGGGGCATGGCCATGCTCACATGTGCCCAAAATTCCATACCATACACTGTCTGTCCTTGTTACTGTCAAAAACCAGATTCTGCAGGAATTGTTTGCCGACCGGCAGTTCATAGTGCCGACCGGCAATGTATTGGTGGCCGACAACCTCATAAGCAGCCGACAAATATTTTATATGGCCGGTGGCCATTTCATCCAGCCGATGGTGTGAAACAGTGTGCATATAAGATATCTTGGGACTTTGGCAGTCTTTGGAGAGGCAGGACAGTGAAAACAGAGGCGGCAGTGGTATGGTACGGGCTTTCCGGGCAAGACGGATCGAGCATGCATCATTCGCGCATCCTGAGGCAGGGCTGAGGCCCCCTTCTTTTTACATTTGTTTTAATTTGATAATTAGAATCTTTGTAATAATTTATTCTGTATTTGGACTGTACTATTTGGGACTGTATATTCTTTTAGTCTCTCCGAGTGAGGGCACAATTGTGTAATAAGTGTAGGTGAGTGTGTGCATGTCTTCCAACCCCACGTCTTTCTTCTCTTTTATTTACCTGCTTATGATGGTAGATTAGGGCATATTGAAAATTAGCATACCTTATGCAATGCATGCGTGCATCCATGCATTTGTTTACATGCACCGGGCTCGGTACATCATACAAACTGCGTTGTATTTTCAATTCCAAATTGAATGCATGATAGTTGTAGCATTTCACATGCCATGCTTAGGATAGCCGAGCCCGTCGAAATTGCATCTTTGCTTGTGTTGCATTGGCCACTTAACATGAACTAGGATCATGCATATGATTACTAACTAGTTTCTGTTTTGGCTTGGAGTACTAGGTGAGTTTTTATGCTTTAGCACATCGTATGCGTGTGAATGCCGCCATAAAAGCATGATTACCATGAGGCTAGCTGCTTATGTGATATAACTGCTTGAATGCCTGTGGATGGAGGTCAAATTACCTAAATTGGGATAATGCATTAAAACTGTGAGTTTTAAGCCCACTAGATAGTGGCAAAACCATCTTTTTCTAAAGCCCACTTGAGGGTGGCAAAACCTGCATTTTAGCCTACCTGTGGGTAGCAAACCATTTTTCAAAACGAACGCATAATGTCTTGTTCCAATTTAGGCGATTTGGTCTATACTTGTTTGTTGTGCGCATAACATAGTAAAACTAGGCTAATAACCGGAATAAGAACATATAATGTTTTCAAAATTAAATATCACGGTTAGTAGAGGCTGATCTATGATCGGGCGAGAGGGGGTGCTCATAGTTGACCTTCCCCAATCGTACCCAAGTTTCCGAGCCGAGGCAACTTTGGTGATGACGGACACGTGGCCTTTGGCACCGAGTTAGGGTTTCCTAAATTCCCCCATTAAAAAATATTTAGGTGGCGACTCTGTATCTGGCAAAGCAGTCCATGTTTGGCACTTCTTTTAAAAATCTGTTTTCTCAAAAACGATTTGCCGGATTTGGACTCTTTGGTTCAGATTTAGAACCGTGACAATTTGAGTCCGAACTGTAGTAGACCCACAAAAACGAACAGAATGGGAGTCATCCTCCCGGGGCGTTCGGGGACGTCTACAGTCCCTAACTTGAAAATCCCTAGGATTGACCTTCTTGTTGTAAGCCCTAGCAAACTGCTCCTGGTATGCCCCTAATTGAATTACTTTTCTCTCCATTCTCTCTTCCAACAGATCCAGGTTTGGGGCAAGGAATGTCTCATTGGTTCCATTCTTCACTCCCTAGGTTTTGATTCCAGGGATGTCAACCTCCAGTGGGATAACTGCTTCAGTGCCATATGCCATGGCAAAAGGAGACTCTCCAGTTGATCTTCTCGGCATAGTCTGATATGCCCACAGCACATTGGGCAATTCTTTCACCCATTTTTCCTTGGCTACTTCCAGCCTCTTCTTGATCCCATCCAAGATGGTCTTGTTGGATGCCTCCACTTGACCATTACTTTGGGGGAAGTTGGGGATGGAATAATAGTTTTTGATCTTATATTTTGCACAAAAGCTTTTGATCAGCTTACTGTTAAACTGGGTGGCATTATCTACCACAATGGCTTTTGGAATTCTAAACTTGGTGATTATGTTCTTCCATATGAAGTTTTTCACATCTACATTTTGAATTTTGGCCAAGGGTTTAGCCTTGACCCACTTTCTGAAGTCATCAGTTGCCACCAATAGGAACTTCCTTTGTCCAGTTGCCTGGGGCAGTTGCCCAACAAGATCCATGCCCCACTGGGTAAATGTCGATGGACTAGATATTGGATTCAAATCTGCAGCTGGCTGGTGTACCAAAGGTGCAAACATTTGATACTTCTCATACTTCCTAACATAGGTTTCGACATCTTTCTATATGTATGACCAATAGTATCCTTGGGATATGGCTCTGTGGACAAGTGACCTGCCCTCTGCATAGCTTCCACAAACTTCTTCATAGATCTCATATAAAAAGTTCTCTACCTAAAAGGGGTGCACTAACCACAATAGAGGTCCAGTGAAGGATCTCTTGTACAAATAGCCTTCTGTTAACAAGCAGAATCTAGCCGACTTCAATCTAGTCTTGTGTGCTTCTTTTCTGTCTATTGGCAGTCTGCCATCTCTAAGGAACATAACTATGGCATCTATCTAACTTGGACCCATCTCCACGCATATTGCTTCGTACTCTGTTATGAGGGGCTCTATACTTAGGCCTGACAGATAATCCACCATTATTGTCCTGGCCTTACCTAATTTCATCATGCTACTAGGTTAGCTAAGGCATCGGCGTGACTATTATCATCTCGGCTAACCTACTATAGTCGGCAATTCTTGAACAACGTTAGCATCTTGATAACCTCCTTGACATAGGCTATCATTCTTTTATCTTGGGCTGCATACTCGCTTGTTGCCTGATTCACAATAAGTTGGGAGTCACGGAAGACTACCACCTCACCGGTTTCCATGGCTGCTGCTAGTTTTAGCCTTGGAATCAGCATTTCATACCCTGCTTCGTTATTTGAGGCCTTGAACCCCAAACGAATAGACTGCTTTATCATTAGCCTATCTGGCGATACTGACACCACTTCTGCCCTTGCTCCATGCCGGTTTGAGCTTTCGTTGACAAAAAATTGAAAGGAGTCTCCGATGTAGATATCGTAGGGCTTTGGTTTCTCTTATTCCTTCTACGCTGCTAATGTGGGGGTCTTGGGTCCCAGTTGGGTTTCCTTTTGTTCTCCTGGACATCCTAAGCTGCGGCTCACCGGAACTTGCCTTGGGATGGCACCAGGAGTGAACTTGGCCACAAAGTCGTCAAACACCTAGCCTTTGATTGCTGTTCTAGGCCTGAATTCCAAGTTGTATTGGCCCAGCACCATTGCCTATTTGGCTACTCTGCCGGTCGGATCTCCATGGTGCAGTAGGGATTTCAGGAGATGCTCAGTCAGTACCACAATCTTGTGGGCTTGGAAGTAGTGATTCAACTTTTTGGAAGCCATCACCAAGGCTAGTGTTAACTTCTCTAGGGGAAGGTACTTGGTTTCTGTACTTGCCAGGGTCTTGCTCACGTAGTATACTGCCTTCTGTTCCTACCCTTCTTCGTGGATTACCACCGCGCTGACAGTGTGTCACACTACACTTTTTATTACTCGAATTCCATTACCAAAACCATTATTATAAATTCAATTTCAGAGATAGCATATAGAAGCTCGTTATATTTACAAGGAATACATAAATAATAATTCTCTCATTCGATTATAAAATGAATGCAACAAGAGTATATCCAAATAAATTGCCCGAAGGCTTATATCTTAAAAAAAAAATAGATAAAGGGCTCAATCGTTTTACACAAATGGCATTCCTCCTGCAAATAAAAAGGCCCCCATGGCCAACAGATAAAGAAGATCCATGACCTTAAAACACTTCTCCATGTTCACCTGAAAAAGATTAGCAATGTGGAAAGCACATATAGTCCAGTAGGGATCTCAACTTGATCCTCAACAATAACAACCTATAGATAGCTATGATCATAAATGCTTAATCTCATACTGTATAAGTAATGTGATGGTTTATATAGAAATATACACATATAAGTACTTTTCTCAAATCATTCATTTCATTCCATAACGTAAGCAATTCACCATTCTTTCTTCTTATTACCTCTTGCCAAGACTTATCTAACAGTAACAAATTTTGAAAGTAAGAATTTTACCAAAAACCTTTTACATTTTCTCATCCTTTTTAGACTTGCACCTGACTTGACTTTTCAAAAACATGTTCACGATTAACCGATATCTTTCACATTACTTACAATCTCAACACATTACTCCCGTCTACTTCCCACACATTCATGCCCATGCAAGTATAACTTTAGTACGAAAGGAAACACAACAAGCATCCAACAACTATCTACTTCTACAATTTAGGCAATTCAGCCTTCTAAAAAAAAAAAAACCACAACCATCATAGCACATGACATACTCAAATATACCGAAGCAATAATAATAAATAAATTCTGCTCTACCTACCTCTAGCATGGTAAGCCAATGATATATCTTTCCACAATGAAATGCCAATTTACCAGACACCGACTAAAAGGTAATGGTACCACTGCCAATTCTCCAGGCGCTAACTGGAAGGTAATGGTACCTTTGATTCTTAGTGCATTACACATTTTCCAACCATCACTTTATACAACATTCATAGATAACTCGAGTGTACTACAGACACATAACCATTTCAACATTCACAATGTCATCCTCCACCGATGACCAAGGACAAAACCTCTAAGCAATATGTATTAATGTGCGAAATACAATCATTCCATTCTTATGAGGCATTAGGTTCAACAACAATAATGATGTTCCAAGGTTTTCAACTTCGACCAAGGTTCATTCTTAATTTGTAAAAGAGTTACAATCATCTCTATCTTTCCAAAATTACTTTCCAAAATTTCCAATTTGCAATTCACCAATTATATACATAAATATGTACAATAAAAGAGACTCGTTTAATTCATTTAACCAAAAATTCAACCCATGGATAACGAAGTCATAATTCGCTCAATTCCAACTAACAAGGGCATTGCCCAAAATTTCTAATCTCATGATTAACTCCTCATTAACACTTAACAAATTATCCATCAGTTATACTCAAATATAATAAACCCAACACAAGGTAAATGTTAAAATCATAGGACCCGATTTAATCACAAATAAATTACCAAGTCATTAATCAAATTCTTTAATTCGCAACATGATTATCTCACCATTTCAACCATTTTCACTTATTAAGCATTACTACAAAAACAATTAGGGCTTTACTTCTCTCCACCCATAACATGTTAAACAATTTCCCCCAAATTAACCCAATCAACAATCTATTTTTCCCAAATCTCAACCTTACATATCAACACTTAGATCCCCCTTTATGATTTTCCAAAAAGATCCATAACAACATGGTTTTTATGCAATAGAATATACCACATGTCTATCTATAAAAGAGGTATTGAAAAAGATTAAAGAAATCCCTACCTCAAGAGAGAAGAGGAGAAAAGCCCAAAAATCAACTTCACCGGAATTCGATCTCCACCTGTCAAAACAAAGCCCTCGGTATGCTTATCATTTTGATATAAGGAACTAGTATCAAAATCCCAATGGATTCTTGAGATCAAAAGAAAATGCAAAGTTTTGAGGGTTTGGGTAGAGAGAGATGAGAGAAAAAAGAGAGAAAAATTGTAGAGAGAGAGAAAGAAACAATTAGAAATGAGTGAAAAAAGGGCAAGAGAGCAATACATATCTGAAATGCACGAAAAACGAGACAGATCAGGCGTCTGGCCGCATGTGCGACGCCCTCTCCCGCACGTGCGGAGCGGCCTTCCGCACGTACGGCTCTCATCCCCGTGCGTGCGATCTTTCTCCCACCTCCACTTCCGCACCTGCCTTTTATGCAGTCTACCACATAGCTCTCTCATGCTTCCCACACGTGCGACCTGACCTCCTACACATGCGGCACAATGCCCTGCACGTACGGCTCTGGCCTTCCAGCCCGGAAAAACCTTGGCTTCTCTCTCGACACTTCGGAGTCAACCTCACACCCTCCGAGACGAGTGAAAACTCGGAATTGAAACAAACAAGAATGAAAATGTTTAAAGAGAAGTTTTCAAAACAAACGAACTCAACTGTTGACCGGACCACACTTTGGAAATCCGACATTTCAACGAAGGTAAATCCAACATAACCCAAGAGAACAAGGCAAAATACGCACTGATCATCACAACCTCCCTACCTTAGGAAATTTTATCCTCGAAATTTAATAACGTCGAAACAAAAGCTAACACGCCAAGAAGAAAACACGGTACCAAGGAAGACCTCCCAACCAACCAAGGAAACACAATACCAACTCTCGGTTAAAACCAAACTTGGAATACCTTCCCGACTCTGGGTCTGACATCCCGGAGCCCTATGGGCACAGAGAAGAGAATAAGATGTCTCCTCGACCCATACCACTCACTGGGCCTATGAGACAAGAACAACAACAACAACAGCAACAATGTGCATACCTAATGCATCCATCACCACATGCCCAACATTCCTGAACGCCTAACACCCTAACATGGAGGAAAATAAAGTTTTCACTACAAGATCCTTGGTTAACTCACTCAAAAGAAAACAATTACATCAAAACCCGACCCAAGGCAAGACTCTGGCCTAACAAGCCCTTACAACTCCAATCGACCCACATAAGCGAACATACAAGTCCAAGATTTAGCAATTCAAATAAAGTGGTTACACCATCCCAACCATAAGGGTATAAGAACTAACCACCCAACCCTTTTTTTTTAAAAAAAAAAATTTCATCATTTTCTCATCTCTTGGTAAAAATCATTTTTGCATATAAAACATTTCCTTAGAGGTGCTTAAAACTCACACCGGTCACAAGTCAAAATATATTTTCTACCTTTCAAGCAAGACCCAAATTTTATTCATTTCCAATTCTATTCCAAGTAACAATTGGTGAGTCTCTACTATCACCCAAATATGCTCATCATTCACCTGGTGATGCCACAACCAACATCAACATAACATTTCCACAATAATGATTAACAGAGATAACAACTGTGGCACTAATACAAAATACCACTATCACCCAATTTCATTCGGTCATGATCATTATTATTACCACGCAAGTTATCATCCACACAAGGTAACCAAACGGGCACATAAACTAGTTACAACGAGGATTGTTCATATTATCTTGAAAGAAAACTCTTTTCCTCAATTATACGTTTTCTCAAAAATTTGCTTAAATTCACACCGTTCTTTTTTTTTTTTTTTCCAACAAAGGATTTATGTCATAAACTTCGAGTAAAACCAATTTATTTTGTAAATATTTTCCCAAAACAAACCTTAAAATCTCACCCCAAGGGTTTTAGTTGAAATAGAAATGCCATGAAAGTTTTCAAAAGCTAACAATCACCTTCCAATTTATCTCTTCAACAAATAATCGGTGAATCCTGACCATCACCCAATCACATCCTTTACACTTACAGTGACTTCAAAATGCGACAATTACGTTTCCATAACAACAACAATTAGAATTTAACACAATGCTAAAAGAGACAATTACTACACGCATGACTTTCCAAACTCCGAAAGTTGCACACCAATACCAACACAATTGAAATAGACCTTTGATACACGAAGGCTTATGAGTGTTCTCAACAAAGAAGTTATCATTTTACCCCAACTCATGGGGTCTCAGAAACTCACACCAAAAGCCGCACATCGATAACCACACCCACATAAGAGAGGCTCCACACTCCCAAACACAATCCATGGTATTATACCGCCTCATAGCTAAATCTGTGCTTAACTTCCAAGGGTCTAACCTCACAACTCTTATTTAAACCATCCTAAAGTGACTATTTGTCACGCACCTTGATACTGATCAACTTAACTAATCATCCAAGAATTTTCGCCCCCAGCACTTAAACATCCACACTCTCCTCCCGTCCTGTTCACCCAGAGACATGTTTCCAAACACCGCTCCACATACTTCTAGAGTCTTCTCGGCTTCCCCAAAACTGGCTACTCCACTATTGTTCCCATAGGAATTCTACTCACATGCCTAGGTGGCAAACACGCTCTTACATTTCAACACAAGACTGAATAGGTCAACAGCGATCACACGATCCCGGTCACAGAAGACAATTCTTACCAATGATACATTCGTTACGTAAGAGCACAAACCATTCATCGCTCTAGTAATATTTCGAGCACCTACCCATGAAATTCCTTTCTTACTCAAAACTCTACCCAAAATCTAATAACATCTCCCACTCATAATTGACCATGGCACAACATTGACCCTATTCACGGTCGATAGGACCATAATGAACTCACAAATCAATAACTCAAGACACTAAACGACACGCACTAGTGCCATCCTCACTATGCCGAGATATGAATCTCACACTCCCTTAGACATTCTCACATCATTTCCACCAATCTTCATAAGACTCTAAGGTCTCACATTTCCTTAAACTCAACACAATAAAGTCTAAAATTTTGGCCCTCATCATAATACTACGCTAGTCAAAATAATTCCGCAGACTTCTCATTCTCCACCAACAATTTCCAAACTAAACAAGAATCAAAGGCCATCACATGCCTATCTCATAGCTCAACATCTGATATACACTAATACTAGGATCATCAATACCCTTAACAACTTTCATCACACATACATAAAAGAGAGTTCAAGACTCATCACATGCCCAACACATGAGGGTAAATAAATAACAATGCATATACATATACAACACATAACCATAGTGTTTTAACATCCTACAGCGCATCGATCAATAACAAAAGCTTCACAATTTACAACATCGGTCTCTAAAACAAAAGTCCCTTTCAAGGGTGATACTACCGCGCTGGTTGAAAAGTCGACCCTTGCGAAGCTCTCGAAGCCTGGCCTCTTCGGGTCTGGTACCAGTATCGTCCCCGACTGGACAGATGGGATAGAGTCCGACTAGATTTTGAAACACTAGAAGAATTTACACACAAAGGGCAAAAACGTCTAACATGGCCCTACTAACCACAATTAAAATAAACAGCAGTCTTCCAACTCTAAACTTGGTCTGGAGCCTAGACCTTACTGGGTCTCCTAATGGATAAGTACGAAACCCCCGGTGAAAACAAGGACTAAGTCTGGAAGTGAGCACGTGCTCGCTTCTACCTCTTACTGAGCCCAGACTGTTTATGAACCGTAGGAGTCGCCGAAGTGGCCTCCTTCCTAACCCGACCAACACTCATAACCATAGCCTCCACTTGGGCCGCCGCCTCAACTAGAGTATAATAATTCTTCCACATGGATCCAACCACCTTCTCCCGGATATCGTCACGTAATCATCTCTCAAACTCATAATAACAGCGCTCCTCTGTTGCTACCAACTTCGGAGCAAACCTCGACAAACAAGTGAACCTCATCTCAAACTGAGCCAAAGGAGTAGCATCCTACTGTAACTCAACAAACTGTTCCCTCAACCTTTCCCGAGCAGAAGAAGGGAAATACTTAGCCAAGAAGGCCTCGGTAAATGCAACCCACATGGCACCTACGGTACCCTTCGTATACTTCCACCAATAATTTGCATCTCCTGTCAATTGGAAGGTCGCCAATGAAATCCTCAACCCCTCTTTCTCGACTTTGAGCATATCAAAGGTCTTGGTAATCTGTTCTAACCAACTCTCCGCCTACAGCGATTTTGCCTCCTCCCAAAACTCTGGTGGATTGGAGCGAGGAAACTCCTTAGTAAGCGTGAGGGTATGCCTGTTGTCCCCCTCATTGTGAGCTAGAGTGTCTTGCACCGCTCTCACAACCTCGCGTATAACTTCCTTGCCGATAGCTGATGCTATAACGATAGGTGCTACGGGAACCGCCATCCCCCTACCAACACCCCTACTACTCGTCTGTCCTCTATTCCCTCGTGTATACATCCTATAAAATCCCAAAACAAAATCAATTTAGTGCACATCACAATAGCCTCCCCGAGGCACACACACTCACCACCGTTAAGCTACTAAACACACTTAATCCCCCCAAAACATACAATTCCCATTGCATATAAACAATTAAACATTGAAAAACATACTGAACCAAGTCCACAAAGATAGTCACTCGTCCCGAAACTCTCAAAGAATTCCTATTAGAAACCACATTGATCCGGCATGTTTCCAATAGGACCTTAAAGCAGGTTCACCGGCTACAAGTACTATCCAAGAAACATAATCCCATGCTCACATAAATGAAACATATAAGTCCTAACATTTATCCCAACTATATGCAACGTCCTCACTAAGCATAGCAAACCCCTTTGTGGTAAAAACCACTTCCCACAAGCCCAAAGTATTCAAACCCGGCTCGCTCTGATACCAAGTTGTCACGCCTCACTTTTTATTACTTGAATTCCATTACCAAAACCATTGTTATAAATTCAATTTCAGAGATAACATACAGAAGCTCGTTATATTTACAAGGAATACATAAATAATAATTCTCTCATTCGAATATAAAATGAATGCAACAGGAGTATATCCAAATAAATTGCTTGAAGGCTTACATCTTTAAAAAAAAAAAAATAGATAAAGGGCTCAACCCTTTTACACAAATGGCATTCTGCCCGCAAATAAAAATGCCCCCTGTGGCCAACAGATAAAGAAGATCCATGACTTTGAAACATTTCTCCATGTTCACCTGAAAAAGATTAGCAACGTGGGAAGAACATATAGTCTAGTAGGGATCTCAACTTGATTCTCAACAATAACAACCTATAGATAGCTATGATCATGAATGCTTAATCTCATACTGTATAAGTAATGTAATGGTTTATACAGAAATATACGTATATAAGTACTTTTCTCAAAATCATTCATTTCATACCATAACGTAAGCAATTCACCCTTTTTTCTTCTTATTACCTCTTGCCAAGACTTATCTAATAGTAACAAATTTCTGAAAGTAAGAATTTCACCAAAAACCTTTTACACTTTCTGACCTTTTTTAGACTTGTACCTGACTTGACTTTTCAAAAACATGTTCACGATTAACTGATATCTTTTACATTATTTATAATCTCAACACATTGCTCCCATCTACTTCCTACACATTCATGCCCATGCAAGTATACTTTTAGTACGAAAGGAAACACAACAAGCATCCAACAACACTATTTCTACAATTTAGGCAATTCGGCCTTCCAAAAAAAAAAAACCACAACCGTCATAACACATGACATACTCAAATATACCGAAGCAATAATAATAAACAAATTTCGCTCTACCTGCCTCTAGCGTGGTAAGCCAATGATATATCTTTCCATAATGAAATGCTAATTTACCAGACACCGGCTAAAAGGTAATGATATCTCTGCCAATTCTCCAGGCGTTAGCTGGAAGGTAATGGTACCTCTTCTAATTCTCCAGACGCTAGTTGGAAGGTAATAGTACCTCTCATTCTCAGCGCATTACACATTTTCCAACTATCACTTTATACAACATTCATGGATAAGTCGAGCATACTGCAGACAAATAACCGTTTGAACATTCACAATGTCATCCTCCACCGATGACCAAGGACAAAACCTCTAAGCAATATGTATTAATGCCCAAAATACAATCATCTCATTCTTATGAGGCATTAGGTCCAACAACAACAATGATGTTCCAAGGTTTTCAACTTCAACCAAGGTTCATTCTTAATTTGTAAAAGAGTTAACAGTAATTAATTACAAAACGAGTTAATTAACTAAATAGTTATAACACTTGTATGAATAAGCTACAACTAATTAACTAAACAAAGCAACTAAATGACCTCGAGAACGAGGGATGCATGCTCAGTTCCTCTATCCAAAAAAGGCGCCGTCTTGCTACTGCGAGCCTCTATTTGCACATATTTGAACACTGAAAATGGTTGCCCACTTCCAAAACATCCTCACTTCAACTTACCACCACACTGTGCAATTTTCATTGGTGGCCAACAGGGGGCATGTCGGCTACCACTGGTGGCCGGTTGGCTACTGGTGGTGGCTGGTTGGCCACTGATGACATGAACTCCTCTTTTTGCTGCAACAGAGAGCAGATAGAGAAAAATAGTGTATTTTCGCAGGTTTGTATATACTGTTAACCTCCTTATCATCAAACAAGCTCAAATGAGTGTAACTTTTGGCTCTCAAACCATCAACCAATCACTTTTCATGCATGATAGCTAGGGAACCAAGCTTGTACAAGCTTAATGAGTGCAAAACAAGACTCAAGAAGACCATCACCCTATCATGCATGATCAAGGGTGATGGCGACCAAGGAAAGTGGCATATTTTATCACTTTGAGTATGAAATGTCCCATTTTCCTTATGTTCGAATTGATGTCTGATTCGAACACATGCAATGCAACACAAAAATGCTTATCTTGCTTCTTTTACTTGCAACTTTTTGTTTACTTATTTTAAATTTCCGATTCATTCTTTAATCGATTAGTCCAAAGGTGGGTGTCCTCTAATGGAAAGATGGTTTAAACTACAAGTTGTTTTGGACATGAAAGAGGCATTACACTGTTGGTAATGAATCCCTTAAGGGATTAAACCATTAGGTGCAACACTTCAATTTCACACTTAGGCAAACAAGTGGTTCGAAACCACTTTCAAAGCAAACAAAAGAGTGAAGAATGAAGGGAGGTTGGAGAGATTAAAGTGCTGAAATGGAGTGCAAAACAACACTAAAACATGCTTTTAACTCAAAACAATGATGATCAAAGTATTAAAACACTAAGCTAGTGAAGGAATTAACACTACAACTATGCAATACAAGCCTCAACTAAATTAACCGACCTAAAACAAAGCCAAAACAAGTCAAAACAAAGGCAAAAACATGATGAACTAAAGCTAAGATAAGCTAGAAAAATATGCTGACTCATGAAGCTAACTAGGCATACAAACAAGACACAAGGAGGGGAGGCTAACCCCTCCAATTTTGGACTTCAAAACAAGGTTTTTACCACTGAAAAACCTCTGAGATTCAGTGGTTAAAAGGCCTAGATTTTTTTTTTTTAAAGTATTGAAAAGATGGCACAAAAGCTTAACAAGCTAATAAGCAAAAATAGTGGACAACCCCCTAACTCAAAAGGGCTCAAACCATTCACTTTTAGGCTTCAAAAATAGAACTTTTTACATGTCAAAACCAGCCCCAAAATAGTAGAAAAAAATGGCAAAGCAAGTATTGAAAGTAAGCTCAGGTAAGGTAAGTTCTATACCTTTGAAGCATAGCACAAAACAGCCACAAATTCAAGGTCAAACCTCCTTCTAGAGCTCAAACAAAGATCTAACGGATCTCAGCCCAAAGGTGAGAATATTTGGTTGAGGGTTGATGTGCAAAAGCTAAGAGAAAACAAGCTATAAGGCACAAAATATCAAGAGAGAGAGAGATTTTTGTTCTAAAACTTCTAACCCTAAAAAATGGGGGAAGACACCCCCTATTTATAGAAATCCACCCCTTGAGCTTACATAAATCCTACCATACATGTGTATGAAGATGCAGCTCAGTGTGCAACAGCTGGCACAACTGTTAATAAATATCTAGAAAAAGAGATTGGTGGCCACCACTTGGTAACCATCAGGCCACATCCATACCGGCAACCCTTGGGGGTGGCTAACAGGTCACCCAGAGGTCCAGACACCAAGTTTTGGTCCAAAACAAGGCAAAGAAAGAACAAGGTTCAAAGGCTCAAAGACAGGGCGTTCTACCGAGGACTTTGGACGCTCAAAACGAACACAAACAAGAACAATCATCATGTGCGCAAATGATGACGTCTAAGTCTTGAGGACGGTCAAAAATGGGGTGTCTACAACAATTCATCAATTATATACGTAAATATGTACAATAAAAGAGACTCGTTTAATTTATTTAACCGAAAATTCAACCCACGGATAACAAAGTCATAATTCGCTCAATTCCAACTCAACAAGGGCGTTGCCCAAAATTCGTAATCTCATGATTAACTCCTCATTAACACTTAACAAATTATCCATCCGTTATACTCAAATATAATCAACCCAACACAAGGTAAATGTTAAAATCGTAGGACCCGATTTAATAACAAATAAATTACCAAGTCATTAATCAAATTCTTTAATTCACAACATGATTATCTCACCATTTCAACCATTTTCACCTATTAAGCATTACTACAAAAACAATTAGGGCTTTACTTCTCTCTACCCATAACATGTTAAACCATTTCCCCCAAATTAACCCAATCTACAATATATTTTTCCCAAATATCAACCTTACATATCAACACTTAGATCCCCCTTTATGATTTTCCAAAAAGATCCATAACAACATGGTTTTTATGCAATAGAATATACCACATGTCTATCTATAAAAGAGGAATTGAAAAAGATTAAAGAAATCCTTACCTCAAGAGAGAAGAGGAGAAAAGCCCAAAAATCAACTTCACCAGAATTTGATCTCCACCGGTCAAAACAAAGCTCTCGATATGCTCATCATTTTGATATAAGGAACTAGTATCAAAATCCCAATGGATTCTTGAGATCGAAAGAAAATGCAAAGTTTTGAGGGTTTGGGTAGAAAGAGATGAGAGAAAAAAGAGAGAAAAATTGTAGAGAGAGAGAGACACAATCAGAAATGAGTGAAAAAAGGGCAAGAGAGCAATACATATCTGAAATGCACGAAAAACGAGACAAATCAAGCGTCTGGCCGCACGTGCGGCGCCCTCTCCTACACGTGCGGAGCGGCCTCTTGCACGTGCGACTCTCTCTCACCTTCGCACGTGTGGTCTCTCCCGCACCTCCACTTCCGCACCTGCCTTTTATGCAGTCTACCACACAATTCTCTCCTGTTTCCCACACGTGCGGCCTGACCTCCTGCACTTCCGGCCCAAGGCCCTACACGTGCGGCTCTGGCCTTCTAACCCAAAAAAACCTTAGCTTCTCTCCCGACACTCCGGGACGAGTGAAAACACGAAATTGAAACAAACAAGGATGAAAATTTTTAAAGAGAAGTTTTCAAAAACAATGAACTCAATTGTTGACTAGACCACACTTTGGAAATCTAACATTTCAACGAAGGTAAATCCAATATAACCCAAGAGAACAAGGCAAAATACGCACCGGTCATCACACAACGTTGTTTGATACCGCTAAGTATAGAAATAATTCTTCTCTAAGTATTGGAGTTGACAAGATTGGAGCTGTTGTTAGGTACCTTTTCAAGTTGACGAAGGTGACTTTGCATTCTTCAGTCCACAAAAAATCTGTGGCATTTTTCAACAATTGAAAAATTATTTACATTTATTAGGACTTCGGCTGCTAAACCTGTTTAGGGTTGCTGCCTTGCCAGTCAAAATCTAGACCTGTTTAGCTTTTGTTGGGCTCTTCAAGTCAAGGATGGTTCTGATTTGATCTGGACTTGTTTCAATGCCTCTCCTGGTGACCATGTACCCTAGTAACTTATCGGATCCGACTCCAAATGTACATTTGGAGGCATTGAGCCAAAGCTGATGTGATCTCAGGATATCAAAGTCCTCCTGTAAATTTACCAGATGACTCCCTAGTTCTTTGGTTTTCACGACCATGTCGTCGATGTAAACTTCTACTGTTCTCCCAATCAGATGCTTGAACATCTTGGTCACCAATCTCTAGTAGGTTGCTCCTACATTCTTCAACCCGAAAGGCATCACTCTATAACAATAGAGTCATTTCGAAGTGATGAATGCCGTATTCTTTTCATCTGGGGCATACATTGTTATCTGGTGGTAGCCTTTGTATGCGTCTAGGAAACTCATCCTCTCGTGCCCTGAAGTGGTATCTACAAATTGATCAATCTTGGGCAGTGGGAAACTGTCCTCAGGACAAGCTTTATTTAGGCTGGTGAAGTCTACGCAGACTCTCCACTTGTCGTTCTTCTTTTTTACTACCGCCCTATTGGATAACCAGGTAGGGTAGTTCACCTCCCAGATGGCCTGGGTTTCCAGCAGCCACTTCCTTCTCTATTGCCTTCATATGTATCAAGGTTAGCCTTCTTGCTCGCTGGATTACAAGTTTAGCCAACCTGTCCACATTGAACCTATGACAAGTGGCCTCAGAGTCAATGCCAGACATCTCGTAGCGCGTCCAGGAAAACACTTCTATGTTTGCTCGCAGGAAAGTCTCTAACTCCTTTTCTTCTTCCTCGGCTAAGCCTGAGCCGAGAAGGAAGAAGCGTTCTCTATCACCTTTTTGGACTAAAATCTTCTTCAAAGCTTTTTCACTCTTGTTGGCTGACTCGTTGTCGACATCATCTAGGACCTCCATGTCCTCATCCTCGATTTCCACTCTCTTTGCTTCGTGTATTTTGTAGGTAGACTTTATTCTTGCCATGGAGCAATTTTTCACTTGCACTTGATCCCTTTTGATCTCCTCAATCCCTTGTTTGATCGGGAATCGCAATAGCTGGTGCAACATTGAGGGAACAACCCTCATTGCGTGCAACCACGGTCTTCCCAAAATAACATTGTAAGGGAAGGGGGTGTCAATTACTATAAACTCCGTGCTTACCTTCTTGGTGCTTGCATGTATTTCTAAAGTCGTGGCTTCTAGAGGCCATGTCGGTGTCTCGTTGAATCTAACCATCGGACTGTCGGATTATTCTTGATCATCTGGGTGAAGACCAAGCTCCTTGTAACATCTAAAATACATGATGTCACAAGAACTACCTTGATCAACCAGTATGCGCATCACTTGGCATTCTCCAATCTTTAGTGTTATCACCATGGCATCATTGTGTAGATGCTGCACCATATCTAGGTTTGCCTCATTAAAAGAAACCATTGGTCCCTGGTACTCATTTTTCCTAAGCTTCTTTTGTTGGACCTGATACACATGCTACAGGTGCCTTACTCTCTGGGGTTCCTCTCGTACATCATTCTCATTGACTTTTGAGTGAATCACATTGATCAGTCAAGGTCCATTTGCTTGCTGCGGTGGTGGTGGTGCAGGTGGAGGTGGAGGTGGTGCTGTTAGTGCTTGGAGTGGCTTTGCATGCTCTTTCTTTGTCCTGGCCTCATCTATTAGGTCTCTCAAGTGACCCTGTCTGACCAGATGGTCTAAGTGCGTCTTTAGAGCCCTACATCCTTGAGTCAAGTGCCCATTCTCATTATGGTAAGTACAATGCCTCCTAAGGCTCCTTCTTATAAACTCGCCAAGGGTTTTCTCCAGTGCTCTGTAATACGGCTGGTTCCTGATCCTTTCCAGAACTTTTTCCAACCGGGATTCTGAATATCGTGGTGACTACTTGTGCAGCCCTCAACTCTGTCTCCTGCCTGTTTACACTGGGAGTACCTCAGCTTTGTTTCGGCGAGCCGTTTCTCTTCTCTTGCTTTGGTGTCTTTGTTCATTTTGTGTCTTCCTCTGCTCTGGTATTCTTCTCAATTCGTGCCATGAGCTCCTCTATACTTTTTGGTAGGGTTTTTGCTAGTGATTTTCGAAGCAGGCATTCATCATGCAGGCCGTTCTTAAAAGATACAACCGCTAGCTCTTGGTTATAAGCAGGAATTCAGTTGAATACCTCATAGTATCTCTTGGCATAAGCCTTGAGGCTTTCACCGTCACTAATGTTCAAAGCCAGCAGGGAGTCTACCCTTAGTGGCTGTAACTTGTTCGTAACAAACCTGGCCACAAACATCTGGGCTAAGCCTTTCCAACTCTTCACAGTTCCTTTCTGCAACTTATGAAACCAATCAGATGTTTTCCCTCCAAAGGATGAGGGGAATACCTTGCACAGAAACTACTTATTCCCATTCCACAAAGCCATTGAATTTAAATACAAGCCGACATGAAAGTTTAGGTCTGACTTACCGTCATATATCTGGAACCTCGGCATGTGGAATCTCTTTGGGGCCTCAAACGTGTCCAACTCCACCGGGAATGGCGTCTTCGGCTTGACAGGAGAGGTGATCTCGTCTACCAGAAGCTCGGCTATCAATAGCTTTCAATCTTTTTGGCACGCTGCTCCTGGTGTAATTATGCGTCCGTTTGGACTTCTCCTCATCTGCTGTATCAAAACAAAGGCCCTTTTCCTAGATATGCCGAGGTTCTTTGACATAAGTCCCCTTGGTTTGTGGTGTCTTCTGCGACTCACCTCTCACTGACTCTGTTTGCCCGACATCCCGTGACGATTGATGTGAGTGTTCATTTCCCTTGCCGTGCTGCGGGACTGCTGAGATTGTTTTTTACCCCCCTTTTTAGGCATCATTCTTGGCCACTGGTACTAGCGTGTTCTGCAACGGGAATGGTGGTTACATCATGTTGTTCTGCATCGTGAAGTTGACAACCGACTGTAGGTCTCCCAGCTTGTCTGCTATTCTTTTCATCTTGCTGTCCCTTCTCAGGCATCTATCATTCCATACCTAGAGGTCATTTTCGTTGTAATACTTATCTCAGCCACCTTTCTTCGGGGCATTACCCTCTCTGCCAACGTCCTTCTCTCCAGGATTCGGATCCTATGCTCCTTTATTACGGTTTTCCTCCCCGAGGGTAGGATCTACATGCTCACCACTCTCATTGTGGATGTCGTCCCCAATCTTTTCTTCTTGCCCGTTGTTGGCCATCTATTCTCCTTAAGTTCCCATAGACGGCACCAAATTATGGGTGTTGATTTTTGAACACAACCAAACAGGAAATTTAGCTGGAAAGCACCAGCATAATAGATTAAGCCCAACAACCTGTAACAAGAAGACGAGAATACCGTAATAGTTCGTCTACCCGGGGCACTTCGACGATCAAGTCAGTAAATAATATCTCTCACAGATAGCAAATAGTGTTTAAACTCTCAAGAAAGAACTTACATTTGATCAACGAGGGTGCCTTACTTTTATAACCAGCAATGATCTGATCCCTTTAGAAGCCTCACTTCAATGGACTCAGACTCAATACTCATCTTGGACCCTCATCTAGATAGAGATAAACCTTTCTTGAGCCTTATCTTTATCTAGACTGAGATCCTTATCTGTTTTAGGACTCTTGTCCCTTATCTGCTTATGTCGGATTCCGGTATCTCCACAGATAACCTCGGTCTAGCTGAGATCATCTCAGCAGCATGATCAGGCCATGTAGTACCTTGGCTGACGCTTCGGCGTCACCATGGCCACGTGTTGTTATTCACAAAATATGTCTCCACAATAATAATAGTTAATTTGAAAATAAAAATAGTAATATACAATTACAAGTGATTCTAATTGTCTATTTCTTTTATTCATTTGAAAATAAAAATATGTAAGAATGGAAGTTATACAATATTTGTTTTAAAAAATTAAATATAAGTATGTTTTGGTTGAATTGAGAAAAAAATAAATAGATTAATTATGTTGAGCATTGATTTTTCTTTAATATTTATTTTTAAACTGTTTATACATATTGTATATAATCATATATATATATATAAAGTTTAAATTAAATATAGATTTTTCTTAATAAATAATTTCATGTTAAACAAGAAACTCAATATAAATTAATAATAAAATATAAATAATATAGAAAAAAATATTTAATTTTAGGGTAAATTACAAATATACCTCATGAGATTTGCTTAAAGTACAGATTGTCCCCTGTAGTTTGAAAAATTACAAATACCCTCTGTGGTGAAAGGATTCAGGAATACTCTCTGATCCAGACAGACCTTCTTGATCCTTGAGTGAATACCTAAAAGGGAAACAAACAGACCTTATTGATCCTTGAGTGAATACCTGAAAGGGAAACAAACGCTCTGGTCGGGGGTGCCGAAATTAGTGCTCTAGTCTAGGGTACTGGAATTAGCACTTCGATGAGCAAGTTAGTATTTTTCTTAGGCTTTGCTTTACTTACAAGTTATCTGCTCTTTTTTTTTTTTAACATAATTTCTTTGATTGAGGCTCCTTTTTTTATATTATTCTCTCCCCCCCCTCGGGCGGCCCATTTCTCCCTTTCAAGCATCCTAGCTTCGTAGTCGGGCCCCTACATGGCTCGCGGGATATTTGACTAAGTCGACTCTTCAGCTGGATTCAATTCGACTCTTATGTGGCTATAGCTTATTCACTGGGCTCTTAAATAAGGCCGACTTATATACGACCTTGTTCCCATCGGCTATATAGGCTTCCAGATATGGCCAACTTGTATACGACCCTATTTCCTAATGTGCTTGCTTTTGGGCCCTCAATTCCATTGATTGAAATCGGCCCCCACTCCCCCTTATTAAAATTTTTTATTTAACAGAATTAATTAACAAAAAAAAGAAATTCATAATTGTTCTCCTATACAATAATAAAATTATCTAAATTATTAATTGAAACATACTTATAACATTATTAAAAATTGTTAATTGACTCAAGTTGCGCGCATCTCGACTAACACCAATCCCACCGTCTACTAGCAGGGGCCTAATTAAAGTTAGAGTAGAGCTCTGTATGGACTGACCCAACATAAAGATTGATAGCACTTAAGAGGTTTCGAACCTAAAATCTAAAGAGGAGTAAACTCTTAAGTCCCAAGTCTATACCACTAGGCTAACCCTTGTGGATTAAATATAAGGGTATGTTATATGGTAAAAAAAAAAAAAAAAGAATAGAGATATGCCATATAAGAGAGAAAAATTTTGAGAGTAAAAACTACTTATATATATATATATAATATGATTGTATATATACTTTGATATCATTATTTAAAATTATAGTGTACAATTTATGGCCTATAGTTTGGTAGAGATGATGTCATAATAATTAGAATTTTAATTAACATTTTATATACTTTTTTATATATTTTTTATATATATGAATCTAGATTAGTGACTGTCCATTGAGACCGTCCTACCTTTTTCAACTTTTTTTTCTTGTCATACATCTCTTATCACATGGAAATTATATTTTTTTAAGTATATTATTAGCTAGAGTATATTTTATTCGAAGGTACTTGTATATCATTTTTTATTTATATTGCCATACCATCTGCGTATCTGGTAACCAAAAATATCACTTCTTTTGAAGCTACTTAATTATATCATTATTGTCTCAAAATGAAGCCAACAATTAATGCTTATTAAGTAGTGTTTGGGGTTGATTTTTTTGTGGCATTTTGATTTTTTGACTCTTTATTTTTGGAGTTTCCAAACAACTTACCTTTTTTGATCAGTTATTATCAAGTTAAGGTAAATACCCTTTCTCTTGTTATCTTATTATAATTACTACTTACCAATTTTTTTTATTTTTTATTTTTTTTGGTGGGCATAACTATCTAATAAATTAAAGATTATCTCAAAAACTTTAGTAATAAAATGAAAAATATTTTACTTCACCCTAAATTTATTCTTAATGACATGAATTGATTTGCTCAAAAATCAATCAATTAAGACCAACCCTTTACCACACCAATATAAATAAATTTAAGAATGATATTTTAAAAAATCTCTAACATTACTCGTAAAGAAATAAAACAACCTAAACCATATATTAAGCTACCTAAGCACTCTTTATCATATTACCTTAACTCTGTCTCTCTCTACAATTTCAAATCTCATTTTAACATGTATGAAATTTTATTTATTTATTGGCTGGACAATGTATTTTTTGTCATATTTTAACAATTTTCTTTTGTTATCATAACAAATTTTGAGAGGTATGGAGTTCAATTTTTTTTCATTTGAATCTATTTTTTATTTGATTTGTTTTTTTATTTGCCTATGTCCATATATTGCACATGAGAGAGTTTCATTTTGAAGAAGTGGTTAAATTCAAATTATACCACATACATATTACAAAGAATATTGTCACATGGTGTACCAGTTGTGTGATATGAAATGAACTTCCTAGGAAAGCATATTGTAAGATGTTGTGATTACTTCTTTACGGAACACCACTACCATCACAGCTATGGCCACCACTACCACATCTCCACCAACGTTATCATTATCACCATCATTGTTATATTTGTCAGACACCACCACCACTATTACCACAAGCCTCTACTTCTATCTCTACATCCACCCTTACCTTCACCTCCATCATTGTTGCCATAGCTACTACCACAATCACTATCATCACTACACCATCGTTGCCACTGTAGACACCCCATTTTTTACCGTCCTTAAGACTTGGACGTCATCGTTTGAACACTCGATGATCATCCCTGTTCGTGTTTATCTTGAGTTCTCGGAGGTTTCGGCTACGCACCTTGCCTTAAGACCTCTCGACTTGTTTGTTTTGTGTTTGGTTTTGCATCAAACACTTGTCGTTTTGCTTTTGAGGATGGGAAATAGCTTGTAGGCCATCCCCACACCTTATCGGCCATGGCTTGAGGCCACCGGTCACTGGTGATGGCTGGTCAGCACCATTGATGGTCGGTCGGCACATTTTGTGGTCGGTCGGCCAAATTTGTTGGCCGATTAGCCACTTTTTCTGGCCGAGACCTTTTCTTGAGGGGGTTTCAACCTTTTGAACCCCCTGTTTTAGCTTCTTGAGGAATCTTGAATCTTTTGAACCCCCTGTTTTAGCTTCTTGAGGAAGCTTGAACCTTTTGAACCTCCAGTTTTAGCTTCTTGGAAAAGCTCGAACCTTTTGAACCCTTGGTTTAGCTTCTCCAAGAAGCTTGAACCCTTTGCACATTTGCTCTAGCTTCTCCAAGAAGCTTGAACCATTGTCTAGCTTCTCCAAGAAGCTTGACCCCTTTGCTACAAGCTTCTAAGAGAAGCTTAACCCCTTTGCTTAGCTTCCTTGATAAGCTTGACCCCCCTGACCCTTTTTATGTTAGCTTCTCTTAGAAGCTTGGCACCTTGCCTTGGCCTATATAAGGAGAGCCTCTCCTTCCATTTCAAGGGTTGAAAAATTTGATATATAAGATAGATATATATCACTCTCTCTCTATATCTCCCTCTCTCTCTACATTTGTGTGGGTTAGAAGGTTCAAAAGGGTCTAGTTCTTGCACCTTTGCACACCAACTCTTGGCCTAACACCTCCATCATCAACCTAAGGATCTTGGAGGCCATTTTCAGAGGCTAAGGGACTATTTTGTTGGACCAAGAAGCTACTGTCCCCTCTTGGCTACAAGGGTAATCTCTTTTCTCTCTTTATTCCCCGTTTTTGCACACATTTTTAGCCTATTTTAAAAGTATATTTGGGCTTTGTCATAAACTTAAAAAAGTCTTATTTTGAGCTCCTTTTGAAGTTTGTTTAAGACCACTTTTGTGTTTGGGGTCGTTTACCCCCTCTTAGGCCTTGTTTGACCCCTATTTTGTGCTATTTTTTGTGAGCTCCGGGACCACTTTGTTTCGGCCTCCTCACCATTGAAATCTTGAGAGATTTTAGTGGTGAGGATGGTGGTTTGAGGTCCTAAGAAGGAGAGGGCCATCCCCTTTCCTTGTTGTCTTCAATATGTGCCATTTTTGCCTCATGTGTGAGCATCATTTTTAGTTTCATGTTGGCCATGTATTAAGTTGTATTTGTGCTTATTATGCCATGATATAGCACTGTTTTTGATTGGTTTAGACACACCATGCTTAGCTTGCATACATGTCTTGTAATGCCATAATTTGCCTTAACATGTGCCTAGCATTTAGACTACCACGCTCATGTGTTTTGGCCTAGCTTTGTGAAACTTTTATGCTTGTTTTAGTATGCTAAGGGATTGTTTTTGGTCATTTGAGTCATCCATGCTTTGCTTTGTATAGCTACCATGCAAACTCTCTTGTATGCCTTGAGTATTGACCCCTCTAGCATGCCATCCTTGCATCATTTCAGTGGTTTGGAACCACTTGTCACGTTATTTTAGTCCTTGTGGCATGCCTATATGCTTGCATTTGATACCCCTTTAATGCGTTAAGAGGTTGTTGTTTTATGCTCCATGTTTAGGCCCTTGTGCATGCATGCTTGTGGGTGTGTTTTCATGCCTTTGTTGCATCATCATGGCCACTGATTTTGGCATGCTTGAGAGCTACCCATGTTAGTGTAAGTCCATCTCACCATGTTGTTGCATGTTTGTTTCATTGTGCATGTTATTGCATGCTTCTCCCATGTTCATGTTTGCATACTTGCCTCCATGCTCATGTTGCATACTTAGCTCACATGCTTAGGTTGCATTTGGCATGCATGCCTTGCCTCTTGATTAACCATGATTGAGGTTGGGCCTTTTGTTTGTTTGTATACATTTCATTCCATATTGAGTTGCACACTTGGCTCCTTGGGCCACCATGCATTGAAATGCGTGATTGGTGGTCCGAGAGTCAAAACCATACTCCCTTGAGTCTTAAACATGATAGGGAGGGTGGTGGTGCAAACATTGCTTTGAAAATGCTTTGCCATGCCTTGTCTGTCCTCTGCTGCTGTCAAAACAGGTTTTTGCAGGAAGTTATGGCTGGCCAGTCATCTATAGTGCTGACCGACCATGCATGGATAGCCGAGAGCTAACTAGATGGTCGATAACCATCCTGTCATGGCCGGTGATGATTGCACTTGGTCGGTGGTGTTCCACAATGTCCAGAGAGTGTTCCTTGGGAATTGTGCAATTTTCAGAAGAGTAGAGCAGGGAAAACAGAGGCAGCTTGTGCATGGCGATGGATTTCCGAGCGGAGCCGGGCATGCATACATTCATCCCTCTTCTCGAGGCCTTTTACTGCTTTCCATAGCTTAGTTAATTTGTTTAATTAGTTAAGTGGTTATGTAAATAATTAGTTAGCTTGTTAGTTGATTAATTTGTATTATTCTTTCGGACCCTCCGAGCGAGGGCGCAATTGTAATAAGCGTGCGTGTGTGTGATGCATGTCTTCCAACCCCCATTTCTTTCTCCATTTTATTTAACCGCTTATGATGGTTAGTATTAGGGCATATTTCAATTAGCATCCTTATGCTATGCATGTTGGCATCATTCATATGTATTGCATGCACCAGGCTCGGCGCATCATACTAACTGTGTTGTATTTCAATTCGGAGTTGAATACATGTTAAGTGTTGCATTTCGCATACCATTGTAGAATAGCCGAGCCTATCTTAGTTGCATTTTGCATGTGTTGCATTAGTCATCTTAACATAAACTAGGATCATGCATTTGATTACTAACTAGTTTCTGTTTTGGTTCGGAGTACTAGGTAAGCTTTTATGCTTTAGCATCCTTGCATGCGTGTGAGTGTTTGCCATGACAGCATGCTTTCCATGAGGCTAATTGCTTATGTGATATAACTGCCTGAATGCCTGTGGGTGAAGGTTGGATTGTTTGAATTGGAATAATTCATTGAAATCCGTATTTTAGCCTACTTGCGAGTAGCAAATCTCAAACCATTTTCAAACAAATGGATATGCAATGCTTTGTTCCAAATTAGGCGATCTAGTCTATACTTTTGTGTTGTGCGCATCACATAGTAATTCTAGCTAATTAACTGGAATAAGAACACATAACGTTTTCAAAATTGGATATCATGGTTAGTAGAGGCCGATCTTTGGATCGGGCGAGAGGGGGTGCTCATAGCTGACCTTCTCCAATCGTACCCAAGTTCCCGAGCCGAGGCAACTTTGGTGATGACGGACACGTGGCCTTGGGCAAACGAGTCAGGGTTTCCTAAATTCCCCAATTAAAAAAATATTTAGGTGGCCACTCTGTATCTGGCAAAGCAGTCCATGTTTGGCACTTCTTTTCTAAAAATCTGTTTTCTCAAAACGATTTGCCGGATTTGGACTCTTTGGTTCAGATTAAGAACCGTGACAATTTGAGTCCAAACTGTGGCATGAGGCCCCACGCGGGCGCGTCCACAACCACCAACAACACAATCACAACCACTCCCTACCTCCGCTAGATCACTCCTTACCATCGCCATAACTATTATTCCTCCTCCTCTACCTCTATCACCATTGGTGTGATAGCCATCACTGCCACCTCGACCACTACCACCATAATATAAAAATTAGAGGGGAAAATTCAACACTACAAAAAATTTGACTTTTTGCGACGGCGAAATGCCGTCGCAAATACTCAAAATGCCGTCTCAAAAACTTTTTTTGCGACAGCAACTGACCATTAGCGACGGCAAGTGGGGGGTCGCAATAAAGGGCGTTGCTAAAAGGTTTTAGCGCCGTCGACTTTTTTTTGCAACGGTAAAGTTGTCTTTTTGCGACGGAATGCTGCTGTCGCCTTTACTATGTAAAAAATCTGAGATTTTTTGAGACGGCACTATGTTGTCGTCGCTAAAAGTGTTATTTGCGATGGAAAAAATGCCGTCGTAAAAGTGCTTTATTACAACGGGTAACCTGCCGTCGCTAAAAGTTTATTTGAGACAGCACGATAACGCCGTCTTTAAAAGGTTATTTGCGACGGCAAATAATACCATCACGAAAGGTCATTTTCAACTGTTGCCAATATCTTTTGCGACGACATTGCTTATGTCGCAAAAAAAATTTAGTTCTAATGTTTTTTGAGACGGTGTGGTGCCGTCTCAAAAAAAATTAAAAAAAATTGCAATAAAATTATTAAAAATATGAAAATTACTTGTATTAAATGAAAAATAACTAAAAAATAAACCGATAATTACATAATAATATAAAAATTTCAGTATAAAAATAACAATTCATCCATAATAAAAATATTCTTCCATTCATAACAACACATCAACAAAATTATTCCACTACATAATGTTGCATAATACATATACAATGTTTAAATACATAATTTTGTTCACAATTCAAAATAACGTAAATAAAAAACAAAAGTTTTCCTGAAGATTCTTCAGTGGGTAACAAAAACAAAAATTAGTCGCAATCTTCACACGTTTGCATTCCACAAGAAGCAAGCTGCTACTCGGGAAATATCTAAAAACAAAAAATAAAAATAATTAATGACAATATAATTATGTGTTAATATTTTAATTACAAAAAAAATAAAAAATTAACTACTATATAATTACAAAGATAATTAAGTAAATAATTTTGACTAGACAGAAATCCAGCTTTAACTCCCAAACTGGGAACCCGATTGGAGTTCTGTCTTCTCCCACAAGTATCTCGTGGCTAAGTGGTCGTGTGTGCCTAGTTTTGTGCTAAACCGACGCCGTTTGGTGATTTTGGGGTGTCAACATCTCGAATTCAAATTTCTTAAGGAACTAGTTTGCTTAGACCGAAATTTGGCTCTAATTCCCAAACCAGGAACCCGATTCGAGCCATGTCTTCTCCCACAAGTCTCTCGTGCCTAGGCGGTCGTGTGTGCCAAATTTCGTGCTAAATCGACCTCGTTTGGTGATTTTGGGGCGTCAACACCTCGAATTCAAGTTTCTTAATGAACTAATTTGCCTAGAGTGAAATCTGGCTCTAACTCCCAAACCGAGAACCCGATTTGAGTCCCATCTTCTCTCACAAGTCTCTCGTGCCTAGGCGGTCATGTGTGCCAAGTTTCATGCTAAACCAACGGCGTTTGATGATTTTGGGGTATCAACACCTCGAATTTAAGTTTCTTAAGGAACTAGTTTGCCTAGAGTGAAATCCGGCTCTAACTCCCAAACCAGGAACCCGATTCGAGTCCCGTCTTCTCTCACAAGTCTCTCACACCTAGGCGGTCATGTGTGCTAAGTTTCATGCTACTCCGACGCCGTTTGGTAATTTTGGAGCATTAACACCTAAAATGAATCAACCATTATGGGAAAGGGAAACCAAAACACAAGAACAAAAGGAGCCATATTATGCAAAATGGATTGGAGTGGATCACATTCTGGAGATGTAGAAGGGAGTCATGAAATAAGGAAAAGAAAAATTAATGTGGCATGCTTATTGGAGCAAACACACTAAGCATCTTCCAAAGTATTTGTCAGTATATCCAAAAAGTATTTTTTAGGGACCCCTCCATAGCTAAGAAGTGCAATCAAGTTCCTTGATAGATAATTTTTCTTAGGTTTATTAGGAGTGTCAATTTTAACAATAGAATCCAAACCTAAGATAATTTACTTTGATGTCCTATCTCTATCATGATAAATTATTGTCATCCTAAAGTATTATTACGATACCAATTATGGAGTTTGAAACCCCAATCTTGAAGTAAAAATTAGATAGATTTCCTGGTCTAACACAAGTACAATGACAATTTGAAGCTATAGATCATTTATCAATGTAAGATAAGGAAAGACAACTAATTATATCAAGTGCCACTAGTACATGACATAGTGATTGTATATGACCACAGTACAAAGTCAATTTTCAAAAAAATTACATACCTAATTCCAACTATCTCCATTGAGTTAAAAGTTTGCACATTTGAGAGTCTTGAATCCGCCTTAACCTTTATCATTGAAGACCTAACTTGAATTGTTTTTTCTGGAAGTTACAAATATTTAAGAGGAAATTTGTCAACTTAAAAGCTTTAAATTAAAAAAAAAAAAAAAATAGAGGCAAAAACTTAAACTTGTAATTCAAAAGTGAGAATATTGTCAATAGCAACAATACAGTGATTAACAAAATGTTTACAACAAACTCTTCCTTTTTGGAACATAAGGAAACTAATTGATTTTTCCATAACCTGTTATTTTCAGCCCACCTCTCCTCCACCATCAACAATTCTATTGCCACTAAAGCACACTGTTAGATAAATGGTTGGATTTCTATTTCTCAAATTTCT